>OY998247.1:26290867-27727867 GCA_963922005.1 Cornus suecica
TGAATTTGAGTCATGGTCGATGAACATAAAACTCTCACTTTTATAGTCAAGTTTGGTTCTTCTCTCGTCTGATACATGTACATGAGATATGCATCCAAATACTTTTAGATGAGAGATGTCAGGTTTTCTTCCTCTCCATGCTTCTTGCGGTGTCTTTCCCAACACATTTCTTGTTAGAGATCAGTTGGACAGGTAGACTACACATGCAATAGCTTCCGCCCAAAACTCCTAAGGCAAATTCTTGCTTTTGTGCATGCTTCGTGCCATGTTGATGATAATTATGTTATTCCTTTCTGTGACACCATTTTATTGGGAGTAACTCGAAATTGTCAAGGGGCGACGAATTCCATAGGCTTCGCAGAACTGTTGAAAATCCTTGGAAGTAAATTCTCCTCCTCGATCAGATCTCATTGATTTGATCTCACGACCACTTTCTTTCTCTACATCGGATTTGAACTTCTTAAAAACTCCAAAAACTTTTAATTTCTGTTTCAAGAAATATACGCAAGTTTTTCTTAAAATATCATTAATGAAGAGAAGGAAATAGTTGTTTTTATTGAGAAAACTTGGCTTGATTGGACCACTAACATCTATGTGTGTATGAGCTCGAGTGGCTTCTGGGCTCTTGAGTTTGACTCCTTTGGAAAGATCTTCTAGAATTGCTTCCCTAGTAAACATTCTTCAAAAAGTTTATCAGGTGATTGATGCAAGGTAAGCCTTTCACCATTTCCTTATTGGATAATAGCTCCAATCCCCCAAAGTTGAGATGCCTAAATCGAAGATGCCAAACCCATGATGCATCTTTGTAGTAAGCCTTAAGACATTTTACAACATCGTTTTGAATATTCAAAGAAAACGTTCTATTCTTTGACATTTTCACCTTTGTGATTAAATTTCCTTTGTCATCTCTTATAAAAAGACTATAATCTTTCATATGAATATCATAGCCTTTTTCTAGGAGTTGACCAAAACTCAAAATGTTACTTTTCATATTGGGCATATAGTAGACATTTGAAATCAATTGGTGACTTCCATCTTTTATGCGAATTAGGATATTACATTTTCCTTTTACAGATGTTTTGGAACCATTTCCAAAAGAGACATCGCCACTTACTGATTCATTGAGCTCTACTAACATGCTTCTTCTTCCACACATGTGGTTGCTTGCACCGATATCAAGGTACCATGTATTATTTTGGCCTTCATCATTATTATTGCATGATAGTAATTGCATTTCATTCTCCTCAGTTTTTACTTCCACATAATTTGTCTTCTCATCGACTTTTTTGTTAGGAGCTCTACATTCTAAAGCATAATGCCCAAACTTTTGACAATTATAACATTGAACTTGAGATTTTTCATACCTCGAGTTCAAATTACCTCTTTCACGGCCTCTTGTTGAGCTTTCTCCTCTCTCGTAGTTGTTGTTGTTGGAATTGTTATTGTTAAAATTCTAACCTCATCCTCGGCCTCTACCTCTACCTCAGTCACACTGGTTTCTCTCATTGCCTTGGCTTTCTTCTTTCTCCTTGAGTTACATTTTGAGGAGTTGCTCCGTGATCCCGTACTTCTTCTTATGTTTCTTTTCATAGGCTTACAACGATCATTGGAGTTGCATAATTTTCATCTTTTCCAAATGTTTAGCTTCTTCAATGGTGATGACTATGTGCTAAAATTTGGGATCCAACGAGCGAAGTATCTTCTCCATTATTCTAGGATCTTCAAACTTTTCATAATTTTTTTTAATTGATTAGAAATGGTTAACACTCTTGTGAAGTAGTTGGAAACAAAATCGAACACTTTCATTTGTAAAGATTCGAATTCACCTCTTATAGTTTGAAGACGGACCTTCTTAACTTGTTCGACTCCTTTGTAAGAGGTTTGCAGCTTCTCCCACGCTTCTTTGGCGGAGGTTGCACTTGAAATGTTCTTAAAGCCATCATTATCTAATGCTTGATAGATGAGGTAGAGAGCTTTTATGTCTTTCTTTCTCAAGTCTTTTCAAACTCTCTTTTTGGGTTGCATTTAAAGTAGCTTCATTTTCTGGCTCACTATAACCTTTCTCTACAACTATCTAAACATCGTGTGCACCCAAAAGAGCTTTCATCTTGATGCACCAATTATCGTAATTATTATTATTGAGTGTGGGAACCTGGAAGGATACCATTCCACTATTTTTCAAAACTCCCAATAGAGAGTGAATTTGAAAAATCCGATCGCACAGATGGATTCGGAATGCCGAAAAACCTTAGGAGTAACTTTGACAAAAAATTAAATTTTTTGGTCAAAGTCAACGATCAACCTTTGATGGTCAACGGTCAATGGATCGGTCAACAAGTTAGGTGGCTCGGCTTGGCAGCTCAATTAACAGGCTTGGCGGCTCGGTTAACTGGCTTAGCTTAGCTCAGTGAGTTGACTCAATTTTCTGGTAGAAACTTCCGATGAAGATTAGCGGCACGTACAAAATCCAATCGGGCTAATTTTTATGGAAACACATTCGTCTCGTCGAGCTCTTCAATTTGATATTCTATAATGTTATGTTTGGCAAAAATTTCCTTGTTCTGATACCACTTTGTTGGAAATGGACACTTAAGAACATAACTTTTTATTCCAACTCAAATGAGTATTACAAGAACTCTTTCACTCAAATTACAAGATACAACAACTCACACTTTTCTAGACTTTGCTACTTCACTCACTTGGAAGTGTTTTGCTACTTCTTGATGCTTAAACTACATATATGGAGGATTATTTATAGTAGGAGAAGCTCAATACAGATCATACATTTTTAAAATCGTACAAACTATTTGCCACACACGTATTTAACTAAAAGCTCAATAATTCATATCACATTAATTGCATGTATTCATCCAGAGAATTCTAAGGACTTCAAACAGATTGGGATGTTCTTAGATGACTTGCTAATGGACTTCATTATTAGATCAAGTTTATAATCCAACATTGGGTGGTGCAAACAATGATTTGTGAGTGTTGTTATTAGAACATGTAGAGCCTGGAGGAGGACTTGAAAGAATTTTATTGGCGCGAGCCAACAGCTCCCTCAAACTCTCAAGGGAAATAACGTCCGGAGGAGAGAGGGGGAGCTTTTCTGGTGTTAGGGGTTATCCAAACATCGTGTTTCTCTTCCATTGTATTACAAAGCTAGGTTATTTTTCACCAAACAAACAAAGAAGAAGAAGAAGAAGAAGAAGAAGAGAAAATGAGATTTGATATAACACAACAATGCAATTAGGCCAATAGAGTAGTAATTGAAAACAATAGGGTTTTAAAGGGGTTAGGTGTCATGTGTGTGTAAATCGTGATGTGTCAATTATGTGTGTCTGTGTGACTGTTTAAGGGTTATAATGACTTATAACTTTAGTTTCTCTATCATTAATATACTTATTATAAATATATATGGAGTTTATAACTTATTAACTTTTTAAATTTTTATCATTATTATTTTTTGTTACACATTCAGTTTTTGAAAGGATAGTTGTGTTTTTATTTTTTTTATTCATTTTGAAAAAAAAAATGTGTATTTTTATATTCACACACAAAATATTTTTTTTTTGGGTTAAAAAAATCAGTTTTGAAATACATTATTCTAACCATGACATACGAATACAGTTCAATAATTTCTAATGGGTGATTAGAGATTGGTGGACCAGACCTCGTTAGGTTTGGCCCTACTAGGCTTGGGTAATAAATACTAGTAATAATAATATTGTGTGCAAATAAGCCCTTAAAGTTGACATAGTTTTCCCTATCGCAAGTGCATGAATCAATTATAGTATAGTATATATGAGATAGAGTATATCATATCCACATAAACTAATGAATTCACTACTTCTTTATAATTATTGTAACTAAATTATAAAAGATAATTTTGTTTTTTTTTGTTTTCTATGACTAATTTGACAAGAAATAAAATAATATAAAAGTAAAGATAGATTTTTGTTTTGGTGTTTGAAAACAGTGGAGATAAAGATCTAGGGTATTTCTAACTCCACCACTAACCTCATAATATATCCTCCTAATCATTTAATTGTAAAGGGCAGTCCATCATATGTGAATCAGATATAGGGTCACAAACATTGGCAAACCCTAATCCCAAAAAAGTAATAATTAATCCATCATTGGCACAATCCATATTTGAACAAGCATAACTAGTACATGCATATACTCTAAACTACTCTTACTAACATAAATTAAAAACATGTCACTCATTATCTTTTCTTGAGCATGGTTTGTCTAAATCAAGATTGTATGTTAATTAAAACCATTAGGTAGAAAATCATGAGTTAAGCATCTGAGTTCTAGCCCATATTGAATAACCATGATTATGTAAGATAAAACATTCATTCCAATTAAGACAAGACATATAATAAATGAAGAATCTTATATAAAATCAAACCTAATCACTCATCTACACAATCATCACATACGTGTCCTTCAGTTTCCCCTTATACAATAAAAATAAGAAATAGTTTATATTACTTGGCTAGGGTTTTTAGAAAAACTCTAAATATCAATTTAGTTGTTCATGGTAGTGGTTGTCTGCATTGTTGATGTAGACGTGTCCTCCATGGTTGTCTTCTTGCACTAATCTCCCACAGTCACGTAATAAGACTCCAATATAATACGTTAATATAACACACCAAACCCTAAGGGAGAACCCTCTCTTTTATAAAAAAATAGGTGTCTTTGTTTAGTAATTTGATTGTTTCATGGTTAAGTCAGGAATGTACATCATGATATTCCTTGAAGAATGGTGCTAAATCTCATCAAATATGGTCAATATAGTGTTTAATATAGCCTAGAGATCATCCCATATTGATTCTGGCCGAAACAGGTCCCATAGGTGCATATGCAAGTTGCTGATGTGGCCTGACGTATATTGTCTCACCGAGTACTCGCTAAGAATTCCACCGAGTACTCGATGGCTCTTGAATGCTGCGTAAATAGGAACAAGTGCGCCAAAGGTTTTGGTCATTTTTTTCTTTTTGCACAAGTGCGCGCTCTTTCGCATTTTACCTAGTACTCGGTGAAGGCACTACCGATTACTCGGTAGTTCTTCACCTTTTACTTTTGTATTTCATCTTCTTTGCTCCGTTTCTCTTCTCAGCTTCATTCATCTTCACTCATTTTACATCATTGACTTATTTATTGTCCTTCATCAGTATTTTATTCATGGTTTCGGCTCTCGAACAATCTTGAATCACAAATCCAGTTTGTTGGCTTTGAAATTTACTCTCGGCAAACAATTCCAAAATTGATGATAACAAACCATTGAAGAATGTTTGATACTAATGAATTATCGAGTTTATATTTTCAGCAAAAGACAGGTGAACGACTCAAAAATTAAACTCGGAAAGGAAATGACTCGAAAAGCAAGCTCGGAAAGAAAGCTTGATTTAAAGCGAAAAGATGTGAAAGAAATTGAAGCGCAAAATGGAAAATCATTTAATTCAACGGCAAAGGCGAAATTCGAAGACTCAAGACTTGGGGTAGATAGGTCGGGGAGCGATCATTGTAACAAGGTAATTTTATGCGTCGATATTATCGTATAAGCTCAAGTATAAAATGAACCGAACTTAAATGGAATGAAAAATGCTTTATCGAACTTAAACGGAAAGGAAAATATTTTTATTAAATGTTTTTTTTAAGTTGTAGTCGACTAGAATCACCGTGTGTATTTCAATATAGTCGACTAAAACAATCAGTAGCTTCAGGCTTTTCATCCACATCAAAGTAGTCGACTGAAATAGGCTTAAGTCGACTAGACTACATTTTGTAGTCGACTAGAACTTAATCTAGTCGACTAGATGGTCCAATGTAGTCGACTAGAACTCAATCTAGTCGACCAGATGGTCCAATGTAGTCGACTAGAACTCAATCTAGTCGACCAGATGGTCCAATGTAGTCGACTACAACTTCAATGTAGTCGACTAGTTTGTTCCTTAAAATCTGCAGATTCGGCACAAACATTTTCCATGTTTTAAGCAGATGTTTATGGACTTCAAACGGCTGTGTTTTCTCAAATACAATAATAATTCTTCAAAACCCTAATGCAATGCTATATATAGAATGAGATATGTATATTGAAGATGTAGAGATTGAAACAAAAAGAGAAAGAAAACTATCAAAAATTCTGCAGAAATTTCCTCTACAAAAACCATTGAAACCAAGCTTTGAAAATCTGATTTTCTCCAAGTTTCTTTGAAAATCAAAACCTCTAGTATCTCTTCTTATTCTCCAAATATCATTCATTGATCATATCCTTTGAGAATACATTTCTAGAGCTATTGTAAAATCACCAAAAACACTTGAGCTTATATTGATTTATCTTCCATAAAAACCTTTGGGTTTTGAGTGTTTTTGTTCTTGAGTGATTTTATTGATTACATACGAATTTGTAATCTCGGACAAGTGAAGTCCACCGATTGTTCAAGAGAGGGTTGTTCTCTTGATTGAGAGACAAACTCGAGAGGCTTGTGTTGTAAAGGTTTGCCATTCCACCTGTGAAGGAAGGGCCATAGTGAAAGGATCGGGAAAAGTCTCAAGAAGGGGTTCTTGAGCCGAGGAGTAGGAGTTACCGAACCTCGAAAAAATCACGGTGTCAATCTCTCTATCTCTTTCTCTTTACTTGATTAACTTGCATGCTATAATCACTTGAATATCTTGTATGCTACAATTTGTTTTGAGATTAATTGTTAGAGAATTGAAATTGAATCATTCACTTGTTTATTGAGAAATTGTGTTTGGTTATAGAGTGTTCCAATTTTGAAAAGAATTAGAATTATTTTTGAACACCCTATTCACCCCCCCCCCCCCTCTAGGGTTAATTAGTGACTAACAATTGGTATCAGAGCCTAATCTCCATTTATCTTAGACTTAACCATCTTAGAGAACGATCATGTCATCAAATTTATTCACTCATGTTGAAGGACAATCGAATAATAGGCCTCCATGGTTTGATAGATCAAATTATAGCTATTGGAAAACTAGAATGATAGATTTTCTTCAAGCTATCGATTACCAAATTTAGCAAGTAGTTCTTGAAGGACCATTTGTATTGACCAAAATTGTTGATGGAAAAACCATCCCCAAATTACCTAATGAATGGGATAATGATGACCGCAAACTCATGTCGTACAATGCTAAAGCCAAAGTAAATTTAAATTGCGCTTTAAGTCCAAATGAATTTAATCGTGTATCTACTTGTTCAATGGCAAAAGAAATGTGGGATAAACTTGAGGTAACCTATGAAGGTACATCTCAAGTACGAGAATCTAAAATTGACATACTCATGCATGAATATGAATTATTTGCTATGAAAGATGATGAAAATGTGAATTCTATGATGTCTCGCTTTACAAATATTTTGAATGGACTAAAGCATCTTGGTAGAATTGTTCTTAGATCCGATGTGTCACTAAAAGTGCTTAGAAGTCTCCCGGCAAAATGGGATGCAAAAGTAACGGCTATCAAAGAAACTCACGACCTCAACACCATGAGTCTCGATGAAATTTTCGGCTCTCTACTCACTTGGGAAATAACATTAAAAGCTCGTACAGACGACATCAAGCCAAGAAAGGGGATAGCTTTACAAGCTTTCACCAAAAATGAAAACAATGAGCCGAGTGAAGAAGAAGAGGATGAGGACATTGCCTTGTTCACCCAAAAATTCAAGAGACACCTTCAAAGAAAGAAAGCAAATGGTGGAAGATTCGTGAAGAGAATCGATCCAAGAGGCGAGCCTAGCAAAAGAGAACCCCCAACGTGTTTTAATTGCGGTAAGCCGGGACACTTCAAAAACGATTGCTTCAAGCTCAAAAAGGAAAACGAGAAAAGACCTAGCAAGATGGCAATGAATGTCACATGGGAGGACTACGACTCATGAGACTCGGATGAGGATAAAAGTAGTGAGGAAACGGCAAACATTTGTCTCATGGCAAATGAAGAAGAGGTACATTTAAATTTAAATGATCTAGATAAACTATCATATGATGAACTTCTTCTTGATTACAATGAATTGCAAGATGTGTTTGAAGAATTACATGATGAATTCGAAAAATTAGCTAGAAAATATATCCTTCTTAAGAAAGCTAAATATTCATGTAGTCTCACTAGTTCAAGCTTCGAAGTTTCTTGCAATGACAAAAGCATAGAGCTAGAAAAGGAAAATATTCGGTTGAAAAATACTATTGATGATCAAATAAATGTTTTAGCAAAATTTACAAAAGGAAAAGAGAACCTTAGTATCATGTTAGAAAGACAAAAAGGATCATTTGATAAATGCGGTCTAGGGTATGATGCTTTTGACAAAAATGCTCTCATTTTGAAAAAGAGAAAATCACTTAGCTCTACATTTACTAGAAAATAATCTCATGCATCTTCAAATGATTATGAACATGTTACTTGCTACTATTTCAATAGAAAAGGACACAAAGAAAATGTATGCTTTCATAGAAAGAAGAAAATTATGTCAAAAATGGTTTGGGTTCCGAAAGGGACTAGTGCATGCTTTCATAGAAAAGAGAATGTTGTAACGAAACAAATTTGGGTTCCAAAAGAAACTATTGCGTATCTATCTAACCAAAATGGACCCAAAACAGATTGGGTACCAATAAAAATTACTTGAACTTGTTTTGTAGGTATGTTTGAAGTCCGCATCAAAAGAACAATGGTTTCTTGATAGTGGATGCTCAAGGCATATGACGGGAGATAAATCAAAGTTTATTTCACTAAAACCATATGAAGGAGGAAATGTTACCTTTGGAGACAACTCTAAAGGCAAAATTATGGGAATCGGCTCAATCGGTATTTCCTCTTCTCTCTCTATAGATGATGTGCTTTTAGTTGATGGTTTGAAGCATAACTTGTTTAGTATTAGTCAACTTTGTGACAAGGGCTATGATGTTATATTTAGGACAAATGCATGCATAATCAAGAAAGATGGGAAGCAAATGTTCAATGCCAAAAGAAATGGAAACTTGTATATTTTGTTGCTATGTGAATTGCATGATCAAGATGTTAAATGTTTTGTCACATCTAGCGAAAATAGTTGGTTATGGCATAGACGTCTAGGACATGCTAGTATGGATCTCATTCATCGTTTATCCAAAAATGATTTAGTCAAAGGCCTCCCAAAGACTAAATTTTCAAAAGATAAAATATGTATCGCATGTCAAGTAGGCAAGCAAGTTAAATCCTCTTTCAAGAGAAAGAAAGATATTACCACTTCTCAACCTCTAGAGCTACTTCACATGGATCTCTTCGGTCTGGAGAGAACGACTAGCTTAGCCGGGAAACTCTATGTACTTGTTATAGTTGATGATTACTCTAGATATATTTGGGTTCACTTTCTTGCTCATAAAAATGAAACTCACTCCATTCTTGAAATTTTTTATAGAGTCATTCAAAATGAAAAAGATTTGAAAATAAAAAAAAATAGAAGTGATAGAGGTAGGGAGTTTGAAAATCAAGACTTATAAAAATTATGTGATGACCTCGGTGTTTCACATGATCTCTCGGCCCCTAGAACCCCTCAACAAAACGGTGTAGTTGAAAGAAAGAATCGATCTCTACAAGAGATGGCTAGAACCATGTTAAATGAGCACAACCTTCCCCGAAGCCTTTGGGCGGAAGCGGTAAACACCGCTTGCCATATAATTAATCGTGTTATTATTCGGATGAAGTTGGGAAAAACGCCCTATGAGTTGTGGAATGGTCGAAAGCCCAATATTGAGTATTTCAAAGTTTTCGGGTGTAAATGTTTTGTGTTAAATGATAAAGACAACCTTGGAAAATTCGACTCCAAATCGGATGAAGCAATTTTCCTAGGATATTCTACAAGGAGTAAAGCATTTCGGGTTTATAATAAAAGGACTGTAACCATGGTTGAATCTATTCATGTTGTCTTTCATGAATCACCCTCATCACCATCACCTAGAATTGACCTAGAAGACGATGAGGTTGTTGGGATTGAGGATAATTTAAATGCTCTCAATATCTCCAATTCATCAAGTTGCCAAAAGGAAATGAGGAAAGTTGAGCATCAATCCAATGGTGACTTGACCAACTCAATGCCTAAAGCATGGAGGATTGTTCACAATCATCCTCTTGATCAAGTTATAGGTAATCCATCAAAAGGGGTTAGTACTAGATCTCAACTTAAAGATTTTTGCAACCACATGGCCTTTGTATCGCAAATCGAACCCAAGAACTTCCACGAAGCTTAATGTGATGATTCTTGGATCGTAGCAATGCAAGAGGAACTAAATCAATTTGAACGCAATCAAGTTTGGTGTTTAGTTCCTAGACCAGAAAATCAAACTATAATTGGCACAAAATGGGTTTTTCGAAACAAAAAGGAATGAGAATGGAGTAATTATTCGAAATAAAGCAAGTTTGGTAGCACAATGATATAATCAAGAGGAAGGCATCAACTACGATGAGACATTTGCACCAGTAGCTAGATTAGAAGCAATTAGAATGCTTCTTACATTTGCATCATATAGAAATTTCACTCTTTATCAAATGGATGTCAAAAGTGTTTTCTTAAATGGTGTCATAGAAGAAGAAGTCTTTGTGAAGCAACCACCCGGTTTTGAAAATAATCTTTTTCCAAATCATGTCTTCAAATTAGCTAAAGCTCTATATGGTTTAAAGCAAGCTCCTCGAGCTTGGTATGAGAGACTCAGCGGATTTTTGACTAAAATTGGTTTTACAAGAGGAAAAGTTGACAACACACTTTTTACAAAAACCATCAAAAATAATTTGTTGATTGTCCAAATTTATGTTGATGACATCATATTCGGCTCAACAAATAATTCTTTATGTAGGGATTTTGCTACAAGCATGCAAAATGAATTTGAAATGAGCATGATGGGTGAGTTGAATTTCTTCTTAGGGTTGCAAATCAAGCAAAGCTCGGATGGCTTATTCATTAGCCAATCCAAGTACACTAAGGATTTGCTAAAGCGATTTGGTATGGAGGCTACCAAACATGCCATAACTCCTATGAGTTCCTTTATTAAGATTGATAAAGATGAAAATGGTAAATGTGTTGATATTACTAACTATAGAGGCATGATCGGTAGTTGTACCAGGCGTCGTTGCTATATCTGTTGTAATCAATGGGCCAGCCTTGTAAATAATTATAAGGCCCAATGAGTATTACCAGTGAATGCAGACCCCGCAATAATTAATGACTTGGGCCTGATGGGCCTGTGTTCATCAGTTGAGCAAGGAGCAAGTGGATCAAGGACCAGAGCAAGTGTAACAGCAACAACAACATCAAATTCACAAACAACAAGTGTATTGCCTTAATTTTTTAGTAAATTAACCAAGTTTTTGGATATTCATTAATGATTTGTATACTTAGTAACTTTCCTTAGGTGGTATTGCAGGTTAGTGGTCGTTCAAAACCAAGTTCTGCTTTAGTGACAACAACAACAACATCTCAATCAACCCAATCACAACAGATTTTGGCCAATGTAATGTTCAATTTGTAGTTTAAATCTTTTTCTTTTTTTTACTTTTTGCCCTAAACTGATAATTGATCTCATTTTTTTCTTTCTTTTGTAGATTTTATTGGATAAAAGAAATCTCCCAATTCCATTTGGGCACCATGATAACATCCATCCAAGATGTGAAAGTTCTTTGCTAGTCTTTTGGATAGTTTTTGTGTCAGTGAACAATGTAGTTTCTTTTTGGACATGATCTTTTTGAATAGCTTTTTGGGCAGTGAACAGTGTAGTTTTTTTTGGATATGATCTTTTTGGATAGGTTTTTGGGTAGTGACAATTTGTTTTTGAAATGTCACACACACACATATGAAAGCCACAAATGTATTTAATCTTGGCTCATAGTTCACTTAGGTGGCTTTTATAGGCTTTTGCATTTGTAACTTAAGTTATGACAATGCTTAACTTTGACTTCTGATCTATGTATATTCAGACTATTCCTGGCTTTTATATTCATGACTTTTATGTAATCTCAGTTTGCTTTGAATGAATTGGAACTGTGATTTGAATGTTTGTGTTTGAATGAGCAATGTGTTTGAATTAGTGTTTGTATTTTTGTGCAGTGCAGTATGTTTTCTGGATGTTGGAATATAATATGATTTTATGAAGAATGCAGTTTTAATTTATGAAGAATGGTGTTTTTATATTTTGGTGAAGTGTAGTGTTTGTATTTTGGTGCAATGCAGTTTTTGTATGTGAAGTAGGTTTGGCGCCAATTTTGGTGCAGTGCAGTTTTTGTATGTGAATAATGCAGTTTTAACTACAAGGGTATTTTGGTCCTCAATTATTGTTAAAATGGAAGATAATTAAAGATAAATTAATAGAATAATGGAGCAGGGGTAGAAATGACCTTTCATAGGGTGTCAGGGCTAGTGATGGGGTGTGAGTGCAACAAAATTGAAACCTCAGGGGCTGTTGGGATCACAAACGCGTTGACCGACACAAAGGTGGAATTGACCAATACCTCAGGGGGTGTAGGTGCAAATTACCCATAAAAAAAGAAGAGAATTTTTAATTCCTTGAAAAAATTATGTGAATATTTGGATATTTTTGAAATTTATTTTTCCCTTGTTATGATTATGGGTATTTGTGCTTTGTTGCATATATCTACAAGTGATCCAAATTAAGTTTGGGGGAGGAGATCAAGTGCTTCAAAGTTGAATCCAGAATTGAGCTTCAAGGGTAACTGTATATCTTCTCATACTTTATTTTTAACCATGGGGACATGGTCTCATTTAAGTTTGGGGGTGAGGATATAGGATTACAAGGAATGAAATTTTTCAGAAAATTTTGAAATTTTAAAATTTTGGACCAGTTATTTGTTTTCACGTATGATTGATTTGCATTACAATTTGATTGAGTTCATGTTTATGATGTATTAGTAGTATATGATGTGATGTTCCCATTCATGAGAGTAATGATTAGATCGAGTTAGTGAAGTGATGTGGTTTTACATGGGTGAATGAATGAGTGAAATTTAAATTAAGAAAGACGACCTTGACCTATAAGCAAGCACACATTTATTATGGGAAATAGGTTGATCTTTGACTATGTAGTTGAAAATAATAATTTTGCCACAATAAATGGGGATAAGGGGAGATGTTATGGTTGAAATGGAGTAAATTGAAAAATTATATTGAGAAAATAAAATGCAAAAATTAGTTCTTTGATCTGAGTAACCAGGCCTTGGTATCACCAATATCATTGTTCACATTTAAAGGAGAGAAAACTAATGACCATGAATCCCATGGAAAAAGTTCGAGCCCAATTGGTCGGGACTAAATATCCTCGCTGGAAAGTCCGGAGCTTAGAAAGACAAAAATGGATGAAAAGTGGAAAGATGAAATGAGTACGTTTTTATTAAAGATGGCAAAGTTTGATCAATGAAGTAGGAGAAGAGAAACTAAAATATCATAGTCAACTATTCACAAGATCACGGAAGATTGTCTGGATTCAGAGTAGAAAGTAGCGAAATCATTCAGTTTAGTGGGAACCATTCATGGCATGAAGCTTGATGTAATTGTTGTTCGGTAGTGAGTGGGAGTATTTGCATCCATACTGTCTTTTGTATTATATCATGATTTAATTGAACTTGTTTGTGAACTCAAGACTACGTGATTAATAATAGAGAACTGAGATGTTTGTAGGTACCATCACTGAAAACCTTCACGAGACTTCACTCGTCCACTCGGTGTTGCCTAGGGGTTTAAAAGGCTTGTTACACATGCCAAGTGTAATCGTCGACCCTCATGAAAGCAAGGGATTAGGTTAGTTTAGTTAGATTTGTTAGATTAGTTAGAGTAAAAAGATCATCACAAGAAAATTTTCATGACTTTATTGCTAAGGGACTAGCAATGCCATGCCTCGGATTTCCTAGGACTCCAAAACCCGAGCCTAAGATCTAAGGGAGTGAATGCGGAAGAAATAAAATCCCTGAAGTCATCAAATACTCGTACAAGGGTAAGATAGAATGTAAAACATCTCAAAGATACTAAATGGATCACACGGGATCAAAAGAATGTAAACCGAAACAATCGATACCTTAACCAAAATATCGGAACACCCTATGCTCGACCAAGGGTAAAATGGTCATTTCGAGGGTAAAATGGTGAATTCCAACTACAAACACGAATTTTGTACCTAACACAAGCCATAGGAACAAACGAAAGCAAAATCTAAGATGTGAGGTGGAAACTACAATGTTTTGAAATCAGCATTTCTACGCTTAAGGTCCGAAAATCTACCTTCAACTTCAATGGACCATTTCTCACTCAAAACTGATTCAAATGAAGTGATTCAAAAGCCTAAACGCAAGAGCTTGAAGTCAGATTTCTAAAAAACTAAATAACACCCTCATCCGACAAGCGTAGCTCGAGATATGACTGAATTACTGAACAGTGGTCGAAGAGTGCGCGAGCTGTAGTCGACTAAAAGAACCTTTAGTCGACTACAAGGACTATCCAATCGACTGAATAAGTAGATAGTCGACTAGATCAGTTAGAAGCTTGCGAAAATGGAAGTTTAAGGATTCAGTCGATTACTTAAGCCTTAGTCGACTACAAGAAGAGTTCTAGTCGACTAAACCATGCCAAAGCTAAGAAATAAATGTACTGAAATCGAATGGTGAAGACTTAGTCGGCTACCTTAAAACTCAACTCAACTATGAAGTCTGCAGAAGGGGAAAATTTGTCTCTACACCATCTTGAACACTCATAGAATAAAGGAAATAGCCTCAACACTAATAGGATGCTACTAATATTTCCAAAACTCAAGAACTAGAAAGAAACAATTATTTTCCTCAAAATATTTTACTTGAATTTTCGTAAAAATCATTCGTATTGCCCCCGGTTTCCGTTTGAGTAAACCACCGAATCAAATTACAAGTTTTTATCAGTGTTACGGGTGTAGGAAAAAACGGGTTTTTCCATCCAAAACGAAAAGGATGTGTTTGAAAACTTAGAAAAACACCGTTTTCGGCCGAATACCTAATAATTACATTTCAAGACAAATAATTCATTTCACACTCAAAATTCCAAATAAAAGAGTTCCATATTTTCATTATAGCGCCCTAAGGCGAAACATACTAGAGTTTGCTCAAAATACATATTTCCATGATTCGACACCGAAGTGCCCCAAAAGAATATAATCCCCGCGCCTAGCACTCCAAGGGATGTACATCAATACCAACATCTCGGCTAACATGCTAGCCGGATTAAAATAAAATAGTTTTAACTTAATTGAAGTACTAAACAAAATAAGCACATTTATACAATGTCTATCAATGCTCTACAAAAGTACTCCGCCTCCATATACGCAAAATGGACGGAACCAACACCGAGTCTCTACCGGGAGACTATGGACCTCCCAAGTGGGAATCATCACCTAAAAAACAAAATGTATATAACGTGGGGTAAGCTCACTAGCCCAGCAGAGGAAGCGTCATTGCCTCAATCTCTGTAGTCCGAGTGGTACAACCCACCCAAGGTGTATGCAACTAATCTTAAGTCGGTCTCTTGTTCCACATGGCTCTCACGCTAATCCGGAACTCCATCAAACCCAACAAACAAGTCCCCCAACATGCTCATATCATAATTCATCACAATTATAACATGTTTTCATTATTAAAACCACAATCACATATGTATAATAATTAAGACGGAAGGTGACCAACACCCCCATTACACGCACACAAAAACACACCCTTTCCAAGGATGAACAAATCATTCTCCACCATTCCCCTGAGGATATATGCTCACTAGGGAATTGTAGACTCATCGAACCATCATTCCCAAGTGCTTGTGACACTTCACACTTTTAACCGGGATGACGTCCTCCACGATGCGGTCGTGCACCTAGGCTTTAGACGATATGTCCTCCCTCTATCATCTACGTTTCTCGGATTTTTAGTTCCATATGAGCAAGAAGCACCCCCTGGCCAGTTGTTTTGACGATCCAAACACAAGACTACTCCCACAAAATTTACGCAAAATGTAGGAACCAATACCCACATTTTCACACTACGTGGCACACTCAAAATGCATCAAGGTTCATAATTTCCACCTTATGCCATCATAATACATACTTGTTCTTTATGTTATATATTGTAATCAAATTAACATCATGCTCATATTTTCACAATTTATAGCAATAATTCACAACAAGAATTAATATCGCATACTCATGCTTTTCAAGGGACCTAGTTCTTCGTCTAAGTTGTCAAGTCCCAACTCGCATATATATATATATATATATATATACGGCATATATACACATAGACGCACACACCCTCGTACAAAAACTAAAGCAACTCATTTTTCCCCTACCTCAATCCAAGCAATTAATAAGCAAGAGGGTGCAAGCAATCCGCCCAATTAACACCAACAACAACCGAGTCAAGAATTTCCAAGAGAGCTTCAAGGAGGTGATTTTCAAGAATTTGAGTCAAAGGTCTCCCAAGCCTTCAAGCAACATTAAAACAAATATGGATTCTTAACTAGTGCTTTTTTTTTTTGTAGCAACAACCGATTAAAAATCAAGAATTCAATGTAAGGCTAAAAATCCCAAAATGGCTAAACTAGGGTTTCGGGAAAAGAAAGAATGAAGAGGAAAGGAACTCACCAATAAATCCAACACAAGATAGACTATGTGGACATCAAACAAGCTTGAACCAATGCCTTCCAAAATTTAGTATTTTCAAGCCTCCTCAAGCTAATAACAATTTCAATGGAAGGGAGAGTCACAAAAATGGACCAACAACAAGTATAACCATGGAAATTCCGAAAATCTATAAGAATAAAAGAAGACATTCCAAGGAATTAAAAGCTAGGTTTTCAATTCAAAGGAAAAATCAAGGAAGTGATGAAGGAGCTTACCAATCTTCAACACCAATTGTGGACAATGAAGCACCAACAAGACACAAGCTTCATGATACCATCAACAAGACTAGAGGAGGAATTCTTGTGCATCCATGGAGGAAGATAGAGAGAGGAGTAATAAAAGGAAATGGGGAAGAAGAGAGAAACGTGTGAAGAGAGATTGAGATGAAGTGGTTGTGAGTTAGCAAGACACTACCAATGTGTAGAGATACCCCAATAATTGACTTCTCCATCCAATGGCTAGAAATGAAGATGGGTAAATGTAGAATGATCCAATGGCTAATAGGAAAACAACACTAAAGGTGATGGTGTAATGTCTAAGCTACCCACCCCTTTATCACTTAATCACAACCCTTGTCATTATGAACCCAATTTACTATTTTTCCCAAGTCTTCTACACAACTACAATATTGCCACTCAACATCTCCCAACACTTAGTAAATAATTCTTTATAAAACCCACTAACTCAATACATGGAAATTTTCTAGTTACGCTTTTGTCGTTTATTTATTTTTCCAAGCGTTTCAATTATTTTCAAGTATTCACGAAATTAAATATAACATATAACCTGTAACTAAAAATTTCGATTTCGCATAATTCACGTAAGCACATCAACATGTTAGGCACATAAGCACTTAATTGCATAATAAATAAATAAAAATAATTTTTTTAAATTAGCACGTAAAATTACAAGACACTACAAGCAATGTGTAAGTTTGGGGATGTGATAGGTGTCAAATATTACAAGACACACTCACTATTGTTACGTTCTTTCATTCCATTATTTGGTATTTTTATTGTGTTTGCATGTTAAGGCATGTTTCAGGAGCTTAATGAAGAAATGGAGTTTAAGTTCGGTGAATTAACTAAAGTGTATGTTCTATCTATCCAAGAGAAGAGTCAAAGAGGCAGTCCGAGACAAAAATGGCTCCTGGAGGGCAAAAATGGAATTTCCAGAAGTCGTTATCTTCAGTAAAAAGTATCGTGGGTTCAAGATGGTCGTTTTGGTGCATTCACGGAGAAAAGTGATTTTCCACAAAATACCTACGCTTTTTAGTTTCCAAAAATGGCTGGAAATCATATTTCTACGCTTGAACCTATACTTGGAGGTACGCTTAGGACCTACGCTTAAAGCGTAGGCCATCTATGCTTGAAGCGTAGCTGCGACAACTTTTGGTGGTTTTTCGTGGATTTTTCCTGTTTCACCCCCGACTTAATTAGAAGACGTGCCTGCGACTATAGACCTCTATATAGATGTATATACACTTATATATATGAGAAGTTAGGGTTTCCATGAGTTTTAGAGTGAAAAGACTGAAAAGGTCGTCTCTATACCATTGCTTATATATACACAATCATATATCAAAGGAGGAGGGATTGATGAGTGTGAATTTTGTGAGACATTCGTAGAGGCTGGTTCAGAGGTTCATTCATTCAAACTTATTACTATTTAGAGCCATATTGAAACCTAGAGATCCGGAGAAGAAGACTATGGAGAGTGTTTCTATATCAATGATGCAGTCACCATCTTTCATGCCTAACTAACTCGGTATTTAGGGTTTTGTAGAGAAAACCCTACCCAAGTAATGTAGTTCTTTCATTGTTTTCAATTGTAAAGAGGGTAAGTTGTTGACCATACTATGATTTACAATATAAAATTATATGTATGTTCTAAATTCTTGGCCTAAATGGAATGAATGTATAGTTTTACACAATTAGGATTATTCACTATAGGCTGGAACTCGGATGCTTAATCATGGTTTTCTACACAATGGTGGTAATCAAACTTAAAACTCTAGGTTAACACAGGTCGTGCCTTGGTGATTTAGTATCGACATGCTTTAGTTTATTTTCATGCAGTAGGAGTAGGTTAGAGTAATATAATTGGCATGTACTAGTTAGGTTAGTTATGAGACAGGTTGTCACAATCCGGTTGATGGTACTCCTTTTTGGGGTCATATTTAGCTATTTGTGGTACGACCTGATTCACAGTTATGGATCTCCCGTACAGTTGATACAGTGAGGAACTATATGATGCGGTTAGTGATGGAGTGATGAAAACCCTAGTTTTCTCTCTCATCTGAATTATAACCAATTTAATTTGCTTTCTAGATAATTGTTAGTTAAAATAGATAATTTGGTCTTTGACTACCCAAACAAACCATTTTTCAGAAAATATAATTCAGTGTTTTTGAACTATTAAAGTGAACAATCTCAGTCTCTGTGGGATTGATATCCCTTACTCAAGCCATTTGTTATTCTATAATTGATATGTGCGCTTGCATAGGGTAAAACCTGAAGTCATTAAGGTGTTGTTTTTAACCACATAATTTTATACACCTGACGTCACATCATGCCCCCCTCGGGTGCACCTATGCTCCCAACACCTCATCAATGAACCACATCTTTGGCTCATAATCTGCCTTGGTGGTGCAGGTATGGGTAGTATCCCCATACCTCCTACCGTAGCATGCCTCTGAGTCCACCATCATGGCTGGAGTAGTTGTCGGCAAATAATGATAAATGGCCCTCATCTTTTGAGGGCACTCGATCGGCAACCCCTAAGCCCTAGAGATGGTATCAGGGGATATCTCGATTTGCTCACTCTGTATGCTAGTGTGTAGCCGACACTGGTCTCTTTTCACTTTCACCTCCATGTCAACCCAAAACTTTTGGAGCAGCTCTCTGTAGATGGTGGGTGCAAGCCGAGATAAGAGATGTCGCATCCCCCTAGCTATGAACTTCCCAACCGCCCACATCGTCGAGGGCTTGGTCAGAAAGTACTCAAAATCATAATCGCGCTCATTGCGTAGGGATTTCCGGACCACCAGTGCGACTATCCGTTGTGCCTCCTCTAGTGTCTCGGCACTTATGCGCTTGTGGCAAAGGCCTGCATCGATGGCCTGCTTACGGCGTGGGGCCATAACATATAGGAATGAAAAACGGGAGGAAGAATGTAAAGATCTGAAAACTGGATGAGCGAACCATCGCTAGAACAACCGATTGATCACAGAGGTAACCGATCAATCCCTAAAAGAACTCAATCGAGGACTGGTGTGGAGGATCAATCACTGGAAAATGTTAACGATCGTTGATAATGCCCGAACAATGGTCGATCAATCGCTAAGGTGGTAGCTTGAACAAACACTCAATCGATCATAGGAAAATCCCAACTAGTGTCAAAATGGCAAATATCTAAGTGGTAATTTTAGAATCGCGATGAACGGCTAGGATTACTCTAAGCTCAGTCAAAATTTTGATTTTCTAGTAATTTTTGAAATGACAGTTAATATTCTATTGAAGGTAATTTTGAAAAACTGTATTAAATGGGGTGTAATAAATTTTTGAATTTCTACCTATCTCGATCAATCGCCGAGATCACCGATCGATCGATGGTCTATAAATTTTATTTTTAATTTTTAATTTCATTAATATTTTATAAAATATTTATAAAATAGTGTTAACTATATATATATTATATATATTTATTTATTTAAATATAAAGATTAACTAGAAAAGCAAAAAAATAGAATTAAAACTATGAAATACTAAACTCTTAATTCCTATACTCGGTCGAAACATTAGGTAAGTCAGACCGAGGCCATTATTTAATGTCGATGGCACAACATTCTCATCGAACTCAGCCTAGTTCATCCGTTAAATCTATCAAATTGATAGATTTAATCTTTCGTTAAATATTGTCTTCCTTCACACGATTTCTATTTTATTTAATCAATCTTAACTGAAACTTCGACCATCGCCCCATTTCATCATAGCTCAAGGTATCGAAGAATTTTCAATGATCGTAATCTTTTGTAACAATAAATCCCGTTTCGGATTGAATTTCGAATTTCGATCCTAACTGATCTTTGATTAGAGCTTGTAATAAGAATGGGAACAAAATTTCCCATTTTCGATCAAATGGAAATTTACAATTGATCATGGTCTCCCAGAATGTCTCCATATGATCGTAAATAATATTGGGTATTGAAACCCAATATCCTTGGTTGAAATAATAGAGCATTTTAATAAGCGATGACCCTCATTCATTACCAAATTTAAGACCAACTTGTCTCGTAACAATGCTATCTAAGAACCATAATTCAGGTTTAAGTTTGACCTTTGTGATTCCTCCCGCTATAAGTTTTGTGTTTGTAGTTCCACAAATTATTCTTGCCATTTCGCGTATCATAAGATCATAAGGCGGGATTTTTTAGAAGTTCTTTACTATCTCCGAGGGTACTTTATGAGGGATAAGCCATGTTCTTGCTATTGTATTAGGGGATATATCTATTTTATGCTCCTGTATTTTCGTGTGAAGCACTCTGCTCATCTCAGGGTCTGTTATGTATATGTTTTGGTAAAATTTTCAAATTAAGTTAGGGTATGTGACTGATGAAGCAGGTTGTAATAAGTTTTCCTACTTTCGTTTATTAAGTTCTCTTAGGACTCTTCCTGTAGTTAACTCTGAATAATCATCTCAGAAGAATATACATTTGTATTTTAACTTATGATCAACTAGAAAGTTGTCTTTCTCCCTTTATAAGGGGTCTGGTTCAGTGTTGATTGATAATTCCTTACTATTATTTCCAGCTTCGGCTGATCGTTATTTCCTTATCTATTCTATATAGAAATCTTTTATTATATTAGAGATGATTTCAGGTACTGGTTTTGTTAATATATCATTCTCTTTGGGTAATCGTATATCTAATTGACATGTTAATGAAGTGTCAGATGTTTGGTTATTATCCTATATTGATTTATCTAGAGTGTTTATTACAAAACATTCTTCATTGTTCGCTGATTGGAAACCGATTTTGAATATATTATTCCAAAACTTCATATCCCCGAATGATAAATCCAAGGCTCCAGTTCTATAATTTATACATGCATTTGCGGTTGCTAAGAATGGTCGGCCTAGGATTACCTGTATATGTGTAGTGGAATCGTAGACAGGTTCAGTATCTAACACAACAAAGTCAACGGGAAAGTACAATTTATCGATTTGAATAATAACATCATCTATTGTACCTCGTGTTGTTTAATGGATCTATCACTAAGTTGTAAGATCATAGGTGTTTTAGTTAATTATCCAAGCCCTAACTACTGATAAACATAATAGGGTAACAAATTTACGCTCGCCCCTAAATTCAAAAGAGCTTTTTCTATCTCCTGATCTTTTATCGTACAGGAAATAGTTGGTGCTCCAGGATCTTTATATTTTTTGGGTGCAGTGGTTGATATTACGGAGCTCACATGGTTTGTTAACAAAATTTTCTTTGCATTGTGAGTTCAATTCCTCCTTTTATGTGTGCATAACTCTTTTAAGAATTTAGCATAAGGGGGAATTTGTTTAATTGCTGTCAAGAGTGGGAGAATAATCTTTACTTCTTGAAAAGTTTTAAACATCTCTTGAATCTTTTCATTTTGTTTCTGGAAAGGAACGGGTTCTTGTAGGCATTGTGGAAACGACGTTTTTGGTTCTTAACTTGTTTCGCCTTTTTATTTCATTGGTGTAGTATTTTGTTTTTCCATAATAGGGTCTTGTTTATTCTTAAATGGTAATTCTTTCTCTATTTCTATTTCTAGGTCTATTTCTTCTTTGTCTGGAGTTACATCTTTTCCTACTTCAGGGTTTACTTTTTCTTTATTGTTTTGCTTATTTGTCCTTTCTTCGAATTGCTCTTCAGCCTTATTATCTACAACCTTACCACTTCGGAGTGTGGTTATAGCTTGAACAATTTCTATGGTTGGCTCTACTACAGGTACTATGTTCTTAATCATATGTTGCCCCATTGGGTTTATCAATGGTTCACTAGGCAATTTTCCTTCTTCTCTTTTATTCATTGAGTTGACAATCTGCCCAATTTGGGTTTCTAATTTAAAGATAGATTGGGAATGAGTGTGTAGGAGTTGAGTAGCAGTTTTGAACTCGTACAATACACTCCTGATTTCTTGTTCAAAACCAGGTGGCCTCATAGGTTGGGTATTATTTGGGTTTCTAAAAGGTGGTTGATTTGAATTTTGATCAAATGGACGAAATTGATTCGGTTGTTGGTTAGAATTTTGTTTAAATGATCGAAATTTGTTGGTCTGTTGATTAGGGTTTTGGTTGTAAGTGTTATTCTGAGTTTTATATGAAAAGTTAGGATGATTATGCCAACCAGGATTGTAACTATCAAAAAATGGATCATTATTTAGATTGATAAAGGTGGCATTAACATCCTCAGTAGTATACTCAGATTCTGGTTGTACGTAGGGAAAGTTATTAGCGTGGTGCGAGGGATTATCAGTTACCGAACAGACTTCTTGAGGTGTGGGATTAATATGAGTGGTTCTCATTAGTTGATAAAACTTTTTATTTAGTTCATCCACTTTTGATGTCACCTCATATATCTGACTTGCCTAATATATCGGTCCTTTTAGGATTCGAAAGGATAGTTCATGGCGCTCTAATCTCAGATATATTTTTTCGGGAATCTTCACTAAGATTCTTAAAAAGATACCATATAAAGTATATGATTTTTTGTGTAAACATTCCTCCACAGGCAGCATCAACTGCATTTTTGTGGCCTTCTCCTAGTCCTACGTAGAAACTACTAACTAATTCATGACTAGGGAATCCATGATGAGGACATTTTCGTAAAATTTTATTAAATTGCTCCCAAGTTTCATAGAATTGTTCTCCGGGGATTTGTGAGAACATTAAGATTCCTCTACGGGTTTCGTGCATTTATGTAAGAATTCTTTTTGAAGCTTCTTCCAGTTACTTCTAATATCTTCTAGTATTGTACCATACCTGAGTTTCGCTTTATCTTTTAGGGAATGAGAGAATAATCTTATCTTAAAATCTTCATCTGTGCATCCTCTAATACGCCACAGACCTCTAAGAATTCATCGATATGATGGTACGGGTCTTCATGAGCTTTTCCATGAAACTTAGATAGCATATTAACCATAGCGGGTTTAATTTCATATTGGTCCGCTCTTACTGGTATCGCAATTTCTATGGAGGAAGTGTACTCTTGTGGAGTATAGATGTAACGTCCGGTATTTTTACGTCCTAATTTAAAAAAATTATTAACAATTAAGTGCTTATGTTCTTAATGTGTTTGTGTGCTTAGCATGACTTACATGATTTATTTAAGATTAAATTTTTAAATTGCATGTTTTATTTTCATTTTGAGAATAATAAAAAGTGTTGAAAATGAATTCGAGAAATAAATGACAAAAGGGTAAATGTGTATTTTTATATTTGGAAGAGTTAGTAGAAATTGTAGAGAAATGACTAAGTGTTGGTGTATGAGTGGCATGGTGGTAAATAGAGGGGAAGACATGGGTTAAAATGGTAATTGAAAGTCATGATGACACTCTTGTAATTAATCCTAAGTTGAGATGAAATTGGTATTTTCCTACTTTATAGTGTTGTCTCATTCTTAACCATTGATATCAAGTCTTCTTCCACCTTTAATCATACCATTGTTTATCAAAGTGTACAAGTTGTATGAGTTTGTTTCAAGTCTTTCATTGCAAGACTTGTTTGTGTCCCATGGATCATTTTCTTTTCTTCTAGCTTGAATATCAACCCTTGGATGAAGTGTGATGTGTGAGTGGAGAATCTCTACATTTTTGTCTTTTGTTTGCAAGACCACTTTGATTAAACCTTCCTTTCTAGCTTTAATCCTAACCATTGGATTCTAAATATCTAAATGAGTCTTATACATATATACATATATATTGGGATAAGTCTTCATTCTCAAAGACAAACTCACACACACATTTTCTTTCTCCCTTGGAATCGAATGTTGATGAGCTTGTGAGTAGGCTTGGGTGGGTTGGTGTTCTTGGTCCTAATCTACACTTATTTGCTAAGCTTACTTCCACTTCTTTTGATTTCTCTTTAAATTCAAGTTCTAGCTTCTATTGTTGTGGAATCTTTCTTCTACTCTCATGGGTTATTGTTTTTCCATGATTAAAGTGTTGTTGGTCAATTTTTGTAATCCCTTTCTCTCCATGAATTATTGTTGCGAGTTTGAGAGAATTGAAATCATGAATTGGGGAAAGTGATGATTCAAGCTTGTTTGATACTCTCTTGGTTTTCTCTTGAAACCATATTGTAAATGAGTTGGTGGTAAGTCTTTTTACCTTGATTCATTTTATTTTTGTTGGAACCCTAGCTCACTTTAATTTATGGTTTTGCGTTAATCTTGAAATTATTGCCTCCATTGGGGTTCAATGTATTGAAAACACCCTAAATAGATATTGTTGTTATTTTCTTGAACTTGTAAAGGCTTGGAGAACTTTTTACAAATTTCCGGAAAAATCCTCTTTGAATCCATTATTCATTTTCTTGCCTGGTTGGTTGGTTGGCATCATTAGACTCATTTCTTGCGTTCCTTGAACTCGACTTGGATTTGAGGTAGGGGAAACATGAGTTGTTTTAGTTTCTGTACAAGGGTGTGTGCATCTATGTGTATATATGTCGTATATATATATATGTATATGCGAGTTGAGTCTAGATAACTTAGACGATGAATTAGGCCATTGAAAGCACGATTGTGTGATATAAATGCTTGGTGTGGTTTATTGCTTATAAATGTGAAATTATGAGCATATTGATAAGTTAGGCATAATATATTGCATAACGAGACAAAGCTTGTATTATGATGGATTATGGTTAATTTGAGTACAATATATTACATAATGAGATAAGTATGTGTTGTGATGGAGCATGGTTGTTATTGAAAAACTTGATGCATATTGAGTACATTGTGTAGTGTCAAAAACATGGTGTTCGTCTATGCGTGTAATGTAAACATGTGTGAGTAGTCTTGTGTCAGATCGTTGCAACAACTGGTCAGGGGTAGTCCACAACCTATGGAAACTAGTACATCCGAGAACGATGGTAGGGGGGTTGTACCCTCGAGGGGGGTGTTTCACCTAGAGTCGTAAGCGAGGTTCATATGAGTGACCTTCGGGTATAGCGGCACGAAGTCGCAAGCGGGGCTCTCATGCAACTGTTATTCCATGTTGAAAGTGAGAAGTGTCAAAATCACTTGGGAAGAATCGGTGTGCACTCTACATTACTTGGTGAGCATGTATCCTCAAAAGTAAATGGCCAGAGTGTGTATTCAGGGGAAGTGTGTACCATGAGGTGTGTTGAATCAAATTGCATTTAAATTGTCATATATTTAATGGTGATATTTATGATGATGCATGTTATGTTCTTGAATTACCAATGTGAGCATGTTGGGGAAATTGTTTGTTAGGTTCGATGGGGTCCCGAATTGGCGTGAGAGCTATGTGGGATAAGTAATTGACCTAGGATTGGTTGCATGAACCTTTGGTGGTTTGTACTACTCGGACTACCGAGATTGAGGAGATAACGCTTCCTCTACTGGGCTATTGAGCTCACCCCACGACATATTATATTTTTCAGGTGATAATCCCGTTACGGGAGGTTCGTAGCCACTCGATGGGTTATGGCATTTTGTCCATCCTTTTGTACTTATAGAGATGGGCTTTACCATTTGTGAAGTATATGTGATACATGTGTTGGCTTTGAAATTCGATTTCAAACAATAAATGTTATTTTGATATTAACAAAACATTCAAAACCGTGTTTGGTACTAATATGACTTTGAGCTAAGTGTTTCAGCAAGTACAGGTAAATGATTCGGAAAGATCATTAAAGCAACAAGCGATAAGGAACCTCAAACGCAAACTCGAAGAAAAATAAAAAGATCAAAGAAAGAATAAAAGCTGGACTCAAGACCTGGGGTAGATAGGTCGGGGTGAGAATATTGTAACAAGGTATCTTACGCGTTGATTGGTCTTATAAGCTCAAGTAATAAATCAAACGAACTCAAACGGATCAAAAACGGACCTTGAAAATATTTCTTGGAGTCACCCAGTCGACTGGCCATGAAATGGCAGCCGACTCACTGTGACCCAGTCGACTGGCCTATGAGGACCCAGCCGACTGGATGAACCAGTGAGCTATAAACGTTTTGACTGCATGAGGCAGTCGACTGGCATGTCCAAGGCAGTCGACTGACTGTGCCCAGTCAACTGGCATTTAAGGACCTGGCCAACTGACTGAACCAGAGAGTTTTGAACATTTTTTATTGCTTGAGGCATTCGACTGACCTTCTTGAGGCAGTCGAATGACCCTAGCCGTTGGGAAAAATATTTTAAATTTAAGCATGGAGGCAGTCGACTGGGTGCCAGTAAGCAGTCGACTGAGTGCTTCAAGATTTTAAGGAAAAGTATTTCTAAACAATATTTTTGCCCAAAAAGAAATGGTTTTGCTTGCTGATTTTCAAGTCATACTCTCCATATTGTCTAGGGTGAGATACACTGTCCAAACCCTAGTGTTACACTATATAAAGAAAGAGATATGGATTGAAATCTTAAGGTTCTTGTGTGAGAAATTTTGCAAATATTATTCATCTCTAATTTTCTCTCAAGCATCTTCTGAAAAATCTTTTGATAGCAAGAAATATCAAAATCTCATTTTTCACTCTTATCATTTTGAAGATTTAAACTCAAGCTTTGTGTTTATTCTCTTATTGAAAATATATTGTGAGAATATATATATCTTGAGTTCTTGAAATATCACTTAAAAACACTTGAGCTTATATTGATCTATCTTCCATGAAAACCTTAGGGTTTTGAGTGTTTTTGTTTCTTGAGTGATATATTGATTGCATACACAAATTTGTGATCTTAGGTGAGTGAAGCTCATTGTATCAAGGGAGGATTGTTCTCTTGATTGTGTGAAGAGCTAGTTAGCTCTTTTGTAAAGGTTTTGCTATTCCACCTATTGAAGGAAGAGCCATAGTGTGAGGATCGGGAAAGTCTCAAGGAAGGGGATTCTTTGAGCTGAGGAGTAGGAGTTACCGAACCTCGTAAAAATCACGGTGTCAATATCTCTATCTCTATCTCCTTACTTTATGTTCATGCATGCTTAATTTATATTGTGGTAAATAGCTTATTGAATTTAAGTGAAATTATTCATTGCATATTTTACCTTGTAAATTAATATTGAACCTTGTTGCATGTTCTTGTAAGAATAAAAAGAAGTTAGAACTTATTTTTAAACCCTATCCACCCCCCCTTTAGGGTATTTTAGTGACTTACAACATGTATTCACATGTTTTTCTTTTGCAAACTTGTAATTTAAATGATGTATTACTTCTCTTTTACCGGTTAGCATGTTAGCTAGGTAGATTACTTTTGATGTACGTCCCTCGGAGAGCTATGCGTGGAGATTCTTTTCTTTTGGTGCACTTTGGTGCCGGCAATGTAAAACTACTATTTTAATTAAACTATGACATGTTACGCCTTTGGGCGCTTGAATGTAGTTTTTGAATCCTTTTTTTAAAAAAAAAGATCAATTGTCGTATATATAAATAAAAAAAGCCACAAAGGGCTTACATTTTCTCTAAGGCATCCCCCAGGAATTCACACTGAACTATGTGGAAACCATAGATCTGCCACAAAAAAACAAGCCAAAAGAAATCAACACAGAAACAAAGCACACTCCTAGCTCTCACAACATAAAACATAAAAACATAGCTATAGAAGCTCTCTCTACTACTTTGCCAAGAAAGCACCAGGACTAAATCTCCATCACAAGGCTAGTTTCTTGAGCTACACCAGCTCCAACATAAGATAAACATCCCTCTGATCCTGTGATAGCACAACTGCACCACAATCAGAACCTTAGCATAAACACAGCAACACCCTAACATCAACAACATAGAACAACAAAACCAGTAGCCCATAGCCTCACGAACCATTCAGCAATGAAGTAGGCAATAACCAATCCTGCACCAGCTGCTTATTCTAATGAGAATCAAGAAACCCAAACAAAGGGAACAAAGTCAACCTCACACTAGAAATCACTTTGCTTATGATGTCTTCAACTGTAGAGAACTTATTCTGAAACACCCTATCATTTCTATCCCTCCAAATAACATAGATCGCAACAGCAAATAGAAGCTTATTGAGCACAAAAGATAAAGACTTGTCCTGAAATACACCAGAAGCCCACTGAAACAGCTCATCCCACATACCATCAGGCCATGGCCTTAAACTTTTAGCTCTCAACACATTCCATATCTGTTTAGAAAAACTACAACCAAAGAATAGATGATCCCTGTCCTCAATCATAGAGTTGCACAAACAACAAGAAGCTTGGGAGACTATTCCAATAGATAAAAGTAAATTAGGAGTCTTCAACCTATCCAAAATAACAATCCATAATAGAAAGGCATGTTTGGGGACAACCTGCTTAAACCAAACAAATCTAAACCATAGCACTAACCCCTTCCTTCTTCTAATTACTTCCCAAGTAGCTATAATATAAAATTCCCCATTAGAAAGAACCCATATAACTTTATCCAAAGTAGGTTATGGCTTCAAGTTAATAGGAATCTTCTGATGCCACCATGCCATAGTATCAGGAATGTTCCACTGACCAACTTAAAAAATGTCATTCACTTTAGCATCAACATGCATCCCAGACTCATGTACAATAGTCTCCTCAATCCCTCCAGTCAGAGCTCCATCAGGAAGCCTCTGATCAAACCACAAAGATGTAGTTCTACCATTTCCAATGAAATTTCTCATACAACCCCTAAATTTATCTCTCAGTTGGAAGATCTTTTTTCAAGTCCAAGAACTTTTAGAAGGCAAGTTCACATTCCAAAAAGTCTATCCCCTAATAATATGAATATTGATCCAATCAACCCAAATGGAATTCTATTATGCTTACACAAATTCCACAACTGTTTCAACATGGCAGCCGCATTCCACACAACCACATCCTTGATCCCTAATCCATCCTCCCTCAAAGGGAAACAAGCATCATTCCAAGCCACCTTAGTACCTCCATTACACATTTTAGAGCTTGTCCATAGAAACTTTTTCATCAAAGCATTAATATCATGAAGGACATTCTGAGGGATAACAAAAATAGAGGCCTAATACACCTGAATTGGCAACAGCACATAGTTAATCAATTGTAATCTCCCTGCAAAAGAAAGGAATCTGGAAGACCAACTATGGATTTTAGCTATAATTCTCTCTATCAACCTAGCACAATGTTGCATTTTCAACCCAACAGTAATTAAAGGAACTCCCAAATATTTCATTGGCAAAGACCCCACTTGAAAATGAAGCAAGTTTAAAATATTAGAAGCATGAGGTTCTTTCACACCAGCCAAGAAGACCATACTCTTAGAATTGCTAGGACAAAGCCCAGACACCTCACTAAACCAGTCCAAAGCTTCTTTTAAACATTTCACTCCCCTTAATTTCCCAGCTGAAAACATAATAAGGTCATCTGCAAACATCAAGTTACTAAATTACTGTTCTTAACATCTCCAGTGATAAGCAAAATTGCCCTTGTCAATTCTATCCTTCAAAACACCTATCAACACTTCTATTTCCATGAAAAACAAGTAAGGGGACATAAGATCTCCTTGCCTTAATCCCCTACCATTACCAAAGAACCCATGCAAAGCACCATCAATATTAATAGAGAACCTAGGAGTAGTAACACACACCATGATCCAATCTATTATAGTAGGATGCAGCTTAAAAGCTTTCAAAGTTGCTCTAAAAAAAACCCAAGACACTGTATCATAGGCTTTCCTCAAATCCACCTTAATAACAACTCTAGCTGGAGACTTATTCCTATGATAACCTCTAAATAACTCCCGAGCTAACAAAATATTATCCACAATATCTCTGACTGTAACAAAAGTCCCTTGATTCATACTAATACATAAAGGAAGACATCCTTTCAATCTATTAGCTATGATCTTAACCACACACTTATATAGAGTAGTGCACATAGATATTGGTCTAAAATCTCCCAATGTGGTAGGATTATCCACTTTTGGAATCAAAGTAATAATTATTGAATTAATCTCTTTCAATAGCTTCCCCTTATGAAAGAAATCCATCACAGCCCTCTCCCCACAACATGCCACATATTTTTAAAGAAAAGGGCATTAAAGTCATCACTAACAGGAGCTTTATTATCATGCAAGGAGAAGAAAGTAAGCTTAACTTCATTAACAATCACTGGTCTCACCATACTATTAGCATCCTCCATAGACAGTGGCTTCAACCCATAATTACAGAGCTCAGGAATCTCCTCATGCTACCTAGCTTGAAATAACTCAGTAAAAAAACCCACCACTTCATCAACTACAAGGTCAGGAGTATCCACCCTAACCCCCTCCCTAGTCACCAAATAATAAAGGATATTCCTTCTTCTCCTAGCCACATGCACTTTGTGAAAAAAGGAAGTATTCTTGTCACCAAGTTACAACCATCTAATTCTAGATTGTTGCCTATAAATAAACTTTTCATCAGCAGTTAACCTCAAATATTGCTCAAGACACCCCCTCTCAAGTTGTTTGACATAATCATTAGAAGGATCACTATCAATAATTCTTTGATAGTTATGCAAACATTTCTGGCACTCTTTTACTTGCTTAGATAAATTAGAATAACATCTAGTATTAAGCACCTTCAACTCAGTCTTCACCATCTTCAATTTTTGAACCACTTGATACATTGGAGTGCCAGCCACAATATTAGAGAAAGAGTGATGCTTCAAAAGATGGTTATTAAACTTGAAAGGCCTTCCACCCCTTCTCTGCTCTTGAGAAATTTTAACCAAGCATAAAGAATGATCAGAAACCCCCTAGGCCCAAAGAAAGCCTTAAAAGCACTATACACCCCATTTTATCTCCCATTAACAAGCACTCTATCAAGCTTTTTTAAAATAGTTCTATTAGTACATGCCAAATGAATACCAGAGTGTCTAAGATCAAACAAGCAAGATTCCTTCAGACAATCCCCAAATTCCCTCATAGAAGCATCCCACAACATAGAACCTCCATACCTCTCATGGCTATACCTCACTACATTGAAGTTACCCATAACCACCACGGGCTCATTCTGAAACATAGTAGACCAATACTTCAACTCATTCTACATCTGTCTTCTAGGAGCAACATCATTGAAACAATAAACACAACACACTTTAAAGGTAGAGGAATCCACCAAATTAGTAATAAAGCAAACTAGCAACTGAGCAGAACCACCTTTAACATACACACTTAATCTAATAGTATCCCAACAACCCAAAATTCTTCCACTATCAGACCAATCATTATTGGTACATAAACTCCAACCACTAGGAAATAATTTGAAAACCCTATCCACATCATTAGGCTTAATATTATTCTCAACCAACACCCTTTTAACCTCATTTTGTTTTTGGGAATGATGCAAACCCCTTATATTCCATACAGCTATATTCATACAGAACTCTTGGCAGGCTTATGAACAGCTTTACCTGGACATGTCCCCATACCCTTCCTTGATCTCAAAATAGGACCAACTTGCCATTTACCCCCTTTACTTTTAGCATTCTTTCTAATTGTAGTAAAACCTTCATGTCACTAGTCATCAACCATAGTATCTCATTCCCCTCTATTAGACAACACCTCACCGCCTTGGGCCAAATCACCACCCCTCGTTCTACCATATGGACCATCATCTTACACATCAGGCCTAGGTAAATTAGTCACCACACCATCAACATTAGAGACATTCACCTCTTGCACTTGGTTAGAAACCCCATGAGCTTCTTCCTTAACACCATTATCCTCAATAGCATCTTGACCTTCTAAATCTTGCAATAGACTAAACTGGTTTGTATTCATCACTTCAGTTACAACATTAACACCATTAACTTTAACATGTGAAGTCTCTTGAACATCTCATACTAGATTCAAATCACAACCTTCATTAACCTCAACAGCAGGTTCTGGAGTAACAGGCATTGTCCTCTTACCACTTTTATCTACCACCCTCCATTCTTGATGAGTTCTCTTCACAGAAACTGGAATCTCTTTAGGAGCCTTAGGACATTTATTAAGCGAATGCCTAAACACATTACAATGCGTACATTTCTGAGGTAGCCATTGATACAGAACCTTTACTTCAAACAATATTTCATCAAGCAATTCAACCTATATAATCTTAGAAAACTCAGACATAGCAGCCATTTCTATACAAACCCTAGCAAACCCCAGTATTTTTTTATCTTCAGTAAGAGCATCAACATACATGGGAGTACCTAATTGACTCAAAATAGTACTAATGGAATCTTCATTCCAAAATTCTAAAGGAATACCAAAAAGTTTAACCCAGACTGGTAATGAAGTAATAACATCTTTATGTAATATCATACCTTGCTTCCATTTATGCAAAACCAATAAATGACTTGCAAAATGCTGGTGTTACCTTTTATTATAGCATCTCTTTGAGCAGTAGAATCAAATTTGAAGAGAAAGAAATTGTTATCCAAATTGTGTACTCTACACAACCCTTTTTTACACCAAAGATTTTTGGCAATGGATTCAACAGTGAAGAAGGGTAAATGCTTATCAATGAAATATCCTACCAACATTGTTCCCGATCACCACACTACGCCATCTCAGAAGTAAGCGCATCTCTATTAGGTTTTTCTTTACTAGGAGCAATGTAACATAGCTTCATCTTCCCAGCTTGAATACTAGTCGTAAGTCTCTGGGCCCAATAAACTGGTGATGATACCTTTGAAAGAGAAACACAAATACCAATATATAATCGTATAAAATATTAAAATAGGAGAATATCAATCTTTTCTAAACCTGTCATATGATAAATATTTGCCATTTGGACCAAGATTTGGAGCAGAATGGTCTGGAAAAAAAAAATCAATATAATCCCAAATGTAATAAAAATCATTAAAATAGCAACCAACCGATCTATCGATGGTAGGTGACTTAATTTTATTAAATTTATTTTATATATATATGGTTACTTGTTGTATATGTATTTTTATAAAATAAAATTGAAAATTTTAAAATAAATTATTTCTCCCCCAAACTGATGTGAAAGAAAGAAAAATATATTTAATTGAAAATAAATTACTAAGTTCTAAATACATATTTATAAATTAAGAATATATATATATATATATATATGTGTGTGTGTATAATTAGTTAAAATATATGTTATATTTATTTTTATATTATAGATACATCTATATATTTTATTTTATTTTATTTTATTTATTTTTATATAGAATTGTATGTATAGATATATATAGATATAAGTTAAGTCTATCTATATATTTATATGGATAATATATATTATAAAATGAAAACAACTGTTAAAAGTATCTCTTTATATATATATATATATATTTCAAATTTTAATATACAAAATGGTACTAGAATGTAGATAATGTAGAAAAATATGAGAGGTACGAGTGGACGACAAAAGATGTCTACAGTGATCGCTCGCACTCGTACTCTTCGAACCTAACTATTGTGCAGGTGGATCACAAGGATGGGAAGACTCACCTGCAGGAGGAATAGACGGGACACCCCTAAGTGAGCGTACCTTCTCTTAAACTGCAGCCATACCATCTCGGGGAGAGGTCATGTCTGCCCGAAACTCCTCTCACTCAGCCCAAGTAAGTACGAATACCTCAGGCTGAGTAGGCTGATCAATCGCAAGATCTGTTGTTGCCGGTGCTGGATCCACCGCTGCTGCTAGCGGTGGCCTGAGCAGCAATACGCTCCGGCTGATGAGGAAGAAGCTGAAAGTAGGACTGCTTCCACTCCAACCATGTATAAGCTAGTCCCACTTATATGCTCGAGTCACCTAGTACGGGTCAGATACCCTCACAGAATATGAGACTCATAACAAGGCCGGGGAATGGGACATCGAACTTGAACGTATCCAACTCCTTGGGGCTCGTAATTTTCCCCATCACTTAGTACAGCTGCTCGAAGATGATATGGGGGATGGAGATCCAATAACCCCTATCAATATAATAGAGGGCGTTCTGTAATCTCCCGCGCCTCTCGGTCTTGTACCCTGCGGGTGCACCTATGCCCTCAGTACCTCATCAATGAACTATATATGTGGCTCATAATCCACCTTGCTAGTGCAGGTATGGGTAGCTTCCCCATACCTCTCACCATAGCAAGCCTTCGCCACCATGCTCGGGGCTGGAGAATCCGTAGACAACTCCGAATATATCACCCTCATCTCCAGACGAGACTCAATTGGCAACCGCCATACCTTAGAGATGGTCTCGGGGGAGATCTTGATATGGCGGCCCTGGATGCGTGTGTGCAGACATAGCCGGTCCTCCTCCACTATCACCTCCATCTCCAACCAGAACTATCGGAGCAACTCACTGTAAATGGTGGACGCAGGTCGGGACAACAAAGTCCATAACCAGCGAGCAGTAAGCTCGCCCACTACCCACATAGTAGTGGGCTATGTTAAAAAATACTCGAAATCATAATTGCACTCGTGCCGTAAAGGCTTCCTGACAGCCCGTGTTACTGTCAGGCAAGCCTCCTTTAAAGTCTCAGCTATAATCCATTTACGGCATGGACCTGCATCGGTAGCCTACTTATGACGTGGGGCTATAGCAGAGAATAGTATACTAGAAAGGAAAGAGAAATGAAGAGCAACAAAAATTAGACAAGCGAACGATTACTGGGATAGCCGATCGATCACTCGAGTGGGCAAACAATCGCTGAATCGAATCGAACGAGCACTGAGATGAGCGAACGATCGCTTGAATTATTGAACGATCGATGATAATAGCCAAACAATTCTCAATCGATCTCTAGGGGATTCACTCGAACAAACACTCGATCGATAGCTCACAAATCCAAAATATGTCAAAAATGGAAATAATCACACGGTAAATATTTGAATCACGATGAACAACTAGGATTGCTCAAGAATAGTCAAATCTAAGAATTTTTTTCTTGCAAATGTAAATGAAAATTATATTTCTATATATGGTATTTTTAAAAAATTGGATTAAATATGATGGGTCCCAACTATCATATCCCCACCTACCCCAAACGATCCAAGGCTCTAAACTGAGTAGCGGGATTAACTTTTAATTTACCAATTGATCGATAACTATTAAAATATTTTTAATTTTTATTTTTAATATAAATGTATGGTGTCTTAATTTTTCAATATATGTATATAGATTTTCATGTAAAACTATTTAATATAAAACATAGAAATACAATAACAATGCATCTATAAATATCAGACAATATATTTGTAATTATAAATATTATAGGAAAATTTTAATAAATTGTAATAAAATCCCAATTCCTATACTCGGCTAAAATATTTTTAGACCAAAACCATTATTTAATGTTGATGGCACGACATTCTTATCGGGCTCAACCCGAATCATCCGTTAAATCTATCAAGTTGATAGATTTGATCATTCTGTGCGCATTATCATCGTACTTTAAATCCTGTTTATTCTCCTTCATACGATTTTTATTTTGCTTAATCAATCGTAATTGAAAATTCCACCGTCGCCCCATTTCATCGTAGCTTAAGGTATCGAAGAATTTTCAATGATCATATTCTTTAATAACGAAAATTCCCATTTCATATGGAATTTCGAACTTCGATCTTAATTGATCTTTTATCAGAGCTTGTACTAAGAATGGGAACAAAAGTTTTCATTTTTGGTCAAATAGAAGTTCACAGTAGATCACGGCCTCCCAGAATGTCTCTATATGATCGTAAAAGATGTCTGGAGTTGACACCCAATATGCTTTTTTTTTTAAAAGGTAATGTATAGAAATATCAAAAAATGGCTAGAAGCCTACAAAATACTTGGGGCATACCCCAAGGGTGGAACCCCCAAAACCACCAAAGAGTTAAGCTTAACTCTAAACACAGGGGGATATGAAAGAAAATCACCATAACCCTGACAACAATTAAACAAGTCTGATAATACATAAGACTATAGCAACAAATGTTTAACATATCTCTAGAACACCTCACTACAAATAAAATATACATAATCTTCATCAGATTGCAAAAATTTATTCCTATCACAGTGAGGGTCTTCATAGCCATCCGAACCCCGTGGACTTCATCCACCAACTTATAAATCTGCACAATGTAAGCAAAGGGATCAAAAGATAATGCAACATTTATAAAATTTATCACAAAACACCTCCCACGAAGTCTGAACCATACCCCGAACAACACTGAAACATGTTCTCTACCACTCATCCAGACAGATACCCAGAACATAAATTCCATAAAAAATGAGCAAAAAATATTCCCCTCACCCATTGCTAGAAACTCTATCATCCTTTTGAATATCCAACAAGTGAAACAATCTAAAATTTGACAGAAGAATTTATCTCCGTAACAAGTTGATCCTCCTTTTTAAACTCTCTAGCAAACAACCTGAGATTCTTTTTCCTCCATAAAATGTAAACACTAGCAGCCAATGATAGTTTGGTAACACATGTCTTTAAAGTATTATTAGTACAGTGGACATTGCACCAATTTACCATATCCACCCACTTCTTCCCAACATGCCTCAAACCATTTTCAATAGCAACCGAAGACCAAACTTGAGAAGAGAAACTGCATTCAATAAATAGATGCTCCCTACTTTCACACGGTAAGTCACAAAAGACACATTATTGTTGTTGAAGCATCCCATAAAGGACCAATTTATCTTGTGTTTGCATCCTATTATGAATTAAAGTCCATAGAATGAAGGCATGTCTTGGAATATTATTTGGGAACCACACAGTCTTGTACCATTGAACTTGATTATCCATGTTCCTTAACAAATTCCAAGCTGAACTAATAGAGTACTTGCCCCTAGTAGGCTTCCAAATCAAAGTATCAACATCATGACAATCTGGAGGGGGAAGGGTAGCAATATCATCTCTTTAGACCAATATCCTTGATCAAAATAGTAGAGCATTTTAATAAGTGACGGCCCTCGTTCATTCCCAAACTTTAGACCAACTTGTCTAGTAATAATACTATCTAAAAACCATAGTTCCAGTCTAATTTTGGCTTTTGTAATCCCTCCCATTATGAGTTTTGTGTCGTTATTGCCACAAATTGTTCTAGCCATCCCACGAGTTGTAAGATCATAGGTAGGGATTTCCAGAAAATTTTCTTCTAATTTCGAGGGTATCTTCTGGGGAATATGTCATGCTCTAGCAATGGTATCAAGGGATATTTCTACTTCATGCCCTCATACTATCGTGTGTAACATTTTTTTTATCTCAGGGTCTTTTATATATATGTTTTGGTAGAATTCCTAAACTAAGTCAGGGTATGTGATCGAGGAAGCAAGTTGTAATAAATTTTCTAATTTTCATTTCTTAAGATCTTTCATGGCATTTTCTATTGCTAATTCTGAATATTCATCTCTAAAGAAAATACATTCGTATTTTAGTTTATGATCGGACAAGAACTTATTTTCAGTCTTATACAGGGATAATTTTGGTGAACTTGGTTCAGAATTGACCATTAATTTCTTACCATCTTTCCCTAATTCTGTTGAACGTTGTTTCCTTACTTTTTTCTCATAATAATCCGACAACATTTCTAAAATAATTTCAGGTACCAGTTTAGTTGCTACCTCATTTTCTCCAGCTAGTTGTCTTACTTGTACTGCATCTAGTATACATGCTAAAGATTTACTGGATAGTTTATCTACCTATTTACGTACTATTTTTGGTGTAGCTTTATCAAATGCATTTCTTACAAAGCACTCTCCATTATCAGCAAACTGATAACGATATTCAAATACATTTTTCCAAACATTCATATTTCCAAATGATAAATCCATTACCCAAGTTCTACAGTTTATACATGTATTAGCAGTTTCTAAAAATGGTCGGCCTAGGATTACCGGTATTTGTCTAGTGGGCTCGTAAACAGCTTCCATATCTAAAACAACAAATCAACGAGGAAATATAATTTATCAATTTGAACAATAACATCCTCTATTATTTCTCGTGGTTGCTTAGTGGATCAATTAGCAAGACATAAAATAAGAGATGTTGGATTTAATTCTCCCAACCCTGATTGTTGATAGACTAAATACGATAGTAGATTTATATTAGCCCCTAGATCAAGGAGAGTTTTTTTCGATTTCTTGATCTCCTATTATACAGGAAATAGTTTGTCTCTAGGATCGTTTTACTTTGGAGCCATAGTGTTTGATATTATAGAACTCACATGATTAGTTAATAGTATTTTCTTAGCGTTATGAGTTCGGTTCTTCCTCTTGTGCGTCATAAATATTTTAAGAATTTAGCATAGAGAGGAATTTGTTTAATCGCTGTCAAGAGAGGAAGATTAATCTTTACTTGTTAGAACGTTTCAAATATTTCTTGAATCTTTCTCCTTGTTTTCCGTAAGGAAGAGGCTCTTGTAAGCATTGTGGAAACGACACTTTTGATTTATAGCTCGTTTCTCTTGTTTCTTTTGGTGGTATAGAACTTTATTTTTATATAACAGGCTCTTGTTTCTTTTTAAAAGCTAATTCTTTTTCTATTTCTATTTCAAGGTTTTATTCTTTCTTGTTAGACCCCAATTCCTCTTCTATTTCAAGATTGTTTTCTTTATTATTTATGTTTTTCGTCATTTCTTCAAATTGTTCCTCGGCCATAATATTTATGACTTTACCACTTCGTAGGGAAGTTAAGGCTTCAATAGTTTCTATAATTAGCTCTCGTACATGCACTATATGCTCAATCATATGCTGCCCCTTAGGGTTTATTATCGGTTGACTCGGCAACTTCTTTTCTTCTCTCATATTCATAGAATTCGTTATCTGCCCTATTTGGGTTTTTAGTTTAGAGATAGATTGGGAATGTGTATGTAGGAGTTGCGTAGCATTTTTGAATTCATTCAATACATTCCTGATTTCTTGTTCAAAACCCGGTGGTCTCATAGGTTATACATTTATTCAGGTTTCCAAAAGGTGGCTGATTAGGGTTTTGATTAAATGGATGAAATTAGTTTGGTTGTTGATTAGAATTTCAGTTGAATGGTCAGAATTGGTTGGATTGTTGATTAGGGTTTTGGTTAAAGGTATTGTTTTGCATTTTGTACAAGAAATTAGGATGATTATGCCTACCCGGATTATAGCTATTCGAAAATGGGTCATTATTCAGATTAGTAAATGTGGCATTAACATCCTTGGTGATGTACTCCAATTATGGTTGCATATAAGGGCAGTTGTTAGCATAGTGTGAAGGATTAGCACACACCGAACAGACTTCTTGCGGTGTGGAATTCACGTGAGTGGTTCTCATTAGCTAATCAAAATTTTTGTTTAGCTCATCCAATTTCGATGTTACTTCATACATCTGACTTGTTTCAAATGCACTATCCGTTCTTTTATGGTAACAAAGTATGGTTCATGGAGCTCTTATGTCAGACATATTTTATCGTGAATCTTCACTAAGATTCTTAAAAAGATCCCATGAGAAGTCTACAGTTTTCTAGGTAAATGTTTCTCCATAGGCTGCATCAACTGTATTTTTATGACCCTCTGCTAGTCATATATAAAAACTACGAACTAACTGTGACTAGGAAATCCGTGATGAGGGCATTTTCATAAAATTTCATTAAATCGCTCCCAAGTCTCATAAAATTGCTCACCAGGTATTTGTGAAAACATTAAGATTGTTGTACGGGTCTTGTGCGTTTTTCCTACTAGGAAGAATTGAAGTAAAAATTCTTTTTGGAGCTTTTTTCAATTATTTCTAATATCTTCTGGTATTGTACCATACCAAAGTTTCGCTTTATCTTTGAAGGAATGAGAGAATAATGTAATTTTAAAATCTTCGTCAGTACATCCTTTCATATGCATGGTATTACAGACCTCTAAGAACTCATCTATATGATGATAAGCGTCCTCATGAGTGTTCCTAAGAAATTTAGAGAGCATATTAATTATAGCAGGTTTAATTTCATATTGGTTTACCCCTGCCGGTATAGAGATTTCTAATTGGGAAGTATAATCTTTAGGAGTATAGAAATCCTTAAATACTGCGGTCGGGGGCCACTACTGCGTTTTCACCAATATTTAAATTATTTAAATTCCTTCTTCTATTTAATTGGTACGTTTGATCAATTTCAGGATTAAATGCTTCAAGTGGATTATTAATCGAACGACGTCCAAGCATAAATAGAAAACAACAATGTTGAGAAAACAGTCAAATATAATGATTGAAGAATGCCACAATTATATATTTGTTTATATTTAATTGTTTTTATTTTTATTTTGATAATTTAAAATTACTTAAATAAATATTTATATATATTATTATTATAATCTTTTCCATGTTATAGAAGGAAATCACTATATTGTTTTCTGAAAATTTTATTTTTATTATTATTTTCATAATTTATTTTCCTATTATTGTGTAAACTTTGCAAATAAATAGTAAACTGTTTTGTTCTTATTTTTCCATGAACAAAAGCCTCTTCGATCGATCACCAGTCAGACCGAACAATCAAAATGATCAGAGAACTTACCGAATGATTGCCTAATCGAGCGATCGATCGTTGATACTATCACTCGATCGGTGGCTAAAATCTGTGAATTTTTCTGGAAAACTGTAGATCCGAATAGTACTGGTTCTGGTATGCAAGAGAAATAAAAAAATACGAAAAATAAACTAAAATTAGTACAATAATTCAATAAACTTTAATACAATAATCTGAAATATATGTTTGATCCCATGCAACGGCACTAAAAACTTGTGATTGGTTCAAGTCGTGTGAAAATAGAAGTGTTTAAAATCAAGAATCAACATGATTTAGTTTTACCTCTCAGTCGCAAGTACGCGAGTAGTATATAGTATAGTTGGGTAGAGAGGGTATCGAACCATAGAGATCAAAGTCGTATTTCAAATAATTGTAAAACAAAAAATTGTATTATATTATAAACATTGTTTTGATTGGTTTGTTTTATAAACTAATAAACATAAAATAAATAAAAGAATATTTTTTGTGTTCTAATCAAGATAAACAAGTCTAGGGTTTTGCTTCAACTACACTATTAGTCTCATAATATAGTCCTCTAATCTTATTATTGCAAGAGGGAGATACAACTTATGTGAATTAGATCAGTAACGCTACAAACAACTGCCTAATCCCCAAAGAGATGTAATCAAGTCTAGTTCACTATAATTCTTCTTCGATTGGTATGATCGTTCTATGCATCTATACTACAACTATTCCTAAAATATGAAATTAAAAACACACTAATGATCATCTTCTCTTAGTATGAATTGTGCAAACATAAAACTTTATCATGCCAATTAAGAATCATTATGTAGAAGTCATTATTAAAACTTTGGATTTCTTGCCCTTAGTAATAACATGGTTATTCAAGATTAATAATTAATTCAGTCTTAGCTTAAGAAGAGAATTAACAAAGAAATCTTATTTAGGTAATTTGTTCGGTCTCTCACTACATAATCATCATATAAGTACTCTTTAGCTTCTCCTCTTTGCAATAAAATCAATTAAAGTTCTACATTACTCGACTAGAGTTTTGTTGGAAACCTTAGATACCAACTAACCGCTCATGAAGGGAGAAGACTGCATCGTTGACGAAGTCATCATCTTCATGGTTGGATAGATGGTTCTTGAATTCTTGAGGAGAGCCTCTCTAAAGAGAGACTTTATATATGTGTATCTCCGTGTAGGAGAATGGAAGATAATATGGAAGATATCTTCTCTTCATAAAGTCTTCATATATTTATAAACAAAGTTGGTGTAGATATGGCATGTCTTTGCATGCACTCCAAGAAGATTTGGTGTGAGGACCAAGTAAAAGCTGTAAATGGATCAATCTGCCTTTTGATATACTTACACAAGGAGTCTGAAGTCTGCAGTGTATTTGCGCACATATTCCAATGTCGGCTGCCACCGATCAATTAATGGTCCCTAAAATTTAATATTATTTTATTCTGCGATTTTGTGCTTCAGCCGCTTGCACTCTGCTTTGGTGACTTGCACCTTACTCTGAAGTGAGTGCAGTTATCCTCCAAGTGTTATTCCAAATTAGGCATATTTGCTAAAGACCCGAAATTAATTCAGATTTACATTAAGGCCCTTGAAACATGCTTAAGTACGTAACTCGGATAAAAATATTTTATTAATAAAATAAAGAGACTAGAAAGGGTTTATTAACGCCTATAATATCGAATATTCTGGTCTCATTAATGAATAATGTACAAAGATAATTTTATATCATTTCTCATGCATATTTGAATTATAATAATTTCGACGAATTTTATCGCTTAACTAATATTTTTAAGAGAATGAATTTTAGTAATCCCCTAAAAGTTATCGTATACAACTTCTTATTTAATATGTTATGAATGTACAAAAAATAAAGGTTGACATCTACTATTTATCTTTCTCTTTATTTTATTTTTTTGTTCAAAGACATACATACCAGTTAATTGTTTTAGTCAAAATTTTAAGTGGAGAGACTGTGTAGATTAGTACTACTCCATGGTCGACCCCGTTCGCTGGAAGAGATTGGACAAAGAGTTGTACCATTACAATGCTAGTATCTATATATATATATATATATACACACCCAAGTGCTTCATAATTTAAAACAAAACAACGAAACAATGTGTCTCTTACAAGAGGCATGATAGTAAGTTCTGAAATAGTTAAATTATTATAAATCAAAATTTTGTTTAACTAATTAATAATGGATTAATGACGCAAAACTACCCTATGGTTTGAAAAAGGTACAGAAACCCCCCCCCCCCTCCCCCTCATGGTTTCTAAACACCCCTACACTTTGCAAAGACTACAATAGCCCCTTCCCTTTACCGGTGACTAGTAGGAGGGTTTCTGCACATTTCTGAAATCATAAGGGTGTTTTACGCCTATCACGTGACTGAATTCTAGCAAAAAAAAGTGAACAAAACAATGTTATAAGGGATCAAAGTGCACACCTTTGGAATAGTAGTGGGGTTATCTATAAAAAACGAACTAGAGTTGGATTTTATGCACATTTTTTAAATCATAGGGGTGTTTTGCGCCATTCACCCATATACATATTTTTTATTTAAAAACTCTTTGGAAATAATAGGAGGGCCTTGTGCTTTTATAAGTAGTAAAAGTAATACACATATATATATATATATATATGAAAAGTATAGTGAGTTCAACATTTATTCCACTAGGTTAATACATGGAGGTAAATTTTGCATGATAAAGATGTGATGAAGAAGATTGATTTATATTTGTGTGAATGGCATTAAATACCCTTATGATTTTCAAAATATCCAGAAAATTCCCTTCATGGTTTCTAAACACCCCTATAGTTTTCAAAGTGTACGAATAACCCCCTCAAACTTTTCTAATGATTGAGATGGGAAATTACTTATATACCCTTAATTAAAGACTTTAGAATTGTATAAAATTTAGCTTAAAATGAGAAAGACGATCTTGCCCCTGTATCAAAACTACGTCGTTTTACTTTGTTTCTTCTATCTTTGTAATTAACGTTTGACCAAAACATGACCAAAGCCATTTTGGTTTGTTTTAAAGTAATATCTCTCTCTAGGATTCTCTCTAAACATTGTAACTGGTGTGGTAACAAGTCGGGTTTAAAATAGTAATTAACAACGAACCCTTACAATGACCCAATTTTACCTCTCGCAAGTGTACGAGTCGTATTGTAATATAGTTCAGCAAAGGGTATCGAACCCAAGGGACTAAGTCGTACTCTGAACTCTAGTAAAGTAATACTCTTGAATTTCTACGAGAGTATGGTTTTGGATTTTTGTTATCAACTAATTAATTAATAAAGCAAGTAAAGATAGATTAAGACAAGAACAATTGAGATAAAGTCTAGGGTTTTCCTAACTCCACCACTAACCTCATAAATATTCATTCATTTAATTGTAAAAGGACGATACATCACATGTGTATCAAATTAAAATCTCAAATAGTCAGTTCCGATCCCCAAAGAAATGGAATCAACCGGGTTCGCTACAACCCATCTTCAGACTTTGTGTGATTAGTGCATGCAAAGTACTTTACTCTAATCTACTCCTACAACATGAAATAAAACTAAAGCATGTATATCTCACCTCTCCTTAACATGGCCTGTGTAAACCTAGGGTTTCATGAGTTCAAATCCATTGTATAGAAAATCATGACTTAAACATCCGAGTTCTAACTCATATTGAATAAACAAGATTGATTGAGATAAAATATTTATTCATTCTAAGACATGAGTAGAATAAACATATTATCTCTTATAAGAATACATTTGGCCACTTATCTACGCAATCATCACATGTGTGTTCTTTAGTTTCCTCTTTTTACAGTTGAAATAAATAAATAAATTTACATTACTTAGCTAGGGTTGATGCCTGTCTAGGGGTGACAAAAATAATGGTTAAAAATAGCCCCTTACGACAACTTAGGTTTTACCTATCGCAAGCGCACGAATTGTATTATAGTATAAAATTGGCTTGAGAAAGGAAATGTCGAACCCACAGAGACTTGGATTATTCACTCTAGTAATTTAAAAGTATTTAATTATGCTTGAAAAAGTTTGTTTAATTTGTTTTGAGATCTATAACTAAAACAGAATGTATATTATGATTGTGATCAAGATAGAGAAAAACTAGGGTTTTCATCGCTCCACCACTAACCGCATAATATAGTTCTCACTTTATTTAATTTTAAGAGGGCGATCCATCACCGTGAATCAGGTCGTACAGTAAATAATCGAATACGTCCCCAAAAAGGATACTATCCACCGGATTCGCTACAACCCATCTTTGGACAGAGTGAAACTAGTACATGTAATCTACTTTATTATAATATACTCCTACAATATGAAATTAAAATAAAGCATGTCTATATTACCTCGTCGAGGCATGGCCTGTGTAAATCTAGGGTTTCAAGTGTTAAGCACCATTGTGTAGAAAATCACGCTATGTTTATGATAACATAATTGGTTAAGATAATATATTCATTCAATCTAAGATAAGAATTTAGAATAAATATAAAACCTTATGTCAAGAATAAGTGTGATCACTAATCTACACAATTATCATAGTGTGGTCATAGTGTCCCCTCGTTATAATTGAAAACATAAGAACTACATTACTTGGCTAGGGTTTTGCTAGAAAATCCTAGATACCTAGTTAGTTGATCATGGCGGAAGGAGAATGCATCGTTAATGTAGAAACGTTTTCCATTATCTTGTTCTTCGGATCTCTAGGTCTTGTATGGCTCCTCTTTCAATGATATTATGGAAATTATGCATAAAAAGAAGCTCTCCAAATTTGTAGCAGACCTTGGTATATATGTCTCCAGATCTAAAGTCGAGGGAAACCCGAATTCGCATTAGACTTCTCCTATTGAGAGTAGGATTCTCCTTTTGTGCAATTTCCTTTCAAACTGAACAAAATTATTCAATCTGATGTATAATAAATTTATTTGAACCCACTTTACTTGATAGTTACTTCGTTTGAACCCCCTTGACTACATAGGTATGTTTCTTGAAGTTGCGGTTTCGAAAAATGATGTTTTCGCCATCTGAGAGACACTTTTTGCTTGAAAACACCTCTTTTGCTCTATCTTTGAATAGACACGAGCACTTCTTTAGTTAATTCACTAAAGTTAGCTCGTTTTCTTCATTAAGCTCCTAAAACACGCTTAGACACACGAATTGCAAAAAATTACCAAATAATGGAATGTAAATACATAATAATAGTAAGATAGGGGCCTAAAATGTACAACATTCAACTCCTATCAAAAGTTTTGTTAGAAAACCCTAGATGCCGAATTAATTGCTCATGGTGAAGAGATCTACATCGTTGGTGTAGAATCCATCTCCATGATCTTCTTCTCCGGATCTTTTGCTCTTGAATGACTCTTCTTTTCTGTTGGAAATCTCTAGAGAATTAGGTTGTGAGAGTTCCCTTAATTTTGATATGTGTGGCCTTTTATAGAGAAAGAAATCACAATCCTAAACTATTTGGGAGATCTAATTTCAACAAATAACTAATTACCAAAACTAACCCAAAAAATAAAGTTTCTCTAAAAATTTCATAAATATTCCAAAAGATACTAATTAGTAAATAATACTAATCCTAAAATATCATCCGAATCGGAGTTTATCTTGACCACCAAGAAAAATCACTAAATCTTCAACAAGCTTTCTAATAGTCATAAAATCGTGGGTTTGAAACCATAAACGACGCGTTTCAGCCCAAAATCCTCTGGGAACACTATTTATAACGCGTTATTCATTGGCCAATTTTTACTAAAAAAAATGTCTTATTTTGCTGAAATCGGACATTCTGTCAGTTTACACAAAAACTACATATGAGGCATGTCTGCATGCGATCTTTTGCTTATTCAGCCATTTTCTTCAATTCCAAAAATTTTCCTTACATTTTTTGGCTAAGATTTACTCCATTATTTAGCATTTTTGTCTTTTGAATCATCTCAAATTATTATTTCGGTTAAGTCACTGAAATGAACTCGTCTCTCTCATAATGCACCTGAAACACATTAAATAAGATAAACCGTATAAAAGCACCCAAGTAATGGAATAATAAGACTTAACAATACCAAGTTAGGGGTCTAAAATGTGCAACATTTGGCTCCGATCAATAACCATCTCTCTCTACAACATATATACAAAAAGTAAAGTTTTGCTACAAAACGTTAACCATCTTTGTTTGGAGACACATCATCTCTCTTTACAAGTTGTTGATGAAGGTTTAGAGTTATTTTTGGACCGTGCTCTATTTGGTCAAGGTGTACGCACACCATCTCTGTACATATGTCACCGTCTTTGTGGTCTCTTTTGATAGGTTTATATTACGGTGATATACTTGCTATGGTTTATATTATATTTATGTTGATGTTAGGTTTTTGTGAATAATTAATCATGTTGATCCATTTGGTTTATTTTGTTGGTATACATGTGGACCAACCTAAAAAGCCCTAATTTTTATGCACTGTTATACAATTGTTTAGTAATTTTGGTTGAATTTGTTGCTATTCATGTGGTGAATCCTAAAATAATTAATTTTTTTTAATGCAATGTTAGAAAATTTTTGAGGGCTTTTGGTTGAATTTGTTGCTTTTACTGTGGTGGGTCCTAAAAGTCCTAATTTTTTATGTAGGGTTAGACCAAATTTTGAGGGCTTTACTTTGCTGTATTATAATACTGATGTATATATAGTGTATGTTACTAATTTCAAAGCCTAAAAGCCATAATGTTTATGTTTTTCTGATTTTTTTATATAGATATGATGTGATATATTACTGATTGACTTTTACAATATTTTACAATAAGTCCAAATGTGTTCATATCTCATAGTTGATGTGGTCCATATGTGTATAATGTTGTCTAGGGTGTTGTTTATATTCAATTGATGAGTGGTCCCTATTAATGTGCAATCATGTGTTTTAAGAAGATGGTGAACCTACATAAAATGAAATCCCACTATGGTGGATACTTTGACATGGACCACAAGTATAATTATATAAAGGTACACATTTATGAGGGTGTGAACCTTAATAGGTTAACATATAATGCTTTGGATGCTTTATTGGTAATGTTTGGATTGGACATCAATAGTAATATTTACTATAAAAAAAATAATATGATGGAGTTGGGAGACCAATACCTATAAAATGTGATATAGATATATCAAACCTTATTAAATTGTAATGGGTGAATGGCGCAAAACCCCCCATACTATCTAAAATGTGTAGAAACCCCCCCCCCCCCCTATGGTTCACTTTATGCAGATAAGCCCCTATAGTTTGGCAAAAGTGTGTAGATTCAACCCCTATGACACTGCTCGGGACACTTTTTCATCCAAAAAGAGTCATGTGAGTTCCACATGACATATATGCCCTTGCTTAATTACCTAACTACCTTTACCCTTACATGGATATATGTATAGCTATATTACGAATTGGTTTGACTTTCTCTCTCTTCTTTCTCTCTCCAGATTTGCAATATTAACTTGGGCACCTCAAATTCCAAACTTCTTATCCTCTGGTATGGCTTCCATCTCTATCTCTTAGTTATTATTAAGCATAAGAAAATGGTTCAATCTCTACAGTTTTGAAAATGGTTTCATTCAAAGATTCTCTCCCTCCACTTAAGTCTGCAAGTATACTTGATTTCATATGTGAGGTTGAATTTCTTCATCAGACATCTTTCTTGATGTGTTCTTGAATGTAGTGAGCTTCCAAGGAGGAGGATATTCTTGGGTTTGCAGAGAATTTGATATTTTTGAAATGTGTGTGTGTGTGTGCATGACTGTGTGTGTATATATATGTATATAAGAGATGTTTTTGTTGTCTGTATAATTGTATTGTGTCACGCCCCAAATTTCCTAGGACTCCGAAACCCGAGCCTAAGAGCTAAGGGGGTGAATGCGGAAGTAAAAAGAAACGAGAACAAGCGACCTTCAATCATTAAACACCCACAAAAGGGTAAAATGGTCATCACAAGGATAAAGTAGTGATTCCAAGGTATAAATACAAGGTTTGGACCTAAAAGAAGTTATAGGAATAAACGGAATAGAAATCCAAGGTGTGAGGTGAAAACTACAACGTTTTGAAATCGACATTCCTACATTTAGGGTCAGAAATCTACCGTCTACTTCAATCGACCATTTAAGCGATTCAAAAGCCTAACATCAAGAGCTTTAAGCTAGTTTTCTAAAAAGCTAAAGCACACCTCTATCCGACACTCGTAGCTCGAGATATGAGCGAAATAGTAAAACAGGGTCAGAACAGGGCTGAACCACCTAGTCGACTGGCTGATGACCCAGCCGACTGACTGAGGACCCAGTCGACTGGCTGAACCCGAGACCTCAAGTTTTGAAGAAAAATGAGGACCCAGTCGACTGGCTGAACCAGAGACCTCAAGTTTTGAAGAAAAATGAGGACCCAGTCGACTGGCTGAACCAGAGACCTCAAGTTTTAAAGAAACATTTTCCTCCGTTTCACCCAGTCGTCACCCGAAAGGGGCCAGTCGACTGCCTAAACAAGAAAATCTAAAGATTGACTCCCATACCGCTCTAAACCCTTAGGAACATAGAAGAAAGATCTAAACTTGTTCTTGAGACTCTATAAATGCGGAAAAGTCCCCTAACTTAGGAATGAGAAGGAAAATGGTTATTTTTATCAAGATGCTTCTTAAAAATTCGTAAAAATAACCGTCTTGCCCCCGGTCTCCGTTTTAACGACCATCGGTTTGTAATGATCAAAATCTTCTTAATATGAGTTTAAAATAATTTCTAGAACAAGAAGTTTTATCGTGGCCACGGGGGTAGGCGAAAACAGATTTTTCTTTCAAACAAAAGGGTTTGTTTAAAAACTAGAAGAAAATACCGTTTTTGGCTAAACCAAATCAATGCTAAAAGTCCACCATACAACACTAAACAAAAGGATTCATATATTAACATTAAAAGTGCCCCAAGGCGGAACAAGTCGTAGTTTTTACATTTCTAGCACCGGAGTGCTCCAAAAGAATAAAGTCCCCGCCCATAGCGCTCCAAGGGATGTACATCAATTTAAGCTACCCGACTAACATACTAGCCAGCAAAAGCATAGGTTTAACTTAATTGAAGCACTAAACAAAATAAGCACATGTATACAATGTCTATCAATGTTCTACAAAAGTACTCCGCCTCCATATGCACAAAAAGGACAGAACCAACACCGAGTCTCTACCGGAAGACTACGGACCTCCCAAGTGGGAATCATTACCTGAAAAAAAAATATATATCGTGGGGTGAGCTCACTAGCCCAGTAGAGGAAGCGTCATCGCCTCAATCTCGGTAGTCCGAGTGGTACAACCCACCCATGGTACATGCAACTACTCCTAGGCCAGTCTTTTGTTCCACATGGCTCTCACGCCAATCTGGAACCCCATCGAACCCCACAAATAAGTTTCCCCAACATGCTCACAACACAATGTTTTTACAATTATAGCATGCTTCCATAATAATATCATAATCACATATATATATATATATATATATAATAGTCTAAATACACCATGACTCCACATACCCCACGAGACACAAGGTGCCCAACTCAGGTTAACGGATACATACTCTGTCCAATTACTTTTGAGGATACAAGCTCATCATGTAATGTAGAGTACCGCACCGACTCTCCCCAAGTGATTTTTCTCTCTATCACTTCAACAAGGAAGACGGTTGCATGAGAGCCCCACTTGCAACTTCGTGCGCCATGACTACGAAAGTCGAGAAAATGAGCCTCTACCTGGACTCCTAACTCACATTTGCCGGCTTTTTAGTTCCGTAGGCGTGATACCTCCTGGCCAGTTGTTGTCTTGATCCGAACCCGACTAACCACACATGACTACACCACCCTCATATTCCGACACCATGACTTTGACACTACATTACGTACTCAATATGGTCGTATGATTTTTCATCAACCATACTCCATCATAATATATGCTTTTTCTCTTTATGCAATATACTATGTCAAAATTATCCACATGCTCATAATATGACATTTATGATCAATAAACCACAACAAGCATTAAAATCACATAATCATGTTTTTCAAGGGGCCTAGTTCATTGTCTAATTTGTCAAGACCCAATTCGCATGTATATATACGGCATATATACACATAGACACACACACCCTCGTACAAAAACTAAAGCAACTCGTTTTTCCCCTACCTCAATTCCAAGCAAAGCTAATGAGCAAAAAGGGTGCAAGCAATCCATCCAAATGACACCAACAACAAACCGAGCCAAGAATGACCAAGAGAGCATCAAGGAGGTGATTTCGAGAATTTGGGTCAAAGGTCTCCCAAGCCTTCAAGCAACAATAAAACAAACATGGATCTTTAACTAATGGTTTTTTTTAGTAGCAACAACCGGTTTATTATCAAGAATTCAAAGTATGGCTAAAAACCCAAAAATGGTTAAACTAGGTTTCATGGAAAATAATTCAAAGGAGTAGGAATTTGTGAACTCACCAATGAGTTCTTCCCAAAACGAAATTATAATTCACCACAAGCCAATTCACTTGGTGGTTGGAGACAATTCATAACCTTCCACAAGAATGAACAATGGAAGAGCAAAAATTCAATACTAGCACATGACTTTCTAGAATTTGGAAGTTAGGATTTCTTACAACAAAACTTTAGAAAATGAGAGAAAACTTACCACTATGAGCTTAAGAACATCACACCAATAGACCACCACAAGTGATCACCATCCTTCAAGCATGAAGAGTAGGAGAGAGCAAGACTTGAAGCCAAAAATGTATGGAGAACAAGGTGGCCGAATTTTTTGGGTGTAGAGAATTGTGTGTGTAAAATAGTGTGTGTTCTTGGTGAAAAATGAGAGAAGATGAAGATAATGATGGAGTTAGAGATAGGGTTGGTGTGTAGAGAATCCTATCCAAGGGCTAGGAATGAAGATGGCAAGATAGATTTGATCCAAGGGCCACAATGATGACAACATTAAAGGTAGTGGTGAAATGTCCAAGTTACCCACCCATTTATCACTTATTCACAACCCTTGCCATTAAGAACCAAATTTACAAATTTGTCTAAGTCTTCTACACAACTACAATATTGCCACTCATCATCTTCCCAACACTTAGTAATTAAATCTCTACAAAACTCACTAACTTAATACATGTGAATTTACTAATTTTCTCTTTGGTCATTTATTTATTTTTCCCAAATATTTCAATATTTTCAATTATTCTCAAAAAGAAGATGTAACACATAAATTACAATTTTTGATTTTGCATAATTCATGTAAGCACGTAAACATGTTAGACACATAAGCACATAAGCACTTAATTGTTTCATAATTAAATAAAATAATAAAACTTTAAATTAGCACGTAAAAATACCGGACGTTACATATTGAAAGGAAGAACCAAACCGACCGATTAATGTTAATGAGAGAGAATTCATGACATGTGGACTGTATAAGAATATACTCATTTAATTCATAAAATATATCCATTTATATTACATTCTTTTTGTTTGAATCATTATATTGTCTTAACAGACATTAAATAAACTACACATAAAATTTATCCAAATTTAAGAACATAAATTTGTTCTTTAATTAAATGGAGTAAAATTTTATATAGACATTTGAGAAGGGGGAGAGGTCTGTAGAGTGTGTTTCAATTAAAAATAAAAATATCAAAAAATTAAATTAATAAGAGATAATTGATATTTTCTCCTTTCCAAATTTCCAAGATAAATACTAAATAGTATCTTTTTAGGAAAATTTAATTTTTAAGACTATGACATCTAATGAGTGAATTACTAAATTTATCCATTGTAGATTCATGATAATTTAGAATTTTAGAATTTAATTCTTTTTATAGGTTGAATACATAAAAATTAATTAATATAATTACAAAATAAATTTCTTCAACTTTCTAAATAAATCCAATTTAAGTTTAGGCTCAGTCCTCCTTAGGAAAATCACTAAATTGCAGCACAGCCATGTGTTCCTTCAAACAAATGTCTGAATTAATTATTTACTCTATTGAGTAATACTCACTTACTTTCAAAAATAAATTTACAGTAATAAATAAAATAAAATAAACGCACTTAATGACACACTAATCACAATTAACAGTCTTAGATCCACACGATGTTTAGCATTAGCTAGCTGGACCTAACCGTGTACAACAGAGACCCATTATATATATATATAACTGTGGGACCCACCACCATCTCAATCCAATCAATACAATTTGAATGTCATTATGTTAAAACCCAGGGGTTTTTCCATCTTTTTGCAATTAACCGGTATTTATATTAAATTATAAAATAACATTTTAAGGGTATAAAAGTAGATGCAGAACTCCGTCACCGGAAAATGGCTTCAATGGGTCAAAGCGCACATTTTTCCAAAGTATAGGGGTGTTTTAAAACCTATAAGGGATTTTCTGCACAATTTGGATAGTATAGGAGGGTTTTGCGCCATTCACCTAAATTGTAAAAGGCATAAAAGTTTTAAAGTGTGTGTGGTCCCATCTCAAGTTGATGATGAAGTTGAAGTTGGGAATGATGTGGGTGTGAAATGTAACACCCCGTGTTATTTTCCTTTTTCCTGAAATTATATTTAATTTAATTTCGGTAATGACGTCACTTGTTCATGACGTATTATTTATTCTTGGTATTTGATACTTGTAAATTTTTTGCGTTTAGTTTTAAAGTCGACTGGACGACACTACGTGAATTCTTATTCTCGACTACGCGATATCGTTCGACATTTAATGATTAGTGTTTTGACTGGACGACGACACGTTGTAATTGATCGGACTTGTTAAGTGTTCCGACGTTGGGTTCCTAACCCGGTGTATTTCTTTCGGACTAATTTGGTTATTTGGCGTTCCGTTATTATTTCAGGCTTACGAGATTATGTTTGGACTTCCCCGATAATTATTGGGATTTACTGTATATATATATATTTAATTATAATTATATATATATAGTGTTGGGGTTATTTCGCAATTATGGATATTTAGAGGGTTGTTTTTGCAATTAGGTTATATATATCTATACATGTGTACGCAACAGACCAATCATGTGCATCTCCTTCTCCACGACTACACCTCTGCTTCACGCCTCGTCTCCTTCACACGGCGACTTCATCTTCTCCATGGGCGGCGGCCACCATGGTTGCCCGCAGAGAGAGAGAGAGAGAGAGAGAGAGGAACCGGCTGGAGGGAGGCGCAGCGGTGGTCGCAGTTGGTCGCCATAGCAAACGCGGCTGGGACAGGCGGCACCGGCTAGGAGCAGCGGCGGTTATGGCAGGGCTCGGCGGCGCTGGTTGCGCGACGGTGGACGACGCGGCTGGAGGTGGGTCGCAGCAGCTAGTTCGCGCAGGGGTGGTGTTGTCCGCGCGACTGGGGAATCCGGCCGGAGCTTCGGCTATTTTTTCGGCGACCTTCCGGTGATCGGTTTGAGCCAATTTTTGGTGAGTAGCTCAGTATATACATGGTATTCGTCATATATTAATTTCATGATTTTACGTTGAACGATTTGCCCGGAAATCGCATTTATAGGTTATAGTTTTCGTTTGGGTTAATTTAGATTTAACCAAATTAATTAACCTAATACTAATGGGCTTCGTATATATCATATAGGTTGTCGAGATGGACATTTCGATATATTCAAAATATTTTTCGTACGACTTTGGTCTACGGGCGTCATATTCGAGCGCCGGTACTATTCACGGTAGGCCCGAAACGGCTGTTCTGTAAGCGTGTTTCAGGTGGGAAATTATATTTCTCACTCCGCATTATTGAAGCAGTTTAGGGGTGCAAACCCTTATTTAATTTAATATAGATATATTAAATCGTTAATTTAAATATCTATAAATTGCTTAGAATTGAAATGGGACTTATGAATTAATTTAATAAAATTAATTAAATTATTCCCTACGAGATTATATTAATTCCTATTTAAATTGAATAGGAATAGACGGCTTAGAATTTTTCTTTAGAATTAAATGGACTAGTGTATATGTGGACGTAAGGGGCGCGAATACTTAGACGATATGCTAGGTTCCCCTACGATACGTGAATCAATTGCTTTAATTTATTTTAAAGGCATGTTAAGGGAAATTGAAATATTTTCTAAAGAATTAAGGAAAATATATTTGTGAAAACATGAATTGTATATGAATTTGTTTTCATATGATTTAAATGTTTTATTGTATTTTAAAGCATGCAAGGAGATTTTTAAGATTTATGTTGACATTACCATGTGGGTAATTGCTTAAATATGATGCACTATATATTTATGCTGAGTATAGGGGTATGTATCCTGTAGGGACGGTTTTGTGTCGGATTGTATCCGTTAACCTGTGATGGGCGCCGTGTGAATTATATGTGGATATTGTATATAAATATGATGCATTACATATTTATATTGAGGCATGATTGCCATTTGGACCTGGATGCATATTTAGAATATCATGTAGTGTCAAATCATGGTATTGGTATATGTGGGTTGTGAAATTATGTGGGGTATCTTTGTGTCGAATCGTCGAAACAACTGGCCAGGGGGTGTTCCCATCCTACAGAATAATGAACTGTGAATGGTGTATAGGTTGAGTCGTCTCATTCTCGAAGTCGCGGGTCGTCTCGTGCATTCGTGTTGACGAATCTTTGGTCACGGGTCGTCTCGTGCAAACCGTCTTCCTTGTTGAAGTGAGAAGTTTCAAAATCACTTGGGAAGTACCGGTGCGACCCTCTGTTAGCTCATATTTATGGCTAGAGTGCGTATTCGTTAACCTATGATAGGGCAAAGTGTGGTGTTGAGTCACATTATATTTGCATGGCATTTATGTGATTTCATTTGACATGTATACGTGAGATTATTACATGTGTTGTTGGAATAGGTTTAATATGTGTTATTATTGCCTGTTGGATTTTAGAGCATGTTATGTATGAATATTGCGAATTTAAATTCATATCTTTATAAAATGCTCAGTTGATAATGATTAACGTGAAAGGAAATGATTACATGTGGTAATAGATCAAGTATAATGAAATGCTTATTTTATACTTGTGAGTATATATATACTTTCGTACCCTTGGGGGAGGTTGAGTATATTGGCATAGTGACCTTTGTGGTTAGTGATGGACTGCAGATATGATTTGGAGTTGATGCCTTAGAGAAGGCGGGGCTAATAGTTTGGTGATTGTGGTTGGCTGTGTGACCTTGTTAGAGATTGGAGGTTAGAGATTGATTTTAGTATCAGTTATGAATTGGGGCCTTCGAGAAGGCGGGTGATGAGATTGTGAGTTGTAGTATGGACCTTTAGGTGTCTTTCACTTTTGAGGAATAGGCTATCAACTGTAGTTGAGATTTTGATTGGTGAGAAGAGGTTATGGTTGAGTGACTTTATTAAGTACTCGAGGTACTGTAGTTTGACAGACTTGGTTCTAGTGCTTAGTTCATTCCCTAAGCATTCCTTGTACTGTGTTTTGTACGCTAGTACGTAGTCGTTGACTTCTATGTCATTCCTTGAGTTGTCGGTTACAGCGTGGTGCTGAACCTCTTCCATGTGTTGTCATTTGATTTGGTGGAATTGGAAACGGATGGTTGTCTTCCGTGAGTCCAACGTGTTGTTCTTCCTTTACTGTCCTTGTGGGCATTATAGGAATCCATGGAGTTGTTCATTCTTATGTGGCTGTCATTTCGAAAACGGTGTTTTCTAAACCTTGAAACAAACTCTTTATATTTAAAAGGAAAAACCTGTTTTCGTCTCCCTCCGAAGAATGAAAACTTTTAACACTTTATAAAATGATCTTAGGATCTTCTTTAAAAAGATTTTAACTTCTAAAAGCCGGTGATGGCAACTGACGGAGACCGGGGGCAATACGGTCATTTTTACTATGTGGTTTCTAAAAAGGAAAACTAATTTATTACTTTTCTTGGGATTATGAGATTTCGAGACTTCTTTCTCAATATCTCATCATGTAGAGTTTTGAAAGGTGTTCCATTGTTTCACCTTTACTTCCTATCATTTCTAGGTCTCTTTATGAGGCTTTGTGTTGTTCAGTGCACACATATAGTGCTGCCTTTCACTTTCTTTATTGTTGATGTCACCACTTAGGTGATTTGAGTTGTCACACGTGTTAGGGGCATGGATACCGAGTGGATTGGTTTCTTTTGTCCGGGTGTTCTCACTAAACACTTCTGGTGGTTTAGCCTTGACATTGTTGTCTCGGTTATCTATTGGTTTAGCATTGGGAAATCTTTTCCTTTGCTTTGCTTCGGTGACCCTGAGGTGGTCGTTCTGGTGAGTTGAGTTCGTGTACTCTTAGTGATTTGGTTGAGTGGTTTCCCTCGCCTACAGGGAGAGTGTTAGTGATGTGGTTGACCCTATCGATGATAGTACTATGAGGTCGATACGACTTATAGTACGGTGATATGATTGAGGTGATCTAGCCATGAGAGGTATATTTCCTCTAGGAATAGGATGAGGTTTGTTTTATATATATATATATATATATATATTGTACATTTACAATATATATATATATATATAGATGACGGTTGTGTTAGTACGCAAGGACGTGAGTGTTTTTCCTCCTGTGTTCTAGGGGAGTGAGTTATGAGTATTCCTTGGTACTAGTAGTGGATTTCGATCCTTGTGGATATTAGAGGTGAGTGTTATTCCCTATGTTTGGAGTTTCTTGTTAGCGTCGTGAACGCTGGATGATTTGTTAGATTGGACCTTAGTATCGTGTACCTAGTGTACGTTGATGAGAGTAGTGTAGACTACTGGTGTTGGTACTAGGAGTATGAGTCTTAGTTGTATCTTATAGGCTCATGTTTGGGTATTTATAAATATATATATATATATATATATCCCCTATATACTTACGTACGGTAGTATATGAGCACGTACCTTGGGTTTTCGTGGCTGGGTTATGTTGTGGGCTATGTATCTCACTGGGTGGTTTAGCATTACCTAAACTATTAGAGGATGTGGTAGTTAGAGTATCCTTTCCCACTGAACTTATTTGCTCACAGGGGTATTTCATTTGCCCCCTGGTATTCCCACGCCAGATTGCAGGAAATATACGGCTATGAGCAAGATGCAGTGCAACGACAGCTTTCTTTTGTTTCCTTGTTACAGGTTTTGGAGTTGCGTTGGGTGATGTGGTTACGGTTGCGGCATGACTAGGTTTGGGGACGATAGGTATCTGCTTTCAGTTTTCCTTACCCATTTGTTATGGGTTTGCCATGTATTTCTTTTGGGAGCCAGTCTGTTGGCCTATCCCTGTTGATGTATCTTTTATTTCCTGTATTTATTCTTTCAGGATGTATTGTATCTATTCCGCACAGTTAGGTGCTCTTTTGTATTTTTATTCGAGCATTTGTGGCTCTGTTGATGTTAGAGGGTTTGGAGGGGTTTTGGTTTCTTTCCACTACCTCGGCCCTAGTAGGATTGATGAATGTGGGGCTTGGAAGCCATTGTGATTATTGAATTTCTTTGGGTAGGTTATTGTGTTGTGGTTGTGTATCCGGATGTTCCATTTACAAACGGAACTCTGCCGGATTTTCGTTAGATTTCGCTGCTTTGTTTATTATTCATTTGGGTATGAAATATACCATTTCCATCACTAATCCATACGTTTCCATGGTTAGTGATGTCTTAGTTGGTCATTTGTATTAATGATCACATCCTGGATTCCTCGGATGTCCCTGTTCGGGAGTCTTAGAAATTTAGGAGCGTGTCAATTGGTATTGGTGGATGCTAGTGAGTTTCTAGCATTCTACTTGACATGGAGTATATTTTTATTATTATTCCATGTGTCTCTTTGTTGTTGTTGACTCTAGTAGTCGCTTGACAAGCGTCATCCCTTGGAGATTCGCTGATTCTCTAGATTTGAGTTTCGGGAATCTTAGGGGCGTGACAGCGTGGTATCAGATCATTTTACCCTTTCGTGGGTATTTGATGACTGAATGTCTTTTGGTTCTCGTTTCTTTTTACTTTCGTAATCACTCCCTAATTGATACAGCTTTTAGGGAGGATGAGGAAGATAGTGATGGAGTAGATACAACTTCTAGTGAAGATGAGGAAGATAGTGATGCAGTAGATCATGAACATATAGAAAAACTAGAAGAGTTGGATGATGTCTCTATCTATGCACCCAGTAATGAACTTAGGAGCTTGCATAGATCTGATTCTGAAGATGATGTAGTAAGTTCCAAAAGAAATGAGTTTATACTTAAAAGGGACTTGAGGAAGAAGGGGTTGGATGTAGGAATGAAATTCACTTATGCTCAGGACTTTAAGGTTGCATTAAGGAACCATGCAATCCAGATTATGTTTGACTTTTATTTCCAGAAGAATGACAGGGTAAGAGTGACAATATTTTATGTGAATAGATGTGGGTGGAGAATTCATGCTTCTATTTTTTAACACCATTGACCAAAGCTTTGAGATTATGACATCCAACTCAATCCATAAGTGTCCTCTTGTGGATATTTGTAAGAAATTAACTTTCACAGTCCTATCAGATAAGTACATTGAGCAATTTAGAATTGATCTAACTTGGGAAAATGTTGGAGTGCAAGGGCAAGTTAGAAATGATTTTGATCTTCAAGTTTCAAGGTAATAGATAGCTAAGCAAAGAAGAATGCACTTACTAAAATTGAAGGCAGTCTTGAGTATCAGTTTAGCAAGATTGAAGAATATGGTGACTTTCTTAGGAAGTCAAATCTTGGGGCAGTGGTTCAAGTGGACAGTGGACCAGATGGTGATGGTAACAGAGGGTTCCATAGAATGTTAATTAGTGTTTCTATAATGCAGAAGTGGTGGAAGGAATGATGTAGAGCCTTCATAGGTTTAGACTGTTGTTTCATTAAAAACCATCTACATAGTCAACTTTTAAGTGTTGTTAGGAGAGATGGCAATAAGAAAATCTTTCCAATAACATTTGCCTATATGGAATCAGAGAGCAAAGAAACTTGGCAGTGGTTTCTTGACCAGTTGTTGCGTTTGACTAGAGGTCCTACATGTTTGACATTCATTTTTGACAGACAAAAGGTACAACTGTTTTACTTTATTATTTGATTTTAATATTAATTTGTTTATCTACATATAATTGGTTACTGTTTCCTGATTTTTATTTGAATTTGTTACTATTTGAAGGGATTAATTGATACCTTAGAGAAAATAGGTGATGTTAGTGATCATAGATATTGCAGTAGGCATTTCCATGAGAACTTTAGGGGTAAAATGGCCTTGTTTGTTGTTGAAAGCTGAGTTATGGAGTGCGTCTTATGTATATACATATCCTGATTTTGAGATGCACATGGAAAATATTAGGGAACTGAACACCGATGCATATAATTGGTTGAATAACATCCCTTACCATTTATGGAGTAGATGTGGTTTTTTATATACCTCTAAGTGTTCCTTAAATAATACAACATGTGTGAGTCATGGAATGCCCAAATTAAGCTAGCTAGGGAGAAACCAATCTATATGTGGGAAATGATATGTAAATACCTTATGAAGAGATTTGAGATGAAGAGAGATTATATGGAGAGTAACACTGGTCTCTTATGTCCAGAGATTCAAAAGGATGTGGATGACATCAAATTAGCAGCCAAGAAGTGCACTGTGTTGAGGTATACAAGAATGATTTAAATGATGCAGTTGACTTGGACAAAAGGACATGCACATGCAACCAGTGGGAGATAAGTGGTGTTGTTTTTGAAAAATGCAGTTGCTTGTTTAATGTTCAAGAGGTCCCTAGTAGGAATATGTGCATCATTATTTTTATAGGTCAACCTATTTGAAAGCATACAGCCATAGCATTCAACATATATCACTTAGAGAGCTGGTAAAATTTGTAGCTACTCCAGACATGTTTCCACCAGTTGGGAAAACAAGGGTTGATAGACCCCCAATAGTAAGGAAGAAGGCTCCTGATGAGAGTACTTCAAAGGGAAAAAAGAAGCCCAAGAAAGTTGTAAGTGACAGTGTTGAAGGGACCACTAGTGGAGGTTCAAAAAAACCCAAGGTTAAATGTGGAAAATGCAAAGAACCTGGACACAATTCAAGGACTTGCAAAAAAAATGAAATGTGCACCTAAAACCAAACAACCAGTTAGTAAAGGAGGGAGGCCAAGTAAAGTCAAATATTACACTCTACATGTTGCAAATAGGCCACCTCTAGTGGATAGTGTTGTTAACACAAGTTCAATATTAAATAGGGTACAGACTCCTCCTTTAATATTGCTTACTGTTTCTATTTAATATGCATATCTAGTTTTATAAGTATATTGCTCACTGACTCCTTTAATATTTATGGCAATTAACAAGAAATGGTGATGGTGGATCAACTAGTAAGACAACACTAACTTAAGTGAGTGAGGTAAAAACAAGTGAAAAAATATTTCAAATACATCTCTTTATAGATTTCGGTTTTATTTGAACATGTGATGTTTTAAATTTTAGGTAAAGAGCACACATCATTTTACAAGGAACATGAGTGGAGATCAAGTGACTGGTACACAAGAATCAATAAGGATGTATTTCCCTTCATTGGAGTCCAAATGGTTGGTTTAGACACAAGTATGTTGCTCACAATGTATTTTACTATTGTAGGTCATATGCTTTTAACCTTAGCAACTTGACAGCGAATGAAAAAGAGCAGTGAAGGGGGGCTTGTTTGAAGATGGAAATGGTTTTTTGACAAACTTTGCATGGATCTGTTTGATAGTGGATTTATCCAGTTTTTTGTAACCACTTTATTATTTAGCTTGTTTGCAAACTTTTTGTAGCCAGTGGCTTGTGGCTTGTTTTACACATTGAGCCATTATGTGAACATGTGATGTATGAACATGTGTACTTTTTTTTGTCACTACATTTCAACATGTGAACTATGATGTTGGAAAGTATTTGAACATGTGAACTCTAAAAATGTCTTTTACTTCATATATAGGTTCTTTTACTTCAACATTTGTTGGTTTAGGATTTCATGTGAATGTATTCAATTGTTGATGTCAATTTGACAAAAACAAGGGCATGAGCAGGTTTTTTCCAGTTTGAAACTGCAGTTACATGAACTATAAAGAAACAACAAAAACTAAAGTTAACCCTAGTAAACACAAGAAAAATTGATCAACAAAAGATTGCCAAGTACTCATAAAGAAACAATACTGGAAACAAGAAACACATCCCACTAAAACTATAGCATTACATCAATACAAGGTTTCAAATTATGTCAAGAAAAACAACATTACATCAACCTAGCACTACAACTATAAAGAAACAACACAAGAACCCTAGCAAAAACAAAAAAAAAAAAAAAAAAATCAAATACCAATAACTGATGCCAAGATGTTGCTTTCTAAGGATGATCACATCCCTTTCCAACTCTGCCACTTTCTGCGCATTTAAATGTCTTCATTTGTCCCTCACACAGTGCCATAATTCCTCAACTCTTTCACTTATGTGATACCCCATAATTTCCAGGCATAGGTTGGCCAAGCTTACACCGAAAACTAAGGTGCATCAACACTCAATAATAAACAAGCACAGAAACAAAAGACATATTTAAGAAATAACATAGTCTCAAAAGTTTAATTCTCATGAATAAACAAATTCAGAAATCCAAATCCCCAAAGGGTACAACTCGGGAATCCTATATCTATGGACCCCTAAAACCATAAACGAAAATATAAATATGGAAGAAAATAATAATATAGAGTCCCTACATTGAAACAAAGCGAAAAGCTGAATAACTCAAGAAGAAACGAGATGAACCCTCAACACTGTGACTGGAACTGCCGAGGACCTGAAATGTTAACGATGGTGGGTTAGACCCACGAGCAAAGTAGACTTTACATGATCTCAAACAGAGTACCAATAATCTCATCATCTACCCGACCAAAAATAAGGGTAATACTATAATTTCTATAACTTTAAATACCACTCCTAAATAAATATCCTCCAAATAAAATAAATAAAAATAAAAATAAAAATAAACAAATAAATAACACATAAACAAACAAAGTGCAACCACAAGGCATAAAACAAAACAAATAAAGTGCAACCAAAATTAAATCACATGTCAATAGGCAACTTAACCATGCCTTACCATAACCACGTACCCGACAACTTATTATGACTAGTCGACTAAGGTACTTATGAGACTGACTCATTAGTCAGTTCATCGTGGTTTCCTCCATTCATCAATAAAGTAATATTAATAATAATATTAAACAAATAAACATTATTAAATTATGTCTCATTGAGAGAATTTATTAATTCCCTCACCTTTTATAATACATCTAGCCTTTCCCTTTTATTCTAATTATTTAATAATTAATACCATTTATGAAACCTCTTATCTGAAACATACCTAGAACTAAAATATTCGATATAGAAATAATAATGGGTGACCAACATGTACATATATTAATTTATACCAATCCTGTAAAAACATGTATATAAGCAGAAAAAAATTGAACGTTATTTACAAGAACCATACAAATACATAACGTACATGAAAAGAAAACAAACATCAAATATATATACAAATCTACATGTTTATACATGCACAAAATTAAATAGTAATAAAAGAAAATCGAATTTCTTTATACACCCACCGACCCCAACGTGTTGCCGCCTGCGTCACATGGACATTAAAGGGGTTCTCAAGGACATTAAATGGGTTCATGCTAACCATTATATAAATATACAATTACAGTGACACTACAACCATTGAAATACATGTAATTCATTGGGTTTTCAATTGGTGGCGGCCCCCATCAATAAACAAATTTCGAAGTTTCCCATTAATAAAGCATCCATGATACAATTCCTACATGATCTGATTCATTCCATAATCCTTTAGTGGTGACGTGTACAGTGGTTGTGTACAAATTTATATGTCCAGATTATAACTTCTTTTACCCTTAATGCAAACACACATATATAAATATATATATATAAGTAAAACCCTTACTAGTATATATATAATTCCAAAAATCATTATATAACTCATGTATAAATACAAATAATCAGATACACAATATATATATATATGATTAGAATTATGAGTTCAAAGGAGAAGAGAAGAACATTCTACTTGCCTGATTTAAGAACTAAATCACACGCAACTGTATATCGATCATTGTTTCCCCTCCTCTTTCACGTAGCTCTCTCTCTACTCTCCCTTTATAGAATCCGCTAATAGAAAACGTAGGACTATCTTAGGGTTTTATTTTGGTTATATAAAAATATATATATATATATTTAATCCTTCCGATGGGCCCAAAAATATATTATATCCCATTAGCTAATAAGTCCAACTAATTAACTTATAATTAATTAAATAAATAAATTAAATATATCCAATATAAATAAATAAAAATTATGGGGTATTGCAACTTCAGTAAGTAGATTCCAAATCAAGATCCTGTAATACTCATAAAATGCTTCATACTCCCACAAATGGAAATTACACCTCACTCTTGACTTATAATTGGCACATCCATAGAATCTTCTACCAGGATTCAGCTCACTGAATGAAGTAGTTAGGGGAGTTACGCTGCGACATTTGCAGTACACTCTTCTATTTGACCATGAATCGCCATTTTTTCTGCTCCGATTCATTGAACTTGAAGAGGAAAACATGTTTATTCAACTACAAGTGAGTAATGCTGCAAGATTCAACAATGGATATGGAATGAGTAATGCTATACTAATTAATATAATTAATTCTAGACAAAAGTTGTTTCCTTAAGAGGGTTTAAAAAAAAGAAGATAATAAGCTTAATTTCTTGGATATATAAATTATGATTGCAGTACAATAACCCAAAATCAGTTTGATTGCAGTACCACTCTTTCACTGCAGTTCTTGATTTTAGAGGGAAACAAGCTTATCACGAGTTTGAGAGAGAACATAGAAGAGAAAAGAGAGAGAAAGAGATAGAAACCGTACCGGCCACTTGATAAACTTAGCAATTTGATGTGCCCAAGTTGGTGACGAAGTCAAATCTGCAGAGAGAGGAAGAGAAATGTGTTTTCTTGGAGAAGATAGGTATACATATAGTCTTATATATCATATTTTAGAAAAATGGCAGGTTGGTAAATGGGTAACGGCCTTTTGGGCATTAATTTTAGAGAAATATATACTATGTGTAAGTCAAGTGACATGATTCTAGCAAAAAAATTGGACGGAATAGTGTCATATGGGGCAAAGCGCACAATTTTGGAATAGTAGTGTTGGTTATCTGCACAATATGAACTATATGGGGATTTTCAGCACATTTTGGAAACCATAGAGGTTTTATCTGCGCCATTCCTTTCGTTTTCTTTCATAACTTTTATCGGACCCTGAAACCGAATCGTAGCCAAAGAAGGTGAAATAAGGTTGTGAAGCTTGTAACTCACTTTTCTCTCTCTCCCTCTCCTCTTAGTTGGCTGCCGTGTGTGTGAGTGGCATGTGTTTATTTGGTTATGTAGTTGAGAGAAAAGGAAGACTTAAATATTGAAGTAAAGGGTCAAAATGATCAAAATGCCCTTAAGTAGAAAAAATCGCGAAAACGCATCCTAATGAACCCGAAAAATTTCGAAACAACCGAAACTGAAAATCAACATTTTTAGGTATGAAACCCAACCCTCGTGACCACCGATCAACCCGGGCCCACGTGTAAGAACATTTTTGTCACGCCCCGAATTCCTAGGACTCCGAAACCCGAGCCTAAGAGCTAAGGGAGTGATTGCGGAAGTAAAAAGAAACGAGAACCAAAAGACATTCAGTCATCGAACACCCACAAAGGGTTGCAATGAATGCCCAGATACCATGCTGTCACGCCCCTAAAGGGTGACACAAACCAAGCGACTACTAGAGTCAACAATAATAAAGAAGTACATGGAATAACAATAAGAATATACTCCATTCCAACCTGAATACTAAAAACACAAGAGTATCCTCAGATACCAACAGACACGCTCCTAAATCCCTAAGACTCCCGAACTGGGATATCCAAGGAATCCAAGATGTGATCCTTAATACGAATGACCAACTAAGACATCATTAACCAAGAAAACACATGGGTTAATGATAGAAATGGTATATTCCATACCCAAATGACTAATAAAACTAAGCAGCGGAATCTAACGAAAATCCAGCAGAAATCCGTTTGTAAATGGAACATCCGGACAACAACCACAACACAAGAACCTGCCAATAGCAATTCAATAATCACAATGGCTTCCAAGTCCCACATTCATCAATCCTACTAGGGCCGAGATAATGGAAAGAAACCAAAACCCCTCCAAACCCTCTAATAATCAACAGAGCCACAAATGCTCGAATAAGAATACAAGAAATGCACCTAGCTGTGCAAAATAAATACAATAACCATCAGAAAGAATAAATACAGGAACTAAAGGATACATCAACAGGGATATGCCAACAGACTGGCTCCCAAAAAAGAATACATAACAATCCCATAACAATGAGTAGAGAAACTGAAAGTGGATGTCTATCGTCCCCAAACCCAGTCGTGTTGCAACCGTAACTGCATCACCCAACGCAACTCCAAAACCTGTAACAAGGAAACAAAAGAAAGCTGTCGTTGCACTGCATCCTGCTCATAACCGTATGATTCCTGCAACCTGGCGTGGAATACCAGGGGGCGAATGAAATTCCCCTGTGAGCAAATAAGCTCAGTGGGAAAAGATATCCTAACTACCACATCCTATGATAGTTTAGGTAAAGCTAAACCGTCTAATAAGATATAAATATAGCCCAACTAGTCCCATCCACGCAAACCCAAGTCAACACGCTCATTTACTATCGTAAACGAGTATACATAAGTATATAGGGAATATATATATATATATATATATATAGATATATAAATACACAACATGAGTCTCTAAAACTCGTACTCCAAGTACCCAACACCAGTAGTCTACACTACTCTCACCAACGTACACTAGGTACACGATACTAAGGTCCAGTCTAACAAATCACCAATTACTCACAACACAATTCAGAAGATCCAACCGAGGAGATCACACTCACCTCTAATATCCACAAGGAAACAAAATCCACCAATAGTACCAAGGAAGGCTCAAATCCTACACCCCGATAACACAAGAAGGAAAATACCCACGTCCTTGCGTACTAACACAATCATCATCAATATATATGTATATAACAAACCTCATTCCATTTCTAGAGAAAATACACCTCTCAAGTACTGGGTCACTTCAATTATATCACTTCCTTAATACCATGAATCACATCACCACATTAACCTCATAACACTATCATCAATGGGTCAATCACATCACTAACACTCTCACTGTAGGTGAGGAAAACCACACAATCAAGTCACTATGAGTAGACGAACTCAACTCACGAGAACGACCACCTAAAGGTCACCAAAACAAGGCAAAGGGAAGGAATTCCCAATGCTAACCAACAGCTAACCAAGACAACAACGTCAAGGTTAAGAATACCCGAACAAGGAAGAACACCATAAGTGAACAAGGAAAGAACACCAAAAGTGAACAAGGAAACCAAAAACGAATGGCCGAGAGTGGGAGTAATAAAAAGATGAATCCCAGAGATTCAATAGTTTTTAAGAAAAAGGTTTTCAAACTCGAACCAATCCATTCGATATCCATGCCCCTAACGTAAGAAAAACTCCTATCACCTAGGTGGTGACATCAACAACCAAGAAGAAGTGAGAGGCAACACTATATGTGTGCACTGAACAACACCAAGCCTCGTAACCGAGACTTAGAATGATCCGAAGAAAAGGTGAAACAAGAAACCACCTTTCAAAATACTACAAGTCGATATTTTGAGAAAGAAATCTCAAAATCTCAGAATCTCGAGACAAGTGACAAGATAGTTTTCTTTTAGAAAATCACACAATAAAAATGACCGTCTTGCCCCCGGTCTCCGTCAATTGCCATCACCAGCTTTTAAAGTTGAAATCATTTTAAAGAAAATCCCAAGATCATTTTATAAAGTGTCAAAACTTTTCATTTTTACGGGGGTAGGCGAAAACGGGTTTTTCCTTTTAAATACAAAGAGTTTATTTAAAAACATTAGAAAACACCGTTTTCGAAATGACAGCCAAACAAGAGGGAACATAACTCCACAGATTTCTATAATGTTCAATAGGACAAGGAAAGGACGAACAACACGTTGGACTCACGGAAGACAAATATCCGTTCCAACTCCACCAACTCAAATGACACCACAAGGAAGAGGTTCGGCACCACACCGTAACCAACGACTCAAGGAATGACATACAAGTCAACGACTACGTGCTAGTGTACAAAACACAGTACAAGGAATGCTTAGGGAAATGAACTAAGCATGAGGAACCACCCTACAGTACTCCAAGTACTTAATGAAATCACTTCAATCATAACCTCTACCCATTCCTCAAAAGAATGAAAAACACTTAAGGGTCTATACTACCCCATCCACTAAGACCACAATCACATCAACCACCTTATCTAAGGCCTCAATTACAATTGATACTAAATCAATTACTGATCTCAAATCTCTAAGGATATCACACAACTAACTACAACCACAAAACAATTAACAGTCCTCTCTAAAGCCTCAACTCAACCTCAATTCTACAATCCATCTCTAACTTCAACTAATCACAACCACAAGACTACTAACCACATCTCTGAGGCTACGAACCACAATCTCTAAGGCCTCAACTCAAGGTCAAGCCTACGGTCCACCACTAGCCTCAACTAGCCACATAGATCACTATGCCAATACATAACCTCCCCTACGGGCACAAAGTATACAACACAAGTATAAGGATATACGCCTCGTTTATACTTTAATAATTACTGCTTTTAATTCCCGTTTTCACATTTATCACTTTCAACTGAGCATTTTATAAAATGAATTCATTTTGCATATTCATAAATAATCATGCTCCAACATATATATATACATATCAATAAATCACATGATGATATGCAACGCATCGTACTCACAGACCGCCTGTGGTACACACACACAAAAACACACCCTACCAAAGGGTCCTGGATCATTCTCCACCATTCCCCTAAGTCTGCAGGCTCACTAGGGAATGTGGACTCATCGTACCGTTCTTCCCAAGTGCTTTTGACACTTCACACTTTTAACCAAGGAAGACGTCTTCCATGACGCGGTCGTGCGCATAGGCTTTGGACGATATGTCCTCCCCCTATCATCTGCGTTTCTCAGCTTTTTAGTTCTATGGGAGCAAGAAGCACCCCCTGGCCAGTTGTTTCGACGATCCAAACACAAACGTCTACTCGTGCACCACGCACAAAGGAAGTAGACCACACCAAATGAATCTCTGCAAATGGTGAACACATGCACTACATGCACCAACACCCATGTCTCACAATACATGGTGTACACAAATAAATCATATCCAACATAAATATGTAATGCACCATATTTATAAAAATACCCACATGGTAATATCAACATAAATCTCAAATCTCTGTACATGCTTTTAAAAATATATTAAAGCATTTAAATCGTGAGAAAATAGATTCATGTTCTAAACAATATATTTTCTTTAATTCTTTAGAAAATATTTCAATTTCAATTAACATGTCTTTTTAAAATAATTTACACAGATCATCCACGTAATAAAAGGGGACCTAGAATAGCGTCTAAGTCTCTCACGTCCAACGTTTACAAAATCTTCTAGCTCATTTAATTCTCAAGAGAATTTCTAAGCCGCATATTCCTATTCAATTAAATTAGGAATTAATATAATCACATAGGGAATAATTTAATTAATTTTCTTAAATTAATCCCTAAGTCCAATTCCGATTCTAAACGAATTATAGATATTTAAATTAGCGATTTAAAATATCTATATTAAATTAAATAAGGGTTTTACACCCCTAAACTACTTCAATAATGCGGAGTGAGAAATATAATTTCCCACCTAATTATACGTTACCGAACAGTCCGAAACAGCACAGTGTCGGCGCCCGAATATGAAGTCCGCCGACCAAAATCGTCCGATAATTATTTCGAATATATCGAAATGGCCGTCTTGATAACCTATACGATATATACGAAGCCCATTAATAATCGGTTAATTAATTGGGTTAAATCTAAAATACCCCAAACGAAAACTATAACCTATAAATGCGATTTCCGGGCAAATCGTTCATCCTAAAATCACGAAATTAATATATGACGAATACTACATAGGTACGAAACTACTCACCGAAAATCGGCTCAAACCGATCACCGGAAGGTCGCCGAAAAAATGGCCGAAGCCCAGCCGGTCACGCCCCTGCCACGTCCACGCGCGGCTGCTGCCAGCGTGAGCCAACTCCTCCGCCCTGCGCCACCAGCCGCTTCTACATGATCCTCCGTGCAAGCCGCCACCAGCCACGGTCGCCGTCCACCGCCGTCGCCCGCTCCAGGTCGCCGACCCTAGCTCCAGCCGTCTCTGCTACCAGCTGCAACCACCAGCCGCGCCTACCTCCTGCCGGCTTTCTCTCTCAACTGCAGTCCCTCTCTCTCTCTCTCTGTTGCCGACGATAATGAGGATGGAGGCGTGAGGGATGTATGTTTGTGTATCGTGTAGAGAAGAAGAAGAAGGGAGCAGATAGCTTGCGTGAAGAGTGTGGGAGCAGGTCGTCTGTCTTTCACACATACAGATATACATATATGTGCAGAAATTGCGAAAGTAACTCCCCAAACATCCGAAATTACGAAATAACCCCCACTTCAATATATATATATATAATAAATTCCAACACTATATATATATATTTAACTGTAATTAAATATATATATATAAACCATAAATTCCAATAATTATCGAGAACGTCCAAACGTGATTTCGTAAGCCCGAAATAATAACGGAACGCCAATTAAATATACCGGGTTAGGAATCCAAATGTCGGAACACTTAAACAAGCCTGAATAATTACAACGTGTCGTCGTCCAGTCAAGACACTAATCATTAAATGTCGAACGATACCGCGTAGTCGAGAATTAGAATTCGCGTAGTGTCGTCCAGTCGACTTTAAAACTAAACGCGAAAAATTTACAGGTACGAAATACCAAGAATAAACAATACGTCATAACAAGTGACATCATTAATGAAATTAAATTAAAAATTAATTTCAGGAAAAAGGAATATAACACGGGGTGTTACATTTTGGTGTATTGTTTATTTATGGCATGTTCTAGACAATAACCATGTTCAGTGTTAGATAGGTTTATTAGGTTTCAATAACATCGATAAACTTTGTAAAAGGCAGAATCAAGCATTAAAATAATGAAGAATATAAGTGAAGCACGTAAGTGAGCATATTAAGGTAAAATGTCTCCCAGAGGGTGAAAATGACATTTTCCGAAGTCGTCACTTCAAGCAAAAAGTATCGTGGGTTCAAAAGGGTCAGTTTGGCGCAATTGTGAAGAAAAGTGGTTTTGAAAAAAATACCTACGCTTAAGCCTACGCTTTTAGTTTCAAAAAGTGGCTAGAAAATACATTTTTACGCTTGAAGTGTAGTTGCGGCAAGTTTTTGCCAATTTTTGTCTGCGATGTTCAAATTGTTCGGGGGTTGGTTTTATGATATGGCCACTACTTATATACATCAAAGTGCGTTCTATATACATTATATTCACAAGAATATAGGGTTTGGATGTGAAATTATGAGAAAAAGCAAACTTAGGGTTTAGATCATTATTGTCTATAAATACCCAAGTCTACAACAAGAGGGGGCACGTCTTTAAGAATTTTCTGCAAGTTTTATACAACTTCATCTTCTTCGTCTACAGAAATATATATATGGTGAGAGAATATTATTGAGTGATTAGAGATACACAAGTTCTTTTTTGTTTTTGGATGTCTTCAATCGTGCTTCTACATTGATGATTTCTATGCACGATTGAATGGTTTAGTTACTAAAAAATTCACACACCGCTAATTGCAATGAGGTTGCATTGATCCGTTGAAGAACGGAGCCATTTGTGTGCGGAGATCGAAACAGGAGGCTTCGTGGTAATTTTAATATGTTGAGAAGCAAAGTCGTCAGAGTACGGAGATTGGAGTGAAAGCTTCGTGGAGTGCGAGTGAAGAACAAAAAATTACAACAACGGTTATAAGTTCTGTTTTCATAGAGTTTGTACAAATTCTCTTATTCATAATGCATCGATACCCGAGTGTATCTGTGATTTTTACTTGGAGTCTTTCCAAAGTTTTTCACATAAAAATCTTTGTGTCTTCTCATTATTTAAATTTCTGCACTTATATTCATATTTGTATGATTGATCTGTTTTGAGAATTAGGGTTTGTGACTACTTAAAATTGAATTTCCGCTAAATAATTTTAATTGATCATAAAATATACAAAAAGCCTATTCACCCCCCCCCCCCCCCCCCCCCCCCCCGCTCTAGGTTGTTTTCACTATTGTTTAGGTAATTTGAATGTGTATCGGAGCGTGGTTGTCCCGATTTAGGTTAACTACCTAGGGTTAGATCTTGAACTTAGATGATGGACATACCTCGTGAAGTAGGTTTCATATCTAGGTCCCCTTGGTTTGATGACTTAAATTACACATATTGGAAAGCAAGAATGAGGGTGTTTTTGAAATCGCTAGATGAGAGAGCTTGGCTGGTCGTAGAGGTACGATATTCACCATCCATTGTGAAAGATGTTGTTACTAATGAATCTAAGGTAAAACTGTCTAATGAGTGGACTACTGCTGGAACTAATAGTCCCAGTTAGAATTCAAAAGCCTTGAATGTGTTATATAATGTTGTGACAAAAAGTGAGTTTAAAATAATAACCACATGTGAAATTGCAAAACAAGTTTGGGATATTCTCCAAGTAACTCATGAGGGAAATTCAAAAGTTAAGTAATCTAAATTCCAAATTCTAAATTCAAAATTTGAACAACTTAGGATGGAGGAGGATGAAGTTTTTGGTGACTTTGAAACTAGGTTAACTGACATAGTAACTAGTTGTTACAATCTAGGATAGCCTATTTCTGAGATGACCATTGTGAAGAAAATCCTTAACTCTTTGCCTGAACATTTTTGGTCTAAGGTTATCGTCATATCTGAAATCATGAGTTTCAAGGAAATTAAACTTGAAGAGTTAGCCGGTAATTTGAAATCGTGTGAGATGGAGATGTGTGCTCAATCCTCTAAAAAATAAAGCAGCAGAAAAGCGAAGGACATAGCTTTGAAAATCACCAAGGAGGGTCCTAGTGAGTCGGATGAAGAGGGTGAGAGTAAACCAAGTTAGTTTGACATAATCATGAAGCAGTTTAATAAGTTTTTAAAATCTTCTTGTGGTCAAGAATTGATTAAAGAATAAAATTTTGAAGATAAATCACATGATTCTAAAAATAGTAAAAATCAAAAATAGGAATGATAAGCTTGTTCATAAAAAAAAGAAACCTTAATGTTTTGAGTGTTGAGTGTACTAATAAGTCGAAAAATAAAAAATGTTTGGCTCTTACTTGAAGTGATGGATCAACTAGTGATTCGACGGATTCGGAGGTAGGAGATAAGATTGAGAATTTTACCGTGTTTGCTGCACAAAGTAAGGAGGTTGATGAAGTTGCTGCAAGTTGGGCAATGTCTGAGGATAATGAAGATCGTGGGGATTCATATGAAGATGCATACAATAAATTGTATGAAAAGTCTGTGCAGGTTACCAAAGTGTACTCAAAAGTTTTGGTTCAATTCAATAATGTTGATAAGGAGAGATAATCCTTAAGAGAAGAGTTGACCAAGTCTGAACAAGAAAGGACTCGGGCTTTGAAGAGGGTAGATGGTATCAATGAGGAATTAAACATTTTAAGATTGGAATTGAGTGAGAAATCTACAAGGATTGAAGGTTAGGAAAAGGATTTGAAGGATGCTAACTCAACTATTCATAAATGGTCTAGTGGAACAAATAAGCTTGATCACATGTTGAGTGTAGGAAAGTCAGCAGGAAATACAAAGGGGTTGGGGTTCAAAGGAATGAGTAATCCTAACGTTGTTTCTAATACAACCTTTGTTAAGGCTTCCCAAGTAGCATCTAGTTCTTCTCAAGGTAAGTTTGATAGGAATCTTAATGCTTGATCTTATGTCAGAAAACCTATTGAGAGTAAGCCTTCATTTACCTCTAAAGTCAACAAGGGTTCGAATAATGGTTTTCAAAGGTTTATCCCTGTCTATCATCACTGTGGAGTGAAAGGTCACATTCAACCTGTGTGTTCAAAGTTAAGAGGAAAACTTTAAAATCAGAGTGGAAGTGTGCAACTCAAAAGGGACCAAATGTTGAAAGTCAAATTCTGGTGTTGAGTGAAGAGGTTATCTAGGCTAGCATATAGAGCACCAATAGTTAAACAAGTGTGGGTTAGAAAAGATGAATTACATTGTTTGGTTGCACATACTGCATGTCTTGCACGTGACTCTAATTCTGAGAAAGGTATTGATTATATATCCACAGAGTCTTAGTCAACAGATATCTCTACAAAATTATTAGATTTTCAAAAGCATATGCATTTTAAAAAATCTGGTGGCATATTATCATTAGGATAGATGTCTTCATATGTATCATTCTAAGGATATTTTGTATTATATTTTTATCCTATAATTCATACATTATTATGCATTTTGTTTTATTTGCATGTTTATTTATTTTATTTTGTTTTGTTTTGTTTTTTTATTTTATTATTATGCATGCATCATGCTTTGCTACTATTAAGATTATTCATGCATGCATCCTTATGACAAAAATTTCATAAAAATTAAAAATAAAAAAAATTTGTTAGCATGTTAAGATTGGCTAAGGGTACAAATGATTGTCATATTTCACTCTATTCTCATATTTCCTTTTCTTATTATGCTTATGAGAGTTGGAGTTGTTAGTCTGACCTGAGGTTATGAGTTATTCACTTGATATGTTTAAGTTTTATTTTTGGAACTCATCAACTTTAGGTGCTTATTTTACTTCGGAGATGAATGCAATACTTGGTTAAACTTTTAGTCTTTCTCATCTAATCCGAAGTAATATGTAGGTTCATGAGTTATGTTATATTGATCTATGTTTTTCAATACCTTTTGCATGCTTATGAATATTGAGGTGATTTTGAAAATAGGAAAGAATGAGATATTTAAAATATGGAAATGAAAAAAGTAGTTTTTCGATCTGAGTAACCAGGCCTCTTGCCTCAATAAACATTGAGTATTCGCGTAAAAATGGGAGAAGACTAATGAGCATAAATCCCATGGAAGAAGCTCGCGCCTAGTTGGTCGGGACTAAAAATCATCGCTGCAAAGTCCGGAGCTTAGAAAGACAAAAAGGGATATGATGAAAAGATTAAAAAATATTAAATTGTGTTTTTTTTTTTGCAATAAGGTCTGAGCTAAAGATTTGACTTCTAGTTTGGGTTTTGAACTGAAGGATTATCACGGTTAGTAAAGAGATTGTTAGAATTAGCACGTATTATTTTCATCTTAGTTGTTTGATTGCACCTGAATATTTTTCATATATGCAAATGCTATGTAAAATGTGCCTTGTGACTGCTTTTATCTAAAAGGTACTATGCTGATTTTTTTCACTATCATGTGTATAATAGTTAAGTCAAATATGTGAATATGATATGTTAATGATTAACTCATTGTCTCTACTACCCTTCTCACATGTTTATAAGAACAAAAAAATTTTGTTTTTGCATTTTGAATTCATGCATTATTATTAAGTTCATACATTGTAGAGATTTATATTACGAGAATCTGGATTAATCTTTTAGAATACTTTATCTTAGTATTTCATGCTTGGCTTAGATTCTCTAGAGTTTCCTATGTTATTTTTTCCCTATGTGTTCATCTTGAAGTTCTCCCTAGTTTCTCTCATGAGCTTTGATTGTTTTTATTATTCTTTCTCATTTCCATGATAAAAAGGGGGAGAAGTATTGAGTAAGGGGGAGAAGTATTGAGTAATTATTTAAGGGGGAGAAAGAGTGTGTGTTTTATGATCATTATGCTTACATGGATATTGTGTTTTACTTATGTTCATTTAATATCTGTTTTCCACACTTGAGTTTAAAGGTTTGTTCAGTGTTGTGGTTACAAGATTGGTTGATCGTCATGAAAGCAAGGTGACAGTTTATATTTATGTTTGTCGGTGTGTGTTCATAGGTATATATGTTATGTTTTTATTTGAGAGGCTATATTGTAAAACATGATTTTGTCTCAGTAATGCCAAGGGGAATATTGTAAGAACATTTTTTTGTATTGTTTATTTATGGCATGTTCTAGACAATAACCATGTTGAGTGTTAGATAGGTTGGTTTGATTTCAATAATATCGATAAGCTTTGTAAAAGGTAGAATCAAGCGTTGAGGTAATGAAGAATATAAGTGAAGCACGTAAGTGAGCATATTAAGGTAAAATATCTCCTAGAGGGCGAAAATGACATTTTCCAAATTCGTCACTTCAAGCAAAATGTATCGTGGGTTCAAGAGGGTCAGTTTGGCGCAATTGTGAAGAAAAGTGGTTTTGACAAAAATACCTACACTTAAGCCTATGCTTTCAAGTTTCAAAAAGTGGCTAGAAAACACATTTTTACGCTTGGAGGTACGCTTGGACCTACGCTTAAAGCGTAGTTGCGGCAAGTTTTTGCCAATTTTTGCTTGCAATGTCCAAATTGCTCGAGGGTTGGTTTTATTATATGACCATGACTTATATACATCAAAGTGCGTTCTATATACATTATATTCACCAGAATATAGGGTTTGGATGTGAAATTACGAGAAAGGGAAAACTTAGGGTTTGGATCATTATTGTCTATAAATACCCAAGTCTACAATAAGAGGATGCGCGTATTTAAGAATTCTCTGCAAGTTTTCTACAGCTTCAACTTCTTCTTCTACAGAGATATACATATGGTGAGAGAATATTCTTGAGTGATTAGAGATACACAAGTTATTTTTTATTTTTGGACGTCTTCAATCGTGTTTCTACGTCGACGATTTCTATGCACGATTGAATGGTTTAGTTGCTAAAAATGTCACACACCGTTTATTGCAACGAGTTTGCATTGATCAGTTGAAGAACAGAGCCGTCTGCATGCGGAGATCGAAACAGGAGGCTTCGTGGTAATTTTGATCTATTGAGAAGCAGAGTCGTCAGAGTACGGAGATCAGAGCGAAAGCTTCGTGGAGCGCCAGTGAATCTAGACTTTCAGACATCAAGTGAAGAACAACAAATTACAATGGTTGTAAGTTATGTTTTCATATAGTCTGTACAAATTCTCTAATTCATAGTGCATCGATACCCGAGTGTATCCATGATTTTTACTTAGAGTCTTTCTAAGGTTTTCCATGTAAAAATCTCTCTGTCTTCTCATGATTTAAATTTCTACACTTATATTCATATTTGCGTGATTGATCTGTTTTGAGAATTGAATTGAGAATTAGGGTTTGTGACTACTTAAAATTAAATTTCCGCTAAATAATTATAATTGATCATAAAATCTACAAAAAGCCTATTCACCCCCCTCTAGGTTGTTTTTCCTATCGTCTAGGTAATTTGAGTCCGAATTCGAAAAATCACCGGAACGGTGCAACGAACTCATACAAAATAATAAATATATTGCACGAACCGGTAAGTAAACTGGAAAAATAAAATATGTAACAACAAAAATAACCCAAATATCGGAAAGAAAATCCGGGATGTTATATTTTCCCCCGCCTTTTAGCAAACGCTGATGGAAGCCGGTTTGGCATTTGCAAGAAAATTCAAGCTCTACGAGGGGGGGGTCTTAATAAATTTAGAATATACACTATAAAACATATAACCTTTCATCCCAAATTATAAGTCCCTTTTGGGAACACTAAAATTTTAAGATGATTACTTTTAATACTTTTATTGTAATGGTAATGAATGAAATACCACTTTATCAATGGAGTCACCATATTGATAAGTTTAAGTGTTTTATAACCTAAATGCACGAAGGTTAAAAAAGTAAAGTCACAAAGTAAAGTGCATGAACTTTTCACATGAGACACTTATTTTGGGACGATTAAAATAGAAAATTTGGAGACACGGGGTTTATATATATACACATATATACTGATCAACTCTTCATATACTTTGATATTTCCTTAAGGGTGTGTTTGGTAACGGTGTGGTGCGGTGTTAGTTTTTGGTTTTGGTTTGGGTTGAGTTGGATTTGGTTTGGTGTGGTTTTATTTTGGTTATAAACCATGTTTGGTGCAGATGGTTTTAGTGTGAGAAAAAGTGATGTTGAAAAACCAAACTATGTTTGGTAAAGTTGGTATGGGTTGAAATTCTGAAACCAAACCATGTTTGGTAACTTGGGATGGTTTCACATTTTATTTATAAATATTAAAATTTTGTAATCTTAAAATATATTAATATACTAATATATTAATATTAATATATAATATATTTTAATATTATAACTGGGGTGAAAATGGTGAAAATGATCGATCCAAAATTAACAATTCGAAATAAAAAAAAATGATTAAAAATCATGCACACATAACAAAAATTAATATGACAAATGATTTTATTGGAAATCAAAAAAGAAAAATAAAAAAAAATTGCTCAACCTTTATTTTGCATTATTTACATAATAGTTATTAATATGGGTAAATAGCATTAAACCACCCTCAACTATACTCTCTCTCCCAACTAACCCCCATCAACTATGTTTTTGACTGTAAACCCCCCAAACTATCATGATTGTTACCATTCAGTCTCTTCCGTCATAATGTCGTTAGTTAAATTTAGGGTAATTTGCACTCAGATTCTCCAAAGTTTAGGTCAATTGCACTCACCCCCCCAAAATTTTATTTTCCTTGCAATGACACCCCCTGAAGGGGTTAAGACCCCATGCAATTACTCTTATGCCCTTGCTTTAGTGTAAAAGGCATGTTGACTAAATTAATGGACCAAACAACCCTTGTATATTAAGTTCAATTTGAAAAACTTTTTAAGTACTTTGGATATAAGGATTTTTGAAATAAGGATATCTACATATAGGTAGATATAAGGATCACTAATTACAAATAAGTAAACTTTTACCTTTAAATTACTAACACATCAACTTAACTAAACTAATTACAAATGGGTCAACTTTTTTGTTTAAAGACTCGAATACCCCCAAAAAACTCCAATCTTCTTTTTCTTCTTCTCTCCCATTCCAAAATCCTCAAACACTCAAAAATAAAAATAAAATATTTCGGAAAAAATATAAATATTTTGAAAAAATAAAATATTTCGAAAACAAAATGAGGAAAAAAATATTTTTGAAAAAATGAAATATTTTTGGAAAAATAAAATATTTCAAAACAAATGAGGAAAAAAAATTTATGACATGCATCTAAAACAATTCATAGGAATCGAGTAAAGCAATTCATACTAAACAAGTAAGATTCAAATTATGTCCACTGTCATATTGAAATAAATTATCTAAATATAATTCACCTAAGATTTATTACTTTGTAAGACACTAAATTTCAAAACAAATTGAACTCAATCAACTCGTTCTTGATACTTCTTGACACACTTGATTCCAAAATATTGCATTGTAATCACCAGGAGATCTAAGGCATGAATACATTTCGTTGAAAAGAAGAAAAAAAAAAGTGAAAAATAACTAAACAAAAATATTTCAAAATATTTTATTTTTCCAAAAATATTTTATTTTTTCGAAATATTTTATTTTTCCCGAAATATTTTATATTTTTGAAATATTTTATTTTTCCAAAAATATTTTATATTTTCAAAAAAAAAATTTCCTCATTTTTTTGAAATATTTTATTTTTCCAAAAATATTTTATTTTTTCAAAATATGTTTTTTCCCGAAATATTTTTTTCCTCATTTTGTTTTTAAAATATTTTATTTTTCCATAAATATTTTATTTTAATTTTTGAGTGTTTGGGGATTTTGGAATGGGAGAGAAGAAGAAAAAGAAGATTAGAGTTTTTTTGGGATATTTGAGTCATTAAACAAAAAATTTGACCCATTTGTAATTAGTTTAGTTAAGTTGATGTATTAGTAATTGAAAGGTAAAAGTTTACCTATTTGTAATTAGTGATCCTTATGTCTACCTATATGTAGATATCCCTATTTCAAAAATTCTTGTATCCAAAGTATTCGAAAAAAAAAATCAAATTGAGCTTAATATACAAGGGTTGTTTGGTCCATTAATTTAGCCAACATATCTTTTACACTAAAGCAATTGCACAAGAGTCATTCAATGGGGTCTTAACCCCTTCATGGAGTGTAATTGCAAGGAAAATAAAATCTCAGGGGGTGAGTGCAATTGACCAAAATTTCAGGGGATCTGAGTGCAAATTATTCTAAATTTAACTAACGGCATTATGACGAGAGGGACTAAATTGTAACAATTTCATAGTTGAGGGACCGTCACTTAGTTGAGGGGGGTTAGTTGGGAGAGAGAGTATAATCGAGGGGGGTTTACTGTTATTTACCCTAGATTAATATTTTAATATTATAATATTAAAATATTAAAATATTAAAATATATTAATATTAATATTAAAATATATTAATATATTAGTATTAATATTAATGACGTGGTGCTACAGTGCTGCAGTGGAGTGCTACAGTGCCAAATGGGGTGCTACAGTACCCGCACCATACAAAACCATCAACTTTGATGGTTCCAAAAATGGTGTCAAATGGTTTGCTACAGTAGTATCAACACCAATTTTACCAAACATGGGTTGGTACCATTATTTCGTACCAAAACCATAAAATTAGTACCAAAACCAATTACAAAAGAGGTCATAAGGTTGCGTTTGGTAACGGTGCGGTGCGGTGTTAGTTTTTGGTTTTGGTTTGGGTTGGGTTGGATTTGGTTTGGTGTGGTTTTATTTTGGTTCTAAACCATGTTTGGTGCAGATGGTTTTGGTGTGAGAAAAAGTGATGCTAAAAAACCAAACCATGTTTGGTAGAGTTGATATGGGTTGAAATTCTGAAACCAAATCATGTTTGGTAACTTGGAATGGTTTCACATTTTATTTATAAATATTAAAATATATTTAATATTAATATTAATATATTAATATATTAATTTTTATGAAAGATAATAAAACTATAATATTAAAATATATTAAATTTCAAAAAATATATTTTAATATTAAAATATTAATAATATATTAATATTAATATATTAATTTTTAGGAAAGATAATAAAATTATAATATTAAAATAACTTCCAAAAATATATTTTAATATTAATATATTAAAATATATTAATATTAATATATTAATTTTTAGGAAAGATAATAAAACTATAATATTAAAATATATTAAATTTCAAAAAATATATTTTAATATTAAAATATTAATAATATATTAATATTAATATATTAATCTTTAGGAAAGATAATAAAATTATAATATTAAAATAACTTCCAAAAATATATTTTAATATTAGTATATTAAAATATATTAATTTTTAGGAAAGATAATAAAACTATAATATTAAAATATATTAAATTTCCAAAAATATATTTTAATATTAATATATTTTAATATATTATATTAATATATTAAAATATATTAATATTAAAATATATTTTTGGAAATTTAATATATTTTAATATTATAGTTTTAATATATTAATATATTAATTTTTAGGAAAGATAATAAAACTATAATATTAAAATAACTTTCAAAAATATTTTTTAATATTAATATATTATAATATATTAATATTAATATATTATAATATTTTAATATATATTAATATTAATATTAATATTTTAATATTTTAATTTTTAGGAAAAATAATAAAACTAATATTAAAATATATTAAATTTTCAAAAATATATTTTAATATTAATATATTTCCATATATATTTTAATATTAATATAATTTCAAAAAATATATTTTTATATTAATATAAATATATTAATATTGTGCAACTATTTAGTTTTGGTTTGGGGTGAGATGGTGCAACCATTTGGTTTTGGTTTGGGCTGCTACAGTACCGCACCACCAAAAACCATCTCATTAGATGGTTCCAAAATCATGGGTTGGTACCATCATTTGGTACCATTGGTTTGGTACTATTGAACCAACACCAATCCTAACAAACATGGGTTGGTACCACTATTTCGTACCAAAACCAAAAAAATGGTACCAAAAACAGTTACAAAACAGGGCCTAAGGGGGTGACCGGTGGGTGGAACCGCCTACTAATACTATGGCATGCTAATCAAATGGGCATTAAAAATGTAAGAACGTGTTGAATGACAAGCAAAAATAAATGAAGATCCAAACACTAACCTTTTGAGCAAAACAACAAACTTTTGAAAAAGTATTTAACAGTTAAAGTATCTATAATTTCACTATAAATACTATTTCCTTAATTAACACACTTCATATTCTCCATAGCAATCACAGGTTACCTCGGGTAAAGATAACTCTGATTATTACGAGCACTTCCACTACTAATCCCATGACATAAACATCCATAACACAACTGACATAAAAAATAGGAAAAAAGAACAATAAAAGAAAGAAAAAAAAAAAAGAAAAGAACTGAATAGCCCAAACACACTATATGTATTAAACATCAAAGAGTCGTCAATGGAGGTCAAGTTAGAGTGGTCCACCTTCAACTTCACACCCTTGTGCCATTGTACTTCATCTCGGCCTCCCTACTGTCTATGGTCCCTGTGTAACTCTCTCCTGTCCTTGGCCTAGATGAAAAATTGAAGTTGCCATATCTTCTTGCAGCCTCCCTGCTGTCAATGCTTTCTGTGTATGGCTCTTTTCTTGGCATTGCAGAGGTTTTTACACCGAAACGCGGTTGTGTTACATTGGCAGCTTCCTTGAGGTACTCTATAGCTGTGCCAATGTCATTTGTTGGCCTGCTAAGTGGCGTGTTGTTTGGCCGTCCTTTCAGACCACTGTCTATTCCCCAACCGTCTTTCTTTCCGAGGGTTGGATCCGCCAAGCTCTCACCGCGAATGGTATTACCAATAGGCTTGTTCCAATCACTTGTCTTGTCGTTGTAATTGTTGTTGTTGTTGTTGAAGCCATTATGCTCACCATAGCCATTAGTGCCTACGGGGTTGCGCCAATTTGTGGTGCCAAGAAAGGTAGTCCTAGCAGGGCGGCTGACTTCCGTTTGGATCGTGGTGATGAGTGCTTCTACTTCCTGAGGGCGACTATGCACTGGGCTTGAAGGCCTTCCCCATTTGTTGTTGTCAACAACTCCATATTCACTCAAATGCTCCACCCTTGTCGGGGAGGTATAGGTCACAACAGGGGTGTGAACATGCTCAACTATTCTCTCAACTTTTGTGACATAGCTCTCGGGAGTGTAGGAAATGGTTGGCCTTTTTCTTACCTCGGCATCACCAATCATCGGACGAGAATGGTGATCAGTGTAGCCATCTCCAGCATAGCTTGGTCTGTTCCAATCATCGGTGGTACGCTTTTCCATCCCTTTGTAGGTGGTGTAGCCTCCATTTGTGTAACCACCATACCTAGCCATCACTCAATATTTGCTTTTTGAAACTTTTTTTTTTTTTTTTCACTCTCAAACACTTCCTTCTTACTCAATAAAAGAAGTTGCAACTTCTCTTTATATAGAAAAACTATGCGCCCTTTTGATTACGTGATTCGATTATAGTGTGACAGGATCGTATACTTTCTTCTCCCACATCACAATAAGATTCCGATAGAGAAATGGTTAGGAGAATGAAATTCTGCTTATACATGAAAAGTAAGCTCCATAGATAGTAACTTGTTGGTTTTTCCAAATGGTACGAATGAATGAAGAATGGAATGCCCATTCATTTCATTCATTTGTTTTGTAGGACATTTTGAATGAGAAAAATCATTCCCAAGGAATGGATTTTTATTGTAAGGAATGAATTTTCATTCCATTAATAAACCTATGGAATTGTCATTCCATTCCTTATGGCCTATTTGTTTGGTGGTCTTGTCTTGCATTTTTTAGACCAAAACAAGTCCTTAAGGAATGGTTTTAAAACATGAAAGTACTAAAATAACCCTCTCACATTTTAAGTAAACAAATCAAGCATTGTCGTCGCATTTCACCTCCTCCTCCACCACCACCACCATTGTCATTGCCCATCACTAATATTCTTCATTACTTTTTACCATTTTTTTTAAAAAAAAATTACAATATAATATTATTATATTAAAGTTATATATTCATCACTAAGGGGACATTAATGGAAATTTTTGTTCCAAGTTCATTCTATTCCCAATGTGCTTCATATTTATAACCAAACAATAGAATGAGAATGGTTAATAATCATTTTATTCTCATTTTCATTTCATTTTCACTTATATTCCATTCCATTCATGCATACCAAACATAGCATTAGGTAGACTTAACTGCAACCACAATAAGAGAATAAGGAAAAGTTTGATCAAAGTTCGAGATATGGGGTGAAGATTTGATTCTGTTTTGAGAAGGAAAGAATTGGTATAACAGTTGCAATCTGACAAGAATAAATCCTATCTCCACTTTCAAACTGAATCATATGTCACTTGAATGGAATTTGAACATATACACATAACCCATCTCTTTATTAAAGAGTGCACCTTTCTGTGACCGATGGAAACCTCTGAAAAGATTGCTCAGAAAATTAAGCAGTTGTTTTTTCCAATGTTACACATTAACTTGTTCATGAAAAATCTTCACAAATTTGCTGATATCTGTTCTCGATCTATTTGGAAAAATTATTGACCGTGCGTGGCACTCCTTTTGTTTGTATAAATAAGAAATTTCAGTAAGTTATTTTTTCAAGTATGTTTAATATGTGAAGCACTATGATCATGTAAACTTAGGCCACGTTTGATAACACTTTCAGTTTTGGCTTTCAAAATGAAAGTGAAAAAGTTGTTTGGTAACTAACTTTTGGTTTTCAAAACTGAAATTACCTAGACGATCAATGAAAATAGCCTAGAGGGGGGGGGGGTTGAATAAGTTTTTTATCGATTTTATGATCAATTAAAATTATCTACCGGAAATTCAATTTTAATCAACCTAATTCTCTAATCAGATTAAATCAAGCAACTATGAATATAAGTGCAGAAAATAAATAATGATAAGACAAAAAGATTTTTACGTGAAAAATCTTGGAAAGATACCAAGTAAAAATCACGGATACGCTCGGGTATCAATGCACTATGAATTAAAGAATTTGTACAAACTCTATGAAAACAGAACTTACAACCGCTGTAATTTATTGTTCTTCACTCGACGTCTGAAAGTCTAGATTCACTCACGTTCCACGAAGTTTTTGCTCCGAACTCCATACGCTGACGGCTTCGATTCTCAACGGATCAAATAACCAGGAAACCTCCTACCCCAATCTCCGCACTCAAACGGCTCATTTTCTCAAATGAATCAAAGCAACCACGTTGCACAAGGTAGTGTGTAAATTTTTCAGAATCTAGGTAATTCAATTGTGCATGAGATCATCCATATAGAAGCACAATTGAACAAACCCTAAACAAGTGAGAACTACAAGAATCACTCAATGATATTTTCTCTCACTATCTCTATCTCTATAGATGAGTGTGAATCTGTAAAAAAACTTGCAGAGATCTCTCAAAGGCTGCAACACGTGTAGAAGACCTTGGTATTTATAGACAATGTTGAGGAGAAATCCTAATCTTCCCTTTTTTGCGTAATTTCACACCAAACCAAGTTAAACCCTATATTTTGATGAATATAATGTGTATAGCACATCTCAATGTGTAAAGTCGTAGCCACATCAAAGGAGAACAAATAGGGGTCAAAATCGGAATTTCACAACATGATAACGCAACTTTAACTACACGCAGCCCGTAGATGCCCTATGCACGGCAGGTAGGTCTTCCTACGGGTGGCGCGTAGACCTCTTTTGGTGGTCCATAGATGGTGCGTAGAAATAACACTTTTAGCTACTGGGTCTGTAGATAGTGCATAACATTTTTCATGGGAACCACTGTCACGCCCCGAATCCGAAAACCCGGATAATGACTTAAATTTAATTAAAATTCATAAAAATATCAAATGGTCAAACTGGCCAACCGACATTGTTTATAATTCACTAGCGCGGAAGCGAAATAGAAATAATAAAATCACACACAAATCCCGAAATCAAATCAAATTACAACACGAACACACTAGTCCAAAGCCAAACAAGTACAAATCATAATAAGCACGCAATATTTATTATTACATAAAGATGTAATTATTATAAGTTCAAATTCCACAAATTTACAATAGCTCATGCATCATCCACCAACGGTTCTTTTCCTGAAAAATGTTAAGGGGTGAGCACAAACGGCCCAGTAGAGAAAAATCATGAAGCGTAAGATTCCGCAAGTATGTAAATTAATGAATACGTATAGGTTCAAGTCTCTACCATAGTCCAATGTCATGATATAAATGCATAAGGAATCACAATATAAACTCATGTAAAACAATTTAAATAATATCATCAAGATAATTTAAAAGTTCTATAGTCACAAAATTAAAATCAATACTCTCAATACGAATTCAAATCCAACTATCACAACAGAGATAGCATCAAATTCAAAATCATCAAATGGGAAAATTATGTCGTGAAACAAACCCTATGACATGAACTACCTGTTCATCTGCCTAGCCGTCTTGGGGCTACTAACCCTACGGTGCGTCAACCAATCGCGCGATAATTCGAGGACTTGCACCCCGGGAGCTCCTTCGTCCCCCCATTGCTCACACCACATGACCATTTCCCAAAATCAACAACCAATCCACCATTCACAATTCACAATTCATAAATGTCATTCACATGCGCACATAAGTAATAAATATATCCGCACTCCATGATCCACATAATAAAAATTCTATAGTGGCATGAATCAATGTATTTAAACACATTAATGCAATTTCACAACTCATGTAAAAATAGCACAATGTGATAATGAATCTATATATAAACATTAAAATACATAAATGAAGATTCTTAAACTCACACGATACCCCAATAAATCCCTACCTCAAACTTGATAAAATATCCAGTAAAATACCAACAATAAAAACAATATGGTTGTGTAGAGAATGAAGAAACGAACGGTTCTCCCTTCACGCCTTCATTTGTACCATGTTATGCCCGAAACCAATTAACACATATTGAATAATTTTTTTTTTTATATATAACCATATTTATTTTTATAATAAGATTTGCCAATAAACATTATGATATATATAAATATCTACTCAAAAATAATCGGGATTAATAGACAAAATTTAGCTACTTAATTAAGAATCGAAAAGTTCGGTTTCGAATACTACCGTAAAACGGACAGCAGGTAATCTATGATTTTTAGAAAACTCTACAGGTTTGATAAAAATATGAAATTTACAGGATACACTCCAAACTTCTACGTAGATCTACTGTAAAATTTACATAAGCTTTAATCAAAGGACAGTGGTCCAAAATAATTATAAAAGACAACTTTCCTAACAGTTCCGAAAACTGAACACCCTTTACTCCAAGATTTTTACAAACCTATCCATGAACTATATGACTACCAAAATCTCCAGATTTACATCATATACACTAAAGATCAGGTGATAAAATTATAAGTACAAAATTAGAATTATAGATAGCTCAAATTGGTAACACAAGTTCCGGTTTTAAACTATGATTGAAACTGAACAGTTACTACTCAACAATTTTTATTACCAGTATAAATTAACTTAAAATTCTTGATCTTTAATAAATATGTCCTAGACATATACCAAATGTTATAATAAAATTTTCAAGAGTTATAAGAATACGAAACCATATGAAACAATTGGTTAAACCGAAACCGAAATCGGATCAGCAAGCAGTAAAATATCACTGGACAACCTACTTCCATGATTTTTAGAAACTTACATATTAATCTAAATGATCTGAAATTTTTAGAGATGATAATAGACATATACAAAAGCATACTGTAAAAGTTTCAAAAATTTATAAATAATTTAACATGGTCTATAAATTGCTCAAACCGAGTAAAAACAAACGGTCTGCAGCAACAACAATATCCGAATAACATGTTATTCCTAGATTTTTAATTAACTCTCTACTTATCTATAAATTCTGAAATTTTCACGAACATATAATCACATACCTATATATGATCTGTAAAATTTTTATAAACTAATTTTGATCCGTACATATATTGTAAATTAGAGATCTAAAGCCTTGATTTTCACTAAACATGTAAACTAGCAATTTGGAATTTTTGAAAAATCAAATCAAATTAAATAATATAGATCACATACCGTAATTGGTATTAAACCGAAGATCGGAACACGTAGAACAACTTCCTAGTTGAGCACAAAATTGAATCCCCACTCTAAGATGCCCAAAATGTAGAGAGAAGAAGATAGGAGAAAAATAGAGAATGATGGAAAAAATGGTTTTGCTTGATTGTTGAGAATATGCAAAAGCTAACCTCAACACATCAATATAATGGCTGAAAATTTTCATCAATAATGTCATAAAGTGGTGTCAATATAATAGATGTATGATTGAACCTTTAAATGATGGAGGAATATGCTTTTGGAAAGTTGAAGATAAAAATAAAAATAAACATGTGGAATTCGGTCACACATTTACATATAATGAATATATTGCAAAAGTTACATTCATCTTTATCAAACTCAAAAGTAACCCCCACATTTAATTAAAATATCGAAACTACCCGATCAACGACAAAAATGAAAATTTTACAAAACATAGGAATGAACCCAAAAACTCAAATCATGAAATCCTTAATGCACGTAAACACATGCAATGCCACGTAATGCACAAGATAAAAATATATATATATTAACCGAAGAAAAATAAATTATTTAAATTAACCCGGTCATTACAACCACTTTTCTTGAGAATAGCACTGTTTGAGCCCCCTCAATTCCGTTGGAATGTTTCTTGAAGTTTCGGTTTCGAAAAATATCGTTTAAGCCCTCCGAAATGCATTTTTTGCTCAAACTTGCTCATTCATTTCTCTTGTATTTTCCACATCCTTTAAGCTTGATTTGAATTTGACGAAGCTTGTTGATGCCTTTGCATGACCACTTCAATTTTCCTAAACCTACCCGAGTTCATAATTCACTCAACATAGTTATTGTCTAGAACATGTCATTAATAAACAATACTAACAAATGTTCTTACAATCCCCCCTTGGCATTTCTGAGACAAATTCATGTTTTACAAAGCCTCACGAATAACAACATAATATCTATATATATGAACACACACCAACAAACATAGACATAGAATATCAGATTGTCCTCGTGACGATCTTCCAATCCTGCAACCACAACACTGAACATACCATGAAAAGCAAGTGTGGAAAACAAATATAATGATCATAAGAAAATCATAACAACAATACAAGCATAATGATCATTAATATAAACACGGTATAAACATATTCCTTCTCCCCCTGAGAATATATTCCCCCCTACTAAAAAATTTTCCCTCTTAACCAAACAATCTCTCTCCCCCTTACTAAATACATCTCCCCCTTTTTGTCACTGAAATGATAAGCAAAGATAAATCCATCAAAACATAGGGAAAATATAACATAGGAGACATTAGAGAATCTAAGACCAAACACTAAATATGAAGATAAAGTACTCTATAAGATTATATTCAGATTCTCAATTAACAAATATCTCTACAATGCATGACCCTAATAATAAATGCCTGAATGCAAAATGTCATGTATAAAATAAGACAAAAATATTTTTGTATTTTGAAATATATGGGCGAGGCAGTAGAGACAACAAGCTAATCAGTAACACAACATATTCTCATATCTTATTCAGCCATTAAACACACGGTAGTGAAGAAAATCAGCACACATATCTTGTAGACTAAATAATGCACAAGTCAAGTTTTGCAAATATATATATATATATATATATATATATATATATATATATATATATAAATTCTCATGTGCAAGCACTAAGGTAAGATGAAAACAATACACACTAATTCTGATAATCTCCTCACCAACTGTGATGATCATTCAATCCAAGATCCAACCTAGAAGTCAAATCGTTGACTTGAACCTTATTGCTTAAACAAATTCAAATAATTCATTCTATCGCACCTTTTCACTTTTCACCTTATCCCCCTTTTATCTTTCTAAGCTCCGAACTTTCCAGCGAGGATTTTTAGTCCCGACCAACTGGGCCCGAGCTTCTTCCTTGGGATTTATGTTCATTAGTCTTCTCCCTTTTTATGTGAACACTCTGTTACTTTGTGCTAGGAGGCCCGGTTATTCAAATTGAAGAACTACTTTTTGCATTTCTATATTTTAAATATCTCTTTCTTTTCTTTTCTTTCAACATCACCACAACATTAATAAGCATGCAAAAGGTATATAAAAGCATAGATCAATCTAGCATAACTCATGAACCTATATATCACTTCGGGTTAAATGAAAATGATTAACAGTTTAAGCAGGCCTTATAATCATCGACGAAGTAAAACATGCACCTAAGATTAAGATTTTTCAACATAAAATAATCATGTCAAGTAAACATCCAAAAACCTTAGATCAGGCTGATATCTCTACTCCCATATGCATAATTAAATAAGTAAATATGAGAATAGAGTTAAATATGACAATTGTTTGTACTCTAGCCAAGCTCATTATTCCAAAAAAAAAAATCTTTTTATGATTTTTTTATTTTTCTTTTTAAATGCATGCATGAATAAATATTATACAAATGCATGATTATCTATCAATTCCAGGAAAATAATGTAATGTGTTCCTAGAATGATAAATAATAAGATATTTATTCTAAAGAAAGCATACCAATAGATTTACTAAGACTAACATGCTTTTGAAAATATAATGGTTTTGTAAAGATATCTATCAACTGAGAATCTGTGGATATAAACTCTAGAGACACTATACCATCTTCAACAATATCTCGAATGAAATGATGTTGAATATCTATATGCTTAGTCCTAGAGTGTTGAACAGGATTTTTAGAAATATTTATCGCACTCGTGTTATCACAAAACACAGTCATCGTGCCTTAGGAAAAACAATAATCCTGCAACATCTGACGTATCCACAATACCTGAGTACAACAACTACCAACTTCTATATACTCAACATCAACAATGGAAAGGGAAACACAATTTTGTTTCTTGCTATGCCAAACAACTAAGCAATTACCAAGATAAAAACACCTTCCATTGGTACTCTTCCTATCATCAACATTATCGGCCCAATCAACATCAGAAAAAGATGTGATTTCAGTGTTTGTCCCTGATGGATACCACAGTCCATAATTCACTGTCCCTTTAAAGTACTTGATAATCCTTTTTACCGCAGTAATATGAGACTCCTTAGAACTTGTTTGGTAACGTGCACACACAACAACACTATAAGCTATATCAGGTCGACTAGCAGTCAAGTACAACAAACTTCCAATCATACTCCTATAAAGTGTAGGATCGACATCTTTGCCTTTAGTATCTATACTAAGTTTGACACTAGTACTCATGGGAGTGCGAGCATCCTTAGCTTTTTCTAAACCAAACTTTTTCACCAATTCCAAGGCATAACGAGTTTGAGAAATGAAAATTCCATCATTCAACTGTCTAATCTGAAGCCCTAGAAAGAAGTTCAATTCACTAATCATACTCATCTCAAATTCATGTGTCATTTGATCTCTAATATAATGAGCAAGTCTCTTAGAAGTGGAACCAAACACTATATCATCAACATAGATTTGAGCAACAACTGTATCATTCTCAATTTTCTAAATAAACAGTGTTTTATCCACTCCCCCTTGAATTAAACCTTTTCCCAACAGGTAGTCGGTCAATCTTTCATGTCAAGCTCTAGAAGTTTGCTTTAGCCCATACAGAGCCTTTTTAAGCGTATACACATTACCAGGATAATGAGGATCTTTAAATCCTTTGGGTTGCTCCACATACACCTCCTCATAAAGAATGTCATTCAATAATGCATTCTTTACATCCATTTGATACAACTTGAATCCAAAATGACATACAATAGCAAATAAAATCCAAATAGATTCAAGTCTAGCTACTAGAGCGAAAGTCTCATCAAAATCTATACCATCCATCTGAGTATAACCTTGAGTAACAAGCCTAGCCTTAATCCTAACAACTATACAATTTTCATCCTTTTTATTCTTGAATATCCATTTGATACCAATCACATTCATCTCATTCGGTCTAGGCACAAGATACCACACATCATTCTTAACAAATTGCTGAAGTTTTTCTTACATAGCATTTATCCACTCACTTTCTTAAAGAGATTCTTTGACATTTTTAGGTTCCAAGAAATATGTATAACATGGATACGAGACTTCATTCCTAGCCTTTCTACAAGTCACCATCATTTGATTAACATATCCTATGACATTATCCAAAGGATGGTACAATTTTACCCTCGCAGATGGTTCTTTAGTAGGAGTAGCTTGAACATCACAAGTTCAATCACGTGATTCTGTAGGATTTTTAAGTATCGTCATGAACCACAGTATCCTCTTTACCAATTTCTCAACAATCATTTCCTAACAGAAAGAACGGCTCACTATCTTCATCCTCAACAGATATCGAAGACTCATCAACACATGAGTCATCAACTACAACACTAGCAGATTCCATCATTGTTTGAGTTCTAAGGTTAAAAACCCTATATGCTCGACTCATCAATGAATACCCAAGAAATATTCCTTCATTACTCTTAGACTCGAATTTTCCAACGGACTCGCGATCTCTAAGAATATAGAATTTTGCTCCAAAAACCTTGAAATATTTTACATTCGGTTTCTTTCCATTCCACATTTCATAGGAAGTTTTTAAGGTGCCAAGCCTAAGATAGACTCTATTTAAGGTGTAACATACTCTGTTCACCGCCTCAACCCAAAAATACCTAGGAACCTTCCTACCATGCAGCATAACATTAGCCATCTCTTGAAGAACTTTATTCTTCCTCTCAACCACTCCATTTTGCTGCGGAGTATGTGGTGTTGAAAATTCATGCTTTATTCCTCTTTCATCACAAAAAGTATCAATCCCTGAATTTTCAAACTCCTGTCCATGATCACTCCTTACTCTAGTAATGGGATAATTCTTCTTAGTCTGAATTTTCGAACAATTTTTTCTAAAATTTTCAACAGCTTCAGACTTTTCACTCAGAAATCCAACCCATGTAAATCTAGAGTAATCATCTACCATCATGGAAATATACTTCTTTCCTCCTTTACTCATAGTTCGAGTGGGACCCATTAAATCAATATACAATAGCTCTAATGGTCTAGAAGTACGAATGGTATTAATCTTCATGTGCTGACATCTAACTTGTTTACCTTTTTGACAATGTCCACACACAACCCTTTTTTCAAAACCAAGCTTATGAACACCTCTGACAATTTCACTCTTAGTGATTTTTGTTAAATCACGAAAATTAACATGTCCCATCCGCTGATGTCAGATTTCAACCTTATCAAGTTTAACTCTATTGCAAGATAATTGAGAATCAGGAATAATGCAATAGCAGTTATCAGACGAACGCATACCTTTTATCACACAATTTCCAGAAGAATCAATGATTTAACACTTATCATGAGAGAAATTAACATTATGATTGTTATCACATATCTATCTTATAGTCAGCAAATTTGCATTTAAACCCTCAACATACAGCACATCTTTTAGCTTAGGTAGACCAGAAACCACAATAGTACATTTCCCTAGAACTTTAAACTTCTTTCCATCACCAAAAGTGACTATCCCACCATGACACTCCTCGATAAATTCAAACAATGACTTATCTCCAGTCATATGCCTCAAACATTCACTATCTAGATACCAAGAACTCAAATTACATGCTCTAAGTGCAGTATGAACAACAAAACAATGTAGCTCACCTTTTCTAACTCATGTCTTCTTCATCATTGGAGCTCTATTTGCCAATCTTGACAAATTCTTCACCTCTTCACTCAGTACTCTAATTTGATCTTGAACACAATCTCCCTATTGAATTCTTGGTTTCTTCACTGATTGCAAAACCTTTCCTTTTAGCTTCAAACACAAATGTGGAATATGACCTTTCACACCACAATGATAACAAATAGGAATAAACCTTTGAACATCAACAGTCCACCTCCTTGAATATCTAGAGGTAAAGGATTGCTTTCAACAGTTCTACTGACATAGGATTGAACATTAGGATTCCAATTTGAATTTCCTTGAGAAGAACTAGATGCCACTTGAGAAGCTTTTTCAAAGGTGGTTTTCGACAAAACGTTCGAATTATGTGATACTCCATCAAAACCTAGTCCCTTTGTATTTCCTGTAGATTTTCCCATACTCAACATATGATTAAGCTTAAGAGTTCCACTAGACCATTTATGAATAGTTGAGTTAGCATCCTTCAATTCCTTTTCCAAAATTCCAATCTTAGTAGATTTCTCAACTAACTTCTTCTTGAGATCATCTACTATCTTCAAAGCCTGACTTCTTTCTTGTTCAAACTTATTCAATTCCTCAAATAAATTAGCCTTTTGAGTATGTAGGAGATTTAGAGTTTGAGAACTATTGGCTAATTCGTCTTTTAAAGAATTTAATTCTTTGTCCATGTTAATACTTTTAGTCAATAGTTTCATGTTATTTTTGTGAAGTTGTGTGGTCTTATCAAGTAATTTGTCATAAGACTCTTGAAGTGTGTCATCACAATCTTCATCACACTCAGAATCTTCCTCTCCAGACATCGTCCAACTTGTAGCAACTTCTCTAACCTCCTTGCTTTGAGCAGCAAACACAGTAAAATTCTCAAAATCATCACCTACCTCCGAGTCTATTGCATCACTAGCTGATCTATTATCAGATTCATCATCCCAACAGACAGCTAATCCTTAGGATTTTTTCAAAGTGTTTTCACACTCTGCAGTTATGTGACCATATCCTTGACAGTCAAAATATTGAGGTTTCTTCTTTTTAAGATCAGACTTGTCTTTCTGAGTTTGAGTCTTATTTATATTTCTAAAATCACCCCAACTTATCTCCAAATTTTTGTCCTTGGTCATTTTGTTTAGCCTTAATAAATTTGTTCAACGTCTTAGCAAACATGACAATATCATTCAGACTTAACTCACTTTCTCCATCAAATTCAACACAATCCTCCCTAGTAGTTTTAAAATCTATGCTTTTCTCTTTGGTGCCACTAGACTTCTTAGGAGGATTTTCAAACATCTCCATCTCATAAGATTTTAAGTTCCCTGCCAATTCTTAAACTTTAATTTCTTTAAGACTCATGACCTCTAATATGACAGAAACCTTAGATCGAAAACGTTCAGGTAGAGACCTAAGTATTTTCTTCACTACGGTTGTCTCAGGAATGGGTTCACCTAGATTATGACAACCTGTGACAATATCAGTTAGTCTAGCTTCAAATTCAGCGTAAACTTCTTCCTCCTCCACCTTCAGCTGCTCAAATTGAGAATTTAGAATTTGAAGTTTTGATTGTTTAACCTTTGAAGTTCCTTCATGAGTTACTTGGAGAATATCTCACACTTCTTTGGAAATATCGCATGTGGCAAATCTCTTAAATTCACTCGCAGTCGCAACATTGTACAATGCATTCAGTGCTTTAGAGTTCCAATTAGCAATGTTCGTCTCAGCAGCAATCCACTCACTCGATGGTTTTGGTTTTGATTGATTAGTCGTTGCATCCATTACAGTAGAAGGTGAGTATTCTACCTCTACATCCAGTCAAGCTCTCTCATCTAATGATTTCAAAAATGCTCTCATCCTCGTTTTCCAATATGTGTAATTTGAGCCATCAAACAAAGGGGACCTAGATACGAAACCTCCTTCATGAGGTATCTCCATCGTTTAAGTTCAGAATTTAATCATAGATTGTAAACCTAAATCGGGGCAACCAAACTCTGATACCAATTGAAATTACCTAGACGATTGATGAAAATAGCTTAGAATGGGGTGAATAGACTTTTTAAATTGCTGACGTGGCTCTCCACTTTATTAAAAGTGGAGTCTCCCACTCCTCATGCTCTTATGATTGGAGACAGAATCACAGTTTGCTTCATACAACCATTGGCGCAATTGGAGGAGACTTCCCATGTAAAGGTAGCAACACAACATTTATCAGACGACAAAAATAGTACTCCCTCCGTTCTAAATTAGTTGTCCAGTTTCGGATCCCAATTCAATATTATCATATATTTTCTCAAATTATCCTTCTTCATTAACTTCAAAAAGCAATGCCCCCATAAAAAAACTACAACTATACAACATTATCAAATGGTAAAATAGGAAACAAAAAATATCAAAAAAAATATTGAAAAGTCAAATGCTGATAACTAATTTGGGACGGGGGGAGTATGTAAATGCAGAAAAATACACAATGAATTCCATGCCTTTATTCATGAATGGAACATGTATATATACACCTTTTAGATGGGCCTTGGCCCATCACAAAGTCTATCAAACCCCCTATTAATGGGATTTGATTTATCTCCTACCATTTTCATCTCAATCTCTTCATCTATGGGATTGGGATGATTTGTTTCTTGCAACTCATACCTTTCTAGAAGGTTTTACGGATTTGGCCCATCAAACTTTACTACAGTCCAATCTATTTGGGCTTAATAAACTTCACTATTACATAGGCCCCTAAGGTTTTGGGTCTATGACTTGCTTTATGGGCCCATGACCGAAAATATATACATTTATAAATACGTGTATCCATGCATAATGTTTTACTCTGAATTTGGTGGCTAGTGATGATGTGGCAGATTAATTAATGTTGAGTAGGGGGGCAATCATTCAAATTTCAAATGTAAGGCCCGTGATTTTTTAATCTTGGTGTTTTGGGGCTGAAATGACGACGCACGTCTTTTGGACTTCGTGCGTGACCCTTGGTCTGCTTCGGTTCTTCTATAATGCCATGGCCTGTCATTTCGTACTTACACTTTCAAGTTCTCTTGCAATATTTCTCTCAAGGCAATCTTTCTTCTTGCTCCACCCTTTGCTTTCGCCGAATTCTGCATTTTCTCGCCATAGAACATCACCGGAGTATCATCGCATCTTCCCGAGGACCTTTTATGTCCTAATTTTCCTTCTATGTAAGTCTGACATTGTTTATTTTCAATTTTTCTACCTTCTCCTCAACCATATCTATATCTTCTACCTTTCTGTAAAAAAAATGTCTAGAACAATGATACTAGGTTAGTGAGCGAGGTAGTTCTGTCCTCTAGAATATAACCTGAAACCCCAAGCAGCAGCCCCTCTTTTGTACTGTTAGAGACTCCCGTGTCCCCAACTCTCTTATCTAACCCCGATCTGCTAAGCTCTTCAGCAAACCCTGAGTTGTTAGGTCAGGATGACCCTTCTGAAGATGAGGGTCTTGTGGACCCATCCGTCCCTGTACCCTTTGGCGTGGCCCCTCTGAAAGAGAAATCTAGAACCGTTGTGGACGTCAGACGTCTTAAGACTGAGGTTGATGTGCCCGATGACTTGCATCTAGCCCCATACCCTAAGAACTTGGACTTTTCAAAGAGGGAGTGGGTTGAACTGGGTAGTATCCTTCTTCCTGCCATCCATCTTAAGATTTTGAAGTTCCTTTTTCACCCCTTCTTCCATTATATCCTATATCTGTTGGGGTTGAGTCCTCTTCAACTTAACCCGAATTGCTTTAGGGTTTTCATCATGCTTCTTCTGTACAATATGGACTTAGGTCTTAACTTAGGCCTAGTAGACCTCCTTCTCTGTTACTTCTTCCAGAAAGCGAGGAAGAGCAAGGGTAGGAACAACCTCTTCCCCTTTCAGGGTAGGGGTATCTGTTCTGATAAAGAGAAGTCCAATAAAGGTTGGAAAGAGAGAATGGCAATAGTCAGTGGCAATTGGTTTTACCCATTCTCTTATACTTACCCGATCCCTAGCGTCTTCGGCCCCATTCGCCTTCCCATCTTCCGTCCCCTCCATAAAGCCACATGTTTCTATGAGTTTTGTGACCTTCACCAGGGGGAATACGTTCTTAGGTTCCTTGGTTATAGGGAGAGTGAGATGGCCACAGGTCTTATTAGGGAGCGATTTGAACTCCTGAAAACCAAAATCTAGAACAACGTTAGATCCACCACCAAGCTCTTGACTTCAGGAAACTTGGAGATGATATCTAACTTACGCATTGTTGTTGACATGATGGAGATCCCTTTGAAGCCCTTGACCTCCAAGCATTCCTCTACTCCAACCGGGTTTACTCCAGTCACCGTTATATCGATCTCATCTGCAACTCTAGCGCCTCTGGCACCTCCAGTTAACCCGAATCCTATAGATCTTCCTCCTCCACCTCCTCGTACCTCAACCAACAGGCCCCGCACTGCTCTTGGTGGAGGGGCTGCCAATAAAAAGGCCAAGACCCATACTTATGATGCCTCTACCAGTAACCCTCCTCAAGGTCAAGAGGTTCCCCGTTTGGCCATCCTTTAGGATCCCAAGTTCCTGCTCCTAAATGAATCTCCAGTTTGTGATGACCAGCTTACCATCTGAGAGCCTGATGCCCTTCGGGCGATGGCCAAAGGGGTATGGACCCCTGCTGATAGGTCAGCACAAGCTCAGATCTCTAGGACTGAGTTGCTCTAGAAAGGCTCCAGGATGACTATGGAGGTAAGTTATTGTTCTGCATACTTAGCCATTTTTCTCAACTATACTTTTCTTCTCTCCTGCTACTAATCATATGCTCTTCTTGAAAGCTCCTTTATGTTATCCAGTCTTATAATCATCTTCTGGAGGCCGATGTCAGAGAGATGAGCAAGCTTCAGAACGCCAATCAGCAAGCTAATGACCATCAGGTCACCCTGGCGAAGGAGGCTAATAGCCTTCGTCAGAGTTTATCATAGCAGAAGGCCTTGCTGGAGACTGGGGAGGCCGAGAGAAGGGCATGTCCGCAAAGTTGGGGGAGTTGAAAGTCGCCTACCAAAAGATTATCGTCGAGAAAACAAAATCCAAAAATCTTCTGGCTTTGGAGCAATCCAAAGTGGAGATGTGCCTAGGCGGTCTAGACATGCATCAACGTTATATTGCCATCTGCGATATTCGGTCAGCTCTCGCGTGGCGGACCAAACATGAGTTGGAGCATATACCGTTATCAGAGCAAGAGTTCAAAACTGCTGAGGAGATGGACGAGCATCTAGGGGTGGCTTTTCCCTATAAGGATTCGGCTCCTTCAAATAATGAGAAAATATTCGCGGCTTTTTGAAGGGAGAAGATCCTGCACCACTAATTCCTCCACCACCTCCCCAAGCTAACATTGTAAATGACCTTGTCCCTGAGTTCAAAGGTCAAGTTCATATGACTTAGTTTTTCTTTTCTATTTTCTCTGATCCATGCTCCGCTGATGTTTGATTATCTATCTACAAAGACTATCCACAGGCCGACTTCCTTCTCCTCTAAAGAGTCTGCAGGTTCGGCCTCTAGTGCTTGGCCTTTAATGGCAGTTCGGGGGACATAAGTTATGTCATAAATTCCCAGTTTAATCGCCCATTTAGATACATTTCCTGAAAGTTTGGGCTTTGCCATGATTGATCTGATTGGAGTAGTGGTAGATACTACAATCGAGTGTACTTCAAAGTAGTGCCGAAGACGGCGCTTCGCATTGACCAATGATAACACCAATTTTTCATACCTACCGTAGTGGGTTTCAGCTTCGGCTAAGGCTTCGCTAGTGTAGAAGACTGGTGTCTGACACCCTTTGCTTTTCTTGACCAGAGCGGCGCTGGTGGATGTTGTGGAGACTACTAGGTACAAGTGCAAAGGCTCATTAGCTTATGGTGTTGCTAGTATAGAGGGCTTTATCATATACTCTTTAAGACTCCTTAAGGATTCTGATTACTTAGGCCCCAAGACTTCTCCCTTCCCTGCCTTTATCGATTAGAAGAAAGGCTGGCAACGGTCTATAAGACGGGAGACAAAATGGCTGAGAGTTGTCACCCTTCCGGTCAGTACTTGAACCTCCTTCTGGGATTTGGGTTCCTCCATCTCGATGAGGGCGCTTACTTGTGTCAGGTTTGCCTGGATTCCTTTCCGGTCCACAATATGCCCTAGGAACTGCCCGGAAGACACACCGAAAGAACACTTGGATGGGTTGAGCCTCACACTGTATTTTATGAGGGTGTTGAACACCTGCTGCAAGTCTGCCAAGTGATCTCCCCTCGCTTTGCTTTTGACCACCGTATCATCAATATATGTCTCTACGGTAGACATCAGTATGCCCTGGAAAACTCTGTTGACCAACCTCTAAAAGGTCGCACCTACATTTTTAGTCCGGAAGGCATAACTGTATAACAATAAGTACCTGACTCATTGATGAATGTTTTCGTATCCTCGTCTACAGGATTCATGTGTATCTGGTTTTAGCCAGAGTATGCATCAAGGAAGCTCAGGTGCTTGAACCATGTAGTGGCATCAACCATTTGATCAATCTTTGGCAAAGGGAAGCAGTCTTTCAGGCATGCCTTGTTCAAATTAGTGAAATCCACGCACACCCTCCATTTCCCATTCTTCTTATGTACTACCACCACATTAGCCATCCAGGAGGGGTATTGTACTTCCTTGATAAACCCGGCCTGGAGGAGCCGTTCAACCTCTTCTGCTATAATCTGATTTCGGTGGACTCCCATACGCCGCATCTTCTGTCTGACAAGTTTTATGTTGGGATCCACATTAAGGGAGTGTTGGGCTACTGTAGGATCAATACCGGGCATGTCCAAGTGGCTCCATGCAAAAATATCAGCGTTGGATCGCATGAGGGCTTCCAACTTATTCCTTTCCTGATCAGCAAGGCCTGAGCCGATGTAGGTTGTCTTCTCAGGATGATTGGTACTTTAATAAGAGGTTCAGCTGCTATAGATGACCTGCTCCCCCGTCCTGTAATTGTTATTGGTCATCGGAAGTTGTTTTGACTTTTGAGGCCCGTTCTGGTTCTGCTCTTTTCTTTAACCCTTTCAAAGTAACTGCATAGCATTCTTTAGCTGCTACCTGATCTCTGTGGATGTCAATCACATCAACATCGTTTGGGTCAACACATCGCATAACCTGGTGTAGTGTGAAAGGAACTCCATGCATCCGATGGATCCAACCCCGACCCATTTTAATTGTATGAGGGTTTGACGTCCACCACCACAAAGGTTTCCCTGAGTGTGCACCTTGATACTGTGATTGGAAGTTGGACTTCTCCTACTGGTTCCACCCTTCTCCCATCAAAACCCGTTATCAGACTTCTTGAGGTAACTATCTCCAGAGGGTCGATCTCCAATTTCTCAAAGGCCCACTTGGTGTTGATGTTGGCATTATTCCCCGGATCGATCATCACCCTCTTGATTAAGCAGTTGGAAACCATGAGGGAAATCACCAGGGGATCATCCTGTGGTGATTGTATCCTCCGTAGGTCCGCAGAGGATAATATAATTCGAGTTTCCTCCTTAAGGCTTTGAAACTCACTGATCTCCCCAACCCGTCGTAGTTTCTGGGCTTAACTCGTCTGGGATCTGCGGATCTCTTCAATTTCTAATTTACTCTGCCCTCCGTGAACCATATGGATGACTCTGATAGGTTGGTTAGCCGATCCTTTGTCTAAAGTGAGTGAGGTTTGATCCGATCGGGCTCTTCTTTGGCAACGTAGTTAGCCAATTCTCCCTTCACGATCATTACCTCTACCTTTCTTCTGAGACTTGAACACTCGCTGGCATGGTGTCTGTATTCGCCTTGGAAAGCATAGTGCCTGAACATGTCCCTCTGGTCCATCGGTTGTCTGATAGGAGGTGGTGTTCGGAAGATCCCCTTACCCTTAATCTCTTGGTATAATTTTGACAGACTAATTTTTAAGGGAATAATCTTGTCTTCAAACCTCTAGCGGTTCTCTAAGGTCTGGGAAGGTGCAGCAGTAGTAATTGGACGTTTTCGATCGGGCGTCCGATCCTTGGCTTTCGTGTCAGATGCCTTTGCCTCCACGCTTGCGAATGCTACCCTTCTTTAGCGTATAGCTAGCTCATCTTCTATCCGGAGGTGCCCTTGTGCCCTGGAGTTGAGCTCTCCGATGTCTGTTGGAGGCGTCTTAACTAAAGACTGATGGAACTTAGTCCCGGGGATGAGTGTCATCCTGAAGGCCTCGATGTCTGAGTGTTGATCGCAATTGTCTATGGAGGACATCTTGACATTGAATCGTGAAACGAAGCTCTTCAGGGACTCACCCTTCTCCTGGATCATGGTGAACAGGTTGGAGATTGTCTTATTTTGTCTCTTGTTGCCAAAGTACTGGGCGATGAACATCTCGCACAATATAAGCCAACTTCCAATGGATCGAGGTGGTTGCTTTCGGAACCAGAGTAGGGCGGCTTCGGTTAGGCTGGTTGGGAAAATTTTGCAGAATAGGGCTTCATTTTCGTTGTAGATATTCATCTTCGTGTGGACCTAATAGATATGTTCCGTCGGGTCCTTCATGTCGTCGAACAAGATGAACTTTGGCAATCTAAACCTTTCCGGGTAGGGCACGCTGGTTATCGCCAGTGTGAATGGTGTTTGCACTACGTCTAGGGATGCCTCGGTAGACAAATAATTGGGGGTTTGTGCCTTTAGGTCCTTGAGCACCTCTCTCTAGAACCGGACCATGACCTCTTCCAACTTTCTCATAGTTAAGGTTTCATCGGGATTATGTACCCTGATCACTTGTAGGGATGACTCCGCATGATCCTCCCGGTTGTGATTGGATAACGTCGGGTGACCGTGCCTCTCTGTCTGGTGGCCTGTTGATTGGTCTGGATGGTTCAATGAACCACCGTGTTGACCCGCTTGCGAGTTTTGTTGACCCGTAGGAGGGATCGGTGTCGTGGGTTGCAACAGAGCCAATTTCACCACCAGTTCGGCATTCTGTCTTTCTAGCTCAGCGTTTCTTTCCTCCAGGACTCGTCGGATTGGATCCTCGGTTTGAGAGGGTTGGCCTCCTGCCGGGGGTAAGTCGGACTGGTGTGATTGGGTAATAACCGCCATAAGTAATGTTAGCCTAAGCTAGTGGGAAGCTTTGAAAAAAATTTAAGAGTAGGTTCCCACAGACAGCGTCAATCGTGTAAATGCAGAAAAATACACAATGAATTACATGCATTTATTCATGATTAGAACATGTATATATACACCTTTTAGATGGGCCTTGGCCCATCACGATGTCTATCAAACCCCCTATTAATGGGATTTGATTTATCTCCTACCATTTTCATCTCAATCTCTTCATCTATGGGATTGGGATGATTTGTTTCTTGCAACTCACACCTTTCTAGAAGGTTTCACAAGTTTGGCCCATCGGACTTCACTACGGCCCAATCTATTTGGGTTGAACAAACTTCACTATTACATAATATCTTTTTTTTTTCTTTTTTTCTTTTTTGTTAATAACTTGGGTGTTGGCAGCTTAGCCCTTGATCTTGAAAAATATAATTAGAATATGTTACGGTCGTGATTCTGACAAATTATTTTTATTAAATTTATTAGGACCACAATTCCAGATATAGTACCGAACCGAACCGAAGATATATTCTCTAATCTCATTACTTCTAACCTCCGAAATATCCAACGGAAGGGGGTGCAAAATCCTATTCTCCATTTTCTTCAATTTTCAGACACACACTGGAGATATAGATGGAATAATCATATTGTGCTTTTTCAAGGACCGACTACCATTACTTTCATAAAGACAAGTCCCTTTACCTCACACTCGAATATCATCTTTATTTCACATTTTGGAATATATAGAACACTGTGGTCCCTTCAGCAAAGCAAGAATGATTGAAAGGTTTGTTCTTGAAACTTGAACCGTGGCCGAATTTGGAAAATGATTGTGACTTGGTATTTCAGAAAACATCATATTTCATATTTGTATAGGTCACACGGTAAACATAGTCCAAACTTTAATCAAATAGTGTTTTTCTCTTTATCAAATAGCATCAAATTTCATATTTGTATGGAACTTTGAATGAGTTCCATGAATTAGATGGGGTTTTTCTCTTATTAAATTATATGTGGATGGACAAAAATAAACGCATATGAATTACAGTACCGAATATAAATCTCTTAAATTTACCTTGCTATATATATATATATATTTTTTTTTTTTATTATATATATATATATATATATATATTATTAAAGGTGTGAAGGAATTTTGGTGCTTCAGTATTTATATGGTAAATTTTATGTGAATTAAATTCTATAACTCTAATTCAAGTAAAATCCTATTTAAAAGCACCAATAAATTATTAATTTAAATTTTGTCACTAAAATCTAATTAAATTTTAATTGTATTAAATTATATTAAATATATAAATTAAAAATCTAATTATGATAGAATACTAAAATTTTAAATTATTATTTACATTTTATTTTATTCTCTGCTATAATTTAATTATAATTAATAATCCTAATCTTAATCAGATTAATAATCCTGTCGTAAATCGACTATAATATTGAATCCCACTACTATCAACTCCTCTTCGGTCAACTATTGTCAGTGTTTCCACCTGTCTTTCTTCTCATTTCAGGCCCAGAAGAAGTTCACAGGTATGTTCCCTGTGATTTCGTAGAGTAGTTAATTCAATTGATTTTTTACTTTAATGTTTTACTGGAGAAGTTATGTCTTATATATTTGTTTGCCCCAAATAGAGGACAATTGCTTATATCTAAGAATTAATAAAATATTATATATCAAAATATAATTTATATCTAAAATTTTTATCACATGCATGTACACTTTAATAGTATATATATGCACACATTCGGTGTACTTGGCCTCTCACTACATATGAGATGAATAATATTTTGGTCATGTCCTCAAGCTCGTCCTTCGTGATGATGTGGTCCAATATAATTTGGACACGTGGCCTAAATATTTTTTAAAATAAATTAATATTAATTTTTGTCAATTCACAGCTTCGGTCATCTAAATTGAACGCCAATGCAATAGAATTATATTTTGATTTGAAAAATAGAATTCATCAAAAGAAAACTCTTTTTCTCCTTCTATTTAATATGGTGATGAATGTTTAAAAATAATAAAATAATCTTAAAAAAAATTAATGATTAATGTATAGAAATATTAGAAATGTCTTACACTTTTATAATAGTTCTAGCCAGGGACGGAGCCAGAATTGTTTTTCATTGGGGTCAATCCATGACATTAGGGATAATTAGAGGCAATAAGCATAAATTTTCCAAAATTTAATGGGTCAAATTTTATTTTTTTCCTATATTTTTTTCAAAATACTTAAATTAGTTTTTTAAAAAATTAAAAAAAAATGCAGTTGCCCCCAATGAGTCCTTTGTCCCTCTATGCCTGGTACTAGCCAATAGCATGTGCTAATTCACTATACGTAGCGTAAAATTTGAATTATATTACAATGATAAATAATTCACAATATGAAGTAATTTTTTTAATTATAAAATTAGTATTTTTTTTCTTGAATAGATCAAGTATTTTTGTCCTTTAGAGGTCTATCTTTTATAATTGTAATATTTCTTATAACAAGAAATTTAATTTGAATAAATACAATGCATTCTAATTAAACTAAGTTATATAAATATTTAAGCATGAAATGAAAATATTTTAAATTTGGGTGTCCATCTATCTTCCATTGGAGTTGTTGGATAATTCAATTGTACTTCATTTTTTTAAGAAGATATAAATCTTTAAACAATACATTGTTAATAGTATATTTTAATGATAATTCTTTGAATATAATTTATATTTTAAATTTAGGTGTATAACTATCTCCTTTATCTCTCTTTGTAATGGTTGAAAATACTTTAATTATAATTACTTTCTTGAAGAAGATGCATGTATTGAAACAATATATTGTAATAATGCACTTTAATGATACTTCTTTGAATGTAGTTGTTGGAATTTTATATTTAATTAATTTTTATTTTATCGTTTAGTAGATAAATGCATGAAAACAATAGCCTTACACTTTCATAATATTATAGATATAAATAGATAATTAATTAGTGTAAAATAAGATATTATGATTTAGTTTGAAATAGTATATTACTGATATAAGATATTATAATGTAGTTTATAATAATATATTATAAATATAAATATATTAAAATATATGTGAACAGTATCGGATTGGACCAAATTAACCGGATTATTAAAAATGAAATCCAGAACTGATCCATAAAATACCGGATTCAGTATTTTTGGATCCATATCCAATCCAATCCATAATGAAAACTATCCAATATGTCTGGATCGGATTGGTCGGATTGGATTTTTGGATTCGCCGGATTTTTGTCCACCCCTAATAGAGGAGGTGAAACTATAATTATCCAAATGACAAGCGGCGCGGGTGTAATATATTATATCTCAAGGGGTCAATGTGTAATTTACCCAACTTATTACTCATTTCTCGATGGTTAAATTACACTTTCACCCCTTATTATTAATATAAATTACACCCCGCACCACCTGTGATTTCGCTAATTACAGTTTCCTCCCCTAAAACCCATCTGCGGGTCACCAGAGAATGGAAATGACCTTTATGCCCATGATTTTTAGTTCATTTTTTATTGTAAGATTTGTTTTATGTTAAATTACTTATTTACCATTTATATGTTTAAAAAAAAAAGATGTAGAGGGGGATGAGAGAGAAACAAGATCCACCCATGATTTTTTCTCTCAAATCTTTTTTGTTTTTTGAATGGTAAGAAACTCACACACCAGACCCACAATGCCTCCTAGGAGATGTATGTATATCTCAATATATATGTACATTTGTGTATATATATACATGTATATCATCGATTCACTTGAATGATTTTCGTCGTTAACTCTGCAAAACATTTCAATCTCTTTCTCACTCGCATAGATCAGTAAGGAATACCGGCGGCGCCTACCCTGATTTCAGCAGTTAAGGAGTAGTTCTCAGGCATGAATGTGTGAAATGATTAGAACGGTTGAAAAGTGAAAACCATAAGGGAAAAAGAAATATGTGATTAATAGTACTAAGGATATTTTTAAGATATAATTATCATTATAAAAATTGAATAAGTGAAGGGTAAATAAGTAAAAATAATTACAAATTAGTTGAGGGTATTTTAGTCCTGAAATTATCCAAACTTGTCAAAATTTTAATTATTTTACTAAAAGTTGTCTTTTTTATAATTATTTTTGAAAATTGACATTTTTCTTAAATTACTTTTTGAATGTTGTACTTTTTTTTAATACAGATTCCAAAAGTTGTTGTTTTTTAAATTTTTTGTATATATATATATATACAGGGGCGAAGCCAGGATTCAAAGATGGGGGGCGAACTTTTAAAAAAAAATTACGCGATATAAATATAGTTTTGCTTAAAAATATTTGATAATGGATTATATCTGTTATAAATATTAATAGCTAAACTTTTACCGATTTGTTTTTTTTTTTAAAAACGAAAAATAAAAATCATTTTCTCCGATTCAATCATTACCCAAAAAAAAATAATTCCAAAATCTACTAACGAAATTGAACTTGAAGATCAATGAAGGCAAGAAAAACAAATTGGAAACCCTATTTCAAAGAATAAAAATAATTTACTAGAGAATCTAAACTAAAAGTTTGAACGATTTCATTTTCAATAATGATACTCAATTAGCCTATAAGAGGAAGTCGTCTTCCATCTTATAACGAAGTTGTTTTTTAATAAATTCATCCTTAAAAATACCACTTTCGATAGTTCAACTACTAGCTTGTTTAACTCCTCTACCACTCTAAAATGTATCAAACTCTATCAAATGGATAATTTTAATAACTTCAACATATTGCAATTCAATAATTGATATTTTTTACTTGAAAATTGCTACACATCTTCAAATAATATGGATGAATATATCCAAATTAAACAAATAAAAATAAAAGTATGAGTCTTTTTGGTAAAGAAAATTTAGAGAAATATTAAAATTGGAATTCAATTAATCAATAAGGTTATAATGGAAATAAATTATTAATAAAATCATACCATATTTTATTTTTAATATAATCTTAGATTGTTTCTTTTTATAATTAGGCCTACACATATACTTATTTAATTTTTTTTATAAATATTTATATATTTATAAATATGTGTGTATCATTTGTTTTTAGTGAGAGGTGGAGGTGGCGACATGAGTTCAATTTTCCCGAGAGGTGGAGAAGGAGGCGGCGATGGCGACGACGGCAATGGTGGATTTGATCAGGACAGAGAGAGTAGAGAGAGAGGGGTGTTTTAGGGATATTTTTGGAAATTGGTGGATTTGTATTCCAATTCTAAAATATTTTGTTGCATCCGAACAATGAATTTGGAATTGGAGTTCCCAATTCCAAATCCAAGGCTCCAATTCGGTATTGCCCAACGGACCTTAATGATTGTGTCTATACATGTATAAGTTGGATTTGTGACTTTTCTTTCTCAATTTTAGAGTTGTTATTGATTCGGCGACTTTTTAGTAAGTGCTTGCTATGAAAGTTTTTATCCAACAAGCAATTGTTCTTTTAAGACTATAAATAAAGCTGAGATAAGAGAAGAAATTAGAAATGAAAAGAGAGAATTAACGAAAGAAAAATAAATAAATAAATAAATAATGATATTTTTTGCAACCAATACTATAAAAACGACAACTTTCAAAAAGTATTATGAAGAAAAAGTTGATGAACAAAACTAATGTTGTATTTGACAATTTTAAGTAAAATAATTACATATTGGACAAAGTTAATATACATGTATGACTAATATGCCTTAATGAAATAAATGTTTAATAGAGTGAAATAAAAAAATTTAGAGGGTGAAATAAAAGTTGTACACTGAGTCCAAAAGTTCACATCTTGCATCAAAAGTTTTACAGCTAGATAAAACCAAAACACATGGTCAAAATTTATACAAACACAAACTCTTGTTTCACACGAGAAAAGATAATGAATGTTATTATGTTAATGATATGTTAGAGAGAACTTATTTTCTAGGGTTAGCAAGTAACATGTGTATTTTCTTAAAATATACTATTATTTGTTAGAAAATAATATATCATCATTTGTTAGAAAATAATATATTATTGACAGAATAATATAAATATAAATATATTAAAACATATATAAGAACAGTAATGAATTGGATCGAATTATTAAAAGAACCTATCCCAAAATAGCGGATTCGGTGTTTTTCAAACCATATCCAATTCAATCCATAATGGAACTGATTCGATCTTGTCTGCACGGATCGGATCGGATTGGTTTTTCAGATTCACCGGATTTTTGCACACCCCTGGTTAAAACTGCTGAACGGGAACATCATACTAAACATCTGTATGGGGAAGCTTTGTTTCAACTAATTCTGACTGGAGGCATTATTTGGTTCCAAAGTATACTTACAACGGAAATTTATACTATAAACTGCAGTTGATTCTTGTTCCATTCTTTATTACCCGACTAGTATAACCAGTCTGAGTCAGTCTAGGTTCGACGAGGGAATGTTAAGAGGCGTTTTGTCCCCACATCGACCCGTATGAGAAAATAATCGAGTGTGAAGTTCATCTTATAGCTTAACTTTTTTGGTCTGATCACAAAACCCCTCACCTGTTACAACTAGTACAATAAGATTCTCTAAGTTATTGCATTGTCCTGCTCATGGCATATCAGTAAGCATGCCAAACTCCAAACAATATTATGAACAAACTAAATTGCTTATGGATCACTATATCATACATGAACAACTTTTTATGAGTTTAACGACTGTGGTTTGTGAAAAATAAAATGATCTCCAATTTCAAACCAGTTGTTCTGGTTCAAATGCTGGGACTTGATCTGTGGGAGCAAATGTTGAACGATAAAAGGTTCTTTCAATTATACCCCTATAAGGGTCCTCTTCCCTCTTCTTCATCAAATAAGCCATACTGCGTTCAACCTCAGATTTTATCTGCGAGTACAATTCTTTCGCACTTCGTTTGTCTTTCAGCATCTCTTTCTTTCCCTTTGTCGGTATTGGCTTTCCAAAAAGATAGTAAAAGCGACCGGGTACCTTGGGCAAAATGCCAGGAAAGAACATATCTTGGTTTGCAATCTCACCATCCACAGTAGTCCTAGTACCAAAGCATATGTTCCATAGCAAATTTAGCTTCAATATATTTATCATAAACATTAGACAACACTAAACATAGGCTCGTACTAAAATATTAAAAGATATTACATTTTGTCAAAGTAAGAGTACTTACCTCAATCTTATCGAATCCTCGTTGCTTTTTCTAATGTAGTCATTAAGAACAGGGATTCTCATCAGGTCGTTGTAATCAAGTAATAACTGTGGCATCAAAAGTGATATGGTCAAGCCAAAATTTGACAAGAACATAGATAAGCAGAGATTTGATGTGTAACATACACATCTGTTTAGACTAATGAAAAATTAATACTGATAAAGCAAAAACAAGTGATGAGAGAGTGGATTTGTCCTTACTCATGCAAGAAGAGAAAAATGCCTAAAACTTGCGCAAAGTGAAAAGAGCAGCAATAGGCAAGGAAAACATGAATGCATGGATGTATCGGGAGATGAAATTGAAGAAAAATAGGGAAGAAGTATTGAACAACAATAATATCCAAAACAACTAAGAAAATAACTTGTCCTTGCATACTCCCTCTCGCCTATAAAAAAGTACAGAACTTAAAACTCATTGCACACTCTTTGAAGATCATAACACACGCTCCATTAATCATAGGAGTAACAGAGTATGCACAGCAGCCAGGGATACAGAGTAACAGCCATTAGAGGAGAGCCAGATGAATCTATCAGTGGGAAAGAGAGCAACGGCCTATTTGTTTCAGTTTTCTTATAACCAATTTTGTTTCCAGAGAAATAGCTTGTATAGTGTTCTGTATTTAGTTTTCTATTCAAGAATTCTTGTGAATTATTTCTAGAAAGGTTTTGTTGATAACCCAAAACTAAACCATAACTTAAATAAATGCAGTTGGAAACACATTTCCGAATATCACTTAAAATGAAATAAAAAAATTTCTGCCAGTGATCTCACTTATCAGAAAAAGTTGAACATGTAGAATTCAACCATATATCTATAAGTCTCAATTTATAATTAGCGCTAAAACTTGACAACTTAAATTTCAACAATTAAAAAGTGAAAATTGTATCACACAACACCAAATATTTCGTACGACAAGCAATGAACAAGAAGTTAACACAATGAAGCACAATCTTGAGAAAAATAAATTAAATCAGTATGATGTTTTACATCATTTTCAAAAAAAAAAAATGTCAAAAAGTATTTTGCAGTCAGGAGAGGCCAAAGAAAAACAAGTGGAAGTAGTTCCATTGACTAGGTAGGTATCCATTAAACCAGTGGTTGATAACAGCACAAATGCTCACCATTGTCAACTTGAATCCAGCTATGACATTTGTTAGCTTATAGGTAAAACCTTTAGGTAGTAGTAGTATCAAGGATTTGGAATCAAATCCCCAATTCAAAATTCTTTTAGGTCATTCTGCTTTATCAAATGCCATAGCATCAGGTAAAACTTGTGTCATCATATCTTTCCTACGCATTTCTAACCCACATTAGTCTTGGTCGTACCATTTCCAAAGCATTACCCCGATCACATCACATTTACATCTCAATGCAGCGTTGTCGCTGCACATGGCCAAACCTTTGAACTGGTTATATCCATTCGTACTACTTCAACCATCTCAACAAGGTGTTCATTTCTCATTTTAAATATTTATTTTTATTTCTACCTTTTCCACATACCTATCTAAACATTGGCATATCTTCTACACTCATATTAAGCATTTGTTACCCAACAATTGCCGACATTGGCAGAAGAAATAATCCAGTTTAACATCCTGCTTTAGTTAAATGATTATAACTTCTTCAACTTCCCTCGCGCTGTGAGCCTGTGAGTAATTGGGCAGTGAGGCTTCTGTCAAATCTTGACCAAAAATAGTAATAAGACCAACAAAAAAAAGCCTTCCCGATATGAAGCCGCACATGGGTGGTAAAGGAGTTTTCTTAGACTCCTCAAGATGCACATTCCTTTCATGCCCTACAAGTTTTTAAATAATAAAATAATCATTTTGTTATATTTCTTCTGTGTATGAAAGTTAGGCTAAGTTAATGGTAAATATCTCTTATGCGGAAAATGACCTTGGCTGTTTCACATAATTATCTTCGAATGAGGGGCTTTGGGGCTTTACATGTGTTTCTAGACTCCTTCAAGCCAACAGTTACTATGAAAACGCTGCACTATAACTGTTGGAATTATATGCCCTTCAGAGCCAATATTTGTATATATTTGACATGAAATTAGCAACTCTGAATTAAGGTGAATGCCTTGTACTAGTTGACTTCTAGAGTTGAGTCAATTTACCTTTTGATTATGTAATATGATGCATGAGCATGCTATATAGGAGATATGTATTTTATTTTATTTTTATAAGTAAGTATTTTATAAAAGAAAATGCACCGGGGAATGCGTCCCATGAACAAAAAGCCCATAAGGGCCAAGAGAACCCAAAAATTCTATTTTTTCCTCTATGGATTTACAATTCCGACCCTCCACCCAACAATACAAATTAGAAATAAAGCCGTCTTTGATCACCCCTAAAGGAGACTTAACGCCTATTGCGTTCCAACCAAATACTCCACCAAAGGCAAAGTGGAGCCGCTCTCCAAAAATGCCGAGCGTGACAGTTGATCGGCACCCCTCTCCAAGATGCCAAAACAACGCAAACCGAGGCCCTCATCACCCACTGAAAGCCAAAGAGACAAAAAAATACGGCTCCAACAGTCATAGGTAATCGGATAATGCAAAAGGAGGTGATCGATAGATTTCCCATCCTTTTTGCATAGGAAACACAGATTGACCAAAAACATGCCCCACCAACCCAAAATATCCAGTGTGAGAATGCGACCTCAAGCCGCCGACCATGTAAAATATGCAACCTTGAGAAGGGCTTTTGAACGCCATACCGCCTTCCAAGGGAAGGTCTCTTCCGCCCCAGGCGAAAGACAACCGAAGAAAGAAGAGACTGAGAAGCCCCGTGAAAGCGACGACCTCCAGCATAAGGAGTCAGAACCACCATCAATAGGCTAAGAATACAATAACTCCAACAGATCAGACACCTCCTCTGGCTCCCAGTCCTGAAAGTGTCGCGTAAATGTGACATCCCACACTAGCTTCTCGATATCAAGACGATAACAGTTAGCTACCGAAGCATGATGATCCCGAGCGATCCTGAATAACTAAGGGAACAAAGAAGCGAGGAGGCACTCCCCGCATCACCAATTTGTCCAAAAAACAACACAGCGGCCATTACCAACCCTGAAACTAGTGAAAGGAGCAAAAGAGTCCCATCCCTGCCGACTGTCCTTCCACACTCTTACACCCCGACAACCCCTGACCTCGTCGGAACACCAACCACCTCTAGACTCGCCGTAGCGACAAACAATCACCCTCCTCCATAAACAGTCTCTCTCAGCCCCGAAACGCCACAACCACTTCCCCAAAAGAGCCTTGTTAAAAGGCACCAGACGGCGTAAACCCAACCCTCCGTCACGAAAGGGATGACAAACCGCCTCCCATCGCACCAAAGGGATTGAATCATTCTCCCTACAACCACCCCACAAAAACTGTCTCTGAATCCTCTCAATCCGTTGTGCCACACCACGAGGAATCCGATAAAAAGACAACACATAAGTTGGAAGAATGGATAATGTGCTATTTACCAAAGTCTTCCACCCTTAGAAAGATACTAACGCTTCCATCCCGCTAATCGGCTCTCCACACGCTCAACCACCGTGTCCCAGCAAGCCTGTCTCTGCCTTGAAGACCCCAATAGCAAACCCAGATACACTGTAGGGAGCAAACCAGCCCTGCAACCGAGAGCTGAAGCCAAAACCTGCACATTACCCACTTCACCCACTGGGAACAGAGAACTCTTTCTAGTGTTGATCTTCAAACCCGAAACAGTTTGAAAGCAAATCAAGATACACCGAAGATACCGCAGTTGCCTCTCATCCGCATCACAAAACAGTAAGGCATCATCGGCAAAAAAAAGGTGCGAAACATCCACAGACTGAGAAGTTGCATCACCCACCCTGAAAGCGTGTAAAAGGCCCAAATCCGTAGCTCGAGACATCATCCGGCTGAAACCCTCCAACACTACAAGGAAGAGGAGTGGGGAAAGAGGATCCCCCTGCCTCAACCCATGAGTACTCCCAAAAAATTCAGTGGGGGGCCCATTCACCAACACAGAAACGAGCAGAAGATATACAAAACTGAATCCATCTACGCCACCGCTCCCCGAAACCCAATCTCTCCAACATATAAAGGAGGAAACCCCAGTGTACATGGTCATACGCCTTTTCCACATCCAATTTCACCAGAACCCCCGGAGTACTGCTCTGAACCCTGGTGTGCACAACCTCGCTAGCAATAATAGCAGAATCTAGAATCTGACGGCCCCCAATAAAAGCATTATGTGAATCCGAAATAACCCCATCCAGTACGCCGCGCATCCGAGATGAAAGGACCTTTGCAATTAACTTGTACACACCCCCCACCAGGCTAATCAGTCTGAAGTCCTTAATGTCTTTCATCCCCCCCTTTTTTGGGAGAAAAGAAATGAAAGTAGCATTAAGCAACTTCACAAAACATCCCTCCTCATGAAAGGCACTAAAGGTCGCCATCACCTCCTCCCGAACAGTAGGCCAACACTCCAAGAGAAAGCACATAGAAAAACCATCAGGACCCGGGGCTTTCTCTCCATTGCACAACTTCAGCACCCTCAACACCTCCGAAAACGAAAGCTCCAACCTATCCCGATCCCCCTCATCAATAGAATTGAACATAAGACCATCCAGATTCGGCCTCCAACTCTCGCTCTCAGAAAATAATCTCTAATAGTACGAAGAAACTCCCACACGAATCTCCTCCTCAGATGAGAGCAAAGAACCATCCACAACCAAGCTACTAATAAAATTATTCCTTCTGCGAGCATTTGTTGACCAGTGAAAGAATTTGGTGTTCCGATCCCCTTCCTTCAACCAAGTAGCCCGAGATTTCTACCTCCACAAAATCTACTCATGAATAGCAATCTTCTTAATATCAGTCAAACATTGCGCCCTCCTCAATATCATACCCTCATCCATCCCCCCGCTCAAATCAACTCTATCAATATCTCCAATCTTGGCCAAGAGCACATTCTTGCGCCACTCCAGATTGCCAAACACCTCCTTATTCCATGAAATGAGAGATGACTTCAAACAACGCAGTTTCGAAGCCAACACAAAACTCCCTGTCCCTAAACCACGTGTTCTCAAAACGAAAGGAGATTTCCCTGTAGAAATACCCCCACAATCCAGAAACACAAGGACATGGTCCGAAGTGAAACGAGTTGCAATGGTCTGAATAACGCCCGGAAAGTGCTCCTCCCAGTCACCGAAAACTAAAAACCGAATCAATACTGGAATAAGTAGGAGACTCCCTGCAACTGGACCAAGTAAAAGACGCACCTGTCAACGGAAGATCATGAAGCAACCTACTGTCAATAAAATCTGATAAATCAGTCATAGCCCTAGTCCACCGACCACCAGAAGATCTCTCCGAAGGCGTCCGAACAATATTGAAATCCCCTCCCACACACCAGGGTAAACGCCACGCCTTTAGAACCTCACCAAGCTCCTCCCACAAATATGACCTCTCCCCATCCACCACCGGCCCATAAACACAAATGAAAGCCCAACAAAAACCATCATCCACCATCGAAAAAGAACACGAGATTGAGAACCAACCCATCCGTGAATCCCGTAATGATAAACATCTCATATCCCACATCACAATCACACCCCTTGAAGCGCCTATCAAATCCAAACAAGTCAACTCAACAAATCGATTACCCCACAAACTTCGGACCACCCTGTCATTCATGGCACACATCTTCGTCTCTTGCAAACAAACAACATGCACATTCCACTTTCCAAGCGATAACCTCACAATCTTCCTTTTATCCGGGCAATTAATACCCTGGACATTCCACGGGCACCACCGCCCGACCCATCATAATTCACGGAACAATGTAAATTACGCAACTCCCTTTCGCCTTTCCAATAAGAAGAGGAACGATGAACAACCATAGTTCTCTTCGCATTCACATCCCTTTCCTCCTTATCCTCCACAAGCGCTAGAATTAAGTCATCCCCTTTTGCATCATTGAACCCAAACTTGACCCCCACTGTACCAGCAACCTCCACAATATTATCCTTAACCCAATTCTTAGGACTAAACTTAGAACAATCCATTGCCACATGTAACACATTCTCTAGCACCTCCATGCAATTCAAACCTTCCAAATTGACATCCAACTCAACACTATCATTATCACCCAGTACCATGCCTAGACACCCTCCTTTATCAATAACACAATCACTCAAACCCAACTCACTTTCATAAAATCCATATACGCCAACATTGCTCTCAACAGCCTTTAAAAGAACCCTTCTGAAACCACTTCACCAAGCGACAAGCACTCCGAATCAAACCCCGACAACAACTCACTTTCCGAACCAAAATAGTCATCATTCGAAACAACCGGCACGATCACCGACTTAGTCCTGCTATTCACCACTTGAGCCAGCTCAACCCCCAACTGAACCGTCTCAACCCCCACGTCATTTCAACCATTGTGACCCACCACCTTCCCCACTATCACCCCCACATGATCATCATCCCTCTGAAATGAAGACGAGGGATTCATCAATCCCGTTGCCGGAGAAATCAAAGAAACAATGTCCTTCACCTTGCCTTTAGCAGCACTGCGCATGCGCGATGGACCCAACCATTGACGTCGACCACTAGCAGAGACCTCGCGATTCAACCCTTTACGAAACCCCACCTTCCTCGGCCTTCATCGCAAAACCAACCGAAACCCTTCACCATTGGTCTGACCCCTTTCATCTCCCTTCGTCTTCGAAATAGCATGATTAAAGTGCCTGAAGCGTGTCGTCTCCATTGATGACCTTCCCGCCGCTGCAATTGGCTCCAAAAACTAAGTCGGTCGCCCTATTGTTATATGTTTCCTCGAGTCCAGCCCATCATGCCTAAGTAACTGGCCCATTCCACTCGCCCCACCATTAATGGCCCAACCCTGATTAGAGTAGCCCACAACACCTAGCCTACCACTATTAAAATCAGACTAAGAATGAAGATCTCGTGCCGGACGAGATGAGAACTTCCCATTTGAATTTGAATTTGAAATCTGTAAATGGTGGCGGGCCCATGGTGGACCCCACCCCCACCTACCCCATCCATGTGTTAGCACCCCATTAACCCTCCATTTCCTTCCCACACCTTCACGCTCCTTCACCAACTTCCCACGCGTCTCACCTCCACGCGCCCACCAAACCCCATCATCCACCGTCGAAACTATAACCTCATCTCTCCCATCCGTACCACCATTTATCTGCAACCCTAGAAACTATCCTCCTCGCTAGGGAAGACGACCGCAACGGCGATCGGAGATAGGAACGACCAGCCGCAATCCATCTACGCAACTCCACTCCTTTCTTCCATCCTTCAGAGTGCAACGCGATCCATTCATCCTTGTGAAGCACCAACAGCCCAAAACCCCCCTCCATACTTTAGGTTGTCGGAACCACCAACAACGGCCAATCATCCACCACAACGATACGAAAACACAGCACATCATCATGTAAGAAAATAAAAGGTGGGCTAATCTTGTCGGCGACGACTCGGATGACTACCCTATCCGGTTTGAATGGGTCGAATTTCTCAACTCCTCTGTAGCCTCCACACAGATCCCCCACCTTCTTGGAAAGCCCCAAACAACAAAGATGAAGAGGAACTCCATTAAGGATAACCCGACAAACATCCCTCGATTACCATAGCTTCACCACCACAGATCCAGTAGACCACGCCTCCAAGGAAAGACGTCTTTGCCCCCAATCGCCTCGGCCTGAGCTCAGAACCTCCATAGCAGCCATCTTTGAAGGAAAGCTGAAGAGGAGAGCACCATCACTTAGCCACGCCATTGAAAAATCCCGATGATACCCTCCAAACTCTCTTGAAGAACTCCTCCACCTTTTCCACCTCTTCCTCCTCCACCGCGCCATCAAAACGGCCCACCAAACACGCCCTCAGGTACACCTTTCTTCTTTCAATTGAATCATCATCTATGTAAATCGAAGGCCCTCTTGGAGGGAACGCTTCTTTCACTTCCTCTCCCCAGAAAAAAGAAGTCAAACTGGCAGCCTCAAGACAAGAGTTCGCCATGCCTAACCAAAAATAATAGAAAGAAAGCAAAAAGTGTTTAGGAAGGACACCGGCTAGAAACTGGTGACCTCAGAGAGAGAAAGTATAATGTTCTAAAACTGTAAAACAAGGTTGTGGAGAGGTTCGAGAGGGGACTAGTATAAATGATAAATATTAAATCTCCATGAATATGTTCGCACTCTTGAATAGGGTTGGGTCACTTAGTCTGTAACACTACACATGTAGGTTTCTATTTCATAATTGACCTATCTCATGCATTTAAATAGGAAACTCGTAGATGGTGGTGTGTATGGGACACAGGACGGATCTGAATAAGGCATAGAAATCACGAAGGCAGTCAGGGTAATTTCTCCTAATTAGTGGATTCTTTGATTTACTTATCGGACCCTTGAATCTAAAAGCTTGGCTACGAAAAAGGTTTTATCCGCCCCTAAACAGCATTTCAACTATTAGTTGATGACTCTAGAACAAATACTTTCACGGGCAATAAGCGCCTCAAGCCATGTAAGCCAATACAATTTTTACACGTGTCCAATAATTTGAAAATATTTCTAAAAGTTTTAGAATTTTCTCATCATTATAGATTTGCTTGGTTTTAAAAAAATTTAAAAAGATATAATTATGGCAATGCTTTCAATATATTTGAACACGTGGAAGTAATTTATTGGACCATCACCTGTGAGGAAGTCCCTCTTTACATGACCTAAGACAAGTATTTCCCTACGATGACATCTATACAAGTCCTACAATTTGTGACTTGATCACTGAAACCCAAGGCTATTAACTTTTAATGATAGAGGATATTATTATATAATTATTTTTTGTTTCTCCAAAGAAACTTTTTAGTGCTCAAACAGAATAAATCAACAATTCATACTAAAGATAAATTAGTGATTGGGATGACAATATATGAAATATCCTAGCTTAGTATCAATGAGTTATTTTGAATACTAACCCTTGTGGCACCATGAGTATTACAATAATCATTCAACACTTGGAGTGCAAATCCTTTCATGGCAAAAGTGCAAAAAAAAAAATAACCCCTAAATTGTGAGTGTTGCAAACCCCCCCCCCCCCCCCTAACTTAATTTTTTAGCCAATGAGTCCTTAAACTATCAAATTGTTGCACACTGCCCCCCTGAAGTCACTTTTCCGGTGTGTTACGGGTCACATGTGTACTAATTTCAAAATAATGCCAAAATTGCCCTTGTATATGACCAATATACCTTAGACCTTTGTGAAAATCATTTGTTGCTTTGTTCCTTCAACTTTCTGTGCAGAGCTTTCCTTCGCATGCTATTCTCAACACAGATCAATTTTAACTTTTGATTTGTCTCTTTGATATAGATTATATAATTAAAACAGTTTCATCTATATATATATATGAATATAAAATTTAGGTGACTATATAATTATGAAAAAAAATATATATATATATACATGCTTTACACAAATGGCTTATGGGATATATAATCAAAATAAGTGATTAAACGGCCAGCTCATTGAGTGTTATAGTTTTTAATTAAATATAATAATGTATATGATATATTAATATGTCAATTTTTTGAACTTTATCAAATACCTTTAAGAGATATATGGTTCTTAAGTATCATTATCTGACTAAGATTGATTTGGAGAGAGGATGATGATATACTTGAGAGTGGTCTATTTTATTCATATCAGAGTGTAATTCAAAACGATATATTTTTTCAACACTTCAAGTTAATTATGCTTTAGGGGTACAAAGTACTTTCACATCACTAAATACCAGGAAAAATGACTCCGATAGACTTTAAGGGGGTAATGTGCAACAATTTGACAGTTTAGGGACTCATCTGCTCAGAAAATTCAGGGGGGTACACTGCAAAATTCTCAGTTAAGGGGGTTTTTAACCCTTTTGCCTATTTTTATTTAGTGCAATTAATATAATTAGATGGGATCACTATATGGAGGCCTAACAGATCCAATTCCTAGCCCAACTTGATAAGCAAGTAAAATAGATAGAAGGAAACTAAGAGAGTGAGAGAGAGGGACAGCTGTATAGAATATTGCTTTGTTTGCACAGCACAAGGGAATGGATGGCTCTCATCTTCTCTCTAACTTTGGGGTTTTCTAAACCTTTTTGGAGCCCACTCTGGCGTAACATTTGAAAATCATTGAGGATAAGGGAGTGGAAATTTGGTATTTTATGATTTGCAGTGATCAAACATTGAACATTGCTTCAAAGAGGGTCAAAGATTAAAATTTTGCAGTCCAGATTTTTTTTTTGGACCGGTATTCAATCAAACCGCTATATCTCACTCTATACGACTTAATTTGAAACAAAGTCAGAATTGTGGTGATCTTTAAGACCCTCTACCGGGCGTTTAATGTTTCTAATGCTGTTTAGAATTTTGGAAGGAAAAGCTTCAATTTTCTCTCCGTTGCCAAAGGTATGTATTGTTGTTTTTTCCTCTCTATATGACGTTTAGATGTGACCAATGAGAAACGACATTAAGCACTCTGAAGCAGAATTAGAGAATTAATACAAGACAGTTACCCAATAACAAACCATTTCTTATATTATCAACCAAAGAAAATTTGTGCATTTTCTGATTTTCAGTTGTGAGAAAACTGAACCAAACAGCCTTACAGCTTCTATTAAAATCCATGAGAGAGAGAGAGAGAGAGAAGAATGAAAACCAAAGACTGTGCTTACTTCTGCTATGTCATCTTCTCCAATAACTCCAAATGGTACAATGGTAGCCCCAAACCTCGCTGCCATCCTAACGAATTCAGGTTGTTCGGGCCAAAATAACTTGTATGTTTCACCCTGGGAACCATAGAAGCAATATCAATGTCCAAAATTAAATTCTTTATAAAAATTAAATAGTACATTTATCGATTAAACTAATTTTCATTTCTTTGAGCAACTAGAATAGGACTCTTCGTAGGCAAGACAACAATATCCTCTCTGAGAAGCCTCTCAAGTTCTCTCTTGGTACTAAATGGCGCGTGATAGTATCAGCACTAAGCATATTGAAAGATTTACCAACTGAACTGTCACACCAAAATGTACATGTGAAATGTTCATCGTTTTTCCAACAGAGCTCCAAATTTCAAATAGTTTAAGAGACAATTAAACTTCAAATACCATGGAACTCCTCTACTCTTCCCTCTTTTAGTTATTCAGATTTTTATAGGTCAACCATAATAAATTTACACTGCAATTAAAGATTCCAAAAACTACAGCTTGTAATTCGCAATACAAACTACTAAGAGAAACATTGGCCATTTACAACCCTAATGTCTACTTCCTCTTCACAGATCATAAATAAACGGTCCAACCTCATTCTTTGCCTTGAAACATCAACCAATATACAATAGGCGATGGAAAATGTGCATTTATATTTTTTAATCATAAATTACTAAAAACAATAACATGTAAAGTCGAGTAAGCAAAGATAGCATGTCGAGAATCTACCAGGAAACATTAATTTGTTAAAGAAATATAACCAATAAAATAAATGCATAAATATTGAATAAAAACCTGAAAGAACCATACTGTCTCTCGTCATTTCACCTTAGACCTTATTCTCAATTACACTAACGACATAATTCCATTTTACTGTTCCAATAGATAATGTGGTTTGTCCCCTGGGTTCTTGCTTACATTAATGCTTGGTTACCACTTCGGAATAGACAAAAATTTCATTTAGGAGATTATTTTTGTCCGCTCAAAAATGATAACTTTCCAGAAAGATTGGGATAACTTAATGGAAAATGGGTAAAAAGAAAAGGATGGGATCATTAAGATGATCGGATCAGTAAAACAAGATCCATGTGCGGGTGCATCTGAGCTTCCTTCCGTGTTTACAACTCACCAGACTTCAATTATAATTAAGAGAATTTCCATAAACAATTGCATGGCAGTTAACATATTTTAAATAATGGTTTGCCCAAACATATTTAGATAAAATGGTTCTATAACCTATTCAATATTATGTGGCTGAAAATGAATCTGAGCCTAAACCATTCACACAAAGGAAACAGAAGATAGGAAATGTGCATTTTCTGTTCCAAAAAATTATTTATACCACATATAAAACTCATGCAATATTGCTTCTTCTTCCGTTATCAAACAAACTTATACGATCTACAGTGAACGAATTAGTAATACTAACAACTTTTATGACAGCCCCACAGACCCAGTCTTAAGCATTGTGCTTTAAGCTGACTTTCTTATTCAAGGTCAGAAAATCAAGCTAAAACATTTAAGGGAGTAAAAGAATGTTAACTTTGGTGCTTTAATTAATCTCGGAAAAAATATATATTTTAAAAAAATGAAGAAAGAATGATAGAAGATAATATTAAAATTATTCTTCTAGGTTGCTGGAAAGCTTCTAAGAATATAACTTCCATGATAGGAACCACGAGAGTGACCAGATATGGAAGCAGCCACACACAATTATAAATAGCATTACTCATGTCATGACCATATGACATCATTCTTGGAGGCAACTTCAGAATACCGACCGACTTTCACAAATATAACACAACACAAACTTGTTAATGTTTCATTTTGAAGTAAAAAGGGAAGGAGGTATCGAAGGGTTCAAAAATTAATGTTCCTTCTTTGAAACAACCAAATGACAGAAGAAGCAGGAATATTTAAGTGCTACTGTTCATAGTGTTTACTTGCCTTTTAAGATTCCTGGTGTCTCTTTTAAAATTTGAGAAAATGAGCAATAGACAAGGACACTCAAATTGTTGAGAGAGGAAGGAAGAATAGACGAACAATCATACTATTTATCAAAGATAAGATTAACAAATATAGCATTAGTGGTTCTCTCAATTTTACAGTAGAACTAGTTATATTGAACAAAAGGAACTATTGACGTACCTTACGATGGAGGGCCTCACGTACCCCACCGGGATAAAGCAGCACATGTGATTTTGTAGATAGCAATTTGAAAAGATTGCTCGGTGACACAGGTGTTCCACCAAACAACCTGATAGAATCAAAGAATGAAGACTCGTTGGATTGACCTTCAGCCTGAGGCGTAAATAATTGTGGATGTGCTATACCCCGAACCAATATATTCTTCTCTATCAAGAATTCTTCAATAAGTGGCACAAGCTCAAGTCCCATCAACATGTGATAACCAACTAATAAGACGGGTCCTTCATTTGGTACCCCTGCAAGACCTCGCACTATCTTTCCATCTTCCAAAGTTGAAAACATCGCTGGACTAGTAGCTAAACGATATAACCTGCAATTATTTTATTAGAATAACAACTTTAGCCACACATGCATTTGGGAGCAACTCAGAGTGACTGTTCCAGTAATGATTTAACATTGATTTAATTATATTGATATTGAATCACTCTGATCAGGAGAAATTTTATGCTAAATTTGATGCGAAGTAATGAAGTTGACATGAGCATCATGTGCAAAACTTTGACATACAAGACATAATAATGAAGTTGCGTACTTTGAAATCAATGCACATTAAATGGAACAGAGAAGTGTTCGTGAACTTGGAATGGAGGAGAAATAAATTGCTTTCAGAAATTGGGGACATTGATAGAGTGGAGTTGAGTCGGGGTGTGGATGAGGTGATACGGTTGAGGAGGGAGCAGTGCTTGGCTGAGATTGAGGAGATCATGGTTCAGAAGGAGATTTCCTGGAGGCAGAAATCTCGGGCTTTATAGTTGAAGGAAGGGGATCGGAATACGAAGTTTTTCCATCGTATTGCTAATGCTCCCAAGCAGACCAATTTTATTGGGAATATCACCATTGAGGGTTCTTTATTGTCCGCAGAGGGGATTTCGACATACTATCAGCATTTGTTTGTGGAAAATGAGGGATGGAGACCACGTTTGGATGGGCTCCATTTCAATTCTATTTCTGAGGCAAACCGTGACCGGTTGGAGGTTCCATTTTCGGAGGAGGAGGTGCTAAGGGCGTTGAAGCATTGAAACAGGGATAAAGCTTCTAATCCGGACTGTTTCACTATACGGTTTCTTCAGGAGTGTTGGCCTATGGTCCGTGAGGAGGTTATGGGTACCTTTCGTGCTTTTCATGAGGATGGTTGTTTTGTGAAGTCTCTTAATGCTTCTTTCATCTCTCTAATTCCCAAAAAAGGGATGTGAAAGATATTTAGAACTTCAGGCCCATTAGTTTGTTGGGGTGTGTCTATAAGTTGCTAGCAAAATTTCTTGCCTACCAATTGAGTGGGGTTCAAGATAGGGTTATTTTGGATTATCAGAATGCCTTTGTTGGGGGTCGTCAAATCCTTGATTCAACTCTTGTTGTGACTGAGGTTGTGGATGTCAGGCTCCAAAGTGGGATTCCAGGTGTGCTAGTAAAGTTGGATGTGGAGAAAGCTTATTACCACTTTAATTGGGGATTCTTGTTATATATGTTGGAGAGGATGGGTTTTGGGGCAAGATGGCATCAGTGGATGAAGTTTTACATTTCTTCTGTTCGTTTTTCTATGTTAGTTAATGGTTCGCCTGCAGGGTTTTTTAGGTGTTCCCAGGGTTGAGGCAAGGTGATCCGTTATCTCCGCTCCTTTTCCTTATGGTGATGGAGGCTTTCAGTCGATTGATGACTTGGGCTTCGAAGTTAGGGTTGTTGCGTGGTTTCCGTGTAGGTGATGCGGAGTCTCAGTTTATGGATGTCTCGCATCTTCTTTTTGCTGACGACACTCTCGTTTTTTCTGATGCGGATGAGGCGCAGATGCGGCATCTTCTTTGTATTTTGATTTGTTTTGAGGCAGTGTCAGGTTTGAAGGTGAACTCCGACAAGAGTTCGATGATTCCAATTAGTGAGGTGGAAAATATCTCTTCTCTGGCAACTGCTTTGGGATGTAGGGTCAGCTAGTTTCCTTCAATGTATCTTGGCTTGTCGTTGGGTTCTTCAAGTCAGAGACATCAGTATTGGGATTCGGTGGTGCAACGTATGGAAAGACGGTTAGCGAGGTGGAAGCGCCAGTATCTTTCCAAAGGTGGGAGACTCACCTTCGTAAAGAGCACGTTTTCCAACCTCCCAATTTATGTCCTTCCACTTTATCAGATTCCTTATAGTGTGTCTCAAAGGATTGAGAAGATTCAAATATTATTTTTGTGGGGAGGGAGCAAGGAGAGGCCATTTGTTCCTCTAATGCGATGGGATGTGGTTTGTTGCCCTCTGCAAGAAGGGGGTTTAGGTATTCATTGTTTAGGCCCTTTCAACATAGTGCTCATGGGTAAGTGGTTTGTGGCATTTTGGGTCTGAGAGAACCCGCCTCTGGAGGAGAGTGATTTCTTGCCGTTATGGAGAGATTTAAGGAGGTTGGTGCTCGAGACCTATGAGGTCTCGAAGGGTGATGGGCGTGTGGAAGGATATTAGACGAGGGTGGGATTCTTTTGCTTCTTTCACCAGTTTCAGTGTTGGGAAGGGTTGTTTTGTTCGTTTCTAGTCAGATCTTTGGTGCGAGGAGGGTACCTTAGCCTCGATCTTCCCTCAGCTTTTCAGCATCGCTCGTGATCGTCATACTTCAGTGGCCGATTGTTATCGTCTTGATACCGATAGGCTAGTGTGGGATGTTCACTTCATGTATAATTTTTAGGATTGGGAGTTAGAGGAGTTTTCTAGGTTGTTGGACCTTCTGTATTCTCAGTCTGTCAAGGGTATTAGCTCGGATCTGTTGGTGTGGAGACCTACTTCACATAGGAAATTCACAGTTTCGTCCTTTTTTAGATGCCTTGTTCCCAATACCAGTTTGCCTTTCCCCGGAAGGCGATTTGGCGTTCTAGGGTCCCCTCCAAGGTTGCTTTTTTTATTTAGTCGGCGGCGTGGGGAAGTATCCTCACATTAAATAATTGAAGGAGGTGGAACTTCATTGTGGTTAATCGGTGTTACAAGGAGGACGGTGAGTCCCCCAATCATCTCCTTTTGCATTGCCCGGTTGTGTTGTGGGGTCCCAAGCTCGCGCGTTTTGGAGATGGCTCCCCTTTGCCTTTTATGGTGCTTATGGCTTGAGCGCAATAGTCGTTGTTTTGAAGGAAATGAGTCTTCTATTGGCGCCATCAAGGCTCTTATTACTTCTAATCTATTTTATTGGGTGGAGTGTAGATTTTGTAAAATCAATGGAGGAAAAAATAGAGTTTATGGGTTCTCTTGGGCCGTAGAGCCCCCCTTTTTGTAATTAGGGACACACTCCCCTTTTGAGTGCTTTTTATGCATACTCTTACTTATCAAAAAATATATATAATAATGAAGATACCAATAGTGATGGGCAAAGTAGTAACCAGAACGAAAACAGGGGGTGAAAAGATAGAAGACGAGATGAGGTTAGAAGATGGAGGTTAGAAGACGGACGAAGGAGAAATAGAGTTAAATATTAGAAGGAAAGACAAGGAATTGATAAAAACCAAGACAGGAGGAAGAAGAGATACTTAATAAGAGAGCTCAAAACTATAGTTCAATACTTGTTACACAAAAGCCTTTCTATCAGCAAAGCATAAATAAACCTTAACCTGCCAAAATATTAACAAAATGGATGTAAACTTTAAACATTATAAAAAATAGAACTGATTCTATCTGTCGTTTCCCCATCTTCTAAAATAGAGATGGAACAGGTATGGTTCATCCATAAAAATCGTAGCTTGTCCAGCACCACTTTCAGCTAGAAATCAGGATTTGACCGAAACCTGTGTGGCACACAGGATTCACATTCATGCCAAGATTTGGCTACTTGTGAGAGAGATAAATTTAGGAATTTTTCTTCCATAGTAACTTGGGTTTGGTAAAGGTTTGGCTATATTCAAAGTTCCTATATGACTGGAGTTATTTTGATTCATGACTGATTATTGAGTTAGTATAATGGTGCAAACTTCTTCTTTGTGATCTCTTCCTCCTCTGTTTCTCTTTCCGTTTTCTATACTTTATTTCCTACATCAATTGTATCATACCAGGAGTGCTACTGAGATTACTTGACCCTGCGGAGCTATATCACCACCAAAACTTTCCGGAAACTTCTTCTTCTCAGACAGAGAGCATGATGGAAATAAAGATGGGCCTGCCACGTGCTCCACAACTAGGCCCGTCATACAAGGTAAATGTAGATTTTAAGAGTTCTTTTCTTTTAATATATAGTCTAGACTATCTAATATTTAATTTTTATGTTTGGTGGGTATCTTTTTGACAGTATGTACTCTTCAATTATTTATTAACTAATTTTTTTAACAATTCTTTATGTAATGTGTTCATTCACTCCTTAAAAACATTTTCTCTTTTCCTACTCTTCTCTTCAGTCTTCTCCTTTTTTATCTTCTGCATCACTTTATATTCTCCTTCTAAACAAAATGTTTTAATCTCCTTATTAACATTTTTGTAGCTTTAGAAACTGAGAAAAAAACATAGTATTGAAAGTGGAGAGTTTAGACCAAGAGCAAATAATTTCGTTCCTCAAGGGGAGATATAACTTTTTATTCTTGTGAAGCTTCATCATTACACTGCCATTAGCAATTTGATGGATATTTCCGAATTCATGTGTTACTTGTTAAGCAAAAGATAATAAAATGGAACCAGGCTCAGTATCCTTCTATATGGCTAGAGTTATTCTAAAATATACTGGAACCATGTAGCACAGCTACCACGTTAGTTCCCAAACCACTTTGAGAGACTTCATAAGTTTCTTCAGTAAGCCTTGGTTTCTCCATAAAGGTAGAAAACAAAGTGAAACTGAGGAACTAAGAACAAAGAACAAAGAGGACAGAAGAAAGAAATTAAAACTGGGTTAATTGGATTAGGATTTATGACGTAGAATTCATTTCCTCTTAGCTCATACATCATGCTCACTAATTTAATTCAATTTTTTTAATTTTAAGGTATTAAATGTAATACCTTATTTGTCTTCATGTTTGACTCGGTGCCTCCCATCTTGATTACTGTAAGTAAATCTATCTCATGCTTTTCATTAAGCTTTTGCTAAGATTTGTTCCTGAATCTCGTTAGAAGTTAATTATTAAACTTCTGTCTCTGATCCTTAGATAAAGCTGTACAGTGTAACGTGTATTTCAAATTTTAATCTTGAATTCATTTGTATCTTTGGAAAGAGTCTATGTAATTAATAGGTTGTAAATTGTATTATAAGCATCAATTAGGATTTATTTGAGCTTCGAGATTAATCACTCAAAATTCGAGTTTTTTTAATCATCTTTTACTATGTCTGTTTAATCATGTCAGTTGGTAAAGAACTACTAAACAGGATTTGTGTGAATTAGATATTGAATGATCAGTGCTAGTCTGTACAAATACAAACCATAATAAGAGATCAAGCCCGCCTCAAAAGACAATTTCAGCAAGGATGCAGCTGCAGCCCTAACCAGCTGGATATTTAAACTAGGAGCATTTTAACCAGTTAAACCCAATTGGGTCAACGAATAAATTGGGTTTAGAGATAAGACGCGGTTCCATATTACAATACTGGAAATAATAATTAACATTATGCATTTTAGATTGGACTTGCAAGTTTTAATTACAGATGATCTCAAAGAACATGGAAAATTGCATATTGTTTTACTTTCATAGTACACCTTTATATATATGAACCATGACAGAAAACTAGTAGGAGTACTAAATTATAATTTGCATAAAACATTAACCTCTGAACAAATTTCAATCATTAAGGAAAATGTTCAAAAAGAACGTAACGAAAAAAAACAAAAGAAAGAAAAGAAAGAGAGTGAAAAATCCAAAAGAACAAGAAATATTCCTTACAGTTCCATGGATATATACATGGACATATATGTATATATTTGCATAATCAGATTCAGGTAGGAACAAGTCCCTGAAGGCCTCTAAGAGCATCTGATTTGTAGAATCTCAATATGTATCAGTTCAGCTTGATCAAGTTGCACCCTTAATTCCACAAAAAAAACTAACAATATACTGCACATCATTTTGCTGATTTACCTGTTTTTTCCAAGCGTCTCTTTGACTTCTGAGAAGCTAGGAGGCAGAAAATCCATGACATAATCACGCTTTCTTGAACGACGATACATGCGAGTACCTTTAATAATTGTCAACAGATTTACGCCTTCTTCCTGCACAAATCACAGCCAATCAAGTTTCCATAATTATAGTTAACGGAATGCATCTTCTATAGCACAGTAGCACGATTTCGTAGTACTTGTGAGTGAAAGGTACATTACATGCTTTAGCAAGTGATATGGCCCAACATTTTACAGTAGGAAATCACCATAGAATGACATTAGTGAGCATAGAAGAAAACCAACATAGCTTTAGCATATTATATTTCCATGAACCCTATAAAAAGGTGATTTACACCTCATTTTAATCAGATAGAAAACACAGTGCAGGTCTGTCCAACTTCTTCCCAAGTGTATCAAAAAGCGGTTTTATGCTCACAAACATCATTTTCCGTGATACCAAACTGTAATATCATGTGAGTAGGAGTAAATGTCAAAATGATGGAGTATCAAAGTAGAATCACAAAATTCACTCAACCTTGTCTTCATATCAGAATTTAGAATAACTAGTTCATCAGTGCTACTGTGCTAGTGATGACATTTTTGGCTCATAAGAAAACAGGACAACATAGGTTTCAGTGTGAACATCAAGGATATGGACTAACAAAGGTGCAATTCGTTAATGTTTCAGGCATAATGTAGACGGTACCTAAACTTATTTGGAGTATTCAGACTGGTCACTGTCTAGTGCAAATTACTGCATATCTACACATCTATTGATCTTAAATTGGGTACCTATACATCTATTAATCTTAAATTGGGTAGCTAATAGATAAAAAATATCAATGTTCTATTATTGTTCACTGACCTGTCACGAAGTTTGTATAAGGAGAAGACTCAATTAGCCTTACTCATGAGTTCAAGGTTACAAGAAGCATTCTTCAAATAGATTCATGGTAGATAAGCATAATAAGTCTATAGGTGTAGAATCATTACACAATTGAGGATGGATAACCTTCCAAGTTAGTAATTAACTAGTTCAATTAATGGTTGTTATTGTTACTGTAACAAAATCTTGACACCGGTTAGGAGCCGTATTGTTCTTAAGGCTGATATCAAATTTCAAGAGCTTCATGAACATTCTACCAGCATCATAATATAATTATATAGAAACGAAAATAAAATCCCTCACCTACCAATAAAATGGTATGCCCATTGTCTTTAAAATACCGAATTTTGCAGTTCTGCAGTGAACTTGCAAGCCTTTGAGCTTCATCTCGACTAGGTAGCATGTTATCCTTGCCACTGAAATGTAAATACTCCATCAACCCTAAAGTGCATCAAGATATACCAATTTACGAGTATATAATATAAGACAAAGGGATAAAATATCCAGCAATAATTTACTTGAAGGGAAGGCCATTACATAGTCTAAAATTGTTACTTGGGTGTTGGGAGAAGTAGAATTGGTACAGACCTGTGCTAAAATGACTACCTTAAGCCTCAACCCATTATTCAACTTTGATCATTGCACTAGTACATACTGATAGAGTATCAATGATTTTACTCAGCAAGGGTAGATGGTTTGCAAACAAACAAACATATCCTAATTGTCTTGTTTTTCTTATTCTCTATGTAATGACACAGTTCTTTTTTCTTTTTTTTTGGATAAGTAAGAATAATATAAAAAGCACCCAAACGGGGGGAGCGTCCCACATACAAAAAGGCACCCTAAGGGCCAAGAGAACCCAAAAACTCTAGCTTCTCATCTATAAATATACAATTGCGACCCTCCACCCAACAAAACAACAAGGAGATAAAGGAATCTTTGATCACCCCTAAAGGGGACTCTACACCCTCAAAACAACGTCTATTATGTTCCAACCAAATACTCCACCACAAGCAAAGGGGAGCCACCCTCCAAAAGAGCCAAGCGCGAGCACCAACCCGCACACTCCTCCAAGAAGCCAAAAAATCGCGAACAGAACACGGCATCACCCACTGGACACCAAAAAGGCAAAAGGGAAAGCACCAACAATCAAAGGCCACAGGGCAGTGCAAAAAGAGGTGATCGACGGACTCCCATCCTTCTTGCACAAAAAACATCGATTGACCACAACGAAGCCCTGCTGCCTCAAGACATCCAATGTGAGAATACGACCCCACGCCACTGACCATGTGAAAAAAGCAACCTTCGGCGAGGCCTTCAAGCGCCAGACCGCCCTCCAAGGGAAAACATCTTCCGCCCTAGGTGAGAGGCAACCAAAATAGGATGAAACCGAAAAACATTTGGACGAGGATTAAATCCATAACAAAGAGTCTAATCCGAAGCCAACTACCTAAGAGTACAAAAGCTCTAGCAAATCAAAGACCTCCTCCAACTCCCAATCCTGAAAATGACGCACAAAACTGACATCCCACATTATCTTCCCAGTATCGATGTGATAACAATCCGCTACTAAAGCATGACGATCCCGAGCGATCCTGAAGAGTTGGGGGAAAGAAGAAGCGAGAGAACCCTCACCACACCACCAATCCGTCCAAAAGCACTCACAACGACCATCACCCGCCCTAAATCTGAGAAATGGAGCAAATGAATCTCATCCCTGCCGAATGTCCTTCCACACCCCCACACCTCTACGACCCCGAACCTCAGCAGAGCACCATCCACCCCTATCCTCCCCATAGCAACAGGCAATCACCCTCCTCCACAACTGCCCCCTCTCAACACCAAAACGCCACAACCACTTCCCCAGAAGAGCATTGTTAAAAGGAGTCAACCGGCAAATACCCAAGCCCCCATCCTGAACAGGGCGGCAAACCACCTCCTAATGCATAAGGGGGATGGAATAGCGCTCCCTACTCCCTCCCCATAGAAACTGTCTCTAAAGCCTCTCAATCCATTGCGTCACACCATGAGGGATCCAATAGAGAGATAAAACATAAGTAAGAAGATTGGATAGCGTGCTCTTATCCAAAGTGAGTCTCCCACCTTTGGAAAGATATTGCCACTTCCAACCTGCTAAACGAATCTCCACACGTTCGACCACAGAATCCCAACAAGACTGTCTCTGACCAAACGACCCCAAAGGCAGACCCAAATACTCAGAGGGAAGTTGGCCAACCCTGCAACTAAGCGTTGTACCCCAAACAGACAAATTACCCACCTCCCCAATCGGGATCAGGGAACTCTTGCTAGTGTTGATCTTCAAACCGGAAACACCCTGAAAACATATCAGAATACACCGAAGATACCAAAACTGAGCCCGCATCACAAAAAACAAGAGTATCATCAGCAAAGAGCAAGTAAGAAATGTCCACAAATTGAGAAGTAACATCACCCACCTTTAACCCACGAAGGAAACCCAGCTTAGTTGCTCTAGTCATCATCTTACTGAAAGTCTCCATCACCACAAGGAAAATAAGCTGGAGAGAGGATCACCCTGCCTCAAACCTCTACAGCTCCTAAAGAAACCAGAAGGAGAACCATTCACAATCACCGAAAAGCGGACCGACGAAATGCAAAACTAAATCCACATACGCCACCGCTTCCCGAATCACAACCTCTCCAACATATACAGAAGGAAACCCCAATGAACATGGTCATACGCCTTTTCCCCATCCAATTTCACCAACACCCCGGGAATACCACTCTGCAGCCTGGCGTCCACAACCTCACTAGCAATGATAGCCGAATCCATGATCTGGCGCCCCCTTAATAAAAGAATTCTGGAAATCCGAGATAACCCCATTCAAAACACTGCGCATCCGAGAAGAAAGAACCTTCGCTAACAACTTGTACACACAACTCACAAGGCTAATGGGTTTGAAGTCCTTAATGTCCTTTACCCCCCCCCCCCCCCTTTTTTGGGAGGAGGGAAATGAAACAGACATTAAGGGAATTCACAAAACGACCTTCCTCATAAAAAGCACTAAACGTGCCCAACACTTCCTCCTGAACCGTAGGCCAACACTCTAAGAGGAAACGCTTAGTGAACCCGTCCGGACCAGGAGCTTTATCACCATTACATTGCTTCAAAGCCCTCAACACTTCCTCCTCCGAGAACGGAATCTCCAGCCTGTCTTTGTCCCCCTCAACTAAAGAGTCAAACATAAGACCATCCAGGTTCGGCCTCCAACTATCACTTTCCGTAAACAATCTCTCATAGTACGTTAGGATCCCCAGGCGAAGCTCCTCCTCAGAGGATAAAAGAGAACCCTCAATGGTCAAACTCCCAATGAAGTTATTCCTCCTATGAGCATTTTCCGAACGGTGAAAAAAATTTGTATTCTGATCCCCTTCTTTAAGCCAAATAGCACAAGATCTCCTCCCGAATAGCAATTTCCTCAATGTAAGACAAACACTGCCCTCTCCTCAATCTCATAGCCTCATCAAACCTCCACTCAAATCAGCTCTATTGATGTCACCAATCTCATCTAACAACACATTCCTACGCACACGCATGTGGATGCCTCTACACAAGGATAAACGTAATCCACAGTACCCAAAAAAAGCATTGGAACGCAACTCAGATATCGTGTTCCAAAAGTAGACGTCAATGAGATAGGTCACTAGCAAGGCAATTTGATCTAGATTGTGATGAAATGAAACACAAGAACAATGAGTTGAAATTCTCTAAGATCTAAAACTTCAGAAAGAGAATATTGGAATAACCATAAAGATAGTACAAAGATGTCTATACACAAAATAAGGCCTTAAAGTACCCGACGAGTGCCATATGTTCTGAATCACATAATCAAATCCAAGAATTTAACAATACAAAATTTACTATATGTTTTCCAGGGAAAAAAGAAATGTACAAATTTCACTATAGCATAATTGTCATTAAGATTTATAGTTTAAATCCCCAAGCTTCCAAAGTTACCTGCATTGTGCAGAACTCAAACTCACGTGCAACAAGCCACTTTTTAAAAATAAAGGTAACTTTTATCTGTTTATAATGTGACCACTGACCACGCACTTCTTTCACTTTGTCTACTTTATCTGCTTACTGATGATTATATGGTCTGCACCTCATATCATAGACATGGAGAATGAATCTCAGCCAAGCAAATGGACAGCGAAGGAGCAGAAGTACATGTCGCACAATTTCAAAAGTTTGACTTCATTTTGCTGTGCATGAACTCCCGAATAAGTTAAATAATTACTCTAGGGCATTTATTGGTCGTCAATGTTGCTAGTTCCCTTCACTCTACCTATATCTTACCAACTTTACTGATAAAATCCACGTAAGTAAACCATTACATATGGGCACCAATAGTTTTTTTTTTTTTGAATGGTAAGAAACTTACACACCCACAATGGCTCCTAAGAGGCTCAAACCAATTGCCTCCCAATTGGGGAGGAGAGGTTATACCATTGCACCAAAGGTGCGTCGGTAAAGGGGATACTAAGACCCAACTAATAGTTTCTTGAATAAAATCTGTGAGTTTGTTGATACTAAGACCCAGCTAATAGATACTCAAGTATCCAGGAAACATCCAATAAAAGCACCATATAACCATCTCACAGATAGGCCTGGGTGTACAATATTCACAGGGAAAAGGTTAGGCTTGGTGGCCGGCCTTGATGCAAACCACCAAAGAATGGAAATAAAGACATTCGATCAAGATTACTTTATGTAATACATCCCACTTCGATAAAGATCTTGCTTCCTACAACTGTCCCAAAAGCCTAGATGAAAAACTTCAGCAGAGCATATTTCATTGCAAAGTGACTGAAAATTGTTGCCAAAGAATGGGTCAGCAGGTCACACAACCTCCAGATGAAGGGATCGGAGATGTTCAATCAGCGACCGAGAAAGTTGGGAATCAGCAACGTTTCAAAGCGATTGGAGGATCGGAAAATGGGAGAGAAGAGAAGAAAATAGCTTAAAGTATCTAATAAAAGTTTATATAGAAGTTGGATGATATATTGATGGTTCAAGAGAGTTCAAGCCATTATTAAACTAGTTCCCCACTTTGACAAAGATCTTGCCTCCTACAACTGTCCTGAATCCCTAAGCTGGTCATACACTGATATATACCTCTTTCTTTCCCACCATAAAATCTCTCCAGGGATGCCATCATATCATTCTGCAAGCCACATTCGCCAATAAAGGCATTCAATCAAGATTCTATCTGCCACCTCTCTACAAGTCAATATGTGTTATAGGATCAAAAACAGATGAAGAAGGCTGCCAGAAATATAACAGAGCTGAAATACCAAACACAAATTCTAAACCTAATAAAAAAACTCAAAAAAAAATAAGATATTCAAACAGAAGCAAAAAGAAATATCTATGCACCGAACAAATAAGAAAGAGCCTCATTAAAGTTGGATGAAGAGGGGGAGGGAGGAAAGAGGACCTCGCAATCACAAGTACTTCAGCTGTGATGGCATGGAGGCGGGAATTGGCATATGCAGCAGCTGATTTAATAAGCTTCAGCCTCCAAAGAAGAGTTTCCTTCGGTATAATATCAGCCAAGCCCTGACAAGAATAGAGAGAACTGTGATCCAAAACAGCAGCCAAGTATATTTCCTACAAAATCAATCAAATTCTGATTCCAAGGAAAAGAAAAAGGATCATTCAATGCAGTAATTTGTCCTCCCACCCTTCCACTCCCCCCACTCCCCCCTTAATTCTCCTCCTACTACTATCGTTCATTTCCCATAAACCTTAACAGGGGGATGGGTAGGAGGAAAAAAGAAGATCACTAATTTGGATGGCAAATTGGCAATGAATGTCAGTTGGGGGACTCACCCCCCACCCCTTTTCCTCATGCAGACCCCTTTTAGGTAAGGTTGGAACGTAATACATTTGTCTAACACAATTATATTTAGCCCATACCTACCTTACATGGACCAGAATACGCCTATTGTTCACCGACTTGTAGGATTCACATAAGCTTAGATCCAAGGATACCCTCAGTCAAAGGGAGTCCAAAAACTAAGTAGGAGTATGTAGACACAAAAAAAAAAGGCCTACATACATATCGCGTGCTATATATGATACTATAAAACCTATTTCGATTCCACCTGAATCTAAATGTATTAAGAAAAAACTAGGGTGAATACACAAAATTCAACTGTTTTGTAAGAATCAAAGATATACATGCATATTTATATATATACACATATACAATGCCATGTAGGTTACTGTGACATGCAAAAAAAGAAAGTAGGCGAGGAAATAAAGGTAGCCCTCATAATAACAGGTAAATAGATTATTAACAACTGCCTGTCGATTCTGGATCTCCTGCACTCTGATTTGCATGAAAACTACAGTCATGTCCTGGATTATTCATGTGTTGTTAACATTAATTGAAAATGCCGAGGAGGAAAAGTAAGTGGGTGTCATAATGTGCAAACTCATTATAAGTATCAGTGGACTGAAATGTCTAATTGAATATACGATATATTGAAGACCAGCACCCTTCTACAAGTATTCTGACCACAAAACAAGGAAAAACTATAAAACCTTGTAGAATAAAAGATAAAGCAAGCAAACAACTGGCCAAAAGAGAGAGAGAACCAAAAAGGTAACTGCAAGACGACTGGCCGGAAATATAATAGTAATGAAAAAATCTGCAGTACAAGAAATTCTTACAGAGAGACGTGGAAGCAAAGCAGTAAGGTTGCCAGACAATTGTTCAAGTACTAGATTAGGAGGAAGTGCACTCGCGATATTGACCATTGCCATCTTCACTGGATCCCCTGATGTATGAAGAGTAAACAACTAAGAAGTAAGACCAAATAGAAACTGACAAATTTTGCAGTTGCCAATACCTCATAATGTTAATAAACAGCTTACAACTACAATTTGAGGCAGCTAGTTTCCATAGCAAATACCTTTCTCGTTAGGAAAATTAAATATATTGTACCAACATGTATCATGAGATAGAAAATCCATTCAAAAGACAAGGCCATGATCCATTTGCATTATAGAACAAACAGAAAAGAATTAAGCTTACAATAACAACCAAGCCTTTTCTAACTACTTGGGACCAGCTATGAAAAGGAAAAAGCATAAAATACAATTTGTTGTTTGTTGATAGAGGGTCAAATATATTGTAATATAAGGACTGAGAGGAGTGAAATGGTGCATATGGTTAGAACACCCGTTGCAAACAGTCATGTTGTTCTCACTATTTGAATAAACACATTTATTTACGAAAAGTTGTACATACTGACGAACAGAATAGTCGTTTATTCCTAAAATACATGGATTTCGGTAGTGACTTTAAGATTCAAATTGTGAACCAATCATAATTTATACAATGGATTCTTGATCCAGAAATTATATACAAAATATACCCATTCTCTATTTATCTCTTTCACTACTACCACTATCTGGAATCAAATATACAATTTCAGGGAATAAACAAGGGGATTCTTCGAGATTACTAACAGTAGATTCTGGCTTTGTTGTATTCTGAAGGCATTTTGCTACAGAACCCGATAACAAACTCAACTATAGTCGGGGCAAATAACACCTTAACAAAAGTGATTACAAGCCTTAAAGTCGCAACTCATTTTTCCTTTTTCAATACTGTGCATTTGCCGCAACAAAAGGAGAACAACTAAACTGAGATTCTCAGTACGTCAATGACAAACTTCAAGAAAGCTATTTCCCCAGATGAGTTTAATGTGAAATATAGAATCATCTAAGAAGCAGGGGCAGTTCTAAGGAGTCGTATCCATACATGCATGCAACACATCTGAGATATCTGCGTAATTCAAAAAATTATTAATTTTGATCATAAGGACATTGTTTCTTAGATACTCACCCACTTGTGATTTATAAACTGCGGACATTGGCACTTGGGACATGAATTTCTTGTATTTGGTTGGAATGCAACAAACGTTGTTTTGAGGGGGTGGAGGCCTCAATTGCTTCTCTTAAGGATGCTTTTATTTCTTCTCTTTTTGTTTTTGGGTGGAGGGTAGATATTGTAAATCTATAGATGAAAAGGTGGAATTTTTGGGTTCACTCCTCCCTCGGAGCAACCTTTTTTGTTTCTTGGGATGCACTCCCCATTTGAGTGCTTTAATACAATTCTTACTTCTCAAAAAAAAAATGTGAAGTAAAATAATCAATGAATTTTACAAAATTCATGAAACCACAATGATCAGTCATTTTGTCCGAAGCCAACAACCCCCCTGGGTGCAGCCTAGTCTGAACCAGTTTGAAGGGCCTGGCTAGCCCAGCCCAGTAGACAGAGGGCTGGACTTCAACCTTAAGCCCATGCGCAGCCCATCATTCCAACCGACCAGGCCCTTTACGAAAATTATCAAAAGAACATTTAACTTGTAAATAGTACAATAGTTTACACTTATAATGAGTGCAAAGTTATATTATCTTCTATTGGTAATACTTGTTTTACTAAATAGTTTATCACTCATATAACTTACTTAAATACAGGTACTGTTAATTACTATTGTACTTCTAAATTCTAACGTATACATCAATTCACTTGTAAGTCTAATGTTATATTATAGTTATAATCAACAATACTCATTCGTAACTAATAAACAATCATGAGATTACTTGTTATATGAAAATGTATTTACTTATAAGACGAGCAACAATTCAACCAGCATCCCACAGCTGGAAGTGTAGAAAAATTCACTCTATCCCCAGATTTGTGTCCCTTTTCTCAATTTTATAAGTCTCATATAAAAAGTTTAACATGTTCTCCTCAACTTTTGAAAACTCTTCTAAACTGACAATGTGAATTTTTTAACTTTAATGTGTAGTTATGAAATTTCAAAAGTGAACATGCATTTAATGGACAATCCTCTTACAAAGTTGGAACCACGAAAGGCACAAATGTTGAGATAATTTGAAGCCATCACATAATTAAAATAGTGAAAATCACATACCCATAACAAAGCTAAGAAGGTAAGGAACGGTGATATGAAGTCCATCAGGCAAAGCCTCTAATAGCGGGAAAAAGGGTTGTAGCTGCGACTTGCCAATTGATGTTGCTGAAACAGATGGTCAAGTAACATTAGTTCTGCCACAAAATATTATTGACTACCTGTGGTCAGCCAGAAACATGTTTAGAAAATATGATGACACTGTCAAATTGCACATCTGGAATCTAACCTGGGTTAGCTAATATTACTACTAGGTCCATGCTAGGATTACGAGCAGCAACGGCGAGTGCTAGGCATCCTCCAAAAGAATCACCCACCAGATAAATTGGCTTAGTTGGAGATGAAGCATGTTCAGACCTCACAGTTGCTTCAACAAATCTCACCAAGTCTTCATACAATAAAACTTATTATATATTAGTGTCTGACTGAATCTTATTTATAGGTTATCATAAATGATGTATTGTAAAAAGTGATCTGGTTGACTGAAGAAGGATAAAAGAAACGTGCATACAGGCACACTGCTTGCAGGCCAAAAGAAGTCAAATCGCAGTAAGCCTAGAGATTCTAAACAGGATTGCTATAAAACAGAAATATGATTCCCGTTATTTGTTAACTGCAGCAACCAACAAAATAAACAAAAAACATGTTCATTTCAGGAAAAGATTAACCACTAGAAGCCTGCAACATGTAGATAACCAAGTTCTTCGAAACTAATTCTGAAAGTTCTACAGTAATTTGATACATCAGTAAAATAAATAAATCCTGGTAACAACAGGAGAAGATTATTAGAATTATATGAAAAGGATATAGAATATTCAACCTTCAAATGGGGTTCGATCGTAAACAGGAATGTGCATGCACCGAACGTCAAAAACTCTGCATCCAACATAATTCCATATAAAAACCTTATGAGTATGACAATTATTTGAGGACTAGACATGAATTCCCAGCGTCATGGTCTTTCTCTAATGAAGACAACGAACTCATGAAACTCAATAAAGAACAGAATACTAACAAATCAGTACTGCAATTTAAGCATACACTTATACTACCCATACATACAGATATTAAACAATACAAATATACCAAAATATAAAGAAACATACATATAAATTACTTTTGCAAGCGAATATATCGCTTGTACAATGGAACCTAAATTTTTAACTCATAAAATTTCTAGCATCAAATTATATAGAAATCAGTAATGCTACCAAATAAATATGGAGCTCTTTTGTCAGTTTCAATTTTGTATTCATTGCAAGGATATATATATATTAAGAGGTGAATTTCCAAAAACAAAAATTGAACAATGGTTTAAAGGAATACTGACAAGATTGAGGTAGACATACCAAAGTGAGAGCAATAATGATAGAGAATTAATTGATAAAGCCAACAATCAGCCTGCAATTTCTTGATTGGATAAATATGTTCAAAACAAATTCCATATTGAAATTTAATAGGAAAAAATAAAGCTCGAGTACAAGCAAGCGTAGGAATAAGGAAGTAAAGATTGCTGCTCACACGCAAATTATTTTTAACGAAATTAACAAAAGTACAAGGGTCTCTAGAACCCCTCAATGTCCTAAATGAGGGAATGATCTCAAATCCGATGGAGGGGAATAAGGATAGATTCAGAAATAGATTGAGAATATGAATATTAATTGAAACAGGGATTATTTATGCTCGCTATGTTGAGGCTACATACAATCTTTTATCCAACACCAAAATTGATTGCTGGTAGTCTTCATATATAAAAACCAATTTTCTTTGCACAAATCATAGTACTTGGAGAAATGTTGAAAGATGCAGATTTGTCTGTACCAATTGAAGATAATAAAACTAAACTCACTTCCCAAGAGCTTTATGGTGCAAAATGAGGCCCAAACCAAGTCCATCCATTCCTGCATGCATCAGTACCACAGACTTCAAAATTTTATAACTAAAATGCAGAATACATACATAAATACCCATATATAGATACACACAGGTTGAATTTTTAATAAGAAAATCAACCTAACAATCACATAACATAAATAGAAAAAAGTATTTTCTAGTCTTATTCCCTTTAATCGAGATACTTGGATGGATGGACCAGACATAGACCTAACCTTTACCATCACTTGCATAAGCTGACTAGCCCTCAGAAAATAAATCCTTGCTCCAGCAGTTGGTAATGCAAACTATATTGTCGCATTAAGCATGGCCCCTCGAAAATTTGTGTATCATGAAATGATGAAATGAACTCCCCTCTTAAATATCAATATTACTTACCAAAATCTAATCATTTCCGTATGAAATTTATATATATCACATTCAAACAACAGAAACATTATTTAGTACTTATAATTTAAGCTCAAACATTCATTACCCGGCAAAAACAGAAGAACCGGTGAATCTTTTATTGGCCGCCCACATTCAACAGGGCAAAACCACCGAGGTGGCCCGCCATCTGGCTTAATTATATCCTTTGCAGCATCAAGGTAGTCTTTCACAGTTTGAGTCCCATATCCATCATCCCACATCACCTCCAACTTTTCTTGAACAACATCCTCCCTCTTCTCATTCCCTCTAACTCTTAAACCCAATCCACCATTCCCCACATCAGTAAAAGACACAATTTTCTCTTTCTCCCCAGCAGAAGAAACTCCATAAACGGCAACCGGAGACACCACCGTGGAATCTTCACTACCTAAACTCTGAACCCGAATTTGAAACCGAGGCTTATGCCTCAACTTCAAAGAAGAATAAGGTGACACCCGCAAAGTTTTCACAATTGACACCATGACTTCAATACCAATGTCTTAAACCTTTCACCGTTTGCAACTTCGACACTCAGAATGACTAATAAACGAGCTTAACACTTCAAAACTATTCTATAGAACCCAGAAGACTAATCCAATTAAAACCCAGTACAGATTTTATTCTCAAGATTCAAAACCCATAATGCTCAAAGAAGAAGCTTATCACTACGAAATTATTAGACTTCAGTGACAAAATTCCAATCACAAAACGCAGTGGACTAATCTAGCTAGAACCCAAATACACTTTTTACTAACAATACACAATTTAAAGAGCAGAACCAAAACTGGGTATGAAAATGGATGTTAAAACAAACCCACAAAGCAGAATGTGGGGTTTATACAACAGCCGTTCTGGTTTACCCTCTGTGATTAAATGTAAATAAATGAAATAAATTATTTGCACAGAGTAAAAATCAGCAGGCCCAATTCTTCCAAAAGCTTGGACTGTTTGATTAAAAATTAAAGTAATTTTACATGTAAATACAAAAAGGGTTATGGAAGATTAGGAGGAAAATAGACACGCGACTAAAGAAAATACAAAAAGTTCAGATAAAACCCAGTACACTTTTTACTCTCATTATAACAATTAACAAGAAAACAAAAAAAAGGGTATGAAATGGAAGTTTCAAAAAACCCAATAACCGTAAAGTGGGCTCTATATAGCGTTGGTTCTGGTTTTTCTTGTTTGATTAAATTTGAAGTAATTTACGAGGTAATGCCGAATGGCTAATGATTCGATGGATGGGAAAATTAGATAGAGGACAAATAAAAAAGAAGTGAGCAAATGAATCACGTTTTGATATTTGTCTAGTAGCGATTTAGCTTTTACCTGAGTACGATTGGTGCTGGAAAGAGAGGCTTGTTGGAATTTGGCATTTTGGTTTCGCTTGTAACTGTCCATTGAACTTCTCTGGTTTTCTCTTTGGCCACGCACGCCTATCAAGCTTCCAGTTTTTAAGGGCCTGTTTTGTTTGTGATCTCAACATAAATAAATAAATAAATAACATGTGTTAGTGCTTTTTAGTCTGAACGGAAAGTATGAGAAATATAAAAAAATAAGTATTTACTTATTATTTTTTTATTTTTTTATTTTTCTTTATTTATTCATTAATATTTGTAAATATTATTTTTATTTATTCATGTTTGTCTTGGTTCAAAATATTATTTTCACTAACTCATAGCCCATTATTACAATAACAAAACACATAAATTTGATCATTTTGAAATCAAATGTTTTAATACTCTTGAAAGCAAAATACATATCACCAAACATAATGTTGACACTGTTTTAGTGTTGGCTTTTTTAGGTCCATGTGATTATTCATTTGTATCTTATGTATATTATATGTCTAATAAGGGTAAAGGTATAAAACACCCTATAATTGGTCAATGGCCATTAAACTTTTACATGTTCAAACAGGTCCCTATAATTTTAATTATGATCAAAAAGTTTTATGCCGTCATAACACCGTTAAAAATTATATGAATTTATTTTGTTACCCCTCTATATTTAACATTAAAATGAAAAAATAAAAGGTTAATATATAAAATTCGAAAAAATATATATATAATTCAAGAAATATATATAAAAATCAAAAATATATATATAAAGTTCGAAAAAAATATATAAAATTTGAAAATAATATATAAAATTCGAAACAAATATATAAAATTTGAAATATATATATATATATAAAATTCGAAATATATATATATAATTCGAAACAAATATATAAATTTGAAATATATACATCTAATTCAAAAACAATATATAAAATTCGAAAAATATAAATAAATTTGAAATATATATAAATTTTGAAACAAATATATAAATTTCGAAAACAAATATAAATTTTGGAAAATATATATAAAATTCAGGAAAAAATATAAAATTCAAAAGAAATATATTAAAGTTCAAAAAATATATAAAATTCAAAAAATATATAAAATTCATAAAAATATATATAAATTCGAAAAACATATATATTTGAAAAAACAAATATAAAATTAAAAATATATATGTTTCAGTCTAAATGTTATTTTGGTGTATTGTACTTTGATTACTTGTGTTTTTTATACTTTTAATTGCACAACTATTTGCCTAGTACCAACTTGCTTTTTTCTCATTTTGAACTACGAAATACAAAATAATTTGTTGGCCTGAGGATCAATCAAAGAACAATTATCTGTTTTGATGATAACAAAATGTTAAGTACGTGTTTAGTACTAATATGTTTACTCAGTTGAGCATTACAGAATAACAAGATTTTTATTGAAAGCAAAAAGCTTAAAGGAATGACATAAATGTCATTTCACTTTTGAAATGCTTCAGAAGATTGAAAAATCAAGACTTGGGATTGATAGGATGGTGACTGAATTGTATCAAAGGGTTTATGTGAGGTTTTCACACGTATAAGCTCATTCTAAAAATCAAAAGAAATGAAAATTGTACTATCCGGCGACTGACCATTCAAATCAGTCGACTCACAATCCTGTCAGTTGACCGACAACCACTTGCCAGTCGACCGACCTCGACAGAGAGTTTTGAGCTTCATTATGGTTATTTGCCAATCGACCAACATAGTATTGTCAATCGATCGACAACCATTCACCAGTCGACCGACTGTTGCTTGCCAGTCGACCGACATGCAAAAATCAGGCGATTGATAGATAGAAATTAGTCGACTGACGGAACTAAAAATGATTATTTTCAGTGCATTAATGGCTCTCAACTATCCCCATCTACCACTACTCTCAGCTCACTCTCCTAAAGTGAGTCTCACTCTCTTAACTATTGCCCTAACTATATATATGATGAGATAGTGCTTGTAGAAGACACATCTCTTTACTCCCCTGCATAAAAGCTGAACTTCATCTTCATTCCTCTGAAAATATACAACAAGAAAAGCTTGAGCATTACAAGCTAGACTCCTCTTATTCAATTCAAATCATTTTGTGAAAAGCGAGTTAGAGAAGATCTTTGTTCCAACTCTTGAGTCATTGATTGCTAAAAGTGTGTAAGATCTTAAGATAACCAAACACATCACATTAAACACTTGAGCTTATACATTGTGTATCTTTCATAAACCCTAAGGGTTTTAAATGTTTATTGAGTGTATCATTTCTTTATAAAAGGATAGAGATCCTTGAGTGAGTGAAGCTCATTGATCCATAAGAGGGGTTTGTCCTCTTATTTGCATGACGGGCTCGTTAGCTTGTGTGTAAAGGTTTGTTATTCCACCTGCAAGGAAAAGTCATAGTGTGAGATTGGGAAAGTCTTAAGGGGTGATCCTTAAGCCGAGGAGTAGGAGTTACCGAACCTCGTAAAAATTGCGGTGTCATATCTCTCTCTCTCTTGCTTTTTCATTTGATTACTTGCATGTTTGCCTTATCTTGACTTACATTGTTGCTTGATTATTGTTTTCATAGGTTAAAAATCTATTGTTGTTTAAAAGTATTTATTGCTCACTTCTTGTTTAACTTAAACTGTTGAAATCAAATTAAGTGCAAAAAGTAGCTAAGATTTTTTAAAATCCTATTCATCCCCCACCCTTTAGGGCTAATTAGTGACTAACAATTGGTATTAGAGCCTAATCTCTAGTGATTAAAGGCTTAACCGTCTTCGAGAACGATCATGACTTCAAATATAGTCACTCACGTTGAGGGTCAATCGAACAATAGACCCCCTTGGTTTGATGGATCAAACTATAGTTATTGGAATATTAGAATGATAAATTATCTTCAATCTATTGACTACCAAATTTGGTAAGTCATCATGGACGATCCCTTCATTCCCTTCAAACTTGTCGATGGAACACGTGTTCCTAAATTGCCAAATGAATGGGATAATGATGAAAGAAAACTTATCTCCTTAAATGCTAAGGCAAAAGTCAATATGAATTGTGTTTTAAGCCCAAATGAATTTAATCGTGTTTCCACTTTCAAAATGGCCAAAGAAATGTGAGATAAGTTAGCTATCACCTATGAAGGTACTTCTCAAGTGCGTGAATCTAAATTTGATATTCTTATGCATGAATATGAATTGTTTACTATGGAAAAATGATGAAAATATCAATTTTATGATGTCTCGATTTACTAACATCTTAAATGGACTTAAGCTTCTTTGTAGGATCATTCCAAAATCCGATGTGTCTCTAAAAGTTCTTAGGAGCCTTCCTGCTGAGTGGGATGCAAAAGTCACGGCAATTAAGGAGGGCCATGATCTAAATACCATGGACATTGATGAAATTTTCGGGTCCCTTCTTACGTGGGAAATCACCCTAAAAGCCCGAGAAGAGGAATCAAAATTGAAGAAGGGCTTATCATTAAAGTCATCTATCCAAGAAGATATTCTTGAGACGAAAAATGAGGACATCGCTTTGATTACTCAAAAGTTCAAGAGGTTGAATGGGGGAAGGTTCATCAAGATAAATGAACCAAGAAGTGATTCGAACAAGAATGAACCTCCAACTTGCTTCAATTGTGGGAAGTCGGGGCACTATAAATCGGATTACTTCAAGCTAAAGAAGAATGATTAAAGGAAGCAAAATAAAGTGGCCATGAACTATACTTGGGATGACGATGATTCAAACGCCTCGGATGAGGATGAGGATTCCGAGGAAACGGCTAACTTTTGCCTCATGGCAAAGGATGATGAGGTACAATTAGATTCATTTTTCGCAAATAGCACTAAATTATCATATAATGAATTGCAAGAAGCTTTTAAAGATTTACAAGATGAATTTGAAAATTTAGCTCTTAAGCATATTTCTCTCAAGAAAAATAAATCCTCGTGTGATGTATCTTGTTTCGTACCCATATCACCGAGCTTACATGATGATACTATTAAAAAGTTAGAAAAAGAAAATGAATTATTAAAAAGAACCATTGATGATCAAATCAATGTTCTAGCCAAGTTCACTAAGGGGAAAGAAAATCTAAGTATCATTCTTGGAAGGCAAAGAAGAGGATTTGATAAAAGTGGACTAGGATATGACGCATTTGACAAATATGCGATTCTATTGAAAAAGAGAAAACCATTATGGCACACATTCACTAAGCAATCTTATTCACATTCTTCAAATTTTCACAAGCATGTTAATTGTTATTATTGCAAGCAAAATGGACATAAGGCGAATGTATGCAATCGTAGATTTAAAGAGACAAAAATGATTTGAGTTCCAAAAGGAACTTTTGTTCATAATCGAAAACGTGAAAAGGATACAACTAAGATGACTTGGGTTCCAAAGGGAACTATTGCATGCATCATTAACAGTAATGGACCCAAAACTACTTGGGTACCAAAAGGTGACACTTAAACATCTTTTTGTAGGTATTCTTAAAGACAGCCAACAAGGACAAATGGTTCCTTGATAGCGGTTGCTCAAGCCATATGATGGGGAACAAATCAAATTTCACTTCTCTCCAAGCTTATGAAGGGGGAACATCATATTTGGTGACAATTCGAAAGGCAAGATCATTGGAATTAGCGCTATTGGTATAACCCATTTTCTCTCTATTGAAAATGTTCTATTTGTTGATGGATTGAAGCATAATCTTTTTAGCATTAGTCAATTAGGTGATAAAGGATATGATGTCATTTTTAGGTCAAATGCATACATAGTTGAGAAGGATGGAACATAATTATTCAATGTCAAACGAAATGGGAATGTCTATACTATGTTGGTTTGTGAATTGCATGAACAAAATGTTAAATATTTCATCACAACTAGCGAAAGTAGTTGGTTATGACATAGACGTTTAGGACATGCTAGTATGGACCTTCTTCACCGCTTATCTAGAAATGACATAGTCAAAGGTCTCCTAAAGACTAACTATTCTAAAGATAAAGTTTGTAGTGCTTGTCAAGTGGGCAAGCAAGTCAAATCTTCTTTCAAAAGAAAGAAAGATATCACCACTTATAGAGCTTTAGAACTTCTTCATATGGATTTTTTTGGTCGGGAAAGAATTGTTAGCATATGTGGGAAACTTTATGTTCTCGTCATAGTTGATGACTTATCACGATTTACTTGGATACATTTTCTTACTCATAAAAACGAAACTCACTCCATCCTAAATAAATTTTGTAGAAGAATCCAAAATGAAAATGAATTATCAATTAAGAAGATAAGAAGTGATAGGGGAAAAGAATTTGACAACCATGACTTAGAGGAATTATGTGATGAACTTGGTTTGTCTCATGATCTCTCGGCTCCTAGATCTCCTTAACAAAATGGAGTTGTTGAGAGAAAGAATAGATCACTTCAAGAAATGCCTAGGACTATGCTAAATGAACATAGTCTTCCTCAAAGTCTTTGGGACGAAGCGGTCAACACCGCTTGCCACGTTATTAATAGAGTCATCATTCGATCAAAATTAGATAAGACACCCTATGAATTATGGAATGGTCGAAAGCCCAACATTGGGTATTTCAAAATTTTTGGGTGTAAGTGCTTTGTGCTAAATGACAAGGATAACTTGAGAAAAATTGAGTCCAAATCGGATGAGGGAATTTTCTTGGGATATTTTTCTCGAAGTAGAGCTTTTAGAGTCTACAATAAAAAGACACTAACCATGGTATAGTCAATTCATGTTGTTTTTTATGAGTCACCACTACCATTGACTTCTAGGATTGACTTAGATGATGATGAGGTTGTTGGGATTGAGAACGAACTAAATGATCTCAATATCTCTAACCCTTCAAATGACCCCCTGGAAAAGACGGACGTAAAAGATCAATCCGATGATGATTTGACTATGCTTATTCCAAAATCATGAAGGATTGTAAACAATCATCCAATTGACCAAGTCATAGGTGATCCATCTAAAGGGGTTGACACTCGTTCTCAACTTAGAGACTTGTGTAATTTCATGGCCTTTGTGTCTCAAATTGAGCCCAAGAATATTCTTGAAGCTCAATGCGACGACTCATGGATCGTCGTCATTCAAGATGAACTAAATCAATTTGAATGCAATCGAGTTTGATATTTAGTTCCTGAACCTAAGATCAAACTATAATAGGCACTAAATGGGTTTTTCGAAACAAAAATGATGAAAATGAAGTGATTATTCGTAATAAAGCAAGACTTGTTGCCCAAGGATATAATCAAGAGGAAGACATTGACTATGAGAAGACCTTTGCACCCGTGGCTAGATTAGAAACAATTAGAATATTTCTTGCATTTGCATCATTTAGAAACTTCAAACTTTATCAAATGGATGTCAAAAGTGATTTTCTAAATGGCGTCATAGAGAAACAAGTTTATGTCAAGCAATCACCCGGTTTTGAAAATGAACAATTTCCCAATCATGTTTTCAAATTAACTAAGGCCCTATATGGTTTAAAGCAAGCTCCTAGGGCTTGGTATGAAAGACTCAGTGGCTTTTTGCTCCAAAATGATTTTTCAAGAGGTAAAGTTGACAACACACTTTTTACTAAAACCATTGAAAGTAATTTATTGTTTATTCAAATATTTGTTGATGACATAATATTTGGATCAACAAATGAATCACTTTGCAAGGATTTCGCAGTTAGTATGCAAAAAGAGTTTGAAATGAGTATGATGGGTGAGTTGAACTTCTTCTTAGGGTTGCAAATCAAGTAAAGCTTAGATGGTATTTTCGTTTGCCAATCCAAGTACACGAAAGATTTGTTAAAACGATTTAGTATGGAGGATGTCAAACATGCCATAACTCCTATGAGTACCACTACCAAGCTAGACAAAGATGAAAATGGTAAATATATTGATATCACTAAATATAGAGGCATGATTGGTAGTTTGCTTTATCTTACCGTAAGTAGACCGGACATCATGTTTAGTGTTTGTCTATGTGCTCGCTTTTAATCTTGTCCTAAGGAATCCCATCTATGTGCCGTTAAAACATATTTTCCGTTATCTTTGCGGTACAATTCACTTAGGACTTTGGTATCCACGTGACACCTCTATTGACCTAATTAGTTATTTGGATGCTGACTTTGCCGATTGCAAAGTAGATCGAAAGAGCACTAGTGGCACATGTCACTTTCTAGGGCACTCACTAGTTTCTTGGTCTAGTAAGAAGCAAAATTCCGTTGCATTGTCTACCGTCAAGGCCGAATATGTTGCGGCCGGTAGTAGTTGCACTCAAACGCTCTATATTAAACAACAATTGCTAGATTATGGTCTTACTTTCAATCATGTTCCTATTAGATGTGACAACACAAGTGCTATTTGTATTTCCGAAAATCCCATTCAACATTCTCACACCAAGCATATAGAAATTATACATCACTTTATACGTGATCATGTATAAGGGCGATGTTTAGTTGGTTTTCGTTAAAATAAATGAGTAACTAGCGGACATTTTTACAAAACCTCTTCAAGATGATAGTTTCTCAAAAATCAGTAGAGAAATTGGTATGACAATGGAAAATGAAATTGTAAAATGATCTTAATTTAATTTTCATTCTTGAAGGTTGTTGGTTTATGTATCTCTTACCTTTCTTAGTTTTATTTTGATTTGTTTAGTTTTTTTTTTTTTTTTGTGTCAGTCAACTGACGCGTACTCATCAGTCGACCGACAAATACCCTATTTTGTCATCTTTTCTCCCTGGTCAAGTCAGCCGTTGTCAGTCAACTGAATTCTGAAATTTAGTCGACTGACACCAGACCATGAGTCGACTGAAATTTGATTTTCAGTTGACTGACACCCTACTATCAGTCTACCGATTCAGGGAATATTCCAGAATCAGTCGACTGACGGGGACATGTCAGTCGACTGACGCGTGTATTAAAGTCGTTTCTAGGTCTTGTAACCGCTATAATTTGTCTTCCCAACCTCTCTCCACTTTCCCAAACCTCTCTCTACACGTTTTCACCCACTTACTACCTCTATTTCTCTATTTATTCTCACTATCCTCCTCATTGTTCTTCACAAACCTTTTATTTCAAAAGAGCTCTCCTTCCTCTCTTCATTCTCTGCAATGGCCTTCCTTCTCCCTTTCCTTCTTGTCCTCTCCACCCTCATGGCACCACCTCGCCCAGACCAACCTCCTAGAAAACGTGTTTGGTCCTCCATTCAGCGTCATCGGTGTATTCCATCTCCATCTCCTTCTCCTTCTCCCTCTCATCCCCCACGTCACCATACCCCTATTGATGCTGATGAAGATGACGCACCTATAAATCTTCATGCTCTCTTTCCTAACGCCACTCATTGTGCCGAGTTCCTCCAAAAGTTTGAGCATCGAGAACTTTGCAAAACCCGTATCGTCAAAAACTCCCTCTGCCGAGAGTTGAAAATTCAACTATTTTCTCTCTTTCAAGCTATAGGTTGGAGTCACTTTGTGTTTCTTGACTATCCCACTCACGAACGTCTTATCCAAGCCTTCTATACTATCTTCAATATGAATGGTATTAAAGTCGCACTTTTGAGCCAAGACGCCATAAATGTTATTTGTCACTCTCCCGATAGCATTCTTCCATCCACTTTTCTTGAGACCAAACACCTCACTCTCGAAGCCCGGTTGATTCACAAAGTGGTCACTTATTCCATTTTGCCCAAATCCGGCGGCCGCGATCATGTCTCGCATTTTAAAGCTTATATAGTGCTTTGCATTCTCACCAACCATCCTCTCAACCTTGTTCATATTTTTCGTAAGCATGTCATGGCTTGCAATAATTCGAGAAATAAGAAGTTTTTCTATCCTATTCCAATCACCCACATCCTTCACATTTACCAAATTCCATCCAAAAACGAAGCTATAACCAATATGAGTATTTTGGTGGACGGTCGGTGTCTTAGCCAAATGAGTTTGGAAGTTAACGCTCAAGGTGTTCTCCATCCAAAGACCCATCCCACAACAACCTGTCGCCCTCGCCAAGCTCCTCTAGCCCAGCAACAAGCCCTTTCAACTCAAGGCCAAGCCTCATCGTCTTCTGTTCCTCCCGGTGATCTCGCCATAGTCCCAGCAGGCCCTTCGACCTATTTCCCTAACCCTCACATTGTTCTCCTTTGTGAGATTCTTGGAGGTGCAAGAGAAATGAGGAAGGAGTTCTTCGTAATGCCGAGTCTCTTTCCCGTAATGAAAATAAAATTACTAAGCTTTCAACTGATATCAACACTCATTTTACCGCTCTTGATCTTACGCTCGAGGAGATTAAGAACTTCATCCCTCATTTTTTATGTTGCCAAAGGGGGAGAAAATGTTAGGAATGTTTTGTTTTTGTTTTTGTTGTTTTTGCTTTTGCGTTTTGGTTTTTTGTTTATTTATGTTGTTAGTAGAAGTATTTGTAGTACTGCTTTGTTTTGCTTTAGTATGTAGGCATGTTTAAATTCTCATGTGTAATTTGACGAAAGTATCTAAATGAATGAGAATATGTTTACATTTAGAAACGACTTAGTATGTTAAAAAATTATGCTGCTTATTTATATGCATAAAGTCAGGGGGAGCATATTATCAATGCCACCCTCATTGTCAAACACGCAATATTTTGTCATCATAAAAAAGGGGGAGATTGTTGGCCTGAGGGTCAATCAAAGAACAATTATCCGTTTTGGTGATAACAAAATGTTAAGTACGTGTTTAGTACTAATATGTTTACTTAGTTGAGCATTACAAAATAACAAGATTTTTATCGAAAACAAAAAGCTTAAAGGAAGGACATAAATGTCATTTCACTTTTGAAATGCTTCAGAAGATTGAAGAATCAAGACTTGGGATTGATAGGATGATGAGTGAATTGTATCAAAGGGTTTATGTGAGGTTTTCACACTTATAAGTTCATCCTAAAAATCAAAAGAAATGAAAACTGCACTATCAAGCGACTGACCATTCAAATCAGTTGACTCATAGTCCTGCCAGTTTAGCGACAATAATGTTGTCTGTCAATCGACCTTGATAGAGAGTTTTGAGCTTCATTATGGCTATTTGTCAGTCGACCGACAACCATTCACTAGTCGACCGACCACAACAGAGAGTTTTTGAGCTATTTGCCAATCGATTGACAAACAGAAATCAGGCGACTGACAGATAGAAATCAGTCGCCTGACGGAACTAAAAACAACTATTTTTCTGTGCATTAATGGCTCTCAACTATCCCCAGCTACCACTACTCTCAACTCACTCTCCTAAAGTGAGTATCACTCTCTTAACTCTTGCCCTAACTATATATATGATGAGATAGTGCTTGTAGAAGACACGTCTCTTTACTCCCCTACACAAAAGCTGAACTTCATCTTCATTCCTCTGAAAATATACAGCAAGAAAAGCTTGAACATTAAAAGTTAGACTCCTCTTATTCAATTCCAATCATTTTGTGAGAAGCTAGTTAGAGAAGATCTTTGTTCCAACTCTTGAGTCATTGATTGCTAAGAGTGTGTAAGATCTTGAGAGAACCAAACACATCACATTAAACACTTGAGCTTATACATTGTGAATCCTTCATAAACCCTAAGGGTTTTGAGTGTTTATTGAGTGTATCCTTTCTTTATAAAATGATAGAGATCCTTGAGTGAGTGAAGCTCATTGATCCATAAGAGGGGTTTGTCATCTTGTTTGCGTGACGAGTTCGTTAGTTCGTGTGTAAAGGTTTGTTATTCCACCTGCAAGGAAAAGCCATAGTGTGAGATTGAGAAAGTCTTAAGGGGGGATCCTCAAGCCGATGAGTAGGAGTTACCAAACCTCGTAAAAATCGCGGTGTCATCTCTCTCTTGCTTTTTCATTTGATTATTTGCATGCTTACCTTATATTGACTTACATTATTGCTTGATTATTGCTTTCATAAGTTAAAAATCTATTCTTGTTTAAAAGTTTTTATTGCTCACTTCTTGTTTAACTTAAACTGTTAAAATCAAATTAAGTGCAAAAAGTAGCTATTATTTTTTAAAATCCTATTCACCCCCCCCCCCCCCCTCTAGGGCTAATTAGTGACTAACACAATTATTTATGCAAATCTACATAATTAGTAGTTGTTTTATTTAATATATATTTGTTTCGAATTTTATATGTTTTTTTAATTTAATATTTATTTTTGAATTTTATAATATTTTCAAATTTTAATATATATTTGTTTCGAATTTTATTTGTTTTTTTCAAAATTTATATATTTTTTCGAATTTTATATATATTTTTCCTATTTTTATAAAAAAAAATTGAATTTTATATTTATTTTCGAATTTTAGAAATTTTTTGAATTTTAAATATTTTTTTCAAAATTTATATATTTTTATATATTTGTTTTGAATTTTAAATGTTTTTAAGATTTGAAAATACATGAAACAGACAAAAGAGACTTTCTACCCTTTAAAAATGGGTTAATTTCAAGAAACTCCCCTATACTATTCAGTTTAATCAACTAACCCCCACTATGTCCACTTTACCCCCTATACTATTCAATTTTATCATTATGCCCCCTCACCTCACTTTTTGAGTCAAAATACATAAACTTTCCTCAATAATATAAGGGGGTTTAGTGAAATCAACCATTTAATAATTATCAATTATATTTTTCTCAAAAATTATAAATCCAAATATATATATATTTTTTGGAAGGAGTATATTATTTTACAAAATATGAATTATTTCGGAAAAAATAATATATATTTTTTTGTAAAAAAAATATTTTTCGAAAAAAAATCATATTTTGGAACATAATAGTATATATTTTTCGAAAAAATATTATTTTTCGGAAAAGATCATATTTTGAAACATTATATATATTTTTCGCAAAAAAAAGTTTTTTCGGAAAAAAATTCATATTTTGAAACATAATAAATACTTTTTCGCAAAAAATATTTTTCAGAAAAAAATCATATTTTGGAACATAATATTTTGTTTTTTCGCAAAAAAATTATTTTTCAGAAAAAATTCATATTTTGGAACATAATATATACTTTTTCGCGAAAAAATTATTTTTCGGAAAAAAAATCATATTTTTAAACATAATATATATTTTTCGCAAAAAAATTATTTTTCGGAAAAAATTCATATTTTGGAATATAATATATACTTTTTCGCAAAAAAAAAAATCATATTTTGGAACACAATATATATTTTTCACAAAAAAATCATATTTTGGAATATAATATATATTTTTCGCAAAAAAATATTTTTCGGAAAAAATCACATTTTCGGCAATATATATATATATATATATATATTGAAATTTATTACGAAAAATATAATTTATTTTTGAAAAATAATTTTTTTAAGGGTTGATTTTACTAAATCCCCTTATACTATTAATGGAGGGTAATTTAGACATTTTGACTCAAATTGTGAGGAGGAGGGGCATATTGATGAAATTGGATAGTATAGGGGGCAAAGTGGACACGGTAGGGGTTAGTTGATTAAATTGAATAGTATAGGGGGCTTCTTCAATGTGAGGTTATGTGAGGTGCATACAAACAACTAACGGTCATTTGTAACGGAGATATGACGGCAGTGGGTATTGGACTCACTTTTTAATCTTGAGAGAACTTTTGTGCCCAAAATGAACTATAAGGGTGCGTTTAGTAACGGTGCGGTGCGGTGTTAATTTTTGGTTTTGGGATAGGTTTGGTTTTGTGTGGTTTTATTTTAGATGATCCCAAACAGAGTACCAATAATCCCATTATCTACCCATTATAAATATAAGAATAATATTATAATTCCTATAAGTAGGGCTACAAATGAACCGAGCCGTTCGTGAGTAGGCTCGGGTTCGGCTCGTTAAGAGCTCGGCTCGTGCTCATTCGTTTAGTAAACGAACCGAGCCTGAGCACAATTTTTAGGCTCGTTTAGTAAACGAGTCGAGCTTGAACATTACTAAGCTCGGCTCGCCAAGCTCGTGAACAAGCTCGTCTAAGTTAAATAGTAAAATTATATCATATTTGACAAAAATTATGAAGATTATTGTGAAAAGATTATAGAAATTAGGCGGTCATAACATAAAATTTATTCATAAAAAATTATACTAGTGAAAATATGTTTTAACATATTTTCACATTTAGGAAGATTAATATATGTTGCACTAAAACGAGTCGTTCGTGAACAAGCTCGGGCTCGGCTCGTTAAATCTGGCGTTCGACTCGGGCTCGTTCGTTAAGCAAATGAGCCGAGCTTGAACACATTTTCTAGGCTCGTTTAGTAAATGAACCGAGCTTGAACATTCCAAAGCTCGGCTTGACTCGGTTCGTTTACAACCTTACCTATAAGTACCACACTTAAATATATATATATCCTCCAGAACATAGGCATAATAAATAAGGTATTATTATAATTAAATAATAAGTTAATAAACAAAAATAAAAATAAAACGCAACCAAAAATCAAATCACAAATCAATAGGCAAATCAAATAAAATAATACAATAACCAAACTACAAGTCCATAGGCAATTAACCCATGTCGAACCATAACCACGTACCCGAACTCCATGTCATGGTACAGATGAGACTGCGTTAATAGTCAGCCCATCGTGGTTCCTCCATTCCGTAATAAATAATAATATTAACGATTTAACATAAACATAATACTTATTGTGTACGAAGGAACTCATCAATTCCCTTACATTAAACACTGAGTCATTATTTCAAAACCAAATTATTTCATTACTGGAAAAACAATTTAATAGACTTTAACCATCTAAAATCATAAGAGCAACACATGTATATACGCACATATATTTATATATATATAAATATACAAACAAATTACGACACATGTATTGTTGATTATCACCATTGTTATTATTATACAATTTCATTCCTACAAGTATTGCTTATTTAGTATTAGCATCTTTACCAAAAACACATGATACATATAGCTATATATATAATTACAGTTTCACATGTGCAATCATATGTCCATACATGTAAAAAAAAAAAAAAAAACTAGGCAAGGCCATGCTAGTATGCAACCCCACGTCACACCTTTTTGACTTTGGAAATCTATTAAAGACAACCCAATTCTTTTACAATTACAATCTTGGGCATGGGAGGTCATCATGTACCGTATACATGTAAACCATGCAAAATCAAAGAAATCTGATTTAAGAGCACAACACTATCAAACGAATCAATAAGGGTAGTACCCTACACTCGTGCAAGTACATAAATCACAAAACCATATGTACAGCGGCGCACAGATAAAGCATACATATTACCACAAATCAACTGTCGACATATACTAACAAAGATATACATACATATTTATATCTATCGATTCTTGAGAACGCCATGCAGAATATATATATATATATATATACATACACGAATTTAAGAAAGACTAAATATTTAGATGATATAATTACAGGTTCAAAGGGGAAGAGAAGAACATTATACTTGCCTGATCGTTAGGCTAAATCACGCACGAATTGTAGGCTGATCGATGATCTCTCCTCTCTCTTCTACGCGACTCGCGATTCTGCTCTCTCCCTCAACTAGTCTGACAGAAACATATCACTAACTTAGGGTTTATTTTAGTTATATAATATATATATATATATATATATATATATATATATTTAATCCTTCCGATGGGCCCAAAAATATAATATAGCCCATTAGCTAATAAGTCCAACTAATTAACTCAAAAATATATTATAACCCATTTAATTAACTTATAATTAATTAATTAAATTAAATATATCCAATATATATATAAAAAAATAAAAAAATACGGGGTATTACATTCTCCCCCCCTAATAAAGGAATTCAGTCCCCGGAATTCACTACATACCTGAACGAAATAGCTCTGGATACTTTGCAGGAATTTCATCCTCTCTTTCCCAGGTGGACTCTGCCTCATTGTGATAGCTCCACTGAACACGCACAAGAGAAATGATCTTCTTACGAAGTACATGCTCCTTTCGATCGATAATGCGATAAGGTTGCTCCATATAAGTCACATCCGGCTCTAACTCAATCCCTCCAACATCAATATGTTGATACATATCCTCATCATGTAAGAATTTCCGAAACATAGAAACATGGAATACATTATGAAACCTGTGCATAAAATCTGGCAGTATATGTTATGTTCCAAAATATGAATTTTTTGCGCAAAGTATATATTATGTTCCAAAATATGATTTTTTTTGCGAAAAAGTATTTATTATGTTTCTAAATATGAATTTTGGTGAAAAATATATATTATGTTCCAAAATATGATCTTTTCCGAAAAATATTTTTTTTGCGAAAAATATATATATACTATTATGTTCCAAAATATGATTGTTTTTCGAAAAATATTTTTTTTGCAAAAAATATATATTATTATTTCCAAAATAATTCATATTTTTGAAAATAATATACTACCTCCAAAAAATAATTTTTTTGCGAAAAAAAAATATATTATATGATTGTTTTTCGAAAAATATTTTTTTTGCAAAAAATATATATTATTTTTTCCGAAATAATTCATATTTTGGAAAATAATATACTACCTCCAAAAAATAATATTTTTGCAAAAAAAAAAAATATTTTTGAATTTATAATTTTTACGAAAAATATAATTAATTTTTGAAAAATTATCTTTTTAAATGGTTAATTTCACTAAACCCCCTTATACTATTGAGGGTAGTTTAGGCATTTTGACTCAAAATGTTTGGTGATGGGACATAGTGATGAAATTGAATAGTATAGGGGACAAAGTGGACACAGTGAATGTTGATTGATTAAACTGGATAGTATAAGGGGGTTTCTTAAAATTAACTCTTTAAAATATTATTATAATTTATTTTTTTTATTTCCCCTCATAACTTATGTTATCATTTCTTTTCTTTTCTCTCATGTCCATCCAAACGAAGCCTAACTCTCCCCTTTCAATTTTTCTTGCAATGACACCCCCATGGAGAAGTGAAAAGTCCATAATGTCCTTGAGTTTTCTCACTTATTATAGTATATAAATACATGCAGTGTGAAGTTACTAAAATGCGCCAAGACAAAATCCTACACCTAGGACTGCAAACGAACCGAGCCGAGCCGAGCCGAGCTTTGGAATGTTCAAGCTCGGTTCATTTACTAAACGAACCTAGAAAATATGTTCAAGCTCGGCTCATTTGCTTAACGAACGAGCCCGAGCCGAACGCCAGATTTAACGAGCCGAGCCCGAACTTGTTCACGAATAACTTGTTTCAGTGCAACATATATTAATCTTCCTAATAGTTGTCTGGATTGAGTTGTTGCATGTCTGTTTTAACATATTTTCACTAGTATAATTTTTTATGAATGAATTTTATGTTATGACCGCTTAATTTCTATAATCTTTTCATAATAATCTTCATAATTTGTTCAATTTGAACACTTTCTTTTGTCAAATATAATATAATTTTACTATTTAACTTATAGGAGCTTGTTCACGAGCTTGGCAAGCCGAGCTTAGTAATATTCAAACTCGGCTCATTTACTAAACAAACCTAAAAATTATGCTCATACTCAATTCATTTACTAAATAAATGAGCACGTTCGTTAACGAGCACGAGTCAAGCTATTAACGAGCCGACCCGAGCATGCTTACGTCTGTTCATTTGCAGCCATACCTACACCACCCCACCTCATTCGTCTCATTTCCTCTCTTTATCTCTCTAGAAAGTTCTCCCAACCCTCCACTTCATCTCTCTCAACTTCATCCTATACATACATATATATATATATATATATATATATATATATATATAAGTGGGTACAAAGCGGTGGCTGATTGGTGGTAGGTGGTCCAGGGTGGAGGCGGAAAAGACGAGGTCGGTGGCGGGTACCCTTCACTTCATCTCTCGTTTTTTATCTGATCTATTTCATTTTCTTTGATTTTGTTAATTTATTTCTCATAAATATTGTTCTAAACCGTAATACTTGTTTATTTTTGTAGAATACGAGATTTGAAGATCAATCGACATACAATCTGCAGATTTTGCTTATTTTGGTATGTTAGTCATACTTTATGTTAGGATTTTGATTTAATCTGATTGTATGTGTATTATTAGGGTTGACGATATGATTGTATATGGTTTAAATTGATAACATTTGGGGATTTCTGAAATTTTAATGTCTATGTTTGTAATTAGGGTTTATCAAATGATTGCATGAGGTATTTGTTGTTCAAAATTCGGGATTTTGAAATTGCATGTTAATTTAAGTATTTTATTGTTTAATTGCTATTGAGCATGGTGCTTGAGTGTTTGCATGTGGTATTAGTTGTTGAAATTTGGGGCATTCTGAAATTGCATGTTAATATAGGTAATTTTAGTGTGTAATTGTTATTGAGCATGTGGATTAGTGTACAATATATGTTATTAGTTGATTCAATTTGGGGCTTTCTCAAATTGCATGTTAAGAAAGATAATTTTAGTGTATAATTATTATTGAGCATGTTAATTAGTGTCTACATGTGCTAATATCAAGAAAATTGGGGATCCTTTAAATTTTAATATATTTGACTAATTTAAATTGATTTAGTGGTTAATTTAGGGAGTAATTAATTTATTAATTTTGATTAAAATGGTCAATTAAACACTAATCTCCAAATGAGATTACAATACTTGATTATATGATTGTATTTGTTATTACTTGACAAAAATTTGGGGTTTATGAAATTTTAGAGAATTCATTAACAAAATAATGTTTCTGATTATCATGGTTTCTGATCTGTTGGGCAAATATCCTTTGACAAAATTCATTAGTTTCCTCTGGTTGGTCTTGGGCTTTTTGGAAGTTGTTTTAAAAATTGTCATCTTCTCCTTCACCTGGAATTCTAGTATGTCATATTCTTGTTAACCTATATCAATATGGCCAAGTGATATATATATTGTATAATACATGAGAAGTATGTGTGGTTACTGGACTGAAGCTGGATATGATTAATCTTAGTGTTTAGTTGTGTTTTAAAATTTAGATTTGAGACTACTCTAGTCATTCTCACCCTCTCCATATTAACTTCTTAAAGGCTGCAGTGTCTTTGTATTTTTCTATCCTTTATGTGTCTGTTATTCTTCAGAAATATTTTACTAAACTGCACGTATGTTCTGATAGGCATTCACAAGATGGATTTGAACTTGAGTGACTTTGAGAGTTTCAGTTAAGAGTAGTAGCTGCGAGGATCAAGATGATATTGAGTTTTTGTATAGTGGGTAGGCCTCTATTATTTGTCAAGTATTGAGGAAACCATTGGCAAAATTGATGATTCTCTCTTTGATTTGTTGAGAATGGAATGCTTCTCTAGTAGTTCATCTTGTATAACCTATAATGTTGTACAGTGGATTGTGGATATTGTATGTGACTTCAGTGTATTTGTAGGTTTTGTGTAATGAGTAGATTTTGTTGTAGCCTTCACAGCACACTGATGCAATAATTTATTTATTTCTGTTAATTTTAGGGTACAAAAGTAATTTCAAGGCCTTTTACATTATAATAAGGGTACAAGAGTAATTTCAAGGCCAATGTCACTGCTGGAAATTTGAAACATCAGGGGGAGTTAGACTGACAATGCATTGATGGTTGTCTCACTGCAATTGACCGATGGTTGTCTCACTGCAATTTACCCTATATTTTATTATTTTGTGATGTTAAGTTTTGTTACAAGATTGTTGCATAATAAAATAGAGGATATTGCACAGTTCCCTTCATGGAGGGACTTGAGTTTTGATTTGGAGATATGGTGTTTTATCTCTAATTTACGAAGAATAAATTACAAATAAAACTAGAGATAAATTTAATTTATTATAAGTAACTAAAGTGTAAATCTATTTACATATTAAACATTTTTTATTTAATTAACTATAACAATAACTTAAGGGCTAGAACACCCTTGGGTTCGTTCGATTGTGTCATTTTGGATTTTGGAATTGTAATTCCACCAATATAATTACCGGATAAGTCTTCAAATGTAATTGGATTTCAATTTCAAATTTGAATGTGAATTTAAATACAAACCTACTTTGAATGTGAATTTCAATTCTAAACCAAATTGAATGTAAAATATTATAAATCTTAAATTAAATTAGACAATATTGATATTTCTTCTAAACTTAATATTGTAATATATGACAGACAAAAAATATAAATTTGGTTGTTAATTCAATTCCTCAAACATAAACTACTATATAAGTACATATAAATGTAAAACACACAAAAATTTAGGTTACTATATCAAAATATAAAAAGAAAAAGAAAAAAATCCTCAAACTTAAACTAATATATACTTAAAAAAGTAAGATAAGTAATTAAAAATCCAATCCAATGTATTAGAAATTAGAATCAAGGAAAATAATATAGTCCATAGGATTAACAAATGAATCAATTCATCAAACTAATACATATAGATATACAACATAAATAAATAAAATTTATACTACCATATCAAAACTCAAAAAAAACAAAATGTCCTCAAACTTAAACTAATTTAGTTTAAAAAATTAAAATAAATCTATAATAAAGCAGTCTGGAATGTTGAAAATAAAACATAATAATAAAATAGAAAAGAAGAAAAGTATGCAACAAAGAATAAAGAGAATAGTTTATAGCAAAGAAGGTGTATATATATATATATATATATAACAGCGCTCACCAAATATAATGTATAAGATGTAGGAAAGTTTTATTATATATGTTTCTAAAGAATTTAATATGAATCCAAACTAATAACTAGTTAAAAAAAATAGTTAATAAAATTTTAAAGTGATATAACTGAGAAAAAGAGAAAAGAAATATACCAAATATCAAATAAACAAATTTGACATAGAATGTCAAAAGGAGAGAAAAATAAAATCAAGAAATCTCTATATATATTAATCATCCATGTGTCCACGTTTAACAAAACAAAATCAACAATTAGAAGAAATAGATAATACATACCAATAGGGAGGAGCCAATCTGATCACCAAATACACATTTTTGTTTGCACTTTGCACTAATATTTGCATAAGCCGCAAAAACTTCTCAACCTTAATGCCTGCAATAACACTTGCCATTCGTTAATACCCCTTGGACATATCAATATTTTTGTACTATTATATTCAGCATTACATGAATAATCGGATTAATAAATAAAAAAAGCCACATGGCACGGTTCTCCTCCACAATATCTCAATTCTGGATCTACTTTTTTCCCTATAATGCACAAATGGGAACTTTTGAAGAATTAATATATAATACTATGAGAGAATCAATTTATTTACAACTATTTGTAGTTTTTTTTAAGAGTAAACTAATTTTGTTGTTACTGTACAAATCTAATCTAATTAGATAATTTAATCAAGGGTTGAGAGTGTTTAGCCCCTATAATATGCATATATTGCGTATATATTATTCGAAAATATGTGTGTTTTGTCCATATTATGACATGAATGATTTGAAATACTCTTATCATAATTTTTTTTTTAAAAAATGATAATAAATTACAAAAATTAAAACAAAAAATATAAAATATGTTTATAAAAAATATATATTTAAGAAAATTATCAACAAAACAATTACAAAAATATTAAAATTATTTTCAAAAAAAATAAGCCTATTTTTTTAAATTTTATTTTTATTTATTTAACATTTGATTTTAAAAACTCATCCAGTTTAGTTTTTTTTTTTTGAAAAAGTGAAATAAAATTAAAAAAATAAAAACAAAAAACTGAGAATCTTTTTATAAAAAATATATTTAAGAAAATTATTAACAAAATAATAACAATTTTATTTTCAAGAATATTAAAAAAAAGTGAAAAAAGCATATTTTAAAAAACTTTTTATTTTTATTTATTTATTTTTTATTAAAAAAATAAGCCTGTTTCTTTCAAAAAAAAATATATTTAATTATTTAATTTATTTATCATTTTATTATACATTATTTATTATTAATTTAATATTTATTATTTTTATTAGGTTAGAAGGAATATTTTAGGAATTTCATATTATTTTAAAGCAGGATGGGAGAATGGGATAAATTGCAAAATTTTAGAAACAATTTTGTAACAAATGAGAGTTTTTACGCACCTAATATGAAAGTACATGAGAATTTTTCGCAAATAACCCTTTAATCAATGATAATATCACAAACTTGCTATTACTAGGTTCACAACATACATACATCCATTACAAACTCATATAGTGTACATATACATATGTAAATCAAATAGTACGAAAACGACAATATTACATTGCGAAGGGCCTTACCATTCTCATATTCTAATTCTTGAAATATCATCTCCAGTTCTCCACCTAAATATATAGAATCACCATCAACTTAATTACGCAACATAATATAATAACTAAGTAATTTATTAAATATCGAAAGAATAACAGTATAGGACACCTAATAAAAGTAAAATCTAATTACACTTAGGACAATACTTGTCTCATATTCCATAAAGAGGAACTTTCTCCTATTTCATGATGTGACCCAATAAAATATGGACACATATAATTTATTTATTTTTTTTTCAAAAATCCTAGAATTGACGTTTTCATCTCAAGTCTTCCTGATTCTCTCAAACCCCCAAAATCTTTCCCTTTTGTATTTCTCTCTCTCTCTATATATATATGTATATAAATATATACAAACACATGATTATATACATACACCTTATATATATATATATATATATATATATCTTTCCAATTTCAAACACAAAATCAAAACAAATTGCAACATGAGAGTATCAAATAAAATACTAGGGTTTCGAAGCTCCAAACACAAAATTGAAATAATCCGCAACATCATGAAAGACAAGGGTTTTGAATCTCCAAATAGGAAATCAAAACAATCTACAACATCAAAGTACCAAATAGAAAATTAGGGTTTTGAAACTCTAATTCTAATAAGCCGTTTATTCATTCAGTAAGAATTATATATATAACTTGTATGAAATATGTGATTGTGGGTTTGTGTGTATATATATAGAGAGAAGAGAAAGGTTCGGAGTTGATAATCCAAAGAATAAATTCTAATTTTAGAATTTTAAAAAAAGGAAAAAAAATACACATGTTCACATTTTATTGAACCACATCATGGGATAGGAGGAAGTTCCTCCTTATAGGGTAAGAGGCAATTATTGTCCTTGCACTTAAACTATTTAAGAGTTTTATAAAAGGATAATACTTGCCTCCTATCCCATAAGGATGAACTTCCTCCTACCCCATGATGTGGCTCAAAAGAATGTGAACACGTGTCCCACATTTAAATGAAAAAAGTTGATTTCAGTAACCTTTTATATTTCATCAAGATATAATTTTGATTTTGTATTTATCTCACAGTCCATGTTCACTTTTCATATTAAAATTTAGTGAATGGACAATTTTGCCTTAATGCCACTACCTCAAGTCTACCATTGTTGCCACACACCGTATCGTGCCACCATCTTTCTCGATCAGATATCGGAAACCATATTTATTTTTCTTTATACATGTATACCCGCATGTGCACATGTGGTTATATCTCAATTGTGGTTATCAGCATAATTAAATAATTCAATTATCAGCAATACATTGGTCTTAAACACACTGGTCAAAAAGTTAAAGTATCGAAGGGTATTATGGTCATACTAAAAAATTTATATGGAATTTTTTTCATAATGAGAAATTAGAGGAAATGGATATGGAATGTAAACCAATTAATCCTTAACATTTAAAAATAAATCTGATTAAAATTTAATATAGGACATGTGACCACATTATATTGAGCCACATAATGGGATAGGAGGAAGTTCCTCCTTATGGGGTAGGGGGCAAGTATTATCATTTATAAAATTAGTATTTCACTTAAAAATTCAATCCAATTGCTTTTAAACTATTTAAGAGATCTCTATTTGTGTTTAAATAGTTTGTTTAAGATTTTTACACTTTATATTTTATATTTCATACGATTATTTTAAAATATTAATATAGATATGTATGTGCATGTGATTATGTGATATAGATATGCATGTGTATATATATATGTGTATATATAATATAATATATATATGTATGTGCATGTGATATACACTATGAAGCACGGACACTTCGTCTAGGGCACGCGGATACGCAAAAAATACGTGTCCGACACGCCAAAAACGTGTCTTGAATTTTTTTTTATATTGGACATACGTCGAACACGCGCGTGTCTACGTGTCGGACCGGTTGATTCTAAGAAAGATAGAGGATTTATGAAGCCGGTAATTTGGTGAATCATTTATGGAACTTCAACACCCCTAATCCAATCTTTTGGTTTTGAAAATACTTCAACATCTTTGTTTCTCCCCATCTTGTGAGAGAAATTGGAGCACCTATTCATTTATCCACTATTTGAACAAGAATAACATAACACCACAAAGAGCCGAAGATTTGGTATTTTTACATTCCAATTTTTGTCTTCAATAAAAAAACAATTCTACAATATAACGAGAGAGACTAAGATGTTTGATGTTGGGGGAGATGCATTTGATTACTTGGATGATAGTGAAATGAATAATTTTGAACATGTTAGACATTTCATTTAACCTATTTGTTTCTTTTTGTTTATAAATTTATTTGATTCGCGTTGTTTAAGTGATAAATGAAATATTTGTACAATATAATATGTATATATATAATTATATTTTTTATAAACGTGTCGGAGGCGTGTCGTGTCCTATATTTTTGGAATTTGTCGTATCGACGTGTCTGTGTCTGTGCTTCATAGGATATACATGTATGTATGTATGCATGTGAATATGTGTGAGTTATGTGTTTAAAAATATGTATATATGTATATACAGGGGTGTGTATATATGTGTAACTATATTTTTGTGTGTATGTATGTGTATTCATATTTGTATATGTATATATATTTCTATATACATAATTATGTTTGAGGTTGTGAAAAGTTAGTTGTTAGAGAGATAATATTTAATGGGTTGAAAATTTGAAAAACATTTGGTATTAAAAATCACACTTTCAAATCCATCTTATTTTTGAACAAGCGAACAATGAAATCTTTGGAATTATAATGCAATCCCAAATTCAAAACCCAACACGGTGCAACCGAAATGACCTTTAAGTTATTTTGAACACCTTTACAATTATTCTTGTTTTTGTTTCCAAATTATATTTTTAATTGACCAAATAATCCTTAACATGTATAATTACCAGAATACCTTTACTGCAATTAGGATTAATTCATTTCTTCCTTCCTTGCGCATAACTACCAAACTTGTTTTGAATTTTCAGTTCCAAAAATGATTTTTAAATTGCCAACTATAAGCTTTCCGTTTTCTATTCTTTTTCTTTTTCTTTGTTTGGCCAAATCTAAAGTGTCTGAATTTATGGATTAAAACTCTAATGGAAAACATGAATGTTTAAGATATTCAAGTTGCTAATCTCAATAACAAGAACAAAATAAAAATAAAAAGTAAAAAAATAAAAAAATGAGGATCATTAATGTAATGTCTGGATTTTTTTTCATGCATGACATTATTATTTTATTGATTTCCTTGCATCACATGGGTTTTCATGCATCGGGGATGTCATGGTTTGAGTTATTTATTTTTCATTTCGCATATTTCATGATTTTTCGGTTTCGCAATTTTAAATTTTGAGGTCTTTTAGTCATTTCCGTGACGTGGAGGTGTCTTTAGTATGATTTGTGCATAGTTGACTTAAGTTGGGTGGAAGACCTATGGATACACATGTATATATATCTCTTTTCTCTCATCATTTTTCACTATAACTCTCTCATCAAAATCCTTTAAAACACGTTCCAAGCTTTTGCCCAATTCCTACTCACTTCAAATAGAAGATCAAGGAGTGCGATTTTGTTCTAACCCTCAACTTTAACTTTCCTCTCCTCATCACAAGTTTCATTTTGATACCAATCCTGGTAAGGGTTTTTCACTTTTTGGTGAATTTGTGATTTTCTTGACATAAAACTTTTCTCTAGGTTTTGATCTCTTTAACTTTGAATTTGAGTCTTATGAATATTAACAATGTTGTAGAGGGGACTTAGGGCTTCTAGGTAATCAGGCCAAAAGGCTGATTGGAGTTCTTTCTTTCGGTGGCCGGATTCCGATTTTGGGATTTTGGCCGGACCAAAGAAGGAAGGCTTGCCCCTGATGCCGTGGGCGACCTTTCTACCATTTCGATTTCTTCATTTTCGCATTTGCATTGCGGTCGATTTAGAGGTTGAGCTTCCAAACGTTGAGGTAGGGGGTTTTATCTGTTTTTGGTTCTGATTTAGTTAGTGTGCGTTTATTTGTATCTCAATGTATGGTTGGGATAATTTATGTGATGTGTTCAATGGGATGGTTGTCCCTCCATGCCTGGGTGTTAACTAGGGTTAAAAATATTGATCAAGAATGAACCCTTGTAGTACCCTAGTTTTACCGATCGCAAGTGCATGAATCATTTTGTAATATAACACGACTTGAGTATGAGAATATTGATCCCACAAAAATTTGGAATTATTCACTTTAGCAAGCTAAAAGTACTGAATTATGGGTTTGAAAAAGGTTTATTTGGTTTTGAAATCTATGATCTAATTAAACTAACTAAAAGTAGTATTTAAATGAGTTTGTGATTCAGAGTAGAGAAAAACTAGGGTTTTCATACTCCACCACTAACCGCATAATATAGCTATCTACTTGATCAATTGTAAGAGGATGATCTATCACCCGTAAATCAGATTGTACCCACAGATAGTCGAATATATCATAGAAAATATACTATCAACCGAATTCGCTACAACTCATCTCCGAATAGAGTGTGATTAGCGCATGCTATTTACTTTACTCTAATCTACTCATACAAAATGAAATTAAACTAAAGCATGTCTATATCACTTCGCCGAGGCATGACCTGTGTAAATTTAGGGTTTTGGGTGTTAAGCACCATTGTGTATAAAATCGTGATATACTAGAGAACACCAGATAAACGTGATTGATTGAGATAATACATTCATTCAATTTAAGACAAGAGTAAAACAAATATAAATCCCTTATATTAAATAACTATGGTATCTCATCTACACAATCATCACAGATGTGATCTTCAGTTTCCTCTTGTTACAATTGAAATAAATAAATAAATTACATTAATTGGCTAAGGTTTTGCTAGAAAACCCTAGATATCGGTGTAGTTGCTCTTGGTGGTGGGGGACTACATTGTTGATGTAGAAACGCCCTCCATGATCGTCTGCTCCGGATTTCTAAAATCTGAATGGCTCCCTTCTTAACAAGAGGTAAATCTCCAAAGATAGTGCTCTGAAAACTATGTAATTCGAAGCCCCTTAGATCTGGTCCAGACCTTGGTATTTATAGAAGAAGTTAAGAAGATTCTTGCTTGTATTAGACTTGTCCCACTTAGAGTAGGATTCCTCTTAAATGTGTTTCTCCTCAATTTTGAGTCAAAACTCTTTAATATGATGTAAATATGCAACATACACGTGCTTAGAGGTGTTGGAGTCTGAGATAAGTTAAAAGAAATTGAATTGGATTGGGACTCAAAATTTCCAAAATCCCAGTTGTCTCCTACGCTTGACCCCTACGCATATGCGTAGGGACTCCTACGCTTGTGCGTATCTTGGCTTACGCTTATGCGTAGGCTCATGCATAGATCCTCTTGCCTTGTGCGTAGCTCATGCGTAGAAATGATGATTCCAGACACTTTCTGTTTGCTGTCTGCGTAGATATGCGTAGGAAAAATCATAAAAACACTTTTTCCAATTATTCTTCCGTTTGAACCCCCTTCACTCCGTTAGTATGTTTCCCGAAGTATCGACTTCGAAAAATATTACTTTTGCCCTCTGGGATACACTTTCTACTTGAAAACTCCTATTTTTCTCTCTTTTCGGGTAGACACAACCACATTCTTGGTTAATTCACCAAAGTTAACTCGTTTTCTTCATTAAGCTCCTGAAACACGCTTAGACATGCAAACTGCATAAAAATACCAAGTAACGGAATGATAAGACGTAACAATAGCGAGTTAGGGGCCTAGAATGGACACATTCGGCACCTATCAGGATGTTTATTTTATTATGTGATATAATATGTAATTGACCTAATGTGTATTGGTGTGCATCTAGGGGTGATAAAAATAATGGTTAAGAACGACCCCTTATGATGAAAATGTTTTACCTATCGCAAGTGCACAAATCGTATTGTAGCACAAATCGGATTGAGAAAGGGAATATCGATCCCACAGAGACTTGGATTATTCACTCTAGTAATTTAAAAAATATTGAATTATAGTTGAAAAAGGTTTGAATTGTTTTGTTTGAGATCTATGACTAGATTGAATAAAAATAGAATTTAAATTATGATTGTGATCAAGGTAGAGAAAAACTAGGGTTTTGATTCTCCACCACTAACCGCATAATATATCTTATCTACTTGCCCAATTACAAGAGGGTGATCCATCACCATGAATCAAATCGTACCACAAATAGTAAAAAACGTCCCAAAAAGGATACTATACACCGGATTAGCTACAACCCATCTCCGAACAAAGTGTAATTAGTGCATGCCATCTACTTTACTCTAATATACACATACAATATGAAATTAAACTAAAACATGTCTATCTTACTTCACCGAGGCATGGCTTGTGTAAACCTAGGGTTTCAAATGTTTTAAGCACCATTGTGTAGAAAATCATGCTATGTTTAATATAATATGATTGGTTGAAATAATATATTCATTCAATCTAAGACAAAAATTAGAATAAATATAGAATCTCATGTCAAGAATAAGTACGATCACAGATCTACATAATCATCACAATGAGGTCGCAGTTTCCCCTCATTACAATTGGAACAAATAAGTAAATTACATTACTTGGCTAGGGTTTTGCTAGAAAACCCTAGATACCGGTTTAGTTGTTTATAGTAGAAGGAGATTGCATCGTTGATGTAGAAACGCCCTCCGTGATCTTTTTCTTCGGATCTCTAGGTCTTGAATGACTCCCTCCTTTTAATAATATGAATCTCCAGAGAAAGTGCTGTGAAAATTATGAAAATTTGAAGCTCCTTAGATCTGCAGCAGACCTTGGTATTTATAGAAGAGGTTGAGAAGAGTTCTGTTTGTTTCTAACTTGTCCCACTTGAGTAGGATTCCTCTTTAACGTGTTTCTCCTCAAATCTGAGCCAAACCCTTCAATCTGATATATAATATGCCATATGCACGTGCTTAGAGGTGTTGAAGTCGAATATATGTCAAAAGAGTTCAAATTGAATCGGGACTCATCTTTGTCAGCTCTACCTATGCTTGACGTAGAGGTTGCTACGCTTAAGCATAGCTCCTTCTGGGCCAAAAATGCTAAGCGTAGTTTTAGCACTTTCTAGCCACTTTTAGCTACTGTAAGCGTAGCTCAAGCATAACAAAATACTTGGAAGCCGCTTTTCTTGATAATTACTCTGTTAGAACCCCCTCGACTCATTTGGTATGTTTCCTGAAGTTACGGCTTCAAAAAATATCATTTTTTCCCTCCGAGAGACACTTTTTGCTTGAAAACTCATCTTTTGCTCTCTTTGTGGATAAATACAAGCATGTCTTTGGTTAATTAACCAAAGTTAACTCATTTCTTCGTTAAGCTTTAACACATAAACCGGAAAAATAGTGGAATGGTAAGACGTAACAATAGTGAGTTAGGTGCCTAAAATGGACAACATTTGACACCCATCATGTATATATATGATTTTGTATACATATGATTTAGGGTTGCGTAGTTAAAAACATGTTAATTATCGGTTTGGTTTTATTGCATGGTTTAAAGGATAAAAATGCTTTACTTATTGCATTATTTTTGTCATAGCGTGAAATGAAACACCCTACACAAGAATCACTAACCAATTTGAATCAATTCACTAAAATTTAGAAAGTGAATTGAAGAAAGAGCAAAGTTAGGGTTTTCAAAAGAGGCAAAGTTCAAGGTAACAAAAAAACTTACCAATATGGGCGTCAAAATGTAACGAGGCGCAAGGAACGACTTCCATGTTCAAGACTAATTGTATCGAACCACAAGGCAAATGGGAGAAAAATTGAAGCAAAGAGGAAAAGAGGGTAAGGCTTGTTTGGCCGACTCTTAGGGTGTGTGTGTTAGTGTGTGTGGTGTTGTGTTTGTGTGGTTGAGAAGAATACACACACACACGCATATATGTTGTCTATTATTGCACCACTTAATGAAAGGTTCTAAGAACACTATCTTCATAATATAATGAATTTTAATCACATCACAATTAGGTTTACATTCTCTTCGCCCCATTGTAATTCTTCTATTATACTTATCTATGTTGTATTTATTGTTCATTGATTGTATTTATATTGTTCCATGTTTTTTTGTGACTCAGTTCCATGTTCCAGGACAATTTTAGCCGTTAGGTTAGTATTTCTTTTTTCACTTTTCTTTTATTGTAATTCAATATTTATTTATTAACTTCGAGATATATCTTGATAGGTAGTGTGGTTTGATAAAGCTTAATTTATTTAATCCCTGAATTTATATGAATTTCTTTACATTACTATTTCAATAAAATTTTATTAACCATGCTTTTTAAGGTACTATTTGATAGTGCTAAATGTTGTCCATTTTATGTCCCTAACTCATTATTGTTACGTCTTATCATTTTATTATTTGGTATTTTTATGCAGTTTGTATGTTAAAACGTGTTTCAGGAGCTTAACGAAAAAATGAGCTTACTTTGGTTTATTAACCAAAGACATGGTTGTATCTATCCACAAAGAAAGCAAAAGAGGAATTTACAAGCAAAAAGTGTCTCCCGGAGAGCATAAACGACATTGTTTGGAGCCAAAACTTCGGGAAACATACCTACGGAGTCCAGAGGGTTCTAATGGAGCAATAAATGAGAAAATTTGTTTTCAAGTATTTTGCTACACTTGATCTACACTTACATTAGCTAAAAGTGCCTAAAAACATAAAAAACTACGCTCAAGCTACGCTTGTGGATTTTGGCCTACGACTAAGCTACGCTTAAGTGTAGTTCCCCTACTTTTAAGCATAGGGACCAAGCGTAGAGGATAGGTAGGAATTTGAGTCCCGATCCAATTTGAACTCTTTTGACATATCTTCGACTCCAACACCTCTAAACACGTGTATATGACATATTATACATTATATTGAAGGGTTTGACTTAGATTTAAGGAGAAACACATACAAGTAGGACTCTTCTCAATCACTTCTATAAATACTGATAGGTGTCAAATATTGTCCATTTTAGGCCCCTATCTTGCTAATGTTATGTCTTTACATTCCATTATTTGGTATTTTTATGCCATTTGTGTGTTTAAGTGTGTTTACAGAGCTTAACGAAGAGAAAGAGCAAACTTTGGTGAATTAACCAAGGACATGTTCATTTCTATTCAAGAGGAGAGCAAAAGAGGTGTTTTCAAGAGAAAAATGGCTCCCGAAGGGCTAAAACGACATTTTTTGGAGCCACAACTTCAATAATCATTCTAATGGAGTCAAGGGGGTTTTACCGGCACATTTTCCAAGAAAAGTGATTTTTGTGAATTTTCCTACGCTTGGTTAACGCTTCCAATAGCTAAAAGTGGCTAGAAAGTGCTATTTTGACACTTGCCCTACGCTTTATGTTTTTGACCTACGCTTCAAGCGTAGGGGGGTCTGCATGTTTAAGTGCTTAAATGACAAATTTGACCCCGACTTGAATTCCTTTGAGGCGGCTGCGACTTTTACACCTCGATACACGTGATACATACATATTATATATAAGAATATAAGGTTTTACACAGTTGGGTGTGAAATGACAAAAAAAGGTAACTTTAGGGTTTTCGTTGGCTATTGTCTATAAATACCGAAGTCTATTATAGATTTTGGGAGAGCTTCTATGCACGTATAATTTTTAGAGCAGCCTCTAGAGATTCATATCATTTCAAAAATGAGAAGCCATACAAGACTTGCTCTAGTTTAATTTCATGCATTAGGAGTAGATTAGAGTAAAGTAAATAACATGCACTAGTTATACTTTGTCCGGAGATGGGTTATAGCAAATCCGGTTGACATTATCCTTTTTGGGAGCGTATTCAACTATTTGCGGTATGTTCTAATTTAGAGAATAGATCGCCCTTTTACAATTGTGCAGATTTGAAATTATGTTATGCGGTTAGTAGTGGAGCGATGAAACTCTCTTGATCAAACTCTTTTGATTGGAAATTCAACTCTCTTGATCAAACTCTCAATTTAAATTATGTTTTAGTTAATTTAGCTATAATTCTCAAAATCAAATCAAACAATTTTTCAACCATAATTCAATATTTTTGAACTGCTGAAGTGAAAAACCAAGTCTCAGTGGGTTCGATATTCCCTTTCTTAAGTCGTTTCTATATTACAATTTGACTCGTGCACTTGTGATAGGTAAAATCTAAGCCGTCCTAAGGGGTCATTTTTAAGCATTATTTTTGACACTCCTGGGCGGAAACCAAGTTTTTTGCGTCGTTGCCGGGGACTTGGCATTTTTCTTAGCTTTAGTAGTTTAGGAACATTGCGTTATTATAGTGTACTGAAAGTTGGAATTTTTGTGTGATTGACCGGTACTCTGAAAAGCATAAAGGGAGAGAGCGTAGCAGCGAGAGTTGCGTTGTCGAACCTCTTGAGATTTTTAGATTATCTTAATTTTGTGCATAATTTTATCTATTCTTTCTGTTAATAGTAGAATAATTTAGAAGTAGTTGAATTTGTTTTCATATATAAGAAAAATGTTTTTTTGCTTAGTGTATGATCGATCGACAATCACTTTTTGATCCCAACACCGCGTTAGTACCTTTTGATCTTGAGATCGAGCGGACTTTTTGTCAAAATCGGTGAGTTAGGGAATTAGAGCGTCGTCAACAGTTGGATCATGAAAGGATGGTCAACTGTGATGCTGAGACGCGAAAGGCACCAGCTACATCCTTGAAGGGATACTATGCGCCTACTGCTCATGAAACATATGTTGAATTTCCAGAATAAAGAGTTAAGCATTATGAGATCAAATCTAGTGTTATTAATATGTTGCCTAAGTTCTCCGGACTTAGAAATGAGGACCCTTATCAACATATTAATGATTTCTTAGAAATGGCATTGACCGTCATAATAGAGAATTTGAGCCCGTATGCATTGTGTGTGCGATTATTTCCCTTTTCTTTGAAAGAAAAAGCTAAACGATGGCACGTCGCTTTAGGAAAGACTGTTAAAATTGATTGGGAAACCTTAAAAGCTAAATTTTTGGAAAAACACTTTCCAGTAAATAGTACCCATGAAGCGCAAGAAGCAATTACCCACTTAAGATAATTGCCTGATGAGCAGTTCCATGATGCTTGGGACGGATTTAATGAAATTTTGTGGAAGTGTCCCCATCACAAATTCGTTGAGCAAGATATTGTTTGTAATTTTTATCTAGGACTGGGTGCCATAGACAAGAACCTGATTATGCAGCAGTGGGAGGATAGTTTACACTAAAGCCATCAGGAGAACTCTTGGGGTTTTTTTTGACAATGTGAGCAATAACTCGATTCAACATGAATCTGAGATGCGTGCTAGAGATGGACTTGAAAGAAGATCTGACAAAGCATTTACCATAGATAAAAATAATGACGATGTTAGGGAATCAGTAGCCATATTAGGAGAAAAGCTTGATAAATTCATAAACTTGAGTTTGTCAGCCCCAAGAGACGTCTTAGTAATATGACCTGATCTTTCCTAGAATGAGTATAAAAATAATGAGGTAATTTCTATTGATGCTAATGCAGCATGGACCAATTCGAACAATACTCATTTTTCTAATTCATACAATTTGAATTGGCGAAATCATCCACATCTTTTATATCGTTCTCAGAATATGGAAAATCCTTAACCAAATTTATCTTAGAATCGACAATACTTCAATTGTCAACCATAAGTTATGACTCAAAAATTTTAGTCTAATTCTCAGGCCAATTGACCATTCAATTACTAATCTCAACTTCAACAAAGTCAAACCTCACCACCGAGACCACCAGGCTTTGATCCAGATGAGCTGTCAAAGACTTTACAAGGCATTCAAAACATGCTAGGCTCTCACGCTTAGGCGTTAGAAAAGCTGGATACCCAGATGAGCCAAATAACTAATGCTTGGAACAGAAGAGAAGAAACAAGATCGCATAGTCAGCCGGTGGCTAACCCAAAAAATAAATAAGTGATGGAGCTTGGATCTTTTGCTAATAATCCTCATGAATCGGTCCAAGTCATCACAACTTTAAGAAGTGGAAGGGAAATAGAGAATAAAGTTGAGGAGCAACACGAAGAAAGGGCGAATAAACGAAAGACGGCTGAAAAAGTTCCAACAGATCAACCTCAGGTAGAGGAAGATGTCGATCAGACATTATCAAAGGAGCCAAGAAGGGCAAGTTATGAGAAAACAACTCTATTTCCTTAACGTCTTAGAGAGCCAGCTAAATATGGTAAGCACAAAGAGACTGACATGTTGGAGACTTTCTGGCAAGTCAAGATCAATTTAAATCTTTTAGATATAATCACCCAAATTCCACCCTATGCTAAGTTCTTGAAGGACCTTTGTACCCCAAAGCGAAAAAGCCGAGCAAAGGTTCCAAAGAAAATCTTACTGACTGAACAAGTGAGTTCACTACTTTTAAGCAACACACCGTCGAAGAGAAAATATCTTGGTGCTCCCACTATGTCTTGCGTCAATATTGATCAGGAAATTGGTAGAGCTCTTCTTGATCTAGGTGCGAGTGTTAACTTATTACCTTATTCAGTTTATTAACAACTAGGGTTGGGAGAGCTCAATCCCACCTTGGTAGTACTCTAGCTTTCGGATTGATTAATAAAAGAAGCAAGGGGGATTCTGGAGGATGTCATCATTCAGGTGGACAAGTTCTATTTTTTGGTGGATTTTATAATTCTCGATACAGAACCTGTCCAAGACTCGAAAAAATATATCCCTATGATTTTAGGATGATCGTTCTTGGCCACGGCCAATGCATGTATAAACTGCAGAACATGGGCTATAGAGTTGTCATTTGGAAACTTGAAGGTGCGAATGAATGTTTTTTATGCTAATCATCAACTTCCGGAGTCTGTGGATTGCTTTCGAATTGATGAGGTTAATGAAATTAATGAGATTGTAGAAGAGTATGTACCTAGAATCTTGGAGAAAGATGAGATAGAGGCTCTGATCACTAGAGTGAGGTTGGATAATGAACCTGATGATTGGGATGAACAAATGAGTGTGAACTATTCAGGCATTACCGTGCTAAATACTGCATTATATGGCAAACCATGGAGAGTGCCGATTGAGCCATTTCCCATAATCTCGAATACACCACCAGTTCTATCATTGATAACTCCTCATACCTTGGAACTCAAGGAATTACCTGAGAAGCTTAAATATGTCTTTTTAGGACCAACGGAGATTGAACCCAAATATGAAAGAAGTGGTGATGAAGAAGGTGGTAAACCTGCTAGATGCGGGTATTATTTACTCTATATCTGATAGTACATGGGTGAGTCCTACTCAGGTGGTGCCGAAGAAATCAGGTATCACAGTTGTACCTAACTTGAAGGGTGAGTTGATCCCACAACGCACGACCACGTGTTGGCGTGTGTGCATTGATTATAGAAAACCCAACTCTAATACTAGGAAATATCATTTTCCATTGCCATTTATTGATAAAATCCTAGAGAGATTGGCTGGACAAAGCTATTATAGCTTTTTGGATCGATATTTCGGTTACAATCAAGTGGCGATTGATCCTGTTGATCAAGAGAAAACCACTTTTACCTGCCCATACGATACATTTGCATACATGAGAATGCCTTTTGGATTGTGTAATGCGCCATCTACATTCCAAAGGTGCATGGTGTCGATATTCTCTGACATGGTCGAAAAATTCCTAGAAGTGTTCGTAGATGATTTCTCAGTCTTTGGGGTAACCTTTGAGGACTGTTTGAGACATCCAAAACTGGTGCTTAAAAGATGTAAATGGACTAATTTAATTCTAAGTTGGGAAAAGAGCCATTTCATAGTTCAAAAGGGGATATTACTTGGCCACATTGTATTGAAAAAGAGGATTCAGGTAGACAATACAAAAGTTGAATTGATTTCAAAATTGCATCCTCCCACATTTGTTAAACATATGAGATATTTCTTGGGCCATGCCGGGTTTAATAAATGATTTATTAAAGATTTTAATAAGATCACCCGACCGCTGTACAATTTATTAGCCAAAGATGTGGCATTTGTCATTGACAAAAAATGTCTTCATACTTTTGAGGAGCTGCGTCCTCAATTCTCAATAGCCCCAATTATTCGTCCACCTGACTGGTCTCTGAGGTTTGAGCTAATGTGTGATGTTTTAGACTATGTTGTAGGAGCGATGTTAGGTCAGAGAAAGGAGAAACTACCATATGTAGTGTACTATGCTAGCAACACTCTGAACGATGTATAGATCAATTACACAACCACAAAGAAGGAGTTGCTAGCAGTTGTGTTTGCCTTGGACAAATTTCGATCATACTTATTGGGAACCAAGGTAGTAGTTTATTTGGATCATGTAACATTAAGACATTTGCTGACGAAGAAAGATTCCAAATCTAGGCTAATTAGATGAATTATGTTGCTACAAGAATTTGATTTGGAGATTAAGGACAAAAAAGGTTCGAAGAATGTAGTTGCTGACCGTTTGTCTAGAATCCTTGTAGATACTACAAAGGAAATTACTCCTCTTAAGGATTCATTCCCGGATGAACATATGTTCAGTGTAGCTGTAGTGGATTAGATACCATGGTAAGATGATATTGTGAATTATAACGTCACGGTTCAGATTCCAAAATGTTGGTCTAAGAATGAAAGAGGCCGATTTTTCAGTCAGGTTAAATTTTATATCTGGAATAATCCACGATTATACAAGTATTACTCTGATCAAATTATCAGAAAGTGTGTCCCAGAAAGTGAGGTACAAAGTATTTTAAAGTTTTACCACACGCTAGAATGTGGAGGGCATTTTGGAGCTCAGAAAATAGGCCATAAGTTGTTGCAGAGTGGGTTTTATTAGCCAACTATATTCAAAGATGCATTTGAATATTGTAAAGCGTGTTTGCGATACCAGAAGTTGGGATCCATATCTTGATGTGATATGATGCCTCTAACCTCGATTTTAATTGTTGAGTTGTTTGATGTATGGGGGTAGATTTCATGGGACCATTTCCGCAAGTAGGCAAGAAAGAGTATATACTTGTGGGGGTTGACTATGTGTCAAAATGGGTAGAGGTTGTAGCTACCACACATGCAGACCATAAGATAGTGGTGGAGTTTGTGCAGTCTAATATCTTTGCAAGATTTGGTATACCGGGTGTAATAATCAGTGACGACAGAAAACACTTTGATAACCGTTTTCTCCGTGGTCTATGTCGAAAGTTTGACGTCAATCATAGGATTAGTACACCATATTACCCCCAGACTAGTGGACAAGTGGAAGTTTCTAATAGGGAAGTAAATAATATCTTGGAGAAAATAGTGCCAGTGGATTTAAAAGATTGGCCTCAAATATTAAATGACGCACTGTGGGCTTATAGGAATGCGTACAAGACTCCATAGGTATGACACCGTATCCGCTTGTCTATGGGAAGACATGTCACCTCCCTGTTGAGCTACAACATCAAGCATATTAGGCAGTTCGAAGGTTGAACTTTGATTTGAAGAAATCTGGTGCTCAGCTGAAACTCCAACTCGCAAAGCTTGAGGAGTTGAGAAACAATGCTTATGAGAATTCTCGGATTTACAAAGCTCAGATAAAAGATTTTCATGACAAACACATTCAAAAAAAATTCTTTGAGCAAGGCCAGATGGTTTGGCTGTTTAATTTGAGATTAAAGTTATTTCTTAGTAAGCTTGAGTCAAGATGGGATGGGCCGTATGAAATTACGAAGGTTTTCCCCCATGGACCAGTAGAGCTCGATGATCCGAAGATAGGAAGGAAGTTTGTAGTGAATGGTCAAGGACTGAAGCATTATATCGATGTTCAACCAGTTGAGTGTGTTATAGAAACAATGGATTTAATTGATCCAACACACGAGTGTGATTCCGAATAAGGAGAAATGACAACTTCGTGCCAATGACATTAAACATTTGTATTAGGGGATGAAAATTAGTTTTTGAACCTAGTGTGAACTTCTAGTTTATACTATAGTTCGTTAATCACTGTATCAAGCCATAAGATCTAGTCGTAATACCGTAATCGTCATGATAAGTGTGGTGAATCATTCAATGAAGTGAATAGAAGATGTGAGAACAATTGCGATGGAAGAGGTACGAGAAAAGAAGAAAAAATTAAAGCTGAAGAATGTTTACAAGGCAGCGAGCTACGCTTCAAGCGTAGGCTGCGATTATGTATATCAGCAATCATGAATAGTTCATTCGCATTTCAAACTCTAAAACTCTCCCGCTCTCTCGTTTCTCCACCAAAAGCTTTGAAATCACTCCCTATCTCTCCCTCATTCATTTTTCGAACAAATCCCCGTAGATTTTACGTCAGATCCATGCGTTGATCATCCGGAATCGCGTGAAGAACTTGAAGAGTCCCGAAAACCAATTTTTGGAGAAATTATCAAATCTTTTGATTTGGTGAGTTTTTCTTCGATCTTTGTGCTTGTAATTACTTTTCTAATCATTCTAAACTGACATTGATAAACAAATCCAATTTAAAACATGTTTTAATCCATTTCTCAAAAGTTGTGATTATTGGCTTAGAGAATAGGTTGAATTTCAAAAAAAATCGCATGTTTTTTATTTGAAGGTTTGTTTAAACATCATATTGGATTAATTTGGATATGATTTTGAGTTTGATTCGGTGCCTGGAATGGTCTACTTATTATTTGTGAAAATCTTGACTATAGGGATGACGATTAGACCACGAAGAGGAGGTGCGAGTATTTCACGTACTAGATAGAGGTCTCCCGACCTAGAGCCAGCAAATAGGTCACCGATAAGGACTCGTAGACGGTTAGTATTACCGGCTGCATCATCTTCTTCGTCTGAGGCCACACACAGTGATCGTCCGGCTTCGCCAGTTACGTCACCAGTTCTGTCACCACCTGCGCCACTACTAGTAACATCGCCTAAGCCACATATAGTTGAGAATGAGCTGGGGTGTTGATTTCTTATTTGCCAGTACCACCTACTGCAGTGGTGGGTGAATAATTGAAGAAAACGATAAAGATGGGGTATCAACAGGAGAGGATTTACTCTGAGACCGTTTTCGGGAGGATATAAATAGTGCCAGCATAGACGATTCGATGTCTACGGGCATGACGATTGCTATCGATCCTCACCCCTCCATATGAGTTCATATGTGAGGACATGATTGGTGATTTCTGGCTGCATATACAACACTACAGTCAGGGGATGAGATTGGAGACTGTGGTTAGAGGGATTCAATTTAAGATTACCCTTATACTATATTAGATGCATGAAGAAGTTGCAATCGAAAAAATGGTCATGGGGTATTCTTGATACATGCCCACTAGAGTTGGTGGATGAATTTTTGCCTTTGCCCAAGCAATTTCCCAATGTGACTGAGATAACCCGATTATAGACAGAGGGGGTGTTTAGAGATGACCGGAACAACTGCACGAAGAAGTCGGATTATCATCCGAAGTTGTGGTTCCTGGATACTATTCTCCACTCTCATATTCACCTGTATGGGCATGCTACTCAGTGGTATTGCCTATTTCTAGCTCTCCATTATGCTTTTGAGTTTAATCGTTGGGTTTCGATTCCTCAGGTTCTATAGCAGGGCCTTTATGAGCACTTTCAGAACTTTGGACCACGCGCAAGGTCAAGTAAAGTACATTTCCGGTGCGATTTCCGACCTTGATTATGCGTCTTTTGATAGATATTGGGGTAGAGATAGATGGGGAGGCAGACCGGAACCAATTTGTCAGGGTGTTTACATGGCGACTATATATCTGTTGAGGATGAGGCCGGACATGCTGAGGCCATACCACCACCACCTCAGGGTGAGGGAGTACAGGCAGCTAAGATTCCTCCGGTGCCTGCCAGTGCGATAGTGACGCTCTCTCGTGAGCAATTCAATGCGATTATGGCAGGGCAGACGACATTGAGAGATGAGATCCGGTCCTTGCGGAATTAGTTGAGAGCCGACCGAAAGGTCATGGTGACTGGTATACAGATGCGCCATAAGGAGATGACACGACTTCAGTGTGGTCAGAGACGACTGCGTGGTATGGTCGAGGCACAATTTGACCATATGGGAATGGATTCACCAACCACACCACCTTCGTCGACCAATGAGGAGGAGTAGAGTAGTTATAGTTTAGTTTTTGTAGGTTTTTTTTTGTTACACTAGACTTGGATTGTCAGACGGATAGTTTCATATAGGGTGCTTTATGTGACTGCCTGAATGATAAGTGTTTAAGTGTATTTTGTTTTGTTTTTATAAAATTATATATTTTTATATCTATGTGATTATATTGTTCCTTATTTCCATTTCTCGAGACTATGATGATGTATGCATTGACTTAAGTAATTGTTTCAAGTTCGACCGAGCTCTGAAGTTGCACAATAAGGACATGTGTATGTTTAAGTTTGAAGGAGTTGGTTTTACAATGAGGAATGATATTGTAGCATAGTTATGAAGATTTAAAAAAATAAAAATATATATATATATATTTTTGCAAGCCAAGCCAACCCTACACTTCAAGCGTAGGGGCCCTCGTGATTTGTCCAGTAATTTTTAAAAATTTGCCCGTTTGAGGGGTTTTTCGGCTGGTTTTGTACTTGTATTGTATTAGGATTTTATGTTGGGTATTTTTTTAGGATTTTGTAGGGGTTTTGTAGGAATTTTTAGAACAATCCTAGTCTAAGTAGGAAGTGGAATTCAAAGACAAGTTAAATATGGACTCTTAGTTGTTTTCACTTTCCAATTAAAACAATGGTTCCAAATCCTTCCATGAATCTGACATGTTCATCTATAAATATAACCCTTGAGATCCACAATTCTCACAATTCACAAATAAGAGTTTGTGTAAGAGAGCATAATGTCTAGTTTTTTTTTTTAATTTTAATAATCTCGAGAGTGAGAGTGAGTATGAGATTGAGTTAGACCTGAAGGAGTTCATTAATGATGATATTTTATCAGAAATTGGATATATGAGATGAGGAAATATGGACTTAGGAGAGACAAGCATGAACATGGGTGCTACAAGCAAACTAAGTAAGAGAGTTACACCCCATTCATTCAAAGAGTGTAGGATGCATTTCGAATTGAAATTTTGCCCAAAAATATTGACGGATCCATTGATGATGCCCGGGGTGAAAATCCTACATGAGAGGGGATTGCCAAGTTTAGAGCGTTCGACCGAAGGGAATATGTACCGCGATTAGTTCGAAAGTTCTATGCATGGATGGAAATTATAGTACTGGTAGGGCGTGAGGTGATACAAGTCCGAATTGATGAGAAGAGCAATCCTATTGTAGTGGATGAAGATGTCGTTGCGAGGATATGGAAATTACCACTTGTGTGTCCAAGGCACTTGAGAAAAAAGTTCAGAACATTCCCTACAGATTGGGAGATCTTTGATAAGGAGATGATCATGGAAATATGTGATACGCATGTTCTAGAGGAAGGGGCTAAGAGTATGGACAATTATGTGTTGAAGCCGGACTTTCTCTACTTGGATTGTGTGATTGTTTCTCAAGCATGTAAGAATCATCGGATGCATTGGAGGGAACATGCGATGATCAAGATACTCTATTGCATACTTAAAGGGTATTGGGTGCCATTTCCAATAGTAATATTGGCTAATATGATGCTGATTCATAAGATTGTGAGCAGAAAAGTGGAAATATGGAATTATATGGAGTTTTATCTCCATTATCCATTATTGATATAAAAAAATCTTGAGGAGTAGTTAGGATTTCAACTGGGTGAAATGAATGAGAAGTGTTGGTCATTCACAAAGAAATACCAAGAAACGAGTTTTAAATGGCTTGAGATGATGTCAAATATGCATGCTTGTTTGGGAGTTTTTCCGAGTGATAATGAGTGATGAACTGAAGCAAGAGGAAAAGGGAGAAATCAACTTAGGATTAGGATTTATAAGTTTAGGTTAAAAGTTTTATTTTGATAGATAGGTTGCATTTTCAAGTTTTAGAGATTGTAGGCCTTTCAGGCTAAATCTTTGTAATTTAATTTTTTTAGGGATTGTAGGTCTTTAAGGCCAAATCTTTATTATTTTATTTTAATAAAAAAAGTTCTCATTCCTTGAGCAATATTTTGATGTTTTCCGGAAAGTTATGATGAATTTTATTTCCCCTTGCTATAATATTGGATATGTGTGCTTTGTTGAGTATATCTACAGGTAATCCAAATCAAGTTTGAGGGAGGAGATCAAGAGCTATGTTGAGGAATTATGGAATTTTGCTTAAAGGGTAACTATATTCTCTCGTGTGTATGATTGTGAAGCATGAGGACATGGTTTATTTTAAGTTTAGGGGTGAGGGTATAATTAAGGAATGAAAATTTTGAAATAAATTGAAAAAATTAATTTTTTTTTAAAGAAATTCTTTATTTTCACGCATGAGTGGTTGCATTACAAGTTGATTGAGTTTGTGTATATGATGCATGTGTAGTATGTGATGTGATATTCCCATTCATGAGAATGATGATTAGATTGAGCTAAGTGAAGTAATGTGGTTTTACATGAGTGAATAGATTAGTAAAATTGAAACAAAAAAGGACGACCTTGACCTATAAGCACATGCACACATTCACTATGGGAAAAATAATTGATCTTTGACTATGTAGTTGAGAAATTAATTTTGCCACGATAAAAGGGGAGAAATGGAGATGGAATGGAGAAAATTTGAAAATTTATTTTGAGAAATAAAATGCAACAAGTAGTCTTTCGATCTGAGTAACCGGGCCTCCTACCACAAAGTAACAGAGTATTCGTGTAAAAAGGGGAGATAACTAATGAACATAAATCTTAAGGAAGAAGCTCAGGCCTAGTTGGTTAAGACTAAAAATTCTTGCTTGAAAATCCATAGCTTAGAAAGATAAAAAGGGTTAAAAGTGGAATGATGGAAATAATGAGTTTTTAAAGAAAAATTGCAAAGTTTGATCAATAAAGTAGGAGAAGAGAAATTGACATACCATAGGAGAATGTTCAGAAAAACATGAAGGGTTGTCTGGATTGGGAGTGGAGAGTAATGAAATCTTTTACTTTAGTGGGAACCATTCATGATACGAAGTTCGAGATAATTATTGTTCGGTAGTGAGTGGGAATATTTGCATCCTTATTATCTTATACGTTGTATCATGACTTGATTGATGAGTATGTAAATGTATGAATGCGTGATAATAAAGAATGGAGAATTTGTGGGTAGTATAGCTAACCATGACGAGACTTCACTCGTCCACTCGGTGTTGCCAAGGGGTTTAAGAGGCTTGTTACACGTGTTAAGTGTAATCGTTGACCTTCACGAAAGAAAGGGAGTAGTATAGATTAGTTATAATAAAAACAATCATCACAAGATAGTTTTAAAAATTTTTCTGAGTTCATTGCTAAGGGACTAGCAATATGTAAGTTTGGGGTGTGATAGCTGCCAAATATTGTCCATTTTAGGCCCCTATCTTGCTAATGTTATGTCTTTACATTCCATTATTTGGTATTTTTATGCCGTTTGTGTGTTTAAGCATGTTTTAGGAGCTTAATGAAGAAAAAGAGCTAACTTTGGTGAATTAACCAATGACATGTTCATTTTTATTCAAGAGGAGAGCAAAAAGAGGTGCTTTCAAGAGAAAAATGGCTCCCAGAGGGGTAAAACGACATTTTTTGGAGCCGCAACTTCAAGAATCATTCTAATAGAGTCGAGGGGGTTCTATCAGCACACTTTCCAAGAAAAGTGATTTTCATGAATTTTCCTATGCTTGGTCAACGATTCTAGTAGCTAAAAGTGGCTAGAAAGTTCTGTTTTGACACTTAACCTACGATTCATGTTTTTGACCTATGCTTAAAGTGTAGACGGCTAATAGGAGCTCAATATTGGTCATTTTTCATCCCTATCTTGCGTTTGTTATGTCTTTACATTCTGTTACTTGGTATTTTTATCCCGTTTGTGTGTGTAAGCATGTTTCAGGAGCTTAATGAAGAAATATAGCTAATCTCGGTGAATTAACTGAGTTCGTGTTCATTTCTATCTTGAGAAAGGAATCAAGAGGTGTGCCAGAGCAAAGAAGAGCTACCGGAGGGAAAAATGGTCATCTCCTGACATCGTTATCTCACCAAAGGGCAAAAATATCATTTCCAGACATTATTACTTCAACCAAAAGCATTGGGAGTCAAATGCGACCAGTCTAGCTCAAATATGAAAAAATGGGGTTTTACAGCAAAAGATGCATCATACCCTACGTCGGCAGAGGCAAAAAGAGGCAGAGTGGACCTTAGCTATACTTTGGTTTGTGAGCCAAAGGGAGGCCCTATGCCCTAGAACTATTCCCAAGCGTATGTTAGGGGCGTAGGTCCCACCTTGTGGCCACGTGATCCCTTTACGTGCAAAAGATGTTTCAGAATTTTCCAGTTTTATCCCTGCTTTGATATTTTAAGTGATCGGTGATTCCAGACCTCTACATACAGGCTTATACACATATTTACATAAGATTTTAGAGTCATTATTCATGTATTATGAAATTACATAAAAGGGAAACCCTAATGGTTTCCCTCACTTGTCTATAAATATGAGAGGGTTATGTTTAGTTGAGAGTTATGATTTTCACGCATGTTTATTGAGTTGATGGCTGATTTCATTGCTTCCATAGAAGAGAATCACCATTGAAGACCTAGAGATCCGGAGAAGAAGATTATGGAGAGCGATTTTACACCGATAATGTAGTCTCTCTCCGCCATGATCAACTAACTCGGTATCTAGGGTTTTCTCGCAAAACCTTAGCCAAGTAATGTAGTTCTAGTTTTATATTCAATTGTAGAGAGGGGAAATTGTGACTATACTGTGATGATTGTGTTAGATGAGAGACTGTTTTTATTCTTGATACAAGTTTATATATTTGTTCTGATTCTTGTCTTAGACTGAATGAATGTATTTATCTTACTCAATCATGGTTATTCAGCATGGACTGTAACTCGGATGCTTAACACATGATTTTCTACACAATGGTGGTCATAAAACTCGAAACCCTAGGTTAACACAGGCCATGCCCTGACAAACTGATATAGACATGCTTTAGTCTATTTTCATGCTTTAATTTACTTTTATACATTTACTTTCTGTTAGTAGTTGGTATGCACTAATCAGTTTAGTCTTGAGATGGGTTGTCGCGATCCGGTTGAGAGTAATCCTTTTTGGGGTTAAACTGCTGGCGCGGTGCGACCTGATTCACAGTCAATGGATCACCCTCATGCAATTGATATATAATCCGAACTATATTATGCGGTTAGTGGTGGAGTGAGGATACCCTAGTTTTCTCTCTCTCTGAATCATAACCATTATTTATTATTGCTTCTGTTTTATTTTCGTTAGCCTTAAATAATTCACAGAAACAAACTCTTTTCAAAAAATATAATTCAATGTTCTTAGACTATTGAAGCGAACAATCCTCGTTTCTGTGGGATCGGTATTCCCCTACTCAAACAAAACTGTCTACAATTGATCTGTGCGCTTGCAGAAGGGTAAAACCTAGTGTCATTAAGGTGTTGTTTTTATCCATATATTTTGCACACACCTGACGCCCATCAAGTTTTTGGCGCCGTTGCCGGGGACTTGGCATTGTTCAATAACTTTAGTAATTTATTTGCATTGCGTTATTGTAGATTAAAGCTAAAGTTGAATTTTTTATATGATTTTCTGGTACAATTGAAGAGTGTGAAAGGAAAAGACAAAGCTGCTGAAGTTTTGTATGGACCCTTTAAGAGTTTCAATTTTGCTTGGTTTTTGCATTTAATTTTTAGCTTTGCTTTTCGTTCATAGTTTAGATAAGTTTAGAAGTAGTTTAGTTAATTTGCTTTATTTCAGAAAAACAAATTTCAAAAAAAAAAAATTTGTGAGCTCAGTGTATGACGGATAGATTGACCCGTTCTAATCCAAGTACAACGTTAGTTGTTTACGACCCTGAGATCGAAAGAACTCTAAGTCATTTAGGTCGAGATATTGAAGAGCGTCATCGTCAGACAGAAGAAAATGCGATGGGTGACCAAAGAACGAATCAATAGAGGGCACCAGAGATGTCGCTATGCTGCTTTCCCAGAAGAAAAAAATGCGTAGCACTTCGAAATTAAGTCAAGCGTTATCAATATGCTTCAAAACAATTTTGGCCTTAGGATAGAGGAACCATACCAGCATATAAATGATTTCTTAGAGGTTGCATCTATAGTGAGGTTTAAAGGTTTGACTAAAAATGATTTGCGAGTGCGTATATTTCCTTGGTCGTTGAGAGACAAAGCTGAAATATGGTACATAAAATTAGCTAAGGCGATTAAAATTGATTGGGAAGCCCTTCAGAGATAATTTATAGAAAAACACTATCCTATAGGAAAGACCTTAGAAGCACGAGATGCAATAAAAAGTTTTAGAGAATTGTCTGGTGAGCAGTTTTATGATGCTTGGGAGAGATATAGTGAAATCTTATATAAGTGTCCCGACCATAGGTTCATTGAACAGGATGTGGCTAAGAATTTTTATATGGGACTTGGAGATAAACATAGGAATTTGATAGATGCGGCAACACAAGGGAAATTTATCTTGAAGCCGACAAAAGAACTCCTAAACTTGTTTGATAGTATTAGTGATAATGCAATTCAATGTGAATTTTAGTTAAGGTCTAAAGGTGAACTAGATAGAAGATCAAAAAAAGCTTTTGAGGTTAATCATGATGAAGGTAAAGATCCAGTGGCATTAATAGAAGAGAAATTAGAGAGATTTGAAAATCTTATTACCCAAAGCAATCATTCCCCTAGAAGAGAAGTGTTAGAGGTAGAAGTCAATTATTCTCACAATGAGTGTCAAAATGGTGAATACGTTGCTATAAATGCTAATGTAGTATGGAACCACCCAATCAATGCTCTTTTCACAAATTCATACACTTCAAATGTCCAAAATTATCCCTCTCTTTCATCTCATGTGGAATCAAGGTCCCCTCTGAAACAACAATCATATAATTCACAGCCAAGGGTCCAACAGAGTCAACAATCATACCAATCTCTACCAACAATCATGGTTCAAAATTATCAGTCAAATTACCAACCCAGACAGTCATTCAATAATTCTCAGGCTCTCTAGCCATTCAATAATAATCAAGTTGTCCATCCATATAACTACTAGAGCCATCCTCAAGGAAACCAAACCCAAGAATTCAACCCAAATCAAGCTTACCCTCCATATCCTCAAAACTATCTCCAACATAAAAAAATCAACTCAAAATTCACCACAAAGATCACCTGGATTTGAAGTAGAGGTGATGAGTGCTCCGAGGGAAGTTTAAAATCAATATAATAATCATTCTCAATTCATTACTCAAATGGGAGCCCAAATGGTACAACTAGTGAATGTTATGGATGGGATAAAAAGAATGTTGCCTATTCAGCCAATGGATAACCCAAAGCAACAACAAGGACTGGAGCATGGATCCTTTGTTGAGACTCGTTATGAGACAGTTCAAACAGTTCCAGTTTTGAGCAGTGGAAGAGAAATGGATAGTAAAGCTGAGAAGCAGTTTGAGGAGAGAGCGAACAAGCAAAATGTGACTGAAGAGGTTCAAAGAGATCTATCTGGAGAGGAGAACGAGCTAGATAAGGCAGAATATAAGGAAATAACACCTTACCCTCAACGTCTCCGAGAGTCAATTTCGTATAAAGATCATAAAGAGAAGGACATGTTGGATCCATGTCGGTAAGTCGAGATCAATAAACCTCTTTTAGACATTGTTGAACAAATTCCACCCTATGCCAAATTTTTAAAGGATCTCTGTACTTAAAAGCATAAAAACAGAACTAAGGTCCCGAAAAAGATTTTGTTGACTAAACAAGTGAGTTTGATCTTACTGAGTGATACTCCACTTAAGAAGAAAGATCCTGGTGCTCCCATTATTTCTTGTGTCATTGGTGACCAGAAGATTGTTAGAGCTTTTATTGATCTGGGTGCGAGTGTTAATTTATTACCTTACTTGGTCTATCAGCAACTAGGGTTGGGAGATCTCAATACTACCTCGGTGGTGCTTCAATTGGCAGACAAATCAACTAAATAATCGAGAAAAATATAATTCAGTGTTTTTAGACTATTGAAGTGAACAATCCTCATCTCTGTGGGATCGATATTCCCCTACTCAAGCAAAACTGTCTACAACTGATTTGTGCACTTGTAGAAGGGTAAAACCTGACGCCCATCAGAGGGTCTGCGTGGTTAAGTGCTTAAATGACAAATTTGACCACAACTTGAATAACTTTGAGGCGACTACGACTTTTACACCTCGGTACACATGATACATACATATTATATATCAGAATATATGGTTTTACTCAATTGGGTGTGAAATGATGAAAAAGTGTATCTTTAGGATTTCCCTCGGCTGTTGTTTATAAATACCGAAGTCTACTACAGATTTTGGGAGAGCTTCTATGCGCGTATAACTTTCAGAGCAGCCTTTGGAGATTCATATCATTTCAAATATGAGAAGCCATACAAGACTTAGAGTTCCGGATAAGAAAAGAATGGTGAGAAATTCTACATCAACGATGCGGTCTCTATCAGCTATGATCAACTAAACTGGTATTTGATTCCTCTCGGGTCTGGCTGAACTGAAGATGACGTCTCACAGTTCTCCCCGCATTTAGACTATTGAAGTGAACAATCCTCGTCTCTATGGGATCGATATTCCCCTACTCAAGCAAAACTGTCTACAACTGATTTGTGCACTTGTAAAAGGGTAAAACCTGACGCCCATCAGGGGGTCTGCGTGGTTAAGTGCTTAAACGACAAATTTGACCCCAACTTGAATTCCTTTGAGGCGACTACGACTTTTACACCTCGATACACATGATACATACATATTATATATCAGAATATAGGGTTTTACTCAGTTGGGTGTGAAATGATGAAAAAGTGTATCTTTAGAATTTCCCTCGGCTGTTGTCTATAAATACCGAAGTCTACTCCAGATTTTGGGAGAGCTTCTATGCATGTATAATTTTTAGAGTAGCCTCTAGAGATTCATATCATTTCAAAGATGAGAATCCATACAAGACTTAGAGTTTTGGAGAAGAAAAGAATGATGAGCAATTCTACATCAACGATGCGGTCTCTATCAGCTATGATCAACTAAATTGGTATATATGGTTTTCAAAAAAACCCTAGCCAAGTAATGTAGTTTTTATATTTGTTTTCAATTGTAACAAGAGAAAGTTGTGACCATACCATGATGATTGTTGTAGATGAATGACCATTTTTATTCTTGATACAAGATTATATATTTGTTATTGATTATTGTCTTAGATTGAATAAATATATTTTTCTTACTCAATCATGATTATTCACTTTGGGCTGGAACTTGGTTGCTTAATTTATGATTTTTCTACATAATGATTTTTAACACTTGAAACCTTAGGTTTACACAGACTATGCCTCAGCGAGGTATCATAGACATGCTCTAGTTTAATTTCATGCATTAGGAGTAGATTAGAGTAAAGTAAATAACATGCACTAGTTACACTCTGTCCGGAGATGGGTTGTAGCGAATCCGGTTGACGGTATCCTTTTTTGGAGTGTATTCGACTATTTGTGTTAAGTTCTGATTCACGGGAATAGATCACCCTTTTACAATTGTGCAGATTGGAAACTATGTTATGCGGTTAGTGGTGGAGCGATGAAAACCCTATTTTTTTCTCTTTCTTTATCAAACTCTCAATTTAAATTATGTTTTAGTTAATTTAGCTATAATTCTCAAAATCAAATCAAACAACTTTTTCAACCATAATTCAATATTTTTGAACTGCTGATGTGAATAACCAAGTCTCTGTGGGTTTGACATTCCCTTTCTCAAGCCGTTTCTATACTATAATTTGACTTGTCCGCTTGTGATAGGTAAAACCTAAGCCGTCCTAAAGGGTTGTTTTTAAGCATTATTTTTGACACCCTGACGGACATCAAATACCAAGGTCTGAACCAGACCTAAGGAGCTTTAAATTTATATAATTTCCAGAGCACTATCTCTAAAGATTTATATCTTTCAAAGAAAGGAGTCATTCAAGACCTAGAGATCCGAAGAAGAAGATCATGGAGGCCGTTTCTACATCAATGATGGAGTTACCCACCGCCATGAGCAACTAAACGGGTAGAAAACCCTAGCCAAGAAATGTAATTTATTTATTTGTTTTAATTGTAACGAGGGAAAACTGTGACCACACTGTGATGATTATGTAGATCTGTGACCGTAGTTATTTGTGACACGTGATTTTATATTTATTCTAATTCTTGTCTTAAATTGAATGAATGTATTATCTCAACCAATCATATTATCTTAAACATATTGTGATTTTCTATACAATGGTCCTTAACACTTGAAACCCTAGATTTACACAAGCCATGCCTCGGCGAGGTGATATAGACATGCTTTACTTTAATTTTATGCTTTAGGAGTAGATTAGAGTAAAGTAGATGGCATGTATTATTCACACTCTCTACGGAGATGGGGTATAGCTAATCTGGCGGATAGTATCCTTTTTGGAATGTATTCGACTATTTACGGTACTGATAGGTGTCACATGTTAGACATTTTGACCCCTAAACTCATTATAGTTACGTCATTTCATTCCGTTATTTGGTGTTTTTATGTTGTTTGTGTGTTTAAGCATGTTTCAGGAGCTTAATGAAGAAATAAAGCTAACTTTAGGGAATTAACCAAGTACACATTCGTTTCTATCCAAGAGAAGAGTTAAAGAGGTATTTTTGAGACAAAAATGGCTCCCGGAGGACAAACATGACATTTTTCGATGTTGTTACCTAAAGAAAAAAGTCTCGTGGAATCAAGACGGTCATTTGGCACAATTGCAGAGAAAAGTGGTTTTCATGAAGAAGCTACGCTCAAGCCTACAACTACAGAAGCAAAAAGTGGTTAGAAAGTGATTTTCTACGCTCAAGGCTACGCTCAGGACCTACACCTGAGGCGTAAGTACTTCGACATCAATAAATCGGGTGCTCAGCGAAAACTCCAACTCACAAAGCTTGAGGAGTTAAAAAATAATGCTTAAGAGAAATTTTGAATTTATAAAGCTCGGACCAAAGCATTTCATGATAAACACATTCGAAATAAGGTATTTGAGGTTGGCCAAAGGGTTTGGCTATTTAATTCGAGACTCAAGCTGTTTCCTAGTAAGCTTCAGTCAAGATGGGATGAACTGTATGAAATTACGAAGGTTTACCCCCATGGAGCAGTAAAACTTGATGATCCTGATACCAGAAAGAGGTTCGAAGTGAATGGTCAGTGATTGAAACACTATATTGATGTCCAACCAGTCGAGTGTGTTGTGGAGACGATTGATTTGACTGATCCAACACTTGAGTTGGATGAGTTTGATCCAGAATACTGAGGGACATCAACGTTGTGCCAATAACGTTAAACATTGGTATTGGGTGATTCGGATTAGCTTTTGATCCTAGTTTGTACTTTTAGAAAGTAGTTTAGTTCAGATTAGCTTTTTTTATATTAAGTTGTAAGATCGAGTTGCAGAGTCATCATCATCTTAATAAGAGGGGTATTCTAGTCCAAAATGGTACATAGGAATGTATAGGGAGCAGTGGGATTCACAGAATGAGAAAAGACGGGAGTTGAAACGGAAAATAAAATTTGACCCTTGGTGACCTACGCCTAAGGCGTAGCTGCGGGACTGTTATAAAATAGTCTCGCGACGGTCATTCCCCCTCTTATCATTTCAAAATTCTCTATCTCCCTCATTTCTGCACCAAATCACCCGAGACTTGTTCCTATCAATTACTTGTGATATTTCTCATCATTCCTTGGCGGCAGATCGTCAGATTAGTGCGTGTATTATCCGGATTCTCGTGTAGGATTCGAAAGGTCTTCGAATCTCAATTTTGGGGAATTCATCATATCACTTGATTCGGTGAGTTTCGTTCCATTATTTTGATTTTTAATTGTTAGTCACTAATTAACCCTAGAGGGGGGGGGGGTGAATAGGGTGTTCAAAAATAAGTCTAACTCTTTTCGAATATGGAACACACTATAATCAAAGATCAATTTCTCAATAAGCAAGTGGATGATTCAATTTAAACTTTTATAATAATTAATTTCAAGATAAATTAGCATACAAGATATTCAAGCAAATATAGTATGCAAAATACTTATGTAAAGAGAAAGAGATAGAGAGATTGACACCGTGATTTTTTCGAGGTTCGGTAACTCCTACTCCTCGGCTCAAGAACCCCTTCTTGAGACTTTTCCCGATCCTTTCACTATGGCCCTTCCTTCACAGGTGGAATGGCAAACCTTTACAACACAAGCCTCTCGAGCTTGTCTCTCAATCAAGAGAACAACCCTCTCTTGAACAATCGGTGGACTTCACTTGTCCGAGATTACAAATTCGTATGTAATCAATAAAATCACTCAAGAACAAAAACACTCAAAACCCAAAGGTTTTTATGGAAGATAAATCAATATAAGCTCAAGTGTTTTTGGTGATTTTGCAATAGCTCTAGAAATGTATTCTCAAAGGATATAATCAATGAATGATATTTGGAGAATAAGAAGAGATTCTAGAGGTTTTGATTTTCAAAGAAACTTGGTGAAAATCAGATTTTCAAGGCTTGGTTTCAATGGCTTTTGTAGAGAAAATTTCTGCAGAATTTTGAGAGCTTTTCTTTCTTTTCTTTCTCTTTTGTTTTTCAATCACTTAGTCTACAATGAACACATATCATTCTATATATATCAATACATTAGGGTTTTGTAGAATGAATATTGTAATTGAAAGACAAGAGCCGTTTGAATACCATTAAACACGATCCACAAAACATGGGAATTGTTTTCTGAAAATCTGCAGATTTTAAGCAATCTTCTAGTCGACTACTTCTTCATTGTAGTCGACTACAATGGTCCATCTAGTCGACTAGATTGAGTTCTAGTCGACTACTTTGGACCATCTAGTCGACTAGAATGAGTTCTAGTCGACTACAATGAGTAGTCTAGTCGACTCAAGCTTGTTTCAGTCGACTCTTTTGATGTGGATGAAAAACCAATAGCTACTGGTTGAAATAGTCGACTACTAGAAAATACACAGGTGATTCTAGTCGACTATAACAAGAAAAACATTTAATAAAAATATTTTTCTTTCCGTTTAAGTTTGGTAAAGCGTTTTTCATTTCATTTGAGTTCGGTTCATTTTATACTTGAGCTTATACGATAAAATCGACACATAAAATTACCTTGTTACAATGATCGCTCCCCGACCTATCTACCCCGAGTCTTGAGTCTTCGACTTTCGCTTTTGCCGTTTAATTGATTTTCCTTTTTCGCTTCAATTTCTTTCACAGCTTTTCGCTTTAAATCAAACTTTCTTTCCGAGCTTGTTTTTCGAGTAGTTTCCTTTTCGAGTTTGATTTCTGAGTTGTTCACCTGTCTTTTGCTGAAAATGTAAACTCGATAATTCATTAGTATCAAACACTCTTCAATGGTTTGTTATCATCAATTTTGGAATTGTTTGCCGAAAGTAAATTTCAAAGCCAACATTAATGACTAATATAACTATTCTAAACTAGTATTGACGAACGAGTCCGATCAAAATCGTGTTTTGATATGTTTTTCAAAAGTTGATTATTGGCTTTGAATACGGATTAAATATTAAATTTTTGAGATAAGGGCTTTTTAATCATCGTATTAGATTTATTTAGATATAGTTTGAGTTTGATTCAGTGTCCAGGACATTGTCACTTATTTTTCATACAAACTTCGTATTGTAAGCATGGCAGGGAATAAGACCACGGCGAGAGGTGCAGCTGAAGCTGCCAATCTGGTCGACACTACAATTAGGCAGAGGTTGAGGTCACCACCTCCTGATCCTACACCTGGTCAGCGCCGGAGCACTTATACCACAAGACGCCGATATATTGACCCGACATCCTCCTCTTGATCATCTTTCGAGGCTGAGGTGCCAGAGGCATCTACACAGGGCCGTCAGATTGAGTTACGACATGGCAGGCTTACAATTGATCCAGTTGCTTCGCCAACATCATATTCATCTCATGAGCCTGAGCCGCATGATAAGGAGATAGATGAGGCCGATCATAGTGATCATGTTGTTCAGGAGGATAAACATATTGATGAGGCTGACCATGGCGATCACACCGGTCCGCCAGATGAGGAGTTTCCTAAGCCACAGGCAGATGGTGAGCCGGAAGTTTTGACTACTTTCCGCATGGTGCCTCTGACAGCATCAGTTGCTGATTTAATAGAGTAGGCGATCGCCAAAAAGTATTAGAAAGAGCACACTTATCATGTAGAAGTGTTTAAGGGGTTACAACCAGGATCTGCATAGACGATTGGCAGATTGAGGGCATGGCGCTTATTGCCTATCCTTGCCCCTGCATCCATGTACATTTGTGAGAGCATGATTCATGAGTTATGGCTCAAGATGTAACATTACAGCTGAGAGATGCGACTACAGATAGTGGTCGGGGTATTGAGTTTGAGATCACAATGTAGACTATTGCGTAAGCTTGGGATATTCCTGATGATTGTCCGTCTGTTTTGGCAGCTGAGTTTTGACCGATGCCCGAGGTATTTTCCCTATTGAGGAGATTGTTCACTTACAGATTGCGGGGCGTTGGGGTGACATACATAAGAACTGCACGAAGAAAGCCAATTATCACCCGATGCTATGGTTCTGGGATGTGATTATCCATTCACAAATCATTTAACACAGTCATCAAACCTTGCATTATGCACCATTCCCAGCCCTCCACTATGTTTTCGAGTTTGGGAGGTGGATTTCTATTCCACGTATTTTGTGGCAGGGCCTATATGTGCACTATGTCGAGCAACGCACGGAGACCAAAGTTGAGCAGAGAGGATTCCATATACGATTTCCTTGCTTGACGATAAAGCTAATGTTGGATGCTGGTATAAAGATAGAGACGGGTGAGCGGAACGAGTTCAGGAAAGTGTCACCATACTCGGTAGGGATGTAGACAAGGAACTGGAACCGGTTGTATGGTGATGAGGTTATACGGAGGAGACCGGTGTTTGGTCCAGTTCCACCACCCGCTCAAGATGCTCAGGATGCGCAGGCTGAGGATGTGGGTGAGGTTCCTTCATAGGATGAGGATGGACAGGCCACAGAGGATCTGTAGATGTTATCTGGTTAGGAAGAGGTTGTTATGCCACAGGCACCCACTGGTGGTACTGTTAGTTTGTCTCAAGCTGAGTTTGATGCCATTATAACACAGATGCAGGGGCTAGAGCAGATGTTGACTTAGGAGAGACAGGCCCATAGGCGTGATCATAGGCTGTTGTATCATAGGATTGATGGCATTCGGAGGCACATGGATATACAGCTTCCGCCTACACCACCGCCTTCAGATGACGAGGAGTAGAGTAGTTTTAATATTGACTTTTGTTTTCTTTTAGTTTTTCCACATTAAAAATGAATCGTCGGGTGGATAGATTTTGATATGATATTTCATGTGACCACTTTAACGATCATACTTTAAATGTTTTTGATATTTTGTTTATAAAATGATAACTTTTGTGATCAGTATTATTGAGTTATTCATTTCCCGAGACTTTTTATGCTTACATTGAGTGTGTTGATATTTTAAGTTCTTTTGAGCTTTTAACATCACACTATGTGGACAGGGACGGAGCTTTCAAATTGTATTTCCCCAATAGAATTTTTTTTTATTGGGGGTCAACCTTTAAAATAAATTTTGTCGCTGAGCATGGACGGAGCTAGAAAAATTATCTAGGGGGACCAATATAATTTTTTAAAGTTTATTGGTAAAGTTTATATTTTTTTAGGGTTCTAAAGGAATTTTTTTTTTAAAATTTGGAGGTGGTAATGTAATTTTTTATAAATTTATTGGTAAAATTTATATATTTTTAGGCTACCAAAGGAATTTTTTTAAAAACCTTGGAGGGGTCATATGCAATTTTTATAAAAAAAATTATAATATATATAATTTTTTAGGCTAAAAAAAATTAAAAAATATTGGGGAGAGGCCATGATCCCCTAGCCAAAGAGTCCATCTGCCCCATCGCCGAGAGAGATTATAGTGAGAGAAAGAGATCTAAAGTTATGTTTGTGTCAAAGAAATTAGGGTTCAATTAAATAAGTGATTTGTGAGTTGTGCTTTAGTTAAATTAAAAGTTATTGTGAGATGGGTTAAATAAGCTTTGAGATGTTGGTTGTGGCCTTGTGGGTTGTGTTTTAATTTAATTAGAAGTTATTGTAGGCTTGGTTAAATTTGGGATGTTGGTTGTGGCCTTGTGGGTTATGCTTTAATTAAATTAGAAGTTATTTTGGGCTGGATTAAATGGGTTTTGGGATGTTGGTTGGGCCTTGTGGACTCTTAGTTGTGGGTTAGATAGACCATAAGAAGAAAATTAGGGTTTAATTAAATAATTTATTAAATTAATTTATATATTACATATATATAATTTCAAGGTATTTTTATTTTTTAGCATAATAATTTTATTTAATATTTAAAATTAAGGGGCAATAAGCAAAAAATTTTAAAAATTAAATATGGGTCAAATCTCATTCTTTTACTATAATCCCTTAAGATAATTTATATTAATATTAAAAATATTAAAAAAATAAAATTTTAAAGGGGTCAATTGACTATACATTGCATGTGGCTCCATGCCTGTATGCGGACATGTGCGCATATAAGTTTGGGGGTGCGTGATTTTCACCAGAGGAGTAAAAATGAACTAGTTACAGGGGATATTTTTGAATATATATATATATATATATATATATATATATTGGCTAGACCTACGCCTTAAACGTAGGGACTTGGCGTAAGTGGTTTTGAAAATTTAAAAAATCAGTCCGTTTAAGGGGCGTTTTGGCCAGATTTGTATATGTGTTTGTACTAGGACATGTTTTAAGTAGTTTTTAGGATTTGTAAGATTTAGATAGAAATTTTAAGTAGAGTTCTATTCCGTGTAGGAATTGGAGTGCAATTACAATTCTAAAGTTGGATTGTTATTTGTTTCCTTCTCCAAATCCTACCATAAGTTCAAATCAATTTTCTCTTTGAATCTGAGATATCCATCTATAAATACACCCATTGAGAAGACACAATTCATAATTCATAAGAGCTTGAGCAAGATGACGAGTTTCTCTTATCTATTCATTCTTCTTCTTCTTACCATCCTAAGGGTGAGCGTATGGAAAGCGATTATGAGATAGATTCTGACCTTGAAGAGTTGATTGAGGTTGAAGAGCCACATATGGACAAGGGTAGTACAAATAGAGGAGCTACAAGTCGGAAACGAAATAAACCCACGCCGACCTCATTTATGTCGTGCAGGATGCAATTTGAACTAGAGTTTTATCCGGACAAGATGAAAAGAATATTGACTGCACCCGAGAGGATAATCCTTAAGCAACTAGGATTACTGAATTTAGAATACCCGACTGGAGGAAAGGTATATCCGGGATTGGTTCGAAGGTTTTATGCGAATATGAAGATTGAAGGACCAGACGGATTTGAGGTTATTAAGGCTCGAGTGAATGAGTGGAGTGCTCCTATAGTGGTGAGTCGAGAAATCATCGTAGAAGCATGGAATATACCATTAGGTTGTCCAAGACGTTTAAAGGCCAAATTGTAGGAGTACCTTGTTGAATAGCCACATACAGAAGAGGAGATGATTTAGGAGTTGTGTGCCATATCGGATCCGAAAGTAGAGAGTTGTGAATTTTTTTGGTTGAAATCGGATCTGTAATACTTGGATTGTGTGCTTGTGGCTCAGGTTCGACAAAGTTATAGGACTAGCTGGATGGGACATTCATTTATCAAGATGTTATATGCCATGACTCATGGTTATTGGGTGTGTATTCCAACGGCGATAATGGTTCATATGTCAACTATACGAGAAATTGTGTGTAGAAGGTGGCAGGGTGGAGATGCGTTTGAGCATTATCTTCTATACCCGTACTTAATATCAAAGATCATTGAGCGACAATTGGGTAAGAGGTTAAAAGAGATGGATACAGTGCGTTGGACAATCACGAAGCAATATCCGGAGGAGGACTTTGTTCGGTTAAAAGAGACAACACAACTCCGGATAAATTGGAAGAAAGCCTCGGAATAAAGGGGAAGAAGGAGGATGGATCTGGAGAAGATTAGGGTTTAGGATTAGGATTTTATTTTGTTTTTAGAGACGGTAGATCCTTAAGGCCACATCTTTATAGTTTACATTCCTAGAGATGGTAGTCCCTTAAGGCCACGTCTATGCAATTTTAATTCATAGAGATTGTAGGCCCTTAAGGCTAAATCTTTGTTATTTTATTAATAAAAATTCTTCATTCCCTGAGCAATATATGGATGATTCCTAGAGATTTTTTATGCAATTTCTTTTCCCTTGCTATGATATTGGGTATTTCTGTTTGGTTGAGCATATTTACAGGTGATCCAAATCAAGTTTGGGGGAGGAGATCAAGTGCTACAGTGTGATTCCGGAACTGCGCTTCAAGGGTAACTGTATTTTCTCCTTTTATTTTATGAACCATGGGGACATGGTTTATTTTAAGTTTGGGGGAGAGGGTATAGTTTAGGAATGAAAATTTTGAAAAAAATTGAAATTTTTTGGAATGAAATTCTTTGTTTTCACGCATTATTACTTTGCATTACAAGTTGACTGAGTCTGTATTTATGATGCATGAGTAGTTTATGCTGTGATATTCCCATTCATGAGAATAATGATTAGATCGAGTTGAGTGAAAGTGATGTGGTTTTACATAGGTGAGTGAATTAGTGAAATTGAAACTGAAAATGACAACTTTGACCTATAAGCACATGCACACATTCATTATGGAAAAAATAGTTAATCTTTAACTATGTAGTTGAAAAAATAATTTTGCTACAATAAAAGGGGATAAAGGGAGATGTTATGGTTGAAATGGAGAAAGTTGAAAATATATTGTGAAAAATAAAATGCAAAAAGTAGTTATTCGATCTGAGTAACCGGGCCTTGGTATCACCAATATCATTGTTCGCGTAAAAAGGGGAGAAAACTAATGAGCATAAATCTCAATAAAGAAGCTAGGGCCCAGTTAGTTAGGACTAAATATCCTCGCTGGAAAGTCCGGAGCTTAGAAAGACAAAAAGGGATGGAAAGTGGAAAGATGGAAAGATGATTTTTTATGAAAATGACAAAATTTGATCAATGAAATAAGAGAAGAGAAATTGAAATTCCATGGTAGAATGTTCACAAAAACATGGAGGGTTGCCTGGATTGGGAGTAGAAAGTAACGAAGTCATTCACTTAAGTGGGAACCATTCACGACACAAAGCTCGAGATAGTTATTATTCGATAGTGAGTGGGAATATTTGCATCTATATTATCCTATGCATTGTATCATGACTTGGTTAATGCGTGTGTGAACTCATGATTGCATGACTACGAAGAATGGAGAAGTTATGGGTAATATATCTAACTCTCACGATACTTCACTCATCCACTAGGGATAATATAGGGGTTTAAAAGACTTGTTACACGTGCTAAGTGTAATCCTCGACCCTCACGAAAACAAGGCATTAGGTTTTATTAGTTAGAATAGTCAGATTAAAAATCATCATAGGAAAGGCTTCTCTGAGTTCATTGATAAGGGACTAGCAATATGTAAGTTTGGGGGTGTGATAGGTGTCTGATAGGTGTTCAAAGGTATCCATTTTAAGCCCCTATCTTACTTTTGTTATGTCTTTACAATCCATTATTTGGTATTTTTATGTCGTTTGTGTGTTTAAGCGTGTTTCAGGAGTTTAATGAAAATTACGAGCTAACTTTGGTGAATTAACTAGAGAAATGCTTGTGTCTATCCGAAAGAGAAAGCAAAAGAGGTGTTTTCAAAAGAAAAGTGTCTCCCGGAGGACGAAAATGGGTACCGTATGTACATCGATGGACTATGGTTTTTATTGTAGGGCTTGGAGGGGTGGCAGAGTTACCATTCCGTCTACCTTGGTACCTTGTGAGTTTTGGGCAAGATGTTTAATTGTCTTAGTGTCATATGTTTGTACAGGGTGTATTTTGGAATGGACCTTATCCACCGGAGGGTTTCCATACAGAAAGAACTCTGCCCGATTTTTATTAAAATTATCAGGTGGTGCTCAAGTGATCATAGATTCCAGTATATGAGGTCCTATGGATTTCTGGGCGTTACAACATGGTATCAGAGCAATGTTCTTTAAACTTAGGATGACGGGTTAGGGTCAACCTCGTGGTTGGTAATCGGATTTTCCGTTGTTTCATACGTTATACGTTAGGACTCTTGTGTGAGTTGGCTTGACTTTCATTTCCCTTAGCGGACTGAAGTGTTGTTGTCCTACGTGTTAGGTGTTTTAAGTTATGATCGTTATCTGACTTTTTAATTTGTTGTAGCTAGTCTGAGTACACCATCGTGGTGGGGTTTTTCCGGAAGGTGCGAGGTTTGCACTGGTATCTCCAGTTGAGGGTGGATAGGTAACCAGAGGTTAAATGTTTTGAAGAGAATGTTGGTTTGTGGCTTTAACCTTTTAGACTTTCATGGGTCTTTCATGGTTTTCCCTGTTAGGGGTGTTAATTACTTGGTGCATCAGTTGTCGTCTTGGGTCTTAAGAGTTGTAGGCAAGGCATAGCCATTTCTTTTGGTTGGGGTTTTGTGGTCAACTTTCATTGTTTTGCATGTTGTAGGCTAAGTGTTGTAGCTTGGGCGGACGTGGCATTGTTGTCTAGCTATGTGTTAGGCATCTTACATTGTTATGTCTAACGTGTGTTATTTTCTAATTATAGAGGCATGCCACCTTGGAGGGATCCTTAAAGGGCATGGGGTCTACGTTGGTTTCCCTGATTGAGGGTGAACTGATACTCAGAGTTCATGGGATATCCTCAAGGCTTGGCGGATGTGTTGGATTCACCTGTTACATGGGATTTAGAGGGTTCGATTTTGTGGGGGTTTGAGTGTCCCTTTTGTGAGAAGTTTAAGCATGATGAGCTTAGGTGTCCTCGGATGAGAGAGAGGTCTGGTGTCACTCTTATTGACAGTGTGGGCACGATGTGATTAGGTGTCATCAGCGTCTGAATGACAGTGGGAGATTCCATTGTACCTATGTTCATTGTGGCCTTCAGGGGTATATCGCTAGGGATTGTCGCTTGTTAGATGAGGTTGTTCGTGATGTGCGAATGTGTACCCATTTCCGCCATGTCGGGCATGTCAAGACTCGATGTCCGTGGTTGCAGTTAGTTCAGACTGGTGGGAATGGTGTCCTAATAAGTGTTTCCGTTGTGGCCAGTTGGCTCACAAACGAAGAGAGTATCCTCTGAGATTTGAATTCCCTAAGGTAACGCTAGGTGTGTTGAAGTATATATATATTTTTGGTAGGTTGTTTCTTACTGGTTTGTCCTAGTGTCATCTGGGGTGCAAACTATATCTTTCCTTATGAAAAATTATAAAAATGTTGGGTGAGTTAGTGATCGTGTATGGCACTGATGAACGACGGTTGTTGTTCGGGGAGGGACAGTTTGTTTATGTTCTCTCTAATTTTTTTTCCTTTTAAAGGCACGTGTTAGCTTTTCCAATTGTCTTACTGTTAGCCTTCTATGTAAGGACTATGCAATAATTTGTACGCTAGAAGGTGATAACATTGGTTGTGGGTGGTCAAAACGATGCCTGTCTTTTTCCTATTCGTGCGACTCGTGTAGTCGTATGTAGCCTAGCATCTGGAGTGTTAGACTTTTGACCGGTATGAGAGTAGGCAGCTTGGCGGTTACGCCATGGTTTGCTGGCGATGGAATTAGTCAGAATGACCCATTGGAGACAGGGCATTTCTTGACGTTGTGACAAGTCTCGGTTTAGTTCCCCAGGTCTGCCTGATAGGTTTTTAGTGTTCGCATGAGTGGCATCTAGGTCTGAGTTATGTGTTTTGATGTGTCATTTTGGTTTGACTACTCTAACCAGTTTCATACCCATGCGTACATTGTTCGGAGTTGTATGTCTTTATTAGCCTTTTTGACGTTACGTTCCCTGTGTTATTTATGGCACCTGCTGTTGTAGGTTGAGACACGTTGTGAGTCGACGTTGCATCGCACCATTCAATTATGGAAGTATGAAGGTTGATTATAGTAGTGTCATAGTGACTCACTGTAGTGTGTTTTGGAACCACGAGTCGTGACCATGTGTTCTCACGATGTGTGAGCTAGGCGTGAGATTTAGCTTGGTTATCTTGTTGTTAGGAGTTGTAGAGTAGGCTTATAAGTTGTGTGCCTTATCCACTGTGATGTGGATCCTGGGAATGAGGAGTTAGAATAACAGACCTTAGAGGTGAGGGTACATTAGTTCATTTAAGGATGGACTATGGATTCGCAGAGCGATCACCCTATTCATTATAGTTTGTTTGTTAGTATTGGGTTGAGTGGTTAGTGATTCGTTGAGGTGTTGGGTCACCATGTGGATGGAGACCATAGTGTATAGTGAAGTGTGTCATCTAGGTTAGAAATGGGTACCTGGCATAGGGAGTGTGAGTCGAAGGCCCATCTTTTGCCATAGGACGAGCTACGAGTGGTGGGCTTAAGCTGGAATGGTAAGGATCATTTGAGTTATAGGGCATGAGACTTTTAGGTATAAAGATAGTACATTCCTCCTAGGTATGACCTATGGACTCTAGTCATTGTTGAAATCATTTCTGTGTCAGAGAGATGGTAGTCCGAGGTATGATGGTCTCCTTTAAGAGTTAAGTGATTTGTAACTTAGATTGTGGTAGTGGGTTGTTACCATGACTAGCTTGAGGGCTGGTGGTTCGGTGTTGATACCTTTGAAATAGTGAATCAGATTCGATTTATGAGGGAGGTTAGATCCCAAGGTATGGGGACTTATGGTCTTTATAACTTAGCAAAAGGTTGTTTCAGTATCTAGAGTTGTGGGTTCGAAGTATGCTTCTAGCTAACTTTCGAGGTAGTAATAGTAGAACATAGTTAGAGTTGTATCGTTTTCTTTATGGTGGATGTAGATATCACGGACTTGGGTTTTGCTCCTTGGTATGTTTCTTGCGTTGAGGCCAGGCATCGTGTTTCCCTCTACTGTGTGTTAGCTGCACAAGTGTGTCCCTTTCTACGGACAGGAGTTACGTGTTTTAGATAGGTTAGTGGTTATTTCACTGGTTGAGTCTTCGCGAGCTTAGTGCTTTGTGCGAATGACTTAGTTTATTCCTCATTTTGTAGATATCTTAGCTATAAAGGTTGACCATTGTGGTTCTTCCTCTATGTGGTCATGGTCGTAATATTTTACCTCACGTACATGTTGGGGTATGAGGTGCGTACTTAGGGTCTCGTTAGGGTGTGGGCCAGGGTGTGTTAGCGGGCCTAGCTTTGGTTAACTATTTGCAAAGTGATGGGTTAGCACGCCATGTTGAGTCGGGGGATGAGGCAGTGGGATCTTCTTATTGAGCACATTTTTGCTCGCTTCTGTTTCCTTCACCCTTTTTCCAGGCAAGGAACCAGGTTCGGACGGTGGGTGTGCGATGGTAGTTGTGAGGGACCAAATTTTCCTCTTGAGTCGTCCTACTTTTCGGTTCATCTGTGTTTTGAGTTGCGTGTCATAGATTATCGGCGTATTAGCCGAGTATGGCGTGATGTGGTATTTCTTTAGATCGTGGGTCATGCGTTACGTATATGTTCATCATGTTCGGTTATGTTGTGGTTTTTTTCCACTTTGGGTATTCGTCTACCCTAGGGGATGCAGGGCTTCAGTTTTGAGTAGTCCTAGCGGCATCAGGGCATGACAATAGTATAACGACTAGTTATGGTGTAAAATTGATGGTTGAACTACGCGGATGGTAGGAGTCATCCTTTAGCCTTTGAGGTGGGTAACCTCGATAGGTCTCTGAGAGAGAGAGAGGGTTTGTACGGTTTGGGGAGGAACGACAAGCTATTCACATGCCTGGTTAATTGTTGTATCTCTGGATTGGATTAGGGAGGTGACTTACTAGTTAGTTTTGCCACTGGTATTAGTCGTTGTCTATAGTGTATTTCCTTTTCATTTTCTATGCTACGGATGTATTTGTCATATCCTTAGCAGGCTCGGTAGTGGGTTGGTATCAACGTGTCCGAGGATGAGTTTTATGAGGGGCGACCTGTACGGATCCTGGATACACATGATCAAATACTGCAGGGCGGGATATTTTCCTTGGTCAAGGTTCGCTAGTGGTTTAGCCGCATTGCAGAAATGATTCGAGAGTGAACGAGTTGATAGATCGAGTAGGACGCGTTCACTGTTGTAGGTGTGTTGTGATTTCGGGGACAAAATCTCCTAAGGAGGAGAGATTGTAATGTTTTGTAATTTTATTTATTTATTATTATTTAAGTTAATTAAATAGGTATATATGTATATATTAAAAGGTTATATACATATAGTATAATGTTATATATGTATATGTATATGACACACACACACGCGACTTACTCTCTTTCCCCGATATGCTCTACACCCATCTTCTTCTTTCTACTTGTCGCACAAGTGAGAGAGAGAGAGAGAGGCAGAGAAGAGGTCGCGAGAGAAGGGGGTTCGACTGGAGGGAAGAGCTTGCCAGCAGGGACTGGTGGCATCGGTCAGAGACAACAACGGCTCCAGTGTTGGGCGCGCATCTCAAGACCAAGATCGATGGTAGGGGTCGTGGCTGTAGCAGGGTCAGCAACGGTGAAGCAGCAGGTCCTGTCTGAGCTTTTGGTACTGATTTGGTGTCGATCCGTGCTTTGTTTTGCGTGTATTTCGGAGGGTAGCTGGGTTTCAATGGCATGTACGTCATATTCAATTTTGAGGACAAATCGTTGAACGGTTTGGTGTAGATCGCATTTCTAGGTGAGTTAACTTTTATGTTTTTCATAGTTTTGCGTTCCCTAACGTCCATGAATTTTAATCATCTTTTAGAATATTGTTTTAGGCATCGCGGTGATCGTTTTGGCATGTCGTGGGGTCCGATTGGTTTAACGATGCGAAAATCTAGTTTTTTGGGATTACGGTTTGGGAACCGGTGTTGGTTTGTCGTCGTGGTTGTGCACGCTTCTATAGGTAGGGAAGCTTACTTTAAATTTAGAGTTTTGTACAGTTGGACATGTGAATTATTCTTGTGATAATTATGAATTTAAATGGCTTAAAATGTAATATAAAATGTGTTTAAATTGAAATTTATGAAAATACAATGATTTGGTGATTATTTGGAAAGTAGATAAATAACGAGCTGGTTTATTGAGAATTGATGATAGGATGATGTGGTTCATGCTTATGTGATTTTATCGAGCTTGCTACGTGTATTAATTAAATTGATTTGATTATTCGCAAAATAGATAATAAATTGGGTATCATTGAGAGTAATGTGTTTCGTGCTTATATGTTTTTAATTGAGCATGCAGCGTATATTTTAAATTGATTTTTAATTTATGCCTATGATATCTAGGGTGTTAGGTATAGTATGATGTCATTATGCCATGTCATTGCATTCAGTAGGGACTGTGAGAGCATGCGTTGCATTGAGCACCAGACGTTGGGATACGACTATTTGGGTGTACGGGTTTCGAAGTTGGACCATCCCATAGTACTACAAGGATTTCGGAGTTGGGCTATTCTAGATGAGTCATTGTGTGTGTGCTTGCCGCATTGGTTGATTGCAGGGTAGTAGAGAGAGTTACATCTGGTTTCGACTCGGCACTGCAGTTGTAGTGAGGGTCGGCATTGTGAGTGTAGGTAGACGAGAACCTATATTTCATTCACATATCATTGCACGATATTTGCTTATTGGGATATGTATATATGTTCTACGATGTTTCTTACTATTGTTATACCTGGATTGATGAGTATTTAGTGTGTCAAGTGGTGGATCTCATGGGTATGTAGACCGAGACGAGATATGTGTTATCTTTCATGATGGGATTCAGTTGTGGTTTTGGGGAGAACCTGTTAGTCTCGCCAGTTAGGGTGGAGACATAGGGTGTTTCCCTGTTTAACGTTGAACTCATTCCCCTTGTGTTTATTATTTTCAGGTTATGAGCCGGACAAGGTTGGATGTAGTTGATATGATGCGGTTAGCATGTTTGGACCCACTATTCATTTTAGTTGTTCAGGCCATGGTTAGGGCTAGTTTACATTTATCTCGTCTTTTCGGATTAATATATTATTCTTTTGGCACCTATGGGTGTGGTGGTATGTATCTTATGCCAGGTTGACCTGTATTTTACTTTTGTCGGGTACCGTATGTACATCAATGGACAGTGGTTTTTATTGTGGGCCTTGGAGGGGTGGCGGAGTTACCATTCCGTCTACCTCGGTCCCTTATGAGTTTTGGGCATGATATTTAATTGTCTTAGTGTTATATGCTTGTACAGAGTGTATTTTGGAGTGGACCCTATTCACCGGAGGACTCCCGTACAGACGAAACTCTACCCGATTTTTGTTAGAATTATCGGGTTGCGCTCCAGTGATCCTAGACTCCAGTACATGAGGTCCTGTGGATTTTGGGGCATTACAAACATAGAATCTCAAATAATTTATACTGTACTAAATTGATGACATATTCTCCACTCAAATTTGTATAAATTTACATATAATTTATAAAATCAAAGCAAAATGCATAATACTCCCCGTGCTTTTCAAAAGTTGTAAAATACCCCCCTGTATTATTTTTAGCTCCAAATCACTATCCTCACATTTGTAAAAGCTAGCAAATTTCCCCTTTGTACATTTAAAAAAGTTACAAAATATCCCACTGTGCTATTTTTCGCTCCAAAACACTACTATCACCTTTGTAAAAGTTAGCAAATTATCCCACTTGGATTTGTTTTTTACTCAAAACATTGACCAATTTTACCCCCTTATCTTGTAGTAACTCATTTTAAGTATTTTTTTTACTTGTTTTTTCTTGTCCTTTTCAATAATACGATTAATAATTCAAAACTTCACATTTATATATTTATTTCAAACCTAAATATAGTATTAAAAATCTGTTTAATTTTTTTTAATTATAAAACTTAAAATATGATACAAAATTAAAACATGTCTAAATTTTTTTTTTGTTATTTGTTTTCAATGGGGAGAAAAACTAACAAGACCTGTGAAGCGTTTATTATTTGGCAGTACTTTCTATGTTCAAAAGTACTTCTCATATACCATTTTTTTAGCTCTAAGTCTATTGTAGAATAGTCACGCATCAACATTAATGAGGTACTTTCCAACATAACAACTGTCATAATATTTGAAATGAAAATAACTTCTCAGGTCTTGTTAGCTCTTTAGTGATAACAGATAACAAAAACGAATTTTAGGCATATTTTAATTTTATAAGTCATATTTTAAAATTGTATTACATTAATCACAAAAAAATATATTTTAAAATAATAATAATTTTTTAAACAGATTTTTAATACCATATTTAGGTCTAAAATAAGTATATATATGTGAAGTTTTGAATTATTAATTGTATTATTGAAAGAGAGAGAAAACAAAATACTACAAATGAGTTATTTCAAGACAAGGGGGCAAAATGATTAATGTTTTGAGTAAAACAAACATATCCAAGAGGGGTAATTTGCTAGCTTTTAACCTTTTACAAATGTGAGGGTAGTGATTTGGAGCTAAAAATAGCACATGGAGTATTTTTGCAACTCTTGAAAAGCACAAGGGGGTAATTTGCTAGCTTTTACAAATGTGAGAGTAGTGATTTTGAGCTAAAAATAACACATGGAAGAATTTTGCAAGTTTTGAAAAGTAGCCCGGGGGAAGGGGGGTATTATGCAATTTTGCCTAGAATCAATTGTTTAAATAGTGTTTTTAGATTATTTAAATAAAAACTAAGTAAAAAGTTTAAAATACTTTAGTAATTACCCAAAATCATGTATATACATAACATGAGAAAATTAACAAGTGATTATTATTTAAGTAATTAGTAAGTTATTTATGAATCTATTTTTCATGAAAATAAATTTTTATTTTGCTATAATTTTTTTTTGTAACTAGGATAATAAGTGAAATATTATTGATATAATTTAAATAATTTACAAATATAATAAGAAGGGTAGGATAGTCTTTTTGTAATAAAAGTGAGGCAAATCACAACAACTCAATAGTTAACTAGGGTTAATTATAGTTTAGGAGGTTTACTTCCAAAAAGTGCAATACTTCCCGAGTTTTGTTTTAAATAACATATAAAAGTTTATCATCTTCGTAGGACCTAGACTCCAAAGAGATAGTCCTTTGAAAGTGCTACACGGATTTGCTCTACAACCCGTGTAACATTAAGTCGATGATTTGTGAAGGGATGGAGATTTGAACTCATATTCAGTACACTAGATACGATTACTCGAAGCACCGAAGATTCATCATTTTAACCATGTCTTTTACACTCGGCAATGACAAATATAAATAATATATATTTCATCAAATTAGTACAATTTTTTTAAGAAAGGGTATGTGGTCATTTATGAAAAATTACGAGTTATTAGGACATTTTCTAATATAACGTGATAGTTAATTGAACAAATCAAAATACATAGGGTGCGTTTGGAAAGCCTATTTTTTGTATTTGTTTTCTGTCTTCAAATATAATTTTTTTTTTTGTATTTGTCTTTATTTTTTTCAGCAAAAAACTAAAAACAAAAAAACGTTTGGATCAAAATATGTATTGAAAAATAAAATGGTATTGGTGGGCGGCGGGGGGCGGTGGTGGTGGGTGACTGGCGGCGGGCGGAGGCGGCGGTGGTGGGGCCCTAAACAGTGAAAAAACTCAAAAAACAACTAAAAGTTGTATTTTGTGTTTTCACCACTTTTATCCACTATTCACAGAAAACAGTTTTATTGAGAAAAAAAAAGTAAACAGTAAACGCGTTGCTAAACATGTTTTTATTTTTGAAATGAGTGAACAGTAAAAAACAAAACTGTTTTCGCGTTTGCCAAACGGACCGTAGGATTATTTGCAAATTTGTACATTAGGATTTATATACTATAATATAATATGTGTCCTATATCTGTCATCTTCTATATATATATATATATATATGTTTAAATTGCTTAAACCCCCTTCAATTTTACTCTTTTTTTTTACTATACCCCCTCAACTATGAAGTGAACTTAGAATCTCCTAAAGTTTCATAAAATATTGCACCATGGGCTTGCCCTCAAATTTTTTTACCCTTTTACCCTCCAAACTTTTTGTATTTCCACCTTACCTTTAATCCCATCCTTACTATTATATTTCTTAATTCTTTAAATTACAAAAATATTATTTATTTTAGTTAGAATATTAATTATGTCATTTACCTTTAATGTATTAGACTAAATATACTCTCAAATGTTAATTTTTTTTGTAAGTTTTAATTATTTTATTTGTAAATTAATTAAGTTGTTATTAAATTTTAGTTTGATTTAAATCATAAAACTCAATCCTAATTAATATATTCATAAATAAATCACAATTTATGAATATATTTTTATGAAAAGAAAGTTTCATTTGGGAAAAAAAAATTTAATTAGGATAATGAGTTTTATGATTTAAATCAAATTAAGTTTTATTGGAAAATGATATATATTTTGGAATATATATATATATATATATATAATTCGTCAAAAATATATATTTTTCGAATTGTTTTAAAAAAATATGATTTTTTTGGGAAAAATATATATTATGTTCTAAAATATGATTTTTTCCGAAAAATTTTTTTTTTAAGAAAAATATATATTATTTTCCAAAATATAATTTTTTTTCAAAAATAATATAATTTTTTTCCGAAATATATATTTTTTATATTTTAGAAAATAATGTATATTTTTCATAAAAAATTCATATTTTTTAAAACAATTAAAAAAATATATACTTTGACGAATCATATATATATATATATATTCCGAAATATATATCATTTTCCAATATATATATATATATATATTCGAAAATATACATATTTTTTCAAAAAATAAATTTTTTGAATGTTTGATTTTACTAAACACTCCTATACTATTGATGGTAGTTTAGGTATTATGACTCAAAATCATATTTTGGAACATAATATATATTTTTCTCAAAAAAATTATTTTTCGGAAAAAAATCATATTTTTTGAAAATAATATATACGTTTCTCAATAAAAATTATTTTTCGGAAAAAATCATATTTTTGAACATAATTTATATTTTTTCCAAAAAAATTATATTTTGGAAAAATTTCATATTTTTTTAAAAGAATTCGGAAAATATATAATTTTGACGAATTATATATATATTTTGAAATATATATAATTTTGAGGATTGGTGCAAGAAAATGAAAGTTATGGGATGTATAATTAGTTGAGGGGTATAGTAGAGAAAGAGAGTAAACTTGAGGGGGGTTTTAAGCAATTTACCCTATATATATATATAAACGTATTTCTGACTTTCTTAGGGTTTAGAAGCCGCAAGAAACCCCTCCCCAAAACCCTAACCACGCTTTCCCGACCACACGTCTTTAAGCACAGCGTTTCTCTGCGCCGAAGATCGATTGAGGCCATTAAGAATGCTTGTATTGTTCGAAACTCCTGCGGGCTTTGCCCTTTTCAAAGTATTGGATGAAGGCAAGCTCTCCAAAGTTGAGGTAATTGATCTCGTTCTATATACATACATATATGATACAAATATATAGGCATATATATATATAAATACCTAAGTATAAATGTATGTACAAAATTTGTGGGTGTTTGGGGTTTGTATTAATCGTTTGATTTCCTGTTGCAGGATTTGTGGAAAGAGTTTTCGTCAGCAGACTCAGCTAGACAGGTCACTTTTGTGTTTTCTTTCTTTCACATAAACTTTTATGTGTATATATGTCTTGGTCTTTGTATATGTTTAAAATCATGAGCCTTATATAATTATCCTGTGTTTACTTTTGGAGTGTCTTGTGTATAGATAGATGGTCATTGGTGTTACAAGCATTGGCATTTATCTCAAATGTACATATACATATACACAAACACGTGTATGGTAAAAACTGCAGGGAAACCAAATAGAGTGGATTCAATATAAAAGCTGAACCTTAATATGCTGTTGAGATAATATAGATACTCATTGGTGGCATTTGTTACAGCTGGTGTTCGTAAATTCTTGTCCATGCTACTTGTAATATTCATTCCTTTTTCAAAATCAAATATGGACTGTGTTAAACATAGTTGTATGGTTATAAATTTTCAAAATATATGTTTTCTCGAACTTTTGGATTCCTTTGTTTCCTATTGTATACTAGCTTATTGATGTTTCAGATAACATATTATTTTTTAGTTTGATACTCCCATCACATAAAATGACAACTGGTCATTTTTATCAATATGGTTCAGTTAATGTATTGAATTTTTCATTGTGACCTGACAATGTTCCGACCATTGTCAGATTTTAATTTGCAATTAACACGTCATGGATAGAGCAATTATCTTCTAAAATTATAGAACGGGTGATGCAGTGCATCAAATGGCTAAAACTACACGTTTGTACAGCATGTCATGCTGACATCTGATATATGAAATCTTTTGCTGTGTCATGCTGTTGTTATGATGGCCATTTAGAGCAAATATTAAGGGTTTTGGTGCAATGAAGTTTTCGTTGTCCTCTGAATCTTTTTGATTCTTATTCCTGCTTTGGGTTCTTGTTCATATTCTTTCTTCAATTCGGTATTGAATCTTTGATCTAATTGGTTTTTTCATATGAAATTTAGGTTGTGAAACTGAAAGCATTCTCAAAGTTTGAGAACACATCAGAAGCTCTGTCTGCAGCCACTCTAATTATTGACAGCAAGCCCAGCAAAGGTCTCCGCAAGTTCCTGCGTGCTCACTGTGATGGTGAAACACTGGCTGTGGCTGATTCTAAACTTGGAAATGCAATTAAGGAGAAACTGGTTAGATAACATCTTAACTCTTAAGAAATATCAGACCGACATAAAATATCCCAGCTTCAACTTTTGTTCATTTTAAGTTGGATCTTTTGCCGTCCTGCAGCAAATCGAATGTGTGCACAACAATACCGTGATGGAACTGACGAGAGGGGTGAGGAGTCAACTCACTGAACTCATATCTGGTCTAGCTACCCAAGATTTGGCTCCAATGAGCTTGGGTTTATCCCACAGCCTCTCTAGATACAAGCTAAAATTTAGCCCTGATAAGGTGACTTCCTCTCTCTATATTTACTATAGTTCTATTGGTTTTGGCAAGGTGTATTTGCATTTGTCTGTGTACTTGGCTTTTTCCTTTCCTTTTCTTTTTTCTTTCCATTAGCAGCAACTACATGTGTCATTAGAATCAATGCATGTCATGAATAATGGATGATTAGAATGGGGAGTAAGCCCAATTACTTCTGTTTTCTTCTACTCTTTCACTTAATTTTTGCTGTTTTTTCTAGGTGGATACAATGATTATTCAGGCCATTGGCTTGTTGGATGATCTTGACAAAGAATTGAACACATATGCAATGAGGGTTCGAGAATGGTACGGGTGGCATTTTCCGGAGCTTGCAAAGATTGTACAAGACAACATCCTCTATGCCAAAACAGTAAAGCTGATGGGTAATCGTGTAAATGCTGCAAAGCTTGATTTCTCTGAGGTAGAGCTTCTGTTTTCTTCTTAGTTGCACTTTTACTGACTAGGTTTCTCCACATGGGCCGCATTTTTTAATTAGGTTACCATTATCTGTTTAATGTAGGTTTTAAATTCGAAAATCCAGCTTTTCACTTTATGCTTTTTTTTTTGAAAGGTACTGTATATTTTTTTTCTTTTCATATTTAACGCACAATATGCACCAACCTAGTTTGTTCCCAATTCTACTGTTTTCATGGTTTAATGATTAACTCGTTGGAAATAAATGGTTCTCTCTCCCCAAGTCCCAACTGGGGCAGCATGGAGATGATCATATGGTATTCTTTTCAATAGTCCGTCCTTAATTTTTTTTCCCAAATATTGTTGAAAGGTAAGTGAATGTTTTGTTGAAACTTTGGCTTTGAGTGTAAAGGTTTATATTGGTATAAGTTATTTGTTGGAGATCAAATAAGTTTTCTGATGCATACTGAGGAACTATGTTACTAGAGGGTTGTAAATTACTAATATTTTGGAAGATGATGAGTTGGGGATTGTTAATGCTCATTGTAAATGTTCACAGATACTACCAGAGGAGGTGGAGACAGAGCTGAAAGAGGCAGCCATGATTTCTATGGGCACTGAAGTTAGTGATCTTGATTTGATGAACATTAAGGATCTCTGCGACCAGGTTCTTTCTCTTTCAGAGTATAGAGCTCAACTGTACGACTACTTAAAGAGTAGGATGAACACCATTGCACCAAATCTAACCGCTCTTGTTGGAGAACTAGTTGGTGCCCGCCTTATCGCCCATGGGGGCAGTTTATTGAATCTTGCAAAGCAACCTGGGAGTACGGTTCAAATTCTTGGTGCAGAAAAGGCTCTTTTCCGAGCTCTAAAGACAAAGCATGCAACCCCCAAGTATGGGCTTATATACCATGCATCTTTAATTGGGCAAGCAGCACCAAAACATAAGGGTAAAATATCACGATCTCTTGCTGCCAAAGCTGCATTAGCAATTCGATATGATGCTCTTGGAGATGGCCAAGATAACACTATGGGATTGGAGAACCGAGCTAAGGTATTTCGGATCACAAGTTGGCAGATAACTATGTTTCTTGTACGTTTTCATCTTTTTACTTTACTTAGCCTTTTCTCCTGTAATGTTTCATAGCTTGAAGCACGTTTAAGGAATCTTGAAGGCAGAGAATTGAGTCGTTCGGCTGGTTCAGCTAAAGGCAAACCTAAGATAGAACCCTATGATAAGGACCGTAAGAAGGGAGCAGGAGGATTGATAACCGCTGCCAAGGTCTGGAATTCATTTCCTTTGGTTGTATGATATTTGTTGTTTATGTTACTTGTTCCTTGCAAGTAATGACTTTCTATATATATATTTTTTGTAGACATACAATCCTTCTGCGGATTCTCTTCTTGGCCAGACAGATTCAGCAGCTGAGAAAGAAGAGACGGTCCCAAAGAGAAAGAAGCGTGAAGCACAGGAATCCGAGACTGCAGCAGAAGAAGAGGCACCTGCTGCTGATGATGAACAGAAGCACGACAAGAAGAAAAAGAAGAAGAAGAAAGTTGCTGAAGAAGAGGTAACAGATGCCTCTGCTGAACCAGGAAGTGAAGAGCCGAAAAAGGAAAAGAAGAAAAAGAAGAAACATGTAGCTGAGAATGCTGAGTTGGATAACAATGGCGATAATGTTGAAACAGCAGAGAAGAAGAAAAAGAAAAGAAAACATGCTGAACCGGATGAGGAAGAAACTGAAACGCCTAGCAAGAAGAAAGAAAAGAAGAAGAAGAGAAGTGAAGTATGATAATAAGGCCGGTAAAGTTTTTGGGTGAGTTGCAAACCTAACAATTTTGGGTTATCTTAGTCGATGGATCGGTGTCCCTGTAAAATTTATGCTTTGTTGGTTTATTTTTTGTTATTGTAGACTTCCAACTTTATTTCTAGTGTTTTTTTTTTTATTTCTTTTGTAATTTATGGAGATGATGATCTTGCAAGAGGATGATTTGGTAGTCTGCATTAGGGCTGTTCAAACCGGTTTCAGTTTCGTCTAACCGAACTGATTTTTTCGGCTCCTGAAAAACCGGAACCAAAACCGAAAGGGGAAGGAAGGTAAGGTTCGGTTCCGGTTCCTTCTATTTTTATTTATTTATTTAAAAAAATCTCAATTTTATAAGATAATATAATTATAAACTAGAGTATTTGAATTAAAGCAAACTCAAAATTAAATATCTAATTAGTGGAATAAAAAAAGTAGCTTGGAATTCTACTGTTATTGATTTTTTTTATTTTTTCGTGACAAAAAAGAGTACAATGAAATGACGTTAAGATAAGGGGGAGTTGAGTAGCTTTGTTGAGTCTGTTGCTTTTTGGAAATTGATTCTTTTCTTGGTTAAACCTTGGGGTATGGATTTGCTTATTACGTCATATGCTAATTTGGTTTGGAGATGTATTCGTCTTGGTAATTGTTAGAGTTACAGGTTTCTGACGTTGGTTTTTTTGTATTCCTCAAGCATTGCAGGATCATGCTATTTGTAGAGGTTTATTGCTAATCTTTTTGCTTAATAATAATTTTTTTAAAAAAAAATAAAAATATCTGTTTTGGTTCCAGTTCGGTTCCGGGAGACCGGAACCGGAACTGAATTAAAATTATCGGTTCTTGAAATTTTAGAACCGAAACCAGAACCGAACTCCTATAGAACCCGAACCGAGCCTCCTGTTCCGGTTCAGTTCTTGAACACCCAGCATCATAACTGCATCAGACTTGTTCTCTATATATGATGGGTTTATTTATCAAAAAGGCAATTTTGTCATGCACATAATTTGTGGTAGGATTGCAACCTTTTTCATCGTATTTTGATACCACTAACAAACATTTCAGTTTCGTGTTCTAATTTATTGGTTATGAAGCATTTTCAACACATTGTGATTATCAACAAGGAAAGGATTGTTTTTTTATTTTTTTTTTCGTTTTAATGATTTGCTTATCTCAAATGGTTGAGATGGAACAATTTTGTTTCTATTTTGTGTACCTATAAAAGTAGTGGTGCATTTATGTTCATGGTCATGTTTGCTAACAGTAATATTTCCTAATATTGTTTTCCGGAAAAGTAAAATTATAATTTTGATTTTTGATGATAATTTTGATTTTTGATGGAGAAGCATAAAGTAAAATCATGTTTTTTTATTTATCGATTATTATTATTTAAAAAATAATAGAAGATAGAAAGTATGTTTATTAGAAATATGTTTAACAAAACAATCAGCCTAAATAATTAAAAAAAAACTTTTTGAATCAATTTTAAATTTTTTTGATGTTATTCAAAATTTTTATTTATTACTCTTCAAAAGTAAAATTAGTAATTTTATTTTTCTTTTTCCTTTTGAGCATGTGAAAGTAGGAAACATGAAATGTTTTTTTTTTTTTTTTAGTAAACTGGCCCATATTGTCTTGATTCACTGAGTTAGTTTTGTCATAATCGCAAAATGAGCAATGTTTCCACAAAAATACAACATTTTCAAAACCACATAGAAGAAAATTTAAAACTCATTTCTATTTTGTTACTATCTTTTATATTTGGATTTTAGTTGTTCATTTTGCCTAATTTATTTGTCCAAAATTAGTTATTCAGTTTTAAATTTCAATACAATATTATTATATATATTTTTAAATAATTTCTTTTTATTAATTTTAAAAAGCAATGATCCCTATAAAAATCACAATTATACTATATTATATAGGGTAAAATAATAAAAAAATAATATAAAAAAATTATTAACTTTTCAAACATGAAAATCTAAAAATGGAGAGAGGGAGTAATATAATGCACCAGTAGAATTTGTTACTACATTCTTGAAAAGATGAATAGTTTTTTTGGAAGGGGTTGTGCGTAGGAATTTGTACCCATTAACAAGTATGAAGTATAGAATTTTGAAGAGTAGGTTGAACAAAGAAGAGTAGGTGTAATGCCATTATGGATATATATATATATATATATTATAATATAATCCACCATTATTTGTCGCTTGACCTTTTGCACTTACCAGTCAAGGGTGGTACTGGAAGGTGTAAAAAGAATACTTCTTCATTAAGGAGTTCTCTTGGAGTTTTGTATATATATATATGTCTGTAGATAGCTTTACAATAGAATTGAATCAGACTATATATTCACATCACTACCGCATTATATATATATATATAATCATAGAAAGAGAAGAGAAAGATGCCTCCAGGTTGGGGACCTCCACCAGGGCCACCAGGGCCTCCAGGCTGTGGCTGTTTTGATTTCCTCTGTGGAGGAATATGCCGAGCCCTAGCTTCATGGTAACTTACCTCTCTCTCCCTCCCTCCCTCCCTCACACACACACACACACACTTTACAAGATTGAGGGTGATTAGCTATATATAAATGCATACTTAGAACAAGAAAGAAATTTGAAGATCTGATGCTAATTCAGTACCACCATCATAGTAGAATTCACCCAAAAAATCAATAATTACAAGAATAGAAAATAAAATACAAATAGGTGCATTGTGAGCCCTCGAACATGGTATTCACAAATCTGTCTACTTTTCTCAAACACTTAAAAATTAAACGTAGATCTGAAATATGTTATCATAGTTAACAATTCTATCTACTTTTTTCAAATATGTATATTTGAATTTTTTTTATAAACTTGTAATTTGTTATCACGATTAACCCTAATCCTCTCTTATTATAGACAAAAAAAATGATAGTTTGATCCAAAGCAAAGAGTATATGCAAATCACTTTACTTTATTTCACTAAATAATACTCCCTCTTATTTCACTAATTACAATATCACCCCTAATAACTGATTCCGTTCACCGAAAAAAGAAAATTACTTTTATACCCATATGTATTAAATAATTTTTATTTAAAAAAATATCTGAATTATACTATTACTTATTTACCCTTTTCAATTATCTTCTTCATACCCCTCTCTTTCCTAAAACACCTAAACCAAATCCTAACCCTAGAAATCCTTCAATTTACCCATAATAGAAATCAATTGAATTGTTTCTTCATCAAATTCTCAAATACATATACACATATTTACCCATTTTCAATTAGGGTTGATGAAAATGGAGGGGAATTCGATCTCTTCATCAAACCATACTATATATACTTATATATCTATATATATATATAACTATCTATATATATACACGCACATATATATACATATATAATTATATAGATAGATATACACCAATCTATATATATACACGCACATATATATATATATCTATCTATATATATATATATACACACATATATATCTACATATATGTATATGGGTATATACATATATTTATGCACATATATATATGTATATATAAGTGATGAGGGTAGTTTAGGCATTTCACATCATTTTAGATGGGCAAACAGGTCTTTACACACATATAAGGGTAATTTGGTCATTTCGCATCTCAGATTTTGGTTGACCCGATTTGACCTTGCCGGAGAATGAGTTGAGGGGGTGAGTGAAACTGAAATGACAGTTTCAAGGAGTGAAACTGTAATTAGCGAAACAAGAGGGAGTGCGGGTATAATTTACACTATCAACAGGGGTGAAACTGTTATTTACCCTAAAAAATATTCTCTGGATCTTTAATTTGGAACCCTTTTTTACTATTTGGTTCATTTTTTATATTTTTTAATTATTCATGTAATATATTTTTCGTTTTTGCAGTTTCTATCTGCTGTGCTGCTGCTGCATCTTCGAGAGCTGCTGTGGACCAATGTTTGGTGGGCCACCTGGACCTCCTGGCCCACGTTTCTAATTTCTAATTTGCTGATTTCCCTTTTGTTTTTGTGTAAGTCAGAGGTGTCTGAACTATGAGTGAACATAAAAATAAATAAATAAAAAGTATAAAACCAAAATATTTGGATTTTTTGGTTTTAGTTCTCTATAGCAATTTCTATTTTCTTTTGTCATTTCTTTCTCTTTGCTTCTTTCTTCCTCTTACTTTTGTGTTTTATGCTTTTGGGGATTCGAATAACAAGGCCAATTCTTAACTCCAACGCAATGATATTGTCTCTTTCAATGTCATATGACCAAAACTTGCATACAAAACTGTACATATTGAACCAGATAAAGGGAATATTACCGTGTAAGCTTTTTTTTTTTTACTCTGGCAAATCATTTTTCATTTTCGATTCTCAAAAAAAAAAGGAAAAAAAATATTTATCTTAAATTTGATTATATTCAAGGGGAAAAAGATAAATACTTGTGAGTTGAATATTGCAAGGCCATAACTGTTGGACTCGTTTGGAAATTCTTTGGGTGCACTTGAAAATTAGTGTTTTCGTTTTCGTTTTTTATCCCTTGAGAACAAAAAAAATTCTCATTCTCGTCCTAAGGGTAATCTGGGAACAAAAACATATTTGGCTGAAAATTTTGTCTAAAAACATTCGGGAACAAAATAAAAACACGTTTTTGAGATTTATTTGGAATAAAAAGTAGAAAACAAATTGTCAAATGATGAAATTAAGTTTGACTTGATTGTCATCCCTTGTACAAACCAGCTAAAATGTACACTTTCAAGTCTTCCATACAACAATGAACATGATCACTTTGCTGTTGTTCAAAAGATTAACATACAAGAATATATATATAAGTAGTAACATGTATAAAGACTACATCACCCCAATTCGATTGGGAGTGTCAAGTTGCATAGGTAAGGGTTTGTGTTGGTGGTGGTGTCAATTTGCAGTGGTGGGGGTTTGTGGTGGTGGGGGTTAGGGTTTGGAGGTTGAAGATGGCGGTTAGGGAATCTGCAACAATTAATTTTTCTTTGGCTGAGAACAAACAGTGCCGAAAACAAAAAAATACCATTTTGGTGTTCTCAAATTTTGAAATAAGGGTGAGAAAACGTTTTTTTACTGTTTACGAAAACAAAAACCATCAAAGGCTCCCAAACGCGTTTTTGTTCCCGTGAACAGTGAAAAAAACAAAAACAAAAACGGAAACACCAGTTTCCAAACGAACCCTTTATTTTTTTATTTGTTTTTTGGATGAAAGAACAAAAAATATTTTTGTATTTGTCTTTGTATTTTTCTCCAAAAACCAAAAATAAATATGTGTTTGGGGCAAAAATTGTATTTGGTTCTTTCACACACATACACACACACTGTTATGCCCCAAATTTCCTAAGACTCCAAAACGCGAGCCTAAGAATTTAGGGAGTGAAGCGGAAGTGAAAAGAAACGGAATAAAATCCCATTAAGTCATCAAATACCCGTACGAGGGCAAAATAGTTATTTCCATGCCTAAAATATATGAAAAAGATCACTAGGGATCGAAAAGGAAGTAAAACGACTCAACGACAATCTAAACGGATCATCCCAACACCCCATGTTTACCTGAGAGTAAAACTGCCATTTCAGGGGTAAAACATAATTTTCAAGTACAACTACAAAGTTTGGACCTAGCATAGGCCGTAAGAACAAACGGAACTCAATTCGAGCAACGAAACACAAAATAAGAAAGTTGGAAAACAGTGTCGGATAATGACAACCAAAATCAAAAGTTGAAGTACCCCACTTTCACCAAGGGTAAAATGAGTAATTCAGGAGAAAAATGGTCATTTCAAAGTTCAAATACGTAGTTTGGACTAGGACAAGCCATAGGAATAAATGTGGCTTAATTTGAAGGTTCGAGGTGGAAACTATGCATTTTTTAAAGTACACGCATGAGCTTTTGCTACTGCAGCTCCAAACGTAGTAAACTACACTTTTTAATGAAAACACAATGTAATCTGCTACAAAAATCAGCAACTCAGCTCCCACATGCAACTGACTACAATTTCTAGTGCAATGAGATGTAGTTGGCTCAATTTTCCAGCCTCTTAACTCCAAAATGTGAAATTTTAAGAAAATATAGAAAAATGTTGATTTTGCATACGGACTCCGTTTTTCGCACCACTGGTCTCGAAAAATCACAAATATTGGAAACGTGAGTTTTTCATTGATGTAATTCAAAAATAAACACCGAAACCTCGGGAAACGCATAAAATGAAAACTTTAAATAAAAGTGATTATTTAAACTATCGTAAAATTATCCGTCTTATCCCTGATCTCCGTTTTTAACTACTGTCGGTTTCTAAAAGTCAAAATATTTATAAAAATGAGTTTATAAAACATTTATAAAATGATAAAGTTTGTCGGGGTTACGAGGGTGGGCAAAAATGGGTTTTTCCTTTCATAACAAAAATGGTTTGATTGAAAACTTTGAAAAATGTCGTTTTCAGCCAATTCCCTAATGACCACGCTCAATAGCTATTATCCACCTCACATGTCAAAATGAAAAGATTTGATGTCTACATTAAAGTGCACAAAGGCGAACACGTCATGTATTCATAAAATGAAATCGTTTTATATCATCGGCACCGAAGTGCATCAAAATCATAAATCCACGCGCCTAGCACTCCAAAGGATGATACATAAAATACAATCTACCCGGCTAACATGCTAGTCGACAAAAGAAGGTAATACATTGTATGAATTACAAGTTTGCAAAAGAAAACATATGAATACATATATCACTTATACTTCACAAAATGGTAAGGTCCATTACTATAAGTATAAAAGGACGGACAAGACGCCACAAAATCCCGAAGGGACTACGAACCTCCCGTAGCGGGATCATCACCTGAAAAATATAATATATCGTGAGGTGAGCTCACTAGCCTAGTAGAGGAAGCGTCATTGCCTCAATCTCGGTAGTCCGAGTGATACAATCCACCCAAGGTCATGCTACTAATCCTAGGTCGGTCTCTTTCCCCACATGGCTCTCACGCCAATCCGGGATCCCATCGAACCCAACAATCAATTTCCCCAACATGCTCACATTATAGTCATTCAAACATAACATGCTTCAACATTGAAATCATAATCACATATATGATAGTTTAAATACAATATGACTCAACACACCTCATAGTACATACTTCGCCCAACACAGGTTAACGGATACACACTTTGGCAATTTACTTTTAAGGATACAAGCTCATCAAGTAATGTGGAGTACCACACCGATTCTTCCCAAGTGTTTTTGACACTTCAAACTTTCAACAAGGAAGAGCGGTTGCACGAGAGCCCAGTTTGCGACTCCCGTGCTCCTAGACCCAAAGGTCACGAATATGAGCCCCTCTTACGACTCCCAAACCATTATCACATTTTCAGACTTACTAGTTTCGTAGGGGTGAAAGTCCTCCTGGCCAGTTGTTGTGACGATCCGACACAAAACTACTTAAATATGAATACACGACTCGCATACCAACGTCTTGTTTTTGACACTACACGATGTACTCAATATGCATCAAGGATTTCATATCAATCATATTCCATCACAATACATACTTTTTCTCATTTGTAATATATTGTACTCAATATAACCATGGTCCATCATAATACATGTTTTATCTCTTTATGCAATATATTATGCCCAACTTATTCACATGCTCATAATATCACATTTATAAGCAATAAATCATAAAAACATTTATATTACATAATCATGCTTTCAAGGACCTAGTTCATTGTCTAAGTTGTCAAGACTCAACTCGCATATATATATATATATATATATATATATATATATATATATATATATACACGACATATTTACACATAGATGCACACACCCTCATCCAAAAACTAAAACAACTCATTTTCCCCTACCTCAATCCAAGCAAGCCTACACAAGAATGCCCAAAAGAGGTCCAAACCAATCTACCAATCCAAGTGCTCAATATGATAGCTTCCAACTAGCAAAACACCATTCAATGAACAACAAGTTTACAATGGTGTCACAATAAACTGAAACTATTCAAAAATGGCTCCAACCACAAAAATCAAAATGAAATCCTAATGATAGCTAATTTAGGGTTCCATGGAAAACATAACTCAAGAGAAAGGATTCTTGAACTTATCACAACTCCACTACAATATGAGTTAAATTTCAATAACCGAAACACTTGGTGGAAAGGTTCAACTTATGGTCTTTAACAAGATTTAAGAGAGAAGAAAACCAAAAATTAAAATTTGAACACATCCTAGGGTTTGAAGTTGGAAAACTCAAAAGAGTTAGAGACTAACCCCAATACTTAAAGCAAGTGGAAGAGGAGAATAATCCAAACAAGTTCAATGTTAAACACTCCTTCAACCTCCAAGTGGAAGGAGATGAAATCAAATGAAGAAGTAAAGAAATGGAAGAGGAAAGGAGAAGTGTAGAGAATGAATAAGTCTTGCTAATGGAAGACTTATGGAGTTATAGAGATTCTCCACTCACACCTCTCACAATCCAATGGTGCACATTAAAGCTAGAAAATGAATGAAGGATCCAAGTGTTGAAATGAAGTATTGCAAAGTGAATGACCTAGAATAATGCATTCTTGCATTTAAATGTCATCCAAACAAGGCCCTATGATCCATGGGTTGTGAACGAATATGTAAGACTTGAATCAGTGGTGGAGAATGAGACAACACATAGAAGTGTAAAATGACAAAATTCTTCCAAACTTAGGTTTAATTACAAGAGTGTCATCATGACTCTCAATTACCCCTTTACCCTTTGTCATCCTCTCTATTTACCACCATGTCACTCATATCCCAACACTTTATTAAATCTCTACACTTTCCACTAAGTGCTCTTAATCTGAAAATACCAATTTATCCTTCAATCATTTATTTCCCGAAATCGTTTTCAACAATTTTTATTATTCTCAAAATGAAAATACAACATGCAACTTACAAATTTAATATCACATAAAACATGTAAGTCATGCTAAGAACATAAACACATTAAGCACGTAATCACATTAAACACATAATCATGTATACATTTAATCATTAATATTTTTTTTAATTAACATATAAAAATACCGGACGTTACACATGCACATATATACACACATACACACGAATTGGGGGTTAGGATTGTTCATGGTCGTCGATTGAGAGTGGAGTTCCAGTGGTTCTTGAGGAGACGAGCCATGGTGGCCCACTTATTGTCGAACTTGGTGTGGGATCTGACGATGGTGTCATCCTCTTCCGCCATGAAGGGGCGGTGCTCCACCTCAGGTGATAGCCGATTGCACCACCGCAGAAGGCATGACTTCTTGGATCGACCCAGAATCGATTTGCTAATGATTGTCCAGTTCCTGGGTCCATGCTTCTCAACCAGCCTCTACAACAACCTGTCTTCTTTGGGGCTTCATGAACTTGGTGGTGGGTTGCGAATTGATGGTTGGGGTTTTGAATTCGGGGTTAGAGCTCTGGTGGTGGTGGTGGTCGTGTCACGCCCCAAATTCCAAGGACTCCGAAACCCGAGCCTAAGAGCTAAGGGAGTGATTGCGAAAGTAAAAAGAAATGAGAACCAACGAAATTCAATCATCAAATACCCACGAAAGGGTAAAATGATCTGATACCATGTTGTCAAGCCCCTAAGATTCCCGAAACTCAAATCTAGAGAATCAGCGAATCTCCAAGGGATGACGCTAGTCAAGCGACTACTAGAGTCAACAACAACAAAGAGACACATGGAATAACAATAAAAATATACTTCATGTCAAGTAGAATGCTAGAAACTCACTAGCATCCTCCAATACCAACTGACATGCTCCTAAATTCCTAAGACTCCCGAACAGGGACATCCGAGGAATCCAGGAGGTGATCCTTAATACAAATGACCAACTAAGACATCATTAACCAAGAAAACATATGGGTTAATGATAGAAATGGTATATTTAATACCCAAATGACTAATAAAACTAAGCAGCGGAATCTAACGAAAATCCGGCAGAGTTCCGTTTGTAAATGGAACATCCGGACAACCAAACACAACACAATAACCTGCCCAAAGCAATTCAATAATCACAATGGCTTCCAAGCCCTACATTCATCAATCCTAATAGGGTCGAGGTAGTGGAAAGAAACCAAAACCCCTCCAAACCCTCTAACATTAACAGAGCCACAAATGCTCGAATAAAAATACAGAAGAGCACCTAACTGTGCAGAATAGATACAATACATCCTGAAAGAATAAATACAAGAAATAAAAGAATACATCAACAGGGATATGCCAACAGACTGGCTCCCAAAAGAAAATACATAACAATCCCATAACAATGGGTAGAGAAACTGAGAGCGGATACCTATCGTCCCCAAACCAGTCGTACTGCAACCGTAACCGCATCACCAGCGCGACTCCAAACCTGTAACACGGAAACAAGAGAAAACTGTCGTTGCACTGCATCCTGCTCATAGCCGTATAATTTCTGCAACCTGGCGTGGAATACCAGGGGGCAAATGAAATTCCCTGTGAGCAAATAAGCTCAGTGGGAAAAGATATCCTAACTACCACATCCTCTGATAGTTTAGGTAAAGCTAAACCGTCTAATAAGATATAAATATAGCCCAACTAGTCCCATCCACGCAAACCCAAGTCAACACGCTCATATACTATCGTAAACGAGTATACATAAGTATATAGGGAATATGTATATATATATCTACACGTATATATATATAAATACACAACATGAGTCTCTAAAACTCGTATTCCAAGTACCCAACACCAATAGTCTACACTATTCCCACCAACGTACATCAAGTACCCGACACTAAGGTCAAATCTAACCAAGTCACAAAGTGCTCACATCACCAAACAGAAGATCCAACAGAGGAGATCACACTCACCTCTAATATCCACAAGGAAACAAAATCCACCAATAGTACCAAGGAATGCTCAAATCCTACACCCCGATAACACATGAAGGAAAACACCCACGCCATTGCGTACTAACACAACATCATCAATATATATATATATATATATATAACAAATCTCATCCCTCTCCTAGAGTAAGTCTGTACCTCAAGGATGGGATCACCCCATCATCTCACTATGCGAAAACCTCAATGCTATCTCCAACAAGTCAATAAGTCACCAACGGGATAAATCCATCACTAACACTTGCACTATAAGCTACAAAACCACCCGATCAATTCACTAAGAGTACAAGAACTCAACTTCCAAGAACGACCACTTAAGGGTCACCAAAACGAAGCAAAGGAAAAGAGTTCCCAATGCTAACCAACAGATAACCAAGACAACAACGTCAAGGTTAAGAATACCCAAACAAGGAAAGAACACCACAAGTGAACAAAGAAAGAACACCAAAAGTGAACAAGGAAACCAAAAACGAATGGCCGAGAGTGGAAGTAATAAAAAGATGAATCCCAGAGATTCAATAGTTTTTAAGAAAAATGTTTTCAAACTCGAACCGATCCATTTGGCATCCATGCCCCTAACGTAAGAAAAACTCAAATCACCTAGGTGGTGAAACCAATAACCCAGAAAAGAGAAAGGCAATACTATATGTGTGCACTGAACAACGACAAGCCTCAAAACCGAGACTAAAAAAAATGATCGGAAGCAAAGGTGAAACAATGGAACACCTTTCAAAACTCTACAAGTCGAGGTTTTGAGAAAGAAGTCTCGTAACCTCAGAATCCCAAGAAAAGTAATAAAATAGTTTTCTTTTAGAAAATCACACAGTAGAAATGACCGTCTTGCCCCCGGTCTCCGTCAGTTGCCATCACCGGCTTTTAAAAGTTAAAATCTTTTCAAAGAAGATCCTAAGATCATTTTATAAGGTATTAAAACTTTTCATTTCTACGGGGGTAGGCGAAAACGGATTTTTCCCTTTAAATACAAGAGTTTACTTCAAAACTTAGGAAACACCGTTTTCGAAATGACAGCCAATAAGGGAAAACACAACTCTATAGAATCAAATGACAACACCAGGAAAAAGTTCGGCACCACGCCGTAACCGACAACTCAAGGAATAACATACAAGTCAACGACCACGTACTAGTGTACAAAACACAGTACAAGAAATGCTTAGGGGAATGAACTAAGCACTATAAACCACGCTACAGTACCCTAAGTACTTAATAGAACTCACCTCAACCATAACCTCTTATCTCCCAATCAAAATCTCAGTTACAATTGATAACATATTCCTCAAAAGTGAAAGGCACCTAAAGGTCCATACTACAACTCACAATCTCATCACCCGCCTTCTCGAAGGCCCCAAATCATAACTGATACTAAAATCAATCTCGGATCTCAAATCTCTAACAAGTCACACAGCCAACCAAAATCACCAAACTACTAACCACAATCACAAGACTACTAACCACAGTCACAAGACTGCTAACCACGATCACAAGGCTACTAACCATAATCACAAGGCTACTAACCACAATTACAAAACTATTAACCACATTCTCTAAGGCATTACTCCACATCAACTTAACCTCAATTCTACAATCCATCTCTAACTTCAACTAACCACAGAAGTCGCCAGACCAATATACTTAACCTCCCCTACGGGCACAAAAGTATACAACACAAGTATAAGGACACACGCCTCGTTTATACTTTAATAATTACTGCTTTTAATTCCCGTTTTCACATTTATCACTTTCAACTGAGCATTTTATAAAATGAATTCATTTTGCATATTCATAAATAATCATGCTCCAACATATATATATATATACATATCAATAAATCACATGATGATATGCAACGCACCGTACTCACAGACCGCCTGTGGTACACACACACAAAAACACACCCTTCCCAAGGGTACTGGATCATTCTCTACCATTCCCCTGAGGATACAGCTCACTAAGGAATGTAGACTTATCGTCCCGTTCTTCCCAAGTGCTTTTGACACTTCACACTTTTAACCAAGGAAGACGTCCACCACGGCCCAGCCGTGAACATAGGGCCTTGGACTATGTGTCCTCCCCCTATATCGTCTGCATTCTCAGAAGATTAGTTCCGTGGGTGCAGCACCCCCTGGCCAGTTGTCACGACGATCCAAACACAAACGTCTACCCGTGCCTCACGCACAAAGGAAGTAGACCACACCAAATGAATCTCTCTGCAAATGGTGAAATCATGCAACACATGCACCAACACCCATGTCTCACAATACATGGTGTACGCAACAAAATCATGTCCAACATAAATATGTAATGCACCATATTTATAAAAATACCCCCATGGTAATATCAACATAAATCTCAAATCTCTGTACATGCTTTTAAAAATATATTAAAGCATTTAAATCGTGAGAAAATAGATTCATATTCTAAACAGTATATTTTCTTTAATTCTTTAGAAAATATTTCAATTTCAATTAACATGTCTTTTTAAATAATTTAAACAATTATTTCACGTATACCAAAAGGATCCTAGCACATCGTCTAAGCTTTTCGAATCTCTAATAACCCATTTAAATTCGTAAGGGTTTCTAAGCCGTCCATTCTTATTTAATTTAAATAATAATATTATTTAATCACATAGGAATAATTTAATAAATTTTCTTAAATTAATTCCTAAGCCCCATCCTGATCCTAAACAATTTATAGATATTTAAACTAGCAATTTAATATATCTATAATAAATTAAATAAGGGTTTTGCACCCCTAAACTACTTCAATAATGCGGAGTGAGAAATATAATTTCCCACCTAATTATACGTTACCGAACAGCCCGAAACAGCACAGTACCGGCGCCCGAATATGAAGCCCGCCGACCAAAATCTTCCAAAAATTATTTCGAATATATCGAAATGTCCGTCTCGACAACCTATACGATATATACGAAGCCCATTAATAATCGGTTAATTAATTGGGTTAAATCTAAAATACCCCAAATGAAATCTATAACCTATAAATGCGATTTCCGGGCAAACCATTCATCCTAAAATCACGAAATTAATATATGACAAATACTACGTAGGTACGAAACTACTCACCGAAAATCGGCTCAAACCGATCACCGGAAGGTCGCCGAAAAATTGGCCGAAGCCTGGCCGGATCGCCCCTGCCACGCGCGTCACCCCTGCTGCGTGAACCAGCCGCAGCTACTCGCTCCTCCGTGCAAGCCGCCGCCAGCCACGGTCGCCGTCCTCCGCCATAGCCGCCGCTCCCCTAGCTCCAGCCGCCGTCGACCGCTGTGCACCAGGTCGTAACTCACTGGCCGTATTCCACAGTCCGGCGACCACCATAGTTTCCGACCCTCTCTATCTCTCTTGCCTGACCGGCGACCATGGAGGATGGAGACGTGAGATAGCTACTTCAGTCGTGGAGAAGAAACGAAAGAGATGAAGAGAAACGGGAGTGGTATCGTGTAGGAGAAGGAGTGTTTCAGCAGGTCTGTGCACATGCATATACATATACACATATATGACCTAATTGCACAAGCAACCCTCAACTTATCCATAATTGCGAAATGATCCCACTTCAATATATATATATATATATACAGTAAACCCCAATAATTATCGGGAACGCCCAAACATAATTTCGTAAGCCCGAAATAATAACGGAACGTCCAATTAATTATATCGGGGTAGAAACCCAAATGTCGGAACACTTAAACAAGCCCGACCAATTAAAATGTGTCGTCATTCAATCGAAACACAAATCATTAAACGTCGAATAAACTAATGTCGAAACGAAACCGTGTAATTGACAACAAGAATTCGCGTAGTGTCGTCCAGTCGACTTTAAAACTAAACGCGAAAAATTTACAGGTATCAAATACCAAGAATAAATAATACGTCATGAACAAGTGACGTCATTATTGGAATTAAAATTATAAATAATTTCAGGAAAAAGGAAAATAACACGGGGTGTTACAGGTCGTGTGTGTATTTGTAGTGGTGGTGGTTGTAGTGGTGGCGGTAATGGCAACGTGTGTGTATATATACGTGTGTATGGAGAGGGAAGAACAAACAATGGGAAAACATCAAAAACACCAAATTGGTGTTCTCTAATTTTGCTACTTTTATGTTTTTATTTTTGCAACTGTTCACAAAAACGTTTTGGGAAAAATGGGTGCCAAACATGAATTTGTTCCATGAACAGTAGAAAAAAACAAGAATGAAAACAACAACACCCCTTTCCAAACGGGGCCTTAAAAAGTAGAATTGGATTTCAAATTTGTTAGCGTGCTTTTTTGTAGTCTACGAGCCCCTTTTAGTTTGAAAGGCAATTTGATGTCACTAAAATTTTAACCACTTAATTTTGGTGTCTATGAAATTGTAATTCATTTGAACTCCATTTTTGTTTGTACTTTGATATCGTGGCTTTAACAAAATTGCAGTTTTAGAGTGCTAATAATTTTGAAGTTTTTTTATTTCCGAGGGTTGGCATAAAATTTTCTGACTTTAAAGATGATCCATCCGGTTTAGGATTTATCTCTAAAATTGCATCAGATGATTCAGATCATACCAATATCAATCCATTTTCTTACATTTATTCCAAGGGAATAAGTGAAAGTTCCATTATCCAAAATAAGGAACTATTTATAGCATCATCCATTGTTCTTAAGTGAGTAATGAACTGTTTGGTAACTATTTATGGCATCATCCAATTGCTCATAAGTGAGTCCAAAGACATTAGACTTCAATATTATTAAATCTATCAATAGTCGGTACATTTTAGACAATCCAATACTGCTTCCCCAATGAAGGAATAATTGAAATATGTACAAAAAATATATAATTAAAAAAAATAATAATTATTAAATGGATTTCATGGTTAGGTTGGGTTGGGTTGGGTTGGTGTAGATACAAAATTTGCATAACACAAAAAGATACCTTCTCATTACTCTTCATTGGATTATATACATTTTCCCTATGGGCTTTTGGCCCATTAGGGCAACATTTTATATTTTGGATTTTTATCCTTACTTTACACGTCAGCTATTTTGTCCCTATTATATGACATTATCTTGAGCTACAAGTCTATTCTAGAATCTTCGAGTTACTTCTAGTATGTTCTTCGGGTCAGGTCACAAGAGGGATCTGGCGGTCGAGTACTGGGACGGACTACAAGGCTGACGTATTGGTCGGGTTATGATGTAGGTATAATGACCGGATCAGCATCTCGGGCCTTTCTGGAATCGATCTGGTCGGGATGAGGCTTTTATATGGGCCGGGAAAACTCTCATGTACACATGCCCTCTTTTAGCTTATGGGCCTTCTTTTAATAGGCCTATTAGGTGAAAGAATCTTAAGGCCCATCAAAAGCCCTCGAAGTGGGTGCGGGACGCGTGCCGGATGACGCGGGGATGCATTAACTGCTCTAGCTGTCGTAATCATTGCAATTTTGAATCTGTGGCTGAGATGGCGTAGGTATGCGTGAAATGGGCCGAGTCATGTGGGTCCGGTACCCTGACCCGGGTAGATGAAACGTCAAGTTTATATAACCTGTATATCGTTCTCATACACCACACTTGCAATATTTTTCAGACTGTGTTTCCTTTCAACACTTTCTCTCTGCCATATACTCAAGCATTCCGTGTAACTTCAAATCCATTCCCAAATCCATATAATCCCTGTTCGTCTCATTGATTTCGGCAAATCCCAGTGACCGTGGTTGAATATTTTATTGTGTACGGAAATTTGAGCTCTTCTGCCAGGTTTTTGACCGGAAGCACCCATTTTTGCTTGTTGGTACGGTTGCCGGTTTCTGCAAATTATTCGCCGGAGAAAAACACAAGGGGGAGACTGCCAAAATCTCCTTTACCTCTTTGTAAGTTTTTCTTCTCACTTTTCTACCTTTTGTCAAGTATGTTGGGGAGTGATGACACCAGGTCGGTTAGCGACCTGCAACTGACAGACACCGATCTGACCATTACTGATCCCGAAGCCTCAGTTAGTACCCCATCCGTAGAGATTACCCGAGTCGTTATGTCAAGTCCGTCAGAGGTTACTTAGGATGCAGGCGGTTGAGTTGTAGAAGGTGATGTCGGGATTGACCAGGACCAAGATGTTGAGGAAAAGGAGAACTTTTGTACTGACCCCCTCCCGGCTAAGTATAGGAAAGATGCTCAGCCTCCCGAGCCTTTACCTCGAGCTCTGAGATCACCCCCTTAGCGGATGTGTACATGAGAGTTTTTCCGGGCCATATAAAAGCCTCATCCCGACCAGATCGATTCCAAAAAGGCCCGAGATGCTGATCCGGTCATTATACCTACATCATAACCCGACAATACGTCATCCTTGTAGTCCGTCCCGGTACTCGACCGCTAGATCCCTCTTGTGACCCGACTCGAAGAACATACTAGAAGTAACTCGAAGATTCTAGAATAGACTTGTAGCTCAAGATAATGTCGTAGAATAAGGACAAAATAACTGACGTGTAAAGTAAAGTTAAAAATCCAAAATAGAAAATGTTGCCCTAATGGGCCAAAAGCCCATAGGGAAAATGTATATAATCCAATGAAGAGTAATGAGAATGTATCTTTTTGTGTTGTGCAAATTTTGTATCTACAGTTGGGTTACTGTTATGGTTTTTACACCCGCCCAAGAACACTTATTAGGGAATCCAAACCCTCTGTTCGAAGCCGTGCACACTTGCAAATCAAAATCACACACAAACACACACCAACACAATCAACACAAAGAAATATACGTGGTTCGACCAAATCAGCCTACGTTCACAAAGAGCAATCACTATCGATCAATGAGAGGATTACAATATGATGATTAGTAGATCAACAACTCACACAGTGTTTCACTCACATGTGTATCACTCATCCTCACCGGTATTTCAATCACACCAAGAAATACCACAATGTATCTCTTTTCTCTTTATCTCTGTGTATTCTTTGCGCTCGCCTGTGCTTCACTCGCACTAGGTATTTGAATCACACCGGTACCGGCCCATTCTGGCTTTCAATCTAGCACAAGCCTATTCTGGCTCTCTGCCTGGTACACATAATACAATAGGCTACACCTATATTTATAGAAGAGGCTGGAGTGGAGGAAAAGTCAATCAATCTAATAATGAATTGATCTCCTACCTAATTAAGGATTGCTTGGTGGCTAAGTTATATTCCCCCTTAATAAATGAGTCACAAAATATAACAATATTCTAGTCAAATAGAGATACTTGTTGCCCAAATTTACTTTCCGCGCAAGGGAATGAGTCATACTCTAACAATTATCTATTTAAATAATGGGTTAGGTTAGTGTCGAACAAATTTAACACATATATTAATTAGGTCCTTTTTGGCACAACCCATTCAATAGACTACAGTGTCTCAACCTGACACGAACATGACCTACGGACACAAATTACCTCCCCTACATGCATGTATCAACCATTCACAATGAAGTTTTGTTTATTGACAAATTTCACAAGTTTTGATTTTTAATTCTGATGCAAAAATGGTCTCTCTCTTTCTCTCTGTTTTGAGTGGTTGTGGGTCTTGGGTTGATTCTTGATATGTTCTGAGTGGTTATGGGTCTTGGGTTGGTTCTTGATTTGGGTTTGTTTTGATCAAGCTTGGTTTGGTTCACTAGAGAAGAAGACTGGAAATTGGAGATCTAAATGGGTGATATTCTGTATTTCGCAAATGGAATGTTTGGTGTGTTTCATTTTACATACAGTTTTCTTTCTTATTTGTTCTTTAATGAGGGCAAAATTTGAAGGAGAAAACTAAGATGTTGAAGGGCAATTTTGTTTGTTAAATGGTCATCTCCATTAGTCACATGAGAGACATACATTAAGGACATTTTGGTCAATAACTTTAAAGTTAAGTACGATGTGAGGTGCACGTGTGCAATCTTTTAACAGAGTTGACACTATCGTAATTAAGATGGGGCTATTTTACGAAATTGGATAATATAAAAAGCAGAATGAAACTAAGAGGGTTTATTTGATCAAATTTCATAGTACAGGGAGTTTAATAAAATTTTACCCTTAAAAAAAACATAATTAGATAGAGAAAGAGAGAATACATCTATGAGTAACTTTCAATAATTTATCATAATTAAATATAAAGATGGTAAAATAGTATTAAAGGTGAAAGTTTAATACATGTAAAGATTAAGAATTTATCATATGAATAGTCAAGAGTTACCAAATGTACAATAAATAAAGTGTGTAAATTAATCAAATAAAAAGAGGAAAAAATAAGAGTGTACAATACGATCATGTTTTTTTTTAGCCAAAATTATAGATGAATAAAAATTGGGTAAATGACGGAAAACTCCCTATTGTATGAAAAATATTCAGATAACCCCCCTAAAGTTCAAAATGTGTATATAAGCACCAGTAGTATTACAAAAATGTGCACTTTGACATCCTCAACCAAAATTTCGTTCACTTTTTTGGCATGATTTTAGGCATGTGACTTTCACATGCAATACTTTATTTTCAAATGCCGAAAATACCCTTAATCACTTACCAAAATGCCCTCATTTGTGATTAAACACCAAACCTAAAAATTGACACCACCAAAAAAAATGATCTAAATCATCATTTTACATTTCAATTTTTTTTCTAAAAAAAATTAAAAAAATAAAGATAAGATTGTAATTTAACATCTTAGGCACAAAAAAATGAAATAGAGGATGTTATTTGCACCAAATGTATATGATAGGGGTGTTTAAACACCATGAGGGGGTTTATATGCACCCAATTCATATCAAAGGGGAGTTTTGTGTTAATTTATAGGAGCCAAATATCATATATTTAAGGCTCCTAATTATATATTGTTATGTTCATGTTTATCATTATATTGATGCTTTTATACGATTTTCATGTTTTAAGACGTTTCAAGCCATGTTATGTAAAACGAGTTTAATTCGGTGAATTAACTGGATTTGTGACTCAAGATTGTTCGAGAACGGAAACAATGGATAAAAGACCTATGAAGGATAAAAAATAAGTTAAGGATGCAAGAAGAGTGAAGATGAATGAAACCGAGAAGATAAACAAAGCAAAGAAGATGAAATACAAAAGTATAAGGTGAAGAACTACCGAGTACTCGGTAGTGCCTTCACCGAGTACTCGGTGAAGTGCGAAAGAGCGCACACTTGTGCAAAAAGATAAAAATGACCAGAACGTTTGGCACACTTGCGCCCGTTTACGCAGCATTCAGGAGCCACCGAGTACTTGATGGAATTCTTACCGAGTACTCGGTGAGACCAAATACACCAGGCCACATCAGCAACTTGCATATGCACCTGTGGGACCAATTTTGGCCAGAATCAATATGGGATGATCTCTAGGCTATATTAAACATTATATTGACCATATTTGATGAGATTTATCACCATTCTTCAAGGAATATGACGATGCACATTCTTGACTTAACCATGAAGCAATCAGATTACCAAACAAAGACGCCTCTTTTTCTATAAAAGAAAGGGTTCTCCCTTAGGGTTTGGTGTGTTATATTAGCGTATTATATTGGAGTCTTAATACGTGGCTATGGGAGATTAGTGCAAGAAGACAACCATGGAGGACGCGTCTACATCAACAATGCAGACAACCACTAGCATGAACAACTAAATCGGTAACTAGGGTTTTTAACAAAACCCTAGCCAAGTAATGTAGACTCTTTCTTATTTTTATTGTATAAGGGAAAACTGAAGGACACGTATGTGATAATTGTGTAGATAAGTGATTATGTATGATTTTATATAAAAGTGATTATGTTTGATTTTATATAAGATTCTTCATTTATTCTATGTCTTGTCTTAGCTTGAATGAATGTTTTATCTTACACAATCATGGTTATTCAATATAGGTTAGAACTCGGATTCTTAACTCATGATTTTTTACACAATAGTTTTAATCAACATGCAATCTTGATTTAAACAAACCATGCTCAAGAAAAGATAACGAGTGACATGTTTTTAATTTATGTTAGTAGGAGTAGTTTATAGTAGATGCATGTACTAGTTATGCTTGTTCAAAGATGGATTGTGCCAATGATGGATTAATTTTTTTTTTTTTTGGGATTAGGGTTTGCCAATGCTGGCGAACCTATATCTGATTCACATATGATGGACCGCATATGAAGCACAGACACTTCGTCTAGGATCGTCGTACCCTTGTCGGACACACATGTCTGTGTTGGACGCGCGAACACGCCAAAAATACTTGTCCGACACACCAATAACGTGTCTTGACTTTTTTAAAAATTGGACACTCGAAGGACACGCGCGTGTCCGCGTGTCAGACACACGGTAGGTCGGTTGATTTAATGAAAGATAGAGGTCTTATGAAGCCGATAATTTAATGGATCACTTATGGAACTTCAACACCTCTAATTCAATTTTTGGCTCTGAAGATATTTGAATATATTTGTTCCTCCTTATCTTGTGAAAGGAATTAGAGAACATATTCATTTATCCACTATTTGAAGATGAACAAAATAATATCACAAAAAGCCGAAGATTTGGTATTTATACCTTCCAATCTTTGTCTTCAATCAAGAAAAATTTCACAATATAACGAGAGAGACTAAGATTTCGGATGTCGGTGAAGATGCATTTGATTCATTGGATATTAGTAAAATGAAATTTTTTGAACATGTTAGACATTTCATTTAACTTATTTGTTTATTTTTGTTTATAAATTTATTTAATTCTCATTATTTAAGTGATAAATGAAATATTTGTGTAATATAATATGTATATATATATAAATTTATAATTTTTTATCGACATGTCGGGGCCGTGTCGTGTTCAATTTTTTTGGAATTTGTCGTGTCGTCATGTCCTTGTCGTGTCGTGTCCGTGTTCGTGCTTCATAGTTGACCGCCCTTTACGATTAAATGATTAGGAAGATATATTATGAGGTTAGTGGTGGAGTTAGAAATACCCTAGATCTTTATCTCCACTATTTTCAAACACCAAAACCAATATCTATCTTTACTTTTATATTATTTTATTTCTTGTCAAATTAGTTATAGAAAACAAAACAAACAAAATTATATTTTATAATTTATTTATAATAATTATAAAGAAATAGTGAATTCATTAGTCCTTGTGGATACGATATACCCTATCTCATCTATGCTATACTATACTTGATTCGTGCACTTGCGATAGGGAAAACTATGTCAACTTTAAGTGCTTATTTGCACACAACATTATTATTACTATTATTTATTACCCAAGCTTAGTAAGGCCAATCCTAACGAGGTCTAGTCCACCAATCAAGTTTTTGGCCCCGTTGCCGGGGACTATTAATTTTCTATACTTTTAAATAATTATTATAGCTAGATTTTTTACTTGCTTTGTTTTTATTTTCTTCTTTTAGGAGATAAAATTGTGTGATTTTTGATAGGTACATTAAGATTAGCAGAAGGAACCATAAAAACGGTGACGATTGCTTTGCTGGACCGTTTGTGAGTTTTAGTCGTGTCTTAAATTATTGTTCAATCTTACCTTGAATTTTCTTATTTAATTTTTATTTAATTTTGTTTATTTTTTTTCAGTTTATTATTTAAATTAGTTTATTTTCATAAAAATTATTTCATCAACGTTGTATGAGTAGTTTGTGTTCCATATCTAAAGAACTTGCTCCTTTTGATCCTGAAGTTGATAGAACTTATCGTAAAAGCTTAAGAACTGATAAACAAATGATTGAAAAATATACATTAAATTTTAATGATATGGGCGAACCTCAAGTACAACCACTAAGTTCCTTGAAAGATTATTACACACCTTCTAATTTTGAATCACCAAAGGACATTATAATACCAGGCGAAACATCGTCTCATTATGAAATTAAAGCTAGTATTCTGAATATGTTGCCTACATTCTATGGACATAAGCATGAAGATCCTTATGAACATATTACTGAGTTAATAGAAATTAGTTCAACAACTAAAATGAATGGGATGCCTACTGATGCCTTACGTGTGCGATTATTTCCCTTTTCACTCAAAGAAAAAGCTAAAAGATGGTATAATAGTTTAGAATAACGAGTGAGAAGTAATTGGGAGAACCTTAAAAAATAATTTCTACATAAATATTACCCTATGGGAAAAGCACACGAAGCCCAAGCCACCATAATGAACTTTGCCTAAATTCCGGGTGAACAATTTCATGAAATTTGGGAACATTTTAAAGAAATCTTGGCTAAATGTCCACATCATAAATTCACAAAATATGATTTGGTGCGTAATTTCTATCATGGCCTAGGCGAGATACAACAACATTGTATAGATGCGGCATGCAGAGGAACATTTGCATTAGAACCAATCGATGTCATAAGGAAAATATTTGAAAGATTGAGTGAAAATTCACAACAAAATGCGTCAAAAGCTAGAGCTAAATTAATACTTAATAACCCTAGAAGAATGGAAACTGCTAAAGAAATAGAAAGAATTGACGACGTTACGGCTCAAGTTGCTGAAATAAGTAGAAAATTAGACAACTTTCTAAATTTCACTCAAAATAATCCTAGAGAAGTCTGTTCGATCTGTTCTGATCCTTCCCATTTAGCTAGCGGATGTCCAATGACGTACCAAGAAGATATAATACCATGTGATGTTAACGCAACCTTTACAAATACCAATAATAATCCATATTCAAATTCTTTCAATCAAGGCTGACAGAACCATACATATTTATCTTATCGTTCTCAAAATGTAGAAAATCCTGTCCAAATTTAAAACTTCAATCAAAATCCAAGACCATTCAATGGCAATCCAAATTTCCAAAATAATACACAAGGATTTCGATCTTTTTAACCAAACCAACCTTAATTTAGGAATCAAATTCAAAACCCTGATCCACCACAAAGATCATCTACTTTTGAGGATAAAGTCTTAACAACCCTTGGTAACTTAGAAGCTAATACCCAACTGCTATATACACATTCACAAGCTATTTCAAAATTAGAAGTGTAGATGGGACAAATAGCTAACACGCTTAATAAAATAGAAGAAGGTAAATTACCAGGTCAACCAGTGATGAATCCTAAAGGGAAACACATGATTGGGTTAGGAACTTTACAAGAACCTACACATAAAACTGTTCAATCAATCACAACCTTAAAGAGCGGTAGGATATTGGACAATAAAGTTGATGACAAGTTTGAGGAAAGACAAACACAAGAAGAAGTCTTAGAAAACATTCCTAAAGAAACATCACATCCAAAAATAGATGAACCTATTAAATAAATACCTAAAAAACCTATGGAGAAGGAATATGAACCAAAAGCTCCATTCCCTCAACGTCTCCGAGGATCAAACTATTATGGCAAACAAGGCGATAAAAATAATGAAATCTTAGAAGTGTTTAAGCAAGTAAAAATTAACTTGCCTTTATTAGATGTCATATCTCAAATCCTACCTTATGCTAAATTCTTGAAAGATTTATTATGTACACAAAAGTGTAGAAGCAGAGCTAAGGTATCTAAAAAGATAATGTTGACTGAACAAGTAAGTTCTTTATTGTTAAATGATACACTACCCAAATATAAAGATCCAGGAGCTCCTACAATATCATGTATATATGGTGATCAAGAAGTAAGACGAGCTCTCCTTGATTTAGGTGCTAGTGTCAATTTATTACCGTATTCAGTTTATCAACAATTGAGATTAGAATAATTAAACCCTACAACGGTTGTACTTCAATTAGCCGATAGATCAATCAAGCAACCAAGAGGGATAGTTGAAGATGTGATAGTTCAAGTAGACAAATTCTATTTCCCTGTTGATTTCATAATCTTAGACACAGAACCTGTTCATAGTCCGAAGTAACATATACCTGTAATATTAGGATGACCATTCTTAGCAATAGCTAACGCGTGCATTAATTGTAGAATAGGAGTAATGAATATATCATTTGGGAATATGAAACTAAGATTAATTGTGTTTAATACAAATAACCAACTTCTAGAAAAAATTGATTGTTTCAACATTGATGAAATAGATGAATTAGTGGAAGAAGTGGCGCAAGAAATATTTATGAAAGATGACTTGGAAACAATAATGACCGAGGCAGAGGATACTGATAGAAATGAACAAATTCAATTAAGAAATGAGGACGTTTCAATTATAGAAACCGCACTATATGGTGAATCTTGGAAATAACTTCATGGGCCATTACCTCTTATTTCATGTACTCCACCTATTCCGTCACTTACAACTCCACCAAAATTAGAACTTAAAGAATTACATAAACAACTCAAATATGTTTTATTAGGTTCGGAGAATACTCTTCCCGTAATAATTTCTTCTTATCTCACTACAAAACAAGAAGAGCAATTAGTTCAAGTATTATATGACCATAAAGAAGCAATTGCATGGAATGTGGATGATTTGAAGGGAATTGATCCCTCGATTTGCATGCATCGTATAAACTTAGAAGAAAATACAAAACCAACACGAGAGATGCAACGTAGGTTAAACCCTAATATGAAAGATGTAGTAAAGAATGAAGTAGTAAAATTACTCGATGCGTGACATGTCTAGAAATGTGTTCCACGTTACAATACCCAAGTATAGGTAGTCAAGTTATAATATAGTATTAGTGAGTCCAAGTGTCGAACCTCAGGGAGAGTCGGAAAGATGTATGAAAAATGAATTTTATTTTTATCCTTGAATTGATTTGATTGATTGATTTTTTTGGTCGTGTTCTTGCATTAAATTAAATACTATGGCATTGGGAATTCCTTTACAATGTTTAAACCAAGTGTACCACATATCCAAATAAGTGAGAAATGTTAACTAATATAATCATCATATGTTATTTATATTTGCATGGCAAGAAAATGGTCGTTTGGTAGGATAATCCATACTAACAATGCAACTCTCCAAATAATGCCTATAAGCAATAAATAATCAACATACTAAATGAATTATATAAGTTAACTAATAGAATCATTATATGTTCATTATAATTGCTATGGCAAGAAAGGGGTTGCTTGGTAGAATAATCCATACTAACAACGCAACTCTCCAAATAATGCCTATATTAGCAATAATAATAAACATACTAAATGATGTAGTAAATCTCATGAAATAAGTAGTAGTATTAATTATATATGAATCATAAGAATTGTGAACTATAATGATGTAATTACAATCAAAGTATTCATTATACCTATGTAAGATCATAAGAAATCAAGAACACGACATAAAGTGGGTTGAACATTACTTATATCATTGTATGACATAATGAATCTTAGATGTAATTACATAAGTGTATTCATTGATTCAAAGAACTCAATGTACATGGCATAAAGAGGAAAATAATCATTGAATAAAAATATTAGATTCATATATTATCAATAATACTAACATTGAAGCATTAAATACTTGGATATGCAAACACTTGGATCTTCATTGCAAATTCATTCCCTAGCCTTAGCTTGAAAATTACTCTTCCATTACAAATGTATATATCACTATGTTTCTCTTCACTACACTTCCTTCCTTGGTGTCTTACAAATGAAAGAGTACCTCTATTTATAGAAAAAATATGGAATCAAATGACAACTAGGAAAAAGAAATTGGATTTCTTTTTCTTTAAATATTCATGACTTTCCACCCCATTGTCTTCTTTTCTCATGTGCATTTGTTTCTTCCATGTGCCTTTGTTTCTTGAAATGGATCAGATTTAATCTTGTAAAATCATAATCCAATGAATGTGGTGAATCTTCAAGAAGATATAAAATTCACATCACCATTTGGTAAACCCGAACCAGTATTGATTTATGCAGAAATCTGCAGTTTTGAAGCCGACTTACAACATCCATAACTCCTTCATTTCGAATCCAAATGGGGTCATTCTTGTGCTCAAATTGAAGGTCTCTGAATCATCTTTCCAATGGTACCAATGCCATTTACAGAATCAAAACAATGAATTATTTATAGGAATTTAAGTAAAGGGTGATCAGGATGAATATAATCCATGCATAGTTGATGACCCAATTTGCATGGAATTGATTGAATTCTTCATGAAGTCCTGAAAAATAAGATAAAACACAAAAACATCATAAAAATTCAATAAAGATATCACAATAGAACTAAAAGACATAAATTAAGGGGTTTAAATATATAATATTTGACACTGATCAATGCGTGTATTATATACCCCATATCCGATAGCTCATGGGTTAGTCCAACACAGGTGGTACTAAAGAAATCAGGTATCACAGTCGTGCCAAATTTAAAAGGTGAGTTAATCCCACAACGAACCACAACTGGGTGGTGTGTGTGTATCGATTATAGAAAACTAAACTCACATACAAGGAAAGATCACTTTCAATTACCATTCATTAATCAAATTTTAGAACGTTTAGCTGGACAAAGTTATTATTGTTTTCTAGATGGATATTTCGGTTATAACCAAGTAGCAATTGATCCAGCAGATCAAGAAAAAACCACATTTACTTATCCTTATGGTACATTCACATATAGAAGAATGCCCTTTGTCTTATGCAATGCACCTATAACATTCCAAATATGTATGATGTCAATCTTTTCGGACATGGTAGAAAAGTTCCTAGAAGTATTCATGAACAATTTTTCGGTGTTTAGAACTACTTTTGAAGATTGTTTAAAACATCTCGCACTTGTATTATAAAAATGTAAAGAGACTGTGACACCCCTTAATTTCCAAGCATAGGTTGTCTAGACCTATATCGAAAATTAAGGCGCATCAACACTCAATAATAAACAAACACGGAAACAAAAGACATATTTTTAAAAAAACAGTGTCTCAAAAATTTCATTAAGTTGAATAAATAAATCAAGAAATCCAATTTTCCCAAAGATACAACTCGGGAATCCATATCTACGGACCCCTAAATATAAATTAAAACAAAAGTCTAAAAATGTTTATGAATTGAGTCCCTCAACTGAAATAAAGTGAAAAGCTAAACAAGTTGAAAATGAGTGACCAAATGAGATGAGTCCTCAACCCTGTGGCAAATACTGTCGAGGACCTGAAACAACAACAGTGGGTCAGACCCATGAGTAAAGTAGACTTTACATGATCCCAAACAGAGTACCAATAATTCCATCATCTACCCACTATAAGAATAAGAAAAATATTATAATTCCTATAACTTTAAGTACCACACTTAAATATATATCCTCCAGAAAATAGACAAAACAAATAGGGTGCAATCATAACTAAATAACAAGTCAATGAACAAAACAAATAAAGCATAACCACGTACCCGATCTCCATGTTAAGGTACAGATGAGACTGCTTTAATAGTCAGTCCATCATGATTCCCTCCATTCCATAATCATAAAAAATAATATATATATATATATTAAATATCATAAATATTATGGAATAAATAATTTATTAATTCGTTTACAATAATTTTTCCTAGCACGTACTATACACCATATTATTGTTATAACCATCAAAACGTTACTCATGTACCACTAGATGAATTGCCCTCAACAAGTCTCAATTCTATACCATATATATATGAATCAGAAGAAAAATGACAACGGTAGTCAAATCATTACAAATAATAAATTACAATTCTAACTACCAAAGTTTATGTATTTATATAAACATAAACATACCAATTTATATACTCTTATCACTCATTGCATATATATTAAATGAAAATTTTAACTAGTAATATTCTAATATTTACCTAAACATATTAATATATACATACACACACAGTATTATCAATCATTGCAACTATTAAATTACCATTGTACTACCAAAGTTCTAGTATCCAAAATATATATACACTGTTATATCATTACAAATATTATATATAATAATTTAAAGCACCAAGGTTTTAATAATCACCTAAGCATAACAATATATATATATATATATATATATATATATATCATGATTCTATCCATCAAAGTTTCCTTATTTACTTAAGGATACCTGTAACACCCCGTGTTACTTTCTCTTTTTACTGAAATTAATTCTAATTTAATTTCGGTAATGACGTCACTTGTTATTGACGTATTGTTTATTCTTGGTATTTGATACCTGTAAATTTTTCGCATTTAGTTTTAAAGTCAACTGGACGACATTACACGAATTATCGTTATCAACTACACGGTATCGTTTCGATTATTTCGGTCACGGTACTAGTACTTTTACGGATCCGGCGTGAAGCGTATTAAATTACTTTCTCGGTGTTCCGATTGTCGGTTTCCTACCCCGATATATTTTTGATTGGGCGTCCCGTTATTATTTCGAGCTTACGAGATTATGTTCGGACGTTCCCGATAATTATTGGGGTTTACTGTATATATATATATATATTTAATTTAATATATATATATATATAGTGTTGGAGTTATTTTGTAATTACGGACATTTAGAGGGTTACTTTTGTAATTAGGGGAGACTAACTAGTCACTTGTGTAATTAGTAGAAGTATGTATATCAGATGTATACGAATGTCTGTATCTCTCTTCACACATCTGCACGACTGAATACACACTTCCTCTCTTCTCCTTCTCCTCTGCAGAAACAACAACTCCTTTGCGCCTACATGCTCCATCTTCGCCGGCTGATAGAGAGAGAGAGAGAGAGAGAGAGAGAGAGAGTCGGCAGCAGGAAACGGATTGCAGCTGGAGGCGACGCGGCTGGTAGTCGCCGAAGCTGTGATGACGGCGGCGACTGGTGTTGGCTACGGGTGGTGCTGCGGTGGTTGTCATCGGGCTAGAGGCGGCGCAGGGCGGCAACGTGGTGGTCGCGCACAGGGCGACGCGCAGCAGGGAGTTGCAGGCTACGTTCGGCCGGAACTTTGGCCATTTTTTCGGCGACCTTCCGGTGATCGGTTTGAGCCGATTTTCGGTGAGTAGCTCCGTATATACGTAGCATTCATCATATATTAATTTCGTGATTTTACGTTGAACAATTTGCCCGAAATCGCATTTTTAGGTTATAGTTTTCGTTTGGGGTATTTTAGATTTAACCCAATTAATTAACCGATTATTAATGGGCTTCATATATATCGTATAGGTTGTCGAGACGGACATTTCGATATATTCGAAATGGTTTTTGGACGATTTTGGTCGGCGGGCTTCATATTCGGGCGTCGGTACTGTGCTGTTTCGGGCTGTTCGGTAACGTATAATTAGGTGGGAAATTATATTTCTCACTCCGCATTATTGAAGTAGTTTAGGGGTGAAAAACCCTTATTTAATTTATTATAGATATATTAAATTGCTAGTTTAAATATCTATAAATTGTTTAGGATCAGAATGGGACTTAGGAATTAATTTAAGAAAATTTAGTAAATTATTCCTATGTGATTAAATAATATTCTTATTTAAATTAAATAAGAATAGACGGCTTAGAAAACCCTTACGAATTTAAATGAGTTAGTAGAGATTTGTAAAGCTTAGACGATGTGCTAGGTTCCTTTTGGAATACGTGAAATAATTGTTTAAATTATTTTAAAAGGGCATGTTAATTGAAAATGAAATATTTTCTAAAGAATTAATAGAAAATATATTTTTGGAGAACATGAATTATATATGAAATTGTTTTCATATAGTTTAATTGCTTTATGGTATTTTAAAAGCATGTTGAAAAGAGATTTTGAGACTTATATTACCATGTGGGTATTTTTACAAATATGATGCATGACATATTTATATTGAGATATGATTTGATTGTACACCATGTCGTGGGAACACATGGGTGTGGGTGCACGTAGTGCACGGGTTTCACCATTTGTAGAGAAATGTCTTTTGGTGTGGTTTACCTCATTTCGTGTGGTATATGAAAGGGTTTGTGTCGGATCATCACAACAACTGGCCAGGAGGTATCACGCCTACGGAACTAAAAAGCCGGCAAATGTGAGTTAAGAGTCCGGGTGGAGGCTTATGTTGTTGACTCAAGGGTAGTCATGGCGTACGGAGTTGCAAGCTGGGCTCTCGTACAACCGCCTTCCCTGTTGAAGTGATAGAGAGAAAAATCACTTGGGAAGGGTCGGTGTGGTAACTCTACACTATGATGAGTGGACAGAGTTTGTATCCGTTACCCTTGGGAAGGGTGTGTTGTGTGTGAGTATCACGGGGGGTGTTGAGTCACATTACACTGCCTATTATTTATGTGATCTCGTTTGACATGTATATGTGCTATATTACACGTGTTGTTGGAGCATGCTATTTATGAATATTGTAAATTAAATTCATATTTTATAAATGCTCAGTTGAAGGTAATTAATGTGGAAGAAAATGATAATATGCCATAATTAATAAGTATAATGAAACGTATATCCTTATACTTGTTGTATACCTTAGTACCCTTGGGGGAGGTTATGCGTGTTGGCATAGTGATTGATGAGAAGAGGTTATGATTAGAGATTCATTAAGTACTCGAGGTACTGTAGTTTGACAGTCTTGATTCTTATGCTTAGTCCCTTCCCTTAAGCATTCCTGGTACTGTGTTTTGTACACTAGTACGTGGTCGTTGACTTGTATGTCATTCCTTGAGTTGTCGGTTACGGTGTGGTGCCGAACCTCTTCCTCGTGGTGTCATTTGATTTGGTGGAGTTGGAACGGATGGTTGTCTTCCGTGAATCCAACGTGTTGCTCTTCCTTTACTGTCCTCTCGGACATTACAGGAATTCATAGAGTTGTGTTTCTCTTATTTGACTGTCATTTCGAAAACGGTGTTTTCTAAACTCTTTGTATTTAAAAGGAAAAACTCGTTTTCGCCCACCCCCGTGGAAATGAAAAGTTTTAACACTTTATAAAACGATCTTAGGATCTTCTTTGGAAAGATTTTTAACTCTAAAAGCCGGTGATGGCAATTGACGGAGACCGGGGGCAAGACGGTCATTTTTACTATGTGGTTCTTAAAAGTAAAACCATTTTATTATTTTCTTGGGATTCTGAGATTTCGAGACTTCTTTCTCAATATCTCATCTTGTAGAGTTTTGAAAGGTGTTCCATTGTTTCACATTTGTTTCCTATCATGCTTAAGTCTCGGATTGAGGCTTGTTGTTGTTCAGTGCACACATATAGTGTTGCCTTTCCCTTTTCTGGGTTGTTGGTATCACCACCTAGGTGATATGAGTTTTTCTTACGTTAGGGGCATGGATACCAAAAGGATTGGTTCGAGTTTGAAAACCTTTTTCTTAAAAACTATTGAATCTCTGGGATTCATCTTTTTATTACTTCCACTCTCGGCCATTCGTTTTTGGTTTCCTTGTTCCCTCTTGGTGTTCTTTCCTTGTTCACTTGTGGTGTTTTAACCTTGACATTGTTGTCTCGGTTATCTGTTGGTTAGCATTGGTATTTCTTTTCCTTTGATTGGGTTCTTGACTCTTACGGGGTTTTTCTTATCCTTAGTGAGAGTGTTGGTGATTTATTGACATTGTTGGAGATAGCAATTGAGGTGTTTATGTGGAGATATGATCGAGGTGATCTAGCCCTTGAGAGGTAGACTTTCTCTAGGACTGGGATGAGATTTGTTGTATATATATATATATATATATATATATATATATTGAGGATGGTTGTGTTAGTATGCAAGGACGTGGGTGTTTACCTTCCTGTGTTATCGGGGTATGGGATTTGAGTATTCCTTGGTAGTAGTGGTGGATTTGATCCTTGTGGATATTAGAGGTGAGTGTGCTCCCTCTATTGGGTTTTGTGGTTAGCGTGGTGAGTATTTGATGACTTGTCAGGATTGGACTTGGGTGTCATGTACTTAGTGTACGTTGGTGAGAGAAGTGTAGACTACCTGTGTTGGTACTTGGAGTATGAGCCTTAGTTGTACCTTGTAGATTCAGGTGGCATACTTATACATGTATACTTGTATATATATAGATGTATATATATATATATTCCCGTTATATACTTACGTACGGTAGTATATGAGCGTGTGCCTTGGGTTTTGCGTGGATGAGATTAGTTGGGCTATATATATCTTGCTAGATAGTTTAGCATTACCTAAACTGCCAGAGGATGTGGTAGTTAGAGTATCTTTTCCCACTGAGCTTATTTGCTCACAGGGGAATTTCATTCGCCCCCTGGTATTCCACGCCAGGTTGCAGGAAATATACGGCTATGAGCAGGATGCAGTGCAACGGCAGCTTTCTTTTGTTTCCTTGTTACAAGTTTTGGAGTTGCGTTTGGTGATGCGGTTACGGTTGCAACACGACTGGGTTTGGGGACGATAGGTATCCACTTTCAGTTTCTCTACCCATTGTTATGGGATTGTTATATATTTTCTTTTGGGAGTCAGTCTGTTGGCATATCCCTGTTGATGTATTCTTTAGTTCCTGTATTTATTCTTTCTGATGGTTATTGTATCTATTCTGCACAGCTAGGTGCTTTACTGTATCTTATTCGAGCATTTGTGGCTCTGTTGATTATTAGAGGGTTTGGAGGGGTTTTGGTTTCTTTCCATTATCTCGGCCCTAGTAGGATTGATGAATGTGGGGCTTGGAAGCCATTGTGATTATTGAATTGCTATTGGCAGGTTCTTGTGTTGTGGTTGTTGTCCGGATGTTCCATTTACAAACGGAACTCTGCCGGATTTTCGTTAGATTCCGCTGCTTTGTTTATTATCCATTTGGGTATTAAATATACAATTTCTACCATTAACCCATATGTTTTCTTGGTTAATGATGTCTTAGTTGGTCATTTGTATTAAGGATCACATCCTGGATTCCTCGGATGTCCCTGTTCGGGAGTCTTAGGAATTTAGGAGCGTGTCAGTTGGTATTGGATGATGCTAGTGAGTTTCTAGCATTCTACTTGACATGGAGTATATTTTTATTGTTATTCCATGTGTCTCTTTGTTGTTGTTGACTCTAGTAGTCGCTTGACTAGCGTTATCCCTTGGAGATTCGCTGATTCTCTAGATTTGAGTTTCGGGAATCTTAGGGGCGTGACTGCGTGGTATCAGATCATTTTACCCTTTCGTGGGTATTTGATGATTGAATTTCGTTGGTTCTCATTTCTTTTTACTTACGCAATCACTCCCTTAGCTCTTAGGCTCGGGTTTCGGAGTCCTAGGAATTTGGGGCGTGACAATACCCATATATATATATACATGAACGCAACACTGAACTCATATGCTTACATACACAGCTCTGCTAATAACTACTCCCAAGAGTTAATCATGGATATGCCCACGGTCCCAAGCATGGAAAAATATTGGTAAGATCTACTAGACACCAATTATGAACATATATATATACATATATAAATATAACATATATGGACACAAACATTAAATCATTAAGAAATATAGGATATTGATGTTACGATTAAAGGTTCAAAGGGGAAGAGAATTGTCATGCCCCAAATTCCTAGGACTCCGAAACCCGAGCCTAAGAGCTAGGGGAGTGAATGCGGAAGTAAAAAGAAACGAGAACCAACGACATTCAGTCAACAAACACCCACAAAAGGGTAAAAATGCTCTAATACAATGTTGTCGTGCCCCTAAAATTCCCGAATCTCTAATCTAGAGAATCAACGAATCTTCAAAGGGTGACGTAAGTCAAGCGACTACTAGAGTCAACAATGACAAGAAGATACATGGAGTAACAACGAAAACTATACTCCAAGCCAACCCGAATACTAGGAACTCACTAGTATCCTCATATACCAACAGACACACTCCTAAATTCCTAAGACTCCCGAACTGGGACATCCAAGAAATCCAAGATGTGATCCTTAATACGAATGACCCACTAAGATATCATTAACCATGAAAATGTATGGAATAATGATAAGAAATGGTATATTCCATACCCAAATGACTAATAAAACTAAGCAGCGGAATCTAACGAAAATCCGGCAGAGTTCCGTTTGTAAATGGAACATCCGGATACACAACCACAACACAAGAACCTGCCAATAGCATTTCGATAATAATAATGGCTTCCGAGCCCCACATTCATCAATCCTACTAGGGCCGAGGTAATGGAAAGAAACCAAAACCCCTCCAAACCCTCTAAAATCAACAGAGCCACAATTGCTCGAATATCAATACAGAAAAGCACCTAGTTGTGCAGAATAGATACATAACCTCATGAAAGAATAAATACAGGAAAGAAAGATACACCAATAGGGATATGCCAACAGACTGGCTCCCAAAATAAATACATGATAATCCCACAAAACATGGGTAAGGAAGCTAACAGAAGACAACTACCGTCTCCAAAACCAGTCGTGCTGCATCCGGAATCGCATCACCCGCGTCACTCCAAAACCTGTAACAAGGAAAATAATAGGGAACTACCGTCGCACCGCATGCTGTCCATAGCCGCAACAATTCCAACAACCTGGCGTGGAATACCAGGGGGGCAAATGAAATTCCCTCCATGAGCAAATAAGCTCAGTGGGAAAAGATACTCTAACTACCACATCCTCTGGCAGTTTAGGTAAAGCTAAACCACCCAGTGAGATACATAGCCCACAACATAACCCAGCCACGAAAAACCCAAGGTACGTGCTCATATACTACTGTACGTAAGTATATAGGGGATATATATATACACACACATATATATAAATACACAACATGAGCCTACAAGATACGACTAAGACTCGTACTCCAAGTACCAACACCAGTAGTCTACACTACTCTCACCAACGTACACTAGGTACACCATACTAAGGTCCAATCTAACAATCATCAAGCGTTCACGACGCTAACAAGAAAATCCAACCAGAGGGAACCACACTCACCTCTAATATCCACAAGGATCAAAATCCACAACTAGTACCAAAGAATACTCATAACTCACTCCCCGAGAACACAGGAGGAAAAACACTCACGTCCTTGCGTACTAACACAACCGTCATCTATATATATATATATATATATATATAACAAACCTCATCCTATTCCTAGAGGAAATCTACCTCTGAAGGCTAGATCACCTCAATCATATCACTGCACCATAAATCGTATCTACCTCATAATACTATCATCGATAGGGTTAACCACATCACTAACACTCTCACTGTAGGCGAGGAAAACCACCCAATCAAATCACTAAAAGTACACGAACTCAAATCACAAGAACGACCACCTCAGGGTCACCAAAGCAAAGCGAAAGAAAGGACTTCCCAATGCTAGATCAACAGATAACCGAGACAACGATGTCAAGGTTAAGAACACCACAAGTGTTTAGTGAAACGCCCGAACAAAAGAAACCAATCCACTCGGTATCCATGCCCCTAACACGTGTGACAACTCAAATCACCTAAGTGGTGACATCAAAAACCAAGAAGAAAGGAAATGGCAACACTATATGTGTGCCCTGAACAACACCAAGCCTAATACCCGAGACTTAGAGATGATAGGAAACAAAGGTGAAACAATGGAACACCTTTCAAAACTCTACAGGTCGAGGTTCTTAAGGAAGAAGTCTCGTAACCTCAGAATTTCTATAGAATCGGTTTTCTTTAAAAATCCATACAATGAAAATAACCGTCTTTCCCCCGGTCTCCGTCGTTCGCCTGTACTGGCTACGGGGGTAGGCGAAAACGGGTTTTTCCTTTTAATACAACGAGTTTGTTTTCAAAACATAGAAAAACTCCGTTTTCGACAGACAGCCAGATAAGAGTGACTAGAACTCCAAGGATTCCAATATTGTCCTGAAAGGACAATGAAGGAAGAACAATATCTTGGACTCACGGACCACAACCATCCGTTTCCAACTCCACCAAAATCAACTGATAACACAAGGAAGAGGTTCGGCATCACGCCGTAACCAAAGACTCAAGGAGTGACATATAAGTCAACAATCTCATCACTCGCCTTCTCTAAGGCCTCAAATCTCAATTGATACAAAATCAATCCCTGACCTCAAATCTCCAAAGAAGTCACACCGCTAACCTCAATCACAAGACTATTACCCACCTTCTCAAGGCCTCAACTCCAAATCATCTCGACAGTCCATCACTAACCACAAAGGTCACAACGCCAATATACTTAACCTTCCCTAAGGGTACAAAAGCATATACCACGAGTATAAATAAACATTTCTTTATACTTTAATAATCACCACATATAATCATTCTCTTTTACGTTAATCATTATCAGCTGAACATTTTATAAATGTATGAATTTAATTCGCAATATTCATACATAACATGCTCCCAAATCCAATATGCAGTAATGACACATATTAAACCTGCTCCAACATCACATGTAATAATATCATGTATACATGTCAAATGAAATCACATAATGCCATGCAAATACAATGTGACTCATAAACCTCATGGCAAAAACCCCATGAAACATAATGCACAACCTGGTTGCGACTTCATATGCACAACCCGGTTGCGACTTCACATGTACAACATGGTTGTGACTTCATATGCACAACCCAGTTGTGACTTCTTTTGCATAACCCAGTTGCGACTTCCAATAAGAAATCCGAAAATGGATGCAAAGCCCAGTTGCGACTTATAAGCCAAGAACGAATGCACAACCCAGTTGCGACTTCATATGCACAACCCGGTTACGACTTCACATGCACAACATGCACCAACACAAATATATATAACATCATATTTATGAAAATATCCACATGAATCTAATAAAATTCTCAAATCTCCTTTTAACATGCTTTTAAAATTATAATAAAACATTTAAATTGTGAGAAAACAAGTCCATATTCAATTCATATCTCAACAATATATTTTCTTTAATTCTCTAGAAAATATTTCAATTTCCCTTATCATGCCTTTAAAATAATTTAAACAGATAATCCACATATAATGAGAGGGACATAGCATAGCGTCTAAGTTTCTCACGTCCAACGTTTACAAAATTCTCTAGGCCATTTAATCATCAAGGGAATTTCTAAGCCGTCTATTCCTATTCAATTCAGATAGGAAATTATTTAATTACATAGGAAATAATTTAATTAATTTTCTTAAATTTATTCTTAAGTCCAATTCCGATTCTAAACGAATTATAGATATTTAAATTAACGATTTAATATATCTATATTAAATTAAATAAGAGTTTTGCACCCCTAAACTACTTCAATAATGCGGAGTGAGAAATATAATTTCCCACCTAATTTACGTTTACCGAATAGCCCGAACCAGCACAGTACCGGCGCACGAATATGAAGCCCGCCGACCAAAATTGTCCGAGAAATATTTTGAATATATCGAAATGTCTGTCTCGACAACCTATACGATATATACGAAGCCCATTAATAATAGGTTAATTAATTTGAGTAAATCTAAATTAACCCAAACGAAAATTATAACCTATAAACGCGATTTCCGGGCAAATCGTTCAACGTAAAATTACGAAATTAATGTATGACGAATACTACGTATATAAGAAGGTACTCACCAAAAATCGGCTCAAACCGATCACCGGAAGGTTGCTGAAACAATGGTCGAAGCCTGGCCGAAATCGCCCCTGCTCACGCGCGTAGCCACTGCTGTAGCTGCTGGCTCCTTGCGCCACCACCGGCGCCACCCTGCGCCACCAACGACCCCTGCACGACGCCGCCGTGCCGTCGCCGACCACCTCGAGCCACCGCCGCACCGCCGTGTCTGCTCCAGTCGCAGCTGCTGCTGCGGCAACAGCCATGGCCGTTCCTCTATCTCTCTCAGCCGGCTCTCTCTCTCTCTTGCTCGCCGGCTATGGAGAAGAAGCCAGACCTGCTTTGCATGTAGGAGAAGGTGGAAGAGAAGCAGGTATGTGGTCGTGTGGAGTTGCAGAGAATGGATCAGTGTAATGGTGTGTACGTATATACATATATATGCAATAATCACACAACTAACCCTCAAAACTTCCATAATTGCAAAATGACCCCACTTCAATATATATATATGTATAATTAAATATATATATATAATAAATTCCCACAATTACCGGAAGCCTCCAAATAATATTGCGTCAACCCGTAAGTCCACAAGATGCCAAATAACCAAATTAGTCTGAAAGAAATACACCGGGTTAAGGAACCAAACAACCGGAACACCGAGAAAGTAAATTAATACGCTTCACACCGGATCCGTAAAAGTATTAATACCGTAACCGAAATAATCGAAATGATACCGTGTAGTCGATAATAAGAATTCGCGTAGTCGTCAAAGAGAAACCGTAAAGTCATACAGTCGACTTTAAAACTAAACGCGAAAAATTTACAGATACCAAATACCAAGAATAAACAATGCGTCAAGAACAAGTGACGTCATTACCAAAATTAAATTATAATTAATTTCAGGAAAAAGGAAAATAACACGGGGTGTTACAAGAATAACATTTTACTTGCCTGATCTTATAGTCAAAATACGCATGAATTATAGATGAATCGTCGTTTTCTCTCCCCCTCTCTTCTACGCGACTTTATACCCTCATTCTCTATGATCGTCTAATAGAAACATAGTATATGTCTCTTAAGGTTCTTTTTATTATATATATATTAATAAAAATAAAACCCTTCCAATGGGCCAAAAAATAAATAAAAGCCCACCATTACTTAAATAGTGGTTCATTGGACTTATAAGCCCAACCAAATAATTTATAATTAATTAATTACTTTAATTTAATATATTCAATTTTAATAAATAAAAATAACGGGGTATTACATTCTCCCCCCCTAGTAAAGGAATTTGATCCCCAGAATTCACCACATACCTGAACTAAATAGTTTTGTATACTTTGAACGATTTCATTACCCCTTTCCCAAGTGGACTCTACCTCATTGTGATGGCTCCACTGAATACGCACAAGGAGATTGGTCTTTGTACGAAGGACATGATCCTTATGATCGATATTGTGATAAGGTTGTTCCACATAAGTAGCATCATGTTCTAACTCAAACTCTCCCATATCAGTGTGCTGATACACATCCTCATCCCACAGAAATTTCCGTAACATAGAGACATGGAAAACATTATGAATTATGTGCATATGATATGGCAGTGTTAAACGATATGTCACCGGTCCAATCCTATCTGTAACTATAAAAAGACCTACAAAAACAAGTTGATAATTTCCCCTTATTTCCAAATCGCATCACTCCCTTCATGCCAGACACCTTGAATAAAACCTAATCCCTTTCTAAGTTTTAATGCTTGAGTCCGCCGATCAACATAACTCTTCTGCCTACTCTAACAGTCCTCACATGGTCCCGAATAAGAGCAACATTCTCTCAGGTGTCCTTGATGAACTCAGGACCCAGAAACCTACTATCTCCGACCTCAAGCCATCATACCGGTGATCTACAAGGTTGCCCATACAATGCCTCAAATGGTGTCATACCAATAATCATTTGATAACTATTGCTATAGGTAAACTTTGAAAGTGGAAAAATAAAACTCCTAATTGCCCTTGAAATCAAAGACATGTTTGAAACATATCCTCAAAAATTAGGTTAACCCTTTCAGTCTGACCATTTATCTGCAGATGATAAGTTGTACTAAGATGCAACTCTGTACCCAATGCTTGCTGAAAGTTCGTTCAAAACCTAGATACAAAGTTCAGATCTCTATCAGATACAATAGATAAAGGAATCCCATTAAACTTCATTATCTCTGCAGAGTAAAGATTCACATATTGCTCTAACGTGTAATTTGAATGAACAGGTAGAAATGAATATACTTTGTAAGTCTATCAACTATCATCCAAATGGAGTTATGGTTCCGATGTGAGGTAGGTAACCCCTTAATGAAATTTATAGAAATGCTCTCCCAATTCTACTCAGGCAATGGAAGTGGCTGCGATGCTCCTGGTGGTTTCTAGTGATCGATTTTAACCATCTGACAAGTACTACATTTGGAGATAAAAATAGTTATGTTTCTCTTCATACCAACCCACCAAAATTGGCATTTCATGTTCTGGAACATCTCTTCCCCTCCAAGATGCACTGAAAATAGAGAATTATGAGAGCCTCTCTCATCACATCTTTTCTTATGTCATCGGTAGAAAGAACAACTAATCGACCCTTGTACCTTAACCCTACATCTGAGCCAACAAAGTAAAATGGAATTTCTCCCGATGCCAACTTTATAACTTTATCCATACACTACTGGTTTGCCTGTTGGGCCTCAACTACCCTTTGAATGATAACAGACATCATCACAACATATGCCGCAAAAACGTTAGTTAACTCATCAACTGGCCTCAACGCATTCCATTCAGTCTCGAATAAGGGTGAAAGACTAGCATATGGTCAACGACTAAGGGTGTTTGCCACTACATTAGCCTTCCCTGGATGATACTGTATGGAGAAGTGATAATCCTTCACAAATTCCAGCCATCTGGGCTACCTCATATTCAACTCCCTCTGCGTAAATAGATACTACAAACTCTTGTGATCACTGAATAATCTGATAGTCTCACCCAGGAGGTAATGTCTCTAAAACCTTAATGGAAAACCACCACTGCCAACTCCAAATCATGGGTAGGGTAATTAAGCTCATGTGGCTTGAGCTTACGTGAAACATAAGATATTGGTCTCTCCTCTTGTATCAACACACAACCCAGACCCTGGAACGATGCATCGGTGTAGACAAGATACTCAACCCCACTATGTGGAATGGCTAAAACAGGTGAAAATATCAACTTAGTCTTTAGTTCATCAAAAGTTGTCTGGCAGTGATCATCCCAAACAAATGGTACACCCTTCCTAGTTAAGTTTGTGAGCGGACCGACGATCTTATAGAAAACCTGAATGAATCTACGATAATAACCTGGAAGTCCCATAAAATTACAGACCTCTGAAGGCGAGGTAGGTTGTCCCCACTCCAGAACCGCTGAGACCTTCACTAGGTCCACTGATATCCCCTTCTCTTATACTACATGGCCTAAAAATTTCACATCTCTTTGCCAGAAAGCACACTTCTCAAACTTTGCATACAATTGGTGCTCTCTAAGGGTTTGTAACACCGTTTGTAAATGTCTGGCATGCTCCTCCTCAGACCGAGAGTAAACCAATATGTCATCAATGAATACGATAACAAATTGATCTAAAAATGGCCTGAATACTCCATTCATCAGATCCATAAAGACAGTTGGACTGTTGGTGTAATACCCCATAATTTTTATTTATTTATATTGGATATATTTAATTTAATTTAATTAATTAATTATAAGTTAATTAGTTGGGTTAGTAACTAATGGACTATAATATATTTTTGGGCCCATCGGAAGGATTAAATATATATATATATATAACCAAAATAAAACCCTAAGATAGTCCTACGTTTTCTATCAGTTGATTCTATAGAGGGAGAGTAGAGAGAAAGCTGCGTGAAAGAGCAGGGGAAACAACGATCGATCTGCAGTTGCGTGTGATTTGGTTCTTAAATAAGGCAAGTAGAATCTTTTTCTCTTCCCCTTTGGACCCATAATCACATCCTCTCTCTCTATATATAAGTTTTAATATACGTGTATCCGTATATTTATATAGGCATGCTCGAATATTTGTTTTTGAACTTTATATGATTTTCTGGACATATGCTATTGTGTGTATCTAATTTGGTATAAGTGTTGCGTGTTAATGGTTGTGGCATGGTGCACAACTATAATATATAGATATATAGTATATTATATATTATATTATGTATCCGATGTAGTATATATATAGAGATATATGTATAAATCATGTATCTATTGCACAATAAATCTGGATAACTATTGTTAGCTCACGTGATAGAGTTTGGGACCGGTCAACACTGTTGATTGGAATGGATCCACATCAATATATATATTTTCTATTTCATGCTAGTTAATTTGGAATTTGATTTATTGCATGAAGTTATTAAAGAGGAATAGATGAATGACTAAATAATTAGGAAATTATGTGGTGGCAAAGGGAAATCAGTTTAGGTCATGGTTACTGAGCATTTACATGTTTAATAGAATGGTATATATATATATATATATATATATATATATATATATATTCCTAGATGTATGTATATGAATGTTTGTAGAATAGTGCATTTGTGTGTATTTATATTGTTATCCGGTGTTTGATTAAAGGTAGGAGAATTAAAAATAAAATAAAAGTAAAATAATTAAATAAATTTTAATGCCATTAATGATTTAGTAATAATAGTAAATGAATTAATATAAAATGGAAGGTTTAAGTCTAAGGAACTGTTTTCCTCTCATGGGTCTTATTAGGAAGTACAGAAGGTGAAAGTTGTTAAATTTCTCTCAATGTGACATAAATAGTGTTTATTTGTTTGGTATTATGATTACTTTATTTTGGAATGGAGGAAACTACGATGGGTTGTGTCACGCCCCGAATTCCTAGGACTCCGAAACCCGAACCTAAGAGCTAAGGGAGTGATTGCGGAAGTAAAAAGAAATGAGAACCAACGACATTCAATCATCAAATACCCACGAAAGGGTAAAATGATCTGATACCACGCTGTCACGCCCCTAAGATTCCCGAAACTCAAATCTAGAGAATCAGCGAATCTCCAAGGGATGACGCTAGTCAAGCGACTACTAGAGTCAACAACAACAAAGAGACACATGGAATAACAATAAAAATATACTCCATGTCAAGTAGAATGCTAGAAACTCACTAGCATCCTCCAATACCAACTGACACGCTCCTAAATTCCTAAGACTCCCGAACAGGGACATCCGAGGAATCCAAGATGTGATCCTTAATACAAATGACCAACTAAGACATCATTAACCGTGAAAACATATGGGTTAATGATAGATACGGTATATTTCATACCCAAATGGATAATAAACTAAGCAGCGGAATTTAACGAAAATCCGGCAAAGTTCCGTTTGTAAATGGAACATCCGGATACACAACCACAACACAATAACCTGCCCAAAGCAATTCAATAATCACAATGGCTTCCAAGCCCCACATTCATCAATCCTACTAGGGCCGAGGTAGTGGAAAGAAACCAAAACCCCTCCAAACCTTCTAAAATCAACAGAGCCACAAATGCTCGAATAGGAATACAAGAAATGCACCTAGCTGTGCAAAATAAATACAATAACCTCCTGAAAGAATAAATACAGGAAATTAATGATACATCAACAGGGATATGCCAACAGACTGGCTCCCAAAAGAGAATACATAACAATCCCATAACAATGGGTAAGGAAGTTGAAAGCGGATACCTATCGTCCCCAAACCAGTCGTACTGCAACCGTAACCGCATCACCCAACGCAACTCCAAACCTGTAACAAGGAAACAAGGGAAAGCTGTCGTTGCACTGCATCCTGCCTATAGCCGTATATTTCCTGCAACCTGGCGTGGAATACCAGGGGGCGAATGAAATTCCCCTGTGAGCAAATAAGCTCAGTGGGAAAAGATACTCTAACTACCACATCCTCTGGCAGTTTAGGTAATGCTAAACTATCTAGCAAGATATATATATAGCCCAACTAATCTCATCCACGCAAAACTCAAGGCACGCTCATATACTACTACCGTACATAAGTATATAACGGGGATATATATATATATACACGTATATATATATAAGTATAAATACACAACAAGATTCTACAAGGTACGACTAAGACTCGTACTCTAAGTACTCATACCGGTAGTCTACACTACTCTCACCAACGTACACTAGGTACACGACACCCAGGTCAAATCTAACAAGTTCTCAAGCACTCATGACGCTAACCATAAATCTAAATAGAGGGGAAACACACTCACCTCTAATATCCACAAGGATCAAAATCCATCACTAGTACCAAGGAATACTCATAACTCACTCCCCGATAACACAGGAGGAAAAGTACTCACGTCCTTGCGTACTAACACAACCGTCATCCATATATATATATATATTGTAAATGTACAATATATATATATATATAACAAACCTCATCCCATTCCTAAGGAAAATCTACCTCTCAAAGGCTAGATCACCTCAATCATATCACCATACCATTAATCATATCGACCTCATGATACTATCATCAATAGGGTCAATCACATCACTAACACTCTCACCTTAGGCGAGGAAAACCACCCAATCAAATCACTAAGAGTACACGAACTCAACTCACAAGAACGACCACCTCAGGGTCACCAAAGCAAAGAGAAGGAAAAGACTTTCCAATGCTTAACCAACAGATAACCGAGACAACAATGTCAAGGTAAAGAACACCACAAGTGTTTAGTGAAAACACCTGGACAAGGAACCCAATCCACTCGGTATCCATGCCCCTAACATGTGGAACAACTCGAATCACCTAAGTGGTGACATCAAAAACCAAGAAGAAAGGAAATGGCAACACTATATGTGTACCCTGAACAACACCAAGCCTCATACCCGAGACTTAGAAATGATAGGAAGCAAAGGTGAAACAATGGAACACCTTTCAAAACTCTACAGGTCGAGATCTTGAGAAAGAAGTCTCGGAATCTCGAGAAAGTAAAATAGTTTTCTTTTAAGAAACCACACAGTAAAAATGACCGTCTTGCCCCCGGTCTCCGTCGTTCGCCATCGCAGGCTTTTAGAATTTAAAATCTTTTTTAAAAAAGATCCAAAGATCATTTATAAAGTACTAAAACTTTTCATTTCTACGGGGGTAGGCGAAAACGGGTTTTTCCTTTTAAATATAAAGAGTTTGTTTCAAGGTTTAGAAAACACCGTTTTCGAAATGATAGCCACATAAGAATGAACAACTCCACGGATTCCTATAATGCCCAAAATGACAGTAAAGGAAGAACAACACGTTGGACTCACGGAAGACATCCATCCGTTTCCAACTCCACCAAATCAAATGACAACACATGGAAGAGGTTCGGCACCACACCGTAACCGACAACTCAATGAATGACATACAAGTCAACGACAACGTACTAGTGTACAAAACACAGTACCAGGAATGCTTAAGGGAAGGGACTAAGCATAAGAATCAAGACTGTCAGACTACAGTACCTCGAATACTTAATGAATCCCTAATCATAACCTCTTCTCATCAATCAAAATCTCACACAACTCATCACTCGCCTTCTCTAAGGCCTCAATTATCAATTGACACAAAAATCATCCCTAATCTCAAATCTCCAAAAGAGTTCACACAACTAACCACGATCACCAAACTACTAATCACAATCACAAGGCTACTAACCACAATCTCTAAGGCCTCAACTCAAAGTCAAGCCTACGATCCACCACTAGCCTCAACTAGCCACATGGATCACTATGCCAACACGCATAACCTCCCCCAAGGGTACTAAAGTATACAACAAGTACAATGATATACGTTTCATTATACTTATTAATTATGACATATTATCATTTTCTTCCACATTAATTACTTTCAACTGAGCATTTATAAAATATGAATTTAATTTATGATATTCATACATAACATGCTCCAAAATCCAACAGACAATAATAACACATATTAAACCTGCTCCAACATCACATGTAATAATATCACGTATACATGTCAAATGAAATCACATAAATGTCATACATATTCAATGTGATTCATACACCACCCTTTGCCCACATCACGTGGTTAACGAATACGCACTCCACCCATTTACAAGGAGAAAGAGTACCGCACCGATTATTCCCAAGTGTTTTTGACACTACACTTTCAACAAGGAAGGCGGTTGGCACGAGACGACCCGTGACCAAAAATCCGTATAACGGATGCACGAGACGACCCGCGACTTCGAGAATGAGACGACTCACCCTATACCCCATTCACAGCTCATTATTCTGTAGGATGGGAACACCCCCCGCCAGTTGTTGCGACGATTCGACACAAAGACACCCCACATGATTTCACAACCCACATATACCAATATCATGATTTAAGACTACATGATATTCTCAATATGATCCAGGTCCAAATGACAATCATGCCTCAACATAAATATGTAATACATCATATTTATGTAAATACCCACATGGTAATATATAAATCTCAAAATCTCCTTTCATGCTTTAAAATACAATAAAGCAAGTAAATCATATGAAAACAGTTTCATATACCATTCATGTTTTCAAAATATATATATTTTCTTTAACTCTTTAGAAAATATTTCAAATTCCCTTATCATGCCTTTAAAATAAATTAAAGCAATTAATTCACGTATCGCAAAGGAACCTAGCACAACGTCTAAGTTTCCACGAATCTCTACTAACTCATTTAATTCTCAAGGGAAATTCTAAGCCATCTATTCCTATTCGATTCATATAGGAAATTATTTAATTACATAGGAAATAATTTAATTAATTTTCTTAAATTAATTCCTAAGTCCAATTCCGATTCTAAACGAATTATATATATTTAAATTAACGATTTAATATATCTATATTAAAGTAAATAAGGGCTTTGCACCCCTAAACTATTTCAATAATGCGGAGTGAGAAATAAAATTTCCCACCTGAGATTACAATACCTACAAAACAAGTTCAAGTAACTTTTATTGGTACCCAATCTGTTTTGGGTCCATTTTGGTTAGATAGATACACAATAGTTCCTTTTGGAACCCAAATTTGTTTTGTTACAACATTTTCTTTTCTATGAGAGCATGCAATAGATCCTTTCGGAACCCAAATCATTTTTGACATAATTTTCTTCTTTCTATGAAAGCATACGTTTGCTTTGTGTCCTTTTCTATTGCAATAGTAGCAAGTAACATGTTTATAATCATTTGAAGATGCATGAGATGATTTTTTTGTAAATGTAGAGCTGAGTGATTTTCTCTTTTTCAATATAAGAGCATCCTTGTAAAAAACATCATACCCTAGACCACATTTATCAAATGATCCTTTTTGTCTTCCTAACATGATACTAAGGTTCTCTTTTCCTTTTGTAAATTTAGCTAAAACATTTATTTGATCATCAATAGTATTTTTCAACCGAATATTTTCCTTCTCTAGCTCAATGCTTTTGTTATTGCAAGAAACTTCTAAGTTTGAATTAGTGAGACTACATGAAGACTTATCTTTCTTAAGAAGGATATATTTTCTAGCTAATTTTTCAAATTCATCATGTAATTCTTCAAACACATCTTGCAATTCATTGTAATCAAGAAGAAGTTCATCATATGATAGTTTATCTAAATCACTTAAATTTAAATGTCCCTCTTCTTCATTTGCCATGAGGCAAATGTTTGCCGTTTCCTCGCTACTTTTCTCCTCATCCGAGTCGCATGAGTCATAGTCCTCCCATGTGACGTTCATTGCCATCTTGCTAGGTCTTTTGTCGTTTTCCTTTTTGAGCTTGAAGCAATCACTTTTGTAGTGTCCCGGCTTTCCGCAATTGAAACACGTTGGGGGTTCCCTTTTGCTAGTCTCGCCTTTAGGTTCGATTCTCTTCATGAATCTTCCACCGTTTGCTTTCTTTCTTTGAAGATGTCTCTTGAATTTTTGGGTGAACAATGCAATGTCCTCATCCTCTTTTTCTTCACTCGGCTCATTGATTTCATTTTTAGTTAAGGCTTGCAAAGCTATTCCCTTTCTTGGCTTGATGTCGTCTTCACGAGCTTTCAACGTTATTTCCCAAGTGAGTAGAGAGCCAAAAATTTCATCGAGACTCATGGTGTTGAGGTCATGAGCTTCTTTGATAGCCGTTACTTTTGCATCCCACTTTGCCGGGAGACTTCTAAGCACTTTTCGTGACGCATCGGATCTAGGAACAATTCTACCAAGATGCTTTAGTCCATTCAAGATATTTGTAAAGCGAGACATCATAGAATTCACATTTTCATCATCTTTCATAGCAAATAATTCATATTCATGCATGAGTATGTTAATTTTAGATTCTCGTACTTGAGATGTACCTTCATAGGTTACTTCAAGTTTATCCCACATTTCTTTTGCCGTTGAACAAGTAGATGCACGATTAAATTCATTTGGACTTAAAGCGCAATTTAAATTTACTTTGGCTTTAGCATTGTATGACATGAGTTTATGGTCATCATTATCCCATTCATTGGGTAATTTGGGGACAGTTTTTCCATCAACAATTTTGGTCAATACAAATGGTCCTTCAAGAACTACTTGCCAAATTTGGTAATCGATAGCTTGAAGAAAATCTATCATCCTAGTTTTCCAATAGCTATAATTTGATCCATCAAACCATGGGGGCCTATTATTCGATTGTCCTTCAATATGAGTGACTAAATTTGATGACATGATCGTTCTCTAAGACGGTTAAGTCTAAAATAAATAGAGATTAGGCTCTGATACCAATTGTTAGTCACTAATTAACCCTAGAGGGGGGGTGAATAGGGTATTCAAAAAAAAATAAGTCTAACTCTTTTCGAACATGGAACACAATATAATCAAAAATCAATTTCTCAATATGCAAGTGGATGATTCAATTTAAACTTTTATAATAATTAATTTCAAGACAAATTAGCATACAAGATATTCAAGCAAATATAGCATGCAAAATACTTATGTAAAGAGAAAGAGATAGAGAGATTGACACCGTGATTTTTTCGAGGTTCGTTAACTCCTACTCCTCGGCTCAAGAACCCCTTCTTGAGACTTTTCCCGATCCTTTCACTATGGCCCTTCCTTCACAGGTGGAATGGCAAACCTTTACAACACAAGCCTCTCGAGCTTGTCTCTCAATCAAGAAAACAACCCTCTCTTGAACAATCAGTGGACTTCACTTGTCCGAGATTACAAATTCGTATGTAATCAATAAAATCACTCAAGAACAAAAACACTCAAAACCCAAAGGTTTTTATGGAAGATAAATCAATATAAGCTCAAGTGTTTTTGGTGATTTTACAATAGCTCTAGAAATGTATTCTCAAAGGATATAATCAATGAATGATATTTGGAGAATAAGAAGATATTCTAGAGGTTTTGATTTTAAAAGAAACTTGGAGAAAATCAGATTTTCAAAGCTTGGTTTCAATGGCTTTTGTAGAGAAAATTTCTGCAGAATTTTGAGAGCTTTTCTTTCTCTTTTGTTTTTCAATCTCTTAGTCTACAATGAACACATATCATTCTATATATATCAATACATTAGGGTTTTGTAGAATGAATATTGTAATTGAAAGACAAGAGCCGTTTGAATACCATTAAACACGATCCACAAAACATGGGAATTGTTTTCTGAAAATCTGCAGATTTTAAGCAATCTTCTAGTCGACTACTTCTTCATTGTAGTCGACTACAATGGTCCATCTAGTCGACTAGATTGAGTTCTAGTCGACTACTTTGGACCATCTAGTCGACTACAATGAGTAGTCTAGTCGACTCAAGCTTGTTTCAGTCGACTCTTTTGATGTGGATGAAAAACCAATAGCTACTGGTTGAAATAGTCGACTACTAGAAAATACACAGGGTGATTCTAGTCGACTATAACAAGAAAAACATTTAATAAAAATATTTTTCTTTCCGTTTAAGTTTGGTAAAGCGTTTTTCATTTCATTTGAGTTCGGTTCATTTTATACTTGAGCTTATACGATAAAATCGACACATAAAATTACCTTGTTACAATGATCGCTCCCCGACCTATCTACCCCGAGTCTTGAGTCTTCGACTTTCGCTTTTGCCGTTTAATTGATTTTCCTTTTTCGCTTCAATTTCTTTCACAGCTTTTCGCTTTAAATCAAACTTTCTTTCCGAGCTTGTTTTTCGAGTAGTTTCCTTTTCGAGTTTGATTTCTGAGTCGTTCACCTGTCTTTTGCTGAAAATATAAACTCGATAATTCATTAGTATCAAACACTCTTCAATGGTTTGTTATCATCAATTTTGGAATTGTTTGCCGAAAGTAAATTTCAAAGCCAACACTCACCAATGAGTTCTTCCCAAAACGAAATTAGAATCACCACAAGCCAATTCACTTGATGGTTGAAGAAAATTCTTAACCTTCCACAAGAATGAACAATGGAAGAGCAAAAATTCAATACCAGCACATGAATTTCTAGAATTTGGAAGTTAGGATTTCTTATAACAAAACCCTAGAAAAGGAGAGGAGGCTTACCACTATGAGCTCAAGAACACCACACCAAGAGACCACCACAAGTGCTCACTATCCATTAAGCATGAAAAATAGGAGAGAGCAAGACTTGAAGCCAAAAATGCAAGAAGAACAAGGTGGCCGAAAATTTGGTGTAGAGAAATGTGTGTGTAAAAGAATGTGTGTTCTTGGTGAGAAATGAGAGAAGAAGAAGATAATGATGGAGTTAGAGATAGGGTTGGTGTGTAGAGAATCTCATCCAAGGGCTAGAAATGAAGATGGCAAGATAGCTTTGATCCAAGGGTTATAATGATGACAACATTAAAGGTTGTGGTGAAATGTCCAAGCTACCCACCCCTTTATCACTTATTCACAACCCTTGCCATCATGAACCAAATTTACAAATTTATCCAAGTCTTCTACACAACTACAATATTGCCACTCATCATCTTCCCAACACTTAGTAAATAATTCTCTACAAAATCCACTAATAAAATACATGTGGATTTACTAATTTACCCTTTTGTCATTTATTTATTTTCCCAAACGTCTCAATACTTTCCATTATTCACGAAAAGAAAATATAACATGTAACTCACAATTTTTTTCATTTCACATAATTCATGTAAGCACGTAAACATGTTAGGCACATAAGCACATAAGCACTTAATTGTTTAACAATTAAATAAATAAAAAATTTAAATTTGCACGTAAAAAAATACCGGACGTTACAGGGAAAATCTAAAAAGGTACGCAATAATCACCCACCATTACTCCTGTTATATTTCTCTGAACGATTCAAGTTCTAATTTGACCATCAGAGCCTATTTGGCCGGTACCCCACCAGTACCTCTTCCGGTCACTGTTTGTTCTTTTTAACAGGAACGACATCCTTTTCTACCCGACCATTCCACGCTTCATCAGTTGGTGCCGTCTGTGGGAAGCGACAACTTCTTACTTCTAGAAAGCGTTAGAATGGTCCAACTACGAAGCAAAAGTAAGGTGGGTGATGCCTCTGGACAACCCAGAGATCTTCTCTTTCAACCCAATGATCCCTTGCTCCCAACCAACCAAGGAGTACCACTGACCCATACTGGTCTACCTCTAGTGCATCCTCCCCGACTTGATTGCCAAGATGAGGCACGTGTTTCTATGGGAGATCAAGAAGTTGGTGATGACAGGTCATCACACAACTCTTAAAGCCCCCAAAATTCAGACCCAGTCAGACAAAACGATCCTTCAGAACGTGTGACGGTATTAGAACAACATGTTCAAGCTTTGGCCCGAGGGATGGACCAAGTGATCCAGCAGACCCAACATAACGCTTTGCTTCTTCAACGACTGACTGGTCCCATTCCTCTCGCCCCGGATGTGACAGGACATAATAATTTGGAAGAGGGGCATAGCATAACCACGACCAGGATCAACGGAGGACAGTGATTCGGAGCACCCGACGAGGCAGTACTCCCGATGATCTTACAGAAGTCGTGGATGTGGATCAATAGATCCAAGATCTGAAGGCGCAAATGGAAGATATGACATAGACAATGAAGGGCAAAAGCCCCGCTATTGTGGATGAACTCTTACAGAAGACTAATTCCCCCTTTGATGTTTTGGTGATGAGTGTTCCCCTACCTAACAAGTTCAAGATGCCACAGTTGGAGAACTTTGATGGGTCCAAGGACCCTCTTGACCACCTGGAGACTTTTAAGGCACTCATGCATCTACAGGCTGTCCCAGATGCTTTCATATGTTGGGCTTTTCCCATCACCCTAAAGGGGTTAGCCCTTGTCTGGTTCAATAAGCTGAGGCCCGATTCTATTCATGACTTCGACGAGTTAAGCAGGAAATTTATCGAGCACTTTATTACCGGGCGGAGACATAGGAAGCCCGCCACCTACTTACTAAACGTCAAACAGGATAAAGGAGAGTCGCTTTGAGATTATATAAGCCGGTTCAATAATGAGATGCTCCAGGTTGATGAGGTTAATGATAACATAACAGTGACAACCTTCATGGGAGGACTACAATGTTCTAGGTTTCTTTTTTCCTTATCAAAGAATCATCCAAGACGATGGCAGAACTACTTGTTAAAGCCCAGAAGCATATGAATGCGGAGGATGCTAAGAATGCCCGAAAAGGAAAAGGGATTGAAGAAAAAAAGGTGGCGAAAAAGAGACCAACAATAACTACCAGGGACGAGAGATAAGCTAAAGGCCGGAGAACTCAACCGACTGTTGACAGGTCATCTCGACCTATAAAGAGTCAGGATAAGTTCACTAGCTTCACTCCATTGAACAAGCCGATAGGCGAGATCCTTTTTCAAATACAAGACGATCACTCATTATCCTGGCCACCCAAGCTGAAGTCGGATCCATCAAAAAGGGCACGCTATAGATTTTGTCGCTTTCACCGCGACCATGGACATACGACAGATGAATGCATCGACCTCAAAAATCAAATTGAGAGCCTGATCCAGAGAGGGCGTTTGAGCCGGTTCACGACCAATGTCAATAAAGGAAAAGGTTGACAGGATGCCCCCCAAAATATTTGTACACCCGATAAATAGCCAGTTCGGGAGATCAATGTGATTTCTGGAGGGTTTGCTGGAGGTGGGGAAACAAGCTCATCCCGAAAAGCTCGTGCAAGAAGGGCTAGAAATATGATGGAGGTTCAAGGGGTGGATACCTCTGCTCCAACTTCCAAATCACCACGACTAGAAGGGCATATCATTACCTTCACCGACGATGACGCACGGGGAGTACAAAATCCCCATGATGACCCATTGGTGATTACCGTGGCAGTGGCCAATTTTACTATCCGACGGGTGCTGATCGACAATGGAAGTTCTGCGGATTTGCTATTCTCTAAAGCTTTCAACAAGATGGGTATAGGAAGAGACCAGTTAAAACCATCCAAATCGCCTTTAGTCGGTTTCTCTGGAGAGAAGGTTTCTCCACTAGGAATAGTGACCCTTCTTCTCACTGTAGGGGTGGCTCCAAGACAGCTTACCATCATGGTAGATTTTTTTGTAGTGGATTGCCCTTCCACCTACAATATCATCCTCGGAAGAACAACTCTTAATTCATTGAAAGCAATAACTTCAACTTACCACTTGTTAATGAAGTTCCCAACTGATCATGGTCTAGGAGAGGTAAGAGGACACCAAGCTATGGCACGGGAATGCTATGCAGCCACTCTAAGAGATAGAAGGTCACAGGAATCACTTACTATCGAAGGTCTCGAATCAGTTTCAATTCAAAATACTCCCCGACCAGAGCCAATAGAGGACCTCATAGAGGTAAGTCTGGAAGAGGGCGGGAACCGAAAAACAGTAAGCATCGGGTCTCTACTCCCTGATGATGTTAAGGATCAACTTATTCGATTCTTAAAACAAAATCAAGACATGTTTTGCTTGGATACATGAAGATATGCCGGGCATTGATCCTCAAATTATGCAACATCGCCTAAATGTGGATTCTACTGCCAAGCTTGTAAAGCAGAAGAAAAGAACATTTGCCCTAGGGAGGAATGCAACTATAATGTCGGAGGTTGACAAGCTTCTAAAGACGGACTTCATTCGAGAGGTCCACTACCCCGAGTGGTTATCGAGTGTGGTCCTAGTAAAGAAGACGAATGGAAAATGGAGGCTCTGTGTCGACTTTACAGATTTGAACAAAGCTTGTCCAAAGGATAGTTTTCCGTTACCAAGAATTGACATGCTGGTAGAAGCTACTTCAGGGAATGAACTACTTAGCTTTATGGATGTATATTCGGGTTACAATCAAATCCCCATGCACCATCTTGATTGTGAGAAAACATCTTTCATCACCGATTGAGGCATTTACTGCTATAAAGTCATGCCCTTCGGGTTAAGAACACTGGAGCTACCTACCAGAGGTTGGTCAACAACATGTTCAAAGATCAAATTGGAAGGAACATGGAGGTCTACGTAGATGACATGTTAGTTAAGAGTGTCAAAAAGGAAAATCATCTGGCGGACCTCGAAGAAGTTTTTGATGTGCTACGAAAACACCAAATGCGCTTTAACCCAACCAAGTGTGTTTTCGGTGTATCATCTGGAATGTTGTTGGGGTTCATGGTTAGTAGAAGAGGCATTGAGGCCAATCCGGAAACGTTCGGGCCATCCTGGACATGAAGTCTCCCCAGTCAACCAAAGATGTACAACGGTTGACGGGAAAGGTGGCTGCCCTGAACAGGCTAATTTCTCGAGCTACTGATAGGTGTCTTCCTTTCTTCAAGGTGCTTAAAAAGGCATTTGAGTGGACCCCTGAGTGCGAATAGGCATTTGTGGATTTGAAGAATTATCTCGCTTCTCCACCCCTGTTGGCCCGACCAGTACTAGGGGAACAACTTCTACTTTACTTAGCTGTCTCCTTAACGGCAGTAAGTTCTGCCCTGATGAGAGATGATAGGTCTATTCAGAGACCAATCTACTACACAAGTCGAGCCCTACGGGGAGCAGAAGAAAGGTATCCAGTAATGGAGAAGTTGGCATTCACCCTCATTATTTTTGCTAGGAGATTAAGGCCATACTTTGAGGCTCATACGATAACAGTCCTTACTGATCAATCACTCAGGTAGGTGTTCCACAAGCCGAAAACATCCGGTCGCCTAGTGAATTGGTCGATTGAGTTGGGAGAGTTCGACATCTACTACAAGCCCAGAGCAGCGATTAAGCGACAGACACTTGTAGATTTTGTGGTGGAATTCACCTATCCTCTAAAAGAAGCCCCTGAAATTGCTGAAGAAATACTCATTCCTGAGGCAGACGGACCAATAGACCCGGAGGTGTTCTGGACATTATATATGGATGGTTCATCGAACTCGCAGGCGAGCGGGGCAGGTTTGCTTTTAATCACTTATAAGGGAGAAAGATTCCCGTACGCCCTCCGGTTCAAGTTTAAAGTTACTAATAACGAAGCAGAGTATGAAGCTTTGATAGCAGGACTTTGAATAGCGCAAACCTTGCAGGCACCCTACCTAAAGGTCAACACCGACTCCCAACTAGTTGCAGGCCAGGTCAATGGGGAGTATGAGGCGAAAGGAGAAAAAATGAAGGCTTAACTACTGAAGGTAAAGGAATTGATCGGTCGATTCAGAAAATGCGTAATCTGCCCAATACCAAGAGAAGAGAATGGTCATGCAGATGCCCTTGCCCGTTTAGCTACAGCTATTGAGCCAGAGGATGATATGTTTCCCTTGGAACATTTACATCAACCAAGTATTCATCAGGAGGAGACTACAATGATCATGCAAGTGGAACAAGGTATGGAATGGGCACAACCTATCATCAAGTATATTCAGGATGGGGAATTACCAGAAGACCGAATGGAAGCCTGAAAGATAAGGCTTTGTGCTACCAGATATGCTCTCATCAACGAAGTTCTTTATAAGAGGAGTCTTTCTCTTCCATACTTGCGTTGTGTCTCTAATACGGAGGCAAACTACATCCTCAAAGAGATTCATGAGGGTTTATGTGGAATCAATGCAGGGGGCAGATCTCTAGCCCATAAGGCTATAAGACAAGAGTACTACTAGCCGACAATACAAAATGATGCATTACAGTACGTGAAGAAATGTGACAAGTGCCAGCGATTTTCTAATGTCCCCAGACTTCCAGCGGAGGAATTAACACCAATGAATGGGCCATGGCCTTTCGCTCAATGGGGAATCAACTTGGTTGGCCCATTGCTTCGGGGTAAGGTTCAAACCAAATTTGCGATAGTAGCGATTAACTACTTCACTAAATGGGTAGAAGCACAACTACTAGCCTGAATCACTGCGAAGAATGTCAAAGACTTCACCTGGAAGTCGATCATTTGCAGATTCGGCGTCCCCCGGGTCATAGTGTCTGACAATAGAAAACAGTTTGAAGGAAGTGTATTCCGAGAGTTTTGTTTGAGTTTGGGAATAAAAAACCACTACTCTTCTTCTCGACACCCGCAGGCTAACAGGCATGCGGAGGTTGCCAACAGAACAATTCTTGGGATGATCAAAAAGCGTCTGGAGAAGGCCAAGGGGTTATGGTATGAACAACTGCCCGCTATACTGTGGGCTTACAGGACTACGGCCAAAACACCCACGGGTGAGACCACTTTTCTCCTTGCTTTCGGTAGTGAGGCTGTGACCCCAGTTGAAATCAGGTTGGAAAGTTACAGGACAAGTCACTACGATTCAAAACATAATGAAAAGGAATTGGCAGTCAGCCTAGATCTAATTAAGGAAAGGAGGGAGCAAGCTCAGATGAGGGTTTCTGTCTACCAACAGGCAATGTCACGATATTACAATGCACGGGTAAAATAGAGAAGATTTCAGCCAGGAGACCTTGTCCTACGAGAAGTCACCCCACTCACCAGCAACCGTGAAATTGTGAAAATGGAAACATTGGCTCCCAATTGGGAAGACCCCTACAGGGTAACCCGCACATACCGGCAGGGGGAATACTGGCTAGAGACCCTCCAGGGAAAGCACCTACCCCGTCCTTGGAATGCGCAACACTTGAGGAAGTATCACCAGTAAAAATGGGAAGGTAGCATCATGGTCAGTTTAGGCTACCCTCTATTATCTTTTCTTTAGCATCATTTTGAGTAGTTTCGTTTACTTAGATTTAGTTTGCAATAAGTAATTGAGCATTCTGCAGTAGAAGTTATTTTACATTAATTGTTAGAGCGATTATCCTGCCAATTATCAATAAAGAGAATTCTTTTTCTACAATTCTTGAGCACCTACTATGTTATCATAAACATATTTTTCCACCCAAAAAATGGGTCCCCTAATAGAAAGGGGGGGCTGAGTGAAGCTCGGGGTTATACTTTTATTATTGAAAGGATATGGCTGAGTGAAGCCCAAATCCTATAAATAAAAGAAAGTAAAATTACTACTCATCTTATCACAAAAACTGCCTTAATATGAAATGTCAAGTTTTTCCTACATAAGCCAAGGATCAAGGTCCATAAACATCGTTTCATTCATAAACTTTCAAAGTACATCAAATAAAAATGAAAGAAAATAAAACATCACAGTGACACTACAAGATTTTAACATAGAAAAAGAAAAAGAAACAACTACTGCCTACGACGTCCACTAGGATTGAATCCAGTGAAATCCTGGGCTGGATAAAAAGTAGTCGCCTGCTCGCGGAAATCCTCAAAACCACCAAGGTAATATACCAGTTACTGCTCCTGGAGCTCAGGAGAGTGTTTGAATTCCTCAACTGCAGCAATCCTTGCTTCGGCCAACTGTTGGGACAAAAGAGAGGCATGTTCCACTTCTACCCTCTTGAGGTCAGACTCATAAGTCCCCTTTAGCTTGTTGATCTCCTCCAGTCGGGAAGTCTCAAGTTGCTGGTGTTGACGCTCATAGTGGCCCCGAAGCTCGTTGATCTCCGCTTGATGATTGGCAGCCATCTGATCTCTTTCAGACTCAGCTCGCATGCATCTATGGGCTATGTACCGGCCTCGGGTCAAATTCTACAAAAAGAAAAATGGGTCAACATATAAAATATAAAAAGTAGACCATAAATAATGCAGATATACTAACCCATCCTGCATCAAGGAGAGATCTCCGATAAGCCTCTACAATAGAGTCATTCTCATTCTCCAATGATCGAAGGTCCTCATCCATTAAAGCGCCCATGGGATTTTCAGTCACTACCTACACACTTGACATCACGGTATCACCCGATGAAGACTTGGACTCACGGGCGGACATCCCAAAAATGGACCCAAGTCGCAAATATTGGCCGAAAGTAGGCGGTCTAGAAAACTGGCTGAACCTAGTCTGAACGGCAGGCCCCCTGCTCATAGTATTTGCATCAAGATCCAAGGTCCTAACGGGACCAGAGGATGTTCTCGCCATCATCTGGTGAGAGGGAGAAGAACATTGGCCATGCAGGGAGGAGGAGAAGCAGGGAATCGGTGGCGACAAACCTGTCTTGCGCTTTTTGTTTAAAAAGTTATCAAGCACATCCTGGGCAAACCACTGAGATCCCCCTATGTACACAATAAAATATAGTATTTGAGACAAAGCAAATAAGTAACACTAAGAATAAAAAAAAAATTAATGATGATACATGCACTGAACTGGTGAAAGGTGCCCGACTCCCGCCAACTGTCGGGGGTGACTCAAGATTTCCAGTCGCTCGACTCACGTCTACGCCAAGATATCCAGGTGTGGAAGACGCTCGACTCCCGCCAACTATCAGGGATGAACTAGGATCTTCAGGAGTAGAAAGTGGTTGACTCCCACTAGAAATTGGGGGAGGACTGGAGAGTGCCCGATTGTCGGTCGTCGGAGGAGCGAGGGAGGTTTGACCAGAGTCAACAGTTACCCGACATCTTCCATATGCCGGAGAATGGAGCTCCGGATGTGATGGCGAAGCTGTCGAACTCCCACTCGGAGAGTCAGGGAAAGAAGGTACGAGTGGGATATTAGGGCTTCCACGAAGGCCATAACAATATCCTGACAAAGCGCTTGAGTCAAAAAAAGACTCTTCCTTATGACGGGCAAAGAAAACTTTTGCCCTCTTCAGTCTCTCCTTCATATATGTTTTCTCTTCCGGTGAAATAATGGGTAGCTTCTTTTTCGCTACAGAAGAGAAAAAAAGATGTGTTAAAAAAAAAAGAATTTTTTTTACCCATTTTAGTAAGATCAGCTGCTTCCTTTGGAATGGACGGACCATTGTCCTCGCCTTCGATCACGTCCAGGAACTCCAATCTGTTGCCTTTAGCATGAAATAAACGACTCCACCAAAACTTTGGATTGTCACCAGTCTCTTGTGGGAAGCCTTTTGCTGCAGTTAAAAAATTGGCTCATGCACCATTGCGCTGAATGTAATAGCAAGAGAAAAACTCTTGAAGATACATGGATCCATTCCCGCACAAGCACCATAGAAGAGGAGCCCCTAGAATAGCCTTCCAGGCATTCGGATAGAGTTGGGAAGGGAGGAGACCAAAATGGTCCAAGATCTCTCTCGACAGTCGGGGAAGCGGAAGGCGCAGCCCAACATCAAAATATGAGGTGTAGAGAAACATCCCATGTGGAAGGGAGTGGTGTGCCCTTTGATTTAGACCCGGACAATTTAGCTCAACCTCATACGGAAATACAAATTCCTTCTTCAATTTATCAAGCATGGTCGGATGGACAGTGGAAATTACATCTTCTACATTTTTTGATGCCATAAAATATTTTTATAAAAAAAATATTTGGGCAAATAAAAATAGACCGAGAAAGAGAAACAAATTAGAAGTGGGGTAGTAAAGTGGAGATATTGGAATTTATAAAAATTTACACGACCGTTGCTTAAATTTTGTATCTGTTGCAGCCCATTTTTCAAAATGAGCTTTGGTCACGTACGGACATGTGTCTGGCAAATGAGGACAATCAGTCGCATGCCCGACCATAAGCGAGCGTGTTTCACACGACCGTTGCTTAAATTTTTTATCCGTTGCAGCCCATTTGGACACGTGCCTGGCAAGGGAGGAAAATTAGGCGCATGCCCGACCACAAGCGAGCGTGTGTTACACACTAGCCTCCTAACGTCCTTCCTCGCATGACACATGTACATATATATATATAATGTGTGTTTCACAAGGTGCCTACAATTGTTGACTTTTCTATACCTATTCATATATATATATATATGTATATAATATTCATATAAAGAAGCTTTACAATCTGAGAATCAAACAACATTTCAGAGAATGGGAATGGAAATTAATTAGCTTTCCTACCCACAAAGTTCTACATAATTATTTAGGAACCCTTATTTAAAGGTTTTTCGTAATTAGTAAAATGACCCCTTAAATTTTTGAAAGAAATTTTTGAAGGGATTATATTTTACTGTAAATATATATATGTATAAGTAAATCACGACAGAAAAAGATTTCGTTCCCTAAACTCGGCAAGCGAATTCGGGAACGGGGGGCAACTGATAGGTATAACTTGTACGACACGTGCATATAAGGATTTGTCAACCGGCTACCTACTAGCAGAACTCTATACATCTCAATAAAATACCTACAGGTAGTTATCAGAATCCTATCAAGATACATATGAGTAGCTGTCAAGATATATACGACGCGCTACAACTTTATCAGGACCACCGCATTAAAAACCCTATAAATATAGGGTTGAGAAAATCTAAAAAGGTATGCAATAATCACCCACCATTACTTCTGCTATATTTCTCTGAATGATTCAAGTTCTAATTTGACCGTCGGAGCCTATTTGGCCGGTACCCCACCGGTATCTCTTCCGGTCACTGTTTGTTCTTTTTGACAGGAACGACATCCTTTTCTACCCGACAATTCCACGCTTCATCAGAAACAATTCAGTTCTCAAGACTATATTTGCTTATTTTGCACTTTTCCTTTTTGTAGATTTATAGCTAGAGGAAATGGGAAAACCAAGCAAGTTTAGTCACTGATGGAACTCTGCAAGGTATGGAATAAGTTGAACAAATAATAGATAATTGGATCACATTGAAACCCACCTAAACATATCTTAAATTTAATTTAAACCACTCATGCTAGTTGTGCCGGAGTTTGCTTGTTTTAGTCCATACAACACCTTCCTGAGTCGACTAACTAGATGTGAAGAAACTGATCATATCCCAGCCTTTGCATAAGTCTGTCTTGAATTACTGGTTTTTTTTTTTATTATTCTGTTGTCCAGTGTATATTCCCTATTCCAAGGAGCAAAAAGTAATTTTAATTTACACTTTGTGGATGCCATAGTTTAGTGTATCTGTGTATGCTAGATTTAATCTACAAGGTGCCCAGGTGCCAATTTGTCCTCCGCACAGCACCTCCGAGTGGCATTTACCGTCTTCGGTTGTCATACTCGATCTTGACTTTATTTCAGAATATCAAGTAGTATTATTTTTTTCCTTTTTCTAAACAAATGTTCACTGAATGGATATAAATCTGGTTGCTACCATCTTGGATCCGCATTGTGAAGCAAACCAAAAGCATTGTCGGCTACTAGTTAGCCTGTTGCATTCATATATTCCTACTCTGCAAATTTCAAAGTTGCAGCAATTTAATGCAACATTCTGTATAAAACATGTACAGGACGCTGCTCTTCTGATGCAATGAATCATAATGAGGTTCTGGCATTAACATTATGGGCATTTAGTTGTACTTTTACTGGTGAGTTTTGGGAGGGTGTCGGGGGCAGGGGTTCAACAACATCATTATATTGGAGGTGGTGCATGGAGGTCACTTTAGTGGAAATTTAGTGAGTTTGCTTCAAAAAAGTTTGTTGTTGCAGAGGCAAATGAAGCAAGAACTTTATTCTTTTCTTTTCCCTCTCCTTTTGGATATGTTCAAAAAACACTCCTAAATAAAAGCAGTTTTTTCTCACTGCAGAAGAGTATCATATAACTTTATAATTTGTTTGAAGTTCATTTACTAAAATGTGTTGTCCTGTCGGTATCCTTATTAGTTTCCCAGTAACTGAAGCTTGCACTTCCAATTGAATAAATAGAACAAATAAAGTCTTTTTGTGATTGGGGGCTAAATAGTGTGTAACTCTTTGCTTGTTTATTTTTATTTTCTTTTATAGCTAAGAGAAACAAGGTGATGAGGCGACAATCCACCTTTGTTCTACATCACACATCACACAAGGAGCCACATTCTCATTTGGATGGTGAATATTTATGCTTTTGGTTCATTTATACCTTGTAGTAACTAGATATTACTTTTTCTTAGGTTGTATGGAGGTGGTTTTTTCTTTTGATGGGATCACCTAAGATGAAAGGCTTTAGAGGAATAGGCTTATCACTATGTAAGATATGAGAGTTTTTCCACTCTAAAATATATGTTCTGAACTACCTTGTGTGGACGTACTTTCTTCTTTTTGGATATTTAGATTTTGTTAGAAGATTCATATCCTAGACATAGAGGCATATTTGCATACATCCTGGGATCAAAGCAAGGATGGGAAACAAATGACTAAAGAATGACTGACATTTTATAATTTTTTTTCACTTGGGCAGTTCCTGAAAGCTCTTTCTAACTCTTAGATGTTGCATAAAATTTGGTTCTTAAAGAAAGACCTGCTAAGTGGTGATGTAAATAAAAAATAACCCATATAAAGGTATGTGATTACAAGAGTCTTTGTTTAGCACCATGCCTTTGTGCCATTGCTTTAGAAAATCTCATTTGTAATCTCATATGATACAGTATCTCCTAATATATTATTGTAACCACTAGTGTCAGTTCTCTACACCTTTCAAGATAAAAAAAAGTCTTTACAGGGAACTGAGGTTAGGCGTATGTGAACCGTGAGTTGTTTTTTTTTTTTTTTTTTTCTGAAAAGATATTTGGATTTTATCATGGGGATGATGCAACAGAGAAGCTCTTATTCTCTCAACTCTTGCAGTATACTTTGATTCTAAAGGTATAGATAATTTGAGTATAACCATTTGAAGCTTCATTAAAAACCTTCCAACATGTGCTTTCAAAATTGTGACGCTTGGAATATGATATGCATGTTGTAACCAGGCTATGTGGAGTTCATTGAAATTTCACTGTCCCAAAGCCAATGGTTCCTTGGGATGCGTTGGAATCATCTGTGGTACTTTAGTTGATCAAAACCTCATATTGTTTACCATGAAAGGAGTTTAAGTTTGTTGAACTTGTTGCAAAGTTATTATTACTAATGCAATTCAAAGCCATAAGACGTACATTGCGAACATTTTTTCATCAACGATGTCAGTAATGACCTTTATCAGGAAAATCTTCATCTTTTTGACATTTGAATGAATGCACAAGGTCAATGACAGATGTAGGACTGACTTTGAATAGAAGCACATTAGTTGGGTTTGAAGTTGAAATGTAGATGTACAGTAAAGTCACATTTCATGCTTTGATTTAAACAATAGTTATTTGCTATACAAAGGTTGTCTTATCATTTTGTTTTCTTTTGTCAGTTTAATTAGCTTACTTTGATGCACAATCACATTTATTGCATTGCTGCTTCGTTCTTAACATAATGAGACGGCATAGAATAATTATTTTGTTCTTTTTCTTCAAGGCATGGTGCATGGATTTTGTTCTTTTTGTTTGCTCCCATATTGTTCTATCCCCCTCCACCCAATCACGGTGCTTTTGACTAGAGCTTACTTTCTGATGCCTATGGGATGTTTGTTTTGTTTGCGATCTAATTTACTGCTTATATTTTGGAATGCTAAACTTGATTTTGTGGTCTAACAATGCAGCTTTACTTTATTCGGTAATTCAGGAATTCCATACAGAAGTCAGATTACTTGGCGCTTCGATTAGGTTTCATTACCGTGGGTAGCTAATATTCATTATGCCTTTTGCGTTTTTCCAATTTACTGACGCGCTTTGTACCATTGTTATTGTTATGGAATAATCCCTTTTCTCTTCGTAGGAAATTAATTCGCCCAAGATCACGCACACAACTTTATAACAACTCGCTTATATTGAAGAATAAACAACACTCAACAGTTACAAGAGAATATTTCACACACACTCTCTCTCTCCTCTCCTCTTCTCTATCTACTCTTTTAAGAAATGACTCGATCAAATTCACTCCAATTCTGATCCTAGAACACTTACTTGTAAACTGCTGAGCATGCTTCTATTTATAGCCAATTCTTACTTGTTCAACAAGTTGTCTTATGGCAGCTAGTACTTTATGGTTAAGGAAAGTAGAAAGCTTCCTGCATGCTTCATCCCCTCCCTCAAGTCATCAGCCACCATTTTGAACCAATAGGAAATAGCCTTAACCTTTAAGCAGCTGATGCAATAAATATGTGATAGTTGCACTTGCCACAATAACATATGCATCGTACAACCAATGAAATGTCGCCACATAATCAAATGGTAGTCTGACAACTTCAATTTGAATGGCTCCACTTTTTGGTGCAACTGTGACTAAAATTGAAACTACACATCTAAAAAAACTGTGACATACCAATTATTTTTGCCAAATTCTAACAAATTTCAACCTTTGGCAAAAATTCTCCACCTTCACTGCAGATTTCAAAGTAAATTTTGACACCATCTTTGGAAGAGCTCCACCTACCTAACAATGTATTTCCTAACAACACATACAAATTCCCAACCTTATTTTCAATGAACATGATACATGGGTCTCTTCTAACTTTCAACAGTCTATACTTTGTTTCAAACCAAAAACCTTTCGACATCAAGACATCCAAAGAAATCATGTTCCTTCTAACACTTGGAACATGATACACATCAATTAAAGTACTCACTAATTCATTTGTGGTCTTGATATTGATTGCCCCAGTCCTGATAGCTTCACAAGTAGATTTATGTGGACACGCATGATGGAAACAAGCGGAATCAAGAATCCACTCATTTGCTTCTTTTCATTTATCAACAATTGATAATACTTCCACCATGTCAGCATCTACATCACTTGTCTCAGACACTGCAGCAGTATTGGACTCACATTCTTTCTTTTTAAGGCAATCCCGTATCAAATGTCATTTTTCACCACAAAAATAGCATGCCCGCTCCGAAATTGGCATCCAGTTCTTGAAAGCTCCACCTTTCCAATTATCCTGTCCTTCTTGCCTTCTTTCAAATTTTCTTTTCTTTTCTGCGACTAGAGCTTGTGATTAATCATCCCAGATGTTTCTTTCACCTTCTCCCTTTATTTTCTCACTAGAAACTAAATCACTCTTCACTTGCTCCATTGTCACGATATCTCCCCATAAAGCAAAGTGTTTAACAAATGCTTATGAGTAGAGTGGACCGATGTCAATAAAATAATTTCTTTATATTCATTACTTAATTTAACACATACATTAGATAAATCAAAAATAATTTTATTGAACTTACTGAGGTGATCATGCAAGCCCACACCATCTTTTCTGCTGAAGAAATACAATTCTTGCTTTAAGATCATCTGGTTGGTAAGATTTTTTTCCCATGTAGAGATCTTCCAATTTTTGTCACAAATCTATTGCAGATTTTTCTCCAACAACATCGTATACAATATCATCTGTAAGAATCAACCGTATGGTACTCACCGCCTTCGAGTTGATTCTATTACACCTTTTCTCATCCATATCTGCTAGCTTCTTGTCCAACGCTCATCTAAACTTTGTTGAACTAACAAGTCTCATATTCGAACTTCCCAAAGACTAAGTTCTTTCCTCCATCAAATTTCTCCACCGTGAACTTGAGATCTGGAGTTCCCGTCATAGATCAACCAATTTATTATGAATTGATCCCTTTTCTCTTCTTAGGAAATTAATTTGCCCAAGATCAGGCACACAACTTTAATAACAACTCACTTATATTGAAGAATAACAACAAATACAACACTCAACAATAACAAGAGAATATTTCACACTATCTCTCTCTCTCCTCTCCTCTTCTTTATCTTTTCTTTTCTATAAGAAATGACTCGATCAAATTCAATCCAATTCTGATCCCAGAACACTTACTTGTAAACTGCTGAGCATGCTTCTATTTATAGCCAATTCTTAGTTGTTCAACAAGCTGCCTTAGTACTTCATGGTTAAGGAAAGTAGGAAGCTTCTTGCATGCTTCATCCCTTCCCTCAAGTCATCAACCACCATTTTGAACCAATAGGAAACTGCCTTAACCTTGAAGCAATTGATGCAATAAATACATGATAATTGTACTTGCCACAACAACATATGGATCATATAGCCAATGAAAATGCTGCCACGTAATCAAATGGTAGGCTGACAACTTCAATTTGAATGACTTCACATTTTGGTGCAACTTTAACGAAAATTGAAACCACACATCTAACAAACCCATGACATACCAATTATTTATGCCAAATCCTACGAGTAACCAATTATTTTTCTCCCTATTTCTATGGTACAGTCTTCATTTTTGGTAGGTGAGTCACACACAGACACACACACCTATTTGTTTAATTGGGGCTTCAAACCCTCAACCGTCCACTTGGAAGGCAGACGAAATAACCCTTGGGTTAAGCTCTTGGTAGTTGTACTTTCTATTGATATCCTCCTGAGTCTTGATTTGCATGACACTTCATAACACTCTCTACATATTTTTCATGCCATGTTTTGGAGAATTCTTAGTTTCCTACTTTCAATAATAACTTCTTAGTTTTTATTAGCATTGAATAACACCTTGATAAAGTTCCCATATACAAGGTATCAGAACCATCAAGAGTAACATTGGAGTTACTCTGAAGCCTATCGAGAGGAATGACGTTTCCCATATATCAAACCATGAATTCCTCTGTGTATTCCCCTTGATGGTACAAACCATACCACAATACTCCTTATATGCATTAGTTTTTCACCATATACTTAGATGAAGTAAGCCATGGCATAGGCTGCTGACACTCTGGAATATGAAAAGACATAAACACCCTCAACAAAAGACACAATTACAAACATATCCTTACTACATCACTCATGACATCACACTCTAATAATACACTACATCACTCATGACATCACACTCTAATAATATAGCTGGGCTGACACAATTACACATATATCCTTACTACATCACTCTAGACATCACTAACTGCTGACATAACATTCTCCAACCTGGAGTCAATCCACTGAGTCAATCTGAATCGTCTTATGTGGAATTGCCTGTGTGGAAATGGTTCAGATGGACTCTGTATATAGGATGAACTGGATAGTTCGGGTACTTAGAGTATTCTGCATGGAATTCTGTGAGCAAATATCGAATACATAAACGCCTTTCTTTTGGATAGGCTTCATAGTAACTCCAATGTGCAGATTCTTTGAATAGAATGTCAGAGGGGATAGAGTTCAGTGCAAGACGATTTGCATGACATAACTGAGATCGATGAAGTTCCCAGAAAGGAGAAATCTCATATACAACAGTATTTTCATGACCTGTGAAGAATGAAGTATGATAGGTTTTTTCAATGTGAATTCCCTCAGCTTGGGTGGGGTAGAACTAGCGACGGGTCCAGAAAATGAACATCGGAGACTGGAAATGAGTGTTTCTGAGCTTGTTCTGTCAAAAGGAGATGTTGCTAAAAAAGTGAGCGAGGAACATAGCTTAAGTTCGGAAACAGGAAGATTATTGAGAAGACACTGAGCAAGATACTGAAGCATCCAGGACTTATCAAAAATAATGCCGATGGTGTAAAGATCAACTAAGTACCAAAGCAAGAAATAGGTTTTTTTAGGAAAATAGAAATAAAAATGAGGGTTAATTTCAAACTAGGTTAGGAAAGGGTAAACAAGATGGAATGACAAATTTCTTATATGACCTGCATCTAACCCATAGCGGGAGATATAGAGAAACTGAAAAGAATTTACCATGTGAACACTGCGAGCAATCCGGGTTTTTTCTAGCAAGAGAGTCTGAAGGTGAAAAAGGAGGTTACTAGGCTCAAAACACAAGATCATAGGAAAACATGATTGATTTCTTTCTTCAAACAGGACAGGAAATCTGGAAGTATATTATTTTTCCCTTTAGTGTGAACGACATCAAACGACCATTGGGAAAACCAATTTTCCCATTAAATGAGTTGGGCTTTGGGAAGGTGTTTTTGTTTAAACTGAAGCATATTAGGAAAATTCATTAAATTGATTTCAATGAAAAAATGATGACCGATTAAATGAAATTCAAACTTCTCAATGTTTCGTTTGATGGCGAGGATCTCCTTGTAGGTAGAGTGATAATAGAGTTCAGCTTGAGAAAAGGCACCACTTTTGTATCCGCAGATCTTTCATTTTTGATCAGAGATTTCCTCAAGGAAGATGGATCCCCAGAAATAATAAGAGGCATCAGTCTAGAGGATTCTTTTACCATTAGCAGGAATGTTTAATGGGGGAAGAGTTTTAGAGATAACCTTGAGGTGGAGAACTACTGAGGTGCACTGAGGGGACCAGGGATCTGGGTTTTTCTTGGGAAGGTCTGACAAAGGTTTTCTATATCGAGCAAGGTTTGGGATAAACCCAGCCATATAATTCATAATTCCTAGAAATTGTTGAATTTTTTTGACCGAAATATTATCATTAGGGAAATGGTCAAGTTGGGAGGCAATATGAGGCTGAAGAGCATACTGACCTTTGGAGATTTTCATACCTAAGAAGTCAATTTCAGGTTGGCCTAAAATCATTTTCTTTTTGGAGAGCATGATACTAAATTTTTGAATGAGTATGAATCCTAAGCACTAAAATCATCGTGGTATGAATCTTGAGCACTACCACCTTGCCCTTTAGGAGCTTCACCAATTCCGAAATAAAGGTCTAGTCGAACCAACCACTTCTCTATGGGCCTGTGAAGCATTCTATGTCAATAAAAGATCAGAATAAGTTCGAGGAAAACTAAGGCTAGTCATTAATTACCAGCATCTGAACCATTTCCTTCAAGATAACAAATTCCCTCTTCCCCGAAGAACTGTTCTTTTCTCCAACCTTCCTAAAGCCCAGATCTTTTCAAAGTTCGATCTCAAAGTAGGTTTTTGGCAACTGGGGATCCTCCCTGAGGATAGACCTAAAACTGGTTTTTGCATCCCCGATCATCATTTCCAATGGAATGTTATGCCTTTCGGATTAAAATCAGCTCATTCTTTGTTCCAACATGCCATGGTCAAGGTTTTTGCTCCAATACTATCTTCTGCTCTTGTCTATATTGATGATATCCTTTTGTTTTCCACTGACCTTGAGAGCCATTCTAGTCTTCTCCAAACCTTTCACCAACTTGTTCAATAAGATTTGGTGTTTCTTTTGGTACCTAAGGATAATAGTACTTTGAGCTTGTTGGCCTTCAGTGTGACTATTTGACTCGGTTTACTTTCCTTGGTGCCATAACAAACCCATCTGTATTCCAATTAATCAAACCTGAAGAGAGTTAAGGTGTATCACTGATCCATAGCTCACGCTCTGCCTAGACCATTTATTGTATGTTCTTAATGAAATTGTATGATATTTAATGATATGGGAAACTAGTCTTGTATGTATGAAGTAGAGAAAAGCCATGATCCGTTACTCCTCATGAATCGCTCTTCCAGTTCTTGATCTTCTTCTTATAGATCTACCATGTCTCCTTCTTCCTCTAAAGTTGAATATCTCTATGAATTCGAATACCTTGCTGAAGATAGTCAAGTTCCTGTCACAGATCTTCCTTTGGTTAATCCTTACACAACCTTTGTCAAGCCTACTAGCACTTTCAATAAAATTGTCACCAGATTGCTTCATACCCCTTGACCTTCCTCCGTTAAAGAATATATCTAAGCCTCTCGGTTTGATTAATGTTTTGTTCCTGCTACGGAACAAGAACAACTCTTTCTTTTGGAGCTACCTCTAGATTTTCCTAGCCAATGGCAACAACAAGGTTTTACTCACCTTCACTTGGAAGCCATCAAACTTGTTGTCTCTTTCCATGGATGAAAAGGTCTTCCAGTTACCTCCAGGATTGCCTTGGTTGATACCCGATTTCACAACTACCAACATGCTTGTATTGCAACCGTCCAAACCGTCTTGAACGTAGATACTGCGGTGTTCACTTTCTTCCCAAATTTCAAAATGCCATTAGCAGATCCCCATCTGTTAAGTGCATTGAAAGTCTATATTCAGATTGGTGGAGCCTCCCAGGTTTCTACAACTTTTGCTGCTACCCTTTATTACCAGATGGCCTACAGACTCCAAAACCATGCCATGTATATGTTTATCCCCTCATCTACTTTAGAGGACGCTCTTCTCATTTATGTAAACACTTCACACCAAGCTACATGTTCCCACATCCCTATGCAGCTATCCCGACATGACCTTCTCAAGCTTCTCCCAGACTCCTGGGTTACAGCTTATGAGAAATCTCACCAACAGCCAAAACCCATCCAGTTAACTAACTCCACTTTCATCACCAGACCCGATGGTACTGTTCATATCTCGTTTCCCAAAGACCAAAGCCATACTACTTCTGCATCTACTCCCCTTCCTATTTTTTCCTCAAGACTCCCAGAAATCTCTATAATTTGTCCTTCCAACTTTAAATACCAAGTTCCCATCAAGTCCTTCCAAGCCTCAGGTGTTCCGATCTATTACTTCCAAGATCCAATCATTGGTCACAAGTTCTTTGATATTTGTGATTGTGATGATTGCCTCTATGTTGAAGAAGATGATGACCAGCCCAAAGGTAAATCCAAAAAGAAATCTTCTCAACAAGCTCTTCGAAAACATTATGAAGAAGGTGATCCCACCGTTGATATCCTTGGGCAACCATCTGGCAAATTTGATTACTATGTCCAATATGGTAACTCAAAGATGCAACCAAGAATCACATCTGTTGGCTTTGAAATTCTATTTCAAGCAATAAATCTTATTTTGATATTAACAAAACATTCAAAACCGTGTTTGGTCCTAATATGACTTTGAGCTAAGTGTTTCAGCAAGTACAGGTAAATGATTCGGAAAGATCATTAAAGCAACAAGTGTTAAGGAAACTCAAGAGCAAACTCGAAGAAAGACAAAAAGATCAAAGAAAGAACAAAAGCTGGACTCAAGACCTGGGGTAGATAGGTCGGGGTGAGAAAATTGTAACAAGGTATATTATGCGTTGATTGATCTTATAAGCTCAAGTAATAAATCAAACGGATCAAAAACGGACCTTGATAATATTTATTGAAGTCAATGAAGAGGCCCAAAAGTGCAATGAGGAGGTCTAGAGGAAGACGACCGAGGATATGAAGTGTCTTGAGGACAATATCGACCGCATCGCCACTGCCATGGACGCCTTTCGCCTTGACCCTCCGCCTTTTTGATGTCGTCAAAGGGGGAGAATATATTAGGGTGTTTGTGTTTCAGGGTGTTTGTGTTTTTGGCCATAGGTGTATTTTGTGTAGCATAGGATGTTACCTATGTTTTATGTTTGTCGTTTATGCTTCGTTTCATTTCTATGCTTTATCATTTTGTAATGTGTAGTAGTAAACAACATGTACCGAACTCGCAAATTATGAATTGAAATATGTTGTTTCTATTATCTTTCCATGCATTACGTAAATGAGTATCAAATTGCAAAATTTATTTCCTAAGGGGGAGCATGCAAATAAAAATGAAAGATGCAAACATTGAGGGGGAGTATCACTTGATACTTCACCATTTATGCGCAAACACAAAATGTTTTGTCAACATAAAAAATGGGGAGATTGTTGGCTTTGAAATTCTATTTCAAGCAATAAATCGTATTTTGATATTAACAAAACATTCAAAACCGTGTTTGGTACTAATTTGACTTTGAGCTAAATTTATCAGCAAGTACAGGTAAATGATTAGGAAAGATCATTAAAGTAATAAGCGTTAAGGAAACTCAAGAGCAAACTCGAAGAAGGACAAAAAGATTAAAGAAAGAACAAAAGCTGGACTCAAGACTTGGGGTAGATAGGCCGGGGTGAGAATATTGTAACAAGGTATATTATGCGTTGATGGATCTTATAAACTCAAGTAATAAATCAAACGAACTCAAACGGATTAAAAACGGACAATGAAAATATTTCTTGGAGTCACCTAGTCGACTGGCCATGAAATGGCAGCCGACTGACTGTGACCCAGTCGACTGGCCAATAAGGACCCAGCCGACTGGATGAACCAGTGAGCTATAAACGTTTTGACTGCATGAGGCAGTCGACTGGCCTATCTAAGGCAGTCGACTGACTGTGCCCAGTCGACTGGCAGTTAAGGACCCATCCGAGTGACTGAAACAGAGAGTTTTGAACATTTTTTATTGCCTAAGGCAGTTGACTGACTTTCCAAGGCAGTCGATTGACTCATGAGGCAGTTGACTGGCCTTCTTGAGGCAGTCGACTGACCCTAGCCGTTGGGAAAAATATTTTACATCTAAGCACGAAGGTAGTCGACTGGGTGCCGACAGGCAGTCGACTGGGTGCTTCAGGATTTTAAGGAAAAGTATTTCTAAATAATATTTTTGCCCAAAAATAAATGGTTTTGCTTGCTGATTTTCAGGTCATACTCTCCATATTGTCTAGGGTGAGATACACTCTCGAAACCCTAGTGTTACACTATATAAAGAAAGAGATATGGATTGAAATCTTAAGGTTCTTGTGTGAGAAATTTTCCAAATATTATTCATCTCTAATTTTCTCTCAAGCATCTTCTGAAAAATCTTTTGATAGCAAGAAAGATCAAAATCTCGTTTTTCACTCTTATCATTTTGAAGATTTAAACTCAAGCTTTGTGTCTATTCTCTTATTGAAAATATATTGTGAGAATATTTATTTCTTGAGTTCTTGAAATATCATCTAAAAACACTTGAACTTATATTGATCTATCTTCCATAAAAACCTTAGGGTTTTGAGTGTTTTTGTTTCTTGAGTGATATATTGATTGATTGCATAAATTTGTGATCTTGGGTGAGTGAAGCCCATTGTATCAAGGGAGGATTGTTCTCTTGATTGAGTGAAGAGCTAGTTAGCTTTTTTGTAAAGGTTTTGCTATTCCACCTATTGAAGGAAGAGCCATAGTGTGAGGATCGGGAAAGTCTCAAGGAAGGGGATTCTTTGAGCCGAGGAGTAGGAGTTACCGAACCTCATAAAAATCACGGTGTCAATATCTCTATCTCTATCTCCTTACTTTATGTTTATGCATGCTTAATTTATATTGTGGTAAATAACTTGTTGAATTTAAGTGAAATTATTCATTGCATATTTTACCTTGTAAATTAATATTGAACCTTGTTGCATGTTCTAGTGAGATAAAAAAGAAGTTAGAAATTATTTTTAAACCCTATTCACCCCCCTAGGGTATTTTAGTGACTTAATATTAGTATTAGAGACTAATCTCTACTTGTTTTAGACTTAACCGTCTTAGAGAACGATCATGGCCTCAAACATAGTCGCTCATGTAGAAGGACAATCTAACAATAGGCCCCCATGGTTTAATGCATGGTTCAAACTATAACTATTGGAAGACTAGAATGATAGATTTTCTTCAAGCTATTGATTATCAAATTTGGCTAGTTATTGTCGATGGACCTTTTACTATTACCAAAGTGGTTGATGGAAAAACTATTCCCAAATTGCCCAACGAATGGGATAATGATGAGCGAAGACTTATGTCATTTAATGCCAAAGCTAAGGTTAATCTAAATTCTGCCTTATGTCCAAATGAATTTAACCGAGTATCTACTTGCTCCACGGCCAAAGAAATGTGGGATAAACTTGAAGTTACTTATGAAGGAACTACTCAAGTTAGAGAATCTAAAATTGATATATTCATGCATGAATATGAATTATTTGCCATGAAGGAAGATGAAAATATCAATTCTATGATGTCTCGTTTTACTAATATTTTGAATGGACTAAAGCATCTTGGTAGAATTGTTCCTAGATCCGATGCGGCACGCAAAGTCTTTAGAAGTCTTCTGGTCAAATGGGATGCGAAGGTGACGACTATTAAAGAAGCACACGATCTTAGCACTATGAGTCTCGATGAGATTTTCGGGTCACTCCTTACATGGGAAATTACCTTAAAATCTCGTGAAGAAGACGCCAAGCCTAGAAAAGGTATAGTCTTGCAAGCTTCAACTAAAAGTGAAGCAAATGAGAGAATCAAAGAAGAGGTTGATGAAGACATTGCCTTGATCACTCAACAATTCAAGAGATTTCTTCAACGAAAGAAGGCTAAAGGTCAGAGGTTCTCAAAGAGCAACGAACCAAGAAGAGAGACAAGAAGGAAGGAGTCCATTACTTGCTTCAATTGTGGTAAACCGGGACACTATAGAAATGAGTGTTTCAAGCCCAAAAAGGAGAATGAGAAATGGCCAAACAAAATGGCCATGAATGTAACATGGGATGATTATGACTCTTGTGATTTGGATGAGGAAGCAAATGGTGAGGAAATTGCAAATCTTTGCCTCATGGCAAATGAAGATGATGTACATTTAAATTTACATGCATTAGATAATTCCATTTTGACATATGATGAGCTTTTATTTTCTCATAATGAATTACAAGATGCATTTGAAAATTTGTATGATGAGTTTGAAAAACTAGCTAAGAAACATAGTTTGCTCAAGAAATCTAAATCTTCATGTAATTCTACTTGTCACACCATAGTTGATGTAAATGCAACAAATGACAAAAGTATGGAGATAGAAGAGGAAAATATTTTATTGAAAAAGACTATTGATGATCAAATAAACATCTTAGCAAAATTCACAAAAGGAAAAGAAAACTTGAGCATCATGCTAGGAAGACAAAGAAACTCTTTTGACAAATGTGGCTTAGGATATGATGCATTCAACAAAGATGCACTTTTATTGAAGAAAAGAAAATCATTAAAGCATACTTTTTCAAAACAATCTTCATTCTCATCTTCTATTGATCACAACCATGTCTCATGCTATTATTGTAAGAAAAGATGTCACAAAGCAAATGCATGTTTTCTAAGAAAGAAGAAGAAAATTGTCTAAAAAATATTTTGGGTTCCTAAAGGAACCATTGCATCTCTACGTGCAAAAGAAAAGTTGGTAACTAAATCATTTTGGGTTCCTAAAGGAACTATTGCATCTCTTTCTAACCATAATGGACCCAAAATAGATTGGGTACCAATAAAAGTCACGTAACGCTGTGTTGTAGGTATGCTTGAAGTCCGCCTCAAAAGAAAGATGGTTCCTTGATAGCGGATGTTCAAGGCACATGATGGGGGACAAATCAAAATTCATGTCCCTAAAATCTTATGAAGGAGGAAGCGTTATTTTTTTTGACAACTCACAAGGCAAAATTGTTGGAATTGGATCTATTGGTATATCTCCTTCTCTAGCTATAGATAACGTACTTTTAGTTGATGGTTTAAAGCATAACTTGTTTAGTATTAGCCAACTTTGTGATAAAGGTTATGATGTTATCTTTAGGTCAAATGCATGCATAGTTGAGAAAGATGGAAAGCAATTGTTCAATGCAAAGAGAAACGAAAATTTATATACTATGTTGCTATATGAATTAAATGAACAAGATGTTAAGTGCTTTGTCACATCGAGTGAAAATAGTTGGTTATGGCATAGACGTTTAGGACATGCTAGTATGGACCTCATTCAACGTTTGTCTAAAAATGAATTAGTCAAAGGCCTCCCGAAGACTAATTTTTCAAAAGATAAAATATGTAGTGTATGTAAAATAGGTAAGCAAGTGAAATCTTCTTTCAAGAGAAAGAAAGATATCACCACTTCTCGACCCTTAGTGTTACTTCATATGGACCTCTTTGGTCCGGAGAGAACGACTAGCCTAGCCGGGAAACTCTATGTACTTGTTATAGTAGATGACTACTCTAGATTTACTTGGGTTCACTTTTTTGCTTATAAAAATGAAACTCACTCAATTCTTGATAAATTTTATAGAGTCATTCAAAATGAAAAAGATTTGAAAATCAAGAAAATTAGAAGTGATAGGGGTAGAGAATTTGACAATCAAGATCTAGAGAAATTATGTGATGAATTTGGTGTATCTCATGATCTCTCGGCTACAAGATCTACTCAACAAAATGGGGTAGTTGAAAGGAAAAATAGATCTTTACAAGAAATGGCTAGGACTATGTTAAATGAACACAACCTTCCCCGAAGTCTTTGGACTGAAGCGGTAAACACCACTTGTCATGTCATAAATAGAGTTATCATCCGAATTAAATTAGGTAAGACTCCGTATGAGTTGTGGAATGGTCGGAAACCCAATATTGGGTATTTCAAAGTGTTTGGTTGTAAATGTTTCGTTTTAAATGATAAAGATAACTTGGGAAAATTTGACTCCAAATCGGATGAAGCAATTTTCTTAAGGTATTCCTCAACTAGTAGAGCCTTTAAAGTCTAACAAAAGGACTTTAACCATGGTAGAGTCTATCCATGCTGTTTTTGATGAATCACTGCCTCTACCCTCACCTAAAGTTCACCTAGATGATGATGAAGTTGTAGGAATTGAGGATAGTTTCAATAATCTCAATATCTCTAACTCATCAAGTAGGCAAATAGATAAGAGTGAAGTTGGAAATCAATCTAATGATGACTTGACTTGCTCCATTCCTAAATCTTGGAGGATTGTGCACAACCATCCTCTTGACCAAGTCATAGGTAACCCTTCACAAGGTGTTAGCACAAGATCTCAACTTAGAGACTTATCCAACCACATGGCTTTTGTGTCTAATATTGAACCTAAGAACTTCCACGAAACCCAATGTGATGATTCTTGGATCATGGTTATGCAAGAGGAATTAAATCAATTTGAACACAATCAAGTTTGACATTTAGTCCCTTAACCCACATATCAAACTATAATAGGCACTAAATAGGTTTTTTCGAAATAAAAAAGATGAAAATTGAGTGATTATTCGAAATAAAGCAAGATTGGTAGCTCAAGGTTACAATAAAGAGAAGGGTATTGACTATGATGAAACCTTTGCACCCGTAGCTAGATTAGAAGCAATTAGAATGCTTCTTGCATTTGCATCATCTAGAAATTTCATTCTTTATCAATGGATGTCAAAAGTGTTTTTCTAAATGGAACTATAGATGAAGAAGTGTTTGTAAAACAACCACCCGGCTTTGAAAATGAACTTTTTCCAAATCATGTTTACAAATTATCTAAAGCCTTACACGGGTTAAAGCAAGATCCTGGAGATTGGTATGAACGGCTTAGTGACTTTTTACTTCAAAAAGGATTTTCTAAAGGCAAAGTTGACAACACTCTCTTTACAAAAACCGTAAAGAATGATTTGTTGATTATCCAAATCTATGTTGACGACATTATATTCGGATCCAAAAATACTTCTCTTTGCAAAGATTTCGTATCTAGTATGCAAAACGAATTTGAAATGAGTATGATGGGTGAGTTGAATTTCTTCTTAGGGTTGGAAATCAAGCAAAGCTTGGATGACTTATTTGTTAGCCAATCTAAGTACACTAAAGATTTGCTAAAGCGATTTGGCATGGAGGGAGCCAAACATGCCATTACTCCTATGAGTACCTCTATTAAACTCGACAAAGATGAAAATGAAAAATGTGTTGATATTACTCAATATAGAGGCATGATTGGAAGTTTACTTTATTTAACTACTAGTAGACCGGATATCATGTTTAGTGTATGCTTATGTGCTCGTTTTCAATCTTGTCCTAAAGAATCTCACTTGCTAGCCGTAAAATGTATTTTTCGCTATCTTAGTGGGACGATTAACTTAGGACTATGGTATCCACGTGGCACCATACTTGATCTCACTAGTTATTCGGATGCCGATTCAGCGGGTTGTAGAGTGGATAGGAAAAGCACAAGTGGTACATGTCATTTTCTAGGTCACTCTCTTGTTTCATGGTCAAGTAAAAAGCAAAATTCGGTTGCCTTGTCTACGGCTGAAGCCGAATATGTAGCAGTCAGTAGCTGTTGCGCCCAAACTATTTATATTAAGCAACAATTACTTGATTTTGGACTTGTTTTTAATCTCGTACCTATTAAATGTGATAACACTAGTGCTATTTGTATCTCAAAGAATCCTACTCAACACTCTCGCACAAAGCACATAGAGATTAGGCATCATTTTCTAAGGGATCACGTAGCCAAAGGTGACATTGAATTGATTTTTATTGACACTAAAAATCAACTAGCGGATATTTTTACTAAACCCCTCTCGGACGAACCGTTTTCAAAAATTCGTAGGGAATTAGGAATGGCCATGAATTTTGAAGTAATCAGTTAAATTTTCACAAAATCTCGTCCACGATCTCGGCTTTCAAAATTTAAAATATTTTTTGAATTTTTTTTTTTAGGGCCAGTCGACTGGATCAACTAGTGAGTTTTTCTAATTTTATTCATCTTCAGCCAGTCGACTGCCTCCTTCGGCCAGTCAACTGGGTCATGAGCCAGTCGACTGCCTCCATATGGTCAGTCGACTGCCTCTGCGCGAACCCAATTTTTATTTCTTCTTTCTCTTCGTCTTCTCTCCACTCTCTCCACGATCTCTCCCTTCTTCCTTCCTTCAAGCCATTTAATCACCTTTAAACCACTTCCCCACTACACCACGATCCTCTCCTCCATTATCACCACTCTTCTCTTCATTTATAGTCATATATATTCATCTATATATATATACATATCTATACACATCATTTTTTCAGTTTCTCTTTTCTCTCTCTTTTTTTCTCGATTTTTTTTCATTTTCTTTTCAAAATGCTTTCAATCATCTTGGTTCTCATCTCTCTCATGGCTCCGAATGTTGTGCGCATCAAGAAACGCGCCCGTAGGGGTGGAAGCTCTTTTGCTGCACCTCCTCCACCTTCGTCCCCTGTCATGAGGACACTGATTCAGAACATGAATCTGGTCCGATGGCTCTCTCTGCCCTTATTGGTGATGAAGATAGTGTTCGTATTTTCGAAACTATCTTCATTCATCGCTAGTTTGCTCGGAGTTGCATTGTGACTTAACACTTGTGCGAAGAGATTGGCGCTAATACGTTCAATCGTTTTCAAAATATGGGTTAGGACTTCTTCGTTTCGCTTGATGTTTTGAATTTTCCATGAGCCGTTAAAGTGTTTTATATAAATCTGGAGAATCCTTCTCAACCAAGTCCTCTCGCTCGCAAACTTTGTTCCACTGTTGCAGCCGTTTCAGTTGAGTTGACCGAAGCAGTAATTAATACTATTTTTCAGCTACCTATTAGCGGTATATCGTATTTCTGCCCATCTATTTGGTACTCTTCGAGTGATTTCATCCTCTCGAAACAGTTCGGGCCATTTCGGTGAATAAAACCACCACTGCCACTTCTGTGTTTCCTTTTTCCTCGCTTACTCCCGAGGCTCGACTTGTGCACAATGTTATCACATATTCTATTTTGCCCAAGTCCGGAAGCCGGAGTCTTGTGTCGATCATGGAAGTCTTCCTTGTATATTGTGTCATGACCGATCGTAAGGTCAACCTTGCTTTTCTTTTCATTTCGGCTATTCTCGAGTGCCACAAGAAGAAAGGCGCACTTATTTTTCCTACCCATTTATCTTATCTTCTTGGTCGGTGTGGCGTTCCGCTTGATGAAGAGCATTCGGAGCACAATCCGATTTTTCTGGACCGCACGCATCTCAAGCAGATGCATATCGGTAAGAATGTCGTTGGTGTATTGGTCTCACTTAGGGTTGCTCCTTCTGCGCACCAGGTAGGTCCATCTGTTCTTCATCATGATGCTCTTCCTCCCACGGCATCTCGTCCGGATGCTCCAACTTCTTCATTTCCGTCTCTTGGTAGCGATTTCGATATTCCAAATTTTGGGTTCGGGGGAAATCCCGAAACTCTTACGAAAATCTTGGAAATCGTAAAGCGCAATGAAGAGGCCCAAAAGCGCAATGAGGAGTTCCAGAGGAAGATGGCCGAGGATATGAAGTGTCTTGAGGACAAGATCGACCGCATCACCACTGCCATGGACGCCTTTCGCCGTGACCCTCCGCCTTTTTGATGTCGTCAAAGGGGGAAAATGTATTAGGGTGTTTGTGTTTTTGGCCATAGGTCTATTTTTTGTAGCATAGGACGTTACCTATGTTTTATGTTTGTTGTTTATGCTTCGTTTCATTTCTATGCTTTATCATTTTATAATGTGTAGTAGTAAAACAACATGTACCGAACTCACAAATTATGAATTGAAATATGTTGTTTCTATTATCTTTCCATGCATTACGTAAATGAGTATCAAATTACAAAATTTATTTCCTAAGGGGCAACATGCAAATAAAAATGAAAGATGCACACATTAAGGGGGAGTATCACTTGATACTTCACCATTTATGCGCAAACACGAATTGTTTTGTCAATATCAAAAATGGGGAGATTGGTGGCTTTCAAATTCTATTTCAAGCAATAAATCTTATTTTCATATTAACAAAACATTGAAAATCGTGTTTGGTACTAATATGACTTTGAGCTAACTGTTTCAGCAAGTACAGGTAAATGATTCGGAAAGATTATTAAAGCAACAAGTGTTAAGGAAACTCAAGAACAAACTCGAAGTAGGACAAAACGATCAAAGAAAGAACAAAAGTTGGACTCAAGACTTGGGGTAGATAGGCCGGGGTGAGAATATTGTAACAAGGTATATTATGCGTTGATTGATCTTATAAGCTCAAGTAATAAATCAAACGAACTCAAACGGATCAAGAACGGACCTTGAAAATATTTCTTGGAGTCACCCAGTCGACTGACCATGAAATGGCAGCCGACTGACTGTGACCCAGTCGACTGGCCAATAAGGACCCAGCCGACTGGATGAACCAGTGAGCTATAAACGTTTTGACTGCATGAGGCAGTCGACTGGCCTGTCCAAGGCAGTCGACTGACTGTGCCCAGTCGACTGGCAGTTAAGGACCCAGCCGACTGACTGAACCAGAGAGTTTTGATCATTTTTGATTGCCTAAGGCAGTTGACTGGCCTGTCCAAGGCAGTCGACTGACTCATGAGGTAGTTGACTGGCCTTCTTGACGCAGTCGACTAACCCTAGCCGTTGGAAAAAATATTTTAAATCTAAGCATGGAGGCAGTCGACTGGGTGCCTGCAGGCAGTCGACTGGGTGCTTCAGGATGTTAAGGAAAAGTATTTCTAAATAATATTTTTGCCCAAAAAGAAATGGTTTTGCTTGCTGATTTTCAGTTCATACTCTCCATATTGTCTAGGGTGAGATACACTCTCCAAACCCTAGTGTTAAACTATATAAAGAAAGATATATGGATTGAAATCTTAAGGTTCGTGTGTGAGAAATTTTCCAAATATTATTCATCTCTAATTTTATCTCAAGCATCTTCTGAAAAGTCTTTTGATAGCAAGAAATATCAAAATCTCATTTTTCACTCTTATCATTTTGAAGATTTAAACTCAAGCTTTGTGCTTATTCTCTTATTGAAAATATATTGTGAGAATATATATATCTTGAGTTCTTGAAATATCACCTAAAAACACTTGAGCTTATATTAATCTATCTTCCATAAAAACCTTAGGGTTTTGAGTGTTTTTGTTTCTTGAGTGATATATTGATTGCATACACAAATTTGTGATCTTGGGTGAGTGAAGCCCATTGTATCAAGGGAAGATTGTTCTCTTGATTGAGTGAAGAGCTAGTTAGCTCTTTTGTAAAGGTTTTTCTATTCCACCTATTGAAGGAAGAGCCAAAGTGTGAGGATTGGGAAAGTCTGAAGGAAGGGGATTCTTTGAGCTGAGGAGTAGGAGTTACCGGACCTCGTAAAAATCACGGTGTCAATATCTGTATCTCTATCTCCTTACTTTATGTTCATGCATCCTTAATTTATATTGTGGTAAATAGCTTGTTGAATTTAAATGAAATTATTCATTGCATATTTTACCTTATAAATTAATATTGAACCTTGTTGCATGTTCTAGTAAGATTAAAAAGAAGTTAGAAATTATTTTGAAACCCTATTCACCCCCCTCTAGGGTATTTTAATGACTTACAACATCTTCCTCTTGTCAACCTCCTTTTAGACCAATGGACCCTCCTTCACCATTACCACTGCCTTGTGACATGTTTTCCCCTTCTTCCTCTTGGAACGAAGAAGAGATTCCCCCACTAAAATTCCATGATCAGAATGAGAAAACTACCAACCAGCACAAAATCCTAGATCCTAATATTGTTCAACCTGATGGATCTACCAAATATATTTCCCTTGAGAACATTGTGCAAAGAAAGCTCACCTCATTAGAACTTCTTATCCATTGCCACCAACAAAAGATACAAACTCTTCATGGTGAATTACTTCAAATGGCATACTCCAACCAATCTTTCACCGCGACTTTCTACAAAAAGGATGCAGAAATGAAGCATTTGAAATTCCAACTTCAGTCTCTACAAGGACAACACCATTAACATCAAATGAACCATCCTCATTTGTTTGGCTCTTACCAGTCCAATCTCTTTCCTACCTATCACTCTTTGCCCATGTCCCAACCCTTGAACCTCTCTCTTCCATGTTTCGGAAAAACATGCTTTTTGCTTCCCCTAAAAGGTCAAGCCTTCCAATTTTCCCACCAAAGAAAGCTCCACCATACACTATTTCCACATCAACACCAAAACCAGTCCCTAAAACTATGCCTCCACCACCTCCAGATACAAAAGCCAAACCCCTAAACAATTTATGTTAAAATCCGAGGGGACTAAACCACAAAATCCCATTACTGAACTTCTGATAACTATTGCAAACCTTTCTGACTCAGGAACCGTTCTCCAAATCAGCCCTAAATTTAATTCAGAGTCTTCTGTTGATTTTGAAAACCAAGCTCCATTTATCCATATGGTTTAACCAAACCCTCTTAGTCCCGAACCTATGGTTGAAGAAGTCGTCGATGAGCCTTCAGACACTACTCCTCCATTTTTTCCTCAACCAAAATTTTCCTCTACTCCATTTAAGTCAAGGATTTTCTATCGATGACATCCCGCGTTCCAAATGGATTGACAAGTTCTATGACATTCATGCTTGGTGCATTGCTGAAATGTTTCTCCCTAATGCTGATCTACGAACGATATTGACCAAGTGTGTTGCCAAATTCCTTGGTCGCTTACGCCAATGGCTTGTATCTCTTGGAGAATACAAAAATCTCCAGCTGCTCCAAGCCCCAACCATCTCAGCATTTATTGATGTCATTCAAAACGAATTCCTAGGGTCCACTTATGCTCAACTCAGCTCTGTTCGTGAAGAATAACTCAGCATGAGATGTTGTTCTTTTAAAATAAAATATTTGGAACGCCATTAACTTCGAATGTGACAACGGTTTTATATCCTCGGAGGAATTGACGATGTCAATTTAAAGCAGTCATTGTTGAATTTTCTGCCTGAACCTCTTGGCAATGAAAGTTTCCGGTTACTTCAAACCAAAACCATTGCATTGAATATCACCTCACTTGGTGCCATTTACCAGCATGCTCTCCAAGCTCTAGAGAACTCTGCAATCACCAACAGTTCCTCAAGAAGCTTCATGAACAAGGCAAACTTCTTGGAAAAGCCTGTGAGTGACCTGACCTTCTCATTAAATGCAAAGACAAAGCATGCACCTGTGGAACTCCTTCAAAGAAGCCCAAACATTTTCAGAAGTGGAAATACAAAAAGCCTTCTTCGTCCAAATTTCCAACCAACTCTAAAAGAATAAAATGGAGGTTCTTCAGAAAGAAGTCGTTCTGTGGCCAGAGATAATCAGACCAATGCTATATTTGCAGAAAACAAGGCCATTATGCAAAACAATGTCTATGGAACTCTACCAGAGAAAAAATGGTTCATTCTCTTTCTGCTCTTTCAATCCAAACTGATGATTTTGAAAATGCCGATATTGTTCTCCATTGAGGAAGAACCCACACCTGAAACCATTTTGGCTTTCTCTCTCGAAGAACAAACTCTTTACTCGTCAGAATATTCTGGATCTGGGGACAAATTTCCCTTAGATATTTTCTCTAGTGAACAGATACCACCCTCATTTATTGTCCAACCTCTTGCCAAAATCCAAGTCCTCATTGAGAAATATGCCAAACCTATCCCAGTGATAGCCTTTTTTGATACTGGAGTCTCATCCTTTCATCCTTCCTCACTCCTATTGGGAATCTTGTTTCTCACCTTTCAACGCAGCCAATGGTGAAACTTTCATCATAACTCTTAAGAGTAAGCCTATTACTCTTCAATATGTATGGTTTGGAACTTCTTCGAGAACGTTATGAATAGATTTTGATACCTTGTATATGGGAACTTGTTTTTACAAGGTATCAAACCATCAAGACTGAAGGTTTTTACCAGCATTGAATAACACCTTGACAAAGTATTCAATGCTGGAAATATACCAAACCAGGGCAATCCCATCATAACAGGCTCTGATTGTATATAGGAACTTGTTTGTAGCATCAAGTTCCCATCAAGTCCTTCACATATAGCTTGGTGTGAAGTGTTTATAGAAATGATAAATGCCTCCTCAGAAGTAAAGGCGGGGATAAACATATCCATGACATGGTTTTAGAGTCTATAGGCCATCTGGTAATGAAGGGTACCAACAAAAGTTGTAGAAATCTGGGTGGCTCCACCGATCTGAATCTGGACTTTCAACGCATTTAACAGATGGGGATATGCTAATGGCATATTGAAATTTGGGAAGAAAGTAAACACCGCAATACATGCGTTCAAGGTGGTTTGGACGGTTCCAATACAACATGTTGGTAGTTGTCAAATCGGGTATCAACTAGGGCGATCCTGGAGGTAATCTGGATATGATACCAAATATACAAACAAAAAGTAGTTACAAACACTAAGTAGGAAGGATCGAATAAGAAGCTAAGCTAGGATATAAAGATAAAAACTAAATTTTGATAAGAAGAAATAACTGAGATATATAAACATACACTCTTTTATTTCTTTCAGGTTCCCTTAACATTGGAAGAGGAACTCTCCTTATATAGGAGAATGATAACCCCTGAAAATACATAAAACACCCTGATGCTTTAAAGAAATAACAGACGTGTGACATAAGCCATGACATAGACTGCCGACACTCTGTAACATGAAAAGACATAAACACCCTTAGCAAAAGACACAATTACAAACATATCCTTACTACATAACTCATGACATCACACTCTAATAATACAGTTGGGCTGACATAATTACAAATATATCCTTACTACATCACTCAAGACATCACTGACTGCTGACATAACATTCTCCAACCTGGAGTCAATCCATTGAGTCAATCTGAATCGTCTTATATGGAATTGCCTGTGTGGAAATGGTTCAGATGGACTCTGTATATAGGATGATCTGGATAGTTTGGGTACTAAGAGTATTATGCATGGAATTATATGAGCAAATAACGAATACGGAAATGCCTTTCTTCTGGATATGCTTTAAAGTAACTCCAATGTGCAGATTCTTTAAATAAAAGGTCAGAGGGGATGGAGTTCAGTGCAAGACGATTTGCATGACATAACTGAGATCGATGAAGTTCCCAGAAAGGAGGAATCTCATATACAACAGTATTTTCATGACCTATGAATAATGAAGTATGGTAGGTTTTTTCAATGTGAATTCTCTCATCTTGGGTGGGGTAGAACTGGCGACGGGTTCAGAAAATGAACATCGGAGACTGGAAAGGAGTGTTTCTGAACTTGTTCTGCCAAAAGAGATGTTTCCGAAAAGAGTGAGCTAGGAGCATAGCTTAAGTTCGGAAATATGAAGATTATTGAGAAGACACTGAGTAAGAGGTTGGACAATAAATGAGGGCGGTATCTGTTCAATAGAGAAAATATCAAAGGGAAATTCGTCCTCAGATCCAGAAGATTTTGATGATGGGTCAAGAGTTTGTTCTTCGAGAAAGAAAGCCAAAATGGTTTCAGGTGTAGCTTCTTCCTCCATGGAGAACAACGATTCAATATCGGCATTTTCAAAATCATCAGTTTGGATTGAAAGAGAAGAGAGAGAAAGAACCATTTTTTCTCTGGCGGAGTTCTGTGGACATTGTTTTGCATGATGACCTTGTTTTCTGCAGATATAGCATAGGTCTGATTTTCTTTGGCCACATAACGACTTTTTTTTGAAGAAACTCCATTTTATCCTTTTAGAGATGGTTGGAAATTTGGACGAAGAAGGGTTTCTGTATTTCCACTTCTGAAAATGTTTGGGCTTCTTTGAAGGAGTTCCACAGGTGCATGATTTGTCTTTGCATTCAATGAGAAGGTTAGGTTGCTGACAGGATTTTCCAAGAACTTTGCCTTGTTCATGAAGCTTTTTGAGGAACTGCTGGTGATTGCAGAGTTTCTCTAGAGCTCGGAGAGCATGCTGGTAAATGGCACCAAGTAAGGTGATATTCAATGCCATGGTTTTGGTTTGAAGTAACCGGAAAGTTTCATTGCCAAGAGGTTCAGATAGAGAATTCAAGAATGATTGCTTTAAGTTGACATTGTAAATTCCTTCGAGGATATAAAACCGTTGTGACATTCGGAGTAATGGCGTTCCAAATCTTTTCTTTTAAAATAACAACATCTCATGCTGAGATATTCTTCACGAACAGAGTAGAGTTGAGCATCAGTGGACCCTAGGAATTCGTTGTGAAGGACATCAATAAATGCTGAGATGGTTGGGGCTTGGAGTAGTTAGAGATTTCTGTATTCTCCAAGAGATATAAGCCACTGGCGTAAGCGACCAAGGAATTTGACAACACACTTGGTTAATACCATTCGTAGATCAGCATTAGGGAGAAACATTTCAGCAGTGTACCAAGCATAAATTTCATAGAACTTGTCAATCCATTTGGACCGCGGGATGTCATCGATAGAAAATCCTTGACTATATAGAGTAGAGGAAAAGTTTGGTTGAGGAAAAGATGGAGGAGTAGTGTCTGAAGGCTCATCGACGACTTCTTCAACCGTAGGTTCAGGACTAGGAGGATTTGGTTAAACCATATGGATAAATGGAGCTTGGTTTTGAAAATCAACAGAAGACTCTGAATCAAATTCAGGGCTAATTTGGAGAACGGTTCCTGAGTAAGGAAGGTTTGCAATAGTTATCAGAAGTTCAGTAATGGGATTTTATGGTTTAGTCCCCTTGGATTTTAACATAAATTGTTCAGGGGTTTGGCTTTTGTATCTAGAGGTGGTGGAGGCATAGTTTGAGGGACTAGTTTTGGGGTTGAGGTGGAAGCAGTGTATGGTGGAGCTTTCTTTGGTGGGAAAATTGGAAGGCTTGACATTTCAGGGGAAGCAAAAAGGCGTGTTTTTCCGAAACTTGGAGGAGAGAGGTTCAAGGGTTGGGACAATGTCAAAAAGTGATAGGTAGGAAAGAGATTGGACTGGTAAGAGCCAAACAAATGAGGATGGTTCATTTGTTGTTGATGGTGTTGTGCTTGTAGAGACTGAAGTTGGAATTTCAAATGCTTCATTTCTGCATCCTTTTTTGTAGAAAGCCGCGGTGAAAGATTGGTTGGAGTATGCCATTTGAAGTAACTCACCATGAAGAGTTTGCATCTTCTGTTGGTGGCAATGGATAAGAAGTTCTAATGAGGTGAGCTTTCTTTGCACCGATGAAGTAATGCATATAAGAGTAACTATATGGTGAAAAACTAATGTATATAAGAGGAGAAAATGGTTGAGGAGTAGTGGTCTTTTTTTAACAAACATAGGATCGGTATCTTTAAAATGAGAGATAAGTATGGGTGCGATAGTACCTCTTGAATAAACATCATGTAATAAGAACTGATATTCATGCAGACAATTGACATGATTCCTTTCCTTTCAAGTCCTCATAAAATGGAGTAAATTATTTAAAATTGAGGAAATGAAGTCTAAATTCTTCAAGAGTAAAGAGAGAAATGGAAAGTGAAAAAGAGATGAATGTTGCTTAATCACTTAAGAATAAATTTGTTACCTTCACTTTTCTGTCTTTCTGTATACAGAAAAACTATGTAGTGGAATTGGAATATGAACAATTCTTTATCCTTAGAATGTTCCCCTTTCTTGTTTATCTTTCTTGATTGCCTGTAGCGCATGTAATCCTGGATATAAGTGGTTTCAGTGCTATTTTAGTACATATTTTAGTCAGATTATGTTACACTGATCTCATCAGTTAAATGTTTTACTACATAATGTTGTGTTGTTCTGGAATCTGATTGTGTTAGTGCTAAAAGAATTTACAAAATTACTAGATACGCACTTGTATTTGATCAACTTCGGCTGTTAAATAAAGATGAAGCATAGTAGTGAAGGGTAGCGCAATGGATATTGTATCAAAATTGAACAACTTGTTTACACTAAACCCTAAATCCTAAACCCTAGAGGTTGGTTAGTGTGAAACCCTAGACCCAAACCCCTATACATTAAACCCTCAAACAAAAATACAAAACTCTAAACCTTGCTTATAACCTCAAATCCGAAATCTTAAACCCTTAAATCCTGAACTCGGCTCTTAAATAAAGATGTATGCCTAAAACTTTATTCCTATACCCTAAATCGTAAATCCTAAACTGTAAATCCTACAGCTCAAACCCTAAAGGTTGGTTAGTGTGAAACCATAAACCATAAACCCTAAACCCTGAAACCTGAACCCCTATAATTTAACCCCCCCCCCCCCCCCCCCCCCCCCCCCCCCCAAAAAAAACATAAACTCAAAAGGTCGGATGTGTACCTGTGTTTGATCCACTTCGCCTCTCAAGTAAAGATGTATGTGCAAAAAGGTTGGCGCGACCGAGATTTATGTGAGACTGACTTGACGCCAGTATTTAATCGAAATTGGAAACATCATATAAAGTCTGGTAAGTAAAAAAATGTTGCAATGTTAAAGACAGGATTTTTGCCTTTATTTGATCCATTTCGGCTCTCAAATAAAGATGTAAGTTAATGCTTAGCATGGACGCATGTAGATTCTTTGTAGTCGAATCATACCTGTGTTCAACACATAGGTTGGTTATTGCAAAAATAAGTTGCCAAAATTAGAGATCGAATGCATATCGGTAATTGATCTACTTCGGCTCTTACATAAAGATGTAATTTAGTGTTGAAGGGCAACACAACAAAGGTTCGTGGGAAACTGGCTTTGTAACTGTATTTTATTACAATTTAACAACTCATACATAAGTTTGTTAGTGCCATAAGAAGTTACAACATTAGAGATCAGTTGCATACCTATAATTGATCAAATTCATGTCTTAAATAAATAGTTAGAAGGGCGGCACGACAGAGATTCGTGGGAGACGGCTTCAAACTGGTATTTGATTTCTATTGAACAACCTAATATAAAGGTGGGTTAGTGACAAAAAAAGTTACAAAATTAGAAACTCGATGCGTACCTGCATTTGATACACATGTGCTCTCAAATAAAGATCTAGGTTAGTGCTAAGGGGAGGTGCGACAGAAATTCGTGGATGATCGGCTTTATGCCTGTATTTCATCATAATTGAATAACTGCATATAGAGACCGGATGCGTACTTGTATTTGATCCACTTCGGCTCTTAATTAAAGAAGCTGCAAAATTAGAGATCAAATGTGTACCTTAATTTTGTATTATATTTGGTTAGTGTGAAACCCTTAATTGTAAACCTTGAATCTTGAACCCGAAATGCAGTAATTTAAACCCTAAAACAAAAAAACTTAAAATTCTAAACCTTATTATAACCTCAAATCCTTAATATTAAAACTTTAAACTCTAAAACCCTAAATTGTAAAAAATAAAAAAAATATTAAAGGTCGGATGTGTACCTGTGCTTGATCCACTTCGGCTCTCAAGTAAAGATGTATGTGCAAAAGGTTGGCGCGACCGAGAGTTATATGAAACCGACTTGACGCCATTATTTGATCAAAACTGGAAACATCACATAAAGGTTTGTAAGTAAAAAATGTTGTAATGTTAAAGACATGATTTTTACCTTTATTTGATCCAATTCGGCTCTCAAATAAAGATGTAAGTTAATGCTTAGCGGGGATGCATGTAGATTCTTTAGAGTTGAATCATACTTGTGTTTTAACACATAGGTTTGTTATTGCAAAAATAAGTTGCAAAATTAGAGATCGAATGCATACCAGTGATTTATTGACTTTGGCTCTTAAATAATGATGTAGGTTAGTGTTGAAGGGCAGCACAACAAAGGTTCGTGGGAAACCGACTTTGTGTATTATATTACAATTTAACACCCACATACATAATTTGGTTAATGCGATAAGAAGTTGCAACAGTAGAGATCAGTTGCGTACCTGTAATTGATCTACTTCGGGTCCCAAAAAAAGAGTTAGAAAGGCGGCACGATGGAGATTCATGTGAGACGGCTTCAAACCGGTATTGATCTCTATGGAACAACCTAATATAAAGGTGGGTTAGTGCTAATAGAAGTTATAAAATTGAAAACTAGATGCCTACCTGTATTTGATACACTTGCACTCTCAGGTAAAGATCTACGTTACTGATCACGGACGATGCGACAAAGATTCATGGAAGATCGGCTTTATACATGTATTTCATTTGAATTGAATAACTTCATATAGAGATCGAATGCATACTTGTATTTGATCCATTCCGGCGCTTAAATAAAGAAGTTGCAAAATTAGAGATCAAATGCGTACTTTAATTGATCTACTTTAGCTCTTAAATAAAGATGTCAATTCATGTTGAAAGGAAGCACGACAAAGGTTTGTTGAAAGGAAGTACAACAAAGGTTTGGTGGTTAGTGCGATAAGAATTTGCAATATTATTGACCAGATGCGTGCCTGTAATTAAATAACTTTGGTTCTCAAATAAAGATTTTGAACGGCGGCGCGACAGAGGTTTGTGGGAGACAACTTCAAACCGGTATTTGATCAGAATTGAACAACCAAATATGAAGGTGGATTAGTGCTAAAAGAATTTACAAAATTATGCATTGGATGCATACCTGTATTTGATCCACTTTGGCTCTTAAATAAAGATGAAGCTTAGTACTGAAGGGCAGCTCGATGGATATTCTATCAAAATTGAACAACTTCATGTAGAGGTTGGTTAGTACAAAACTCTAGAACCTAAACCTTATCCCTAAATCGTAAATCCCAAAACCTAAACCCTAAACCCTAAACCTCAAACCCTAGAGGTTGGTTAGTGTGAAACCCTACCTGAACCCGAAACCCTATACTCTAAACCTTAAAACAAAAATACTAAAACTTTAAACCTTACTTATAACCTCAAATCCTAAATCTTAAAACTCTAAGCGCAAAAACCCTAAACCCCAAATAATAAAGCAATATTAAAGGTCGGATGTGTACTTGTATTTGATCAACTTCGGCACTCAAATAAAGATGTAAGCACGGAAGGGTGGCGTGACCAAGATTTATGTGAGACCGACTTGACACCGGTATTTGATCAAAATTGGACAACATCATATAAAGGTTGGTAAGTAAAAATTGTTGCAATGTTAAAGACAGGATTCATACCATTATTTGATCCAGTTCGGCACTCAAATAAAAATGTAAGTTAATGCTTAGCGGGGAAGCATGTAGATTCTTTGGAGTCGGCTTCATACACGTGTTTGAACACATAGGTTGGTTATTGCGAAAATAAGTTGCAAAATTAGAAATCGAATGCATACAGGTAATTTATTTACTTCGGCTCTTAAATAAAGATGTAAGTTATTATTGAAAGGCATCACAACAAAGGTTCGTGGGAAATCGGCTTTATACCTGTATTTTATTACAATTTAACAACCTCATACATAAGTTGGTTAGTGCGATAAGAAGTTGCAACATTAGAGATCAGATGCATACCTGTAATTGATCTACTTCAGGTCTCAAATAAAGAGTTAGAAAGGCGGCACAACAGAGATTCGTGGGAGATGGCTTCAAACCGGTATTTCATCTCTATTAAACAACCTAATATAAAGGTAGGTTAGTGCTAAAAGAATTTACAAAACTAGAAACTAGATACGAACCTATATTTGATACACTTGTGCTCTCAAATAAAGATCAACGTTGGTGCTGAGGGGCTGTGAGATGAAGATTCGTGGAAGATCGGCTTTATACCTCTATTTTATCATAATTAAATAACTTCATATAGAGATCGGATGCGTACTTGTATTTGATCCACTTTGGCGCTTAAATAAAGAAGTTACAAAATTAGAGATCGAATGCATACCTTAATTGATCTACTTTGGCTCTGAAATAGAGATGTAAGTTCATGTTGAAGGGCAACACAATAAAGGCTTCTGGGAAACCGGCTTTGTACTTGTATTTTATTACAATTTAACAACCTCATAAATAAGTCGGTTATTGCGAAATGAAGTTGCAACATTGGAGATGCGTGCCTGTAATTTAACAACTTTGGCTCACAAATAAAGAGTTAGAACGGCGGCGCGACAAAGGTTTGTGCGCGACGATTTCAAACCGGTATTTGATCACAATTGAACAACCTAATATAAAGGTTAGTGCTAAAAGAATTTACAAAATTATACATTGGATGCATACATGTAGTCGGTTATTATGAAATGAAGTTGCAACATTGGAGATGCGTGCCTGTAATTGAAAAACTTTGGCTCTCAAATAACGAGTTAGAACGGCAGCGCAACAGAGGTTTGTAGGTGACGATTTCAAACCGGTATTTGATAACAATTGAACAACCTAATATAAAGGTTAGTGCTAAAATGTTTTTACAAAATTATACACTGGATGCGTACATGTATTTGATCCACTTCGGCACATAAATAAAGATGAAGCTTAGTACCGAAGGGCGGCACGATGGATATTCTATCAAAATTGAACAACTTCATATAGAGGTTGGTTAGTGCAAAACTCTAAAACCTAAACCCTAAACCCTAAAACCTTATCCCTAAACCCTAAATTGTAAACCCTAAACCCTAAATCCTAAAACCTAAACCCCAAACCCTAGAGGTTGGTTAGTGTGAAGCCGTAACCCCTAAACCTTAAAACGAAAATACTAAAACTCAAAACCTTACTTGTAAGTTATAACCTCAAATCCTAAATCTTAAAACTCTAAGCACAAAAACCGTTAACCCTAAACAATAAATAAATATTAAAGGCCGGATGTGGTACCTGTATTTGATCCACTTCGGCAATCAAATAAAGATGTAAGCAAGAAATGTGAGGATAAAGAATATATAAGTGGAAGTAATAACTTTGATTGTGTTGGACAGGTTAGAGGGAAAATACCTTAGCATGCGCGAACGATTGTACATGTCAGTTCCAACTAATGACCTAAAATAAGATGTTAAGGCTGGCTAAAACAAGATGAAGAATATCAACTTCCAAACAATAGGGATGATTCAAGCACTGATTTCTTGCATCTTAAAGGGTCTTGTTAGAATCTTAAAGGGTCTAATTAGAAGAAACCTATCCACATTATGAAATTAAACAATAAGAAGAATACCAACATGCTCCATGCTAGCAAACAAATAACAAAAGGCAATGCATGCAATAAGTCACCAGAAAAAGACCACATAGACAAATAAAAAGTCTTGTGTTTCAACTGCGATGACCAAATACCTATCTAGAATTCATTTCAGCTGAACTCGTTAGTAACGAATATAAGAATCAACAAAAGGACAATAAAATAAATACAAATACCACGATTTAGAGTACATTCTTAAACACTGCAAAACCTATATTCAGAATGAAGATGGAAAAGAAATAAGAAACTTTTTGTAGGCGGTCATGGATGAGACAATCAGAAAATGTATTCGTCTACTAGACTGTTAAACCTAACTTGCTTCCTTCTTAACATCAAATATTTCAAAAGGCAGTAGGGTCCCATATATGTGGCTAATTATCTACTACTCTCACTACTCTTTTGAATTAGCTACGAAAGATTACTAATAATAGTGGTTTTAATCTTACATTTTATGGAATTCTATGTTATGATGATGTAAAAAAACTGAATAGAAGCAAACGGACAATTTCTAGCAGCAGCTGGCTAAATGAATGATGGGATTATTTTCATATTCCCAGGTCTGATTATAAAGTCTGTACTTGTCACCTATTATATCAAGCTTCCACTATAAGTTCTTGAAAAATAAGACCACATGTCACTTAGCACCTCACATGTAAATTCTAATGATAATAAAAATCTAAAGGACATATATATAGAGAGAGACACCGAGAAAACTTGTCAACTAATAATGACTAATTTTGAAAATGACAAAACAAGCAACTTAAGTCGATCATACAATAGTCAAGCTCAGTCCAATAGGAGATTCGTACCTCACATGTAAATTCTAATGACAATAAAACAAAAAAAGGACATATATACTGACACCGGGAAAACTAGTCATTTAATAATGACTAATTTTGAAAATGACAAACAAGGAAGTTAAGTCGCAATAGGATGATTCACACATACCAAAGTATGCAGAAGCTTTTGGTTGAGAAAAATAATTAAAACAAAATGGTTTTATGCTCTAATGATCTGCAAACAATCAAGATATTAAAGAATCACCAATAACTATTCCTCTTAAAGACGCATCTATGGCTAAAAAACATCCAAAAGCAAAAGAGCCAGCAATGAAAATAACAAAGACGACAGAATTCTCACAAGCTTTTCATAATGACACTGCCCTTAAGGACTCTCCAACAAGTACATGGACTACTGAATAAATACATATTTTGACAACTCAGTCGACAACATGCCCAAGAAAGTGGTAATTTTAACCAAAAGAGGTTTCCAGCCATAGCCAGGCTCACGAGATCATCTTCCCTAATGATCAGTCAAAATTATAATATAAACAGAAAAAATAGACAAACAACTCTATTTGACATACAAACTAGAAATTAAAATAAAAAGCACTAATTAGTAACTGCTTATGGCAGTGTGTATGTACAAAAGAAGCAAAAAAAAAAAAACAAGAACTCAAATAACCAAGCAACTACACACATAGTAACATACCAGAATGGGTAGTAAAAAGTCTCGTCTGAAGAACAATGTTCTCAATAGTATCTTCAAATAACCCCACACTCGATACAGAGCTCATTGTCACGTCCCAAATTTCCTAGGACTCCGAAACCGAGCCTAAGAGCTAAGGGAGTGAATACGGAAGTAAAACGAAATGAGAACCAATGACATTCAGTCATCAAACACCCACAAAAGGGTAAAAATGTCCTGATACCATGCGGTCACGCCCCTAAAATCCCTGAAACTCTAATATAGAGAATTAGCGAATTTCCAAGGGATGACGTTAGTCAAGCGACCACTAGAGTCAACAATAACAAAAAAATACATGGAATAACAATGAAAAAAATATACTCCATGCCCAAACAAATACTAGAAACTAAATAGTATCCTCAGATACCAACTGACACGTTCCTAAATTCCTAGAACTCACGAACCGGGACATCCAAGGAATCCAGGATGTGATCCTTAATATGAGTGACCAGCTAAGATATCATTAACCATGAAAACGTATGGATTAATGATAAAAATGGTATATTTCATACCCAAATGAATGATTAAACAAAGCAGCGGAATCTAACAAAAATTCGGTAGAGTTCCATTTATAAATGGAACATCCGGACATACCACCACAACAATTTAACCTGCCAATAACAGTTCAATAATAACCATGGCTCATAGGCCCAACATTCATCACTCCTACTAGGGCCGAGGTAATGGAAAGAAACAAAAACCCCTACACAACCCTCTATAATCAACAGAGCCACAAATGCTCGAATAGGAATACAGAAATGCACATGACAGTGCCAAATAGATACAACAACATCCTGAAAGAATAAATACAGGAAATAAATGATACATCAATATGGATGTAATACCACGTGTTACTTTTCTTTTACCTGAAATTATATTTTAATTTAATTTCAGTTATGACGTCACTTATTCATGACGTTCATGTTATCCTTGGTATTTCGCGTGTAAATTTTTCGCATTTAGTTTTAAAGTCTACTGGATGACATTTCGGTTTCTCTTTGACGAGTTCGTGAATTCTTGTTATTGACTACGCGGTATCGTTTCGATATTTAACGTTTAGTACTTCGACTGGACGACACGTTTTAATTAACCGGGCTTGTTTGGTATTCCGACGTTTGGGTTCCTACCGCGGTATATTTAATTGTGTGTCCCGTTATTATTTTGGGTTGTGAGTTTACGATTGGGTGTTCCCGGTATTTATTGGGATTTACTGTATATATATATATATAATTGTAATTATATATATATAGTCTTAGGGGTTATTTCGCAATTATGGACAAGTCGAGGATAAGTTATGCAATTAGGTTATATATATGTATATGTATATGCACGTTGCAGATCTTCTCTTCTCTGCATGACCCGCTACACTCTCCTTCACACGATAATCGCAGCTCTTCTCCTTCGTCTTCACTATGGTCGCCGGCAAGAGAGAGAAAGGAGTCGGCTGGAGGGAGACGCGGCTGGTGGTCGCCATAACAGACGCGGGAGGCGGTTTGGAGGGTTGGCAGTGACTGGGTGGTCGACGGCGGCTGGTGGCGTCAGTGAGGGTAGCAGGTGGTGGCACTGGTGGCGGCGGAAGGAGTCAGCAACTACAGCAGAGGTGGCTCGCGAGTAGGGACGAATCTGGCCGAGCTTCGACCATTTTTTTGGTCGACTTCCGATGGTCAGTTTGGGCCTATTTTTGGTGAGTAGTTTCGTATCTATGTAGTATTATCATACTTAAATTTCATAATTTTGCGTTGAGCGGGTTGTCGGGAAATTCGATTTGAAGTTTTGAATTTTCGTTTAGGTTATTTAAGATTTACCCAAATTAATTAACATATTGCTAATGGGCTTCGTGTATATCGTATAGGTTGTCGAGGCGGACGTTTTGATATATTCGAAATAGTTTTTGGGCGATTTTGGTCGGCGGGCTCCATATTCGGGTGCTGACACTGTGCTGTTTTGGGCTGTTCGGTAAACGTAAATTAGGTGGAAAATTTTATTTCTCACTCCGTATCGTTGAAGTAGTTTGGGGTGTGCAAACCCTTAATTATTTTAATATAGATATATTAATTGTTAATTTAAATATCTATAATTAGCTTAGGAGCGATGTAGAACATAGAAAATAATTTGCGAAATTAATTAAAATTATTTCCTATGAACAAAATAATTTCCTATTTGAATTGAATAGGAATAGGTGGCTTAGAAATTCCCTTGAGAATTAAATGGGTTAGTAGAGATTCGTAAAACTTAGACGTTGTGTTAGGTTCCCCTTGCGATTCGTGAATTAATTGCTTTAATTATTTTAAAGGCATGTTAAGATGAATTGAAATATTTTCTTAAAGAATTAAAGAAAATATATTGTTTAAAACATGAATCTATTTTCTCACGATTTAAATGCTTCATTATATTTTAAAAGCATGTTAAAAAGATTTCGAGATCTATATTAGATTCATGTGGATATTTACATAAATATGATGCATGACATATTTATGTTGAGACATGATTTTATTGCGTACACCATGTATTGTGAGACATGTGTGTTGGTGCATGTAGTGCATGTGTTCACCATTTGTAGAGAAAGGTCATTTGGTGTGGTCTACTTCCATTTGCGTGCGAGTAGACGTTTGTGTTTGGATCGTCGAAACAACTGGCCAAGGGGTGTTTCTCGCTTCTCGCGGAAACTAATCTTCTGAGAAACTATGACGATAGGGGGAGTACATATCATCCAAGGCCCTATGTGCGCGACTGGGTCGTGGATAACGTCTTACCGATTAAAAGTGTAAGTGTCAAAAGCACTTGAGATTGACGGTTCGATGAGTCTACCTTCCTTAGTGAGCCTGCAACCTCAGGGGAATGGTGGAGAATGATCCAGTACCCTTGGGAAGGGTGTGTTTTTGTGTGCGTGTACCACAGGCGGTCTGTGAGTACCTTGTATGGCATATCATTATGTGATTTCATTGATATGTATATATATGATGTTGGAGCATGATTAGTTATGAATATTGCAAATAAATTCATATTTTATAAAATGTTCACTTGAAAGTGATAACTGTAAAAACGTGAATTAAAAGCAGTAATTATTAAAGTATAAATGAAACGTATATCGTTATACTTGTAGTTGTATACTATGCCCTTAGGGGATGTTAAGTATATTGGCATAGTGACCTCTAGGGATAGTTGAGGTTAGAGATGGACTGGGGAGTTGAATTTGAGTTGATGCCTTAGAGAAGGCGGGTTAATTGTTTTGTGATTGTGGTTATGTGTGTGACATCTTTAGAGATTTGATGTAAGGAATTGATTTTAGTATCAATTGAGATTTAAGGCCTTAGAGAGGCGGGTGATGAGATTGTGGAATTAGTGGATATTGTTGTATGGACCTTTAGGTGCCCTTCACCTTTTGAGGAATGGGTTATCAACTGTGTGTTGAGATTTTGATTGGGTTAGAAGAACTTATAGTTGAGGTGATCTTATTAAGTACTTAGGATACTGTAGTGTTGTAGCGTTGTTTCTCGTGCTTAGTCAATTCCCCTAAGCATTCCTTGTACTGTGTTTTATACACTAATACGTTGTCGTTGACTGGTATATCACTTCTTGAGTTGTCGGTTACGGCGTGGTGTCGAACCTCTTCCATGTGTTATCATTTGATTTGGTGGAGTTGGAAACGGATGGTTGTGGTTCGTGAATCCAACGTATTGTTCTTCCTTTACTATCCTCTCGGACATTATAAGAATTTGTAAAGTTGTGTTCACTCTTATTCGGCTGTTTTTCGGAAACGGTGTTTTCTAAACTCTTTGTATTTCAAAGGAAAAACTCGTTTTCGCCTACCCCCGTAGCAACTAAAAGTTTTAGTACTTATAAAATGATCTTAGGATCTTCTTTAAAAAGAATTTCAACTTCTAAAAGCCCGCGATGGCGACTGACGAAGACCGGGGGCAAGACGGTCATTTTTACTGTGTGGTTTCTTTAAGGAAAACTATTTTATAACTTATCTCAATATTCTGAGATTTCGAGACTTCTTTCTCATGATCTCGTCATGTAGAGTTTTGAAAGGTGGTTTCTTATTTCACCTTTGCTTCGGATCATTTCTAAGTCTCGGGTATGAGGCTTGGTGTTGTTCAGTGCATACATATAGTGTCGCCTTTCACTCTTCTTGGTTGTTGGTGTCACCACCTAGGTGATTTGAGTTTTCGTACGTTAGGAGTATGGATGCCAAATGGATTGGTTCGAGTTTTTAAAACATTTTCTTAAAAACTATTAAATCCTTGGGATTCATATTTTTTATAACTTTCACTTTCGGCCATTCGCTTTTGGTTTCATTCTTCACTTTTGGTGTCCTTTCCTTGTTCACTTATGGTATTCTTTCCTTGTTCGGGTATTCTTAACCTTGATGTTGTTGTCTCGGTTATCTGTTGGTTAGCATTGGAAATTCCTTTCCTTTGTTTTGTTTTGGTGACCCTTAGGTGGTCGTTCTTGTGAGTTGAGTTCGTGTACTCTTAGTGATTTGATTGGGGTGGTTTTCCTCGCCTACAGTGAGAGCGTTAGTGATTTGATTGACCCTATTGATGATAGTGTTATGAGGTTAATGTGATGATGTGATTTATGGTATTGAGGAAGAGATATGATTGAGGTGATCCAATTCTTGAGAGGTAGATTTTCTCTAGGAATGGGATAATGTTTCTTATATATATATATATATATTGTACATATATATATAGAGAGAGGGGATGATTGTGTTAGTACACAAGGATGTGAGTGTTTTTCCTCATGTGTTCTCGGGGAGTGGGATTGGAGCCTTCCTTGGTACTAGTTGTGGATTTTGATTCATGTGGATATTAGAGGTGAGTGTGTTTCTTTCTGTTGGGTTTGTGGTTAGTGTGGTGAGCATTTGAGGATTTGTTAGATTTGACATGGGTGTCGTGTACCTAGTATACGTTGGTGAGAGTAGTGTAGACTACCGGTGTTGTGTACTTATATATGTATACTTATATCTATGTATATATATATATATATTCCCGATATGTATACACGTTTACAGTAGCTTATGAGCGCGTGCCTTGGGTTTGCGTGGATGGGATTTGTTGGGCTATATATATCTTGCTAGATAGTTTAGCATTACCTAAACTGCCAGAGGATATGGTAGGTAGAGTATCTTTAACCACTGAGCTTATTTGCTCACAGAGGGGATTTCATTTGCCCCCCTGGTATTCCACGCTAGGCTGTAGGAAATATACGGCTTTGGGTAGCATGCGGTGCAATGACAACTTTCTTTTGTTTCCTTGTTACAGGTTCTCATTTCTTTTTACTTCCGTACTCACTCCCTTAACTCTTAGGCTCGGGTTTCTAAGTCCTAGGAATTTTGGGGCGTGACAAGGAATATGCTAACAGACTGGCTCCCAAAGGAAATATAAGACAATCCCATAAAACATGGGTAAAGAAACTGACAGCAGAAAACTATCGTCCCCACACCAGTCGCATTGCAACCGTAACCATATCACCCTGCGCGACTCCAAAACCTATAACAAGAAAACAAAAGAAAACTGTCGTTACACTGCATCCTGCCGTATCCGTAACGTTTCCTGTAACCTGGCGTGGAATACTATGGGGCAAATGAAATTCCCCTATGAGCAAATAAGCTAAGTGGGAAAAGATACTCTAACTACCACATTCTCTGGCAGTTTAGGTAATGCTAAACTATCTAGCAAGATATATATAGCCCAACAAATCCCATCCACGCAAACCCAAGGCACACGCTCATATGCTACCGTACATAAATATATATATATCGGGAATATATATATACATATATATAAATACACAACAAGAGCCTATATGATACGACTAAGACTCGTACTCCAAGAACCAACATCGGTAGTCTACACTACTCTCACCAACGTACACTAGGTACACGATACCAAGGTCCAATCTAACAATCATCAAGTGCTCACAACGCAAATCAGAAGATCCAACAGAGGAAAGACACACTCACCTCTGATATCCACTAGGATCAAAATGCACCACTAGTACCAAGGAATACTCGTAACTCACTCCCCGAGAACACAGGAGAAGAAACACTCACATCCTTGCGTACTAACACAACCATCATCTATATATATATATATATATATATGTAAGAAACCTCAACCTATCCCTAGAGGAAACCTACCTCTCAAGCACTGGATCACCTCAAACATAACTCTTCATCAATATCATAAATCACATCATCACATTGACCTCAAAACACTATCATCAATAGGATTGATCAAATCACTAACACTCTCACTATAACCAAGGAAAACCACCCAACCAATTCACATAGGGCACACGAACACTACTCTCATGAACGACCACCTAAGGGTCACCAAAACAAAGCAAAGGAAAAGAGTTCCCAATGCTAAACCAACAGATAACCGAGACAACAACGTCAAGGTTAAGACCACCCGAACAAGGAAACCAAAATCGAATGGCCGAGAGAGGAAGTAATACAAGATGAATCCCAGAGATTCAATAGTTTTTAAGAAAAAGGTTTTAAAAACTCGAACCAATCCATTTGGCATCCATGCCCCTAACGTAAGAAAAACTCAAATCACCTAGGTGGTGACACCAACAACCAAGAAGAAAGGAAAGGAAACACTATATCTGTGCACTGAACAACAACAAGCCTCAAACCCGATACTTAAATGATAGGAAACAAAGGTGAAACAAGGAAACACCTTTCAAAACTCTACATGGCAAGATCTTGAGAAAGAAGTCTCAAAATCTCAGAATCTTGAGAAAAGTAATAAAATAGTTTTCTTTTAGGAATCACATAGTAAAAATGACCGTCTTGCCCCCGGTCTCCGTCAGTCGCCATCACAAGCTTTTAGAAGTTGAAATTCTTTTTAAAGAAGATCCTGAGATCATTTTATAAAGTACTAAAACTTTTAGTTATTACGGGGGTAGGCGAAAACGGGTTTTTCCTTTTAAATATAAAGAGTTTATTTCAATATTTAGAAAACACCGTTTTCGAAAAACAGTCAAATAAGAATGAACACAACTCCACAAATTCCTATAATGTCCAAGAGGACAAGGAAGGAATAATACTACATTGGGTTCACAGAACACAACTATCCGTTTCCAATACCACGAAATCAAATGATAACACATGGAAGAGGTTCGGCACCACGCCGTAACTGACAACTCAAGAAGTGATATATAAGTCAAGGACATGTGCTAGTATACAGAGTACAGTAAAAGAAATGCTTAGAGGAAATGAACTAAGCATTAGAACCAAGACTGTCAAGCTACAGTACAACAATATAACCTCTTCTAACCCAATCCAAATCTCAAGACATAGTTGATAATCCATTTCTCAAAAGGTGAAAGGCACCTAAAGGCTTATACAACAATATCCACTAAATTCGCAATAGCATCAACCGTCTTCTCTAAACCTCAAATCTTAATTAATACTAGAATCTATCCCTTACATCAAATCTCTAAAGATGTCACATGACTAACCACAATCACAAAACTATTACCCACCTTCTTTAAGGCATCAACACAACATCAAGTCTACGGTCTACCACTAACCTCAACTAACCACATAGATCACTATGCCAATACACTTAACCTCCCCCAAGGGTACTAAGGTATACAACCACAAGTATAGAGATATACGTTTCATTTATACTTTAATAATTTCCGCATTTAATTCATGCTTTCACATTATTCATTTTCAGTTGAGCATTTTATAAAAATATGAATTTCATTTACAATATTCATAAATAACATGCTCCAACATCATATATATATGTATCAATGAAATCATATAATGATATGCAATGCAACGTAACTCACAGTCCGCCTGTGATACACACACAAAAAACACACCCTCCCAAAGGGTAAACAAATCATTATCCACCATTCCCTTGAGGCTGCAGGCTCACTAGGGAAGGTAGACTGATCGAACCGTCATTTCTAAGTGTTTTTGACACTTCACACTTTTAACCAAGGAAGACGTCCTCCACGACGCGGTCGTGCGCATAGGCTTTGGACGATATGTCCTCCCCCTATCATCTGTGTTTCTTAGAGGATTAGTTCTGTGGGAGCAAGAAGCACCCCCTGACCAGTTGTTTCGACGATCCAAACACAAACGTCTACCCGCACGCAAACGGATGTAGACCACACCAAATGACTTTTCTCTGCAAATGGTGAAACCATGTACCACCCATGTCTCGCAATAGATGGTGTATGCAATAAAATCATGTCTCAACATAAATATGTCATGCATCATATTTATGAAAATACCCACATGATAATACCAACATAAATCTCAAAATCTCTTTAACATGCTTTTAAAATAAAATAAAGGCATTTAAATCGTGAGAAAATAAGTTCATGTTTTTAAACAATATATTTTGTTTAATTCTTTAAGAAAATATTTCAATTTCACTTAGCATGCCTTTAAAATAATTAAAGCAATTAATCCACATAACATAAGGGGAACCTAACATAACGTCTAAGTATTCACGTCTCTCACGTTCACATATTCCTTAATGCAGTCAAGCGGGAATTAATATCAATTCCTAAGTCCACGTCTAACTTTTACAAGATTCTACAAACCGATTTAATTCTGAAGGGAATTTCTAAGTCTCCTATTCATATTCAATTCAAATAGAAAATTATTTAATTCTGTAGGAAATAATTTAATTAATTTCTCAAATTAATTTCTAAATCCTACTTCGATTCTAACCCAAATATAGATATTTAAAATTCACGAATTAATATATATCTATATTAAAATAAGTAAGGGTTTGCACACCCAAACTACATCAATGATATGGAAGTGAGAAATAAAATTTCCCACCTAAATATACGCTTACAAAACAACCCATCGTGAACAGTACCGGCGCCCGTATATGGATCCCGCCAATCAAAGTCGTCCGAAAAATATTTTGAATATACCAAAACGTCCGCCTCAACAACCTATACGATATATACGAAGCCTATTAGTAATAGGTTAATCAATTTGGGTACATCTAAAATAATCCAAACAAAAATTATAACTTATAAACGCGATTTTCCGGCAAACCGTTCAACATAAAATTACGAAATTTTAGTATGATGAACACGAGGTAGAGATGAAACTACTCACCAAAAATCATCCCAAATCGAGGTCGTGAAGGTTCCGAAACTGCAGGCCAAAGTTTCGGCCAGAACTGGCGCTGTTGCGCGTGAACTGCTGCGTGCGAGCCACCGCGCGCAGTTCCAGCAGCCACCACCTGCTACCCTCGCGGACGAATACCAGTTGTCATCGATCGCCGCTCCCGCCGTAGCTCCTCCAACCGTTGCTAGCTCCAGCAACTTCCAGCAGACCGCGCCACTGCTGCGCAATCTCACTCCTCCAACCTAAGCCCTCTCTCTCTCTCTAGACGATCGTCAATGAAGAAGGAGATGGAGACGAGCAGTGTTGCGTGAAGAGAATAGGGAAGAGGAAGTTGTAGTAGGTAGTCGTGCAGAGAGAAGGAATAGGAGTGTCTGTGGTTGCGCGTACACATATACATATATATATGCTAAATCGCATAAGTGACCCTCCTTTTATCCATAATTATAAACTAACCCCACTATAATATATATATATAATTTAATATATATAATAAATCCTAACCATTACCGGAAGCCTCCAATTAATATCGCGTTAACCCGTAAGTCCACAGGACGCCAAATAAACAATCCCAATTAAATATACCGGGGTAGGAACCCAAACGTCGAAACACCAAACAACCCCGATTAATTAAAACGTATCGTCGTCCAGTCGAAGTACTAAACATTAAATGTCAAAACGATACAGCGTAGTCGATAACAAGAACTCGCGTAGTCGTCAAAGAGAAACTGTAATGTCGTCCAGTCGACTTTAAAACTAAACGCGAAAAATTTACATGCGAAATACCAAGTATAAACAATGCATCAAGAACAAGTGACGTCATTACTGAAATTAAACATGAAATAATTTCAGTAAAAAGAAAGAAACACGAGGTGTTACACTCATTGTTGACATCTGGTCCTGAAGCATAACCATAGGACTATGTAGAAGCAAGGCAAACAAGAAATTCTCGCTATCATCTTTCCTAACGATATGTTAAAATATTTTTTTACTTGGTACCCCTTATTTTTATTTTGGTATCCTTATTTGAGTTGTGTTATTGTTTTACCTTTAACTACACATCACTTAAAGAGGCAACTAAAATTAGCATACCAAAATAAAAATAAGGGGTACCAAGTAAAGCCCAAAAAGCATCGACAAAAGAGTAATGCATCTCTCAACATTATTGTCAATTAAAATCCACAATCGATGCAAAACTCATTGTTGCCATCTAGTCCCGATGCATTACCTTAAGAGTGGAATTATCAAAACCATCAAGAATTGTCATGGAACTCCTACAACACAAAATTAAAGGTGCTCTAATTGAATTATCAGCATCTTGCTTAGAGGTATTCTTAGACCTTCCAAAATAGCAGCAGCAAAGCCTACCACAGACAACCAAGATAACTACATACCCGTCAACACCGAAAAAATGGGGTTTGGGCAAAATATTCAAGCAAATGATGAACAAAAAATCAAATTAAAGATTTTCTAATATGTTTTAAACTAAGTACTAGACTGTAAGCAACACCTTTCTAGTTTACAGTGAGTTATCTTGACTCAGCAATTGAAAAATAATGAATAACCGAAAATGAAGCTCCTCCTTTAGTTGCATGAGAAAAGAAAAAAAGGAGACCAACCACAAAGAAAATCTTGCGAAGACAGAATTGTTTTTACCCAAGACATATGGTCATTCGCCCTATGAACCAACATGTGCTTAATAGTTGTGAAAACCTAGGTGGCTCCACCGATCTAAATCTGAACTTTCAACGCGCTTAATAGATGGGGATCTGCTTACGACATATTGAAATTTGGGATGAAGGTGAACACAACAGTTCCTGCATTCATGGTGATTTAGTCATAAGACTCACACATAGTATGCCCCAGGGATTAGTACCAATAACCATTCAAGTTTGAAAAAGTTTGGGATGATTTGGATAGTTCGGGTATTGAGAGTATTCTGCATGGAATTCTATGAGCAAATAGCGTATACGAAAACTCCATTCTTCCGGGTAGGCTTCAGAGTATCTCCAATGTGCATATTCTTTGATCAGATTGTCAGAGGGGATAGAGTTAAATGCAAGACGATTTACATGACATAGCTGAGATCTATAAACTTCCATAAAATGAGGAATCTCAATGTGAATTCCCTCAGCTTGGGTGGGGTAGAACTAGCGACGGGTCCAGAAAATGAACATCAGAGACTGGAAATGAGTGTTTCTGAACTTGTTCTGCCAGAAGGAGATGTTGCCAAAAAGAGTGAGCCAGGAACATCGCTTAAGTTCGAAAACAGGAAGATTATTGAGAAGATACTGAAGCATCCACTAAATACCAAAGCAAGAAATAGGCTTCTTTTGGAAAATAGAAATAAAAATCAGGGTTAATTTCAAACTGGGTGAGGAAAGGGTAAACAGGATGAAATGGCAAATTTCTTATAGGACCTGCATCTAACGCATAGTGGGAGACATAGAGAAACTGAAAAGAATTTACCATGTGAATATTGCGGGCAATCAGGGTTTTTTATAGCAACAGAGTCTGAAGGTGAAAAGGGAGGTTACTAGGCTCAAAACACAAGATCATAGGAAAACATAAGCTAGGGAAAACAAGATTGATTTATTTCTTCAAACGGGACAGGAAATCTGGAAAGATATTGTTTTTCCCTTTAATGTGAACGACATCAAAAGACCATTGAGAAAACCAGTTTGCCCATCGAAGGAGTTGGGCTTTGGGAAGGTGTTTTGGTTTAAACTAAAAGATGTTAGGGTTTCAATTAAAAAATTATGACTGATTAAATGAAATTCAAACTTCTCAATGCTTCATTTGATGGCGAGGATGTCCTTGTAGGTGCAGTGATAATGGAGTTTAGCTTGAGAAAATGCACCACTTTTGTATCTGCAGATCTTTAATTTCTGATAAGAGATTTCCTCAAGGAGGATGGCTCCCTAGAAATAATCAGAAGCATCAGTCTAGAGGATTCTTTTACCATCAACATAAATGTTTAAAGGGGGAAGGGTTTTAGAGATAGCCTTGAGGTGGAGAATTGCTGAGGTGCACTGAGGGGACCAAGGATTTGGGTCTTTCTTGAGAAGGGCTGACAACGGTTTTCTATAACGAGCAAGGTTTGGGATAAACTCAGCCATATAATTCACAATTCCTAGAAATTGTTGAATTTGTTTGACCGAAAGATTATCATTAGTGAAATGGTTAAGTTGGGAGGCAATATGAGGCTGAAGAGCATACTAGCCTTTGGCGATTTTCATACCTAAGAAATCGATTTCATATTGTCCTAAAATCATTTTCCTTTCAGAGAGCATGATACCAAACTTTTGAACGAGTTGGTGAAAGGTTTGGAGAAGACTGGAATGGCTCTAAGGATCAGTGAAAATATAAGGATATCATCAATGTAGACAATAGCAGAGGATAGTATTGGAACAAATGTTTTGACCATGGTATGTTGGAACAAAGAAGGAGTAATTTTTAATCTGAAAGGCATAACCTTCCACTGGAAATGATGATCTGGGATGCAGAAACCAGTTTTAGGTCTATCTTCAGGGAGGATCTCCAGTTGCCAAAAAATTGTTTTGAGATTGAACTTTGAAAAGATCTGGGCTTTAGGAAGGTTGGAGAAAAGAACAGTTCTTCGGGGAAGAGAAAATTTGTTATCTTGAAGGAAATGGTTCAACGACTGGTAATTAATGACTAGTCTTAGTTTTCCTCAAACTTGTTCTGATCTTTTATTGACATAGAATGCTTCACAGACCCATGGAGAAGTGGTTGGTTTGACTAGACCTTCATTTTGGAGTTGTTGAAGCTCTTGAAGGGCAAGGTGGTAGTGCTCGAGATTCATACCATGATGTGTAACTTTGGTAGGGTTAAGATCTTCGTTCCTTTTGAAATGAAGGGAAATGAAGAAATTACGGTTCTTCCAAAGAGGGTGATCACATTTGGTAAAGAACTGGGTATGAGATTCTGCACATGAGGACTAGATGATAGCTTATCTAATGGTAGTCAAACTTTCAACAGAGAACGAGTTTGGTTGGGTAGTCCATGGAAGGATATAATTTTTGAATTTTAATCCTTTGGCCATGACGTGTCTAGAAATGTGTTCCATGTTACAATACCCCAAGTATAGGTAGTCAAGTTATAATATAGTCTTGGTGAGTCCAAGTGTCGAACCTCAGGGAGAGTTGGAAAGATGTATGAAAAATGAATTTTATTTTTGTCCTTGAATTGATTTGATTGATTGATTTTGGTTGTTTTCTTGAATTAAATTAAATACTAAGGCATTGGAAATTCCTTTACAATGTCGAAACCAAGTGTACCACATATCCAAATAAGTAATAAAAATTAAACAATACAATCATCATATGTTAATTATATTTGCATGGCAAGAAAGGGGTCGCTTGGTAGGATGATCCATACTAACAACGCAACTCTCCAAATCATGCCTATAAGCAATAAATAATTAACATACTAAATGAATTATATAAGTTAACTAATAGAATCATTATATATTCATTATAAATGCTATGGCAAGAAAGTGGTCGCTAATGAAGCAACTCTACAAATCATGCCTATATTACCAATAATAATAAACATACTAATGATCTAGTAAATCCCATTAAATAAGTAGTATTATTAATTGTATATGAATCATAAGAATTGTGAACTATAAAGATGTAATTACATTCAAAGTATTCATTATACCTATGTAAGATCATAAGAAATCAAGAACACCACATAAAGTGGGTTGAGCATTACTTATATCATTGTATGGTATAATGAATCTTAGATGTAATTACCTAAGTGTATTCATTGATTCAAAGAACTCAATATACATGGCATAAAGAGGCAAAGAATCATTGAATAAAAATTATTAGATTCATATATTATCAATAATACTAACCTTGAAGCATTAAATACTTGGATATGCAAACACTTGGTTCTTCATTTTAAATTCATTCCCTAGCCTTAGCTAGAGAATTACTCTTCCATTACAAATATATAAATCACTATGTTTCTCTTCACTCCTATTCCTCCTCTTACAAATGAAAGACTACCTCTATTTATAGGGAAAATATGGAATCAAATGACAACTAGAAAAGAGAAATTGGATTTCTTTTTGTTTGAATATTCATTACATTCCACCCCATTGTCTTCTTTTCACATGTGCCTTTGTTTCTTCCATGTGCCTTTGTTTCTTGACATGGATCAGATTTACTCTTGTAAAATCATAATCCAATGAATGTGGTAAATCTTCAAGAAGATGTAAAATTCGCATCACCCTTTGGTAAACCCGAACCCGTATTGAATTCTGCACAATTCTGCAGTTTTGAACCTGACTTGCAACTGCCATAACGCCTTCATTTCAAATCGAAATAAGGTCATTCTTGTGCTCAAATTGAAGGTCTCTGAATTACCTTTCCAATGGTACCAATGCCATTTCCAGAATCAAAACACAGAATTATTTATAGGCATTTAACTAAAGGGTGGTCAGGATGAATATATTTCATGCATAGTTGATGACCCAATTTGCATGGAATTGATTGAATTCTTCATGAAGACCTAGAAAATAAGATAAACACAAAAATATCATAAAACTTGAATAAAAGATATCACTATAGAACTAAAAGATGTAAATTAAGGGGTTTAAATATATAATATTTGACACTTATCAGGCCATCCAAGAGACTTTGTGAAGGTTTTGTAAAATATCAAATCCTAAAAGCAAATCTCTGTCAGGGAGTTCAGAACCATAGATTTGATGTTTTACAGTGTATCCAGGGAAAATCTGAAGAGTAATAGGCTTACTCTTAAGAGTTATGATGAAAGTTTCTCCATTGCTTGGAGTGAAAGGTGAGAAAAAAGATTCCCAGTATGAGCGAGGCAGGATGGAAGGATTCATAATTGAGCAAGAGGCTCCGGTATCAAAAAAGGCTATCATAGGGATAGGTTTGGCATATTTTTCAAGGAGGACTTGTATTTTGGCAAGAGGTTGGACAAGAAATGAGGGTGGAATCTATTCAATAGAAAAAAATATCAAAGGGAAATTCGTCCTCAGATCCAGAAGATTATGATGATGAGTCAAGGGTTTGTTCTTCGAGAGAGAAAACCAAAATGGTTTCAGGTGTGGCTTCTTCGTCAATGGAGAACAAAGATTCAATATCAGCATTGTCAAAATCATCAGTTTAGATTGAAAGAGCAGAGAGAGAATGAGCTATTTTTTATCTCGTTGATTTCTGTGGACATTGTTTTGCATAATGGCCTTGTTTTCTACAGATATAACATCGGTCTGATTTTCTATGGCCACAGAATGACTTCTTTCTGAAGAACCTCCATTTTCACTTTTTGGAGTTGGTTGGAATTTGGACGAAGAAGGCTTTCTATATTTTCATTTCTGAAAATGTTTGGGTTTCTTAGAAGTAGTTCCACAGATGCATGTTTTGTCTTTACATTTAATGAGAAGGTCATGTCTCTCACAGGCCTTTCCAATAAGTTTGCCTTGTTCATAAAGCTTCTTGAGGAATTGCTGGTGATTGCAGAGTTTCTCTAAAGCTTGGAGAGCATGTTGGTAAATGGCACCAAGTGAGGTGTTATTCAATTCCATGTTCTTGGTTTGATGTAACCGGAAAGTTTCATTGCCAAGAGGTTCAGGCAGAGAATTCAAGATTGACTGCATTAAATTAACATCTTCAATACCTCCGAGGATATAAAACAATTGCGACATTCTAAGGTAATAGCGTTCCAAGTCTTTTGTTCTAAAAGAACAACATCTCATGAACAGAGCTGAGTTGAGCATCAATGGACCCTAGAAATTCGTTGTGAAGGACATCAATAAATGCTGAGATGGTTGGGGCTTGGAGTAGTTGGAGATTTCTGTACTCGCCAAGAGATATAAGCCATTGGCGTAAGCGGCCAAGGAATTTGGCAACACACTTGGTCAATATTATTCGTAGATCAGCATTAGAGAGAAGTATTTCAGCAGTGCACCAAGCATGAATTTCCTAAAACTTGTCAATCCATTTGGAACGCGGGATGTCATCGATAGAAAATCCTTGGCTAAATGGAGTAGAGGAAAAGTTTGGTGGAGGAAAAAATGGAGGAGTAGTGTCTGAAGGCTCATCGACGACTTCTTCGGTCATAGGTTCAGGACTAGGAGTGTCACGCCCCAAATTCCTAGGACTCCGAAAACCGAGCCTAAGAGCTAAGGGAGTGATTGCGGAAGTAAAAATAAATGAGAACCAACGAAATTCAATCATCAAATACCCACGAAAGGGTAAAATGATCTGATACCACGCTGTCACGCCCCTAAGATTCCTGAAACTCAAATCTAGAGAATCAGCGAATCTCCAAGGGATGACGCTAGTCAAGCGACTACTAGAGTCAACAACAATAAAGAGACACATGGAATAACAATAAAAATATACTCCATGTCAAGTAGAATGCTAGAAACTCACTAGCATCCTCCAATACCAACTGACACGCTCCTAAATTCCTAAGACTCTCAAACAGGAACATCCGAGGAATCCAGGATGTGATCCTTCATACAAATGACCAACTAAGACATCACTAACCATGGAAACGTATGGATTAGTGATGGAAATGGTATATTACATACCCAAATGAATAATAAACAAAGCAGCGGAATCTAACGAAAATCCGGCAGAGTTCCGTTTGTAAATGGAACATCCGGATGCACAACCATAACACAATAACCTGCCCAAAGCAATTCAATAATCACAATGGCTTCCAAGCCCCACATTCATCAATCCTACTAGGGCTGAGGTAGTGGAAAGAAACCAAAACCCCTCCAAACCCTCTAACATCAACAGAGCCACAAATGCTCGAATAAAAATACAGAAGAGCACCTAACTGTGCGGAATAGATATAATACATCCTGAAAGAATAAATACAGGAAATAAAATATACATCAACAGGGATAGGCCAACAGACTGGCTCCCAAAAGAAAATACATGGCAAACCCATAACAAATGGGTAAGGAAAACTGAAAGCAGATACCTATCGTCCCCAAACCCAGTCGTGCCGCAACCGTAACCGCATCACCCAACGCAACTCCAAACCTGTAACAAGAAAACAAAAGAAAGTTGTCGTTGCACCGCATCCTGCCCATAGTCGTATATTTCCTGCAACCTGGCGTGTGAATACTAGGGGGCAAGTGAAATACCCCTGTGAGAAAATAAGCTCAGTGGGAAAGAATACTCTAACTACCACATCCTCTGATAGTTTAGGTAATGCTAAACCACCCAGTGAGATACATAGCCCACAACATAACCCAAGGCACACGCACTCATATACTACCGTACGTAAGTATATAACGGGGATATATATATATATACATATATATATATATACAAGTATACATGTATAAGTATGCAACCTGAGTCTACAAGGTACAACTAAGGCTCATACTCTAAGTACCAACACAGGTAGTCTACACTACTCTCACCAACGTACACTAGGTACTCGACACTAAGGTCAAATCTAACCAAGTCATAAAGTACTCACAACACAAATCAGAAGATCCAACAAAGGAGATCACACTCACCTCTAACATCCACAGGAGTCAAAATCCACCACTAGTACCAAGGAATACTCATAACTCACTCCCCGAGAACACAGGAGGAAAAATACTCACGTCCTTGCGTACTAACACAATCGTCATCTATATAAATATATATATATATACTGTAAATGTACTATATATATATATATATATATATAATATATATATATATAACAAACCCCGTCCTATTCCTAAGGAAAATCTACCTCTCAAAGGCTAGATCACCTCAATCATATCACCATACCATAAATCATATCGACCTCATAATACTATCATCAATATGGTCAATCACATCACTAACACTCTCACTGTAGGCGAGGAAAACCCAATCAAATCACTAGGAGTACACGAACTCAACTCACAAGAACGACCACCCAATAGTCACCGAAACAAAACAAAGGAAAAGACTTCCCAATGTTAAACCAACAGATAACCGAGACAACAATGTCAAGGTTAAAACACCACAAGTGTTTAAGGAGAACACCTGGACAAGGAACCCAATCCACTCGGTATCCATGCCCACAACATGTGGAACAACTCGAATCACCTAAGTGGTGACGTCAAAAACCAAGAAGAAAAGATGGGCAACACTATATGTGTGCACTGAACAACACCAAGCCTCATACCCGAGACTTAGAAATGATAGGAAGCAAAGGTGAAACAATGGAACACCTTTCAAAACTCTACAGGATGAGATATTAAGAAAGAAGTCTCGAAATCTCAGAATCCCAAGAAAAGTAATAAAATAGTTTTTCTTTAAGAAACCATATAGTAAAAATGACCGTCTTGCCCCCGGTCTCCGTCAGTTGCCATCACCGGCTTTTAGAAATTAAATATTTTTAAAGAATATCCAAAGATCATTTATAAAGTACTAAAAATTTTCATTTCTACGGGGGTAGGCGAAAACGAGTTTTTCCTTTTAAATACAAAGAGTTTAGAAAACACCGTTTTCGAAATGACAGTCAAATAAAAGAAACACAACTCTATGAATTCCCGTAATGTCTGAGAGGACAGTAAAGGAAGAACAACACGTTGGACTCACAGAAGACAACCATCCGTTCCAACTCCACCAAATCAAATGACACCACGAGGAAGAGGTTCGGCACCACACCGTGACCGACAACTCAAGGAATGACATGTAAGTCAAGGACATGTACAAGTATACAGAGTACAGTAAAAGAAATGCTTAGGGGAATGAACTAAGCATGAGGAACAACCCTACAGTACTCCAAGTACTTAATGAAATCACTTCAATTATAACCTCTACCCATTCCTCAAAAGAATGAAAAACACTTAAAGGTCTATACTACCACATCCACTAAGACCACAATCACATCAACCGCCTTATCTAAGGCCTCAATCACAATTGACACTAAGTCAATCACTGATCTCAAATCTCTAAAGATATCACACAACTAACTACAACCACAAAACAATTAACAGTCCTCTCTAAGGCCACAAATCAAAATCAACTCCACAATCCACCACTAGCCTCAACTACTCACAGAGATTACTACGTCAATATACTTAACCTCCCTCAAAGGCATAAAAGCATATAACACAAGTATAAAGATTATATGTTTCATTTATACTATAATGATTTTCTCATTTAAAGTCTTGTTTCACATTATTCATTTTTAACTGAGCATTTATAAAATATGAATTTAATTTACAATATTCATAAATAACATGCTCTAACAACACATGTAATATAGCACATATACATGTCAAACGAGATCACATAAATAATATGCAGTGTAATGTGACTCGACACTCCCCGTGATACTCACACACAACACACCCTTCCCAAGGGTAACGGATACAGACTCTGTCCACATTCTTTTGAGGATACAAGCTCATCAAGTAGTGTAGAGTTACCACACCGACCCTTCCCAAGTGATTTTTCTCTCTATCACTTCAACAGGGAAGACGGTTGTATGAGAGCCCAGCTTTCAACTCCGTACGCCATGACTACCATAAAGTCAAGAACATGAGCCTCTACCTGGACTCCTAACTCACATTTGTTGGTTTTTTAGTTCCGTAGGCGTGATACCTCCTGGCCAGTTGTTGTGATGATCCGACACAAACGTCTACTCGTGCCCCACGCACAAGGGAAGTAGACCACACCAAATAAACTCTCTCTGTCACTGGTGAAACCGTGCACTACATGCACCAACACCCATGTGCTCACACGACATGGTGTACAATCAAATCATATCTCAATCATAAATATGTAATACATCATATTTATAAAAATACCCACATGGTAATATAAGTCTCAAAATCTCTTTGCATGCTTTAAATACAATAAAGCAATTAAATCATATGAAAACAGTTTCATATACATTTCATGTTTTCAAAATATATTTTCTTTAATTCCTTAGAAAATATTTTCAATTTCAATTAACATACCTTTTTAAAATAATTTAAACAGATAATCCACGTAATAAAAGGGGACCTAGAATAGCGTCTAAGTCTCTCACGTCCAACGTTTACAAAATCTTCTAGCTCATTTAATTCTCGAGGGAATTTCTAAGTCGTCTATTCCTATTCAATTCAATTAGGAATATATTTAATCTCGTAGGAAATAATTTAATAAATTTTCTTAAATTAATTCCTAAGTCCAATTCCGATTCTAAACGAATTATAGATATTTAAATTAACGATTTAAAATATCTATATTAAATTAAATAAGGGTTTTACACCCCTAAACTACTTCAATAATGCAGAGTGAGAAATATAATTTCCCACCTAATTATACGTTACCGAACAGCCCGAAACAGCACAGTACCGGCGCCCGAATATGAAGCCCGTCGACCAAAATCGTCCAAAAACTATTTCGAATATATCGAAATGTCCGTCTCGACAACCTATACGATATACACGAAGCCCATTAATAATCGGTTAATTAATTGGATTAAATCTAAAATACCCCAAAGGAAAACTATAACCTATCAATGCGATTTTCGGGCAAACCGTTCATCGTAAATTCACGAAATTAATATATGATGAATACTACGTAGGTACGAAACTACTCACCGAAAATCAGCTCAAACCGATCACCGGAAGGTCGCCGAAAATTTGGCCGAAGCCCAGCCGAGTTCGCCCCTGTCCACGCGTTGCTCCGCCCCTGCTGCGTGAACCAGTCGTAGCTCCTCGCCGACCCTGCGCCGCCGTCCAGCCTGACCGACGACCACCGCAGCTCGCCGACCCAGCTCGGCCACCGCTGCTCCAGCTCCAGCCACAGCTGCTACTGCGGCAACCCTCCATAGCCGCGCTCGCCTCAGCCGGCCTCTCTCTCTCTCTCTCTCTCTCTCGCGGGCGAAAATGGAGGAGAAAGGCTGCAACTTCAGTCGTGTGTGGAGAACGAAGAAGATGAAGAGGAGGGATGAGGTGGTCTGCGTACATGAAGAAGAAGTAGCTTGTAGGAGAAGATCAGACATTCGTATACATATACACATATATGCCCTAATTGCAAAAGCAACCCTCAACCTATCCATAATTGCGAAATGACCCCACTTCAATATATATATAATTAAATATATATATATATATACAGTAAACCCCAATAATTATCGGGAACGTCTGAACATAGTCTCGTAAGCCCGAAATAATAACGGGACGCCCAATAAAATATATCGGGGTAGAAACTCAAACGTCGGGACACTAAACGCCCGGTCCAATTAAAACGCGTCGTCATTCAATCGAAACACTAATCATTAAACGTCGAATCGAAATCGTGTAATCGATAACGATAATTCGCGTAGTCGTCCAGGAGAAACCGTAAAGTCATCCAATCGACTTTTAAAACTAAACGCGAAAAATTTACAGGTATCAAATACCAAGAATAAACAATACGTCATGAACAAGTGACATCATTACCGAAATTAAATCATAATTAATTTCAGTAAAAAGAATAATAACACGGGGTGTTACAAAGAGGGTTTGGTTGAACCATATGGATAAATGGAGCTTGAGTTTCAGAATCAACAGAAGACTTTGAATCAGATTCAGGGCTGATTTGGAGAACGGTGCCTGATTCAGGAAGGTTTGCAATAGTCCTTAGAAGTTTAGTAATGGGATTTTCTGGTTTAGTCCCCTCGGATTGTAACATAAATTGTTCAGGGGCATTGACTTTAGTATTTGGAGGTGGTGGAGGCATAGTCTGAAGGACAGGTTTTGGTGTTGAGGTGGAAGCAGTGTATGGTGGAGCTTTCTTTAGTGGAAAAATTGGAAGGCTTGGCATTTCAGGGGAAGCAAAAATGCCTGTTTTTTCGAAACCTGGAGGAGAAAGGTTCAAGGGTTGAGACATGGGCAAAGAGTGATAGGTAGGAAAAAGATTGGACTGGTAAGAGCCAAACAAATCAGGAGGGTACATTTGTTGTTGATGGTGTTGTGCTTGCAGACACTGAAGTTGGAATTTCAAATGCTTTATTTATGCATCCTTGCTATAGAAAGCCGAGCTGAAAGATTGGTTGGAGTATGCCATGATAAGTGTCAAATATTATATATTTAAACCCCTTAATTTACATCTTTTAGTTCTATAGTGATATCTTTTATCCAAGTTTTATGATATTTTTGTGTTTATCTTATTTTCTAGGTCTTCATGAAGAATTCAATCAATTCCATGCAAATTGGGTCATCAACTATGCATGAAATATATTCATCCTGACCACCCTTAACTTAAATGCCTATAAATAATTCTGTGTTTTGATTCTGGAAATGGAATTGGTACCATTGGAAAGTTGATTCAAAGACCTTCAATTTCAGCACAAGAATGACCTTATTTCGATTTGAAATGAAGGGGTTATGGCAGTTGCAAGTCAGCTTCAAAACTGCAGAATTGTGCAGAAATCAATGCGGGTTCGGGTTTACCAAAGGGTGATGTGAATTTTATATTTTCTTGAAGATTTACCACATTCATTTGATTATGATTTTACAAGAGTAAATCTAATCCATGTCAAGAAACAAAGGCACATGGAAGAAACAAAGGCACGTGTGAAAAGAAGACAATGGGGTGGAAAGTAATGAATATTCAAACAAAAAGAAATCCAATTTCTCTTTTCTAGTTGTCATTTGATTCCATATTTTCCCTATAAATAGAGGTAGTCTTTCCTTTGTAAGGGAGGAGGGATAGGAGTGAAGAGAAACATAGTGATTTATATATTTGTAATGGAAGAGTAATTCTCTAGCTAAGGCTAGGGAATGAATTTAAAATGAAGAACCAAGTGTTTGCATATCCAAGTATTTAATGCTTCAAGGTTAGTATTATTGATAATATATGAATCTAATAATTTTTATTCAATGATTCTTTGCCTCTTTATGCCATGTATATTGAGTTCTTTGAATCAATGAATACACTTAGGTAATTACATCTAAGATTCATTATACCATACAATGATATAAGTAATGCTCAACCCACTTTATGTGGTGTTCTTGATTTCTTATGATCTTACATAGGTATAATGAATACTTTGAATGTAATTACATCTTTATAGTTCACAATTCTTATGATTCATCTATAATTAATAATACTACTTATTTAATGGGATTTACTAGATCATTAGTATGTTTATTATTATTGCTAATATAGGCATGATTTGTAGAGTTGCTTCATTAGCGACCACTTTCTTGTCATAGCATTTATAATGAACATATAATGATTATATTAGTTAACTTATATAATTTATTTAGTATGTTAATTATTTATTTCTTATAGGCATGATTTGGAGAGTTGCGTTGTTAGTATGGATTATCCTACCAAGCGACCCCTTTCTTGCCATGCAAATATAATTAACATATGATGATTGTATTGGTTAATTTTTATTACTTATTTGGATATGTGGTACACTTGGTTTCGACATTGTAAAGGAATTCCCAATGCCTTAGTATTTAATTTAATTCAAGAAAACAACCAAAATCAATTCAAGGACAAAAATAAATTTCATTTTTCATACATCTTTCCGACTCTCCCAGAGGTTCGACACTTGGACTCACCAAGACTATATTATAACTTGACTACCTATACTTGGGTATTGTAACGTGGAACACATTTCTAGACACTTCAAGTTTTTGGCGCCGCTGCCGGGGAGACGGCGAAAGAAGAAATTTCAGTTTTGTAATAAATTTATTTTCTTTTATTTTCTTTTATTTTTTTCATTTTGTTTATGATTGTTTGGACACGAAATTCTGTAGGAATTGTTGAAAGAAATCTTGTAGTGGGTACATCTTTTTGTAATCCTTTGTATTCAGGATCATCGTGTTCAATGGAGGACGATCAAAGTGTGCATGGAGATAATGAAGAACATCAAATCCCAAGAGGAGTGGAAGTTCCTCCCGGTCCTCATGTCCGAACTATGAGGGATTATCTCCAACCACCACGAAGCACTGCACCATCATGTATTATTCTTCCTTTTCATGCCAATACTTTTTCCTTCAAGCCAGGTATGATTCAATTATTACCTAGCTTTCATGGTATGGAATCTGAAAACCCTTATCTTCATCTAAAAGAATTCGAAGAGGTATGTTCTACTTTCCGAGATCGGGGGACTACTGAAGAAGTTGTAAGGCTTAAATTGTTTCCCTTTTCTTTAAAAGACAAAGGCAAAATTTGGTTAAATGCACAAAGGCCTCGCTCCATTAGATCATGGCAAGACTTACAAGCGGAATTTTTGAAAAAGTTTTTTCCGGTTCATAGAACCAATGCTTTGAGACGACAAATTTCAAATTTTTCTCCCAAAAATAATGAAACTTTTTATGAATGTTGGGAGCGTTTCAAAGAACTTTTAAATGCTTGTCCACATCATGGGTATGAGAATTGGAGTATAGTGAGTTTTTTTTATGAATCTCTACCGGCTCATATGCGCCAATTTGTCGAAACCATGTGTAATGGAGACTTTTTAAACAAAGATCCCCAGGAAGCCTTTTTGTTTTTTGACCAAATAGCCGAAAGTGCCCAAACTTGGGACACTTGTCATCTTGATGAAAGAACTAAACTTCCGGGAAGGGGTGGAATATATCATTTAAAAAGTGATGATGATTTAGGAGCAAGAGTAATGCATTTAACAAAGAAATTGGAAGCCTTAGAGTCCAAAAATGTGAATGGGGTTAATGCAATAGGAGAAGTAGTGTGTGGAATTTGTGATGAACTTGGACATTTGACAAATGAATGTCCGACAATCCCTACATTTAAGGAAGTCCTTAATGCTCCGGTCGAAGTCAATGCTTTCAATACTTTCAAAAAACCACAGAATTCTCCTTACTCTGAGACTTACAATAGAGAATGGCGGAATCACCCCAACTTTAGTTGGACTAATTCTAATTTTCAACAAAGTCAACCCCAACCAAGGCCACAAGCTCCTTATGTTCCACCTCCCAAAAGAAATTTGGAAGATATTCTTGCACAATTCATTCAAAAAAATGATCAAAAATTTGACCAAATTGTGAAGTGTACCAACCAATTCATGCAACACATGCAAAAGACTGACCGAGTCATTGATGATATAAGGTCTCACATATCAAAATTAACCCCCATGCTTTCACCTCAAGAAAAAGGTAAATTTCCTGCCCAACCTCTTCCTAATCCACAAGGCCAATTTATGGTCCAAAGTGGAGAACCTTCCCAAGTCAACATGGAACATGCCAAGTCAATCTCTATCTTAAGAAGTGGAAAGGTGGTTGATAAAACTATTTCAAAGGCGCAAAAGCCCGAGGAATTGGAACCTTCAAAGGAAGCTGAGAAAAAGAGCGAGAATGAGCAAGAAAATGAGGAAATTGAAAAAATCAAAAATAGTGTCACTGTTCTATTCCCACAAAGATTAAATCAATCTTTGTCGGCAAGTTCCAATGCTGAAATTCTTGAAGTCTTTAAGCAAGTAAAAGTCAACATTCCATTGCTTGATGCTATCAAGCAAATCCCTTCTTATGCGAAATTTTTAAAAGACATGTGCACAACGAAGAGGAAGATGAATGTAAGAAAAAGGCTTTTATGACTGAACATGTAAGTTCCATTTTACAAAACAAGAGACCTTTAAAATTCAAAGATCCTGGTTGTCCCACAATCTCTTGTATCATCGGGAATTGTCATATAAAAAGAGCGTTGCTTGATCTTGGAGCAAGTGTAAACTTATTTCCATTTTCGGTATATGAACAATTGGGTTTGGGGGAACTTAAGGCAACTAATGTGACATTACAACTAGCCGACCGTTCAGTGAAAGTCCCTAGAGGAGTTGGGGAAGATGTTCTTGTTCAGGTGGATAAATTTTATTTTCCTCTGGACTTCATTGTGCTCAATACCCAACCAGTGTCCAACCCCTCGAGTCAAATTCCAGTGATTTTGGGAAGACCATTTCTTGCAACCTCAAATGTTGTCATCAATTGCAAAAATGGAATTGTGAAATTAACTTTTGGGAATATGACTCTTGAACTTAATGTTTTCTCCTTAAGTAATCAACATAAGGAGTATAATGAGGAAGAAGTCGAGGGGGTTAACTTCATTGAAACAGTTGTGGAAGAATATTTTGAAAAGTCTTTTGTATTAGATCCATTAAAAAAATGTTTAAATGAATCTAATACTTATTTACACAACATTGACTCATTACTTGATGATCCACAGGAACAGAATATTGCAAAGGGGATACACATGGTACATGAAGATATTGTCATCACAAGAGAAGACTAAAACTTGGAACTCAAGCCATTACCGAGTGTCTTAAGTATTCCTTTTTGGGAAGCAACAATACTTACCCGTGGTAATTTCATCCAAACTCGATGGTAAGCAAGAGGTAAGATTGATTAAAATTCTTGAAAAATATAAAAAGGCAATTGGGTGGACTTTAGCCGACCTCCAAGGTATAAGCCCTTTGGTTTGTACACAAAATTTATCTCGAGGAAGAGGCTAAAGCAATAAGGCAACCTCAAAGAAGATTAAATGCACATTTGCAAGAGGTTGTAAGAAATGAAGTTTTAAAATTACTTGATGCAAAAATCATCTACCCAATCTCAGATAGTAAATGGGTAAGTCCTACACAAGTAGTACCCAAGAAATCTGGATTAACTGTAGTAAGAAATGAGCATAATGAACTTATACCCCAAAGAGTCACTTCAGGGTGGCGAATGTGCATTGACTATAGGAAACTAAATTCTGTGACCCGGAAAGATCATTTTCCCTTGCCATTCCTAGATCAAATGCTTGAAAGGGTAGCAGGTCATAGTTTTTACTGTTTCTTAGATGGCTACTCGGGGTATAATCAAATTGAAATTGATTTAGAGGATCACGAAAAGACCACTTTCACATGTCCTTTTGGAACATTTGCATATAGAAGAATGCCCTTTAGTTTGTGCAATGCACCAGCCACTTTTCAAAGGTGTATGCTTAGCATTTTTAGTGACATGGTGGAACGTGATCTTGAAATTTTTATGGATGATTTTACTGTTTATGAATCCTCATTTGATAAATGTCTTACAAATCTTGAGAAAGTCTTGTGCAGGTGCGTGGAGAAGAATTTAGTACTCAATTGGGAGAAATGTCACTTCATGGTGACACGTGGAATTGTGTTGGGTCATATTATATCATTAGAAGGAATTGAGGTAGACAAAGCCAAAATTGATGTCATTACCAAATTGTCAATTCCAAAAACGGTAAAAGACATCCGATCCTTTCTTGGGCATGCTGGTTTCTATAGGAGGTTTATTAAGGATTTTAGTCTTATTGCAAAACCCTTATGCAACCTTCTAGCCAAAGATACACCATTTGAGTGGAATGAAAAATGTGATAAAGCCTTTGTCAAACTCAAAGAAATGCTCACTACTACACCCATTATGCAATCACCAGATTGGAGCCTACCATTTGAACTAATGTGTGATGCCAGTGACTATGCTGTGGGGGCGGTACTTGGCCAAAGAAAGGAAAAGAAACCATGTGTTATATATTATGCAAGTAGAACGCTCAATGATGCTCAAATGAACTACACCACCACAGAAAAAGAGCTTCTTGCTATAGTATTTGCACTTGACAAATTCAGGTCATACCTAATTGGTTCCCCAATTGTTGTTTTCACCGATCATGTTGCACTTAAGTATCTTCTTACAAAGAAAGATTCTAAGCCAAGACTGTTAAGATGGATCCTTCTACTTCAAGAATTCAACACCCACATCAAAGACAAAAAGGGAGTAGAAAATGTGGTGGCAGACCATTTGTCCCGCCTTACTTTTAATGAATCTTTAGAACCCCGTTCTATTAAAGATTCATTTCCAGATGAGAATTTATTTTCTATTTCATCTTTACCTTGGTATGCTGATATTGTGAATTATCTTGTTTCAGGTAAGATGCCAATATCATGGTGTGCTCAAGATCGGAGGCGATTTGTCCAAGAAGCTAAAAGGTTCTACTGGGACGAACCATACCTTTACAAGTATGGCGTCGATCAAATCATTCGACGATGCATCCCAGATGAAGAAATTGAAAGTGTGATGTCTTTTTGTCATAATAAGGCTTGTGGAGGTCATTTTTCTTCAAAGAAAACAACCTCAAAAATTCTTCAATGCGGACTTTATTGGCCTTCCATTTTCAGAGACACCCACAACTTTTGCAAAACCTGCCCAAGATGTCAAATGCTAGGGGGAATTACAAGACGGAACATGATGCCATTGAACCCATTCTTAATCCTTGAGATATTTGACTGTTGGGGCATCTATTTCATGGGACCATTCCCATCTTCATCTGGTAATTTGTATATTTTACTTGCAGTTGATTATGTTTCAAAATGGGTGGAGGCTAAAGCTTGCAAGAATAATACTCACAAAACTGTCGTGAAATTCTTAAAAGAAAATATCCTTGCAAGGTTTGGCATTCCCAAAGCAATCATTAGTGATAGAGGGTTGCACTTTTGCAATCGTACAATTGAGAAACTCATGCAAAAATATGGTGTTACAGACAAAGTTTCGACCGCCTACCATCCTCAAACAAATGGGCAAGCCGAATTGGCTAATAGGGAGATAAAACAAATTTTAGAAAAAATGGTAAATCCAAATCGTAAAGATTGGTCATTACGTTTAAATGATGCAATTTGGGATTACCGTACTGCTTTTAAAACCAATCTTGGAATGTCTCCCTATCGGCTAGTTTATGGTAAGAGTTGTCATTTGCCTGTAGAATTAGAACATAAATCTTTTTGGGCAGCTAAAATGATGAACTTTGATTTTGTTAAGGCAGGTGAAAATCGAAAATTGCAACTCGAAGAACTGGAGGAATTAAGGAGTGATGCATATGACAATGCCAAGATATATAAGGAAAGGGCGAAAGCATTTCATGAGAAAAAGATTTTGAGAAAAGATTTTGAAATTGGGCAAAAAGTTCTTGTATATGATTCTCGTTTACATCTTTTTCCCGGAAAACTAAAATCAAAATGGAAATGTCCCTTTTTAATTAAACATGTGTATCCATATGGCACCGTGGATGTGGAGGATCCAAGTAATCGCTTTGTTTTTAAAGTTAACGGACAACGATTGAAGTCATTCTTTGAAATTCCAACTCTGGAAGAATCCATGTCTTTAGAAGACCCAACCTATGTGTAAAAACATTGGTTGTTCTTTAGGTCACGTTTGGTAACGGTGCGGTGCGGTGTTGGTTTTTGGTTTTGGTTTGGGTTGGGTTGGATTTGGTTTGGTATGGTTTTATTTTGGTTCCAAACCATGTTTGGTGCAGATGGTTTTGGTGTGAGAAAAAGTGATGCTGAAAAACCAAACCATGTTTGGTAGAGTTGGTATGGGTTTAAATTCTGAAACCAAATCATGTTTGGTAATTTGGAATGGTTTCACGTTTTATTTATAAATATTAAAATTTATAATATTAATATATTAATTTTTAGGAAAGATAATAAAACTATAATATTAAAATATATTAAATTTCCAAAAATATATTTTAATATTAATATTAATATATATTAATATATATTAATTTTTAGGAAAGACAATAAAACTATAACATTAAAATATATTAAATTTCCAAAAATATATTTTAATATTAATATATTAAAATATATTAATATATTAATTTTTAGGAAAGATAATAAAACTATAATATTAAAATATAATAAATAATATTGAAATATATTTTAATATTAATATATTATAATATATTAATATTAATATATTAATTTTTTGGTTTTGTAATCAAAAACTAATATATTAATATATTTTAATATTATAATATAATATTAAAATTTTGTAATATTAAAATATATTAATATATTAGTATTAATATATTAATATATTAGTATTAATATTAACCTATTAATAGTATTAATATTAATGAATTGCTACAGTACCCGCACATGGGTTGCTACAGTGCCTGCACATGGGGTGCTACAGTACCCGCACCATCCAAAACCATCCACTTTGATGGTTCCAAAAATTGTGAGATTTGGTACGCTACAGTGCTTTTTGGTTTGCTATAGTAAAACCAACACCATGTTTACCAAACATGGGTTGGTACTACTATTTCGTACCAAAACCAAAAACCATGTACCAAAACCAGTTACCAAATGTGACCTTAGAGTGTGTGTATATTTATTGTTTTGTTTTGCAGATTTGTTTCCTCTTTTCTCATCACAGAATTGGTAAGATTTCAACCTTACATTCTCTTTATACATTGAGGACAATGTCCATTTCAAGTTTGGGGGTAAGGTGATTATATTTTGTTTTTATTTTGTTTATATTTTGTTTTATTATTTTGGATTATATTTAGTTTTTATTTTGTTTTCAATTTTTTCAATTTGTGATGTTTAAAAAAAAATAAAAACAAATTGAAATTTTTATTAAGTTCTTCATTCGAAATATGTGTTTGAGGTCAAGTATAAGTTAATTTGTGAACATGTTATGACTAGGAAGATAGTTGTATACAATTACCCCACTCATGAGTATGTAATAGTTTGATTAAATTAATTTTTAAGATGTGGTCCACATGGGTGAATAGATGAGTGAAATTGAAACCGAGAAATATAGTTTTGACCTATAAGCACTTGCACATATTCTCTATGGGATGATTAATTGATTTTTGACTATGTAGTTGAAAAAATAGTTTTGTTTCAATGATAAGGGGAAAAATCTAAAAAAAAAAATGAAAATGCAAAAAGTAGTTTTTCGATCTGAGTAACCGGCCCTTGGTATCACCAATATCATTGTTCGCGTAAAAAGGGGAGAAAACTAATGAGCATAAATCCCATAGAAGAAGCTCGGGCCCAGTTGGTTGGGATTAAAAAAATCCTCGCTGGAAAGTCCGGAGACTTAGAAAGACAAAAAGGGATAAAAATGCAAAAGTGATATTGAAGTTGTGTCATGGCAAAACTTGATCAATGAATTAGAAGAAGGGAGATTAGTCTACTATAGAGAATGTTCACAAAAACACGGAAAACTATATGGATCGGCTGTAGAAATTAGCAAGTTTATTTCACCACTGTGGGGACTATTCTTTTAAATTTAATTCATGAAAACTTTTATTTATGAGTGAGTGGGGATAATTTGTATGCATTTTATTCTTACGATATCATAGCATTACATGATTAATGAGTATTTGATTTCATGAGCATACAAGAATGAAGAATAAAAAAAACAAATATGAAAAAAAAATAAATAAACAAATAAACAATGTTTGTGGGTACCATTTCTGTTAAACCCTCACGAGACTTCACTCGTCCTACTAGGGATGCCTAGGGGTTTAAAAGACTTATCAATTTTAATTTTGCTCTTTTTAATTTGTGTTAGTATTACTAGGGACAAGTAATATGTAAGTTTGGGGGTGTTGATAAGTGTCAAATATTATATATTTAAATCCCTTAATTTACATCTTTTAGTTCTATAGTGATATCTTTTATTCAAGTTTTATGATATTTTTGTGTTTATCTTATTTTCTAGGTCTTCATGAAGAATTCAATCAATTCCATGCAAATTGGGTCATCAACTATGCATGAAATATATTCATCCTGACCACCCTTAACTTAAATGCCTATAAATAATTCTGTGTTTTGATTCTGGAAATGGAATTGGTACCATTGGAAAGTTGATTCAAAGACCTTCAATTTCAGCACAAGAATGACCTTATTTCGATTTGAAATGAAGGGGTTATGGCAGTTCCAAGTCAGCTTCAAAACTGCAGAATTGTGCAGAAATCAATGCGGGTTCGGGTTTACCAAAGGGTGATGTGAATTTTATATTTTCTTGAAGATTTACCACATTCATTTGATTATGATTTTACAAGAGTAAATCTGATCCATGTCAAGAAACAAAGGCACGTGGAAGAAACAAAGGCACATGTGAAAAGAAGACAATGGGGTGGAAAGTAATGAATATTCAAACAAAAAGAAATTCAATTTCTCTTTTCTAGTTGTCATTTGATTCCATATTTTTCCTATAAATAGAGGTAGTCTTTCATTTGTAAGGGAGGAGGGATAGGAGTGAAGAGAAACATAGTGATTTATATATTTGTAATGGAAGAGTAATTCTCTAGCTAAGGCTAGGGAATGAATTTAAAATGAAGAACCAAGTGTTTGCATATCCAAGTATTTAATGCTTCAAGGTTAATATTATTGATAATATATGAATCTAATAATTTTTATTCAATGATTCTTTGCCTCTTTATGCCATGTATATTGAGTTCTTTGAATCAATGAATACACTTAGGTAATTACATCTAAGATTCATTATGTCATACAATGATATAAGTAATGCTCAACCCACTTTATGTGGTGTTCTTGATTTCTTATGATCTTACATAGGTATAATGAATACTTTGAATGTAATTACATCTTTATAGTTCACAATTCTTATGATTCATATATAATTAATAATACTACTTATTTAATGGGATTTACTAGATCATTAGTATGTTTATTATTATTGCTAATATAGGCATGATTTGTAGAGTTGCTTCATTAGCGACCACTTTCTTGTCATAGCATTTATAATGAACATATAATGATTATATTAGTTAACTTATATAATTTATTTAGTATGTTAATTATTTATTTCTTATAGGCATGATTTGGAGAGTTGCGTTGTTAGTATGGATTATCCTACCAAGCGACCCCTTTCTTGCCATGCAAATATAATTAACATATGATGATTGTATTGGTTAATTTTTATTACTTATTTGGATATGTGGTACACTTGGTTTCGACATTGTAAAGGAATTCCCAATGCCTTAGTATTTAATTTAATTCAAGAAAACAACCAAAATCAATCAATCAAATCAATTCAAGGACAAAAATAAAATTCATTTTTTATACATCTTTCCGACTCTCCCTGAGGTTCGACACTTGGACTCACCAAGACTATATTATAACTTGACTACCTATACTTGGGTATTGTAACGTGGAACACATTTCTAGACACGTCATGCCATTTGAAGTAATTTACCATAGAGAGTTTGCATCTTCTATTGGAGGTCATAGATAAGAAGTTCCAATGAAGTGAGCTTTCTTTGGACTGTGTTCTCAAGGGACTTTTAGGACTGGGAAATCCTTTGGCGAATTTTATTCTGGGCCAAGGAGTTGGTGGATTGCCAATTTATGGCTGTTTCTGCTGGAGAAATAGATTTTGTAGATGTATCAGGCTTAACAATATTAGGATCTGGGATTTTGTGTTGGTGGATAGTTTTCTCATTTTTATCATGGAAGTTTAGTGGGAGAAAATCTTCTTCGTTCCAAGAGGAAGAAGGGGAAAAAATGTAACAAGGCGGTGGTGAAGGAGGTTCCATTGGTGTAGGAGGAGCTTTACAAGAGGAAGGTGTGCTCTTTGGTTGATTCTTTGATTTACCATATTGAATATAGTAATCAAATTTGCCAAATGGTTCTCCAAGGAGATCAACAGTGGGATCGCCTGCTTCATATCGTTCCCGTAGAGCTTGTTGGGAAGATTTCTTTTTGGATTTACCTTTGGGCTAGTATTCATCTTCTTCAGCATGGAGGCGATCATTACAATCACAAATATCAAAGAACTTGTGACCAGTGACTGGATCTTGGAAGTAATAGATCGGAACACCAAAGGCTTGGAAGTACTTTATGGAGACTTGGAATTTAAAGTTGGAAAGACAAATCATAGAGATTTCTAGAAGAAAATATGGGAAGGGCAGTGGATGCAGATGTAGTATGGTTTTTGGTCTTTAGGAAACAAGATCTGGACAGTACCATCGGGCCTGCTGATGAAAGTGGGGTTAGTTGACTGTATGGGTTTTGGCTGCTGGTGTGATTTCTCATAAGTTATAACCCAAGAGTCTGGGAGAAACTTGAGAAGTTCAAGTCGGGATAACTGTCTAGGGATATGGGAACATGTAGCTTGGTGTGAAGTGTTTATGGTAATGAGAAGGGTGTCCTCAGAAGCATAGGAGGGGAGAAAGATATCCATAGCATGGTTTTGGAGTCGATAGGCCATTTAATAATGAAGGGAAGTAGTAAAAGTTGTGGAAACCTGGGTGGCTCCACCAATCTAAATCTGGACTTTCAACGCGCTTAACAGATGTGGATCTGTTAACGGCATATTGAAATTTGGGAAGAATGAGAACACAACAGTTCCTGCATTCAAGGTGGTTTGGACGGTTGCAATACAAACATGTTGATAATAATGAAATCGGGTATCAACGTGGGAAATCTTAGAAGTAATCGGAAGACCTTTGCACCCATGGAAGGAGACAACAAGTCGGATGGCTCCAAAGTGAAGGTGAGTAAAACCTTGTTGTTGCCATTGGCTAGGGAAATCTTGAGGTAACTCCAAAGGAAAGAGTTGTTCTTGTTCCGTAGCAGGAACAAAACATTAATCAAACCGGGAGGCTTGGATATACTCTTTAACAGAGGAAGGACGAGGGGTATGAAGCAATCTGGTGACAGTTTTCTTGAAAGTGTTATTAGGCTTGGTGAAAGTTGTGTAAGGATTAACCAAAGGAAGATCTGTGACAGGAACTTGACTATTTTCAGCAAGGTATTCGAATTCATAGAGGTATTCAACTTTAGATGAATAAGAAGGAGAAAGGGTAGATCTATAAGAAGAGGATCGAGAACTGGAAGAGCGATTCATGAGGATTAACGGATCTGGGCTTTTCTTTACTTCATACATACAAGATTATTTTCCCATATCATTAAATATCACACAATTTCATTAAGTACATACAAGAAGTGGTCTAAGTAGAGTGTGATATGTGGATCAGTCATACACCGTAACTCTCTTCAGGTTTGATTAATTGTAATACATATGTGTTTGTTATGGTACCAAGGAAGGTAAACCAAGTCAAACAGCCACACTGAAAGCCAACAAGCTCAAGGTACTATTATCCTTGTGTACCAGAAGAAACACCAAATCTTATTGAACAATTAACCAAAAAATTTTCACAAAGAAAAAGATCTTTATAAAGAAGATAAGAAGATAATGTATTGTTGCACTTTGGAATACTCAATAGTCATAAAAATGGAAAAAGTTTGAAAAAGTTTGTTTTTCTGTAAAAATGGGAAGACGAAAAATACATTTAGAGAATTACCCAAAAGAAGTTTAAGAGAACATGACTCTGATACCAAATATACAAACACACATTAGGTACAAACACAAAGTAGGAAGGATCGAATAAAACTAAACTTAAGAAGATAAGGAGAGAAAAGAGATATATATAAACATACACACTTTTATTTATTTCAGGTATGCTTAACATAGGAAGAAGAACTCTCCTTATATAGGAGAAGGAGAACCCCTAAAAAATACATAAAACACTATGATATTTTAAACAAATAACAGACGTGTGGCGTAAGCCATAACATAGGCTGCCGACACTCTGGAACGGGAAAAGACATAAACACCCTTATCAAATCAACACAATTACAAACATATCTTTACTACATCATTCATGACATCATACTCTAATAATACAGCTGACACAATTACAAATATATCATTACTACATCGCTTATGACATCACTGACTACATCACTGAATGCCGACATAACATGGTCCAATCTGGAGTCAAGACATAATAGACAACAGGTACTTAATGCACCCCTCTGTATACCTTTATAAATGGATTATAGCCAAATTATACCACATGGTAGATGGGTTGCACATTTTCACCAAAAAATTGTGAAACAGACAAATTTTGATGATCAAAGGTGGAAAGGGCAAAAATAGATGAAGAAAAATTTAAAACTGGACATAGTAGTAATATATTGAAATGTTATGACATAATACCACATATGGTTTTACACATCTTTCCAGGTATATGCACAAAACAACACCAATTGAATGCAACATGTCAGAAGTGTCCAACCCGCATATGACATCTTTTTCGAGATCCTACAAACCGTTCCATTGCTCACATAGACTTGTACTATGGCTGAAGCATCAAACTTTGTCAACTAAGGTAGCTCCCTTATCCATCTTTAACAAGAGCATCTGCTTGCGGAACCCGGATCCTCTGTAATTAATTACACCTGCAATTAGAGTTGGCAAAATTGGACATGACATGGTAAAACGATACAAACATGACCCTATTTAAAAGGGTTATGGTCGAGGTGTTAAAAAGGTCGACCCAAATACGACACGAAAAGTTTTGGGTCGTGTTCGGATCAAACCATGTAACCCGAACACGACCCGTATAATTAATCGGATGGTGACCTGTTTAACCCGAACACGACCAGTATAATTAATCAGATCAAATGGATCGGGTTGACCTGTTTACTTGAATGTGACCCATTAATTATTTAGCCTATTTTAAATTTTCAATACAAAAAATATATATATGACTAGTCTTTGTCTTTGACTCTTTGTTCTAGGCTTCCTGCTCTACCTAACACGTTGCAAGTTGTAACCCACTACAAGCTTATCACTTCACTTCATATTACCCAAACACCACTCGTCTCAAACACCACATATCATCTTCATTTGTCCTTTTGAGAGCTCTGTAGAAATTTCCATGGGTTCTCTAGCCTTCCAGGTTTTCATCTCCAATTTCATTTCCGATCTTCCATGCAATTATTAGGGTTTATTTGGTTTATTTGATATAGGATATTGATAGTTTTTTTGTGATCGTTGTTTGGTTTTTTTTGCTAATCGAATCTGATTTAATGTTTCATCTTGGTCATTAAAATTTCGTGCTGTTTTTCTCCTTGTTCATTGTGATTCGTAAAGATTTCTTCTTGTTCTCAACTTTTCATCTTCATCGGTTTGATAGCTTGGTTTTGATCTCTCGTTCTCCAATATGGTTCATAACCTTTGTTCTCTGAGTTGGATCTACATCTTACTAACTTAATTTTATGTAAGTATGAACTGATGGGTGTTAATTTGAAAATTTTGTTTCATTATTTTTTTTTCTAACCCTAGTGTACTTGTTTCTTTTTATAGATAAACTGATTTGAAGGTTAGCCGAGCAAGAATCCTTGGATTTGGCTTATTTAGCATCTTCGTACTATGGTATTAATTTTTCTAACCATAGTACTGTGGTATTATATTAAAAAAATTGGGATTTTTTTAAATTCCATGTTAATATAGCTCTGATTTTAGTGTTTTCAATGTTTGATTGTAAGTGAGCTAGTGATGATGGATGTAATTTGGGGTTTTCTAAAATTCTGAGAACATTTCATGTTGATTAAGGGTCCGTTTGGGAACCATTGTTTTTGTTTTTGTTTTGAGAACAAAAAAACAAGAACAATTCTTGTTCTTGTTCTTATTTTCTCACCCAAGAGAACAAGAACAAAAAACATGTTTGGGGACAAAAAATACACATATTCTTTCACAATTTTTCCTCTCTACCACAATTCATTTTTTTTGAAAAATCTCAAAAAGAACAAAAAAACAAGTTTTTGTTGTTCCCTTGTTTTTTCTACTATTCACGAAAACAGTTTCCAAATTGAGAACAGAACAAACAGTAAAAAGGGTTGCCAAACATGTTCTCTTCTCCTGAACAGTGCCAAAAAATAAAAAACAGAACAAAAAACACAGTTTCCAAACGGGGCCTAAGTGTTTGCATGTTGATTAAGGGTTTGTTTGGGGGAGCTTTTCAAAACCTCTAAACAGGCTTCCAAGCTCAAAAAGTTCATTTAAATTTTTTTTGGATGTTTAGTGAAACAATATAAAGGGACTTTTGACAAACGCAGAAGTCAATAAATAGTTGTTTCTCAAAATCACGTTTCAATAAGTTAAAATCCAACTTTAAGTATTATTTAATATAATTTTTTTTACGATCGGGAAGATAGAGTTTCAAAAATATTGTCCTTTATAATTAGATCTTTTTCTCATCCTATTCATATTCTAAATTTTTTTTCCTGAAAACTAAAGTGTAGAAAATTTTCTGTCAAAATCTATCCGAGGTTTTTGAAAATTATTCAATTTTTTATGGGTTTATGTCACGCCCCAAATTCCTAGGACTCCGAAACCCGAGCCTAAGAGCTAAGGGAGTGATTGCGGAAGTAAAAAGAAACGAAAAACAAATGAAAACCAATGACTGAAGGTCATCAAACACCCACAAAGGGTTGCAATGAATGCCCAGATACCATGCTGTCACGCCCCTAAGATTCCCGAAACTCAAATCTAGAGAATCAGCGAATCTCCAAGGGATGACGCTAGTCAAACGACTACTAGAGTCAACAACAACAAAGAGACACATGGAATAACAATAAAAATATACTCCATGTCAAGTAGAATGCTAGAAACTCACTAGCATCCTCCAATACCAACTGGCACGCTCCTAAATTCCTAAGACTCCCGAACAGGGACATCCGAGGAATCCAGGATGTGATCCTTAATACAAATGACCAACTAAGACATCATTAACCAAGAAAACATATGGGTTAATGGTAGAAATGGTATATTTAATACCCAAATGGATAATAAACAAAGCAGCGGAATCTAACGAAAATCCGGCAGAGTTCCGTTTGTAAATGGAACATCCGGACAACAACCACAACACAAGAACCTGCCAATAGCAATTCAATAATCACAATGGCTTCCAAGCCCCACATTCATCAATCCTAATAGGGCCGAGGTAGTGGAAAGGAACCAAAACCCCTCCAAACCCTCTAACATCAACAGAGCCACAAATGCTCGAATAAAAATACAGAAAAACACCTAACTGTGCGGAATAGATACAATACATCCTGAAAGAATAATTACAGGAAATAAAAGATACATCAACAGGGATATGCCAATAGACTGGCTCCCAAAAGAAAATACATAACAATCCCATAACAATGGGTAGAGAAACTGAAAGCGGATACCTATCGTCCCCAAACCCAGTCGTGCTGCAACCGTAACCGCATCACCCAACGCAACTCCAAAACCTGTAACAAGAAAACCAAGGAAAACTGCCGTTGCACCGCATCCTGCCCATAGCCGTATAATTCCTGCAACCTGGCGTGGAATACCAGGGGGCGAATGAAATTCCCCTGTGAGCAAATAAGCTCAGTGGAAAAAGATATCCTAACTACCACATCCTCTGATAGTTTAGGTAAAGATAAACCGTCTAATAAGATATAAATATAGCCCAACTAGTCCCATCCACGCAAACCCAAGTCAACACGCTCATATACTATCGTAAACGAGTATACATAAGTATATAGGGAATATATATATATATATATATAAATACACAACATGAGTCTCTAAAACTCGTACTCCAAGTACCCAACACCAGTAGTCTACACTACTCTCACCAACGTGCACTAGGTACATGATACTAAGGTCCAGTCTAACAAATCACCAATTACTCACAACACAATTCAGAAGATCCAACCGAGGAGATCACACTCACCTCTAATATCCACAAGGAAACAAAATCCACCAATAGTACCAAGGAAGGCTCAAATCCTACACCCCGATAACACAGGAAGGAAAATACCCACGTCCTTGCGTACTAACACAATCATCATCAATATATATATATATAACAAACCTCATTCCATTTCTAGAGAAAATACACCTCTCAAGTACTGGGTCACTTCAATTATATCACTTCCTCAATACCATGAATCACATCACCACATTAACCTCATAACACTATCATCAATGGGTCAATCACATCACTAACACTCTCACTGTAGGTGAGGAAAACCACACAATCAAGTCACTATGAGTAGACGAACTCAATTCACGAGAACGACCACCTAAAGGTCACCAAAACAAGGCAAAGGGAAGGAATTCCCAATGCTAACCAACAGCTAACCAAGACAACAACGTCAAGGTTAAGAATACCCGAACAAGGAAGAACACCACAAGTGAACAAGGAAAGAACACCAAAAGTGAACAAGGAAACCGAAAACGAATGGCCGAGAGTGGGAGTAATAAAAAGATGAATCCCAGAGATTCAATAGTTTTTAAGAAAAAGGTTTTCAAACTCGAACCAATCCATTCGGTATCCATGCCCCTAACGTAAGAAAAACTCCTATCACCTAGGTGGTGACATCAACAACCAAGAAGAAGTGAGAGGCAACACTATATGTGTGCACTGAACAACACCAAGCCTCGTAACCGAGACTTAGAATGATCCGAAGAAAGGTGAAACAAGAAACCACCTTTCAAAATACTACAAGTCGATATTTTGAGAAAGAAATCTCAAAATCTCAGAATCTCGAGACAAGTGACAAGATAGTTTTCTTTTAGAAAATCACACAATAAAAATGACCGTCTTGCCCCCGGTCTCCGTCAATTGCCATCACCAGCTTTTAAAGTTTAAATCATTTTAAAGAAAATCCCAAGATCATTTTATAAAGTGTCAAAACTTTTCATTTTTACGGGGGTAGGCGAAAACGGGTTTTTCCTTTTAAATACAAAGAGTTTATTTAAAAACATTAGAAAACACCGTTTTCGAAATGACAGCCAAACAAGAGGGAACATAACTCCACAGATTTCTATAATGTCCGATAGGACAAGGAAAGGACGAACAACACGTTGGACTCACGGAAGACAAATATCCGTTCCAACTCCACCAACTCAAATGACACCACAAGGAAGAGGTTCGGCACCACACCGTAACCAACGACTCAAGGAATGACATACAAGTCAACGACTACGTGCTAGTGTACAAAACACAGTACAAGGAATGCTTAGGGAAATGAACTAAGCATGAGGAACCACCCTACAGTACTCCAAGTACTTAATAAAATCACTTCAATCATAACCTCTACCCATTTCTCAAAAGAATGAAAAACACTTAAGGGTCTATACTACCCCATCCACTAAGACCACAATCACATCAACCACCTTATCTAAGGCCTCAATTACAATTGATACTAAATCAATTACTGATCTCAAATCTCTAAGGATATCACACAACTAACTACAACCACAAAACAATTAACAGTCCTCTCTAAAGCCTCAACTCAACCTCCATTCTACAATCCATCTCTAACTTCAACTAATCACAACCACAAGACTACTAACCACATCTCTGAGGCTACGAACCACAATCTCTAAGGCCTCAACTCAAGGTCAAGCCTACGGTCCACCACTAGCCTCAACTAGCCACATAGATCACTATGCCAATACATAACCTCCCCTACGGGCACAAAGTATACAACACAAGTATAAGGATATACGCCTCGTTTATACTTTAATAATTACTGCTTTTAATTCCCGTTTTCACATTTATCACTTTCAACTGAGCATTTTATAAAATGAATTCATTTTGCATATTCACAAATAATCATGCTCCAACATATATATATACATATCAATAAATCACATGATGATATGCAACGCATCGTACTCACAGACCGCCTGTGGTACACACACACAAAAACACACCCTACCAAAGGGTCCTGGATCATTCTCCACCATTCCCCTAAGTCTGCAGGCTCACTAGGGAATGTGGACTCATCGTACCGTTCTTCCCAAGTGCTTTTGACACTTGACACTTTTAACCAAGGAAGACGTCCTCCACGACGCGGTCGTGCGCATAGGCTTTGGACGATATGTCCTCCCCCTATCATCTGCGTTTCTCAGCTTTTTAGTTCTGTGGGAGCAAGAAGCACCCCCTGGCCAGTTGTTTCGACGATCCAAACACAACGTCTACTCGTGCACCACGCACAAAGGAAGTAGACCACACCAAATGAATCTCTGCAAATGGTGAACACATGCACTATATGCACCAACACCCATGTCTCACAATACATGGTGTACACAAATAAATCATGTCCAACATAAATATGTAATGCACCATATTTATAAAAATACCCACATGGTAATATCAACATAAATCTCAAATCTCTGTACATGCTTTTAAAAATATATTAAAGCATTTAAATCGTGAGAAAATAGATTCATGTTCTAAACAATATATTTTCTTTACTTCTTTAGAAAATATTTCAATTTCAATTAACATGTCTTTTTAAAATAATTTACACAGATCATCCACGTAATAATAGGGGACCTAGAATAGCGTCTAAGTCTCTCACGTCCAACGTTTACAAAATCTTCTAACTCATTTAATTCTCAAGAGAATTTCTAAGCCGCATATTCCTATTCAATTAAAATAGGAATTAATATAATCACATAGGGAATAATTTAATTAATTTTCTTAAATTAATCCCTAAGTCCAATTCCGATTCTAAACGAATTATAGATATTTAAATTAGCGATTTAAAATATCTATATTAAATTAAATAAGGGTTTTACACCCCTAAACTACTTCAATAATGCGGAGTGAGAAATATAATTTCCCACCTAATTATACGTTACCGAACAGCCGTTTCGGGCCCACCGTGAATAGTACCGGCGCCCGAATATGACGCCCGCCGACCAAAGTCGTTCGAAAAATATTTCGAATATATCGAAACGTCCGCCTCGACAACCTATACGATATATACGAAGCCCATTAATAATAGGTTAATTAATTTGAGTAAATCTAAAATTAACCCAAACGAAAACTATAACCTATAAACGCGATTTCCGGGCAAATCGTTCAACGTAAAATCACGAAATTAATGTATGATGAATGCTACGTATATACGGAGCTACTCACCGAAAATCGGCTCAAACCGATCACCGGAAGTCGCCCAAAACGCCGGCCGAAGCTCTGCCGAGTTCGCCCCTGTCGAACGACTGCTCCGCACGAACAGCTGCGCCTCCAGTCCCGGCGACCCACGCCGCTCGTGCCGCCGCCTCTCGCCACCAGCACCGCCGCCGTCCACAGCCCAGCAGCCCCGTCTGCAACTTCAGTCCCGGTCCCCTTCCTGAGACGCAATCGTCGCTCCTGGTTGCGCCTCCTCAGCCCAAGCTATCTCTCTCTCTCTCTCTCTCTCAGCCGGCGAGAGGATGACTGGTGTAGAAGCCATGGTTGCTGGTCATCGAAGAGAAATGAGGAGAGGAGGTGGTGTCGCATGGTCACGTTGCCTGTCTCTGCGCACCAAACTGATACACTGGTAGATATATATTTAGGTCAATCACGAAAGCAACCCTCCAACTTAGCCTAATTGCACAAGTGACTAGTTAGTCTTCCCTAATTACAAAAGTAACCCTCATGTCTTGCCTATTCACCATTTTAACCCCAAAACTATATATATATATAATTAAATATATATATATACAGTAAATCCTGAAAAATACCGGGAACACCAAAACGTAATCTCGCAAACCCGAATTAATAACGGGACGCCCAATTAAATATACCGGGATAGAAACTCAAACGTCGGGACACCTAACAAGTCCGATCAATTACAACGTGTCTTTGCCCAGTCGAAGTACTAATCGTTAAACATCGAAACGATACCGCGTAGTCGATAACAATAATTCACGAACTCGTCAAAGCGAAACCGTAATGTCATCCAGTCGACTTTAAAACTAAACGCGAAAAATTTACAGGTATCAAATACCAAGAATAAATAATACGTCATGAACAAGTGACGTCATTACTGAAATTAAAATTATAAATAATTTCAGGAAAAAGGAAAATAACACGGGGTGTTACAGTTTACTTCAACAAACCATCCCCCTATGTTATTCAATTTAATCAACTAATACCTACTGTGTCCACTTTGCCCCCTATACTATCAAATTTCATCACTATGCCCCCTCCTCCTCACATTTAGAGTCAAAATGTCTAAATTACCCTCCCTTAATAGTATAAGGGTGTTTAGTGAAATCAACCCTTAAAAAAATTATTTTTTGAAAATAATTTATATTTTTTTTAAAAACCATAAATTTCAAAATATATATATATATTTCTGAAAATATGATTTTTTGCGAAAAATATATATTATGTTCCAAAATATGATTTCTATACGAAAAAGTATATATTATGTTCCAAAATATGAACCCCATTTCTGATTTCATGATTCATGGATCAATTATGTATCTGTATATATATAGGTATGGTATTGTGATATTGAAGGTTGTGATTGTGTGGATTGTAACATTAAAGGTTATCTGCAGAGATATTATATATCTATATATATACGTATATGTATGTGTTATATATTTTGCTATGATATTGAAGATTATCTGTAGGGTGAGAGTGTTATTGATATTTAAGAATAACATTCATATTCACCAAAACATTAATAAATTTGTATTAGGAAATGACTCTAATTCTCTTAAAAAACAATCTGTAATAATGATATTGACATCAGATCATTTGCTCTTAACATGGGTTGAATTTGATTCGTGTGAGTGGTACTGGTAATCGATTGTGCAAGAAGAATAAAATTTCACCGAATTGACTGCTTGCTTTTTTTGTGAAATTCATGGAATAGCTGATATATGAATTATGATATTAAACAATTCTCTCTCTCCTTTTATTTTCATTTTATTTTCCTGTGAACTGATATGCTCTTATATATTCCTTTTGCTTCTACTTTTTGAGAAATAGAAAAGGAGTAGCTGCTCCTATTCAGTTCATTAGTTGGTGTTTGATACATATATATATATATATATATATTGTTAGCAGAATTAAAAAACTATATTTTTTCCATGTTACTTGCCTTGGGATAGAAAATTATTATGCTTATTCCTACTCATGTTATTTAGTTAGTAATTACTTCTCTTTTTTATAATTATTTTTTTCCATAATAGCTTACATGGTATTTTGCTTTATTGACCTGCGTTTTGTGCATATTTATCTCCTTGCCTACAAAGAACATAATTTTTCCATGATTTGTTGTGATTCCTAAAATTTTCTAGCAAGTGATTAAAGCTTTTCAGTTTTCTCTTACTGTATTAAATCATTTCTGATTCTTGAGTTTGTTTTTGCTCTTTGATTCATGGAATTGGTTTTTTGGATATATATCTATGTTGAGTATATAAAGTCATTACTCATTTTCCAGTTATGAAATATTATTAAATGAAAGAGTATATATCATACAATACATATGGAATGGTATAGCTTATCATAATTACAGTTTTTGATGATTGTATTTCTGTACATATTTTTATCATTTAATATAAGTTAAATTATTGTTATCAATTAATATGAGCTTGACTATTATGCTTATTGATATCCTGACCAAATGGTTCTAGCTAATTGTGAAGGGTTCTAGCTAATTGTTATATGCATTGTGTTGCAAGTTCTTATTGTACATCATTTTTTAAAATTTGTTTTTCAATTTTGCTAAATATTTTAGATGGAAGTTGCTCAAATCCAAATTGATGCTAAAGATATTGATAAAAGTGATGATGAAGTTCAAGACCTTCTTGGAGATAATGAAGTTTTCAAAGGGAAAAAGGCAACAAATAAATGAAAAAGACGGTTAAGGTCAAATGTTTGGGGTTTTTTGAGATGATTCATCTTCAACCTGACAACAAGCCAAGGTGCAAATGCAAGCATTGTGGGAGGGTGTATTTGGCTAATAGTGCGTATGGAACTGGAAATTTGAGGTGGCATATGGATAACTGTGTTAGAAGGGACTTACGTGATGTAGGTCAGCTTCTTATATCTCAATATTTAACCACTCAGTCATCACAATTTGATCATGTTAAATTTCGTGAACTATTAACTGCCGCTCTTGTCATGCATGAACTACCATTTCAATTTGTTGAGTACGAGGGCATTAAAGCTGTATTCTGATACTTGTGTACCGATTTTCAGCCTATTAGTAGAAATACCGCCAAGGCTGATGTCTTAAAGCTGTATAAAAATGAAAAGGGTGGGTTGCGAGACTTGTTAGGATCAGTTTATAGTAAAATATGTTTCACATCTGATTTGTTGACTTCTTTAACCACTGATGGTTATATGTGTCTCATTGCCCATTTTAAAGATGATGATTGGAATTTACAAAAAGAATTTTGAACTTTTGCTACATGCCATCACCGCACAATGGTGTGACCATTAATGAAAAAATTTACACACTATTAACCGAGTGGGGGATTGAGAATAAACTACTTTCAATCACATTGGACAATGCTTCCTCAAATACTGCATTTGTTGACATGTTGAAGTGTCAATTAAATTTAAATGATGCATTGTTGAGTGTTGGTATATACTTTCATATTCGGTGTTGTGCTCATATACTAAACTTAATTGTGCAAGATGGGTTGAAAGAAAATGATGGATCAGTCATTAAGATTCGTGAAAGTGTTACGTATCTTAAAGGTTCTCCGGGGAGAAAATAAAAGTTTTTGAATGTGTCTCTCATGCCTCTTTAGATTGGAAGAAAGGTTTGAGGCAAGATGTTTCTACAAGATGGAATTCCACCTTTATTATGATTGAGTTTGCAATTTATTATCGTCGTGCATTTTGTCACATGGCACTAAGTGATTCAAACTATAAGTTTTGTCCCTCTATTGAGGAATGAAGCAAAGTACAAAAGATATGCAACTTCTTGGGAGAGTTTTATAATGTTACCAAAGTCTTTTCTTGAACAAAATATGCCACAACAAAACTGTATTTTTCAGTGGTGCTTTTAGTTCAACGAAAATTGCTAATTGAAAAGAACATTCCAGATTTGTTCTTGTCTACCATGGCCAATCAAATGTACTTGAAGTTTGCAAAGTATTGGTCAGAATTCAGCATGATACTTGCTATTATTGTAATTTTAGACCCTCGTTACAAACTTGGATTTGTGGCTTTTAGTTATGGTAAGATCTATGGTGATAACTCTATAGAGAGCCAAAGAGTGCGGGACAACTTGTATAAACTTTATAATGAGTATATGCATGGTGGTCCACTGCATAAAGACACAAAATTCTCTCCAAAACAAGCTAGGAATGATTCTCATGAAAAAGAAGAGGTTATTTTCTCAAAAGAGAGTCGAGACATCATGTAGGTAATTTAAAATTTATTTTATAATTAATTTATTCTAACTATTTGAATTATTATTCTTGCAAAATATGTCTGGGATTGCTTACTTTTATTCATTTACTTTTTATATAGGAATTTGATAGTTTTGAAAGTGATGAGTTTGATAGTGGTCAAAAATCAGAATTGGAATTGTATTTGGATGAACCAAAGGTTGACAGAAACGTGGACTTTGATGTCCTTTCCTATTGAAAGACTAATCAATTCAGGTATCCCATACTTTCTCGCATTGCTCGCGATGTATTAAGTGTTCTGGTGTCTACATTTGCTTCTAGTATTGGTGGCCAAATTCTCGATCAATTTCGTAGTTCTCTTAAACCTGAGAATGTGGAGGCTTTGGTATGCACTAAAGATTGGTTGTTTAATTTGAAAGGCAATTGACAAAATTTCTCTTATCACTGTCTAAAATAAATTTGATTTTGTTAGTTTTTATATCAATTTATTTTGTGTGTTTTAAATGAAGAGAGCGCGCAACTTCAATTGGATGAACTTATTGTTAAGTTTGATGATTTAACTTTGCGTAGTGAAGAGAACAATCCTTCAGCACAAGTGAACACTTGTGTTGTTAAGGGTCAATAAGGTACTAATAATGCTAATATATAATTAATTTTGTACTAAAACAAATACTTAATTAGTTATATTGTTTGTGCTTTTTCAGCTCTTTCTCAAGTGAAACCCTTTTTGGAGCTACTTTTTGGTGCTATTATGAGACAGTGTTTCTTTTTGTTATGCTTTCTTCATTAAACCAAGTGAATGCTCTTTTTGATGGGATTATTATATGTTTAGTTAATTTATTTTTCTCTTTTTTCTATTTTTTTTGTTTAAGTTAATGACTGAAAGCATTTATCTTTTTTTATTTATTTTTTATCTAGGTTTTAGGTGTAAAAAGTATGAAGCAATGACTGTTGGTTTTGTCCGGTGATAATCTTGGAGAAGGAAATTGATTTATAATAAATTTTTTATATAATCAAAAGAATGAAACATTGTAAACTTGATTTATATTTTATTGAAGTGATTTGTAATATTATATTTATATTTATATTTTTTGCTTATCTAAATTGTTGATTGTATTATTATGTCAAAGTTAATTTTTTTTTAAACAGGTCAAATTTTCGAATCGGATTGATCCCGACACGACCTGTTTTTTAAACGGGTTACATGGGTCGTGTCGTGTTACCTGTTTAAAAAACAGGTCGTGTTGGTATTTAATAACTTCGACACGATTATTAATCGTGTCGTGTTAGGGTTTTTCCATTTCGTGTTCGTGTCATTTCGGGTTTGACCCGTTGGCACAAATTGCCAGCTCTACCTGCAATAACTCAAACAACAGTGTTTGGGCACCGTTTCTGCACCCTTTTTGGAGTTTTTAATTGTTGGCTCTAAAGCCAAGCTACAGCCCAAATGTAAGTTGGCTTGAATGGCTTCTAAAAAAAATCCCTGTCCCTACCCCCCAACAGTAGAGATGCGGCCAACCCAATATCTTATTTTGTGCTATAGGTATTGAGCATTTAAATATATATTTTATTTTGGAATGGGTAGTGTTTTTTTATATTTTTTATTAATTTATTTATTAATTATATAAACATACATAACTTATCTTTTTTACTTTTGTAATTATTAAATTATATTTAGTAACTATTGATTTATTGTTAATAATTATTAAATCATTTTTAAATATAATATTTTTTTTCCAAAACTATCCTTATCACTAGATTTGGCAAAATGAGACATGACAATATAACACGACACGTGTCACGCCCGGAATTCCTAGGACTCCGAAACTCGAGCCTAAGAGTTAAGGGAGTGAATGCAAAAGTAAAAAGAAACGAGAACAAATGACCTTCAGTCATCAAACACTCACAAAAGGGTAAAAATGTCATTTTACCCCTACGACAAATGACCTTTAGTCATCATGCTCTGATACCATGTTGTCACGCTCCTAAATTCCTAAGACTCCCGAACAGGGACATCCAAGGAATCCAGGATGTGATCCTTAATACATACGACCAACTAAGATAACATTAACCATGAAAATGTATGGAATAATGATAAGAATGGTATATTTCATACCCAAATGAATGCCAAACAAATAAGCGGAATCTAACAAAAATCCGGCAGAGTTCCGTTTGTAAATGGAACATACGGACACCCAACCACAACAGAATAACCTGCCAATAACAGTTCGATAATAACAATGGCTTCCAAGCCCCACATTCATCAATCCTACTAGGACTGAGGTAGTGGAAAGAAACCAAAACCCCTACACAGCCCTATATAACCAACAGAGCCACAAATGCTCGAACAAGAATACAGAAAAACACATGGCAGTGCAGAATAAATACAATAACATCCTGAAATAATAAATACAGGAAATAAAAGATACACCAATAGGGATCTGCCAACAGACTGGCTCCCAAGAGAAATATATGACAATCCCACAAAACATGGGTAAGGAAGCTAACAGAAGATAACTATCGTCCCCAAACCAGTCGTGCTACAACCGTAACCGCATCACCCTGCGCAACTCCAAAACCTGTAATAAGGAAAACAAAAGAGAATTGTAATTTCACCGCATGCTGCCCATAGCCGTATATTTCCTGCAACCCAGCGTGGAATACCAAGGGGCGATGAAATACCCCTGTAAGCAAATAAGCTCAGTGGGAAAAGATACTCTAACTACCACATCCTCTAATAGTTTAGGTAATGCTAAACCACCCAGTGAGATACATAACCCAGCCACGAAACTCCAAGGTACATACTCGTATACTACCGTAAATAAGTATACATATCAGGAATATATATATATATGTAAGTACACAACATGAGTCTATAAGGTACAACTAAGACTCGTACTCTAAGTACCAACACCAGTAGTCTACACTACTCTCACCAACGTACACTAGATACACGAAACTCATGTCCCCATCTAACAAATCATCAACGCTCACAACGCTAACCAGAGAATCCATAACAGAGGGGAAAACACACTCACCTCTAATATCCACAAGGATAAAAATCCACCACTAGTACCAAGGAATACTCATAACTCACTCCCCGAGAACATTGGAGGAAAAACACTCACATCCTTGTGTACTAACACAATCGTCATCTATATATATATATATGTACAATATTTTTATATATAAGAGACATCATCTCATTCCTAGAGAAAATCTACCTCTCAAGGGCTAGATCACCTCAATCACATCTTTTCATCAATACCATAAATCACATCATCACATCCCCACATCGACCTCATAATACTATCATCAATAGGGTCAATCAAATCACTAACGCTCTCACTATAGGCGAGGAAAACCAAGAGCACATGAACTCTACTCACATGAACAACCACATAAGAGTCAAGGAACCAAAACAAGGGAAAATAAGTCTCAATGCAAAACCAACGGATAACCGAGACAACAATGTCAAGGTTAAAACACCACAAGTGTTTAGGCAAAACACCCAGACCAAATAAACCAATCCACTCGACATCCATACCCCTACCACGCGTAACAAATCAAATCACCTAGGTGCTGACGTCAACAACCAAGAAGAAGTGAAAGGCAACACTATATGTGTGCACTGAACAACACCAAGCCTCATGCCCAAGACTTAGAAATGATCCGAAGCAAAGGTGAAACAAGGAACCACCTTTCAAAACTCTACAGGTTGAGATCTTGAGAAAGAAGTCTCGAAATCTCAGAATCTCGAGAAAAGTAATAAAATAGTATTCCTTTAAGAAACCACACAGTAAAAATGACCGTCTTGCCCCCGGTCTCCGTCAGTCGCCATCACCGGCTTTTAGAAGAAAAAAATATTTTTAAAGATGGTCCTAAGATCATTTTATAAAGTATTAAAACTTTTAGTTGCTACGGGGGTAGGCGAAAACGAGTTTTTCCTTTTAAATACAAAGAGTTTATTTTCAAAACTTAGAAAACACCATTTCCGAAAGACAGCCGAATAAGAGTGAACACAACCCCACGGATTCCTATAATGTCCAAGAGGACAAAGAAGGAAGATTACTACAATGGGTTCACAAAACACAACCATCCGTTTCCAACCCCACAAAATCAAATGATAACACAAGGAAGAGGTTCGGCACCACGCCATAACCGAAGACTCAAGGAGTGACATAGAAGTCAATGATCACATACTAGTGAACAAAACACCATACAAGGAATACTTAGGAGAATGAACTAAGCATAAGAAACAACACTACAGTAACCCAAGTACTTAATAAAATCACCTCAACCATAACATCTTCTAACCCGATCAAAACCTCGAATACAGTTGATAACTCATTCCTCAAAAGGCGAAAGGCACTTAAAGGCCTATACAACAACATCCACTAAGTTCACATTCTCTTCACCTACCTTCTCTAAGGCCTCAAATCTCAATTGATACTAGAATCAATCACTAACCTCAAATCTCCAAAGAGCTCACACAACTAATAATGATCACAAAACTACTAACCCGCCTTCTCTAAGGCATCAACTCAAAATCAACTCTACTGTCCATCACTAACCTCAACTAACCAGAGAGGTCGCTACGCCAATATACTTAACCTCCCACAAGGGCACTAAAGTATACCACCACAAGTATAAAGATATACGTTTCATTTATACTTTAATAATTTCCTCATTTAATTTATGTTTTCACATTATTCATTTCCAATTGAGCATTTATAAAATATGAATTTAATTCGCAATATTCATACATAACATGTTCCAAAATCCAACAGGCAATAATAACGCATAATACCCTGCGCCAACATCACATGTAATATAACACATATACATGTCAAATGAGATCACATAAATGGTATGCAGTATAATGTGACTCGACACTCCCCTAGATACTCACACAAAAACACACCCTTCCCAAGGGTAACGGATACATTCTCTGTCCAATTACTTTTGAGGATACAAGCTCATCAAGTAATGTAGAGTTACCACACCGACTCTTCCCAAGTGATTTTTCTCTCTATCATTTCAACAAGGAAGACGGTTGCACGAGAGCCCAACTTGCAACTCCGTGCGCCATGACTACAAAAGTCAAGAAAATGAGCCTTTACCTGGACTCCAAACTCACATTTGCCGGCTTTTTAGTTCGGTAGGCGTGGTACCTCCTGGCCAGTTGTTGTGATGATCCGACACAAAGACACCATCAGATGACTTCACAACCCGCATATATCAACACCGTAATTTGACACTACACGATATTCTCAATATGGATCCCAGGCCTCAACATAGATATGTAATGCATCATATTTATGAACAATATCCACATGATATCAACATGAACCTCATAATATTTTTAACATGCTTTTAAAACAATAAAGCAATAAACTACAACAAGCAATTATATCACATAATCATGTTTTTAATTCCCTTAAAGCAAATAGTCCAAGTATTATAAGGGAACCTAACATGACGTCTAAGTTTTCAAGTCCCTCCCGTTCACGTATTCCCTAACACATTTAAAAAGGGAACTAAGCCACCTATTCTTTTTCAATTCAAATAAGATTTTTTTTAAAATTTCGTAGGAAATAATTTAATTAATTTTTATGTCCTACTTCGATTCTACCTCAAATATAGATATTTTAAATTCACAATTAATATATCTATATTAAAATAAGTAAGGGCTTGCACACCCAAACCAAGTCAACAATACAGAAGTGAGAATAAAATTTCCCACCTTAGTTTACGCTTATAGAACAACCCGAAACAACCCACCGTGAACAGTACCGGCGCTTGTATATGGAGCCCGCAGACCAAATTCGTCCGAAACATATTTTGAATATACCGAAACGTCCGCTTCGATAACCTATACGATATATACGAAGCCCATTAGCAATAGGTTAATCAATTTGGGTAAATCTAAAATAATCCAAACGAAAACTATAACCTATAAATACGATTTTCGTGCAAACCGTTCAACGGAAAATTACGAAATTAAATTATGATGAACATAACATAGAGACGAAGCTACTCACCAAAAATTGGCCTAAACCGACCACCGGAAGTTGTCGAACCAGCCGCCCAAAGCTCTGGCCGAACCGGCCAGCTACGCCATTGCTGCGCACCGCCACTGCGCGACCCAGCTACGCCACCTTGCGCCACCGCTTGCACGACCACCGTCCGTCCTCTACCTCGCACCGTCCTGCCACCGCCGCTGTCGCGCCCTCTGACAGCGACGACGTCCCCAAGCTGCAACCACTCTCTCTCTTTCTCTCTCTCTCTCAGCCGACGACAGATGGTGAAGAAGGAGATGTAGCATCGTCGCTTATGGGGATGAAGGAGAATAAGGGGGCTAGGCCGTCTGCAGCAATCGTCCCTCCCTATACACTGATATACATAAGTGTATACATATATGTCCAAATTGCATAATTAACCCTTTAATTATCCATAATTTCAAAATAACCCAAATCAATATATATATATAATTACAATTAAATATATATATACTATAAATCCCAAAACATTTAACGAACCAATTCCCAATTGTGATTACGTGAACTGGTAATTCCATGGGACACCAATTAAATAGAATCGTCCGAAATAAATACATCTGGTTAGGAACCCAAACGTTGGAACACCTAACAAGCCCGATCAATTACGACGTGTCATCAACCATTCGAAGCACTAAACGTTAAATGTTGAAACCATTCCGCGTAGTCGATAACAATAATTTACGAACTCGTCAAAGAGAAACCGTAAAGTCACTCAGTTGACTTTAAAAGTAAACGCTAAAAATTTACACGTGAAATACCAAGGATAAACAATGCGTCAAGAACAAGTGACGTCATTACCGAAATTAATATGAAATAATTTAAGTAAAAAGAAAGTAATATGGGGTGTTACAACACGAACATGGTATGAATTAAAAAGGTTAGGATCCATAATAAATGGGTTCAAGTTGTATAACTGTCGCTCAGGACAGGACACAAAAATATTAGTGTTGTGTTTGAGTCAACAAGAGTAACCCGAATAACCCATTTGACACGAAAATTTATATTTAAATCTTTTTTTTTCTCTTCTTTACTTGGTGATGGGTTGAAGTAATAAAATAGTTGTAATTGAGTTATATCAAATTCACTTTAATTTTAATGATAAATAATTTAAAGGATTCATTTTGTATTGTATTGTGTTAAATTATAATTTAATATTTTTAATAAATGAGTTACATGGGTTTTGACGAGTTACTTGTTTCAATAATGGGTTGGGTTAGTGTTGAGCATATTTGACTAGTATATTAATCAATTATTTTTCGACATGAGCCATTTAATGGACTACAATGTCTCAACCTGACACGAACACTACAACCGCGGGACTGATAAATTTTTGTTTTTGAAACTATTTTTTATTATTTTATTTTATTTATTTAAATCCTCATTTTATATTCAAAATATTTTATTAATTTATCTATAATTTAGTATTTATTAATTATATTTTTAATATAAAATCTTTAAAACACTTTCTTTTAAGAATGAATCTGGTTCCATCTTTCTTTCTTTAGTTAATCGCCTTTTTTCTAAAAGGGATTGTAGTAATTCAGGTTTTACAAATATATTTTATATTTTTCGTAATTATTACTAAGTATTTAATAATTATTAATTCATTTTATTATTTGAAGCTTGGTTTTAATTTTTTTTATTTATTTTACTTCTTTGTAATCTATGATTTATTATATATTATCTAATTAATAATTTAATCTTGGGGTTTTATTTTTTTTATTAGTAATTATAAATTAATTTTTAGTATTTATTATATTAATTCAAATAATTATTAATTCATTTTATTAAAGAATATAATATCCTGGATTTCCTTCTCGTCCCGCCTAATCACAGCAACTTCAAATTTAAAATTTTCATTTCTTGTCCAATCACATCACACAAAATATTTTGTTGCTGGTAATTTTAAATATGTTGTTTGTGGTAGTACGTTCGCTGTTTTTGGTAGTTTATTGCTGCCTTTTGTATATACTTGTGAACACCTCATAATTTTTAACTATTTTAAACTTAATGGCATAATATGACTTTCCTAGAGTTTTTTATTTTTTGAGATAGTTATAAATGACTTGATAAAAGGACATTATATTATTATTATTATTATTATTATTTATTTTATCAATATTATTTATTTTAATTGTCAATATTGCATTTTATATTGCATTTATTTTAATATTGTCAATATTTTTAATAGAATAATTTATTTTTATCATTTACTCAAGTGTACCAATGATATGGGCTAATGTCTTGATATGGTTTAGCGTGCACTAAGTCCAATCTAATGAAGGGAAAGATAATTATGGTGCCTATGAAAATTAGTAATATGGATGTTTTGCACTAAGCCCACTCTAATAATATAAAACACTATTATATCATGCGAATTTGTTTTATATTTTTATAATTTTATATATTAATTATATAAACATACATAACTTATTATTTATTTATTTTATATTAAAATTTTAAAACTCTTTATTATAATTAGATAAAAAATACATAACTAATTATTCATTTATTTCATATATGTTTCATTCAACTTAAATTTATTATTATTTTTAATTAATTCCTAGTTCTCAAAGGATTTGTTCTAATGGTATGGGCTAAGGCTTGATAGACCCAAACTTATTAAGCCTAATCCAATGAAGAAGAATTATTTAATGTTGTATTTAGTAACATATTATTTAATTTATAGTAATTATGATTTTTTTAAAAAATTATACGACTTCTCAATCACCTAACTTACCACTTGGGGTTCAACTGCATCAAATTTGAATTTTTTTTAAAGTAATCGGATTGTTGCTTTTAGTAGAAAGTGTGATATTCCATGTACTGTTAATGCTGCCTTTACTGCAAATAGTGTTATCACATTCCCAAAAGTTTATTTTTTTATTTGATTTAGGGTATCGGGAGAGTTAACTATTCAACACCCTATACTTGTGGTTTCTTCATTTATTGTCTTTCCAAATTGTTTGAAATTTTATTTGTTAATTTTAATTTATGGACACCTTTGTAATACTATTTTGACTCGTAGTTTTTAAAAACTTTGCTAGAACTCAACGTTTTATCTTTTTCATTAGTAGTAAATGTCTTGCATTTTGTACTACTTATGTTGCTTTCTAAACAAAATATGTTGTCAAGATACCCTAAATAATATCTTAGTCGACTAACATTAATCATGAGTCGACTGATTTTCTACATTTCACTTATAAACATTATTGATTCTATGTTTTTTATTTTTTTCATATTTATATCATTTAATTATGATTTCTTATTAAAATATTTTACCTAGAATTTCTTATATTATGATTTAAATTAATTCATACATTTTTTAGGATATTTTATTTAATTTTATTGATTATTAATTAATTAATTAATTAAAGTAATTATTCATTCATTTTAAACAATGAGTTTGATTTTTTTAATTCACCTTCTCTTCCAATAAGTTATTTATAATATTTATTAATTAATTCATATTTTTTTTCTAATATATTTATTTATTTATAGTAATTAGTAGTTAACTTTTAGTAATTAGTAAATAAATTTTAGTGATTATTCATTCATTTTCTTAAAATGAGTTTGTTTTTTAATTCTCCTCCCCTTCCTGCCCAAATAATTCAACCTAAATTTTCATATTCCTTCCTTCCCGCTCAATCACATCAAATTGAGTTTAAAAAACACCATTCCTCGCCAAATCACATTACACATAAGGTTTTGCTACCACAAGTAATAATAGTGCTACCTATTGTTGTAAGTTTGCTGACTTTGGTACCAAAATTGGTAATACCTGAACATTGAGAAATATTCTTCTTGGTGCATTTTGTACTAAGTTTGTTGCCTTTACTACAATTGGTGGTATGATCAGTAGCACATATGTTCCTATATTCAGTAAAACATATGCTGCCTTTTCGCAGATAAATAAAATAAAAAGTTAAATTTTAATTAAACGAATATTATGTAGTTTAATTTAATGAAATTGAGTAAATCCCCAATTCAATGTAGTGAAATTTAACTCAATTTCGTGAAATTGAGTAAATCCCCAATTCCATGTAGTGAAATTGAGTTCAATTGAGTAAATCCCCAATTAAAAGTAGTGCAATGCAGTTCAATTTAGTGAAATTGATTAAATCTCGATTTCAATGTAGTGAAATCGAGTTCAATTTAGTAAAATTGAGTAAATTCTCAATTCAATGTAGTGAAATTCATTTCAATTTAGTAAAATTGATTAAATCTCAAATTAAAAGTAGTGAAATTAAGTAAATCCCCAATTAAAAGTAGTGAAATGAAGTTCAATTTAGTAAAATTGTGTAAATCTCAAATTAAAAGTAGTGAAATTGAGTTCAATGTTGTCACGCCCCTAAAATTCTCGAAACTCTAATCCAGAGAATTAACGAATTTTCAAGGGATGACGTAAGTCAAACAACCACTAGAGTCAACAATAACCAAGAAATACATGGAATAATAATGAAAAAATATACTTCATGCCTAATCGAATACTAGAAACTCAATAGTATCCTCTGATACCAACTGACATGCCCCTAAATTCCTAAGACTCCCGAACCGGGACATCCAACGAATCCAAAATGTGATCCTTAACACGAACGACCAACTAAGATATCATTAACCATGAAAACATATGGAATAATGATAAAAATGGTATATTCCATACCCAAATGAATGATAGAACAAAGCAGCGGAATTTAACGAAAATCCGGCAGAGTTTGTTTGTAAATGGAATATCTGGACACACAACCACAAAAGAATAACCTGCCAATAACAGTTCGATAATATCAATGGCTCACAGGCCCAACATTCATCAATCCTACCAAGGCCGAGATAGTGGAAAGAAACCACCAACCCCTACACAAACCCTCTATAATCAACAGAGCCACAAATGCTCGAAAAAGAATATAGAAATGCACATGGCAGTGCCGAATAGATATAATAACATCCTGAAATAATAAATACAGGAAATAAAGGATACACCAATAGGGATATGCCAACAGACTGGCTCCCAAAAGAAATATAAGACAATCCCATACAAAATGGGTAAAGAAACTGACAACAGATAACTATCGTTCCCAAACCAGTCGCGCTACAATCGTAACCGCATCACCCAACGCAACTCCAAAACCTGTAACAAGGAAACAAAATAAAGTTGTCGTTGCACTGCATCCTACCCATAACCGTAACATTTCCGGCAACCTGGCGTGGGAATACTAGGGGGCAAATGAAATACCCTTGTGAGCAAATAAGCTCAGTGGGAAAAGATATCCTAACTACCACATCCTTTGGCAGTTTAGGTAATGCTAAACTATCTAGCAAGATATATAGCCCACAACATATTTTTTTCGGTCGACTTCCCGAGCTCGGTTTGGGCTAATTTTCGGAGGATAGCTTCTCCTATATTTCAGGTACGACGTGTAAATATTTCATAATTTTACGTTGAATGGTTTGTCGGGAAATTTGATTTGAAGTTTTGAATTTTCGTTTGGGCTATTTTAGATTTAGCCAAATTAATTAACCTATTACTAATGGGCTTCGTATATATCGTATAGGTTGTCGAGACGGACATTTCGATATATTCGAAATAGTTTTCGGACGATTTTGGTCGGCGGGCTTCATATTCGGGTGCCGACACTGTGTTGTTTCAGACTGTTCGGTAAACATAAATTAGGTGGGAAATTATATTTCTCACTCCGCCTTATTGAAGTAGTTTAGGGGTGCAAAACCCTTATTTAATTTAATATAGATATATTAAATCGTTAATTTAAATATCTATAATTCGTTTAGAATCGGAATTGGACTTAGGAATTAATTTAAGAAAATTAATTAAATTATTTCCTATGTAATTAAATTCCTATTTAAATCGAATAGGAATAGACCGCTTAGAAATTCCCTTGAGAATTAAATGGGCTAGAGAATTTTGTAAACGTTGGATGTGAGAAATTTAGACGCTATGCTAGGTCCCTCTCATTATACGTGGATTATCTGTTTAAATTATTTTAAAGGCATGATAAGGGAAATTGAAATATTTTCTAGAGAATTAAAGAAAATATATTGTTGAGATATGAATTGAATATGGACTTGTTTTCTCACAATTTAAATGCTTTATTATAATTTTAAAAGCATGTTAAAAGGAGATTTGAGAATTTTATTAGATTCATGTGGATATTTTCATAAATATGATGTTATATATATTTGTGTTGGTGCATGTTGTGCATGTGAAGTCGCAACCGGGTGGTGCATATGAAGTCGCAACTGGGTTGTGCATTCGTTCTTGGCTTATAAGTCGCAACTGGGCTGTGCATCCATTTTCGGATTTCGTATTGGAAGTCGCAACTGGGTTGTGCAAATGAAGTCGCAACCGGGTTGTGTATATGAAGTCGCAACCGTGTTGTGCATGTGAAGTCGCAACCGGGTTGTGCATATGAAGTCGCAACCGGGTTGTGCATTATGTTTCATGGGGTTTCTGCCATGAGGTTTATGAGTCACATTATATTTGCACGGCATTATGTGATTTCATTTGACATGTATACGTGATATTATTATATGTGATGTTGGAGCATGTTTAATATGTGTTATTATTGCCTATTGGATTTGGGAGCATGTTATGTATGAGTATTGCGAATTAAATTCATACATTTATAAAATGCTCAACTGATAATGATTAACGTAAAAGAGAATGATTATATTCGGTGATTATAAAAGTATAAATAAATGTTTATTTATACTTGTGGTATATGCTTTTGTACCCTTAGGGGAGGTTAAGTATATTGGCGTTGTGACCTTTGTGGTTAGTGATGGACTGTCGAGATGATTTGGAGTTGAAGCCTTGAGAAGACGGGTAATAGTTTTGTGATTGAGGTTAGCGGTGTGACCTCTTTGGAGATTTGAGGTCAGGGATTGATTTTGTATCAATTGAGATTTGAGGCCTTAGAGAAGGCGAGTGATGAGATTGTTGACTTATATGTCACTCCTTGAGTCTTCAGTTACGGCGTGATGCCGAACCTCTTCCTTGTGTTATCAGTTGATTTTGGTGGAGTTGGAAACGGATGGTTGTGGTCCGTGAGTCCAACATATTGTTCTTCCTTCATTGTCCTTTCGGGACAATATAGGAATCCTTGGAGTTCTAGTCACTCTTATCTGGCTGTCTGTCGGAAACGGAGTTTTTCTAAGTTTTGAAAACAAACTCGTTGTAATAAAAGGGAAAAACCGTTTTCACCTATCCCCGTAGCCAGTACCGACGAACGACAGAGACCGAGGGCAAGACGGTCATTTTTATTGTATGGATTTTTAAAGAAAACCGATTCTATAGAAATTCTGAGGTTAAGAGACTTCTTCCTTAAGAACCTCGACCTATAGTGTTTTGAAAGGTGTTCCATTGTTTCACCTTTGTTTCGGATTCTTTCAAAGTCTAGGGCACGAGGCTTGGTGTTGTTCAGTGCACACATATAGTGTTGCCCTTCACTTCTTCTTGGTTGTTGATGTCACCACCTAGGTGATTTGAGTTGTTACACATGCTAGGGGCATGGATGCCGATGGGTGGATTTCGATCCTCGTGGACATTAGAGGTGAGTGTGTTTTCCTTCTGTTTGGAGTTTCTGGTTAGCGTGGTGTGCGCTTGATGATTTGTTAGATTGGACCTTAGGGTCGTGTACTTAGTGTACGTTGATGAGAGTAGTGTAGACTATAGTGTTGGTACTTGGAGTACGAGTCTTCGTTGTATCTTGTAGGCTCATGTTGTGTATTTAGATATATATATATATATGTGTGTGTATATATATATCCCCTATATAGTTACGTACGATAGTATATGAGCACGTATCTTGGGTTTTCGTGGTTGGGTTATGTTGTGGGCTATGTATCTCACTGGGTGGTTTAACATTACCTAAACTATTAGAGGATGGTAGTTAGAGTATCCTTTCCCACTAAGCTTATTTGCTCACAGGGGTATTTCATTTGCCCCCTAGTATTCCCACGCTAGGTTGCAGGAAATGTACGGCTATTGGCAGGATGCGGTACAACGACGGCTTTCCTTGGTTTTCTTGTTACAGGTTTGGAGTTGCGCAGGGTGATGCGGTTACGGCTGCAGCACGACTGGGTTTGGGGACGGTAGTATTCTTCTGTCAACTTCTTTACCCATGTTTTATGGGATTATCATGTATTTCTTTTGGGAGCCAGTTTGTTGGCATATCCCTGTTGATGTATCTTTTATTTCCTGTATTTATTCTTTCAGGAAATTATTGTATTTATTCTACACAGCTAGGTGCGTTTCTACATTCCTTTCGAGCATTTGTGGCTCTGTTGATTTTAGAGGGTTTGGAGGGGTTTTGGTTTCTTTCCACTACCTCGGCCCTTGTAGAATTGATGAATGTGGGACTTGGAAACCATTATTATTATCGAAATGTTATTGGCAGGTTCTTGTGTTGTGGTTGTGTATCCGGATGTTCCATTTACAAACGGAACTCTGCTGGATTTTCGTTAGATTCTGCTGCTTTGTTTATTATTCATTTCGGTATGAAATATACCATTTCCATCATTAACCCATATGTTTTCTTGGTTAATGATGTCTTAGTTGGTCATTCATGTTAAGGATCACATCCTGGATTCCTTGGATGTCCCCGTTCGGGAGTCTTAGGGATTTAGGGGCGTGTTTGTTGGTATCTGAGGATACTATTGAGTTTAGGGTATTTTATTTGGCAAGGAGTATATTTTTCATTGTTATTCCATGTGTCTCTTTGTTATTGTTGACTCTAGTGGTTTCTTAACTTACGTCACCCTTTGGAGATTCGCTGACTCTCTAGATTAGAGTTTCGGGAATTCTAGGGGTGTGACAGTAGGGTATCAGAGTGTGTCATTCTTACCCTTTTATGGGTGTTTGATGACTGTATGACGTTGGTTCTCATTTCTTTTTACTTCCGTTCATCTCCTTAGCTCTTAGGCTCGGGTTTCTGAGTTCTAGGAAATTTGGGGCGTGACAACATGGTATCAGAGCATGTTCTTTATCTATGGGACGACGGGTGATGGTCGATGGTACGTTCGACATTTGGGCTTTATCTACGATTACGATATGCGTGATATCTGGGTGCTCTAGGTTTTACTATCTTAGGGACAACAGGTGATGGCCGGCGGTACGATCGCCGTTTGGGGTTTATCTACGATTACGATTTGTGTTCTCTGTGTACTCTAAATTCCTCTATCTTAGGGACGACGGTTGATGGTTGATGGGGATGTTCGACGTTCGACGTTTGGGGTTGGTCCGTAAGTCTGATCTGCGTCCTTTGTGTGCTTCAGAGTTTTCTGTGTTTTTCACTTTTGTTGTGTTGAGGACATGTCTTGCTAGATATATCCCGTTGTGATTTAATTACAGCGGAGTGAGACGATTCCTCAGTCACATGTATTCTTCGTGCATGTATCATGGGTTGGTTACCAAGGAATGTGGGTAGATCATGCGGCCTAGCTAACTGAATGTGACTTACAGACTAAGGTACTCCCTGATTTCGAGGACGAAATCTCCTAAGGTGGGAAGGATGTAACACCCCGTGTTATTTTCCTTTTTCCTGAAATTATATTTAATTTAATTTCGGTTATGACGTCACTTGTTCATGACGTATTAATTATCCTTGGTATTTTTCGTATAAATTTTTCGCGTTTAGTTTTAAAGTCGACTGTATGACTTTACGGTTTATCTTTGACGACTACGCGAGTTCTTGTTGTCGACTACACGGTATCGTTTTGACATTTAATGTTTAGTACTTCGACTGAGCGACGACACGTTTTAATTGATCGGGATTGTTAGGCGTTCAGACGTTTGGGTTCCTAACCCGGTGTATTTCTTTCTGACTAATTTGGTTATTTGGCGTCCTGCGGATTTACGGGTTGACGCGATATTATTTGGAGGCTTCCGGTAATTGTTGGGATTTATTATATATATATTTAATTATATATATATATATTGAAGTGGGGTTATTTTGCAATTATGGATAACTAGAGGGTTGCTTTTGCAATTAGGTTATATATATGTATATGCATATACGCGTATAACCAACTCCATCTTCTTTTTCTTGTACCAGACCATCATCTTCCTTCTCCTCACCACAGACCTGCGGCCATCTTCCTCTACCATCACCATGGTCGCCGGAGAGAGAGACAGAGAGAGAAGTCGGGCTGAAGATGCAGTGCGGCCTGGTGGTCGCCGCAGCAGGCGGCGGCACTGCTGGTGCAGGGAGGCGAGCTGGTGGTCGCACAGGTGGTGCGGCGGCATCAGCCGTGGTGGAACAACTCGTGCGGCTGAGGCGCAGAGGCGCAGTAGCGCAGGTTCGGCCAGAACCTTCGGCCATTTTTTTCGGTCGACTTCCCGAGCTCGATTTGGGCTAATTTGCGGAGGGTAGCTTCGTCTATATGTCAGGTACGATGTGTAAACATTTCATAATTTTACGTTGAATGGTTTGTCGGGAAATTCGATTTGAAGTTTCGAATTTTCGTTTGGGCTATTTTAGATTTAGCCAAATTAATTAACCTATTACTAATGGGCTTCGTATATATCGTATAGGTTGTCGAGACGGACATTTCGATATATTCGAAATAGTTTTCGGACGATTTTGGTCGGCGGGCTTCATATTCGGGTGCCGACACTGTGTTGTTTCAGACTGTTCGGTAAACATAAATTAGGTGGGAAATTATATTTCTCACTCCGCCTTATTGAAGTAGTTTAGGGGTGCAAAACGTTATTTAATTTAATATAGATATATTAAATCATTAATTTAAATATCTATAATTCGTTTAGAATCGGAATTGGACTTAGGAATTAATTTAAGAAAATTAATTAAATTATTTCCTATGTAATTAAATTCCTATTTAAATCAAATAGGAATAGACCGCTTAGAAATTCCCTTGAGAATTAAATGGGCTAGAGAATTTTGTAAACGTTGGACGTGAGAATTTTAGACGCTATGCTAGGTCCCTCTCATTATACGTGGATTATCTGTTTAAATTATTTTAAAGGCATGATAAGGGAAATTGAAATATTTTCTAGAGAATTAAAGAAAATATATTGTTGAAATATGAATTGAATATGGACTTGTTTTCTCACAATTTAAATGCTTTATTATAATTTTAAAAGCATGTTAAAAGGAGATTTGAGAATTTTATTAGATTCATGTGGATATTTTCATAAATATGATGTTATATATATTTGTGTTGGTGCATGTTGTGCATGTGAAGTCGCAACCGGGTTGTGCATATGAAGTCGCAACTGGGTTGTGCATTCGTTCTTGGCTTATAAGTCGCAACTGGGTTATGCATCCATTCTCGGATTTCGTATTGGAAGTCGCAACTGGGTTGTGCAAATGAAGTCGCAACTGGGTTGTGTATATGAAGTCGCAACCGTGTTGTGCATGTGAAGTCGCAACCGGGTTGTGCATATGAAGTGGCAACGGGGTTGTGCATTGTCTTTCATGGGGTTTCTGCCATGAGGTTTATGAGTCACATTGTATTTGCATGGCATTATGTGATTTCATTTGACATGTATACGTGATATTATTACATGTGATGTTGAAGCATGTTTAATATGTGTTATTATTGCCTGTTGGATTTGGGAGCATGTTATGTATGAATATTGCAAATTAAATTCATACCTTTATAAAATTCTCAGCTGAAAATGATTAATGTAAAAGAGAATGATTATATGCGGTGATTATTAAAGTATAAAGAAATGTTTATTTATACTCGTGGTATATGTTTTTGTACCCTTAGGGGAGGTTAAGTATATTGGCGTTGTGACCTTTGTGGTTAGTGATGGACTGTCGAGATGATTTTGAGTTGAGGCCTTGAGAAGGCGGGTAATAGTGTTGTGATTGAGGTTAGCGGTGTGACGTCTTTGGAGATTTCAGGTCAGGGATTGATTTTGTATCAATTGAGATTTGAGGCCTTAGAGAAGGCAAATGATGAGATTGTTGACTTATATGTCACTCCTTGAGTCTTCGGTTACGGTGTGATGCCGAACCTCTTCCTTGTGTTATCAGTTGATTTTGGTGGAGTTGGAAACGGATGGTTGTGGTCCATGAGTCCAACATACTGTTCTTCCTTCATTGTCCTTTCGGGACAATATAGGAATCCTTGGAGTTCTAGTCACTCTTATCTGGTTGTCTGTCGGTTACGGAGTTTTTCTATGTTTTGAAAACAAACTAGTTGTATTAAAAGGAAAAACCCGTTTTCGCCTACCCCCGTAGCCAGTACAGGCGAACGACGGAGACCGGGGGCAAGACGGTCATTTTCATTGTATGGATTTTTAAAGAAAACCGATTCTATAGAAATTGTGAGGTTACGAGACTTCGCCCTTAAGAACCTCGACTTGTAGTGTTTTCAAAGGTGTTCCATTGTTTCACCTTTGTTTCGGATCATTTCTATGTCTCGGGCATGAGGCTTGGTGTTGTTCAGTGCACACATATAGTGTTTCTGGTTAGCGTGGTGAGCGCTTGATGATTTGTTAGATTGGACCTTAGGGTCGTGTACTTAGTGTATGTTGATGAGAGTAGTGTAGACTACTAGTGTTGGTACTTGGAGTACGAGTCTTAGTCGTATCTTGTAGGCTCATGTTGTGTATTTATATATATATATATATATATGTGTGTATATATATATCCCCTATATACTGACGTACGATAGTATATGAGCACGTACCTTTTGTTTTTGTGGCTGGGTTTTGTTGTGGGCTAAGTATCTCACTGGGTGCTTTTGCAATACCTAAACTATTAGAGGATATGGTAGTTAGAGAATCCTTTCCCACTGAGCTTATTTGGTCACAGGGGTATTTCATTTGCCCCCTGGTATACCAATGCCAGGTTGCAGGAAATGTACCGCTATGGACAGGATGCGGTACAACGACAGCTTTCCTTGGTTTTCTTGTTATAGGTTTGGAGTTGCGCAGGGTGATGCGGTTACGGTTGTAGCACGACTGGGTTTGGATATGGTAGTATTCTTCTGTTAGTTTCTTTACCCATGTTTTGTGGGATTATCATGTATTTCTTTTGGGAGTCAGTCTGCTGGCATATCCCTGTTGATGTAACTTTTATTTCCTGTATTTATTCTTTCAGGAAATTATTGTATTTATTCTACACAACTAGGTGCGTTTCTGCATTCCTTTCGAGCATTTGTGGCTCTGTTGATTTTAGAGGGTTTGGAGGGGTTTTGGTTTCTTTCCATTACCTCGGCCCTAGTAGAATTGATGAATGTGGGGCTTGGAAGCCATTATTATTATCGAAATGTTATTGGCAGGTTCTTGTGTTGTGGTTGTGTATCCGGATGTTCCATTTACAAACGGAACTCTACCGGATTTTCGTTAGATTCCGCTGCTTTGTTTATTATTCATTTGGGTATGAAATATACCATTTCTATCATTAACCCATATGATTTCTTGGTTAATTATGTCTTAGTTGGTCATTCTTGTTAAGGATCACATCCTGGATTCCTTGGATGTCCCCGTTCAGGAGTCTTAGGGATTTAGGGGCGTGTCTGTTGGTATCTGAGGATACTATTGAGTTTCTAGTATTTTATTTGGCATGGAGTATATTTTTCATTGTTATTCCATGTGTCTCTTTGTTACTGTTGACTCTAGTGGTTTCTTGACTTACGACACCCTTTGGAGATTCGCTGACTCTCTAGATTAGAGTTTCGGGAATTCTAGGGGTGTGACAGTAGGGTATCAGAGTGTGTCATTCTTACCCTTTTGTGGGTGTTTGATGACTGTATGACGTTGGTTCTCATTTCTTTTTACTTCCGTTCACCTCCTTAGCTCTTAGGCTCGGGTTTCTGAGTTCTAGGAAATTTGGGGCGTGACAAGAAAAATGTTTTAAAACTCGAACCAAGCCATTTGGCATCCATGCCCCTAACGTACGAAAACTCAAATCACGTAGATGGTGACATCAAATAACCAAGAAGAAGTGAAAGACAACTCTATATGTGTGCACTGAACAACTCAAGCCTCATACCCGAGACATAGAAATGATCCGAAGCAAAGGTGAACAAGAAAACACCTTTCAAAACTCTACAGGTCGAGGTTTTTGAGAACGAAGTCTCGTAACCACAAAATATCAAGAAAAGTAATAAAATAGTTTTCCTTTAAGAAAACACACAATAAAAATGACCGATTTGCCCTCGGTCTCTGTCAGTCGCCATCAATGACTTTTAGAAGTTAAAAATCTTTTTAAAGAAGATCCTAAGATCATTTTATAAAGTGCTAAAACTTTTAGTTGCTACGGGGGTAGTCGAAAACGGGTTTTTCCTATTAAATACAAAGTTTATTTTAAGACTTAGAAAACACCGTTTCCGAAAAATAATCGAATAAGAGTGAACACAACTCCACGGATTCCCATAATGTCCAAGAGGATAAAGAAGGAAGAATAATACATTGGGTTCACGGAACATGTAACACCCCGTGTTATTTTCCTTTTTTCTGAAATTAATTTTAATTTAATTTCGGTTATGACGTCACTTGTTCATGATGTTCATATTATTCTTGGTATTTCGCGTGTAAATTTTTCGCGTTTAGTTTTAAAGTCGACTGTATGACTTTACGGTTTCTCTTTGACGACTACGCGAATTCTTATTCTTGACTACATGGTATCGTTTCGATTATTTCGGTTACGGTATTAGTACTTTTACGGATCCGGTGTGAAGCATATTAATTTACTTTCTCGGTGTTCCGGTTGTTGGGTTCCTAACCCGATGTATTTCTTTCGGACTAATTTGGTTATTTGGCGTCCTGTGGACTTACGGATTGACGCAATATTATTTGGAGGCTTCCGGTAATTATGGGAATTTATTATATATATATATATATTTAATTCTACACATATATATATATATATATATATTGAAATGGGGTCATTTTGTAGTTATGGATGTCTTGAGGGATTGTTGTGCAAATATAGCATATATATGTATATGCGTACACGAAACTACCTACTATGCTACAAACCTGCAACTCCTTCATTACTTTTCATCTTCTTCGTTTCTCCTCTTCACGGTACACATCTCCCTTCTTCTCCATGGCCGGCGAGCAAGAGAGAAGAGAGGGAGAGAGCTGGCTGAGAGAGAGAGAGGAACGGCCAGGGCTGCTGCTACAGCAACAACTGCGACTAGAGCAGACACGGGGGTGCGGCGGTGGCTCGAGGTGGTCAGCGACGGCATGACGACGTCGTGCAGGGGTCGTCGGTGGTACAGGGTGGCGCCGGTGGTGGCGCAAGGAGCCAGCAGCTACGTGCGTGAGCAGGGGTGATTTCGGCCAGGCTTCGGCCATTTTTTCGACAACCTCTGGGTGATCAGTTTGAGCCTATTTTTGGTGAGTAGCTTCATATATATGTAGTATTCGTCATACATTAATTTCGTAATTTTACGTTGAACGATTTGCCCGAAAATCGCGTTTATAGGTTATAGTTTTCGTTTGGGTTAATTTAGATTTACTCAAATTAATTAACCTATTATTAATGGGCTTCGTATATATCGTATAGGTTGTCGAGACGGACATTTCAATATATTCAAAATATTTTTCGGACGATTTTGGTCAGCGGGCTTCATATTCGGGCGCCGGTACTGTGCTGGTTCGGGCTATTTGGTAAACGTAAATTAGGTGGGAAATTATATTTCTCACTCCGCATTATTGAAGTGGTTTAGGGGTGCAAACCCTTATTTAATTTAATATAAATATGTTAAATTATTAGTTTAAATATCTATAAATTGCTTAGAATCAAATGGGACTTAGGGATTAATTTAAGAAAATTAATTAAATTAATTCCTACGAGAGTAATTAAATTCTTATTTAAATTGAATAAGAATAGACGACTTAGAATTTCCCTCGATAATTAAATGGACTAGTGGATGTGTGCACGTAAGGGGCGCGAATACTTAGACGCTATGCTAGGTTTCCCCTACGATACGTGAATTGATTGATACAAATTATTTTAAAGGCATGATAAGGGAAATTGAAAATATTTTCTAAGGAATTAAAGAAAATATATTTTTGAGAACATGAATTGTATATGAAATTGTTTTCATATGATTTAAATGCTTCATGGTATTTTAAAGCATGTAAAGAGATTTTGAGATTTCTGTTGATATTACCATGTGGGTATTTGCTTAAATATGATACATAAATATCTATGTTGAGTACAAGAGTATGTATCCTGTAGGGACGGTTTTGTGTCGGATTGTATCCGTTAACCTGTGATTGGGCGCCGTGTGAATTATGTGCGGGTAATGAAGTCGCAAATGGGTTGTGCATCCGTCTTTGGCTTATAAGCGCAATTGGGTTGTGCATCCATTTCGGATTTCGTATTGGAAGTCGCAATCAGGTTGTGCAAATGAAGTCGCAACTGGGTTGTGCATATGAAGTCGCAACCGTGTTGTGCAAGTAAAGTCGCAACCGGGTTGTGCATATGAAGTCGCAACGGGGTTGTGCATTGTGTTTCATGGGGTTTCTGCCATGAGGTTTATGAGTCACATTGTATTTGCACGGCATTATGTGATTTTATTTGACATGTATACGTGATATTATTACATGTGATGTTGGAGTAGGTTTAATATGTGTTATTATTGCCTGTTGGATTTGGGAGCATGTTATGTATGAATATTACGAATTAAATTCATATCTTTATAAAATGCTCAGCTTATAATGATTAACGTAAAAGAGAATGATTATATGCGGTGATTATTAAAGTATAAAGAAATGTATATTTATACTTGTGGTATATGCTTTTGTACCCTTAGGGGAGGTTAAGTGTATTGGCGTTGTGACCTTTGTGGTTAGTTGCGGTTAGTGATGGACTGTCGAGATGATTTGGATTTGAGGCCTTGAGAAGGCGGGTAATAGTCTTGTGATTGTGGTTAGCGGTGTGACCTCTTTGGAGATTTGAGGTCAGGGATTGATTTTGTATCAATTGAGATTTGAGACCTTAGAGAAGGCGAGTGATGAGATTGTTGACTTATATGTCACTCCTTGAGTCTTCGGTTATGGCGTTATGCCGAACCTCTTCCTTGTGTTATCAGTTCATTTTGGTGGAGTTGGAAACGGATAGTTGTGGTCCGTGAGTCCAACATATTGTTCTTCCTTCATTGTCCTATCGGGACAATATAGGAATCCTTGGAGTTCTAGTCACTCTTATCTGTCTGTCTGTCGGAAACGGAGTTTTTCTATGTTTTGAAAATAAACTCGATGTATTAAAAGGGAAAACCCGATTTCGCCTACCCCCATAGCCAGTACAGGCGAACGACGGAGACCAGGGGCAAGACGATCATTTTTATTGTATGGATTTTTAAAGAAAACCGATTTTATAGAAATTCTGAGGTTACGAGACTTCTTCCTTAAGAACCTCGACCTGTAGAGTTTTGAAATGTGTTCCATTGTTTCCTATCATCTCTAAGTCTCGGGTATGAGGCTTGGTGTTGTTCAGGGCACACATATAGTGTTGCCATTTCCTTTCTTCTTGGTTTTTGATGTCACCACTTAGGTGATTTGAGTTGTCACACGTGTTAGGGGCATGGATACCGAGTGGATTGGTTTCTTTTGTTCGGGCATTTCACTAAACACTTGTGGTGTTCTTAACCTTGACATTGTTGTCTCGGTTATCTGTTTGTCTAGCATTGGGAAGTCCTTTCTTTCGCTTTGCTTTGGTGACCTTGAGGTGGTCGTTCTTGTGAGTTGAGTTCGTGTACTCTTAGTGATTTGATTGGGTGGTTTTCCTCGCCTACAGTGAGAGTGTTAGTGATGTGATTGACCCTATGGATGATAGTATTATGAGGTCGATATGATTTATGGTATGGTGATATGTTTGAGGTGAATCTAGCCTTTGAGAGGTAGATTTTCCTTAGGAATGGGATGAGGTTTATATATATATATATATACGGACGATGATTGTGTTAGTAAGCAAGGACGTGAGTACTTTTCCTCCTGTGTTATCGGGGAGTGAGTTATGAGTATTCCTTGGTGCTAGTGATGGATTTGATTCTTGTGGATATTAGAGGTGAGTGTGATTCCCTCTGTTTAGATTTTCTGGTTAGCATTGTGAGCGCCGGATGATTGTGAGATTGGACATGAGTGTCGTGTACCTAGTGTACGTTGGTGAGAGTAGTGTAGACTACCGGTGTTGATACTTGGAGTACGAGTCTTAGTCATATCCTATAGGCTCATGTTGTGTATTTATATATATATGTCCCCTATATACTTACGTACGATAGTATATGAGTACGTACCTTGGGTTTTCGAGGCTGGGTTATGTTGTGGGCTATGTATCTCACTGGGTGGTTTAACATTACCTAAACTATTAGAGGATGTGGTAGTTAGAGTATCCTTTCCCACTGAGCTTATTTGCTCACAAGGGTATTTCATTTGCCCCCTCGTATTCCCACGCCAAGTTGCAGGAAATGTACGGCTATGGGCAGGATATGGTACAATGACAGCTTTCCTTGGTTTTCTTGTTACAGGTTTTGGAGTTCTGCAGGGTGATGCGGTTACGGTTGCAGCACGACTGGGTTTAGGGACGGTAGTATTCTTCAGTCAACTTCTTTACCCATGTTTTGTGGGATTATCATGTATTTCTTTTGGGAGCCAGTCTGTTGGAATATCCCTATCGGTGTATCATTTATTTCCTGTATTTATTCTTTTAGGATGTTATTGTATCTATTCTGTACAGCTAGACGATTTTCTGTATTCTTATTCGAGCATTTGTGGCTATGTTGATTTTAGAGGGTTTGGAGAGGTCTTGGTTTCTTTCCACTACCTCGGCCCTAGTAGGATTGATGAATGTGGGGCTTGGAAGCCATTATTATTATCAAAATGTTATTGGCAGGTTCTTGTGTTGTGGTTGTGTATCCGGATGTTCCATTTACAAACGGAACTCTACCGGATTTTCGTTAGATTCCGATGCTTAGTTTTATTAGTCATTTGGGTATGGAATATACCATTTCTTATCATTATTCCATACATTTTCATGGTTAATGATATCTTAGTTGGTCATTCGTATTAAGGATCACATCTTGGATTTCTTGGATGTCCCAGTTCGGGAGTCTTAGGAATTTAGGAGTGTGTTTGTTGGTATCTGAGGATACTAGTGAGTTCCTAGTATTCGGGTTGGCATGGAGTATATTTTTCGTTGTTACTCCATGTATCTTCATGTCATTGTTGACTCTAGTAGTCGCTTGACTTACGTCACCCTTTGGAGATTCGCTGATTTTCTAGATTAGAGATTCGGGAATTTTAGGGGCGCGACAACATTGTATTAGAGCATTTTTACCCTTTTATGGGTGTTTGTTGACTGAATGTCGTTGGTTCTCGTTTCTTTTTACTTCCGCATTCACTCCCCTAGATCTTAGGCTCGGGTTTCGGAGTCCTAGGAATTTGGGGCGTGATAGAACACAACTATCCGTTTCCAACCCCACAAAATCAAATGACAATACAAGGAAGAGGTTCGGCACCACGCCGTAATCGACGACTCAAGGAGTAACATAGAAGTCAACGATCATATACTAGTGTACAAAACACCGTACAAGGAATGCTTAGGAGAATGAACTAAGCATGAGAAACAACACTACAGTACCCCAAGTACTTAATAAAATCTCCTCAACCATAACATCTTCTAACCCAATCAAAATCTCAATCACAGTTGATAACCCATTCCTCAAAAGGTGAAAGGCACCTAAAGGTTTATACTAAGTCCACAATCTCATCGACCGCCTTTTCTAAGGCCTCAAATCTCAATTGATACTAAAATCAATCCCTGACCTTAAATCTCCAAAGAGGTCACACAACTAACCATAATCACAAAACAATTAATTGTCTTCTCTAAGGCATCAATTCAAAATAAACTCTACAGTCCACCACTAACCTCAACTAACCACAGATGTCACTATGCCAATATACTTAACCTCCCTCAAGGGTACAAAAATATATAATTACAAGTACAATAATATAATTCATTATACTTTAACAATTTCCGCATTTAATTCATGTTTTCATATTATTCATTTTCAGTTGAGCATTTATAAAATATGAATTTATTTGCAATATTCATAATTAACATGCCCAAAATCCACAGGTAATAATAGCATATGTATAACCTGCTCTAACATCACATGTAAAAATATCACATATGCATGTCAATGAAATCACATAAATACTGGGCAATGCAATGTAACTCACAGACCGCCTGTGATACGCACACAAAAACACATCCTTCACAAGGGTGATTGGATCATTCTCTACAATTCCCCTGAGGATACAAGTTCACTAGGGAATGTAGACTCATCGAACCGTCCTTCCCAAGTGCTTTTGACACTTACACTTTTAATAGAAAAACGTACTCCACGACCCAGTCGCGCACATAGGCTTTGGACGATATGTCATCCTCCTATCATCTGCATTTCTCGGAGGATTAGTTTCGTGGGAGCAAGAAGCACCCCCTGGCCAGTTGTTTCGATGATTCAAACACAAATGTCTACTCATGCACCACACGCAAAGGAAGTAGACCACACCAATTGAATTTTCTCTGTAAAAGGTGAACTCGTGCATTACATGCACCAACACCCATGTACTCACACGACATGGTGTAATCAATAAAAATCATGCCTCAACATAAATATGTAATGGATCATATTTTTTAAAATATCCACATGAAAATACCAACATGAATCTCACAAATCCCTTTAACATGCTTTTAAAATATATTAAAGATATTTAAATCTTGAGAAAATAAGTTCATATACAAATCATGTTTTAAACAACATATTTTCTTTAATTTTCTAGAAAAATATTTCAATTTCATTTAACATGCCTTTAAAACAATTAATCCATGTAACATAAGGGGAACCTAGCATAACGTCTAAGTTTTCATGTCTCTCATGTTCACATATCCCCTAACACAATAAAAAAGGAACTAATATAGTATTCTAAGTTCACGTCTAACCTTTTACAAATTTGTACTAACCCATTTAATTTTCAAAGAATTACTAAGCCACCTATTATCTTTCAATTCAAATAGGAATTTATTTAATCTCGTAGGAATAAAATTTAATAAATTTCTAAAATTAATTCCTAAGTCATACTTCGATTCTAACCCAAATATAGATATTTAAATTCATAATTTAATATATTTATATTAAAATAAATAAGGGTTTGCACACCCAAACCACGTCAACGATACGGAAGTGAGAATAAAAATTCCCACCTAAAAATACGCTTACAGAACAACTCAAAATGACCCACGGTGAACAGTATCGGCGCCCAAATAGGTAGCCCGCCGACCAAAGTCATCCGAAAATTATTTCGAATATACCAAAACGTCTGCCTAGACAACCTATACGATATATATGAAGCCTATTATCAAAAAGTTAATCAATTTGGGTAAATCTAAAATAATTCAAACAAAAATGATAACCTATAAACGCGATTTCCCGATAAACCGCTCAACGAAAACTTACGAAACTTTAGTATGATGAACACTACGTAGAGACGAAGCTACCCATCAAAAATCGTGGCCATCCGACATCGGGAAGACATCCAAATCGCCGACTGAAGTTCCAACCGAACACCCTCCATCGTGCGAACTGCGCCACCCAGTTGCACCATCACCTACACGACACCACCACAGCTCGCCGACCCTGCTCCAGCAGTCATCGCTGGCCCTGAACCGTCGCTGTGTCGCTTCTAACCAGCGACCATCACAACTAGCTGCGACCTCCAACTCTCTCTCTCTCTCTCCATGATTGGCGATGAAGAAGGACATGAAGCAGTGTCGTCGTGTGTGGAGAAGAGAAGAGATGAAGTGGCTAGGTCAACGTCTCTCTATACACTGATATACATGTGTGTATACATATATACCCAATTTACATAAGTAACCCTTTAATTATCCATAATTGCAAACTAACCCCATCTCTATCTAATTATTTGTAATAATCTACATAGGCATAATAAATCCAAAATTATAACGGACCAACTCCCAAGTGGGATCACGCGAACTGGTAATTCCATGGGACACCAATTAACTAGAATAGTCCGAAATAAATACATTGGGGTAGAAATCCAAACGTCGGAACACCTAACGAGCCCGATCAAATAAAACGTGTTATCGTCCAGTCGATGTACTAAATATTAAATGTCAAAACGATATTGCATAGTCAGTAATAAGAATTCGCGTAGTCGTCAAAGAGAAACCGTAATGTCGTCCAGTTGACTTTAAAAGTAAACGCGAAAAATTTACACATGAAATACCAAGGATAGCATGAACGTCATGAACAAGTGATGTCATAACTTAAATTAAATTAGAATTAATTTCAGGAAAAAGGAAAATAACACGGGGTGTTACAAATGTTGTTTACGACGTTCATGTTATACTTGGTATTTTGCGCGTAAAGTTTTCGCGTTTACTTTTAAAGTCGACTGGATGACTTTACGGTTTCTCTTTGACGAGTTCGTGAATTATTGTTATCGACTACGCGGTATCGTTTCGACATTTAATGTTTAATACTTCGACTGGGCGACTACACGTTTTAATTAGGCTTGTTTGGTGTTTCGACGTTTGGGTTCCTACCCCGGTATATTCAATTGGGATTGTTTATTTGGCGTCCTGTGGACTTACGGGTTGACGCAATATTATTTGGAGGCTTCCGGTATTCATTGGGATTTATTGTATATATATATATATTTAATTATATATATATTGTTATGGGGTTACTTTACAATTATGGATAAATGAAGGGTTAGTTATGTGATTTTGCATATATATGTATATGCATATACACGCAACCACAGACTTTTACTCTTTCTTCTCTCTGCACGTTGACCTGCATCACTTCATCTCCTTCATTCTCTTCTCTTTAGTCGATAGATACAACTCCTCTTCTTCTTCACCATCTGTTGCCGACGAGAGAGAGAGAGATAGGGGAACAACCATGGTGGTGGCTGGCTAGGGTCGACGACGACGGCAATGAGCTGGGTCGGCAAGAGGTGGCGACGTGGGTCTGGTTCACGCAGAGGCTGGGCGTAGCTGGGTCGCACGACGTGGCGACGCGAGCAGGGAGCTTCGGCTGATTTTCGGAGGGTACTTCGCCTTGATGTCAGGTACGACGTGTAAAAATTTCGTAATTTTATGTTGAGAGGTTTGTCGGGAAATTCGATTTGAATTTTCGAATTTTTGTTTAGGTTATTTTAGATTTACCAAAATTAATTAACCTATTGATAATGGGCTTCATATATATCGTATAGGTTGTCGAGACGGGCATTTTGATATATTCAGAATACTTTTTGGACGACTTTGGTCGACGGGCTCCATATTCGGGCGCCGACACTGTGTTATTTTGGGCTGTTCGGTAAACGTAAAATTAGGTGGAAATTTTTATTTCGCACTCCGTATCGTTGACGTAGTTTGGGGTGTGCAAACTCGTAATTATTTTAATATATATATATATATATATATATATATTAAATTCTAAATTTAAATATCTATAATTTGGTTAGAATCGAAATAGGACTTAGGGATTAATTTAAGAAATTAATTAAATTATTTTTTAAAAAATTAAATGAATTCCTATTTTAATTGAATAGGAATAGGTGGCTTAGAAATTCCCTTGAGAATTAAATGGGCTAGTGGATATGCAGACGTAAGGGACGTGAACACTTAGACGTTATGCTAGGTTCCCCTTACGTTACGTGAATTATTTGATTTAAATTGTTTAAAGGCATGTTAAGAGGAATTGAAAATATTTTCTTAAAGAATTAAAGAAAATATATTGTTTAAAACATGACTCTGTTTTCTCACGATTTAAATGTCTTTATTGTATTTTAAAGCATGTAAAGAGATTTTGAGATTTATGTTGGTATTTTCATATGGATATTTCATAAATATGATGGATTACATATTTATGTTGAGACATGATTTTATTGCGTACACCATGTATTGTGAGACATGGGTGTTGGTGCATGTAGTGCATGGTTTTCACCTTTTGCAGAGAAAATTCAATTGGTGTGGTCTACTTCCTTTGTGCGTGGTGCACGAGTAGACGTTTATATTTGGATCGTAGAAACAACTGGCTAGGGGGTGCTTCTCGCTTCTCGTGGAACTAATCTTCTGAGAAACTGAGACGATAAGGGGATGACATATCGTTCAAGGCCCTATATTCACGGCTGGGCCGTGGTGGGCGTCTTCCTTAGTTAAAGGTGAGAAATGTCAAAAGCACTTGGGAAGAACGGTTTGATGAGTCTACATTCCTTAGTGAACTTGTATCCTCGGGGGAATTGTAGAGAAGGATCCATTACCCTTGGGAAGGGTGTGTTTTTATGTGTGTATCACAGGCGGTCTGTGAGTACATTGCATTGCATATCATTATGTGATTTTCATTGATATGTATATATATATGATGTTGGAGCATGTTAATTATGAAAATTAGGAATTTGAATTCACATTTTATAAATGCTCAACTGAAAATGATTAAGATGAAAACGTGAAATAAACACGGTAATTATTAAAGTATAAATGAAACGTATATCTTTATACTTGTGGTTGTATACTTTGTGCCCTTGGGGGAGGTTAAGTATATTGGCATAGTGACTTTTATGGTTGGTTGAGGTTAGTGGTAGACCGTAGAGTTGATTTTAAGGTTGAGGCCTTAGAGAAGGCGGTTAACTGTCTTGTGATTGTGGTTAATAGTTTTGTGATTGTGGTTAGTTGTGTGACCTCTTTGGAGATTTGAGGTTAGGGATTGATTTTAACATCAATTGAGAATTGAGGCCTCAGGGAAGGCGGGTGATGAGATTGTGAACTTAGTGGATGTTGTTGTATAGACCTTTAGGTGTCTTTCACCTTTTGAGGAATGAGTTATCAACCGTATTTGGAGATTTGATTGGGTTAGAAGAGGTTATGGTTATGGTGATTTTCATTAAGTACTTAGGGTACTGTAGTGTTGTTGCGTTGTTCCTCATGCTTAGTTCATTCTCCTAAGCATTCCTTGTACTTTGTTTTATACGCTAGTACGTGATTGTTGACTTGTATGTCACTCCTTGAGTCGTCGGTTTCGGCGTGGTGCCGAACCTCTTCCTTGTGTTGTCGTTGATTTTATGGGGTTGGAAACGGATAGTTGTGTTCCGTGAGTCCAACATATTGTTCTTCCTTCATTGTCCTTTCGGGACATTATAGGAATCCTTGTAGTTGTGTTCATTCTTATTCAGTTGTCTTTCAGAAACGGTGTTTTCTAAACTCTTGTATTTAAAAGAAAAAACCCGTTTTCGCCTACCCCTATAACAACTAAAAGTTTTAATACTTTATAAAATGATCTTGGGATCTTCTTTAAAAAGATTTTTACTTCTAAAAGTCGATGATAGCGACTAACGGAGATCGGGGGCAAGACGGTCATTTTTACTGTGTGGTTTCTTAAAAGAAAAACTATTTTATTACTTTTCTCGTGATTCTGAGATTTTGAGACTTCTTTCTCAATATCTCGACCTATAGTGTTTTGAAATGTGGTTTCTTGTTTCACATTTTCTTAGGATTATTTCTAAGTCTCGGTCACGAGGCTTGGTGTTGTTCAATGCACACATATAGTGTCGCATTTCACTCTTCTTGGTTGTTGGTGTCATCACCTAGATGATTTGAGTTTTTCTTATGTTAGGGGCATGGATGCCGAATGGATTGGTTCGAGTTTTAAAAACCATTTTCTTAAAAACTATTGAATCTCTGGGATTTTTCCTTGGCTTTGTTTTGGTGACCCTTAGGTGGTCGTTCATGTGAGTAGAGTTCGTGTGCTCTCAGTGATTTGATCGGGTGGTTTTCATTATCCATAGTGAGAGTATTAGTGATATGATCAACCGTATTGATGATAGTATTATGAGGTCGACGTGATGATGTGATTTATGGTATTGATAAAGATATGTAATTTAGGTGATCTAGTCCTTAAGAGGTAGATTTTCTCTAGGAAATTTGATGATGTTTCTTATATATATATATAGATGACGATTGTGTTCGTACGCAAGGATGTGGGTACTTTTCCTCTTGTGTTATCGGGGAGTGAGTTATGAGTATTCCTTGGTACTAGTGGTGGATTTGATCCTTGTGGATATTAGAGGTGAGTGTGTTTTCCCTCTGTTTGGATCTTCTGGTTAGCGTTGTGAGCGCTTGATGATTGTTAGATTTGACATGGGTGTCGTGTACCTAGTGTACGTTGGTGAGAATAGTATAGACTACCGGTATGGGTTCTTTGAGTATGAGTCTTAGTTGTACCTTATAGACTCTTGTTGTGTATTTATATATATATATATATCGGGAATATATATATATATTCCTCAGATCTGTTAATCTATAGCCTTTTATTTGTTCCTTTATATTGTTCTTCATATTCTCTTTCTCTGTTTGTTGGTGCCACCTCCCCAAAAACCGTAAAACCAAACATTAAGTCCCTTGGTGAGCTTTTAGGCATTTCAAGGCATGAGCGGTGATGTCGTTGGGATTAGGTATGTGTTATGAAATGCAACAAATATTGAAAATAGGATAAAACACAGTTATAATGTTCAGATAATAAGATTACTGATTAATCATGAGTAGTTTACTTAGATCTTCCTCCTCTCGACCTAGTCGAACAAACCTACCTTCCATTCCAGATAGTAATGACATAATTAATGAAGAAGAACACACCTACACTAATGTCACGCCCCGAATTCCTAGGACTCCAAAACCCGAGCCTAAGAGCTAGGGGAGTGAATGCGGAAGTAAAAAGAAACTGGAACAAATGACATTCAGTCATCAAACACCCAAAAAAGGTAAGAATGACACACTATGATACCCTACTATCACGCCCCTAGAATTCCCAAAACTCTAATCTAGAGAATCAGCGAATCTCCAAAGGGTGACGTAAGTCAAGCGACTACTAGAGTCAAGAATGACAAGAAGATATATGGAGTAACAATGAAAAATATACTCCATGCCAAATAGAATACTAGAACTCAATAGTATCATCAGATACCAACAAACACGCTCCTAAATTCCTAAGACTCCCGAATAGGGACATCCAAGGAATCCAGGATGTGATCCTTAACATGAATGACCAACTAAGACATCATTAACCGTGAAAACATATGGGTTAATGATAGATATGGTATATTTCATACCCAAATGGATAATAAACTAAGCAGCGGAATCTAACGAAAATCCGGTAGAGTTCCGTTTGTAAATGGAACATCCGGACAATAACCACAACACAAGAACCTGTCAATAGCAATTCAATAATCACAATGGCTTCCAAGCCCCACATTCATCAATCCTACTAGGGCCGAGGTAGTGGAAAGAAACCAAAACCCCTCCAAACCCTCTAAACTCAACAGAGCCACAAATGCTCGAATAGGAATACAAGAAATGTACCTAGCTGTGCAAAATAAATACAATAACCTCCTGAAATAATAAATACAGGAAATAAAGGATACATCAACAGGGATATGCCAACAGACTGGCTCCCAAAAGAAAATACATAACAATCCCATAACAATTGGGAGAGAAGCTAACAGTAAATACCTATCGTCCCCAAACCAGTCGTATTGCAACCGTAATCGCATCACCAGCGCGACTCCAAACCTGTAACATGGAAACAAGAGAAAACTGCCATTGCACTGCATCCTGCTCATAGCCGTATATTTCCTGCAACCTGGCGTGGGAATACCAGGGGGCAAATGAAATACCCCTATGAGCAAATAAGCTCAGTGGGAAAAGATACTCTAACTACCACATCCTCTAGTAGTTTATGTAATGCCAAACTATCTAGCAAGATACATATATAGCCCAACTAATCCCATCCACGCAAAACCCAAGACACGCTCATACACTACCGTACGTAAGTATATAACGGGGATATATATATATATATATACACATATATATATAAGTATAAATACACAACATGAGCCTATAAGATACAACTAAGACTCGTACATACCCACACCGGTAGTCTACACTACTCTCACCAACGTACACTAGGTACACGATACGAGGATCCAATCTAACAATTCCTCAATTACTCACAACACAATTCAGAAAATCCAACAGAGGGAAAACGCACTCACCTCTAATATCCACAAGGATCATAATCCACCACTAGTACCAAGGAATACTCATAACTCACTCCCCAAGAACACAGGAGGAAAAATACTCACGTCATTGCATACTAACACAATCATCGTCTATATATATATATATATTGTAAATGTACAATATATATATATAATACAAACCTCATCCCATTCCTAAGGAAAATCTACCTCTCAAATGCTAGATCACTTCAATCATATCACCATACCATAAATCATATCGACCTCATAATACTATCATCGATAGGGTCAATCACATCACTAACGCTCTCACTGTATGCGAGGAAAAAACACCAATCACATCACTAAGAGTACACGAACTTAACTCACGAGAACGACCACCCAATGGTCACCGAAACAAAGCAAAGGAAAAGACTTCCCAATGTTAAACCAACAGATAACCGAGACAACAATGTCAAGGTTAAAACACCACAAGTGTTTAATGAGAACACCCGGACAAAACAAACCAATCCACTCGGTATCCATGCCCCTAACACATGTGACAACTCAAATCACCTAAGTGGTGACATCAACAATAAAGAAAGTGAAAGGAAACACTATATGTGTGCACTGAACAACACAAAGCCTCATACAGAGACCTATAAATGATAGGAAGTAAAGGTGAAACAATGGAACACCTTTCAAAACTCTACGGGATGAGATATTGAGAAAGAGGTCTTGAAATCTCAGAATCCCAAGAAAAGTAATAAAATAGTTTTCCTTTTAAGAAACCACATAGTAAAAATGACCGTCTTGCCCTCGGTCTCCGTCAGTTGCCATCACCGGCTTTTAGAAGTTAAAAATCTTTTTAAAGAAGATCCTAAGATCATTTTATAAAGTGTTAAAGCTTTCCATTGCTACGGGGGTAGGCGAAAACGGGTTTTTCCTTTTAAATATAAAGAATTTAGAAAACACCGTTTCCGGAAGACAGTCGAATAAGGGCGAACACAACTCTACAAATTCCTATAATGCCCAAAAGGACAGCAAAGGAAGAACGACACGTTGGGCTCACGGAAGACAACCATCCGTTTCCAACTCCACAATGACACCACATGGAAGAGGTTCGGCACCACGCCGTAACCAACGAATCTAGGAATGACATACAAGTCAACGACCACGTACTAGTGTACAAAACACAGTACAAGGAATGCTTAGGGGAATGAACTAAGCACAAGAACCAAAACTGTCAAGCTACGGTACCTCGAGTACTAAATAAAGTCACTCAACCGTAACCTCTTCTCACCAATCAAACTCTCAACTACAGTTGATAACTCATTCCTCAAAAGGTGGAAGACACCTAAAGGTCCATACTACAACTCACAACCTCATCACCCGCCTTCTCAAAGGCCCCAATTCATAATTGATACTAAAATCAATTTCGGATCTTAAATCTCTAACAAGGTTACCCAGCTAACCACAATCACCAAACTATTAACCACAATCACAAGACCATTAACCACATTCTCGAAGCCCTCAACTCAAAATCAAGCCTACGGTCCACCACTAGCCTCAACTAGCCACATAGATCACTATGCCAATACAAATAACCTCCCCTAAAGGCACTAAAGTATACAACAACAAGTATAAATATATTCGTTTCACTTATACTCATTAATAATTACCACATTTAAAGTCTTGTTTCACATTATTCATTTTCAACTGAGCATTTATAAAATATGAATTTAATTTACAATATATTCATAAATAACATGCTCCAACATCACATGTAATATAACACATATACATGTTAAACGAGATCACATAAAGGGTATGCAGTGTAATGTGACTCGACACTCCCCGTGATACTCACACACAACACACCCTTCCCAAGGGTAACAGATACAAACTCTGTCCACTCATCATAGTGTAGAGTTACCACACCGACTCTTCCCAAGTGATTTTGACACTTCTCACTTTCAACAAGGAAGACAGTTGCACGAGAGCCCAACTTGCAACTCCGTGATCCATGACTACCCTTGAGTCAAGAACATGAGCCTCTACCTGGACTCCTAACTCACATTTGCCTGCTTTTTAGTTCCGTAGGCGTGATACCTCCTGGCCAGTTGTTATGATGATCCGACACAAAGACACCCATACTTGAGTACACAACTCATACATATCAACATCGTGATTTGACACTACACGACATTCTCAACAGGCACCCCGGGCCTCAACATAAATATGTAATACACCATATTTATGAAAATACCAACATGGTAAATATCAACATAAGTCTCAAATCTCTTTTCATGCTTTAAAATGCAATAAAACAATTAAATCATATGAAAATAATTTCATATACCATTCATGTTCTCCAAAAATATATTTTCTTTAATTCTTTAGAAAATATTTCAATTTCCCTTATCATTCATTTAAAATAAATTATACAATTAATTCACGTATAATAAGAGGAACCTAGCATGGCGTCTAAGTCTCTCACATCCAACGTTTACAAATTTCTTTAGCCCATTTAATTTTTCAGGGAATTTCTAAGTCGTCTATTCCTATTCAATTCAATCAGGAATATATTTAATCTCGTATGGAATAATTTAATTAATTTTCTAAAAATAAATTTCTAAATCTTACGCCGATTCTACCCAAATATAGATATTTAAATTGACAATTTAATATATCTATATTAAATTAAATAAGGGTTTACACCCCTAAACTACTTCAATAATGCGGAGTGAAAAATATAATTTCCCACCTAATTATACGTTACCGAACAGTCCGAAACAACATAGTATCGGCGCCCGAACGCGAAGCCCATCGACCCAAATCGTCCGAAAACTATTTCGAATATATCAAAATGTCCGTCTCGACAACCTATACGATATATACGAAGCCCATTAATAATCGGTTAATTAAATTGGGTAAATCTAAAATAACATAAACAAAATCTATAACCTATAAATGCGATTTTCGGGCAAACCATTCATTCTAAATTCACCAAATTAATATATGACGAATACCATGTATATACGGAGCTACTCACCAAAAATCGGCTCAAACCGATCATCGGAAGGTCGCTGAAAAATTGGTCAAAGCTCCGGCCGACTCGCATATGTTCACGCGCTGCTACGCGAACCAGCGCGCCTCCAGTACCGGCGACCCACGCCGCTCATGCCTCCGCCTCTCGCAACCAGCACCGTCGCCGACCGCCGTCGTGCCAGCCATCACCGCCGCTGCCCTAGCTCCAGTCGCCGTCGACCGCTGTGCACCAGGTCGTAACTCACTGGCCGCATTCCACAGTCCGGCGATCACCATAGTTCCCGACCCTCTCTCTCTCTCTCTTGCCGGCGACCATGGAGGTGAAGATGGAGCTGCTTCAGTCATGCGTGAAGAGAGGAGAAGAAGAGAATGGTTTGTACGCGCATATACATATACGTATATATGACCTAATTGCGAAAGCAACCCTCAAAACTTCCATAATTGCAAACAAACCCCACTTCAATATATATATAATTAAATATATATATATATATATAATAAGTCCCAACAATTACCGAAAGCCTCCAATTAATATTGCGTCAACCCGTAAGTCCGCAGGACGCCCAATAACCAAATTAGTCCGAAAGAATTACACCGGGTTAGGAACCCAAATGTCGGAACACCAAGAAAGTAAATTAATACGCTTCACACCGGATCCGTAAAAGTATTAATACCGTAACCAAAATAATGGAAACGATATCGTGTAGTCGAGAATAAGAATTCGCGTAGTCGTCAAAGAGAAACCGTAATGTCGTCCAGTCGACTTTAAACTAAACGCGAAAAATTTACAGGTATCAAATACCAAGAATAAATAATATGTCATGAACAAGTGACGTCATTACTGAAATTTAAATTTAAATAATTTCAGAAAAAAGGAAAATAACACGGGGTGTTACAACTAATCTTGAATGTCACAATGATTGGAATATCCCAAGGGTACCCACAAATGAAATTTACAAAACCAGTTTCATTAAGTCAACCTTTTTTACAGAATATACAGTCAAAACTGTTGAACAAGTTTATGCTATAAATAAAGAACACGAAAAATGCCAATTATTTTCTCCAAAAACTATAAAACAACATCGCGAAAGAGGATACAATTTTATCCATATTGGTCTTGTACAAGTTGCGGTTGATCCATTAACTATTTTAGGACAAAATGCATCGATTCTTCTCTGTCTTAGAGATGCTAGGTTCCTTGACTATAATCAAAGCTTAATTAGTGTCATTGAAACCAGCCTATGTAATGGTCCGGTCTACTTTGATTGCTTTCCTAATTTTAAGTTAAGCCTAAGTGACCCTCACATTCTAAAAGCTTTAACATTAAACATCAAAACTTCAGGATATGCAATTTTTGCAGATTCCCAGCCTCTAAGCTTAATTTATAGAATTTTCTACAAGACTATGAAAACCAATTTAAATGTCCATGCTCTAGTCAAAAGTCTTAAAGATCAAACTTTATTAATCCAAAGCAGTACTTCTAATGCAAATATTCGAATACCAAAAACGATTGCCTGGAAAGATGTTTCCCTCCCAAATGAATGGTTACTTGAAAATGAAAATCACCCAACCAAAATCGAAAATGATGTCCGAAATCTTAAACATGTGCAACAATTCCTAGATGGAACTGTTAAGTTAACATTTGATAGATCTAGACACAGTTGCTCTTCTGTTAGTTCAAGCTCTAAAATGTTCACCTTCTTACCAATTAGAGAAAATACTAATAACCATGAAACATAATTTGTAGAATCTCTAGTCCACCGATCCAGACGTGATCATAGATTAAAAGGAATTCAAAAGGATGAATAGGTATCTACTCCATATTATGTCCCAAACATAGCAACTGAAGATTCAATCTCTAACCACTCTCCTACACAAACTGACTTTGAGACCGAAACTGTTAATCCACAACTATGTGTTTTAAGTAAATAATTTTCCTATGACCTTCTAAAGTTAGAAGTTGAAGCCAAGTCCAAAGAAAATAAAGCAAGAAGACAGAAATATAAAACAAGTTACACACATGAAGAGAGATAAAAAATTACAAAAAAAATGGCAAAAATTCATGATAACAAACATGTTAGAAATTAGTTTCTTTGATTATCTTGAAAATTACTACAAAAAAATTAATGTTCTTACAAAACATAAATGGACAAAACATGATACAACAATTGTTTCTTCTAGTCACCCTCCTTTATAAAACCTAATTGTTAACCACCTGGGAACCGAAATTCCAGCCTCCCCTTTTAAGGTTATTACCTTCGCAATCGATCCTAATACTAAAAAAATTATTGAACAAAATAATTTCACCAATCAATATTTAAGTACGCTAGGTTCTCAATTAGACAAAATAAAATCCAAACTTGACGCTTCTACCCCTGTGACTAAAACTATTGATTCCCCTCTAATCAAGTTTCCTACAAAACGTCAAGGACCACCTAACAAACCAAGCACAAGTGACTCCTCTGCCCAAATTGATAAATTGTTAAAAGCCTTAGAATCACAACTAATCAAGGACGAAAAATCCCTGATAGTTCTCAATTTTGATTCTCATAACGATACTGATAACTCTGAAACCTCATCTGAAGAAGACACAGATAAAGATATACGCGAGTTAGAAAATGCCTTTGAGATCAATAGGATCACACATCGCCCAATTAACCCTACTAGTATTACAAAAAATTGGTATACCCAACCCACTCCAGTCGATATTCAATATGAAGAAATAATCTTCCAAAACCAATTCTCTGTGTCATCTAAAAAAATTTATGAATGGAATATTGATGGACTCTCTGAACAAGAAATTTTAAACAAATTAAACCACATTTCTATGACAGCCAATAGTTACCTTACACATCACAATATGCCTCAACCTGATATTGTAGAATTACTAGCCTCTGGATTTTCAGGCATGTTAAGAAATTGGTGGGATAAACATCTTACCCAAGAAACAAGAGATAATATAACACATGCAGTCCAAAAAACAGAAGATGGAACCCCTATTTTTAATGAATAAATTGGCCTCGGACTCCCTGATGGAGTCAATACATTAATTTACATAATTATAGATCATTTCATTGGCAGACCAAGTGACATTACTTCTAGAATTCATGATCAACTTAGTAACCTTAGATGTTCTACATTAAGTGATTTTAGATGGTACAAAGATACTTTCTTATCACGAGTTATGTTACGAGAATATAGTAATAAACCATTTTGGAAAGAAAAATTTATTAACGGATTGCCCAGCCTTTTCTCTCATAAAATACGCACAGAACTTAGTAACACAACTGGTGTTATTGAATATGACAGTCTAACCTACGGTAATATTATTAGTCTAATCCAGAAAGTAGGACTCAAAATGTGTATAGATATGAAAATTAATAATCAGCTTAGTCAAGATAAAAAGAAGGCTAAATATGAAATGGGCACATTCTGCCAACAATATGGATTACCCCCAATTGCACCATCTCGGCAAACAAAGAAATCAAAACAAACAAAATCATTCCCAAAACGTTATTGATAAGTGCCAAATATTATATATTTAAACCCCTTAATTTACATCTTTTAGTTCTATAGTGATATCTTTTATTCAAGTTTTATGATATTTTTGTGTTTATCTTATTTTCTAGGTCTTCATGAAGAATTCAATCAATTCCATGCAAATTGGGTCATCAACTATGCATGAAATATATTCATCCTGACCACCCTTTAGTTAAATGCCTATAAATAATTCTGTGTTTTGATTCTGGAAATGGAATTGGTACCATTGGAAAGGTAATTCAGAGACCTTCAATTTGAGCACAAGAATGACCTTATTTCGATTTGAAATGAAGACGTTATGGCAGTTGCAAGTCAGGTTCAAAACTGCAGAATTGTGCAGAATTCAATGCGGGTTCGGGTTTACCAAAGGGTTATGCGAATTTTACATCTTCTTGAAGATTTACCACATTCATTGGATTATGATTTTACAAGAGTAAATCTGATCCATGTCAAGAAACAAAGGCACATGGAAGAAACAAAGGCACATGTAAAAAGAAGACAATGGGGTGGAAAGTAATGAATATTCAAACAAAAAGAAATCCAATTTCTCTTTTCTAGTTGTCATTTGATTCCATATTTTCCCTATAAATAGAGGTAGTCTTTCATTTGTAAGGGAAAGAAAAGGAGTGAAGAGAAACATAGTGATTTATACATTTGTAATGGAAGAGTAATTCTCTAGCTAAGGCTAGGGAATGAATTTAAAATGAAGAACCAAGTGTTTGCATATCCAAGTATTTAGTGCTTCAAGGTTAGTATTATTGATAATATATGAATCTAATAATTTTATTCAATGATTCTTTGCCTCTTTATGCCATGTATATTGAGTTCTTTGAATCAATGAATACACTTATGTAATTACATCTAAGATTCATTATGCCATACAATGATATAAGTAATGCTCAACCCACTTTATGTGGTGTTCTTGATTTCTTATGATCTTACATAGGTATAATGAATACTTTGAATGTAATTACATCATCATAGTTCACAATTCTTATGATTCATATGTAATTAATAATACTACTTATTTAAATGAGATTTACTAGATCATTAGTATGTTTATTATTATTGCTAATATAGGCATGATTTGTAGAGTTGCTTCATTAGCGACCACTTTCTTGCCATAGCATTTATAATGAACATATAATGTTTCTATTAGTTAACTTATATAATTCATTTAGTATGTCAATTATTTATTGCTTATAGGCATGATTTGGAGAGTTGCGTTGTTAGTATGGATTATCCTACCAAGCGACCCCTTTCTTGCCATGCAAATATAATTAACATATGATGATTGTATTAGTTAACTTTTTATTACTTATTTGGATATGTGGTACACTTGGTTTCGACATTGTAAAGGAATTCCCAATGCCTTAGTATTTAATTTAATTCAAGAACACAACCAAAATCAATCAATCAAATCAATTCAAGGACAAAAATAAAATTCATTTTTCATACATCTTTCCGACTCTCCCTGAGGTTCGACACTTGGACTCACCAAGACTATATTATAACTTGACTACCTATACTTGGGTATTGTAACGTGGAACACATTTCTAGACACGTCAAGTTTTTGGCGCCGTTGCCGGGGAGATGGCGAAAGAAGAAATTTCAGTTTTGTAATAAATTTATTTTCTTTTATTTTTTCCATTTTGTTTATGATTGTTTGGACACGAAATTCTGTAGGACGTGTTGAAAGAAATTTTGTAGTGGGTACATCTTTTTGTAATCCTTTGTATTCAGGATCATCGTGTTCAATGGAGGACGATCAAAGTGTGCATGGAGATAATGAAGAACATCAAATCCCAAGAGGAGTGGAAGTTCCTCCCGGTCCTCATGTCCGAACTATGAGGGATTATCTCCAACCACCGCGAAGCACTGCACCATCATGTATTATTCTTCCTCTTCATGCCAATACTTTTTCCTTCAAGCCAGGTATGATTCAATTATTACCTAGCTTTCATGGTATGGAATCTGAAAACCCTTATCTTCATCTAAAAGAATTCGAAGAGGTATGTTCTACTTTCCGAGATCGGGGGACTACTGAAGAAGTTGTAAGGCTTAAATTGTTTCCCTTTTCTTTAAAAGACAAAGGCAAAATTTGGTTAAATGCACAAAGGCCTCGCTCCATTAGATCATGGCAAGACTTACAAGCGGAATTTTTGAAAAAGTTTTTTCCGGTTCATAGAACTAATGCTTTGAGACGACAAATTTCAAATTTTTCTCCCAAAAATAATGAAACTTTTTATCAATGTTGGGAGCATTTCAAAGAACTTTTAAATGCTTGTCCACATCATGGGTATGAGAATTGGAGTATAGTGAGTTTCTTTTATGAATCTCTACCGGCTCATATGCGCCAATTTGTCGAAACCATGTGTAATGGAGACTTTTTAAACAAAGATCCCGAGGAAGCCTTTTTGTTTTTTGACCAAATAGCCGAAAGTGCCCAAACTTGGGACACTTGTCATCTTGATGAAAGAACTAAACTTCCGGGAAGGGGTGGAATTTATCATTTAAAAAGTGATGATGATTTAGGAGCAAGAGTAATGCATTTAACTAAGAAATTGGAAGCCTTAGAGTCCAAAAATGTGAATGGGGTTAATGCAATAGGAGAAGTAGTGTGTGGAATTTGTGATGAACTTGGACATTTGACAAATGAATGTCCGACAATCCCTGCATTTAAGGAAGTCCTTAATGCTCCGGTCGAAGTCAATGCTTTCAATACTTTCAAAAAACCACAGAATTCTCCTTACTCTAAGACTTACAATAGAGAATGGCGGAATCACCCCAACTTTAGTTGGAGTAATTCTAATTTTCAACAAAGTCAACCCCAACCAAGGCCACAAGCTCCTTATGTTCCACCTCCCAAAAGAGATTTGGAAGATATTCTTGCACAATTCATTCAAAAAAATGATCAAAAGTTTGACCAAATTGTGCAGTGTACCAACCAATTCATGCAACACATGCAAAAGACTGACCGAGCCATTGATGATATAAGGTCTCACATATCAAAATTAACCCCCATGCTTTCACCTCAAGAAAAAGGTAAATTTCCTGCCCAACCTCTTCCTAATCCACAAGGCCAATTTATGGTCCAAAGTGGAGAACCTTCCCAAGTCAACATGGAACATGCCAAGTCAATCACTATCTTAAGAAGTGGAAAGGTGGTTGATAAAACTATTTCAAAGACCCAAAAGCCCGAGGAATTGGAACCTTCAAAGGAAGCTGAGAAAAAGAGCGAGAATGAGCAAGAAAATGAGGAAATTGAAAAAATCAAAAATAGTGTCACTGTTCCATTCCCACAAAGATTAAATCAATCTTTGTCGGCAAGTTCCAATGCTGAAATTCTTGAAGTCTTTAAGCAAGTAAAAGTCAACATTCCATTGCTTGATGCTATCAAACAAATCCCTTCTTATGCGAAATTTTTAAAAGACATGTGCACAACGAAGAGGAAGATAAATGTAAGAAAAAAGACTTTTATGACTGAACAAGTAAGTTCCATTTTACAAAACAAGAGACCTTTAAAATTCAAAGATCCTGGTTGTCCCACAATCTCTTGTATCATTGGGAATTGTCATATAAAAAGAGCGTTGCTTGATCTTGGAGCAAGTGTAAACTTACTTCCATTTTAGGTATATGAACAATTGGGTTTGGGGGAAGTTAAGGCAACTAATGTGACATTACAACTAGCTGACCGTTCAGTGAAAGTCCCTAGAGGAGTTGTGGAAGATGTTCTTGTTCAGGTGGATAAATTTTATTTTCCTGTGGATTTCATTGTGCTCGACACCCAACCAGTGTCCAACCCCTCTAGTCAAATTCCAGTGATTTTGGGAAGACCATTTCTTGCAACCTCAAATGCTGTCATCAATTGCAAAAATGGAATTGTGAAATTAACTTTTGGGAATATGACTCTTGAACTTAATGTTTTCTCCTTAAGTAATCAACATAAGGAGTATAATGAGGAAGAAGTCGAGGGGGTTAACTTCATTGAAACAGTTGTGGAAGAATATTTTGAAAAGTCTTTTGTATTAGATCCATTAAAAAAATGTTTAAATGAATCTAATACTTATTTACACAACATTGACTCATTACTTGATGATCCACAGGAACAGAAGATTGCAATGGGGATACACATGGTACATGAAGATATTGTCATCACAAGAGAAGAGCAAAACTTGGAACTCAAGCCATTACCGAGTGACTTGAAGTATGCCTTTTTGGGAAGCAACAATACTTACCCCGTGGTAATTTCATCCAAACTCGATGGTAAGCAAGAGGTAAGATTGATTAAAATTCTTGAAAAATATAAAAAGGCAATTGGGTGGACTTTAGCCGACCTCCAAGGTATAAGCCCTTTGGTTTGTACACACAAAATTTATCTCGAGGAAGAGGCTAAAGCAACAAGGCAACCTCAAAGAAGATTAAATGCACATTTGCAAGAGGTTGTAAGAAATGAAGTTTTAAAATTACTTGATGCAAAAATCATCTACCCAATCTCAGATAGTAAATGGGTAAGTCCTACACAAGTAGTACCCAAGAAATCTGGATTAACTGTAGTAAGAAATGAGCATAATGAACTTATACCCCAAAGAGTCACTTCAGGGTGGCGAATGTGCATTGACTATAGGAAACTAAATTCTGTGACCCGGAAAGATCATTTTCCCTTGCCATTCCTAGATCAAATGCTTGAAAGGGTAGCAGGTCATAGTTTTTACTGTTTCTTAGATGGCTACTCGGGGTATAATCAAATTGAAATTGATTTAGAGGATCAAGAAAAGACCACTTTCACATGTCCTTTTGGAACATTTGCATATAGAAGAATGCCCTTTGGTTTGTGCAATGCACCAGCCACTTTTCAAAGGTGTATGCTTAGCATTTTTAGTGACATGGTGGAACGTGATCTTGAAATTTTTATGGATGATTTTACTGTTTATGGATCCTCATTTGATAAATGTCTTACAAATCTTGAGAAAGTCTTGTGCAGGTGCGTGGAGAAGAATTTAGTACTCAATTGGGAGAAATGTCACTTCATGGTGACACGTGGAATTGTGTTGGGTCATATTATATCATCAGAAGGAATTGAGGTATACAAAGCCAAAATTGATGTCATTACCAAATTGCCAATTCCAAAAACGGTAAAAGACATCCGATCATTTCTTGGGCATGCTGGTTTCTATAGGAGGTTTATTAAGGATTTTAGTCTTATTGCAAAACCCTTATGCAACCTTCTAGCCAAAGATACACCATTTGAGTGGAATGAAAAATGTGATAAAGCCTTTGTCAAACTCAAAGAAATGCTCACTACTACACCCATTATGCAATCACCGGATTGGAGCCTACCATTTGAGCTAATGTGTGATGCTAGTGACTATGCTGTGGGGGCGGTACTTGGCCAAAGAAAGGAAAAGAAACCATGTGTTATATATTATGCAAGTAGAACGCTCAATGATGCTCAAATGAACTACACCACCACAGAAAAAGAGCTTCTTGCTATAGTATTTGCACTTGACAAATTCAGGTCATACCTAATTGGTTCCCCAATTGTTGTTTTCACCGATCATGCTGCACTTAAGTATCTTCTTACAAAGAAAGATTCTAAGCCCAGACTGTTGAGATGGATCCTTCTACTTCAAGAATTCAACATCCACATCAAAGACAAAAAGGGAGTAGAAAATGTGGTGGCGGACCATTTGTCCCGCCTTACTTTTAATGAATCTTTAGAACCCTGTCCTATTAAAGATTCATTTCCAGATGAGAATTTATTTTCTATTTCATCTGTACCTTGGTATGCTGATATTGTGAATTATCTTGTTTCAGGTAAAATGCCAATAGCATGGTGTGCTCAAGATCGGAGGCGATTTGTCCAAGAAGCTAAAAGGTTCTACTGGGACGAACCATACCTTTACAAGTATGGCGCCGATCAAATCATTCGACGATGCATCCCAGATGAAGAAATTGAAAGTGTGATGTCTTTCTGTCATAATGAGGCTTGTGGAGGTCATTTTTCTTCAAATAAAACAACCGCAAAAATTCTTCAATGCGGACTTTATTGGCCTTCCATTTTCAGAGACACCCACAACTTTTGCAAAGCCTGCCCAAGATGTCAAATGCTAGGGGGAATTACGAGACGAAACATGATGCCATTGAACCCAATCTTAATCCTTGAGATATTTGACTGTTGGGGCATCGATTTCATGGGACCATTCCCATCCTCATCTGGTAATTTGTATATTTTACTTGCAGTTGATTATGTTTCAAAATGGGTGGAAGCTAAAGCTTGCAAGGATAATACTCACAAAACTGTCGTGAAATTCTTAAAAGAAAATATCCTTGCAAGGTTTGGCATTCCTAAAGCAATCATTAGTGATAGAGGGTTGCACTTTTGCAATCGTACAATTGAGAAACTCATGCAAAAATATGGTGTTACACACAAAGTTTCGACCGCCTACCATCCTCAAACAAATGGGCAAGCCGAATTGGCTAATAGGGAGATAAAACAAATTTTAGAAAAAACGGTAAATCCAAATCGTAAAGATTGGTCATTACGTTTAAATGATGCACTTTGGGCTTACCGTACTGCTTTTAAAACCAATCTTGGAATGTCTCCCTATCGGCTAGTTTATGGTAAGAGTTGTCATTTGCCTGTAGAATTAGAACATAAATCTTTTTGGGCAGCTAAAATAATGAACTTTGATTTTGTTAAGGCAGGTGAAAATCGAAAATTGCAACTCGACGAACTGGAGGAATTAAGGAGGGATGCATATGACAATGCCAAGATATATAAGGAAAGGGCGAAAGCATTTCATGAGAAAAAGATTTTGAGAAAAGATTTTCAAATTGGGCAAAAAGTTCTTGTATATGATTCTCGTTTACATCTTTTTCCCGGAGAACTAAAATCAAAATGGAAAGGTCCCTTTTTAATCAAACATGTGTATCCATATGGCACCGTGGATGTGGAGGATCCAAGTAATGGTTTTGCTTTTAAAGTTAATGGACAACGATTGAAGTCATTATTTGAAATTCCAACTCTAAAAGAATCCATGTCTTTAGAAGACCCAACCTATGTGTAAAAACATTGGTTGTTCTTTAGAGTGTGTGTATATATATTGTTTTGTTTTGCAGATTTGTTTCCTCTTTTCTCATCACAGAATAGGTAAGATTTCAACCTTACAATCTCTTTATACATTGAGGACAATGTCCATTTCAAGTTTGGGGGTAAGGTGATTATATTTTGTTTTTATTTTGTATTATTATTTTGGGTGATTGTATTTAGTTTTTATTTTGTTTTCAATTTGTGATGTGTTAAAAAATAAAAAATAAAAAAATTGAAAATTTTATTAAGTTCTTCATTCGAAATATATGATTGATGTCAAGTATAAGTTAATTTGTGAACATGTTATGACTAGGAAGATAGTTGTATACAATTACCCCACTCATGAGTACGTAATAGTTTGATTAAATTGATTTTTAAGATGTGGTCCACATGGGTGAATAGATGAGTGAAATTGAAACCGAGAAAGATAGTTTTGACCTATAAGCACTTGCACATATTCTCTATGGGACGATTAATTGATCTTTGACTATGTAGTTGAAAAAATAGTTTTGTTTCAATGATAAAGGGAAAAATCTGGAAAAAACAAATAAAAATGCAAAAAGTAGTTCTTCGATCTGAGTAACCGGCCCTTGGTATCACCAATATCATTGTTCGCGTAAAAAGGGGAGAAAACTAATGAGCATAACCCATGGAAGAAGCTCGGGCCCAGTTGGTTGGGATTAAAAAAATCCTCGCTGGAAAGTCCGGAGACTTAGAAAGACAAAAAGGGATAAAAATGCAAAAGTGATTTTGAAGTTGTGTCATGGCAAAACTTGATCAATGAATTAGAACAAGGGAGATTAGTCTACTATAGAGAATGTTCACAAAAACACGGGAAACTATGTGGATCGGATGTAGAAATTAGCAAGTTTATTTCACCACTGTGGGGACCATTCTTTTAAATTTAATTCATGAAAACTGTTATTTATGAGTGAGTGGGGATAATTTGTATGCATTCTATTCTTACGACATCATAGCATTACATGATTAATGTGTATTTGATTTCATGAGCATACAAGAATGAAGAATAAAAAATAATAATAATAAAAATAAAAAAAAAGTTATTTGTGGGTATCATTTCTGTTAAACCCTCACGAGACTTCACTCGTCCTACTAGGGATGCCTAGGGGTTTAAAAGACTTATCAATTTTAATTTTACTCTTTTTAATTTATGTTGGTATTACTAGGGACTAGTAATATGTAAGTTTGGGGGTGTTGATAAGTGCCAAATATTATATATTTAAACCCCTTAATTTACATCTTTTAGTTCTATAGTGATATCTTTTATTCAAGTTTTATGATATTTTTGTGTTTATCTTATTTTCTAGGTCTTCATGAAGAATTCAATCAATTCCATGCAAATTGGGTCATCAACTATGCATGAAATATATTCATCCTGACCACCCTTTAGTTAAATGCCTATAAATAATTCTGTGTTTTGATTCTGGAAATGGAATTGGTACCATTGGAAAGGTAATTCAGAGACCTTCAATTTGAGCACAAGAATGACCTTATTTCGATTTGAAATGAAGACGTTATGGCAGTTGCAAGTCAGGTTCAAAACTGCAGAATTGTGCAGAATTCAATGCGGGTTCGGGTTTACCAAAGGGTTATGCGAATTTTACATCTTCTTGAAGATTTACCACATTCATTGGATTATGATTTTACAAGAGTAAATCTGATCCATGTCAAGAAACAAAGGCACATGGAAGAAACAAAGGCACATGTAAAAAGAAGACAATGGGGTGGAAAGTAATGAATATTCAAACAAAAAGAAATCCAATTTCTCTTTTCTAGTTGTCATTTGATTCCATATTTTCCCTATAAATAGAGGTAGTCTTTCATTTGTAAGGGAAAGAAAAGGAGTGAAGAGAAACATAGTGATTTATACATTTGTAATGGAAGAGTAATTCTCTAGCTAAGGCTAGGGAATGAATTTAAAATGAAGAACCAAGTGTTTGCATATCCAAGTATTTAGTGCTTCAAGGTTAGTATTATTGATAATATATGAATCTAATAATTTTATTCAATGATTCTTTGCCTCTTTATGCCATGTATATTGAGTTCTTTGAATCAATGAATACACTTATGTAATTACATCTAAGATTCATTATGCCATACAATGATATAAGTAATGCTCAACCCACTTTATGTGGTGTTCTTGATTTCTTATGATCTTACATAGGTATAATGAATACTTTGAATGTAATTACATCATCATAGTTCACAATTCTTATGATTCATATGTAATTAATAATACTACTTATTTAAATGAGATTTACTAGATCATTAGTATGTTTATTATTATTGCTAATATAGGCATGATTTGTAGAGTTGCTTCATTAGCGACCACTTTCTTGCCATAGCATTTATAATGAACATATAATGTTTCTATTAGTTAACTTATATAATTCATTTAGTATGTCAATTATTTATTGCTTATAGGCATGATTTGGAGAGTTGCGTTGTTAGTATGGATTATCCTACCAAGCGACCCCTTTCTTGCCATGCAAATATAATTAACATATGATGATTGTATTAGTTAACTTTTTATTACTTATTTGGATATGTGGTACACTTGGTTTCGACATTGTAAAGGAATTCCCAATGCCTTAGTATTTAATTTAATTCAAGAACACAACCAAAATCAATCAATCAAATCAATTCAAGGACAAAAATAAAATTCATTTTTCATACATCTTTCCGACTCTCCCTGAGGTTCGACACTTGGACTCACCAAGACTATATTATAACTTGACTACCTATACTTGGGTATTGTAACGTGGAACACATTTCTAGACACGTCAGTTATACTCGTCCTTATAAAAGATATAATAAAAAATTTCAACATAATGAATTTTATGATAAACAAAAGTTTAAAAAGAACGAAAAATATACGAGGAAAACAAAACCTTTTGAGAAGAATAATAAAATTGATCTAACTAAAGTTACATGTTATAAGTGTAGTAAGAAAGGTCATTACGCAAGAAATTGTCCTGTAAAAAATAAAATTAATCAGCTCGAAATCCCTAATGAAACTAAACAACAAATTTACACAATTCTTGAGTTAAAAAACACAAGTGACAGTGATATTGAAATTGAATCTAGTTCCTCTACTGAATCTTCTGCCTCCTGTCCCAGTTCACCTGATATTAGTTTTGGGTGCAAAGATAGTTGTTGTACAAAAACAGTCAATATGTTAAATCGACACCAACATAAAACCCTTAATGTTCTCACCAAGGCAGAAGAACAACAACATCTTCTGCTAGACCTCATAAGCAAAGTTGAAGACCCGGATTTAAAAACTTCTTATCTTCAAAAGCTTACTAGATTACTCACCATAAACAAAGATACTCAACCCCCTACCATAAACAAACCAAATTTTAGTCTTCACAAAACTCTTGAACGTTTTACTCCTAAAAAAGAAGTCACTATACAAGACCTCCAAGCAGAGGTCAACATCGTTAAACAAGAAACCAAAACCCTGAAAAATGAAAATCAAGATATAAAATCGCTCTTTCACACCCAACTCAAAGATCTAGTTAAAACTTCACACCAATTTTCAGTTTCTGATTCCTCTTCCTCTGACAGTAATGAAGATGATGACAACGCAAATCCTTTTCAAAGTACTGAAGAGGAAACCAATTGTTTAAATCTAATTAACCGAACCTCATTTAAAAAGTGGAAAATAAAAGTCACATTAGTTATTAATAAGGAATACCAAAAAACTATCATTGCTCTAGTTGACTCTGGAGCTGATCTTAACTGTATACAAGAAGGCCTAATTCCTAGCAAATACTATGAAAAAACAGATGAGAAACTCAGTTCTGCTAATGGTAGTGCAATGAAAATCAAGTATGAATTATATAAAGCTCATATTTGTCGAGATAATGTTTGTTTCAAAACTACATTTGTTCTAGTAAAAAATATGACTGATACAGTCATCCTTAGCCTTCCATTTTTATATCTTCTTTACCCATTTACCATAAATAATAATGGTCTCTCTACAACACATTTTGGTCAAAATATTACTTTTCCTTTTTTGCAAAAATCTTCTAGTAAAAAACTCGAAAGCATCATTGATTTTTCAGTCTCTAAAATATTTATATTATCCATCATAAAGAATGACATTTAAATTCTTTAAAAGAAGAAATAATTCACAAACGAACAGAAACACAATTAAGAAACCCCACCCTTCAAAATCAGATAAAACAATATGAAAATAAACTTATTCAACAAATATGTTCGGAACTACCCAATGCTTTTTGGCATAGAAAACAACATATTGTTAGTCTTCCTTACATCAAATCCTTCACTAATAAAAATATTCCAACTAAAGCCCGACCAATTCAGATGAATGTTGAAGTCTTAGATTCTGTAAAAAAGAAATCCATGACCTTCTTCAAAAGAAAATCATACGTTACAGCAAATCACCTTGGTCTTGCTCAGCTTTTTATGTCTAGAAAAATTCTGAAATAGAACGAGGGGTACCACATCTAGTCATTAATTACAAGCCTCTTAATGAAGTCCTTGAATGGATAAGATATCCTATCCCTAACAAGAGAGATTTAATTAATCGATTAGGGCAAACAACCATTTTTTCCAAATTTGACCTTAAGTCCGGCTTCTGGCAAATTCAGATTACAGAAAAAGATAAGTACAAAACTGCATTCACTACACCTTTTGGCCATTACGAATGGAATGTCATGCCCTTTGGCCTTAAGAATGCCCCAAGTGAATTCCAAAATATTATGAATGATATTTTCTATCCTTTCAGTCATTTTTCCGTAGTCTACATTGATGATGTTCTTATCTTTTCCAATAGCATTGAAGCTCATTGGAAACATCTTAATTCTTTCTTCCACACCATCAAAATCAATGGTTTATTCATCTCTGCTTCTAAAATAAAACGTTTTCAAACCAAAGTTAGATTTCTTGGTTATGATATATCTCAAGGAGAATTCCACCCAATCAGTCGTTCCATAGAATTTGCAGGCAAATTCCCATACCAAATTCTTGATAAAACCCAGTTACAACGTTTCCTTGGTTCTTTAAATTACATTTGACTGCTTATATAGAGGATATAACAAAGTTTACTGTAGGTTTTGCACTGTTGATCTCGTGACTTCTGGGGCAGACAACTCTTGTCTTTCACTGTAGTCTTTTTGACTTTTAGGGCAGAGAAATGTGTCTTTTTAATGTTTTTAATAGTAGTCTGTCGGTACTATTGAGCATTGTATTTGTCACTATTCACTATTCTCGTCTTTTTGTGCCTTTTTGTATATGTTGACTTGAGCTTGACTGTGTTCTTTTCTCTTAATTTTTTAACAGATCAAAGGGATCTTGGGCATCCTGGTATGGCCTGTATTTGGATTCTGTAGACGATTCATCTTCTTCATTACTTCTTGAATCTCTTTATATTTGGGCAAGGAGCTTTTCCATTTTTTCTTTGAGCTTTGCTTTGGAAGATGACTTCTTGGAGGCTGATTTCTTGACTGCGGTTTTCGTAGAGGAACTTGATTGTGCTGATTCAATGACTTGTGTGGCTGGGCTAGCCTTGAGTGGCTGAGAAACTTCTTTTGGGAATTCCAGTTGGACTTGTTGAATGATTCTTTCAATTTTGAAAGGATCCCACCATTTGGTATAATGGACTTTACATACTGTGCCAATATCACCTTTAAGGCTGTAATGCCATTTGAAGATCTAAGGGATTTTGTATTTTTTGGCAAATATTAGTAGTAGGGGGAATTGATGATCATAGGAAGGGATTTTGAACTTGGTTTCAAATTAGTTGATTTGTTCTTAGAGGATTTCAGGGATCACATCGTCGTCTGGGCCATGGTCATTCCACCACTTAAAAAACCAAGAAGGGAGTTGATTATTAAATTTACTATCAAAATTTAAGAACCAAGAATGACTAAAAGTTTCAGTTTGAAAAAGGAAAATTTTGAACAGGCATCAATGTAGTCATAGTAGGTGAATGAGAGTGAGTTATCTAACTTTTTGGGTTCAGAGGGATGTTTTCCCCCCTCTTTGAGGGAGATAACTCTCAAGATGTACAAGGAGTGGTAAATGACTTTGGTTGGATCATTGCGATCAGGGACAGGTTTGATGAAGACATAATTGGTTTGGTAGGGGATATCTCTGTAATATTGCAAGTTGTGACTAGGGGTGTGTGGTATCCAATGAGAATTTGGGGAAAAAACTGTTTTACTAGGGCAATTGGTTCATTTGTGTGAGAAAAATGAGCTTCGATGTAGAAAAGGGTATGGTAAAAATGAGGTTCTAGTTTCCCAATTTTCTTTCTACCTTGGAATCATTCTCTCTTTCTCTTCTCTTCTGAAAGCATGCTAAGCCTCCGAACCCAGATGGATTGTCATACATCCACTCGTAAGTTCGTCTATCATAGTCAAATGTATTTTTGAATCGTAATAATATTCAGTTAAGATTTTCAGTTAATTGCAATTAATTAATTACTTACTTTGTTTTACATTCTTCTATAATTAAAACTGAAGAGAGTTACGGTGTATGACAGACTTTGAGTCTCGCTCTGCCTAGACCACTTCAAATTATTAAATTGCTTGGACGGTTGTGTCCTAAATACTTATACTACTATTATTATTAAACTGCCTACATACTTATATAAACAGTTTGGACGGTTGTGTCCTATATTCTACTATTCTTCTCTGTCTACATACTTATATAAATTGCTTGGACAGTTGTGTCCTATATACTAATATATACTGTTAATAAAGTATATATCGGGAATATATATATAAATATATATATATATATACCCGTTATGGTAGCATATGAGCGCGTGCCTTGGGTTTGCGTGGATGAGATTTGTTGGGCTATATATATCTTGCTAGATAATTTAGCATTACCTAAACAGCCAGAGGATCTGGTAGTTAAAGTATCTTTTCCCCCTCAGCTTATTTGCTCATAGGGGAATTTCATTTGCCCCTTGGTATTCGACGCCAGGTTGCAAGAAATGTTACGGATACGGCAACATGCGGTGCAACGACAACTTTCTTTTGTTTCCTTGTTACAGGTTATGGAGTTGCATTGGGTGATGCGGTTACGGTTGCAGCACGACTGGTTTGGGGACGATAGTCTTCTGCTGTTAGTTTATTTACCCATTTGTATGGGATTGTCATGTATTTCTTTTGGGATCCACTCTATTGGCATATCCCTATTGGTGTATCATTTATTTCATGTCTTTATTATTTCAGGATGTTATTGTATCTATTCTGCACAGCTAGGTGCATTTATGATTTCTTATTCGAGCATTTGTGGCTCTGTTGATTATAGAGGGTTTGGAGGGGTTTTGGTTTATTTCCACTACTTCGGCCCTAGTAGGATTGATGAATGTGGGGCTTGGAAGCCATTGTTATTATCGAAATGTTATTGGCAGGTTATTGTGTTGTGGTTGTGTGTCCGGATGTTCCATTTACAAACGGAACTCTGCCGGATTTTTGTTAGATTCCGCTGCTTTATTTAATCATTCATTTGGGTATGAAATATACCATTTATATCATTAATCCATACGTTTTCATGGTTAATGATATCTTAGTTGGTCACTCATATTAAGGATCACATCCTGGATTCCTTGGCTGTCCCGGTTCGGGAGTTTTAGGAATTTAGGGGCGTGTTAGTTAGTATCCGAGGATACTATTGAGTTTCTAATATTCGTTTTGGCATGGCGTATATTTTTCATTATTATTCCATGTATTTCCTTGTTGTTATTGACTCTAGTAGTCGTTTGACTGATGTCATCCCGTGGAGATTCGCTGATTCTCTATATTAGAGTTTCGGGGATTTTAGGGGCGTGACTGCATGGTATCAGGACATTTTTACCCTTTTGTAGGTGTTTGATGATTGAAGGTCATTGGTTCTCATTTCTTTTTACTTCCGTACTCACTCCCCTAGCTCTTAGGCTCGGGTTTCTGAGTCCTAGGAATTTGGGGCATGACACAATTAGTGTAATGGAGTTCAATTTAGTAAAATTGAGTAAATCTCAAATTAAAAGTAGTGAAATTGAGTAAATCCCCAATTAAAAGTAGTGCACTGGAGTTCAATTTAGTGAAATTGAGTAAATCTCCAATTCAAGGTAGTGAAATCGAGTTCAATTTAGTACAATTGAGTAAATTCTCAGTTCAATGTAGAAAAATTCAGTTCAATTTAGTAAAATTGAGTAAATCCCAATTTAAAAGTAGTGAAATTGAGTAAATTCCCAGTTTAATGTTGTTTTTTCTTTAGTAGTAAATATCTTGCATTTTGTACTACTTATGCTGCATTTTGAACAAAATATGATGCTAGTATTACAAGTGGCAGCAAATCTTTATGTGTATGTGATTGGTACGAAATTGAGTTTTAAACTCAATTTGATGTGATTAGGTGGGAATGAAGGAATATGAAAATTTAGATTGAATTGTTTGGGCGGGAAGAGAAGGAGGATTAAAAACCTCATTTAAAAAAAATGAATTAATAGTCAGTGATATTTATTTATTAATTACTAAAAATTAATTACAATTTACTAAAATTATATAAATAAAGCATAAAACATCTATGAATTAATTAGAAAATATTATAAATAACTTATTAGAAGAAAAAGAGAATTAAAAAAACAAAATCATTGTTTACAATGAACGAATAATTACTTAAATTAGTTAATTAATAACCAATATAATTAAATAATATTTTTTAAAAATAAGTATGAATTAATTAAAAAATCTAATATAAGAAATCCTAAGTAAAATATTTTAATAAGAAATTATAATTAAATAAAATAAATATAAAACAAATGAGAAAATATAATCAATAACATTTTATATGTGAAATGTATAAAATCAGTCGACTGAGATATTATTTAGGGTATTTTGGCAGCATATTTTGTCTAAAAACAACATAAGTAGTATAAAATGTAAGATATTTACTACTAAAGAAAAAGACAACATAAATTGAGTTATTTTGCATTTTTTTTAGAAACTACGACTCAAAACGATATTACAAATATGTCCATAAACTAAAATTAGCAAATTAAAATTTTCAAAAAATTTGGAAAGACCATAAATGAAGAAACCACAAGTTTAGGGTATTGAATAGTTAACCCTCCCGATACCCTAAATCAAAAAATTTGGAAAGACCATAAATGAAGAAACCACAGGTTTAGGGTATTGAATAGTTAACCCTCCCGATACCCTAAATCAAGTAAAAACAAATTGGGAATGCGGTAGCACTATCTGTAGTAAATGCAACATTAATAGTACATGGAACATTATGCTTTCTACTAAAAGCAGCAATCCGGTTATTTTTAAAATTTTCAAATTTAATGCAATTGAACCCCAAGTGGTAAGCTAGGTGATTGGGAAGTCGTATAATTAAAAACAAAATCATAATTACTATAAATTAATTAATATGTTAGTAAATACAACATTAAATAATTCTTTCTCATTGGATTTAGCTTAATAAGTTTGGGCATATCAAGCCTTAGCCATACAATTAGTATAAATCATTTTACAACTATAAATTAATTAAATAAGATAATAAATAAATAATAAATTCAGTTAAATAAAACATATATGAAATAACTGAATAATTAGTTATGTATCTTTATATAATTACTAATAACCACTTTTAAAATTTTAACATAGCATAGAGAAATAATAAGTTATGTATGTTTATATAATAAATAAATAAAATTATAAAAAATAAAACAAATTTGCATGATACAATAGTGTTATTATATTATTAGATTTGGCTTAGTGCAAAATATCCATATTTACTATTTTTCATAGGCATCATGGTTTTCTTCCTCTTCATTGGATTGAGCTTAGTGCATACCAAACCATATCAAAGCCCTAATAAATAAATAATAAGTTTTCTATGTTTATATAATTAATAAGTAAAATTATAAAAACTATAAAACAAATTTCAAAAAAATTATTAAATAATTATTTTATTGAATTGGGTTTAGTTCATGCCAAACAATATTATTTCCAGTATGATCACCAAGATTTACCTCCTCTTCACCAGATTGGACTTAATGTATGCCAAACCATATCAAATTGTTATAAATTTGGATTTATCCGGCATTAACTCATTCCATTGACATACTTCAACAAATGTTAAAATTAAATTAATCTATTGAAAAAATAAAAAAATTAAATGTCATAGAAAACAAACTTATTCAAATATCTTTGTACTATAGGCAATTTCAATAATGTTTATCAAATATCTAATGAAGAGGAATTATTAATTTTGTCTTTAACATATTAATTATTTTATAATAATTATGAAATAGTTTTTGAATTATAAAAATGTAAGGTTAGTAGTGTTTATCAAATATATTATAATTTATCATCTATAATTAATCAGGTTTATAGATGTAGTATAGATATAAATAAGTTGTAAAAGTGGATAGTGTTTATAAAGTATAAAAAGATGTGCTTAAAAGATTAAATATGTTTCATATATTATAAATTTACTAATGTGACAACAGATTTTATAATTTTAACAGTTTATTTTATATATTATCAAAAATATTAAATTAAAATTTAACACAATTCAACACAAAATGAACCGTTTAACTTGTTTATCATCAAAATAAAATTGAATTTGACATAATCCAATTATAATTATCTTATTATTTCAACCCATTACCAATTAGAGAAGAAAAACACATATAAATAAAAATAGAATATAAATATAATCGGGGTAGGTTGTTCGAGTTACTCGAGTTTGACCTAAACACGATATTAATATTTTTGTGTCATATTCGAGTTGACCCTTATACAATTTGAACCCATTTCCGGTGAACCCTAACCGTGTTCGTGTCGTTTTACTATCTCATTTGCTCAATTCCCAAAAAAATTTAGGTTGCCAACCTTCACTCTTTATGATGGGACCAAAGACCCAACGGATCACATCTACTAATACCAAACCAAGATGACTGCATGAAAGAAGGATGAGGCCTTAATGTGCAACGTATTCCCCACTAGCCTAACGGAGGTGCCTCTTCTATGGCTCAGGAAGCAACCCCCTAGTTCCATTAACAATTGGAATAATTTGTGTGAACTCTTTTTAGCACAATAATATGGCAATCATAGGCAGAAGAAGACCATCTCCAGCCTATTCACTATGGCCCAGGAGAAGGACGAGAGTTTCTAGAGTTTCTTATCCAAATTCACCAGAGAGATGTCCTCTATAGACCAATGCGACCAACTTTCGGTAGTAGAAGCATGCAGGATGACCCTGATCCCAAGTACTAAGTTCCACGCCTCTCTGGTGAAAAGGCCCCCGACTAATATAGGGGAATTAAACTCCTGAGCCCAGGGTTACCTCCGAATTGAGGAAGAAGAGGCGGTCAGACACAAAAGAGCCATCATGGTTACTGTCGAGTCTAGAACCAAGGATCGTATCAAGGAATAGAAGCTAACCCGTCAGGCTCCAAGCCCTTCATCAAATAGGCCCACCAACAAGAAATAGAAAGTGGAGGACAGGGTGGCTCCTCTTAAACTAAGTCTGAGAAAGCTTTTCCTAGAAAAGAAGAATAAGGGGAGTTTCAGACTCCCTTTGCCCATGAGACAACCCATGGACCAGAGAGATATGATAAAGCATTGTGCCATCCATAGTGAGTATGGCCACCACACTAACGATTGCAGGAATCTGTATAGACAGGTTGAAACGATGATTGGGAAAGGAGAATTGTCCGAGTACGTGGCGAAAGACCAAACACGAGCCGAACATTAGTAGAAAGCCCTTCAGAATAATACACCCATAGGACAATCGGTATGGGTGATCCATATGGTCCACATAGGTGAAACACCCGAGGAGTCAGAGGGGGTCAGGAGATCCCATATGCGTCAAGCCCACAAACTCAGGAGGATTGACGAGATTTGCCAGACCTCCAATAGAAAGGAGGAACCATAAATCAGCTTCTCTGAAAACCTTAATTTATGCATTTATTAGGGGGGAAGAATGTAATAACCCCAATTTATGCATTTAATTAATTTAGAATTTATTATGTGTGTATGTGTACAAGTTATAATTTTAATGTGTAATGTAGTAATTGTGGGGTGTAATTTAATAGTGATAAGGGGATTAAGTAGATGTATAAGTATAAATGTGTATATATATATATATATATTTATGTTGGTGTGTATGTGTCGGTGTGTATGTATTTTGAATGGTTTTGTTATATAAAAGAACAAGGGGGAAAATAAATGAATAATGATGAGAGAGAAATGAAGGTTGAAAATGAAGTGTAAAGAGGAGGAAAGTTGGGGAAAGGTGGGGATAAAAGTTGAAGGAGGAGCCCATATGCATTTTTTAAGAGAATTAAATGAGTAGAACTATTGGGTGAAGTTTTGCATTTCATATGGGTGGTACGATTTGAAAGTTTTAAAGAGAATGGAGAGAAAATAGAGAGGGTTCTTGGAGAGAATAAGTTTTTCTCGAAAGGATTGGAGCTTGAAGTTATTAAATCAAAGCCGGATATTTTAAGGCAAGTTACAACTCTATTCTACCCCTTTGAATTTATAAATCCAAAATCTTTGTGAAATAATATGTATAAATAGATATATATTATTTATAGATAGCTAATTTTCTATAAAAATAAATATATAAGTGTTATCATGTATATAAATGCATATATATATATGGTTAGATGAATGTTTAATGATTATTATGATATATTTCATATTATCTTTAAAGTATATTTTAATTATAAAATACATCTATGATCATGAATTTTCACCAAATACTAGTTAAGAAGCCTCATTAATATTTATAATTATTTAAGTAGGTTTCTTAAAGTTTTAGGAATTTTTAAGGCATTTTTCGGAAATTATATGTATTTTGAAAATCTAGTGTGGTTGGTTATATGTTGCTACGGTACACTCATTTTTCTAACCATAGGATTATGTGAATCTTAAATCCTAGCCCTTGATTTAAATATATATGTATGCTGGAATCTACTGTGGGTGGATTTAGTTTACTATGGTACACTGAATTTTGTAACCATAGGATTTGATGAACCCTTTAATCCTAGCCCTTGGAATAGATTATTGTTACTGGTTATAATCTAGTGTATGTGTGCACATAGTAATCATACCAAAGACCAATTAGAATCATCCACCAATATTAGAAATTATCTAGTGTAATAACGCACACAGTAAGCATGAGTACTTCCCTGAAATTATATTAAAACCCCTGAATTTTGCTATAATTATGGATCTACCCTGAACGTTACTGTAATTACATTTTAACCCATAATTATATTACGGGTTGAGCCCTTAAGTTTATACTAATTATAGTATGAACCTTATACTTTATAGAAATTACATATTGGTCCCAAAAAGTTGTTGAAGTTCCATTGGTATCCCTGTACTGCACTGTAATTACAGTTTAAGCCCATTTCTTTGGTAAAAAGATATTTTGGATCCCTAAACTTTAAATAAGTAATATTGTGATCTCGGATCTCATTATTAACTTATCATAAAATATGTTAAGGTTATAATGGTGTTAAATATATTCATTAGAATGATTTATCAAAGATTATATTATGGAAGTTGATATTTGTTGTTTATTGGATATAATGGTTTATTATGTTGTTTTAAATCATTATTTATGATTGTGTACATATGTGAAGCATGGGATTCACAGGGATGTATGTTATGTTTACTTTTATTATGCTAATAAACATATATGTGTGAAGTGAGGTATAAAATACTCAATTATTATATGTTCAATGATGCTTATGATGCACTTTTAAATCATAATATTTAATGTAAATAATTATGAAATGAGGATTCCAAAGGAACCACAAGGAGGCTGACTAATAAACGTAGTCACATGAGTACCATGGGACATGATTGAGTTGTCACGACATGGTTGAATTGTCGAGTACGTGGTTAAAATAGAATTCATAAATTTTATTATTTAATTAAATAATTTTGGATGGAAGTTTTTAAAGAAACCACAGGGAAGCTGACTATTAACGCAGTCTCCTGAGTACCATGGGACATGATTGAGTTGTCACGACATAATTGAATTATCGAGTACGTGGTTAAAATATGATTTGGAAGAGTTGTCTATTGGCATAAAGAAATGAGAAGGAATATTAACAGATTCATTTATATGTTATTGATGATGCATGAGATGCATTGGTTATTTATTTTAAAAGGTATAATTATATATCTTTTATTCCAATATGTGATGAATATTATAAAATAAGTTTGCACATGAGATGCATTGTTAATTATTCTAAAAGGTATAATTAAATATATTTTACTTGATTATGTGATATACATATTATAAAATATGTTTATGCATGGGATGCATTGGTTATTTAAAAATAAATAAATATATATACATAATTATATATATTTTATTTGGTTCTGTAAAAATAAAAATTCTAAAGGTTTTATGAAAAGTGAAAGATAAATCTTATTACATAGGGTCTATCTATCCGTGTTGTTTCATTCAGAGATGTTGACTTTATCGGTCCTCTATTGGGTTGTAGTAGTAGTGGACTTGCTCGTGGGTTTAACCTATCTTATTGTTTATATTTCAGGTCCGAGACAGTTTTACCCACCGGGTTAAGGATTTGAGTCATCTCATTTTGTTCCTATTTGTCTACTCAATTCCTACTTTCGGTTTACAGTGTATATTAGTTATACAACTGTTGTAATTTAGGCACAGTTATTAAAAATGTAATTTTTATTTAGGGGTCCTTCTTTAATATGATTCCCTAGTTGTATCTTAAAGTCTTTTGTAAGATTTCACGTTAGTGTTGCTTCCGCTATGATTTTTATTTCGCAAATTTCTATTGTATTATGTGTTTTTGTATATCAATTGCATGGTATTTCCCGATGTTTGCTTGTGAACCTGGCCAAATCACGTGCAAAACTTTGGGGGTATCACAGGAGTCATCCAACTTCCCGTATCAGCTGCCAGAAGGACACTCAGGGAAAAAAATTCGTGGTAGACATAAAATCGTCATACAACCTCCTTATGGGCAAATGCTTGATTCACAAGATGCTGGCTGTACCATCGACCATCCATCAAGTAATGAGGTGTATGGATCCCAACAGGGTGGACATGATCGATATCCCGGGGGATCAGGTAGCAACAAATGAGTGTTATGCAGTATCAATGAAGAACCTTAACATTTGGACCAAGTCCAATGAGGAGATTCAAGAGAGCTCGAAGCAGAGGGAAAAATTGCAATTACAAATTGACCCTTTCGAGGAGGGTCGTGAAAGTCAGAAGACGACAAATCCGCTCCAAGAAGTGGTTATCAACCCCACAGGAGATGGACGAACCACATTCATTGGGTCTACCCTAACAACTCCTAAAAAGGTAAACCTGATAAAATTATTGCAGGATAATATAGACATATTCTCTTGGTCACACTAGGATATGTCAGGCATAGATCCATCAGTCGCACAACACAACCTGATTGTTGACCCTAAGGCCAGACCCGTCAAGCAGAGGCAGAGGTGCTTTGGGGTAGAAATGAATCAGATCATAGCTGACGAGGTCAGAAAGTTGCTAGAGGCCGGATTCATCAGGGAAGTCAAGTATCCCACTTGGCTCTCCAATGTGGTCGTTGTCAAGAAAAAGAACGGGAAATGGAGGGTCTGCATCGACTTCACCAATTTAAACAAGGCATGCCCGAAAGATTGCTTCCCTTTGCCAAAAATTGACCAGATGGTGGACGTCACAACAGGATATGAAAGACTCTCATTCCTGGATGCGTACTCCGGGTAAAATCAGATACCCATGAATTCAACAGATGAGGAGAAAACATATTTTATCACAGAAGAAGATACATTTTGTTATAAAGTAATGCCTTTCGGACTAAAAAATGTAGGTGCTACTTACCAGAGACCTGTGAAGAAATTTTTTAGCCATCTGATGGGTCATACTATGGAGGCGTACATTGACGACACAATGATTAAAAGGAAAAAGAAAGAGGATCACCTCTAACACCTGAGAGATATGTTCTAGGCAGTTAGACTCTACGGAATGCGCCATAATCCAACAAAGTGTTCATTCTGAGTTTCCTCTGGCCAGTTCTTAGGCCATATCGTGAACATAACAAGGATCGAAGCAAGCCCCGCTCAGGTTTAGGCCTTAGTGCACACAGAAGAGCCACAGACCCAGAAAGAAACACAGACCCTCACTAGAAGAGTGGTCGCGCTAATCAGTTTTATTTCCAGACTTACAAATAAATGCAGACCATTCTTTCAGGCTATAAAAGCGGGGAAAGGCAATAAATGGGGACCAGAACAAACCAGTGGTCTAAATAAATTAAAAGAGTACCTCTAGTGCTTATTTCTCAGGGGACAGGGGAGAAACTGCACTTATACTTGGCAGTTTTAGTTTCCTCAACAAGTGCAACACTGGTTAAATAAGAAAAAACTTTCCAAATCCCAGTCTTCTACACTAGCAAATCACTCTCTGAGCCTGAGACAAGGTACACTACCACAGAACAAGTAATTATGTCGTTAGTCAATGCCAAAAAAGACACAGGCATTATTTTGAGACACATCTTATCATTGTCCTAACAACATTCCCCATCAGGGCAATAATGTCTAAACCTGACCTAACTGGAAGAATCACCATATGGGCGATTAAGCTGGGAGCTTTCAACATTACTTATGTCCCCAAACCGCCTTCAAAGGGCAAGCTTTGGTTGATTTTCTTTTAGAAGCAGAACCAGAGCTTGAGCATCCAGAGTTAGAGGAGCCAGAATGGAACTTATTTATCGACGGATCAGTTGGGGTTGCGGGTGCTGGATTAGGTCTGGAAGTCGTAATGCCAGATGGAACAAAAATACATCAGTCAATAGGATTAGAATTTCCAGTCTCCAATAACTAAGTTGAGTATGAGACATTACTAGCCGGAATCAGATTATGCCAGAGTCTTCAAGTAAAATGCCTCAGAATATACAGCAACTCCCAGCTTGTTGTTAAGAAGATCAATGGGGAATATGAGGCTGGTGAAAAGCTCGAACCGTACAGGGCCTTGGCTCATTTAGAGCTTAGTCATTTCAATCAATTCACGATTTAGCAGATTCCGCAAGAAGATAATGAAGGTGCAGACAGACTGGCCAACATGGCTTCATCCAACTTATAAGACCTCACCAGGGTAGCACCTGTAGACTACTTGGAGATCCCAAGCACACAGCGACCAAAAAACGTCTACATAATTCCGTGGGAACCCAGTTGGATGGATCCAATTGTGTCCTATTTAAGAGATGGAACCCTGCTTGAAAGCAAGCCTGAGGCCAGAAAAATCCGTATGAAGTCCACCAGGTATTCTATAATTAACGGACACTTATACCACAAATCCTTTGGAGGACCATATCTCACATACCTTACTTCTTCCGAGGCCAAAGCCATTATAAAGGAAATTCACGAAGGAACATGTGGCAACCACTCAGGTGGAAGGTCACTTGCTCACAAGGTACTGAATCAAGGCTATTTATGGCCTTATCTTTCCGAAGATACAGAAACCTTCATTAGGAGATGTCACAAATGCCAGATCCATGGTGACAACATTCATCCCTCACCAGAGCTCCTCAATCCTACGTTCAATCCATACCCTTTTGCACAATGGGGGATTGACATCATGAGATCGCTTCCAAAAGCACTAAGGAAGGTAAAATTAACACTGATTGCGATAGACTAGTTCACTAAATGGGTAGAGGCAGAGTCATATTCATTAATCAATCATAGACATGTGATCAAATTCATTTAGACACACATCATATGCCATTTCGGGGCCCCCAGGGTCATAATGATCGATAATTGTCTGAACTTGGACAACAAGTGGACCAGGGCTTTCTGCGAAAAGCATGGCATACAGCTCAAGACGTATTCAGTCGGATACCCCCAAGGAAATGGACAGGCTGAAAGGACGAACATGACTATTTTAAATAATCTTAAAAAGAAATTGGAAGACGCCAAGGGACTCTGGCCAGATAAACTACCAGAAGTTCTATGGGCATACATAACTACTCCAAGATTCCCAACTGGAAAGACCCCATTTTCCATGACATATGGAGCAGAAGCAATGATCCCAACTGAGAATATGGTCCCAACTATCAGGAGTGAAAATTATCAAGAGGATCAAAACAATCAAAACCTAGTGCAAGCTGTTAACACTCTGGAAGAAAAGCGAGATAAGGCAACCACAAGATTAGCTAAGTATCATCAAAGGATAAGAAGAAGCTATAACTAAAAAGTAAGGCGACGTGAATTCCAGGTAGGCGATATGGTCATCAGGAAGAAAATTGGCATCATTGGGAAGCTTCGGGAAAATTGGGAACGACCCTACACTGTGACTGAAGTCATTGGCAAAGGAGCTTACTGGCTCAAAAAATCCAATGGATGCATGGAACCCAATTCTCAAAATGCCTCAAGATTGAAGATGTACTATCCATAGTAAGATTCAAAATTCTTTAAAATTAACAGGGGCAATTCATGCCCACATTGTTTGTTATTTATTTTCGATTGAATAAATAAGAAAAGGCCGGAGCTTAAGTATTCCAATCTCAAAATACTTATTTTAGCAAACAATTAGCAAAGCATTCCATTTTTTTTTTAAAAAAGAAGAACTTATTCCTAAGTGATAAAAGGGCAGAGGCATATGTCTGACACATTTAAAAGAGGAATTTATTCCTAAGTTATAAAAATGGCAGAGGCATATGCCTGACCCATTTAAAAGAGGAATTTATTCCTAAGTTATAAAAATGGCAGAGGCATATGCTTGGCCCATTTAAAAAAGAATTTATTCATAAGTTATAAAAGGGCAGAGGCATATGCCTGACCCATTTAAAAGAGAAATTTATTCCTAAGTTATAAAAGGGCAGATGCATATGTCTGACCCATTTAAAAGAGGAATTTATCCCTAAGTTATAAAAAAAGGCAGAAGTGTAACGTCCGGTATTTTTACGTGTTAATTTAAAAAATTTATTTAAACAATTAACTGTTTATGTGATTATGTGTTTTAACATGCCTTACATGTTTTACGTGTTATAAAAATTGTACGTAACATGTTGTATTTTCATTTTGAAATTAATGAAAATTATTGAAAATGATTTCGGGAAAGAAATGACCAAGGGGTAAATGAGTAATTTCACATTTTGAGCACTTAGTGGAAAGTGTAGAGATTTTGGGTAAGAATTAGGGCATGAGTGGCATTTTGATAACTAGATAGGATGACAAGGGGTAAAAGGGTATTTAAGAGTCTTGATGGCATTCTTGTAATTAATCCTAACTTTGGAAAAATTTGGTCATTTCCACCTTTTATGTGGTGTCTCATTCCTAGCCCTTGATCTTATTCTCCCATCTTTGTTTTAGACCCTTGGATCATAAGGCCTTGTTTGGTTGGCACTTAAATGGAATAATCCATTATTGTTGGTCTTCCACTTGGCAAGACTTTTTCTCAACCATTGGATGGTTTGTTAATTCCCATTTTTATTCTAAGCCCTTGGAGGATAAGGCCTTGTTTGGAAAATAATGGGTTTTGTGAGTTGTGTAATAAGTCTTCCACTTGGCAAGACTTATTCCTAGCCCTTGGATTCATTTCCTTTTCCTAGCTTCATTTTGAACCATTGGATTTGAGAAGGGTTAGTGGAGAATCTCTACACTTATGAGTTTCTATCATTTGCAAGACATTCCCTCACTCACCAAGAAACTCTCTATCTTCTCTCATACAGTTCTCTCTTGCTCTCCCTCACTTCACTCCTTCTTCTTCAAGTTGTGGAATTCTCTCTTCCTTATGATGAGAATTTGAAGGAGGTGTGTGCATGAAAGTTGATGTGGGTACTCCAAGCTTCCTTTTGAGCCAAAGCTTGGTAAGTGATTTCTCCTCCTTTGGAAGTTCTAATTTCAAACCCTAATTTATCTTCTTGAGCTCTTGTCTTCAATCATTGATTTTGGGGTTGTCTTGTCTATAGCTCTTGCTTAAGACTCCATTGAAGCTTAGCTACCGGTTGAGTTGAGCTTAGTGTTGGCTTTGGAGGGTATTGGGTTGATTCGAATCACTCTTGGGAGCCTTTACTTGTTCTTGGTGCTCTTGCTTGGAATTGAGGTAGGGGAAAAACGATTTGTCTTTGTTTTTGTACGAGGGTGTATGTGTCTATGTGTATATATGCCGTATATATATATACGAGTTGGTCTTGATAGCTTATCCTATGATTTAGGCCTTTGAGAACATGATATTGTGATATATATATGCATGTTGTGTTTTATGGCTTATAGATGTGAATTGTAAGCATGTATTGTGATGGCATAGGGTTGGGATAAAAAACCTTTATGCATTTTGGTTACACTATTTAGTGTCAAAACGTGGGTGTTGGGTTATACAAGATGTGTAAACCTATGTACGTAGTCTTGTGTCGAATCGTTGCAACAACTAGCCAGGATAAGGTGTCTCCCACCTCCGGACTAGTAATCCAGGAAATGGGGATATAGGGTTGGTTACTGCCCCATCGTGATGGTATGCGCCGCTCTCGGATCTTCGTAGTATGGGAGTTTCCAGTGGGGCTCTTATGCGACCGCCTTCCTTGTTGAAGTGAGAAGTTTCAAAATCACTTGGGGAGAATCGGTGCGGTACTCTTTCTTGTTATAAATGAGTAGGGTGCGTAGTCGTTAACCCCGAATTGGGGCAAGCGCATATTATGGGGTGTGTTGAGTCATATTGTACTTGAACTATCCCATATGAATGATTATGTTATTGATATTGAAGCATGCTATAATTGTGATAAATTATGTTGTGAGCATGTTGGGAAAACTTATTTGTTGGGTTCTATGAGGTTCCGAATTGGCGTGAGAGCCATGTGGAGCAAGAGACCGACCTAGGGTTAGTGGCATGAACCTTGGTTAGGTTGAACCACTCGGACTACCGAGATGGAGGTAATGACGCTTCCTCTACTGGGTTAGTGAGCTCACCCCATGCCTTATATATTTTTCAGGTGATGATCCTATTGGGAGAGTTCCGTAGTCTCTCCGTAGACGTGTGGATGTATGTCCGCCCTTTTATGCATGGGAGGCGGACCATACTTTTATTTTGTTGGGCATTAGGTCGATAAATATGTTCCTTTTTCCCATGTAAATCAAACTTGTAAAACCATGTTATTTTGATCCGGATAGCATGTTAGCCGAGGTGTTATTGTCTATGTATATCCCTTGGAGCGCTATGCACGGAGATTGTATTATTTTGGTGCACTTCGATGCCGGATTATGTATTTTGATCAAATTATAACATGTTCGCCTTAGAGCGTTTAAATGTCATTATTTAATATTTTTACTTGGAGTTATGAATGTGAATTGGATGATTTTCCATGAATTGCGAGTATTAGGTGTTTAGTCGAAAACAACATTTCTCTAGGTTTTCAAACTAACCATTTTCGATTTGAATTAAAAAAACCCATTTTTGCCTACCCCCGTGGCCCCGGTAAAATTTCTTGTTTTAGAAATTATTTTGAAATAATTTTAATAAGATTTTGATCTTTACAAACCGGTGGTCGTTAAAACGGAGACCGGGGGCAAGACGGTTATTTTTACGGATTTTTAAAAAGCATCTTTGATGAAAATAACCATTTCCCTTCTCATTTCCGAGTTAGGGGATTTTTCCTCATTTCTAAAGTCCCAAGGACCAGTTGTGATCATTCTTGATAGTTTCTAAGGGTTTGGGGTTGTATGGGAGTAAAATTTGACTGGGTTGTATGGGGTTGTGTGGGCAGTCGACTGGGTGAAACGGAGGAAATTTTTCTTCAAAACTTTAAGGTCTTAGGTTAAGCCAATCTAATGGGTCCTTAGCCAATCGACTGGGTCACTCAGCCAGTCGACTAGGTGGTTCAGCCCTGTTCTGACCCTGTTATACTATTTCGCTCATATCTCGAGCTACGTGTGTCAGATGGAGGTGTTCTTTAGCTTTTTAGAAATATGACTTACATCTCTTGATGTTAGGCTTTTGAATGACCTCATTTGAATCGTTTTTGAGGGTGAAATGGTCGTTTGAAGGTGACGGTACATTTTGAGCCTCGGCACCTCACGACGGCCGTTTTCTCAAAATGTTGTAGTTTATGCCTCGTACCTTCAAATTCGGTTCCATTTGTTCCTATAACTTCTTTTAGGTCCAAACCTTGTATTTATACCTTGTAATCACTAATTTATCCCTGTGATGATCATTTTACCCTTTTGTGGGCGTTTAATGATTGAAGGTCATTTGTTCTCAATTCCTTTTACTTCCGTATTCACTCCCTTAGCTCTTAGGCTCAAGTTTCGGAGTCCTAGGAAATTTGGGGTGTGACAACTTGGTATCAGAGCGTACTATTGAGTTTTCTAGTACTCGTTTGGGCATGGAGTATATTTTTCATTGTTATTCCATGTATTTTCTTGTTATTGTTGACACTAGTGGTCGTTTGACTTACGTCACCCCTTGTGAATTCGCTGATTCTCCGGGTCGGAGTTTCGGGAATTTTAAGGGCGTGACAAGAAGCATAAGCCTAGTCCATTTAAAAGAGGAATTTATTCCTAACTTACAAAATTGAAAGAGACATAAGCCTGGATCATTTAAAAAAAATAAAAAAAGAAAAGGAATTTATACCTATATAAAAAACAGAGGCATGTACCTGAGCCAACTCAACGAAAATTTTATTCCTATAGTTAAATCTACCAAAAGCTTGTATGCCAGAGGCATACACATACTGATGAAACAAGTAATCAGTTAAGACATACAAACTTTGGAAGATTCAGAATAAATAAAAAAATAAGATTTTTTCATTAAAAAGAAATATGTAAATTTACCCAATTGGCAACAAAAGTCTAGAAGACAGATTTGATGAACAAAACTAAAAGGGGAGATTGCTCCTAATAAGGGGGAAGATAGTACCACAAATGAGATACATTACAACTTAAGACGAGAACAAGATACATATTGTGGCCCTATCAACATCCTTTACACTTTAAGAATGAGGAGGGGCTGGAGCCTCTGATCCCTAAGGGACAGCAGTAAGGAACTTGGAGAAGAGCTCCTCAGTTGGACTTGGGTCTAGAGCATTATAGGGAGCCTTTACACCAAGGTGCGTATCCATGGCCTTAAGGTCTGCAGGTTTTCTCTGTGCCAACTCCTTTAGGGCAGTCTCAAAACCATTTCGCCAGAACTGTCAAACAACGTAATTGTTGAAGACCTCGTAACGCGAATGCATGTCCAAACCCCCTTGGCGACACATCTCCAGCTCAGAGTGAGTAAGGGATAGGCGATACTGAAGGTTTTTAATCTCAGTATTCGCCTTAACCCTGCTCTCCTTTAAAGCAACATTCTCCTCATTCAAAGAAACAACTTCCTTGACCAAGAGGGTCTCCCTCCCATCTGCCAAGGCCAGGGCAACTTTAAGTCACATCGATTCACCAATCTGGTGGGCCAGCTCCTCAACATGGGTTTAGCAATTAAAGCACAAAGCCCCCATAGTATAAAAGGCCTGTGAAAAAACACACAAAAATGATTAGAGCACTAAAACAAAAATTAATGCTCAATAAAAAAAAAGAGGAAAAAGAGGGGGGAAAGAAACAAAGCATGATAAAAACTAACACAGAGGAAAAATGTACCCTTATCATCATGCCCATCACCCTGTTTGGCAACTCAGGTCCATCAAGGGCTTTGAAGGCATCCAAGTCCTCCCAGCTTCAGAGGGACTTGGCCATCTCTATCATGACAACCATAGTAGTGGGGAGAGAGGCACCCCCCTCCCATCCTCTCCAGCTTTTCCTTTTAATTTTTGCCTCTTAGAGGACCTCTCCTCAGTAGAAGGACGAGTATGAGAGGGAGTAGGCTGAGGCATAGAAGGGGCAGGGGACTGGACAACAACAGACCTAGTCGTTGCAACAGGCCCAGACACTACAACAGTCCTAGACGCTAGGGCTGCAATTATGACTGGAGAAGAGGTCCCCTCAGTAGCAAGATTGGGGGTATCCTCTAGATTGGCATCGAAAAGCTTGGGGCGGGTCAAGCGAATCATGTCTACACAGGCTCCTAGTATGGAAATGTCCTCCAAGTTACCAGGAGTCAAAAGGTCAGTACATTCAAGATGCTCAGACTAAAGTTTACTCTTTAAAAGCTTGACCCTTTTGTAAACTTTACTAAAAGAAGACCCTTTGCTACTGACGCCAAAAGACTCATACATATATTCAGCCCTATGGAAGTCACAGTTATGACACAGGCAAGAAACTATGTGCCCATGAAGAAACTTATAAGGGCTGAATTTGCCAAGACCGAAAACACTAGGGATAGGAAATGAGGCAGAGTGAGGATAGAACGAGGGACCCTTAATGAGGACCATCCTCTCATTCCATCCCTTTTCATAATCGATTTTTCCCTCACAAATGTGTCTGTCTTTGAAAGGGTAAATCATGAACCTCCCTAAGCAGTTGAAGATCTCCAGAACCTGATAGCACAAAAAGAGGTCATCAAATCCAAGATGCAGTCCAAAGTCGCGATTTGCTAGGATTAATATGGAAACAATTTGAAATAAATTAGGGTTAACTTGCAAAGGGGCTAACCCCAAATTAAAAAACACGAAGTGAAAGAGGGGGTAAAGAGGAAACCTAACCAATTTCACTTGGTTATAGGACAAAAGAAGGTCGTGGGGACCAACATCCTCACCCTGGGTAAAATCTAACTCAGGGTTGTAGGCCTCAAACTTCACGCCAGATGAAGGTTTGACCAATTTTCTAAGGGATTTGATATTTGGGGTTTTGCGAAGATTAGCAGCAAGTTTATCTGGGTTATAAGGGGGGAGTTCCTCGATGTCATCGGCCCTTTCATCTTCCTGAGGAAGCATCGGAAGTTCCTTGGTACGACTCTCTACAGATTCTCCACGAGGCCGAGAAACCAACTCCTCACTAGCAGAACTGGCATGAGATTCAGACATTCTGAAGAAGAAGAGAAAGCTTTTAAAAGATAAGCACTTACAAAAACGAAAAATAAACTGCCAGAAAAGATGACTGGAAGTAGCTTCGGCGAAATGAAGTCCAAAAAGAGGCAAGAAATTGCAGAAGGCAAGGATTCAGAGATTTGAAATCGAGAAGTTTTTGTGATAGAGAAAATCTCAAATAAAAGATGAAGATAGGTATTTATAGAGAAGAATGAGTATGTCCAACCATCGCATTAAATGGGATAGGAGGCGTTGATCGAGAAAATCTAGTGTTTGTGCAAAAAACTGCATCTACACACCGGATAGGATAATAATATAAAGCACCAAACAACTAGCTTAAAACTCATACATAAACATTGAAAAAATTGTGTTTGAAAGGAAAGACTACAAAGAAAAAAAAATACTACGACACGAAAAACAAAATGTAATCTCCCATGGAGGTATAAAGCCAAAAAAACTACCAGATTAGAGACAATTCATTCCACATATACTTCTAAAATGAAAACCTACAATTGAACAGAAAACTAATGCAAATATACTCATAACACCAAAAACAAATACTCAGGGGGGCGGGGGGAACATTTGAGAACCAATATGTGACAATTTGTCTTTATAATAAATGGTAGTTCTGAAGTATGTGTTTAGTACTTTATGGACCAGTTTAAATGTTCATTACCCATGTATCATGAATTTCTTATAGCCTTTAAAGGTAATATGTGGTAGCTAAGCACTGATTTAATGTGAGTTATTTTCTTATTAAATTTTGAATTTTAAGCAGTCATTTCCTGTACCATGGTGTTTAGCCATGATGAAGACAGACTGGATCCTAAGAATACCTCCACGAGTTAATGCATCAACATATGACCTTGAACACTATCATCTGTCAACAAAGAGAGAGAGAGAAAAAAAGAACAAAGAACAAAAGAAAAACAAGACGAAGTATTTTGGAGCTTATTATGTTATCAACTCAAGATTGAAATTGGCTTAATAAGCCATAAGCCCGCCAAATCTGTAATATGAACCACGATACTTGAGCTTGAATCAAGATCCAGTAAAACACAACCAAAAAGATACAAAATCAAGGAAAATCAATTGTGAACTCTGGACTGCAGCAAAACATTAATAAATTGCTAACCTAATCCTTGTTCCCATAGACATCACAGCATAACAGTATCCATTTCCAACTAAAGAGATTTACCAGAAGGGGAATATAAGCGACAGGCAGAAAAACTTTAAGGAAAGAGAACACCTGGGAAATAAAATAAAAGATATCAAATACATAAAACACACCTCATCAGTCTTTCCTCCCATAGTCTGTAGTCCCTTCCACCTTTTCTAGCTCCATCTCAAAGATACCTTTTACTGGAATCATGTTGTGATACCTCGCACCAATTGGCCAGCATAGATAAGCATCAAAAAACAAGCAAAACCAATATGCACAAATAAATTGACATATGCATCAAGCATAAAGTGTCTTTCGAGGATAACTATCATCTGACATAAAGTTCCATAACAAAAGAAACAAAATGAACTCTCTTACATGAAAGTATTATGTAGGGTGGCCTAAAAAGGATCATAACCCCCACTTTCATTGGTTGGAGTCTCCCATCCGGAAACCCCTTGATTGCATCAGCATATAAATGCACAAATGCATCCAGGGAATCTATGGAACGAGTAAGAAAGACAAGTGAAAAAGGAAAGGATATAAGAAGGATGGAGTCGACACAAAAACACATCAAACATAGATATATTATTCATATGGTAATAAATTATTCAAAGACTTCAACAACCAGTTCGGTAACAAATCCTCAACATAAGGGGACTAGCTTTCAACCAACAACAGAAGGATGTTGCCTGAAATAACTCTATCCAGAATTTAATACCAAATGCAATAACATTGGGGTGAGTGCAGAAAATCCTGCTGCAATGTCACTTAAATTTATTCAAACTCTAGCCCAAACTACAATAGAAAATTATAAGAAAATCCAGGTGCAATGATTCATACCAAGTTAACTAAAGCGAATGACTGGTATGTCTTTGTGATGTCCCACATCGACCGGGTAGAGGTCTGGGGATGTGCTTATATGTGCAGTGTTGTCTCCAATTGGTATGAGGCCTTTTGGGAGGAGCCCAAGAGCAAAACTGTGCGGGCTGGGGCCCAAAGCGGACAATATTATACCAAGTGTTGGAGCGGGGTGTTACAGTCCTTTTCTACATGTATACATATTTATATCTATTATATTTATCTTTCGCTAAAATACCTATGTTTTAATTTCACTACGTTCAAAATTCTTTGGATATAACTACAATACTTATAATCCTTATCTTTTTAAAATTATTTTTATATTCAATACAATGTTTATAATCATTTTGATAATCATTTTAATTATATTAGTGGTTATCTATATAAATTCCTCACTTCTAACTATTACCGTATCCCATTTGTTTCATAATCGTTTTGATATTTTAATTATTTCATAGTTTTTGTATATTTCTTATTTGTACATCATACTATTGAAATTCTTTCATTTTGACAAAATGGAATTACAAAATATTTTTATCTTTTGGCTCATTAACTTTGTTTTAATGGCTTATAACTACATGTGCATCGCACATGCTCATTACTAGTCTATATATATATGTATATGAGAACAGATCTTCAGATTTTTAAATATATATGTATATACTAGCATAGAGCACGTGTGATGCACGTGATTAAAAAAGAAATTTTTTGGAATATGGATTATATAAAAATTGCATAAATGATTGTGATGCGTGTCGTTAAGCGTATCAAATTAAAACCTTACTAATAATATATTTACGAGTATAGCAGTAGTAAGGGTCGATCCCACAGAGAATGATTCTATTTAATTTATTATTTATGCGAAAACTAAGACTCTGTAAATTCTAAATTAGCGAATAAGTAAACTGGGGTTGTTAAGATTTTAACTAAGAAATTTAAAAGATGAACTAAAATTAAATAAACCAACACAAGAAATAAATAAGATTAAAGATAATAATGAAGAAGACTTGGACAAAGGATCATTCGCCACCACTAGAGCATGACATGCAAATCAATATCAATAATATACCGATCTTCTATTGAGACTATCAACCGTAGATAGCAGACAAGTGCTCATTTCCCCAATCCCTCTTTAATTTGTTGCTAGATATAGACAAACGCTCTTATCTAATCTCTTCCCATTAAACAACCCTAAGACAAGCGCTCTAGGATTTAATCTAATGAAAGCATTACGATGAGAAATATAGGTTGATCTATGGCAATAAACTCAACAATCGTGGATTATTTAACCTAGGTTATGTCCCACAATGCAATTGAACGAAAGCATCCCGCAACCATTAACCACAATTTGCTACTAAGGGTAAGAATATCAAGACAATTACGTATCAAGAATTCTAACCTAACATTAGATTATCATAAGGTTTCATCTAGTTGGCCACTCAAATAAAAGAATATAATAATCATAAACCAATAATCATAGAGGAACATAAACAATCTCAATTAGAGAAAATAAAATATATTATTGATATGATCAATTCACATGATCATGTATAGGGTTTTGAAATCACCCTCATCCAAGAAAGAAAACCTAGCCTAGCATAATTGAAATAAACAAGAAAATAAAAACTAACGACATTAGATAATCAAGAGAATTGAAAGAGGGAGATGAACAATGGTGATCTTTGCGAATCTCTCAGCCGACAATCCTCTTCAGGGCCACCCTTTTATCTCCTTCTTTCTGTATTGCCCACGTGATATTGTTTTGCCGAGCAAAGCCCTCAAACTCTTGTGAAACTCCTATTTGTAGAAGTAGAGTCCTTGTTGTAGTTAACTTGTTGATTAATTGGCATTAAATCTTTATATTGACGTGTTTCTCTTGTATCCCGGGATCAAAATATATCAAACGTTGCCTTATATACATCCTGGAAATTATTTGAATGCACAAGAAGTCAATTGGGTCCCACCATACTCATCATATCCGACCATGGGCGAATGTTCGCAAATTGAGAACATTCACAATTTATATTGATCATCAATTGTTTTTCCAACAGGCGAACGCTTGCAAATTGCGAACATTCGCAATTTATTCACTGGAGTTTTTGTACTTCTAGCAGGGTAAACATTCGCAAAATGCAAACGTTCACAATTCATTCACTGGAGTTTTTCTACTTCTAGCAGGGCGAACGTTCACAAAATGCGAACATTCACAATTCTTTATTGTTTTTGTGTAGTTCTTTTCTCAATTCTTCAATTCAGGTCCACTTTGTGCACCTCCATGTCACTTGTATTTAATTTATAACTCACTCTCGGTCCTCTTTTGCTTCATTTCACTTCGGCCCTGGTTCTTAAATGGTCTTGAGCCGGTATTCCAGTTAATTCACCAAAATTAGCCCACTTTACACGTAACGAACCTAAAGCACACTTAGACAAGCAAACAGGGTAAAAATATCAAAATAGTGAAATATATGGACTAACAATACCGTATTAATAGCCTAGAAGGTATAACATTCGGCTCCTATCAGATTGTCAAGTGCATCGATCATTTCAAAGTCATTGAATCTCCAAAACCTTCAAATTATATCACAAAAAGTTGTTTTTTTTACCTCCATAAAATCGGATCCATTATGAAACTAAAACTAAAATTACATTTAATTTTGAGTCAATTGATTGATGTACTCTTTAAGTTACAAGAACCAAAGTAATGCAATTAGTGCAATCAATCTAATATTTAAAAAAATCTTATTTATCCTAAATCAAAACTTTCACATGAATTACTGACTTTATGAATTAAAATGTTCCTTTGTTGCCATATGTTGCATCAGTTAAACGGAAATATTGATTTTCAGCAATATCAAGTTACTAATTTGATGTTGCAACAAAAATAATGATAATAGAAATTAATGATTATTTATTTCATATAAACAAGCTTTGCATTATATATAAATATCAATATTTTATACCTAAAGTCCAATTTAAATAAGCAAGTAATTATAAACTTTAACACTCGAATTGGGAAGACATTGGATGCCAATAACAAAAGATTAATTATTTATAAAAAGATTCATCTAAATAAGTAAAACTTTTAAAATAGTTAGATTGGTAAAGAGAACAACTACCGAGAATGAAAATAACTTTTCAAACAATAATCAAAGTACCTTTTAGAAGACTGGGTCGTGTATTGAACTCCACTATAAAATAACATACACCAACACATTTACCATCTCTAAATAAGTATCAAGAATTTGCACTAACAAAGAAATCCCTAAACCAAGTATTTCTCAATGCTAGTATAGTAGAATACCTTTACGCATTCCTAATCTTTTCCTAATTATTCATCAAAATTCTATAAAATGATTCGTATCTAATTATCTTATGAATAAAGCCAAAGCAAAAAAAATAATAAATAAAATAATGAAAAAGTTGGATATTGAAGATAATGCTCATACCAATTGTAGGCATATGTATTATTTTATGGTGCACTCGACTCGTAGAAGGGTCTCATTTAGGGTCCTGGGCTACTGGGTAAAGTCTTGGACCCGCCCCACCAAGTTGGTATACGGGTTGACCCAATGTGTCCAACATCGGGGCGGATTACTCGTGGCAACTCAAAGCCTTCTAAAGGTGGTCCTTTTGTGGTAGTGCACATGTGGAGCTGAAGAGCGTACACGAGAGTAGTACCTCCATGGTCTACAACCCTGATGATGTAGCAGTCTCTCAAGGGCGTCGACCACCATTTTTGCACAGTTCTAGCAATATATGCATGTACTGCAAAGGCTATTGGGGAGTGATCCGTTACACGACTGATCCGGCTATGGCCACAAATGCTGCATAGCCGTGACACGTGGACAACGCGTCACCATCCTCACATTTTGAAGGGATTGGAAAGAGCATGTGGCATGGAGGTTAAGGGTGTAGTTTCAGTCAATAATGAAGGTCCATAATGGAAATTCCACCCATTTCTTAATGGGGAAGGAACATCTCTTATTGGCCCAAATTATGGCCCTCATCACTTATTAAGGACATGTGGATCATTGGTAAGACTTGGGGACCACTCTCATTAGGGAAACATTTTGAGGAAGTCACCTATAAATAGAGGGCAATAGTGCATTGCCTAGGGATCCGTTCCCAACATTCTCATTTTTTCTTTTCCTTTATTGGAGGCTCTCTCTCTCTCTCCAAGGACAATTGCTCCCTCTTTTTTTCTTCTTCTTTCTCCTCTATGCTTCGGCCATGGAGGCTTGATTTTGCCTTTACCACATCTCACCCTTCTTCTCTACTAAGCTTCTCTTCTCCTTTCTCTTGATCTTTAGCTACTTTGGGGGTATTTCATTTTGGGGATTTTGGGTTAGATCTATCAATACTCACTACCCACTCTTTATTTTGTGATGGGGCTACACTATTTGCTCTTCTCCAGCTTTTCTTTCCTTTCCATTCACCCTCTTTGCTTGAGATTTTGGTTATGGATCTTGACCCTTGTGTTCTGACTTGCTAGTGGAGCCTTCTCTCCATTTTTTCTCTTATTCACAGCTTTTCACCCACAATTTTTGGCAACCACAGTGGGAGAGAAAGGCAGGCCTGATGTAGGCAATGATGCAGCACTCACGCCAGTACAGGTGCCAACATCTATCCTTCATCGTGACGTCATGGTGACGCCCACGCGTGCGACTCCAGTATTGCCCCATGGCCATACCACAGCAACATCTTTGACCCTTTTTAGCTTAGCTCAGTAGAGTGTTTCCCCCTATATCACACTTGACCAGTTACATGCCATGATGGGTCGGGATGTGTCTCGACTGGGGCGGACTTGGTCAGCGATCCATTGCCTCCATTTCCTATCTCTGTCCTTCAGCAGCCGTACCCGACTGAGTATGTCGTGCCCTAGTTCAGACAATTCGATGAAAGGAAGGGCAACGCCAAAGAGCATATTAGGCATTTCATCAGTCATCTGGGGGACCACACCTCCAATGAGGTGTTGAAGTTAAGAGAACTCCCCAAGTCATTAACCGACCGTGCCTACACTTGGTACCACAACCTTGAGCTCGGATCAGTGACCAGTTGGGAAGAGATGACATCACAATTTTATAGCAAGTATTATTAAGTTGATGAGAAGGTGACTCTGCTATCCCTCACTAAGCTCACTCAAAAGAGCAACGAAGACGTGATGCCTTATGTGAAGCGGTTTAGGGAATGCACATTGAAGTGTTGTGAAGCCGCGAAGGAGGAGGAGTTAGTTCAGATTTGCATCGATGGGATGGATAGGGAATATTTCCTTTATCTAGTTGCCCTCGATATCCGGACCTTTTTTGATCTTATGGTGAAGACTATATATTTAGCCAACCGGGTGGCCAGTCCCCGATGAGGTCGTGTTTGGCAGGCACCATGCCCCATTTCTATCACAGTAGTGGTTATTAAAGATGATGAACAGTTCCTAGAGGGTCCTATAGAGGATGAGGATGCCTTTATGGCATTGGCTGACCAGTAGAGGAAGAGGTTTTGGCCGACTCCACCACATTTCCCCTATAGCCGTAAGTAGGTCCTTACAGTATTGAGTCAGTGGGTCTGTGATAAGGTCATCAGCCTGCCACCAACACTTGAGGAGAACCACAAGGATCTGGTAAATGATCCCCGCTTCTGCCATTTCCATCGAGGGACCAGACATTCATTGGTGGAGTGTTGGAGCCTTCGTGACATCTTCCAGAAGAAGTTGAAGTCTGGTGAGCTAGATCTTTTAAAGAAGTAGGATGTGCATGAAAATCCCTTCCCAAGCCACAATGCGGGAGTGCATGTCATCTTATGTGAGGATCGTGGTACTTTAGAGTAGTTTTAGGGCGAGGAGGTGGCCTGGTTGAATGAGCAAGCTCAGAAAGGCATCCGAGATCATATGGCTCAAATGACCGATCTTATGAAGGAGTTTTTTGGTAAGCTTAAACTTGATTCGGATTCCAGAGCTGAAGTGACTAAAGTGTTGATTAAGGTTGTTTCTAGAATAGATACAGAGCTAGGGAGCATGAGCCAACTACCTCGATGAAGCCGGACCATGATGGACATGTGACCTTTTCTGAGGCGGATAAGCTCATCGAGGGGCCCCATAATCGCCCATGTATGTGCCTGCAACTATCAATTGAGTGGACTTCAAGAGAGCATTCTTGGATAATGGTGCATCCATCAATATCATGTCAGTCACCATCATGAGGGGGCCAGGATTAAGGAGGAGTCCATGACCGGGAGGCCGATCGATATTTCAGGTTTCAACAGGATTAAGCAAAGGACATTGGGTTATGTTACTGCTGATCTGTAGGTTGGGGACATTCGAGGACCCATCAGGTTCCATGTCATCGAAGGGGAGCCATCCTATCATGTTCTCTTGGGGAGAACTTGGATACACATTCATGGTGTAGTTCATTTCTCGTATCACCAGGTTATGAAGGCCAAATGGGGCACTGGAACCACCACTGTCAAGGCCACGAGGAATCCATTTTATCTCAATAAAGTACATTTATATGATGCAATTTATTTTACTAACTTTTATGCTACAGAGGAGGACCTTAAGGAAGGTGATGTACATGTTACTCCGTTGCCTAGTTGGGAGGAACTTGTTGAGTCTGATGACGACGATGTGATGGTGGCCATTTCCTAAAAGGGGAAATGCAAGGTTGAGAGCGGTGATGAGCTTTGTAGGAAGGTTCACAAGGCTAATGGGAGCTTTGTTTACCAATTATGACAGTGCGAGGGGCCGAACACCCCAATACAGGTGCATGACCCTTATAGCGACCATTGCTTGGCAGAGGCATTCGCTCCCGTCGAGGACTCAGTGAAGGAGGATGATCAACAAACAGGGTTAGTTGTAGCACAGAAAAAGGACATTGAAGAGGTCGACTTGGCCAAGGCTGAGGAGCAGCACCGTGTGGTATCTATCAACCGTGATCTACCTGTCGAGTTCAAGGAGCGACTAGTGAGCCTACTGAAAGGGTACAAGGATGTGTTCGCTTGGAGTTATGACCAGATGCCTGGACTTGACCCCAATTTGGTCGTGTATCGTCTAAATGTTGGGCCCGAATCTGTGTCAAAGAAGCAGGTTACCCGGGTGTTTATACCAGAGATTAAGGGTTAGATCAAGGAGAAGGTCCAGTGTCTATTACAAGCGGGGTTCATCAGGCCCATTTAGCATCCGACATGGTTGGCCAATTTGGTTCCAGTTCAAAAGAAGAATGGAAAGGTTTGCATCTGCATTGACTTTAGGAACATCAACAAGGCGTGCCAAAAGGATGAGTTCCCATTACCAAACGTCGATGCCATTTTGGATGTCACTGCTAGGCATGGGATGTTTTCCTTCATGGATTATTTCAGTGGTTACAATCATATTAGGATGTCTGAGTAAGACACGTCCAAAATCGATTTTCGTACTCCAATGGGGAATTTCCATTTCACTGTAATATCGTTCGGGTTGAAGAATGCAGATGCAATATATCAGAAGGCCATGATCGTTATCTTCCACGACATGATTTAGTCAAGTGCTATGTGGAAGATTTAGTGGTAAAGTCAAAGCTACTTGTGGATCATACTGACCACTTAAAGAAGGTCTTTGACAGATACAGACCCTACCAACTGAAGATGAACCCAGCAAAGTGTGTTTTTGCCGTGACTAGATGGAAATTTTTGGGGTTTGTTGTGCATCAGAGGGGCATTAAGGTTGATGGTGACAAGATAACAACTATCATTGCACTGGACCCACCACATTCATTGAAGCAGCTTAAGGGATTTATTGGCAAGATTTCTTATCTTCGGCATTTCATTCTTGACCTTGCTGAGCTCATGCAACCATTTCTACCACTTCTAAAGAATAATGCCATTTATGTTTGGACTCCCAAGTTCCAGCAGAGTTTTGAGGCCATCAAGAGGATCTTGGCGGCACAGGAAACCATGACCATGCCCAAGAGAGAAGTGCCTCTTCAGCTTTATTTTTCAGCGATTGATCATTCACTGGGGGTAATCCTCGCCCAAGAGGAAGATGAGCGCGAGAGGCCGATTTACTATGCTAGTAGGGTCATCCGTGGTACCGAGCTTCGGTACACTCCTGCGGAAAAATAGTGCCTTTCGTTGGTTTTTGCCGTAAAGAACTTTTGGCACTACTTATCTACGGACACAGTGGAGCTGATGACCAAGAGCGAGCCAGTGCACTGCATGGTGACTCAGCCTTCTTCTGGTGGACGTTTGACTAAGTGATTGATGGGCCGGTTAGGGATCGACATTCAGTGTGTTCGACCTACAACAATCAAAGGCCAGGCTTTAGCGGAGCTCTTATCTCACTCTTCTTGCAGCAATGGTTCAACCGACTTGATGATGGCCGAGGTTGAGGTATGGGAGCTATCTTTCGATGGAGCATTCACTTCCACTAATGGTGGGGTTGGTATTATCCTCACACCGGGCGGAGGTGGTCCTCCGGTTCATCTTTCCTACTAGCTTGATTTCCCTTGTTTGAACAATGAGGCTAAGTATAAAGCTCTACTATTGGAGCTTAGAGAGGCACAAAGGCAAGGTATCCGACGGTTAAGGGTGATTCTCAACTTATCCTTAAGCAGGTCACATGCGAGTTCATTGTGAATGAGGCCAACCTTGCTCCTTACTGTACCCAGGCACAACTTTTGCTTAAGCATTTTGATTCTATTGATTTCCTCCATGTTTTTAGGTACAAGAACCGCTTCTCGAACGCTTTAGCAACCCTAGCATCAAAGAGCAAACTCGACCAGGATAGCTTGTCATTGTAGGTTCGAAGGTGTTTTGCCCCCTCAATGACGGATGGTTCCGAATCGGTAAAGGTTAATGATTAGCGCATCTCTATCATGGAGAACATGACAAATGAGGGCTCCGACGGGTCATCGTCCAAAGGTTTTGTCATCATCAAATGGGATCTTTATTTCAAGGGACCTAAGGGTGTACTGGCATGTTGTGTTTCTGAGGAGGAAGGTGATACCATTCTTGAGGAGACCCACATGACTGTATGCAACGTGGAGGATGTTAGCCTTTACCGGAGGATCTAGCGTCGAGGCTTCTACTGACCTGGGATAGTGGCAGCCGCCAAAGATGTGCAAAGGAGTTGTGTTCTATGTTCTCGCAACCCTCGAAGCAATGAGAATTCCTTTCATACTGATTTGTTTGACTGGCGAGGGCTTTATATCGACTTCCTCCAGGAGAGGAAACTACCCGACCTCAAGTTGGATGCGACAATTGTCAGGAAAAGAGCGACACGTTTCTTCTTTCATGAGGGTGCTCTTTATCACAAGGGATTATGTGGCAAGCCACTGAAGTGCATCAACCACGAGAAAGCTATCATTGTCATGACTGAGGCGCATCAACGTGACCACCAGGGCGGCACAAAGTTGTATCAGCATCTGGTTACCTACGGGTACTATTGGCTCATATAGGAAAGGATACTGCTGCTCAAGTACAACATTATGATGCTTGTCAGAAGCATAATAATCTCATCCATGCTCCAGCTATTAGCCTTCGTTCTCTATCCATGCCTTGGCCATTCCACACTTGGGCGTTAGACATCATTGAACCAATCATGCCCAAATCAGGGGGGCATGCTTAGATTCTGGCAGCCACTAAGCTTTTCACCAAGTGGGTTAAGGTTGTTCAGTTAAGATGGACAGTTGCAGCTGTGGTGGTCAGGTTCATCATGGAGCAGATTATCTACAGGTTTAGGGTACCACACACACTTCTATCCGATAACGAGACGCCCTTTGTGAACAAGGATGTGGGGGCACTTTTGGAGCAGTATCAGGTGTTGTATCACACTTTAACGCCTTACTATCCTAAGGGCAATGGTCAAGCCAAAACCACCAATAAGACGCTGATTCGAATCATGAGCAAGACATTGATCATGGAAAGGGTTGGGTTGACCAGCTACCAATGGCACTATGAGCCTATCGTACTTTGAAGTGGCGTGTAACTCAGGAGACTCCGTTCACTATGGTTTATGGGATTAAGTTTTTCCTACCAGAGGAGTTAGCGGTGCCATCTGCACATTTCGCAGCTTCATGTGGCCTGATGGCAATCAACAAAGGTGATGTATTGGAAGTGTTGGATAAGAGAAGGGATGCTGCATCAATAGCAACCCAGAAGTATAGGGCCAAGATTGCAAGAGCTTACAATACTTATGTCAGAGAAAGGGTTTTCATTAAAGGAGACTTAGTCCTGAAAACGGTGAGTGTCGTAAAGAGGGGCCAAACCCAGGGAAATTTGCACCTAAATGGGAAAAACCCTATACTGTGACCAAGGCCTCACCCAATGGCTACTATAAGTTAGCAGAGGTGGGAACTGGATTCAGGACAGGCCCTCTTAATGCCAAATGGATCAAAAGGTTCTATCCTTAGGACATCTAACTTGACCATCTCTGACCTCATCGCGTCGCGCGTTGTCCAAGACATTCCATCCTTATTTCTTTATTTATTTATTCTCTTAGTTCCTTGCCTAAGTTAGATAGGTTGCCAGAAAAAGTGGGTCACTTCTTCATAGGGCCCCCTTTTCTCTATCTCTTTATTTTTGCAATTTCTTTTAGTTAGTTCTTGATGAAACAAATAAAAAGTCATGCATATGTAGGCATACATGTAAGCAAAAAGAGAAATCTTTATTTAATTAAATTTTTTATTTACAAAAGCGAATGTATTACTCTTTTTTGGGGTCTACAAGTTTTTTTTCTAAAAGTGTACAAGAGAAGGTTGGGTCCTCTATCAGGGCGAATCTTCAAAGGAGGGAGAAATAGCTTTGAAAGTGTACTCCGGTCTTCCTTTTCCATGCAAGGTCCACTGGAAGACGCAAATGCTACGTCATCTTTTCCCCTATCCACTTGCATGAATAGTTGTTAAGCCTGCGCCTTCCATGTGTCAATCTGCACACTTCAAAAAAAAAAAACATATGCAAAACCAAATAGCATTCATGCATCCCATACATACATGTTAACTGTAAATAAACCACTAGTTAGCAAAAAAATATGTGTGCATAAAATATGTGTCAATTAAAAAGAGTGCAAGGTTAAGCATGCCAAAGCACGCTTCCAAAAATAGTAGGCCCACCCTCAGGTAGACGTTTAGTGTAGACGTTCAGTGTAGCACTTATATGAATTTCTTCTTATATTTTCATTTTGTAAGTGATGAGAAAAGTTAAAAATGATTTTGGGAAAGAAATGACCGAATGGTAAATGAGTATTTTCATATTTGGAGCACTTAGTGAAAAGTGTAGAGATTTGGTTAAGTGTTGGTGTATGAATGACATAGTGGTGATTAGAGCAGATGACAAGGGGTAGAAGGGTAATTAAGAGGCTTGATGACACTCTTGTAATTAACGCCTAAGTTGAGAATAATTTGGTCATTTCCCCATTTCAAGTGGTGTCTCATTCCTAGCCCTTGATCTCATTCTCTCATCTTTGTTCTAGACCCTTGGATCATAAAGTCTTGTTTGGTTGGTACTTAAATGCAATAATCCATTATTTTTGGTCTTTCACTTGGCAAGACTTCATGTGAACCATTAGATGGTTTATTCATTCACATCTTTATTCTAAGCCCTTAGATAATAAGGCCTTGTTTGGCAAATTAATAGGTTTTGTGAGTGTTGTAATAATTCTTCCAATAGCAAGACTTATTTGTAGCCCTTGGATTAGGTCTTCACTTGCTAGCTTTATTATTGGTCATTGGATGGTGAGAGTTGTGAGTGGAGAATCTCTACAACTCTTAGGGTTAGCACACATTTGGCAAAACTTCTATATTGTCATCTTTTGCTCTCTCTTTTATCCCTCTTACTTCTTCTCCACTTAGGGGTTGATTTGATCACCCTAATTGGGAGTTTGGTGTGGCCATCAACATAGAAAATGTTCATGATGCTCTTGTCTTTGGTTTGAGCCAAGGATTAATAAGTGTTCTTCCTTCCTTATGGGTTTTCCATTCAAACTCTAGTTTAGGGTTTCTTGTTGAACCACTTCATAGTTCTTATTCTACTCTTGTGTTGGAGTTTAATTCCTTGTTAGGGGACTATGGTGAAGCTTTCCACCGGTTTGCTCCTTGGATTTCGGTGTTGGGGCAAGAGCTAGGATTTCTTGACCTTGCCTTGTGGTTGTGCTTTTCTCTTCAAGAGGTAGGGGAAAACTTCTTAAATAGGTCATCTTTCGATTGTGTAGGTATCAGAATTTGATTCTAGGATTCTTAGCCTTAAAATGAAATTGCTAAGTGTATCCTTGAAAATATGAAGTTAGTGTTTGAGCATGTTATATGACTTAACACTTGTGTATGGAGTACTTTTTATGGTATTGAATAGGGTTATGAAGCATGCTAGTTATGTGGTTGTTCTTGAGATTTCCTATATGCAAGTGTGCTTGTATGCCTATATATATGTGTATGTATGTGAGTCTAGTTATGTATATGTGTAAGTGTAGTTATACATATGTGTATGTGGGTGTTAGGAAGGTAGCCTTGGAATGAGATTAGGCTAGCTCTTTTGGGTAGCACCTTTGAGGTTATACAATGTGATTGGTGTAACTAGGCATCTCAACTTGGAGCGACTATCTTATTTCCCTTTTGTGAATGATATTTGCTATGTTGGGAATTGATGTTAGGTTGAGGTGTGATTCATCAAGACTTGCTTGAATTGAACTAAAAACATGTTTAAATGAATGGAATTTTTTTCCTTGTGAATTAAAGGATAACTAGATGATTTGGAACATTATTGTGCATAATAATGTATCCTTGTGAGATAAATGCTTTAATTGAGATAGAAGCATGTTAGGTGAATGAAAAATTATTATCTTTGTGCATTAAAGGATAACTTGATGATTTGGGATCATGAATGTGTATAATAAAACATACTTGTTGATTAATTGCTTTAAATGAAATTTAAAAGCATGTCGAATGATGAAAAGCATTCGTGTTAACATTTTGGGAATGTTGGTTATAAATATGATGTGATACATATTTATGTTGATGCATGGGTCATTGAGGACATAGTGCATGGGTACACCTTTTGTATTGAGAACTCAATTGGTGTTGGGCTACGTCTAGTCATGTAACCATGGGTGAGTAGTCTTGTATCGAATCGTCGCAATAATTGGCTAAGAGGTGTCCCCCACCTATGAAACTAAAAAGCCAAAAATGTGATATAGGTCATCCCATTCTCAAAGTCACGGGTTGTCTCGTGCATTCGGTATACAAATATTTTGTCACGGGTCGTCTCGTGCAACCATCTTCCTTGTTGAAGTGATAGAGAGAAAAATCACTTGGGAAGAATCGGTGCGGTACTCTTTCTCAGTGTACTGTTGTGGGAACAGTATGTATCATGAGGTGTATGAGTCACATTGCATTTGAGTTGCTAATATGTGATTTATGTTTACATGTGAATTATGATATTATTCCATGTGATTGAGGAGCATGTTTAATGTGAATTTGAGATATATAAATTCATTTGTTATTAAAATGCTCAAGTGAAATTGAAGGATGTGAAAATATGAATTGCATGCCTTGTTTAAAGTATAATATGAGATAAATTATTATATTGGTTGTTATGTGCTTATATACCTTGGGGGTGATATGAGTTGGTTTAATAACTTTCTTGTGATAAGTAAAGTCGGTTGTGGCTATTGAGTTGAATATGAGTTGAAGCCTTGAGAAGGCGAGTGATGGATTTCTGGTTTAGTTGGTGTTGGTGTAGCAACGTGGCATCAATGGAGAGATTGACGTTTTGGTTATGGTAGACGAGGTTATGAGTAAACCGAGTCGATTGTGTATTGATAGACCTATGATATTGTTAGAAACCTAAGTTAGGTGGTTTCGAATGTGGAATTAAGGTTGAAAGAATCGGAAGAGGTTCTTGGTTGAAACTAGTTGGTTCCGTGGCAACGACCACTAGGTTTCCTTTAGTGATCTTAAGAAAAGGAATGTCATAGAAGTTGAGAACATTCTTGAATAAATCATTGTAGAGTTTAGAGATTTGGATGTCGAACTAGGTATGGTTGGATTAGAGTTAGTGCATTTTCATATGGTCACTTGCCTTCCCTTCGAGTTGCATTTTTCCTTTGTTCTTCATTTCCTTGCTCAATTTGAGCGTCTCTAAATTTGTTTTGGTCTTTCCGTTGTTGTTCTGTTTGTTATCCCAAAAACTAATTTTTCATAACACTTGTATTTGAGTCCATTGGGTCTTTTAATTGAAAAACCCATTTTCACCTACCCCCGTGATGCCAACAAAAACTTTGAGTTTTGAAACGGTTTTAAAGTCATGAAATAAAAGATTTTGACTTTTGAAAGTCGGTGGTGTATAAAACGGAGACCGGGGGGCAAGACAGTTAGTTTTACAGATTTTCAAGAAAGTGTTTTTGATAAAACTAAACCGATATTAAATGATAATTTTCTCATTTCTAAAGTTCCTAAATGAGTTGAGTCATTTGTCCCATGTTTCATAAGTGTTTAAAGTGGTTTCAGACCATTTGGAGTATTTTTGGGTCCGTGAGTCGACTGACGGAATTTCGTCAACTGACTAGCAAATAGCCTCAATTTTTTTGGTACAGTCATTCAACTGATGACCCCCATAATTCGAATGATGGCCCTTGTCAGTCGACTGATTTTCCCAAGGTGTCCCAGTGTAGTCATGTTTCGGCGTTGCTTCACTCTTTTGGTCATATCTGGAGCTACAAGTGTCGGATTGAGGTGTTCTTTAGCTTTTTAGAAAGCTGACATAAAGCTCTTGATGTTAGGATTTTGAATCACTTCATTAGAGTTACTTTTGAGGGTGTAATGGTCGTTTGAAAGTAATGGTATGTTATAAACTTCGGCACGTCACGACGGTCGATTTTTCAAAATGTCGTAGTTTCCTTCTCGCACTTCCAAATTTGGTTCCGTTTATTCCTAAGAATTATTTTCGGTCCAAACCTTGTCTTTATACTTGGAAATTACTATTCTACCCCTGAAATGACTATTTTACCCTTGAGTGAACACGGGTGTTTAAACGGTCCGTTTAAGGTGCCGTTGGATTTGTTCCACTTTTATTTCGATCCCGAGTGATCTTGTTGATGTCTTTTAGACGTGAAAGGATGTTTTTACCCTTGTGTGGGTGTTTGATCACTATAGGTCAATTATTTTCATTCCTTCCATTTTCCTTTGGTTTTCGGCAACCTTCGTGACTTCCCTTAGGTTGAAGTGACTATTTTATCCCTGTGATGGATTTACGGATGTCAGTAGTGACATGTGAGGTGATTGATAGTATGACTTGATAATGATTTGAGGTTTTAGAGCTCGGTATGCTCTGTGGCCTAAGAAGTGTGAGTGTTATCCTTCTTGGAGTGTTATGAATAAGAGTATTGCTCCTGTGATTGTTGTTTAGTGTTGAGTTGATTGTCAGTGTGGGACTGGCGGGTACGGTTTGTGGTGATATATGTAGTGGTCCATACTACGTGACTTGTATTGTTGTATTTATCTCTCTATATATATACGTGAATATATATATATATATATATATACATGTGTGCGTTGGTATATGTTTTTGTGTTATAGTTTCATTATGTGCTAGTTGCCTTATTTGTTGATGCATAGTAGGGAATTAGGGGGATGTATTTCCGGGGTCTTGTATTGGCGTGAGTGTCATGTGGGACATTTGACTGACCTAGGGTAGATACATGTACACAGGTTGGTTTGCACTCGACTTGGACGGTCGTAGGATGTGACAAGTATGATTTCTTTCTCCTACGGGGCTTCGATGAACTCACCCCGGCGTTCTTTTGCCTGGCGTCCAAAACACCAGTTTGCAAGAAAGGTTTTGGCTATCGATTGCTTGGGGTGCAATGGGACTTTCTTTTGTTTTCGAGTTACAGGATGACTCGTGGCATGGATACTGTTGTGGGATTTGGGACGTTCATATATAGAGTTGTTCACTTTTGTTTTCCTTTGCTTGTCCCTTGTATTGGGACTGTTCTTGTATCTCTTGGGAGTCAGTATGTTGGCATATCCTTTCCTTGTATTCGGTATCAGTGCATCATTGTATAGATGTATTATTTTGGCACCTCAATGTGCGTTGTGTAACATTTGGTTTAGCTTCCGCTTGGTTTTGTATGGAAATTATTGTCATTAATAATATTTCATTCATTTTATGGTTGTTTAGGACCTTAATTGATTGCTCGTTTTATGGATCACGACCCGAATTTCTCGGATGTCTTGGTTCGGGAGTCTTTGGAAATTTGGGGCGTGACACTTGAGGAATTGGCTGGTTAGGAACAGCAGGGACTTGGTTCTGTGGGAGCACATCAAAGGGCTCCAAAGGGATAGTGCAAACTACTCTATTTGATCTTGATCTCCGCTTTGATGGGAACATGTCACGGGAAAACACCTGTACACCAGCAACATCATGCCTCACAATAAAGCTAGGAATTCCTCTGGAAAAGGGAGTGGTGGAATAGTGCACCACCGTATCATTCTTGTCAATAACCCTGGGCTCACTTCTGTGAGTTGATGACTAGACAAAGGCCTGCAGGGCATCAAGGTTAGCTCTCCAGAAGACACCAAAAGATGGTGTGATATCACCACGACGGAGACATGAGGGCAAGGCAAAAGGATGAAGAGGACTGTTCAAAGATGGCAGATTCTCAACAAGGAATCTTTCATAACTTAAAGCAAAACTTGTTGTATGGGATGATGCAGATAGAACGCCTTATCGAAGCCAAATTGGTGAGTGACCCTGTGAGGATTATAGCTCGCAAGTGGCAGACTATCCTCGAACTAGGTGGGTAGTGAACACTTTTTCGAAACCAACAAAATTTCAAAATCAGAATGGGACGAATTGGGGGTAGGATTGAGCATACGGGGTTCTTCACTAAAGAGGGACTGAGTAGGGAAACCAGACAAAATTGCAGAATAGGGCATAAATTGAAATTCATCTTCCATATCCAACACCAGACTAAAGTCATCACGGAGGACAATGTCAGACCATCTTGGGGCACATCTGAAGCCCTATCGGTCTTCAAACGGCCTGATAGCCTCAAGAGTATATGGTGTAGGGAAGAAATCTTAAAAGTGCTCCATTATAAAAAAGGACAGGAAGAGGCTGGATGCAAGTTCCTTCAATTCACAATGGCCTATGGAATGGCGCATTCCAGCCACCATGGAGTCAAACCTTTTGTATAGAGTTCCAAGGAAGAATGGCCCCAACATCATGGTCCTACTAAGGGCCATCTGGGCCGCCAAATTGAAGACTCTCTTACTTATGTAGTCATTAGGATTCCCTTCAAACACATGGCATGTAAGCTAAAGTGCAAGAAAAACTACTAAGTGATGGGGACTATTTAAAGGCACACATTGGGTATTGTCTGGGGGCAGGGGCCGACCTGATGAGGGATAAGTAAAAAAGTATTTGTCCTAGTTGGCAAATTTACATTTTCCCTTCTTCTTCTGTGGGACATTGAGGTATGAGGCATGGGTGAAGGAGGCTTATTGGAAATCTAAAGTGGCTTGGCATTCTGGAGGAATGGTGTAGGGCTTGAAATCATATTCCCCAATCAGAGGAAGATGCATCAAGGACTTCACATCCTCCAATGTTGGGGTAAACTCTCCCCAAGAGGCAACGAAAGTGTGGGTATCTGTATTCTAGTGAGAGATTAAGGCTTGTAATGAGGAGTTTGAGCGCCGGATGTTGACACAACGGCTTGAGTCGATAGTAGTCAGGACTGAGGCACAACTAAAGGTCTCCACGTAGTCCGGCCTCGAAAAGATGTGTTCACACTAGTAGTCCCATTCAGAGGCTTGTGTTGTGTGGCCTTCAAATTGGAGATTCGAGTAAGGGTAGTCACCCCTTTCAATCGGGAATCGCATACTTTTGACCTTCTTTCATTGGGTACCCGATGTGGAGGGGGCATCGCCCTCTAAGAGTACTGGTTCACCCAAAATTATAGAGTCCGGGCGGTAATGTCGGGCCTAGTGCCAGAAGAAATTGACTTCTTTGCCGAAGAAAGGGGTGTGTCGTCATTGGGGACTGTACCATTGTGCGTCTTTGAGGGAAGCATGACTCCTTCAGAAAATGGGGTTTTTCTTCTCCATCTCCTTTTCGCTTTCTTTCTTCTTCTTTTTTTCTTTCAACCTTACCTCTTTCTCTCTCTCTGGTTCACTCTTACTTCAAGCTTTTTATTTTTCTCACGGTGTATTTAGAATTTGTAGGTTCTTACACTTGATGATTTTACCCCATTTTCTCAATCTGGAGAGGTATTTGTAAGCCGCCTCTCTACACCTTCCCCGACCTAACTGCACCAATTCCGGGGAGTTGCATCTAGCGAAGCATCGCCATAATGGGGGTGACAAAAAGGTGCCTTTTTGTAGGAGGTTGCCATTATTGTTTTGCCTCACTTCTCTTTTTTTTTGCGTTTTGGCACCAGTTCATTTTTTAGAAGGAAACTATTCATTCAAAATTTTAAACATACCCTATTATATATCTATATATATTTATACATACACACGTGGGTATATGCATACGTGTACAGTTTTAAAAAAAAAAAACCTTTATTCCAAAAAATATATATACAAATATATATAAATATGTAGCATTTTAATTTATTTTACTCTTTATTTTTACCATGTTATTTACAGTGATTGCTAATCAAATCAAAACCCCTTTCGAAAACTATTATTTTATCATACCCTCCCATGTGGTTTCCTAAACATATGTACCTATAAAAAAAATGGTTGTTTACCTTTCTTTTATTTTGCTTTATTTTGTTTTACCTCCTTCTTCCTCATTTACATGTTTTATTTATTTCTCAGTTTCACATTTTTGAATTTCATTTTGTTTTTGTTTTTTTTACTTTGTCTTTGTTTATTTTCTTTCATTGTTATCGTCTTTACCATTCATCCAGCCATCTCTACTTTATTATCGTGTTTATTATTTTTCATATCATATGTTTAATGTACATATATACACTATAAATACGTATCCTTATATATAAATAGGGACAATGAAAATATAAATAATGTATATACGGGGCATGCTGTGTGCATGCAAGACCCAACATCGGGGTGGCGCCTCACATGCATAGGGGGCAAATTGTAGGCATTGGTATTATTTTAGGGTGCACTCGACTTATAGAGGGGTCTCCTTTAGGGTCCTGGGCTACTGGGTAGAGTCTTGGACCCGCCCCACCAAAGTTGGTATATAGCGGATTACTCATGGCAACTCAAAGCCTTGTAAAGGTGGTCCTTTTGTGATAGCACACATGTGGAGCTGAAGAGCGTACACGGGAGTAGTACCTCCATGGTCCATAGGTACTGATGACGTAGCAGTCTCTCAAAGGCATTTACCACCATTTCTGCACAATGCTAGTGGTATATGCATATACCACTAGCATTGTGCATATACCACTAATCCGATTAGTGGTATATGCACAACTAATCCGATTGGGGAGTGATCCGTTGCACGACTAATCCGATTGTGGCCACAGATGCTGCGTAGCCATGACACGTGAACAGCGTGACACCATCCTTATATTTTGAAGGGATTGGAAAGAGCATGTGGCATGGAGGTTAGGGGTGTAGTTTCAGTCAATAATGAAGGTTCATAATGGAAATTCCACCCATTTCTTAATGGGGAAGGAACATCTCTTATTGGCCCAAATTATGGCCCTCGTCACTTATTAGGGACATGTGGATCATTGTTAGGACTTGCGTACCACTCTCATTAGGGCAACATTTTGAGCAAGTCTCATATAAATAGAGGGCAATAGTGCATTGCCTAGTGATCAGATCCCAACATTCTCATTCTTTCTTTTCCTTTCTTGGAGGCTCTCTACTCTCTCTCTTTAAGGACGACTGCTCTCTCTATCTTTTTCTACTTTTTTCTCCTATGTGCTTCGGCCATGGAGGCTTGATTTCGCCTTTACCACATCTCACCATTCTTCTCTACTAAGCTTTTCTTCTCCTTTATTTTGGTCTTTATGTACTTTGGGGATATTTCATTTTGGGGATTTTGGGTTAAATCTATCAAAGCTCACTACCCACTCTCTACTTTGTGCTTAGGCTACACTATTTACTCTTCACAACCTTTCATTTCATCTCATTTCACCTTCTTTGATTGAGATTTTGGTTATGGATCTTGACCCTTGTGTTCTGACTTGCCTTTAGATCATAATTAACTTTCCCATGTGTATAAGAAGAGTGAACACTAAAAATATTAGCAGGTTGAACAGCTTGATCAACTCCCTCAATAGTGTCCAGAGGAGTCTTAACCACCACCTCCTCCACATCATCAGCATCTTCATCTTCTTTTTGTAAAATCTGGAAATTGTTAGAAGCAAGGGGATCAGTCTGATGGGCATTCAGAATTGATTTGTCTCCAACAATAATATCATTAACAATCTGAGCCTCACTCACAACTTCAGTTGTACTCTTATTATTTTTATTCACAATTCTCCATTCAGTAGTGACAGAATCTTGTTTAGTGGTCTTAACTTGGCCTCCATCTTGGGAAACCATATTTTTAGGACATGATCTATCCTAATGACTAAACACACCACAACTTGCACATCTAGGGGGGACCATTGATATTCAACATGAATAGTTTTCACCTCTCCAGAAGGCAAAGTTAAATCATAATCTTTCACCATATCATTCTTGGCTGACATCTTCACATAGACTCTTGTAAACCCAATTATGTCACCCTTCTTAGTGGGTGAGTTTGGATACAATGAAGTACCTAAAGCACTATCAACATAGCTGAGACCCAAACCTGACCAAAATTATATAGTGACTCCATATAGTTTCACCCAAATAGTAAGAGTAGAAACTATTTTTTTATTCAAAGATAATCCCTCCTTCCATTTTTACAACACTATAAATTGATTAGCAAAATGCCATGGCCCATTCTCAAGCACCAATTCACATTCATGCTCAGAAGCAAATTGAAAGAAATAAAATCCATTTTTAGCTCCCAGCACTTTTTAAAGACTTGTAAAACCCCATAGCCTATGAGCAATTGAGTTAACAACATGATAAAGTAGTTTCTTATCCAAGAAGTATCCAACTAAACATGTCTTCCATTTTGAACAACCTGCCATAACTACTTCAGGAGGAGGAATAACTACAATTCTATCACCAACCCTAGTTGGAGGGTAAAAATCAAGTTTCATCCTAGGGTTATTGATAGGAGTGGCAATAGCAGCCCAAGTTTTGCCTTTAATAGGGAGGGCATTTTCTGCTTGCGACTTAGCCTGCTGCAAATCACCTTGAAGGGGAGGGAAAACAGACTCATCTCCAAGATGTGTATTAACAACACCAGCAGAAACCCTAGTCGTCATATTCTGATTGCAATAACCTCTTCCACGACTCTAGTTACGTCCCCGGGAAACATCTTTCTTATTTGTTATTGAACGAACCATATCTTTTACACTTTGAAGCTCTTTAAGCATACGCTGGTAATCATTGTCATCTGCCATTGATTAGGTTTTTAGAAACCCTAACCAGTAAGTGATTTAAAGTAATACATATTAAACAAAATATGGACAAAGAAAGTAGCAACAAAACGAAGAAGAAAAAAAGTAGTATGTAAAATCACGGAAACCCTAGTATTGAAACACTAGGGTTTAGTAGTGAAAGCAATGAATAAATTAAAGAAATTAATCATGAATAGCATTAACTTCAACTGGCGAATTAATGAATGAGAGAGATAAATATTCAAGAGCAACCCTAGGAGAAACCCGTAGCTAAGTAGTTGACTATATCAGCATACCAAGGCGATTCTACATTGACATGAAACAATTGCTCATCTAGGAAATAATCTTTAACCGGAGTGTCATCTTTAGTTGATTCTACCAGTAATCTTGATAAGTGATCTGCCACGACATTTTCCGTAACTTTCTTATCCCTTATTTCTAAATCAAATTCTTACAACAGAAGAATCCACCCAATTAGTCTAGGTTTAGAATCTTTCTTTGATAAGAGATATTTGAGTGTAGAATGGTCAGAGTACACTATCACCTTAGTCCCTAATAAATATGACCTAAATTTATCTAAGGCATACACTACTGCTAACAATTTTTTTCCGTAGTTGTGTAATTCGTTTGAGCTTCAGTAAGTGTTTTACTTGCATAATAAACTGCATGGGGTATTTTGTTCTTCCTTTGCCCTAATACTTCTCCTATAGCATAATCTGATGCGTCACACATTAATTCAAATGGTAGTGACCAATTAGGGGGTTACATAATTGGTGTAGTTGATAACAGGTTCCAAAGCAACTCAAAAGCCATATGACACTCATTATTAAACTCAAACGGTGCATCTTTCCCCAGTAAACTACATAACGGTCTTGCTATTTTGCTAAAGTTTTTAATAAACCGTCGATAGAACCCACCATAACCCAAAAATGACCGTATCAGCCGAACCATGGTAGGTGGAAGTAAATAAGATATTAGCTCTGTAACGTCCGGTATTTTTACAGGTTAATTTAAAATTTTTATTTAAACAATTATGTGCTTATGTGCTTAATGTGTTTAATTGTTTTAGCATGCCTTACATGTTTTACGTATTATAAAAATTGTACGTAGCATGTTGAATTTTCATTTTGAATTTAATGAAAATTATTGAGAACGATTTTGAGAAAGAAATGACCGAGGGGTAAATGAGTAATTTCACATTTGGGACACTTAGTGGGAAGTGTAGAGATTTTGGGTGAGAATTAGAGCATGAGTGGCGTTTTGGTAATTAGAGAGGATGACAAGGGGTAAAAGGGTATTTAAGAGTCTTGATGGCACTCTTGTAATTAACCCTAACTTTGGATGAATTTGGTCATTTCCACATTTCATGTGTTGTCTAATTTCTAGCCCTTGATCTCATTCTCCCATCTTTGTTTTAGACCCTTGGATCATAAGGCCTTGTTTGGTTGGCACTTAAATGGAATAATCCATTATTGTTGGTCATCCACTTGGCAAGACTTTTTCTCAACCATTGGATGGTTATTTGATTTCCATCTTTATTCTAAGCCCTTTGATGATAAGGCCCCGTTTGGCAAATTAATGAGTTTTGTGAGTTGTGTCATAAGTCTTCCACTTGGCAAGACTCATTTCTAGCCCTTGGATTCATTTCTTTTTTCCTAGCTTCATTTTGAACCCTTGGATTTGAGAAGGGTTAGTGGAGAATCTCTACACTTATGAGTTTCTCTCATTTGCAAGACATTCTCTCATTCATACAAAAATCTTTCTCTTCTCCCATAAGGTTCTTGCTAAGTTCTCCCTCACTTCACTCCTTCTTCTTCAAGTTGTCAAATTCTCTCTTCCTTGTGATGAGAATTTGAGGAAGGTTTGTGCATGAAAGTGGATGTTGGTGCTCCAAGCTTTCTTTTGAGCCAAATCTTGGTAAGTAATTTATACTCCTTTGGAATTTCTAGTATCAAACCCTAGTTTCTATTATTGAATTCTTGTCTTCAATTTTTGATTTATGGATTTGTCTATCTATAGCTCTTGCTTGAGACTCCATTGAAGCTTAGCTATCGGTTGGGTAGAGCTTAGTGTTGGCTTTGGAAGAGGTTGGGTGGATTCGAATCACTCTTGGAGACCTTGCTTGTTCTTGGTGCTCTTGATTGGAATTGAGGTAGGGGAAAAACGATTTGTCTTTGTTTTTGTATGAGGGTGTGTGCGTCTATGTGTATATATGCCGTATATATATATACAAGTTGGTCTTGATAGCTTAGACTATGATTTAGGCCCTTGAGAACATGATTTTGTGATATAAATTCATGTTGTGGTTTATTTCTTACTAAATATGAAATTGTAAGTATTGTGATGATGGTGGTGTAACATATGGCCTAATAAAATAGCATGTTGAGAAATGTTACTATAAATGTGAACTTGCTTATTAATTGTGAAATGATGAGCCTTGTAATAATTTGGATCCAATATAATATTATTTGATAGAAGCATGTATTGAGATAGCATGTGGTTATGATTGAGAACCTTCATGCATTTTGGGGTACATCATGTAGTGTCAAAACATGGGTGTACGTTTATTCGTGTTGTCCACGAGTCTTTGGATTATGAAGTCGTAACCGGGTTGTGCATATGAAGTCACAACCGTGTTGTGCATTTGAAGTCGCAACGGGGTTGTGCATATGAAGTCGCAACGGGGTTGTGCATCCGTTTCCGGATTTCAATGTCGTAACTGGGTTGTGCATTGAGTTTCACGGGTTAAGAAGGTGTACCATGGGTTGAGTCACATTGCACTCATATGTCATATATGTAATTGTGATAATCTTGTCAAGGCATGCGATAATTTTGAATAATTATGATGTGAGCATGTTGGGGGACTTGTTTGTGGGGTTTGAAGGGGTTCCAGATTGGCATGAGAGCCATGTGGGACAAGAGACCGACCTAGGGTTAGTGGCATGAACCTTGGTTGGGTTGAACCACTCGGACTACCGAGATGGAGGCAATGACGCTTCCTCTACTGGGCTAGTGAGCTCACCCCACGCCTTATATATTTTTCAGGTGATGATCCCGTTGGGAGAGTTCCGTAGTCTATCCGTGGACGTGTGGATGTATGTCCGCCCTTTTGTGCATGGGAGGCGGACCACACTTTTATTTTTGTTGGGCGTTAGGCCGATAAATATGTTCCTTTTTCATATGTAAACCAAACTTGTAAGACTATATTATTTTGATCCGGCTAGCATGTTAGCCGAGGTGGTATGGTCCATGTATATCCCTTGGAACGCTATGCGCGGGGATTGTATTCTTTTGGTGCACTTCGGTGTCGGATTGTGTATTTTGAACAACTACAACATATTTGGCCTTTGAGCGTTTAAATGTCACTTTTGAATATTTTACTTGGAGTTATGAACGTGAATTGGATGATTTGCTATGAAATGTGAGTATTAGGTGTTTAGCCGAAAACGGCGTTTTTGTAGGTTTTCAAACTAACCCTTTTCGATTTGAATAGAAAAACCCGTTTTCGCCTACCCCCGTAGCCGGTAAATTTTCTTGTTTTAGAAATGGTCTTAAACTCATTTTTCAAAGACTTTGAATCTTAGAAACCGGTGATATTTAAAGCGGAGACCGGGGACAAGACAGATAACTTTACGAACCTTAAATGGGTATTTTTGTTCAAAGTTCATGTTGTATTAGGATGACTTGAATCATAGATAAAATGTGCATCAATCAAATGTAGGTTGGGGAAATATTTTTAGTTGGGAATTCAATCACTTTTAGGGTCATTTTTGAAGCTTCGTATTGAAGCAGTCGACTGCCGAAGAGCCGGCAGCCGACTGCCGGAAATATGGCATTGCAACTTCTTTTTCCTTTAGCTTCGTCTTAGGGCAGTCGACTCTCGCCATTGGAGAGTCGACTCTCGCCATTGGGAAGTCGACTCTCGTACACGGGCAGTCTACTCTCGGACATTCAGGCTTGTTTCGACCATTTTCAGAAATTCATTTCTCTCACCTCGCACCTTGGATTTAGGTCCCGTTTGTTTCTATGGGCTCTCCTATGACCAAATTATCGGGATAAAATTATAAATGACCAGTTTAACCATGTAATGACTATTTTACCCTTGGTTAAAGAGGGGTACCTCAACTTTAGTTTTGGGTCAGTGTCGTCTGACACCACTTTCGAAAATTCATATCTCTTTGCTCGTGACTTCAAATTTGGTTCTGTTTGTTCGCATTGCTTGTGCTAGGTCCAAAGTTTGTAGGCGTAGTTGGAGATTCCCATTTCACCCCTGAATTGACCATTTTACCCTTGGGTAAACGTGGTGGTTGAAATGTTCCGTTCTAGGTACCAAATGTTCGGTTTACCTCTTTTCCGATCCCGTGGGATCTTTTTGGCATCTTTGAGATGTTGTAGGTCTATTTTACCTGTTTATGGGTATTTTATGACTTAAATGGATTTTATTTCATTTCTGTTTTCTTCCGCATTCACTCCCTTAGCTCTTAGGCTTGGGTTTGGAGTCCTAGGAAATTTGGGGCGTGACAAGTACAAAAAACAGGCTTTCCAAACGCACCTTACGATTTTTATATTTTTTTCAAATTTTACGTATATATTTTTAAAATTTATATGTATTATTTAATTTTGATATATTTTTTGAATTATGTATATACATATTTTTGAATTTTGATATATTTTTTGAATTATGTATATACATATTTTTGAATTTTATTAAATCGTATGGGTATTTTGTTTAAAAATTATAAGAAGGGGCTTTTTACATAGGAGGGGGGCAAAAATGATCCTTGTTTTCGAAATCATGGTTTACTGAAATTAACTCATTTATATAAGCAACCTAAAACTTTGCACAGTCTACTGCGCACTAGGGTTTCTTTCTCATCACCTCCGTTGTCGTCCTTGAAGGAAACCCTAACTCACCAGCAACAATGGCGGTCGGGTAGTTCCCTCTTCTTTCTCTTTCGGTATACATTTATGTATACATATATATTTTCTTACTCTACAATTTTATTCATAATCTTCTCATTTGCAGAAAGAATAAGCGGATTTCTAAGGGAAAGAAGGGAGGAAAGAAGAAAGCGTGAGTCACTTTCAAACCCTAATTTCATTATCTTATTATATATATATATATATATATATATTTATAAAAATATATATATATATATTAGTAATACAGATCACATATCATATGGGTATTTGACATTGTTACAGGGCTGATCCATTCGCTAAGAAGGATTGGTATGATACCTTCAATATTCAGTATCAGAAATGTGGGCAAAACCCTTGTTAGTAGAACTGAGGGTACGAAGGTTTGTCTTTCTGCTTCTATTTTACAGGTTTCTTGTGTAATGACTTCCGCTTAGAGTTTGATTATCCAGTATATGTGATTGGAGGAGAAATCTGTTTCAGTTATTTAGTTTTTGAATAATTGAGTAGTTGAATTGCCTATGATAGTAAGGGTTGGATTATTCACAAATGCAGTTCAAGCCCTTTTTGTTTTTTGCAAACTTTATCATGGGTTAATTGTTTTTGCAATTTTAATCATGGGTTATTGATGAAATTTTATAAAAGAATTGGTTTAGCTTACATTCAGAGGCAATCATCAGTAGTTTCTTTGAAGGATTCAGCTTGCAGCTAGGAATTGATCCGCTTGAGTTTTACTTTTGGTTCCGTTCAGCTGTTGTTGATTTTTATTGAAAGCTTGTAGCTGCTTTATTACCCAATTGCGGTGTTACAGTACATTAATTTGTTGATTTCTATCGAGATTACTGTTTTCGTCATTCTTCTCTGTGACTCGAAAAATTATTTAAATTTGGCCTCCTGATGAACTATAACGTATAGAAGAATTTAGATTATATTTAGTCGGAAAGATACTAAGATTGCGAATGGGAGGAGATGATATAATTCAAAGAGAAGAATGGTTCCTTGGCAAGTAAATTCTTTAGAAGTGTTTATTCGCATAAAGGATTAGGAAGGAGGAAAAAAAAATGTATCAGAAAGTAGGACGAGAAAGATAAATGCTATTCTCCCTGGGGTGGTGTTGATTATTATGTGGACTATTAGGCTAAGAGGTGCATTGTTTGATATAAAAACTGTATCATTTTTGGTGTGTTGTTGATTGGTTTGTTTGTCCTGTTCACACTTTCTTATCATTTACATTTGACCATGTTATGTGCTGTAACAAATTTTGTTTTATGTGTATGGTTGCATTAAGAGCTGTTAATTTGTCGCATTTTGTTCTCCTGATTACTCACAAGTTCCTCCACTGATTATAGATTTCAATATTGATGCAACTTTAATTTGTCAATCTGGTGTTCTGATCTGTAAATTACAGATTGCTTGTGAAGGACTCAAACACAGTTTTTGAGGTTAGTCTGACTGGTCTTCAGGATGATGAGGATCAGGTCTACAGGATGGTCAGACATAGAGCGGAGGATGTACAAGGCAAGAATGTGCTCACGAATTTCTGGGTATGCTAGCGAGAAAAAATTATTTACAAAGAAGCTCTAAATTAAATTCAAAGCCGAAATGGGGGTTCTCTTGCAGGGAATGGATTTTACCACAGACAAGTTGAGGTCTCTTGATCGCAAGTGGCAGACCTTAATTGAGGCTCATGTGGATTTGAAGACAACCGATAGCTACACCCTTAGGATGTTCTGTATTGCATTTACAAAGAAGTGACAGACTTGCTATGCCCAATCCAGCCAGATCCGTCAGGTTTGGTGAAGAATTTTTTTCCTTTTTGCATTTTCTCACTGCATATTCTAATTGTAAGGTCTATGTTTTCCTGTTTAATATTGGTTCTCTTTATTACCAGATTCGTTGCAAGATGGTAGAAATTATGAGAAACCAGGCAAGTTCGTGTGATCTTAAGGAGTTGGTGGTCAAGTTCATTCCAGAGTCGATAGGTAAAGAGATTGAGAAGGCAACTTCGAGTATTTTCCTGCTACAGAACGTCTTCATTAGGAAAGTCAAGATCCTGAAGGCTCCTAAATTTGATCTTGGCAAGTTGATGGAGGCATGTTTCTAAACCTCTCTAATTCTTTGTTTGGACCGGGAGTGTCAATTACATAAAATATTTACCTGTGCTCATTTTAGTTTATCACATATTTTAAGGTGACTATGCCAATTCTGTTGTGATAATCATGGGATATGTCTCAATTTCATTTTTGTTACTCGAGTAGGTTCATGGTGATTATTAAGATAATGTTGGTGTCAAAGGTGGAAAGGCAAGCTGACGACATTTTGGCGGAAGAAGCAACTAATGTAACGGTTGGAGCTTGAGAAGTTTTTCATTCTTCACTTTTTTTTCTTTTTTTTTTTCTTCTTAACATAAATCAGTTTGAAATCACATGCATTGCTTAAACTCGGAGATATCAATGATTCTCTGATTAGAAGTTCATTGAAGTTGCCTTTACTGAACTTTGATTAGGTCATATTTGAATTTTTGATTCGTTGGATGTTTTAATTGATATATGTACCCCTTTTTTTTTTTTTTCTTGCATAGATTTCCTTATGCTTCGTTTGGTAGGAAGGATTTGGAGTGATTTGGGGAGAAAAGAAAAGAAATAATAGAGTTGTGTGTTTGAGTTGTCACTAAGAGAAAAGAAAGGATTTGGAGGTATAGTATTATAACTACAAAGCTCTTGGGCGCTATTCCTTCAAAAATGAGAAGATTTGGAGAGAAAAAAAAGATAACAATTCTAAGTATTAAAATGTCAAAACTATCCTCTATAATTAAAAAAATAACTTTATTAATTAAATGCTATACTAGTCATTTAATTATTATTCTTTATTTTCTTTTCTCTTATTTGACTTATCCAAACAAGAATGATATTATTTCTTTTATTTTATCTTATTTTATTTTCTGTCCATCCAAACGAAGCCTTAGTGATGTTGTTTACTTTTTCTTGAGATATATATCTATATATATGATACTCCCTCCATCGCACAATAGTTGTCCAATTTGGACTTTTTAATATTTTATTGATTTGGATTGACTAGTGTGCAATTTTCAATTTTACCTTTAATGATATAGTATTATGGTGAATCCGATATTTGGTTAAAGTTAGTAGAAGAAGAGTAGTTATAGAAAGTTAAATTGGATTGGAATTCGAACTGGACAAGTATTTTGGGACAAGTAAAGTTGTAACAGTGAATATCTAATATGGAACCGAGGTAGTAGTGTTCTTTTAATATTATTGCCAATACACTCTTTCCCAAGTGGTCTTATTATATTTTGAGTCAATAATATATTTAAATATTCGATATCAATATATCAACATCTTGGTGTTAGAATGTTAGGCTGAAATATGTTGGGTTTGAATGGCAACAATGGAGACTGTCGCCGGGTAACAATGGTACAATTTTACGATTATATATCCAAAAACGACTCATGTTAGAAAGTACGTCCTTGAGAAGCGCTGTCGGTGATTTGAGTTGGACCCTCTATCAAAAAAATACTTCAAAGCCCAAAGATTTTTTAAAGACCGAATAATTTTAAAAACACAACCCAAATATCAAGTTACATACAAAAAAAATCCTTCGAAGCCCAAAAACTTTTTAAAAACCCAATAATTTTAAAGACACAACCCAAATATCAAGTTACCAAACCAACGTAATATATTAAAAAAATTTAACAAAAATAAAATAAAAATAGAAACCTATTGTAAACCTAATCTCACATAACTCCTAAGGCACATGAAACCACCTGAATACAAAAATACAAAGTAAAAAGTAGACACATGAAACCACCTGAATTAGCTAAGGCATAAGACAATTTCAATAGTTTGGCTTTACAAACCAAATCCTAAAATTTTGTGATGCTTACGAAATTTGTGTAATGCTTACGAAATTTGTAGTTTTTATTTTAAGGATCTTTATTATAATTCATTCTCAAATTTTGTGGGCGGATTTTTTATTATTATTTAAATTAGTGTTTGAATTAATTGAATCATGTACTAAGTTTATTTATAATATATATGTTTACTTATAATATGAATTATATATGTTTAGTTATTTTAATTTTTTTGTTTAAATTTGTAATTATATCAGATGAATTATAATATTTTTCTTTGTTTATTTGTATATTTTAGTGAATGAAATTCACGAAATAGATGATGATGAAGAATTTGGTGAGATGAACATCCATGATGTTGATAATGAAGATGATAGTATTAGCGATGTTGATACGACTTTATGGTGATCTTTTTATGTATATTTGTTGCTTTGAGTATTTGTTTGATATATTATAGAGATATTATTATTTAAAGAGTTAAATTAAATTAAATTACTTACGACTCTACGATTCCGATTCTACAGTCCCCCAACGATTCGACCTAGAATTCCGATTCTGACAGTCTTGATCCTAAAACAACATCGTAAAGTATGTTTCTTAGGCCTTGTTTGGTAACGCTGTGGTTTTTCTATTTTGCTGTGATTTTAATTTTTACAAAATTGAAAGCTGTGATTTGCTTTGCTGTCATTTTAAATTCATTTGTTGTGGAATATTTGAAAACAGAAAAATAAATATGTGTTTGATAACGAAAGATTAAAACTTAATAAATCAGGAACTAATTACTAATAAAAATAAAATAAAATAATTTTATTAAGATTAAAACTTAATAAATATTTATTTAAATATTTTTATTTATTTATTCTTAATTATTGATTGTTTATTCATTTTAATTTTGTTTATTATTTATTTTGTCTTATTTTATTTATTATTTTTAATTATTTATTACTCTTATTTATTTATTTATTCATTCATTTTATTTTATTTATTTATTTATTATTTTATTTATGTCTTTTTATTCAAATTTATTTAATATTTAATATTTATTTATTCCTTTTGTTTTATTTTATTTGTTATTTTTAATTATTTATTACTAATTTTTTATTTAATCATTGATTTATTATTTATTCATTTTATTTTATTTATTATTTATTTATTAGTTATTATTTATATTCATTATGTTACTGCAGGAGCGTTTTGGGTGTTTTGGAAATAAAAACTTAAAACAAAATCTTCAAATGAAGCTTCCAAAATTGTTAGAAAATTTTGGCAATTATTTTTTACTTTTTTAAAATATAGAAAAACAAAATCTATGTTACTAAACAACTTTTAAATTTTCATTTTTTTTTTTTTTGAAAACTAAAAAAGAAAACTCAAAACAAAAACGTTACCAAACAGGGCCTTAAGGGTCCCTTCAGTTGCCCTGTTTTGGAATTGCATTGGAGTTGTAATTCCACCCATGCAACTCTAAATACATTTAATTCCAAATACATTATTCGGATGAATTTTGGAATTCAAATACATTATCCTCCACTTGTAGTTGCACAAGGAGCCAAAAGAATATAGTCTGTTTCGGACATTTCCTAATGCATCGACACGACCCTGATCGTTCGGTGGCTTTTGAATTTCAATTATTTTATTTTTGTGAGTTTATGCTTTGATGACTTGTACTCTACTTATAGTTGACTTGTACCTTGCTCTGAATTGAGTGCTTTTATTCTTCTAAGTGTCATTCCAAATCAGACATTTTGCTAAAACTCTGGAATTAACTCATATTTTCATTAAAGCCCCTGCAACATGTTTAAACACACAACTTGGATAAAAATACAAAAATAATAGAATAAATAGAATAACAACGGGTTACTTAAGGACAAGAATAAACAATATTCTGGTCTCATCACCATACCAGGGTACGATTAGGTTAGACATCTTGCCAAAGTCTAACTTCTTCTTTAGATTTTCTAGTTTCTTCGCCCTTAAATTCCTATGGAAAGTTCTTTCGATTTCAGCATCCAAGGGAAGAAGCTCGTCACTTAGCGATCACATACCGCTCATACACAATGACCGATTTATTTTTTTTTTTAAAATAAATAAATTACTAACTAAACTAAACTAACTAATGAATGCGGTTTCCTTTTGAGACCACACATCGTTTCTCTGGTTTCCTTTTGCACTTCTCAATGCACCTTACAAGAACATAAAATCCAACTTTTAGAAACTAAAATACAATAATTCAATATAACTAATCTACTAAAGTATAGAATGTTTCCAAGATCCCGGAAACGGCGCTAAAACTTGTGGTGCAACAAGTCAGGTTTAAAATAGTGATTAAGAACGGATCCTTACAGTTACCTAGTTTTACCTATCACAAGCGTATGAATCATATTGTAATATAGTATTGGCTTGAGAAAGGGAATGTCGAACCCACAAGGACTTGTATTTCATTCACTTTAGTATGCTAGTACTGTTAAATTATGTTTTGAAAGAGTTTGAGATCTATTTAACTAATTTCACTAATGAATGACAAAAGAGTAATGGTGCGTTTGGAAATTAGTGTTTTCGTTTTCATTTTTTATCTCTTGAGAACAAAAAAATTTCTTGTTCTTGTCCTCAGGGTAATCCGGAAACAAAAACATGTTTGGTTGGAAATTTTGTCTAAAAATTTTCGGAAAAGAAAAAACACGTTTTTGAGATTTATTTGGAATAAAAAGTATAAAACAAATTGTCAAAGGGGGAGATTAAGTTTGACTTGATTGTCATCCCTTGTACAAACCAGCTACAATGTACACTTCCAAGTCTTCCATACAACAATGAACAAGATCATTCTGCTGATGTTCAAAAGATTAGCATACAAGAATATATATATATAAATATATAAGTAGTAGCATGTATAAAGACCACATCACCCCAATTCGGACAGAGTGTGACTAGTACATGCCATATACTTTACTCTAATCTACTCATACAACATGAATTTAAACTAACGCATGTCTATATCACCTCGCCGAGGCATGACATGTGTAAATCTAGAGTTTCAGGTGTTAAACACTATTGTGTAAAAAATCAAGGTATGTTGAAGAACACCAGATACACATGATTGGTTGAGATAATGCATTCATTCAATCTAAGACAATAATAGAATAAATATAAAACCCCTTATCATAAATAACTACGGTCACACATCTACACAATCATCATAGGTGTGATATTTAGTTTTCCCTCATAATAATTGAAACAAATAAATAAACTACATTACTTGGCTAGAGTTTTGCTAGAAAACCCTAGATACCTGTTTAGTTGCTCATGGTGGAAGGAGAATGCATCGTTGATGTAGAAACGCTATCCATGGTCTTCTTCTCCAGATCTCTAGCTCTTAAATGACTTACTTCTTTCAATGATGTAAATCTCCAGAGATAGTGCTCTGAAAATTATGAAATTAGAAGCCTTGTGGATTTGGTCCAGACCTTGGTATTTATAGAAGTGATTGAGAAGAGTCCTCTTGTATTGAACTTGTCCCACTTGGAGTAGGATTCCTCTTTAATGTGTTTCTCCTCAATTCTGAGCCAAACCCCTTTAATCTGATGTATAATAAACCCTATACACGTGCTTAGAGGTGTTGAAGTCGAACACAAGTCAAAAGAAGTTGAATCAGATTGGGACTCAATTTCCTAGCCAGTCCCTACGTATAGGCCCTACGCTTGAGTGTAGGCCAATTCCCTCATGCGTAGCTCAAGCGTAGTTTTGATGATTCTAGCCACTTTTAGCTACTGTATGTGTAGCTCAAGCGTAGTAAAATTCACAGAAATCAATTTTTCTAATTATTGTTCTGTTAGAACCCCCTCGACTTCGTTGGTATGTTTGTCAAAGTTTCGGCTCAGAAATGACATTTTTGCCCTTCGGGAGACACTTTTTGCTTGAAAACTCCTCTTTTGTTCTCTTCTTGGATAGACACAAGCGCATTCTTGGTTAATTAACCAAAGTTAACTCATTTTCTTTATTAAGCTCCTAAAACACACTTAAACATGCAAACCGCATAAAAATACCAAATAATGAAATAATAAGACGCAACAATATTGAGTTAGGGGCCTAGAATGGATAACATTCGGCACCTATCACACCCCTATATGTATATATTGCTAGTTCCTTAGCAATGAACACAGGAGAACTTTAAAAATATCTCGTGATGATTATCTATTCTAACTACTCTACACTAACCCCTTGCTTTCATGAGGGTCGACAATTACACTTAGCATCTGTAACAAGCCCTTTAAACCCCTAGGCAATGCCTAGTGGACGAGTGAAGTCTCGTGAGGGTTAGCTATACTACCCACAACCTCTCCATTCTTCTTTCTCACACATTCATGCATTCATATACTCATTAACCAAGCCATGCTACAATATACAAAATAACACGGATACAAATATTCCCACTCATTACCAAATAACAACTATCTCGAGTTAATGTTGAGAATGGTCCCCACTAGAGTAAACAACTTCGTTAATCTCTACTCCCAATCCAGATAACCTTCCGTGCGTAAGTGAACTCCCCTATAACTAATCAATCTACTTTTCGTATCTCTTCATCGTTTGCTTCTTTTGCTATGTTTTTCACTTCATCTTTTTCTTTTTTTTTTCTTTCTTTTTCAATTCATCATTTTTTCCTCTCTGTTCCTCTAACCTAGTGGCTTTAGCAGACGTTAGGCCAATGATCCCAAGCCAAACAACTTTAGGTCACCAGGTGTTAAAGCATCCCTCGGGCTTAATAATCCAAACCACATAGGCTCGATTCACAAATATTTTCAACTACTTCACTTTTCTCTCTTTTAATACTTTTTTTTTTCATAGCTTTCAAAAATTTTCTGACTCAAAACTCAAAGATCAACTAATTCAACAGCAAGGGTCATGTGCATGTGCTTAAATTCATTTACCTATATAAAATCACATCACCTCACTAACTCAATCTAATCATTACTCTCATGAGCGAGAATTTCGCATCAAATACTATTCATATATCATAAACACAAACTCAATCAACTTGTAATACAAAACACTAATGCGTGAAAACAAAGAATTCTTTAAATGTTTTTAAATTTTTCAATTTTTTTCAATCATTCCCTTTAACTAACTATACCTTCCCCCCAAACTCAAATTAAACCATGTCCTCATGGTCCACAATTGATAGGTGCTTAATATTATTCATTTTAATCCCCATTCTTGCTATTGTTACGTCTTTTCATTCCGTTATTTGGTATTTTTATGCCGTTTATGTGTTGAAGCGTGTTTCAGGAGCTTAACGAAGAAAAATAGCTTACTTTGCTTATTTCTATCCAAAAGGAGAGCTTAAGAGGTGTTTTCAAGAGAAAAATGGCTTCCGGAGGGCAGAAACATAGGTTTTTGAGAATCATTTTAAGCAAGTTGAGGGGTTCAAATGACATTATTCTCAAAAAAAGTTGGTTTTGAGTATTTTGTTACACCTGACCTACGCCCACAACAACAAAAAGTGGCTAGAAAGTTCCGTTTCTACACCCTAAGCAGACGTAGCTGAAAAATCCCTACACCCCAGGTGTAGTTCCCCTTATGCCCCAGGCGTAGGGGTCTGGCGAATTTAAGCTGCTGAAATTCCTGTTTTGCCCCAACTTGTTTCCCTTGTGGTGGCTGCGAATTTACACCTTGATGCACGTGAATATACACATATATCCATTAGAATATAGGGTTTTGATTTGGTTTTGTGTAAAATTACCAAAAAGGGCAACCATTAGGGTTTCCCTCGGCTTTGCCTATAAATATCAAGCTTTACATCAGTTTGGGGGAGCTTCTTTTGCACGTTAAATTTCTAGAGCAACCTCTGGATATATATATCTATTGAAGGTAAGAAGCTATACAAGACCTAGAGAACCAACCATGATCAACTAAACCGGTATCTAGGGTTTTCTACATTAATAATGGTGAGTGATTCTACATCAATAATGGAGTCTCCATCAGCCATGATCAACTAAACCGGTATCTAGGATTTTCTAGCAAAACCCTAGCCAAGTAATATAGTTCTTTATTTGTTTTCAATTGTAATGAGGGGAAGCTGTGACTATACTGTGATGATTGTTGTAGATGAGAGATCATTTTTATTCTTGATACAAAATTCTATATTTGTTCTAAATTCTTGTCTTAGATGGAATGAATATATTGTTTTACTCAATCATGATTATTGAACATGGGTTAGAACTCGGATGCTTAATTCATGATTTTATACACAATGGTTCTTAACACTCGAAACCCTAGGTTTACACAGGCCATGCCTTGGAGAGATGAGATAGACATGCTTTAGTTTAATTTCATGTTGTAGGAGTATATTAGAGTAAAGTAATGTGCATGTACTAGTCATACTCTGTTTGGAGATGGGTTGTAGCGAATCTGGTTAATTTTATCCTTTTGGGGGTCGTATTCGACTATTTGTGGTACGACCGATTCACAGTTATAGATCACCCTCTCACAATTATGTAAATTAAGAACTATATTATGTTGTTAGTGGTGGAGCGATGAAAACCCTAGTTTTCTCTCTCTCTTGATCAAATTATCAATTTAAATGATGTTTTAGTTAATTTTAGTTTAAATTCTCAAAAATCAAATCAAACTCTTTTCGAAACATAACTTAATACTTTTGAACAACTGAAGTGGATAACCAAGTCTTTGTGGGTTCAACATTCCTGTTCTCAAGCCATTTCTATACTATAATTTTACTTGTGCGCTTGCAAATAGGTAAAACCTAGGCCGTCTTAAGGATGTGTTCTTAACACATATTTTTAACTACCCTGAGCGGACATCAAGTTTTTGGCGCCGTTGCCGGGGACTTTCATTGCTTTAGTAGTTTAGTCGTATTGCGTTATTGTATTGTATCTAAGGTTAGAATTTTAATGTGATTGACAGGTATTCTGAAAAGCATATATGGAGATAGCGGAGCAGCGTGAAGTTACGTCGACGAACCTCTTGTGAGTTTTAGATTAGCTTTATTTCGCCCTTAGTTTTAGATTTATTTTCTGTTGATAAGTAGAGTAATTTAGATATAGTTAATTCTGTTTTCATAAATCAAAAAAAAAAAAAAAAAGAATGAATTTTTTTGCTTAGTGCATGATCGATAGGAGATCCCCTTTTGACCCTAATACTGTGTTAGTACCCTTTGATCCTAAGATCGAATGAAATTTTCATCAAAATCATCGAGCTAGGGAATTGGAGCGTCATCGACAGTTGGAGGAAAAAGAGATGGCCGACCATAATGTCAATATACGAAAGGCACCAGCCATATCTTTGAAGGGATATTACGCGCCGTCGGTGTACGAATTGTATACTGAATTTTCAGAAGAAGATGGAGTCAAACATTACGAGATCAAATCTAGTGTCATTAATATGCTTCCGAAGTACCTTGGACCCTTATTAGCATATTAATGATTTCTTAGAAATGGTCTCTACAGTCAAAATTGAGAATATAAGTTCGAATGCTTTGCATGTGCGATTGTTCCCTTTTTCTTTAAGACAGAAAGCGAAATGATAGTATGCCATTCTAGATAATGATATTAAAAAAGATTGGGAAACCCTAAAAGCTGAATTTTTAGAAAAATACTTTCCCATAGGTAGGATCCATGAAGCACATGAAGCTATTACCCACTTCAGAGAATTACCCGGTGAGGAATTCCATGATGCGTGGGATATATTCAATGAAATTCTATGGAAGTGCTCCCATAACAAGTTCGTGGAGCAGGACATCGTACGAAACTTCTATCTTGGACTTGGATCCGAGCATAAGAACCTGATTGATGCGGTAGTGGGAGGTCAGTTTGCACTTAAGCCAGCGAAAGAACTTTTGGATCTGTTTAACAGTATGAACGACAATTCAATTCAATATGAATCTGAGATGCGTGCGCGGAATGGATGTGAAAGAAGATTTGACAAAACATTTGTCATTGATAGAGGCGATAACCATGATGATGTCAGAGAATCGGTGGCTGTGTTAGAGGAGAAGCTCGATAAGTTCATTAATCTTACATAGTCAGCCCCATGAGAGGTCTTAGCAGTAGGACCAGATTTTCACCAAAATGAGTGTCAGGGTAGTGAGTTTGTTACTGCTAAGGCTAATGCAACATGGACCAATTTGAATAATACTTTTTTTCCAATACATATAACTCGAATTGGCGAAATCATCCACATCTTTCATATCGTTCTCAAATGTGGAAAATCCTCCAAATTTTTTTCCTCCGAGTCAACAATCATTTAATTCTCAACCAAAAATCATGACTCAAAATTTCCAATCTAACTCTCAGTCCAATCAACCTTTCAATTACCAACCAAATTTACAACCTCAATCTCAAAGGAGTCAAACTCCACCACCATAACTGTCGGCTTATGATTTTTCTAACCTGGATAAGATCTTGTAAGCCATTCAGAACCAGCTAGGCATTCATGCTTAAGTGATCGCAAAACTGGATACGCAGATGGGTCAAGTATGTAATGCGTTAAACAAACGAGATGAAAGGAGATTGCCCATTCAGCCGGTGGTCAATCCAAAGCCTAAACAAGCATTGGAGCTCGGATCCTTTGCCCAAAATACTCATGAGTCGGTGCAAGCCATTACAATTTTGAAAAGTAGGAAGGAGGTGGAGAACATGATTGAGGAGTAGTATGAAGAGAGGATGAGTAAGCAAAAAATAGCAGATAAGGCGATTGAGAGGGTTAAAAAAGAACGACCTCAAGTGGAGGAGGACATCGAGCAGACACTGCCAGATGAGCCAAAAATGGCGAGTTACGAAGAAGCAGTGCCATTTCCTCAACGTCTTCGAGAGCCATCCAAATATGGTAAGTAGAAAACATCTGATATGTTGGAAACATTCCGACAAGTCAAAGATTAATTTGTCTCTCTTAGATATCATAGCCCGAATTCCACCCTACGTAAAGTTTTTGAAGAACCTTTGTACCCAAAAGCGTAAAACTAGAGCGAAGGTCCCGAAGAAGATTCTAATAACTGAGCAAGTGAATTCATTGCTAATGAGTAATACACCGCCTAATAGGAAAGATCCAGGTGTTCCCACTATTCCATGTGTCATTGGTGATCAAGAGATTGGTAGAGCTCTTCTTGATCTGGGCGCGAGTGTAAAATTACTTCTGTACTCCGTTTATCAGCAACTAGGGGTGGGTGAGCTCAGTCCCACCTCGGTAGTACTCAACATGCAGACAGATCAATCAAGCAAGCGAGAGATATTTTGAAAGACATCATTGTTCAAGTGGACAATTTATTCTTTCCGATGGATTTCATAATCCTCGATATAGAACCTGTCCAAGACTCAAAGAAACATATCCCTGTGATCTTAGGAAGACTATTCTTGGCACGGCTTACACATATATTAACTGCAGAATAGGGGCTATAGAGCTGTCTTTTGGAAATCTAAAGGTGCAGATGAACGTGTTCGATGCGAATCATCAACTTCCCAAGTCAGTAGATTGCTTTTGAATTGATGAGGTAGATAAGATTGTTGAGGAGTTTGCACCAAAAATCTTGGAAAAAGATGAGATAGAGTCTCTGATAACTGGAGTGAGGTTGGAAAATGAACCTGAGGATTAGGAGGAACAAATGAGTGAGAACTATGCAGGCATTACTGTATTAGAAACTGCATTATATGGCGAACCATCTAAAGCGCCGATTGAGCCGCTTAATTCCCACAGTCTCGAGTAAACCACCAACTCCATCTCTAATATCTTCACCTACCTTGGAACTCAAGGAATTGCCCGAAAAGCTCAAATATGTCTTTTTAGGACTGAATAAGACTCTTCTTGTGATCATATCATCGAAGTTGACACAAGAACAAGAATCGAGTTTGGTCAAGGTCTTAAGTGATAATAAAGAGGCGATAGGTTAGAGTGTTGCTAATTTTAAAGGCATAGATCCCTCGATTTGCATGCATCGCATACATCTAGAGGAGGATGCAAAACTATCAAAGGAGATGTAATAGAGATTGAATTCGAATATGAAGGAGGTGGTAATGAAAGAGGTGGTGAAGTTTCTAGATGCGGGTATTATCTACCCCATCTCTGATAGCACATGGGTGAGCCCAACACAGGTGGTGCCAAAGAAATCAGGTATCACAGTTGTGTTGAACTCAAAAGGTGAGCTGATTCCACAACGTATGACCATAGGGTGGCATGTGTGTATTGACTATAGAAAACTCAACTCACACACTAGGAATGATCATTTCCCCTTGCCATTTATTGATAAAATCATGGAGAGGACGGGCAGAGTTATTACTGTTTTATGGATGGATATTTCGGCTATAACCAAGAGGCGATTGATCCTATTGATCAGGATAAAACCACTTTCACTTGCCCATATGGTACATTTGCATATAGATGGATGCCTTTTGGTTTGTGTTATGCGCCAATTACATTTTAGAGGTGTATGATATCTATATTCTCTAACATAGTGGAAATTTTTTTAGAAGTGTTCATAGATGATTTTTCGGTCTTTGGGACAACCTTTGAGGACTACTTGAAACATCTAGCACTGGTACTTAAGAGATGCAAGGAGACAAATTTAATTCTGAGTTGGGAAAAGAACCATTTCATAGTTCAAGAGGGGATAGTACTTGGCCATATTATCGAAAAGAGGGATTGAGGTTGATAAGGCAAAAGTTGAACTGATTTCGAAGTTACCTCCTCCCATGTTTGTTAAGTAGATACGATATATTCTGGGCCATACCGGGTTTTATCGATGATTTATTAAATATTTTAGTAAAATTGCCCAGTCGCTATGCAACATATTAGCTAAAGATGCTATATTTATCTTCGTGCTTTTGAGGAGCTGCATACTCAACTTTCCACAATCCCAACCATTTGTCCACCGGGCTGGTCTCTGCCTTTTGAGTTCATGTGTGATGCTTTGGATTATGCCGTAGGAGTAGTATTAGGTTAGAGAAAGAAGAAGCTGTCATATGCGGTATATTATACTAGCAAGACTCTGAATGATGTACAAATCAATTACACAACAACAGAGAATGAGTTGATGGCAGTGGTGTTTGCCTTGGATAAATTTTGATATATTTATTAGGAACCAAGGTGGTAGTATATTCGGATCATGTCGTGTTAAGGCATTTGTTGACAAAGAAGGACTCTAAACCTAGACTTATTTGGTGGATTCTATTGTTACAAGAATTGATTTGGAGATTAAAGATAAGAAGGGTTTGTTAAATGTAGTAGCTGACCATTTGTCGAGGATTGTTGTCGAGTCTACAAAGGAAACTATTCCTCTTAAGGATTCATTCCCGGATGAACATCTGTTTGGTGTGGCTGTCGTGGAGTAGATACCGTGGTATGCTGACATTGTCAATTATAAAGCCACGGGTCGAGTTCCAAAAGGTTGGTCTAAGAATGAAAGAGACCGATTCTTCACCCAAGTCAAATATTATATATGGGACAATCCGTGATTATACAAGTATTGCTTTGATCAGATTTTCAGAAAGTGTGTCCCTGAAACTGAGGTATAGAGTATTTTGAAGTTTTTGCCACACACTAGAATGTGGAGGGCATTTTGGAGCTCAAAAGACAAGCCACAAGGTGCTGCAAAGTGGGTTCTATTGGCGGACCATATTCAAAGATGCATTTGAATACTGTAAAGCATGTTTACGATGCAAAAAGTTGGGATCTATATCTCGAAGGGATATGATGGCCCTAACCCTGATTCTGATCGTTGGATTGTTTGACGTATGGGGGATTAACTTCATGGGACCATTTTAAAACATGGAAGAAAGAATATATACTTGTGGTGGTTGAGTATGTTTCAAAATGGGTAGAGGCTATAGCCACCAAACATGTAGATCATGAGACAATGTTGGAGTTTGTGCAGTCCCATATCTTTGCTCGATTTGGTTTACCATGCGTGATTATAAGTGATGGTGGAAAACACTTTGATAACCGTTTTCTCGGTGGTTTATGTTGGAAGTATGACGTTAATCATAGGATTGGTATATCTTATCACCCCCAGTCACAAGGATAAGTGGAAGTTTCTAACAGGGAAGTAAAGAATATTCTGGAGAAGATAGTGCGAGTTGATTTAAAAGATTGGCCTCAAAGGTTAAATGATGCACTATGGGCTTATAGGACTGCGTATAATACTCCGATAGGCATGACACCGTATCGGATGGTCTATGATAAGGCAGGCCACCTCCCTGTTGAGCTAGAGCATCGAGCATATTGGGCAGTTCAAAGGTTGAACTATGATTTGAAGAAGTCTGGTGCTCAGCGGAAACTTTAACTACAAGAGCTTGAGGAATTGAGAAACACGCTTATGAGAATTCTCAGATTTACAAAGCTTAGACAAAGGCATTTCATGACAAACATATTCCAAAGAAAGTCTTTGAATAAGGCCAGAAGGTGTGGTTGTTTAATTTGAGATTAAAGCTATTTCCTGGTAAGCTTCAATCTAGATGGGATGGATCGTATGAGATTACGAAGGTTTTCCCCCATGGAGCAGTAGAGCTTGATGATCCAAAAACCGGAAAGCAGTTTGTGGTGAATGGTCAGAGACTGAAGCATTATATAGATTTCTAGCCAGTTGAGTGTGTTGTAGAGATGATGGATTTGACTGATCCAACACACGAGCTGGATGAGCTTGAGCCTGAATATTGAAAAATGGCAACGTCGTGCCACCGACGTTAAACATTGGTACTAGGTGGTTAAGAATAGTTTTTGACCCTAGTTTGTACTTGTAAAATATAGTTTAATGTCATTAGTCGTTTTAACGAATCGTAAGATCGAGTCCTAAACTCGTCGTCGTCATGAGAAGGTTGGTGAATGGTTTAAAGAGGCATAGAGGGTGTTTGAGGAGTGTTTGCATTGAGAGATGTGTGGAGAAAGATTGAGAAACGAAGCTGAGCTAAGCCAGGGCCAGCAGGGACCTACGCCCCAGATGTAGGCTGTTGATGCCTAATAAAGGGGCCAATTGCGAAATGCTCCCCATTTTTTGAACTTCAAACTTCTCTCCCACGCTCATTTCTCTGCCAAATTACCCAAAGTCATTCCCAATCTCTTTCCCATCATATTTCGGTCAAAACCCCATAGATTTTGTGTCAGATCTGTGCGTTGATCGTTCGGATTCACGTGTAGAGCTCGAAAAGTCTCAGAAACCAAATTTTGGGGAAATCATCAAATCATCTGATTTAGTGAGTTTTTCTTCACTCTTTGTGTTTCTAATTGCTTTTCTACTCATCTAAACTGATATTGACGAACGAATCCGATTAAAAACATGTTTCGATCCGTTTCTCAAGAGTTGCACTTTTTGACTCAAGAATGGGTTGAATTTTGATCTTTTCGCATGTTTTTGATTTGGGATTACGTTTAAGTGTCATATTGGGCCTATTTAGTGATGGGTTTGAGTTTGATTCGGTATCTGGACTGAGCTGCTATTTATTTTCTAAAAATTCCAATTGTAGGAATGAAGTTGAGGTCGAAGAAAGGGGGTGCGAGTAGTTTACGACAAAGGTCATCTACGGTATCACCTCCAAGGTCACGAAGACGTTTAATTTTGCACGAGTCATCCGAGTTCGCACAGAGTGAGTATGCTATTCCACCGGTAGTGCCACCTTTCCTTCCATTGCTAGTTTCACCGGCCATTATACCACTTGCTTCACTTGTGCCCCAGGGAGCTGCTGTTGAGCCGGAGGAGTGGATTTTATATCTAGTAGATCTGCCACTAACTGTAGCAGTGCGTATTTTACTGGATCAGGCTTTGTGGAAGGGGTTTTAATTTGAGCGTATTTACGTGACCACCATGTTTGAGCTAATAGTGCTAGTACCACAGTGGACGATCCGATGTTTATGAGCACTGCAGTTGTTACCGATTTTGTCCCCTCCGTACGGGTTCATTTCCAAGGAGATGATTCGGGAGTTTTGGTTACATATGGAGCATTCTAGGCACTGGATGAGACTGCAAATAGAGGTTCGAGGGGTACGGTTTGAGATTACGCCCCAGACCATAGCTGAGGCTTGGGGGATTCCCAAAGATTGACCGCTAGAGTTAGTGATTGAATTTCCACCTTTACTTGAGCCCTTTCCTACTGTTATAGAGATTGTTTAGTTACAGATTGAGGGGGTGTTCGCGGATGACCGAAACAACTACCCAAAGAAGTTTGATTATCATCCGATGCAGTGGCTCATGGACAACATTATTCACTCGCAGATTCACCCTTATGGCTACAACACACAGAGGTATCGACAATTTCTTGTCTTCCACTATGCATTTCAGTTTTCTCGCTGGGTTTCGATTCCCTGGATTCTGTGGATAGGCTTGCACCAACACTATCAAGATTTGTGGACCACACACAAGGTCGGGTAGACCACATTTCTTGTGCGATTCCCGACTTTGGTGATGCGACTTATGGCAGATGCTGGGGTTATGCCTGATGAGGAGTGGGAGCACAACTATTTTGTGAGGGCTGAGTATACACAGAGGATGTGGAGGCATAACTGGACGAGTTTCCATGGTGACATTGTGTTAGAGAGGAGAGGCCTGATGGGTCTTGGTCCAGTTGATCCTCCCATTGTACCCCCGGATGTCCCAGCTGATGTAATACCCCGTATTTAATGGATATTTATTTCCTTATTTATTTCTGATGGCATATTGGGTGTTTAAATTATTGAATGAGGTTATTTTAATCATTTTAAGACTAGTAGGTCATAATGTAATTATGTGATCTGAGGGGGGGGGGGGGGGGGGAGGCAAGGTTGTCATTAATGTTATGGCAGTTTAGTGATTTATGCATAACACAAGGATATTTTGGACAATTACCTAACCCTAGCCTCTTCTATATAAACATCCTTAACTTCAAATCTAGCCACCATCTCATTTCTTCTACTACTTCTTCTTCTTAATCAATTATACCCGAAATTGTGAGGGTTGGGAGCTTAAGGTTGGTTTGGATCTGCACTTGTGGTGGATTCAGCTCTATATTTTAGGCAAGACATATGTTCTACTCTTCTTCTTTGTACTGAAATTTCGTAGCCTTTACTTTGTGCATCTATAATATGCTATATAGTATTTTTCATATATGTATATGTATGTGTAAATCATGTTCATATATGATATTTATATATTATGTTTATACATATATATGTATAGATCCGTTAGTATATATATATCTTGTATATATGTAGAGATTTGTGGATCTATATAGGCATATATGTATAGATCTGTAAGAGTATGTTAGTATTCATGTTCATTTATGTGATGATATATATTCTATTTATATGTATATGTATAGATCCGTGGGTACATGAATAGATCTTCATAGATGTAGAGATTCATAGACTTATATAGACATATATGTACAAATATGTTAAAGTATGTTTATATTCACATATATATATGAGGATAAATATTATGTTTATGCATATATGTATAGATCCATGATTATATGTATAGATCTTGCATATATGTAGAGATTCGTAGACTTATATAGACATATATGTACAAATCTGTTAGAGTATATTTATATTTATATATATATATATATATATGATGATTTATATTCTCGTTATACATATATGTACAGATCCATAATTGTATGTATAGATCTTGTATATACATAGAGATTGTGACCTTATATACAGGAGTATATGTATAGATCTTGTATATACGTAGAGATTCGTGGTGATATATTGATATATGCACGAGACTATGTTTATATGTAGCTATATGTACAAATCTATTTTTACCATGTGTAGATATACATGTATGGATTCGTGGTTATGTGTCTTGCTGGTATGATTCTGATGAGGTGTATATGGTTGGAACTAAGTATAAATATCTGAATACAAAAGTATTTTACGTTTCAATGTTGACAAAGATTTCAAAACTGTTATTAGAAAAATATTTCATATTTATGTAATTATTTTTCTCTATTTTCTTTGTTGTCAGACTCTGAACATTGATTTATATTGTCATTATGTGTTTCACGAATTATACTAGATTACGTATTTTTGACCGTATAAATGAAAAGTTTCAACCGTAGAAAATACCGTATACCTTGGTGTTGGGGTGCTGCCCCAGACCCCGCCAAGGGGGTGTTCAGGTAATGATCGCGCTGCCCCCTGGACCCCTCGGCTCGATGTTATAAATTGTTATACGTTCCCGAATAAAGAATACCAGTGAATTAATAAATTTGTAAAATCATAAGATTTAATTAAATGAATATGTTTTGGAGATTTAGAAGAAACTACAAAGGAGGCTGACTAATGATGCAGTCTCAATAGTACCACAGGACATGGGTGAGTTGTCACGACATGGGTGAGTTGTCGGGTACGTGGTTATGGTAGGGCATAGATGTTGTATGGAAAAATTGGATTAATGGAAGGAATTTATGGAGATAATTATATTAAATGGTGGTATATTAGTGACTATGGTTATAGTTAAATATATTATTATTTTATAATATAATTTAGGGATTAGGTGTCACTAGGAAAAGGGATGGATTTTGGTACTCTGTTTGGGATCATGTAGAGTTGTACTTGCTCATGGGTTTAACCCACATTTTTGTTGTTTCAGGTCCTCGGCAGTTTCACTAGCAGGCTTGAGGACTTCATATCTATCCATTCGGTCCTATCATATTTTCCTAAGAATGATATCATAAATATGGATGGTTGCACTAACCCGAGTTGTATGAATTAGAATAAGGATTATTGTTCGAGTTGGTCCATGTTGCATTCACATCAGTGGCAACTATTTCATTGCCCTGATACTCACTTTGGGAAGGGTCATGTCCTATTGCTAAGACTTCTCTAGGGGTTGATTGACTCAGATTAATGAATAAATTGAGTTTCTGTCCTAATGCGGCTACTTGTTCTTTAACATTGTTATCTCTTCCTACACTGAAGAGATTGTTAGATTTCCGATTAGCACCATCCCTAGCACGTATTTCAGACTCGTGTTGGAGCGAGTTATCGCTCACATTATCAAATAGCTTCAAGACTTCGTCTACTGACTTCAGTGTAAATTAACCTCCCACTGCTGCATCCAAGATAGAAGTTACGCACTATATCCTCCTCGATAAATTTACGATGGGGGAACTTTCGCAAAATCTCATTGAATCTATCCCATGCATTGTGGAATTGCTCACCAGACAACTCTCTAAAGTGGGTAATTGTGTATTGCACCTTGTGGGTTCTATCTATCAAAAAGTACTTTTCTAAAAATTCAGCCTTTAAGGTTTCCCAATTAATTTTTATATCCCTATCCAAGTTAATATACCATCTTTAGCCTTTTCTTTTAAGGAGAAGGGAAATAACCGTGCAGGCAACGCATGAGTGCTCAGATTCTCGATTTTGGTTGTCGAAGCCATCTCTATGAACTCATCAACATGTTGATATGGGTCGTCATTCTTGAGTCCATAAAATTTGGGCAACATGTTGATAACACTAGATTTGATCTCATAGTGTTTGATCCCTTCATCTTCTGGAAATTCAACATATGATTCATGAGTGGAAGCTGCATAATACCCCTTCAAAGATGTAGCTAGGGCTCATCGTGTTGATGCATTACGGTGCTTAGTACCCCTTCAAGGACGTTTATAGGTGCCAACTGTTATACATTTTAGGCCCCTAACTCGCTATTGTTATGTCATAACATTCCATTACTTGGTATTTTTATGTGGTTTGTGTGTTTCAGCGTATTTCAGGAGCTTAATTAAGAAAACGAGCTAACTGTGGTGAGTTAACCAAGGAAGTGCTTGTGTCTATCCAAAGAGAGCAAGATAGGTGTTTTCAAATGAAAAATGTATCCCAGAGGGCAAAAATGTCATTTTTTGGAGCCACAATCTCGAAAAACATACTAAAGGAGTCAGGGGGGGGGGGGGGTTCTAATGGCATAATTCCTAAGCAAAGTGGTTTCCAAGGATTTTTCTACGCTTACAATTGCTAAAAGTGGCTAAAAAGTGCTAAAACTACGCTCGGACTACGCTTGGAGTTTGTGGCCTAAAAAGGAGCTACGCTTAAGCGTAGCTGGGAGTTTGTGGTCCAAAAAGGAGCTACGTTGAGCTATGCTTAAGCATAGGGGGTCAAGCGTAGTAATGCCATGAAATTCCAATTTTGGCCTAACTTAAATTCTTTTGACTCGACTTTGAATCTAACAGTTATATACACGTGATTTAGACATATTGTATATCAGATTGAAGGGTTTTGCTCAGTTTGGAAGGGAATCACACAAAAGGGGAATCCTACTCTCAATAGGAGAAGTCTAATGTAAATTAGGGTTTCCATCGACTTTGTCTATAAATACCAAGGTCTGCTACAGATCTGAGGAGCTTCTTTTCACATAATTTTCATAACACTATCTTTGGAGATTTACATCTTTCAAGGGGAGGAGTCGTTCAAAACCTAGAGATCCAGAGAAGAAGAACATGGAGGCCGTTTCTACATCAACGATGCAGTCACCCACCGCCATGATCAACTAACTCGGTATCTAGGGTTTCGTAGTAAAACCCTAGCCAAGTAATGTAGTTCTATATTTGTTTTCAATTATAATGAGGGGAAACTATAACCACACTGTGATGATTGTGTTGATTAGTGATAGAACTTAATCCTGACACAAAGTTTTATATTTATTCTAAATACTTGTTTTAGATTGAATAAATATATTATCTTAACCAATCATGTTATCATAAACATACCATGATTTTCTACACAATCATGCTTAACACTTGAAACCCTAGGTTTACACAGGCCATGCCTTGGCGAGGTGATATAGACATGCTTTAGTTTAATTTTATGTTATAGAAGTATATTAGAGTAAAGTAGATGGCATGTACTAGTCACACTCTATCCGGAGATGGGTTGTAGAGAATCTAGTGGATAATATCTATTTTGGGACGTATTAGAATATTTGCGGTATGTCTGATTCACAATGATGGATCGCCCTCTTGCAATTGAGTAAATAGATGACTATATTATGTGGTTAGTGGTGGAGCAATGAAAACCCTAGTTTTTCTCTATCTTGATCAAAATCACAATTTACTTTCCGTTTTAGTTATAGATCTCAAACCAAATCAAACAACTATTTTTCAAACATAATTCGATACTTTTAAATTGCTAGAGTGAATAATCAAAGTCTCTGTGGGTTCGATATTCCCTTTCTCAAGCCGATTGTACTACAATACGATTCGTGCGCTTCCGATAGGTAAAACCTAAGCTGTCGCAGGGGCCGTTCTTAACCATTATTTTTACCACCCTGAGATAGACAAAAAGTTTTTAGCACCATAGCCGGGGACTTGGGCATTATTCTTACCTTTAGTAGTTTAGTAGTATTCCGTTATTGTATTATACTTACAGTTAAAATTTTTATGTGATTGAAAGGTACTCTGAAAAACATAAAGGGATTTGGCGAAGCAATGAAGATTGCATCGTTAGACCTCTTGTGAGTTTTAGTTTAGCTTAATTTCGTGCATAGTTTTAGCTTTAATCTTTGTTAATAGTTAGAATAGTTTAGAAGTAGACAATTTTATTTTTTTCATAAATTTTATTTTTTTACCTTGGGCATGAGCGATTGGCAATCCCCTTTCGATCCCGACGTTGAATTAGTACATTTTGATCCTGAGATTGAAATAACTTTTTGTAAGAATCGTCGAGCTAGATTATAAGAGCTTCGAAGGAAGTTGGATTTTGAGAGGATGGCGAACCGTAGCGCGACGAGCCCCAACTACGTCTTTGAAGGGGCACTATACACCTTCCGCTCATGAATTATATGTTGAATTTTCAGAAGATGAAGGGGTCAAACATTATGAGATTAAATCTAGTGTTATCAACATGTTGCCCAAATTTTATGGACTCAGGAATGAGGATCCATATAAGCATGTTGATGAATTCATAGAGATGGCTTCGATTGTGAAGATCGAGAATCTGAGCACTCATGCATTGCATGCGCAATTATTTCCCTTTTCCTTGAAAGAAAAAGCTAAAAAATGGTATATCAATTTGGATATGGATATAAAAATCATTTGGGAAACTTTAAAAGATGAATTTAAAAAAAAATACTTTTCGATAGGTAAAATCCATGAGACGTAACACGCAATTACCCCACTTTAGAGAGTTGCCCGGCGAGCAATTCCATGATGCATGGGATAGATTCAATGAGATTTTGCGGAAGTGACCCAATCACAAATTTGTTGAGTATGATATAATGCGTAACTTCTACCTTGGACTTCATGAGACTCAAAAATATTTGATAGATGCAGCAGTGGGAGGTCAATTTGCATTGAAGCCAGTAAACGAAGTCTTGACACTGTTTGATAATGTGAGCGATAACTCGCTTCATCATGAGTCTGAAATACGAGCTAGAGAAGCAGTCAGCAGATCTGAATGTCTTTCTGGAGTAGAAATAGACAATGATGTTAAAGAACAAGTAGCCGTATCAGGACAAAAGCTCGATAAATTCAGTAATTCGAGTCAGGAAGCCCACAGAGAAGTCTTCGCAATAAAACCTGACCCTTCCCAATATGAATATAAGGCAATGAAATAGTTGCCACTGATGCGAATGGAACCTAGACCAACCCGAACAATAATCCTTTTTCCAATTCATACAATTTAGGTTGGCAGAATCACCCATACATGTCATATCAGTCTCAGAACATTGAAAATCCTCAACCAAGTTTCAATGAAGCCAACAAAAATAATTCAATACTAATAATTTTCAGTCCAATAATGACCAATAATTTCGACCCTTTAGCCAAAATCAACCCTGGTTTTAAAATCAACACCCACCATCTAGATCACCTGGTTTTGAGGACGAGATGATGAACGCCTTCGGAGAGTTTAGAAATCATTCTAATAGTCTTCAGGCGTCCATCCAATTGCTAAATTCTCATTCCCAATCCATTGCTAAAGTAGAAATCTAAATACGGCAACTAGCTAAAGTGATGAATAGGCTTAAAGAGGTAAGATTACCTAGTCAACCAGTGACTAATCCAAAGAGAAAACAAGTAACGGAGCGTGATTCATTTGCTAAACCTAACTATTAAACAGTCCAAGTCGTTACTACTTGAAGATGTGGGAAGGAGGTGGAGAATAGGATTATGCAGCAGTTTGAGGAAAGGATGAACATGTGTAGGACGACTAAGGAGGGTTAAGGAGATCAACCCCAAAAGGATGAAGAAAAAGACCAAACATTACTAAAAGAGTCAGATAGGGCAAGCTATGAGGAGGCAACACCTTACCCTAAACGTCTTCGAGAGTCGACTTCGTATGGTAAGCATAAGGAGAAGGACATGCTGGAAATATTCCGGCAAGTCAAGATCGATATACCTCTCTTAAATATTATTGCCCGAATTCCACCCTATGCTAAATTTTTGAAGGACCTCTATACGTAGAAAAGGAAAAGTAAAGCTAAGGTCTCGAAGAAGATTTTGTTGACTGAACAAGTGAGCTCAATTTTACTATGTGATACTCCATCTAAGAGGAAAGATTTCGGTGCTCCCATTATTTCTTGTGTCATTGGTGACCAAAATATTGATAGAGCTCTTCTTGATCTCGGTGCGAGTGTTAATTTATTACCTTACTTAGTCTATCAACAACTAGGGTTGGGAAAGCTCAATCCTATCTCGTTGCTTCAATTGGCAGATAGATCAACTAAACAACCAAGAGGAATTCTGGAGGATGTCATTGTTCAAGTAGGTAAGTGCTACTATCCTGTAGACTTTGTGGTATTAGACATGGAACCTGACCACAGATCAAGGAGACATATCCCTATTATCTTAGGAAGACTATTTTTGGCTAGGGCAAATGCGTGTGTTAATTGCAGAATAGGGGCTATGGATCTATCATGTGGAGTTTTCCATTGACCATGTTCAACATTGATATAAATTTGTAAAGATCGATGAGTCTTCCTTGCATTGTATTTGTGGCTCCTCTCTTTTTTGTCCATTCTTATTTGGTGAATCTTTTTCTCTCTCACACACACACATTAGTAATACACTCAGAAAACACACGATAAAGAGCTCCATGCATTTTTTGGCGACTGTTGTTCTTGTGTTGATGCTTCTCATGGCCATTGGTTCATTCAATCCCTTACTCGTTTCACTTTCAAATAACTTGCGTGCATATATTTTTAACATAGCTTTTATATATGTGTTAGAATTATATAACTGATCAGTAAGTTGGTTGATGGATTTGAGTTTAATGAGCTTGAGTATTTTATTGGGACAACTTCTATCTATGGAGTTTCTGCTTCTGTGGGTTACAACCATACCTTGGTGAATCTTATCCTCATCCAAGGAGCTGCTTCTAAAAGCGCTAGTACTCTATCTCTATATATATATATGTATGTTTGTACATGATTATGTATATACAGATTTTCACATTGTTGCTAGGTTGATCTGTTTGAGCAATGTATCTAGCTTGTATTTGTCTCTCCCCCATTTATCTGTTTTGTAATATATTGGGAACATAGTTACTTTAGTTTAACTACCTGATTTATTTATTTTTGTCTACTCCATGCTATTTTTTAAATCTTTTTTCGTGATTCTATTTATCATTCTTGTTTGTTAACTACGAAATGACAATTTCAATCCAAGCTTTGTTATACTTTTACTATTTTTTTTCCAGCTAAGCCAATTTTGCTATGGTGTCTTTCACATGCCATATTATGGACAATACCATTTTCAACCATATAGTTATTGAATCCTTTGTCAATAAATTCACCCCCACCATCCGATTGGAAAAAAACAAATTTCTTTATGAAACTGAGTTCAACATATTGACTAAAATCTATAAAAAGGATATAAAATCACTTCTATACTTGAGGAAAACTCCAATAACAAAATCACTATCCGTTGTTTTTCCTTGTCCTTAATAACAAAATCATCTTTACAATATTTTTGTCTACTCCTTACAATCATTTGGGCATGTATATGCTTCATAGCCATGGCTAGTGTTACCGGTGAAGTCACGAAGTGTGATGTGGCATGCAGTGTGACATGGAGGATGGCACAGTGCCAGTTTTTGTAAATATGTCCAACTTTAGAAGTCGGGCTTAGAAGTGTTGGAAAAATGTAGGAATTAAATTGTAGTATTCTCGTGACCTAAGAAGAGTATCTGAGAAATAAAATCCGGATTCGGATGTCGGGAAGATTTAAAAAGTCCATTATGACTCTTAGGACATGGCTAATATTTGTTCTGGGCACATCCGTGATTGTGTTTTCTGCATATATAGGGAAAGGGAGAGCCCTTGACTTAAGTGGGCATCCAACCACTTAGCAAGGTCATGGCAAACCTTGGCTAAGGCACGCATGGTGAAGCTTGTTGGTATGTTTTGACATGACTCGGTGGCACGGTTGGTGATGATGGCTCGATGACACGATGGGCGGTGCTGAAGCACGCATGGCTTGGCAAACTATATGTGCATGCCCACGAGTGTGCCAACTTGTCTTTGGCAAGGTGATGCCTCAGCTTGGAATGCATTGGTGTGCATGAAATACACTTGGATTGACAAGCCATGTACGTACCAAGCTTTGTCTAGGCTAACTTGCTCTTGGGGCAAGGCTATGACACAAAGACAAGCGAAGTTGGGTGTAGACTGATTCAAGACATAGGATGGCACGACATGCCTATGTGCCAAGGCATTGACAAGACCAAGACATGGCATGGCGCGATGCATGCTAGCTGGTGAAGGAATTTGGGTCAATCTTGACAAGTTTATGTGCTCTCATATACGCGAAGGCATGGGAGGGCTGAGGCATTGACATTGGCTAATCACATGCAAGTATTATGCACTGATGGCACATGCTTGACATAGATATGGATCATTTTGGGTCTACTTGGCTCAGACACTTGGGCAATACAAGACTGGTCAAGACAAGGGTTGGTTTAAACTAGGCAGTTGGTGCAGTTTTGGACACTCAACCAAATACAACCACTAAGGGGGCATGTAGCATTGCAGGAGAATGCCAAGACATCCAGCAGTTGGGAGTGCAACTGTATCATTAGTATTGGTAGCCTCTGAATGGTGCCAACACTTGGCTTAGGTGAATAGGGTTGTCATCCATATAGATAGGCAGTTTTTTCTGAATGCCTATAGATGCACATATATGGCATTGTATATGACAGATTGATTTAGAGTGAGTAAATGTGTATTTTCTAAGTGCTGTTGTGTGGCCTATGAGTGAGAGAAATCCTTGTGCTATTTTTGTGTTATAGTAAAATGTTGGAAACCATTGATTGTGGTTTCTGTAAATTGTGGGTGTTGTTCATTTATTGCATTACATATACTGTGTGTGTTTGTTGTGCAAGACTTGGTGTATCTCAAGGGCACTAAGTGCAAAAATTGTCTGACTTGGTGTGTGTCCAAGTGCCATCATAGGGCCAAAATTCGTGGTGAAAATTGACCCCTGTGACAGCTAGCCCCTTGTTAGTTTTTTACTCCATTAATTCTTTGGTAGTTGAGTTCATCATATGTTATCACTCTACCTTTTGATGTAGCCTTTTCGCTCCTTTTGTTGTTCCTAGGATAGGGACTTACCGTACATGCTTTCTTATATATATATATACACTGTATAAGCTTACCCAATTAACTAAAAAAAAAAAAAACCAAAATGTAGTGTTTGTTTCCTTGTAATTACTTTTCTACAATTTATAACCAATAATATTGTGATAAAAAGTATATTAAATGTACACTCCCACACTATAGATCTGTGTATAGGAACATAAAAAAGAGCAAATAGAAGCATTATATATAGGCTGCTACAAATATTTTTTCACATAGTACTCACAAGATTTAACAAATTGAGTTTGAAATACACAGTCAAAACCAAATTTAGATCACTTCAATTTTTTTCCTTTCCATTTAATGATTTTTTATTTATTTTTCTCTATATAATTTGTGACATCCCCAAATTTCCACGCATAGGTTGGCCAGACCCATACACAGAAAAATAGGAGCGTCTGCAATTGATAAACGTATGCAAGGATGATAAGACATAAAATAGAGATATAGTAACATAAATAAGAATCAAAGGTACAACTTATACATAAAAGAAACCACACCCAATACATCCTCAGAATATAATAAGTTCCACACTGTACAACTTGGGAATCCCATAAACGGGGACCTCTAGAACGACTCATAAAGGAAGGGCATAAGATACCATAAATTTGATGCTACCCTGGGATAAAAAGAATAACCGCTGGATTGAAAGGACAAATGAGAAAGACTTCAACCTTGCGGATGGAACTGCCGAAGACCTGAAATAACAACAAAGGTGGGTCAAACCCACGAGCAAGTACAACTCTACATGATCCCAAACAGAGTACCAATATCCATCCCCTTTCCCAGTGACACCTAAAATTATAGTATAAATAATAATAATAATATATTTAACTATAATCATAGTCACTGATATACCTCTATATAATAGGTATAAAAATCTATTCCCCCATGTCAATTTTGTCCAACACTTTTATACCCAACTATAACAACATACCCGATAAATCAATCATGTCGGGACAACTCAATACCCAACTATAACCACATACCCGATAAATTAATCATGTCGTGACAACTCAATCATGTCCCGTGGTACTAGTGAGACTGCATTTATTTGTCAGCCTTCTTGTGGTTCCTTCTAACTCCCCCAACCATAATTATTTAATTAAATCTTGTGATTTTACGAAATTATTAATTCACTTCTATTCTTTACCCGGGAACGTATAAAAATTTATAACGTCGAGCTTGGGGGGTCCAGGGGGTGGCACGAGAAAATACAGTATTTTATATGATCGAATATACGTATTTTAGTATAATTCGTGGGGAATCATAATAACATATAAATCAATAAACAAAAAAAATAGAGAAAAACAATTACATAAAAGCAGTGTTTCTCTAATAACATTGTTTAAATTCATTGTCAACATTGAAACCTAAAATATTTTTATATTCAGATTTCTATATATAGTTCAAATCATATACACCATAATAAGAGATATACGTAATCTCACAGATCTATACATTTACATATAAATCCATACACGTCTATCTACACAAAATATAATACCCATCGTATGTATGCATGGACATGAACATGGTAAAAAAAATTTCTACAAATAACTACAAATAAATGTATATACGTATAAATCGAATATATACTATCATATGTAGTCATGAATTAAAACCTATGATAACCGATCTATACATGAGTGGTTATATATATATCACAAATCTATACATATACACATGATCTATACATATACTCTCGGATCTATACATAAATGTATAACATAATATATATCATCATATATATACGTAAATACAAACATATTATAACAGATCTATACATATTTTTTCATATAACTACGGATCTATACATACATGCTCATATTGTTACTGATCTATACATATAACCATATAGCTATGGATCTATACATACATGCTCATATAACTATGAGTCTATACATATAGATATAGGTACGGATCTACACATACTACTCATATAACTTCATATCAATACATATAGTTACGAATCTACCCATACATGTTCATATAGCTACATATCTATATATATAGCTACAGATCTACACATACATGTTCATATAACTACATATCAATACATATTTGAACATGCTAATACTCATAAGTATACATATACGAAATTAATGTATAACAGTTTATAAGAGCACCAAACAAAGGTTACGAATTTTAGTACAAAGAGGAAGAGTAGAACATATGTCTTGCTTGATTTAGAGAGCTTATACCACCATAAATCTAGATCCGATCCAACCTTAACCTCTCAACCTCTTAACCTACACAATTTCGGGGGAAAATTACGAAGAAGAAGAAGTAGTAATAAAGAATGAGATGATAGAAAAATCTGAAGTTAATGATGTATATACAGTAGGAGCTAGGTTTAGGTAGATTACTAGAATGTCCCCAGATCTACCAAAATCACTAAAGTGCTATAACCATAATGACTACCATGCCCCTTAATAATTCATTTATTTACAAAACATACCTAGCCTTCATAAAATGACTAGAGTACCCTTAATAAAAATCTAAATACCCAATATGCCATCTGAAATAAATAACCAAATAAAATAATAATTATTTAAATACGGGGTATTACATTCTTCCCCCCTTATGAAGGAATTCCGTCCCCGAAATTCAGCACATACCTAAAATAAATAACTCTGGATACTTAGCATGAACCTCATCCTCCCTTTCCCAAGTGGACTCTGCCTTGTTGTGATGACTCCACTGAACACGTATAAATGACCTTCGTGCGGAGTACCTGATCCCTACGATCCAGAATACGATAAGGTTCTCCACATAGGTCGTATCTGGCTGCAACTCAATTTCTCCCACATCTATATGCTGATAGACATCATCATCACGATGAAATCGCCGCAACATAGAAACATTAAAAATGTTATGCACCCTGTGCACATGATCAGGTAAAGCTAAGCAATAAGACACTGGTCCAATCTTGTCGGTAATCATGAAAGGACCTACAAAGCAAGGTGGTAGTTTCCCTTTTTTCCCAAATCGTATCACTCCCTTCATGGGAGACACCTTCAGTAGAACCTAATCCCCCACTTTGAACTCTAAGGCTCGGGTCCGATGATCAACGTAACTCTTCTATCTACTCTGAGTAGCCTTCATACGATCTCAAATAAGAGTAATTTTCTCTTAAGTATCCTTGATGAACTCAGGACCCAGGAATTTTCTCTCTCCAGCTTCTATCCTACATACTAGAGATCTATATGGTTGACCATAGAAGGCCTCAAAAGGTGTCATACCGATGGTCTTCTGGTAACTATTGTTGTAGGTAAACTCTGACAGCGGCAAGTATAACTTGCAGTTGCCCTTGAAATCAAGGACACAAGCTCGAAGCATATCCTCCAAAATTTGATTAACTCTCTTAGTCTGACCATCTGTCTGCGGGTGGTAAGCTGTACTCAGATGCAACGCTGTACCCAAGGCCTGCTAAAAACTTGCCCAAAATCCAGATACAAAGTTCGGATCTCTATCCGATATAATAGACAAAGGAATCCTATGAAGTTTTACTATCTCAACGATGTAAAACTTCGCCAACTTCTTCGATGTAAAATCTGAACGAACAGGTAAAAAATGGGGAGACTGGGTAAGTCTATCAACAATCACCCAAATAAAATTATGGTTTCGAGGAGAAGTAGGTAGTCCTTCAATGAAATCCATGGAAATGCTCTCCCATTTCCACTCAGGCACTAGCAGTGGTTGTGATGATCCTGGCGGTTTCGGGTGATCAATCTTCACCATCTGGCAAGTACTGCATGTGGAGACAAAAATATCAACATCTCTCTTCATACTAGCCCACCAAAATTAGCGCTTCATATCCTGGTACATCTTATCTCCTCCAGGATGCACTGCAAAAGGAGAGTTATGAGCCTCTCTCATCACATCTCTTTTCAAGTCCTCGGTAGGAGGAACAACCAATCGTCCCTTGTATCTCAAGCCTCCATCAGAGTCAACTGAGTAGAAAGGAATCTCCCCAGAAGTTAATTCCATAATTTTAGCAATGCATCACAGCTGAGCTTAAAAACGAAATCAATGGACCTTGAGGATGCCAATTATCAAACCACAAATAAATAAGCTTACTATCTCCAATAACAGACTTGAAAGTACTTCTGAAGATTGGTATAAGCTTGAGCAATTTCTTCCAAGTCCAAGAACAACCTCTAGGTATAGGAATATTTCACAAATTCCTATTTTGAATGAGATAAAGTTTAACCCAAGAAGACCACAAAGATAACTTTTTTGGCTGAAGAATAGCCCAAATATACTTAGCTAGAGCAACCACATTCCATTCCTCCAAATCTTTAACTCCCAAGCCTCCTCCTTAAAAGGAGGGCAAATAGTATTCCAAGCCACTTTGCAACCTCCATGACACATTTTACAGCCTGTCCAAAGAAATTGCCTAAGAAGAGAAGTAATATCGTTTATCACAACTTTAGGCAAAAGAAAATTAGAAGACCAGTATACTTGAATAGCAAAAAGAATAGATTTGATCAGCTGAAGTCTTCCTGCAAAAGACAAGGAGTTGGTTGACCATCTTTTAATTCTAGAAGTAATTCTTGTAACCAAAGAAGCACAATCTTGCTTGGAAAACTTTGTTGATAGGAAGGGAACCCCTAAAAATTTTAGTTGAAGGACACCCACATGAAACAACAATTTTCCAATGATTTGATGCATAATAGAGGAATCCATACTAGAATGGAAGAGCAAACGTTTAGCATGATTATGCATTAGACCAGAAATATGGCTAAAAGTAGTGAGAGCATTCATGAAAAAATTAATAGAAGGAAAATCATCAGCAGAGAACAATAAAAGATCGTCAACAAATAACAAACTTGTTAACTTTTGAGAATCACACTTCCAATGGTATGAAAATCCACCAGAAGCAATAGTCATCTCAATTAGACCAGTAAAAATTTCCATACTCTGCATAAAAAGATAGGGAGAAAGAGGATCTCCTTGACAAATACCCCTTGAACTCTGAAAATAGCCAACCAAACCTCCATTGATATTAACTAAGAACATAGGAAATGATATACATGCCATGATAAGCTGAATAAAACTATCTCGGAACCTAAAAGCTTTGAGAGTAGCATGTAGAAAGGACCAAGAGATAGTATCAAAAGCCTTAGTAAGATCAACCTTTAGAGCAATTCTAGGGTCACCTAAATCTTTGTGATAGTTCTGAAACAACTCTTGAGCTAACAAAATGTTATCAGAAATACTTCTCCTAGCTATGAAAGCACTTTGATGTAAACTAATGCAACATGGGGGACATGCCTTAAGCCTATTTGCAAACACTTTGGAAAGGTACTTGTAAAGAGTTGTGCATAAGGAAATTGGCCTGAAATCTGAAACATAGGTAGGATTATCTACCTTAGGAACCGAAGTAATAATAGTTGAGTTTACCTCTTTAAGGAGATGTCCAGAGTGAAAGAAAGACTGAATAGCTCTGACAACATCTACACCTACTATTGACCAACAATGCTTAAAAAATAAAGCATTGAAACCATCACTACCAGGGGCCTTCATATCCTTCAAAGAAAACATAGATCTTCTTATTTCCTCATCAGAAATAGGTATCAACAAGCGTTGAATCTGCTCATCTCCTAAACGATGCTTGACATACTCTTGCAAATCAGGAATAGAAAGAATCTCAGGAGTTGTGAGCAAAGTCCTATAAAAATACACCACTTCATTCTGAATGCATTCAGGCTTCTCTAACCTAATCCCTTCTCTAGAAGTTAAAGAAAGAACACTATTAGATTTCTTTCTGAATTTTGTCATTTTATAGAAGTAAGAGGTGTTTTTACTCCAAGCTTTAGCCATTGAACCCTGGACTGTTGCTTAAAGAAGGATTCTTCAGCACTAGCAAGATGAAGATAATCTGAGAGACAAGTTTCTTCTTGATGGAGCAAAGAGGGATTACTAGGATCAACATCAACCTTAACATTCAACTATTTCAACCTCTTAGCAACAGCTTGAACTTTAGAAGTTAGATCATTATAGTGAACTCTATTTAGATGCTTTAGAGCTTGTTTCAACAGCTTTGATTTAGATGCCACTTGATGCATATAAGACCCATGAACTTGAGAGCTCTAAACTTATTGCACAATAGACATAAACACTGGATGATTTATAAGGTGATTATTGAATTTGAAAGGGGAAGCCTTCCTCTGAACCTAACACCCCAATTTAAGTACCATCAAAGCATGATCTGACACACCTTGGTTCAAAAAGAGCTTCAGATTGATTTAAAACTGAATTCCAAGTCTCATTCACAAGAACTCTATCAATCTTCCAAAAATATTTGTGGTTAATCCAAGTATATTGCAAACCTTTGTATTTCAAATCAAGTAAAGAAGCTTGTTGCAAGTAATCACCACATTCTTGCATTAAAGAATCCCAATGAGAGAAACCACCATACTTTTCATGAGGATATCTTAGGGCATTAAAATGCCCCGCTAGAAAGAGAGGCTCATTAGAGAACCTAAAAGCAATATCCAAAATATCTCTCCAAAGGGATCTTCTGATTGTACTATCATTTGACCCATAAATAAACCCACCTATACATTTAAAATTAGATTCCAGAATTGTAATGGAACACAGAAACAACTGATCAGACTTGAACAAGGAATCCACATGAATCTTAGATGAGTCCCAACAAACCCATAATCTCCCATTAGTGGCATGCTTATAGTTTGCGATAACTTTCCATTCCTTTGAAAAATAATGCATTGTTCTAGCAAAATTCTTCTTTTTTACTATAGTTTCCACAACATAAAAAGAGACAGACCAAACTGGTTGATGACTTTTCTAACTTCCATATACCTACCAGAGGTATTAAAACCTCTTATATTCCATATCCCAAATTGCATGAGAAAACAAGATTTAGGTACAAAACCTATAGACTCTAAGGTTTTAAACCCCAACACCACCCCCTTTGGGTGAACCTTGAGCCAACCCTCTCCTAGTTTTAACTCTAGTGGCATGCTTTTTCTTGGACTTATCAGCACCTTTAGGAGTTTTAGGAGGAACCTTTGTGAAGGATAAATCTTTAGAGCTAGAATCTGAAACATGAAGAACTAGATCAATCATCAACTCTTCAGCAACTGAACTTTTTTCTAATGCATTAACAGAAATATTATTCTCTGTTATTGATGGCAACTCAGCATCAGTTAACACATTAATCTAGGGAGGTCAGGCTGCGTATCACCACTAACATGAAGCTGATTGGAATCATTGCTTAAAGGGATTGACATAACTTCATCATTTTAATTTTCCTCAGCAACAAAAATCTCTGAAGGTAGACCAATCTAACCTCCAAATGCTTATTAGGGAGAGCCTCAGTTTCTGGAATTAAATCTTCATCCACCTCATGCAAAGCTTCAAATTAATTACTTAGGACAGTTGAAGGCCCAACTGTAGTAGGGATGCCATTATTGATTGAAATCTCCACTTGTTTACCTTTCCTTTGCTCTACCCTCCATTCCGAAGTTGACTTCTGATGATGCATAGGCTGCTGTTGGTTTATCATTGATTTAATCACTTTCTTAGGGCAATTTCTAGTCCAATGCCCAAAGACACAACAATCCTTACATTTTGCTAGAGACCACTGGTATTCCATAGCTACTGGCACCACTATACTAGAGGACAACTTAATGTCGAAATCCTTTACCAACTCTTTTTGTGCATCAACTTCCACACACACACGAGCATAACCAACCTGTTGTTGTGTGTCAGTTGGAGTAACAATATAGGGGGGCTTACCTAAGGCACTAACTATTCCACTAACTCCCTTTGGACTCTAACATTCCATAGGGACATTGAATAATTTTACCCATAATGGCAAGGAAGTAATAAAATCTTTATGATGAGTTAGACCCTCATGCCAACGTTTAAGCACCAAAACATTATTGGCAAAGTGCCAAGGACCATTTTCAAGAATCTTGTCACACTCTTGAGAAGTTGCAAACTTGAAAAAATAGAATCATTTCTCTAACCCAAACACGGATTATAGGCCGGTTCCACCCCATGACCTCTGAGCTATTGCATTGACAACATTATAGGGCAATTTCTTGTCAAGAAAATACCCTACAAGGCAATTATTCCATTTAGCAGCTCCAAAATTAGTAACAACAGCTGGGATTGAGACAACAACTCTATTATCAATCACTTCTGGAGGAATGTAAGTTAATTTTATTTTAGGTGCATCGATAAGCTTAACAACATTGGCCCATGATGAGGTGCCAGTAGCATTAGTGGCAGTAACCACATCATTGCAGCCCCTATAAGAATCTCTGCCATGACTTTTATAACATGAACCATGATCTTTAGCAAGCAAATGCACTACCTGTTGTAACTTCTGAACAACCTTAGGTAAATCCATTTGGGAGGCCATAATAATATGAAAACCCTAGAAAAAACCCTAGCGCATGAGAGGTAGTATAGAAGGTAACTAAAGTAGTAAACCCTAGTTGTAGAAGAAGAGAAAACACACACATAACTAAGAATAAGACCAAAGAAAACCCTAATGTTGAGAGAAAAAATGCACACAGTGTATGTTAAGAGAAGAGATAAGCAATTTTGTCTAAAATTTTGGCTTATAATGAAGTATTAATAATAATTTTGATTTTATAGTATGTTTGGATAGAACATTACTAGGTTACCATTTACATCGTGGACACAGGTCAGGGGCGAACAGTTGGCTCATTCACTTGCAAGTTTGTTTGACAAATTCATGAATAATTACATACTACTAAACTCGTTAAATGATGGATGTCATGTATTTACTTCCATTGCTTCTATAATTTAATGCCTTCCCTCTCTTAACTTGTGGTTTAATATTTATTATCAAAGAATATCATTTTTATTTATTTTAGTATTAGATGTTATTTTATTAGTAATAAATGTATATATTTATTTATATTTGTATCTGAACCATAATTCCCAACTGGATGCATACAACCTTTATCCCAATGCACGAGTAATTATGGAATAGGTTTAGTTACGTAGTTGAAACTCTCTATTACTTTGAATTCAAGCAGTCTTATTAGAGCCTTACAGGATCCCATGAAAGAAAGTCATTTTATTCTAGTGCTTAAAATGAGGATGGGATTAAATTAGTAATTAATTATGAATGTTCATATCAATCTTGTTTCTTGTGGAAACCATGCTAAAAAATTTAAAACTGTGTTCTTGTTCTTTTTAATGAGAAAAACAAATCTAGTAGTTACCACTTCAGAGCTAGAGGAACAATAATCATCAATTTAAGTAATATGTTGCAAGGAGAATTATTTTACACAATTGATTGAAATTTATATGCTTAACAAAATTAAAAATATATATATGTGTGTGTATATATATTATCTCAGTAAATTAATGAGTAATGAATTCATGTCACAAACTTTTCAATTTATAATAGTCATGTCCTTGATTGAGAGCATGACTTTGTTAGACATCTTTTGGTAGGGTGGAGGATGGTGTGAGACCATTGAACTTTGTGTGAATCAGTCAAAAACTCTTCACGGCTCATCAAATCGTATGGAGAAGCAGATACAATTGACAGGGATTCTAAGTAATTGGAGTGAACAAAATCCTAGTATCCTCTTTAAATTACTATCATAAATGACCAATTTAGATAGCTACTATCCTTTGCACTAGACTGACACTACTTGCTCTTTCGGGTATTTTTGTGAAGATTTTTTCAACTGGAATAGAGTACAAGTTTGTTATTGCGATGATGCTTCTTTTACAGGCGAAGGCGAAAATAAGGTTGCTTGATGTTATCTATATTCTCATTGATATTGTTTCTCTAACTGGACTTTCATAATGGGGGACGAGAGGAATTGAAATTAGTACCTTACAACTAGTTTCTAATTCTTACTAATTTTGTTTTTTGCAATTTAAATATAAATTTTGTTTAAAAACTGTGTTTTTAAAACGAAATGGTTCATAGTACGAGGTTTGGGGAATATAGTAAGAGGCTTATGTGGATGACTAATAAGTACTCTAGGAAACTTCCTAATCAAGCATGTTGTAGCTTCAAAATGGTCTACAAAACTCACTATGAAGCAAACAATCTTTGGATTTTAAGATTCTTCTATGATTGTCCTTTGTTGTTACTAAAATTCATGGAAGAAACGAGAACTATTGGTACACTTTTATAAAAGAAGAAAAAATGCATTCACCGTCAAATAATTTTCTCAAATGGCTATTTTTATGAATGGGTTGAATAAATTTGACTTAGCATCTCATTACGTGGTTATTCAACATCATTTGTGGTTCTGATTGCATATATTGTCTTTTGTAATATATATGTAGACCAAATGTTTTAAGATACTAAACTATCACTATTTCTAGGCTGCAAATCTGTAATTCAGAGGGCAACGTATATGGTTAGTAGCTATGGAAGAATTGATGTCAAAGGGGATGCAATACGCCAATCAGGTTTATATCTAGGAAAACTTCCAAACTTATATCTTTCTACCATGATTTTATGTGATAATATTGTTTGTTTGTTTTTTTAGGCTCTTATTTCTGGTAGCTCTGCTAGAGGTTTAGCTTCTATATTATACTATGATGAATTATGAGATTTGTTTCTAGGAAGTATTAGAGTTAAATGCCTCAGTGACGTTGGATTGTTCCTCGATACGTATGTCCAACTAGGGATGTTCTATCTGTGTGTTTTTCTTTCTTTAGTTGCTTAATCGTTATATTTTTATAATGGTCCTTTTATGGATCTGTAGGATTGATGTAGCTAGTCGGCATACCCTAAGAAATCTCTTTAGGAGTGTGGTTAATCTGCAGGTACTGAACAAATTCATATATGCTTCTGTTGTACTATTAGACTATCTGATTGAATGCATATACCAATGTTCATAGTGGTAATAAGGGTAATATCGAACATTTATTCAACTCAATAATAATCAAAATTTAGCTAGGTTGTAGCATCAGGTATTTTTACGTGCTAATTTAAAAATTTATTAACACTTTAGTGCTTATGTGATTATGTGCTTAATGTGTTTATTTGCATGTTGTATTTTCATTTTGAGAATAATAAAAATTATTGAAAATGATTTCGGAAAAGAAATGACTGAAGGATAAATGAGTAATTTCATATTTTGAGCACTTAATGGAAAATATAGAGATTTTGGCTAAGTGTTGGGACATGAGTGGCATGTTGGTAATTAGAAAATATGACAAGGGGTGGAAGGGTAATTAAGAGGCTTGATGAAACTCTTGTAATTAACCTTAAGTTGGGATGAAAATTGTCATTTTACATTTTTAAGTGGTGTCTAAATTCTAGCCATTGATCTCTTTCTCCCATCTTTGTTATCAACCCTTAGATCATAGGGCCTTGTTTCGTTGGCACTTAAATGCAAGAATGCATTATTCATAGTCTTTCACTTGGCAATACTTCATGTTAGCCCTTGGATTAAACCTTTCTCTTATAGCTTTAATCCTACCCATTGGATTCTTAATATCTAAATGAGTCTCATACATATATACATATATGTTGGTTAAGTCTTTCATTCTCAAAGACAACACTCGCACAAACTCACATACACATTTTTTTTCTTCTCCCTTGGAACCGGCCACACAAGCTTTCTCTCTTGTTCTTGGTTGCAAGCTCCCTTTCTCCTTCCTTCATGCTTGGATATTGACATTATTCATTTTCTTGCTCGGTTGGTGGGTTGGCATCGTTGGACTCAATTGTTGCGTTCCTTGAACTTGACTTGGAATTAAGGAGGGGAAAAACAATTTGTTTTCGTCTTTATAAGAGGGTGTGTGCGTCTATGTGTATATATGCCATATATATATATATATATATATATATATACAAGTTGTGTCTTGACAACTTAGACGATGATTTAGGCCCTTGAAAGCATGAATTTGTAATGTACTGTGATAATATGAGTATAATATATGACTTATAAAGGTGCAATTATAAGCATTGTGATAATATGAGTATAATATATTGCCTAATGAAATAAGCATGTATTGTGATAGAGCATGTGAGAAATATTGCTTATAAATGGGAACTTGCTTAAAAATGTGAAATTGTAAGCATTGTGTTGAGTTGAATCCAATATAATACAAATTGAGATAAGCATGCATTGTGATGTCATATGGTTGTGATTGAGAACCTTCATGCATTTTGAGTACACCATGTAGTGTCAAAAACATGGGTGTTAGTTTATACGGGTTGTGTAAACGTGTGTGAGTAGTCTTGTGTCAGATCATTGCAACAACTGGCTAAGAGGTGTTCATGCCTACGGAACTAATAAGCCAAAAATGTGTTATCGGTTTGGGAGTCATAAAAGAGGCTCATATTCGTGACCTTTGGGTCTAGGGGCACGGAGTTGCAGGTTAGGCTCTCATGCAACCGCCTTCCTTGTTTAAGTGATAGAGAGAAAAATCACTTGAGAAGAGTCAGTGTGGTACTCTACATTAGTTGATGAGCTTGTATCCTCAAAAGTAAATGGATAAAGTATGTATCCGTTAACCTGAGTTGGGCGCCATGTGTATCATGTGGTGTGTTAAGTCATGGTGCATTTAGACTATCATATGTGTGATTATGATTTCGGTTTTGAAGCATGCTATGTTTGAATGACTATAATGTGAGCATGTTGGGGAAAATTGCTTGTTGAGTTCGAAGGGGTTCCGCATTGGTATGAGAGCTATGTGGATCAAAAGATCGACCTAGGAGTAGTTGCATGTACCATGGGTGGGTTGTACCACTCGGACTAGTAAGATTGAGGCGATGACACTTCCTCTACTGGCCTGGTGAGCTTACCCACGACTTATATATTTTTCAGGTGGTGATCCCTTTTCGGGAGTTCAGTAGTCTTTCGGTAAAGATACGGTATGGATTTTTCCGTTTTGTGCATAAGGAGGCGAAATAACTAGTTTGTAGAATAATAGTGTAATCCACATGTATAAACATGCTACTCTTGTTGTAAAACTTGTAAATAAATGATAGATACTTATCTATTGCTGGCTAGCGTGTTAGCCGAGTAACTTGCATGATGTACATCCCTTGTAGCGCTATATGCAGAGATTATATTCTTTTGGTGTACTTCTGTGCCGGAAATGTAAGACTAGTTCGTGTTATGAAAACTATTTCCTATTTTGCCTTAGTGTGCTTTAACCATTAAATGTATAAATTCTTTTATCGTGAGTGTGATGTGAATAATAGTTATTGAATGTGGTTATTAGGTGTCCGGCCAAAAATGACGTTTTTCTAGGTTTTCAAACAAACCCTTTCGTTTTGAATGGAAAAACCCGTTTTCGCCTACCCCTGTAACCCCGATAAACTTTCTTATTTTGGAAATGGATTTAAATAAATTCATTTTCTTAGAGATTTCAACTTTTAGAAACCAGCGGTAGTTAAAACGGAGACCGGGGGCAAGACGGAAGATTTTACAAAAACTTACAAAAATCACTTTTATGCTAAGTTTACGTTTTACACATTTCCTGAGGTCTCGGCGATTATTTTTGGGTTCCGCCAATCTAAAACTCACTTTTCCAATATTTATGATTTTTCAGGACCGACGACGCGAAAAACGAAGCCATATTGCAAAATATAAGATTTTGCATGTTTAGAAAACTTGTTGAAAAACCAGTGGGATCAGCTCCCAACACTTCGAAAAAAATTCAAGTTTTCCAAAATTTTCATTTTTTTGAGCTTTGGGCATGGCATCCAACATCATACCGCGCTGCCCTGCTGTCTGTACGCGCACAACGCAGCACGCGAGATGGCATGCCATGGCTTGCTGCAGCGACATGTGATGTCCAATCTTCAAAAATCCGTATTTTCTTCCTTTTATGTCGGAATGTACTCCCGTTTGTTTCTATGGGTTTTCTTATGTCCAAATTCTTGAGATAAAATTTGAAATGATCAGTTTAACTCTGAAATGACTATTTTACCATTGGTGAAAGAGGGGGGTACTTTAACTTTTTGTTTTGGGTCGGTGTTGTCGGACACCATTTTAAAAAAATCATATCTCCTTCCTCGTGGCTTCAAATTAGGTTCCGTTTGTTCCTATGGCTTGTGATAGGTCCAAAATTTGTAGTTATAGTTGGAAATTACTATTTTACATTTGAGTTGACCATTTGACCCTTGGGTAAATATGGGGGGTTGGAATTATTCGTTCAAGGTACCGAGTGTTTCGGTTTACTTTCTTTTGGATCTCGTGTGATCTTTTCAGGATCTTTGAAATGTTGGATGTCTATTTTACCCTTTTAATGGTATTTGATGATTTAAAAATGATTTTATTTCATTTCTATCACTTCCACATTCACTCCCTTAGCTCTTACGCTCGGGTTTTGGAGTCCTAGGAAATTATGGGCGTGACAACTTGGTATCAAAGCGTGTTCTTTCTTTATGGGATGATGGGAGAGGGTCCTTATCAATTTTCACTTATTGTTTTTCTGGCTTGTTATTGGTTTGAGTGTTCGTTCTCGTCTTTTGTGCGTCATTGACTTATGTGTATGTCGGCATGGCTTTGTGGTTTTGTTTGGAGTACTATGATTGTATTTGTGCTTTACATGTTTAGTTGTTTCCATGTAGAGATCATGCTGCCACGTAGAGGCCAAACGCGTGTCATTATAAAGGGTCATGCTCCGGGTCAAGTACCTCCAGTTGTGGATGAGAATGTGCCAACACCCCTGATGTTGGAGAGTGTGTGTTGGCCGCTTCTTTCATGGATGGTGATCAGTTTGTGCATGCTTTAGTGGCAGCTATGACATAGGTTCCTCAGAGGTAGCATATTGAGGACGAGGGCTCGCGTACTCAGAAGGCTCTCCGAGATTTTGTACGATTGGACATACCTACCTTTGTGGGTGGTTCGGGTCCACTTATAGCCGATAATTAGTTGGAGCAGATTACCAATGGGTTTAATATTCTCAAGGTGGTTGATGATGATGTACGGGGTATGCTTACATCATTTTGACTTACTGGTGATGCTAAGGGTTGGTGGAAGTCTGTCATAAACATGAGGGACATCAGGGCTATCACATGGTTGGACTTTTGCACATTGTTCTTGGATCGATACTTCCTACCCCTTTCTAGGATGAGCATGAGGGACTGATTCAATGAGTTGGTTCATGGTGATTTTTCAGTGACCGAGTATAAGCTTCTGTACACCAGCTTGTCTAGGTTTGCGCCTGAGATGGTGGTGGATGCTGAGGTGAAAGGCCGATGTTTTGTGAGGGGCTTCAGGGGCAATATCAAGTCAAATATTTCTGTGCTTACTATGCCGACGTACCGCAAGGCCGTTACAAAGGCATTGCCTATTGAAGAGGATGCAAAGAGAGGTCCGACTAGCTCGTGAAGTTAGGGACAAGAGCTTCAAAGGTTCTTCATCTTCGGGCTTTGGGAAAGAGAAGAGGCAGCGAAATAGTACTTTAGGTCTAGTTACACAACAACAGTGTCAAGGATAGTCTACACCTTCTTCTAGTGCATCTTCATGTTTCATTTGTTGGGAGATTGTTTGTTTTCATTGCCAACAACTAGGGCGCACAAAGCCACAATGTCCGTCTCATCAGCAAGGACAAAGTAGTGGTTCAGTGAATAACAAGGGTTGTTTCCAGTGTGGACAGCAGGGTCATATCGCCAGGAACTATCATCGAGGACAGAGCAGTGGTACTCCTATGAGGAGGACTGGGCAGCAGTCCAGGGCTACCCGGCTAGGAGGCCAGTCTCGGTATAAAGTAGCACAACAACCAACAACAACAGCTATGAGTTCTTACTCCATGACTTCGGCATCTACTATCCAACAGGTGCCACAATCTCAGGGTCGTGTTTATGCAGTCACAACAACACACAGTTTAAAAGGACCTTCTATAGTGAGAGGTACATTTCCTGTGTGTGGTTGTTGGGCTCATGTCCTTATTGATTCTAGAGCTTCGCATTCTTTTACTGATTCTGCTTATGCATCTGCTTTGGGTATACATGTTTCATATCTCCGTATACCTTTATATCTTGACACACCGGTTGGTGGTAGCTTGTCTCTATCTAGAGTGTGTCGTGGAAGCGAGATTGTGATTGTTGGGTGATCCTTAAGGTTCGATTTCATTCTTCTGGACATGACGAGCTTTGACGTCATCTTGGGCATGGATTGGTTATCTACCTATCATGTACAAATTGATTGATTTAGAGGTTGGGTGTCTGTGTGCATGCTTAAGGGCGAGCGTTTCCACTTTTTTGGTGATCGCAATGACTCCTCTACTTCTTCCTATTGTATATGGGGTCGTGATGTGTCTAGTTTTATTTTGGTAAGTCATTTGTCTGATGATGAGGTTCATGGTCACATCGAGGTACCTTATGTTGTGGGCGAGTATTGGGATGGTTTTCCTGATGACTTGATTTCTTTGGCTCCGATTCATGAAGTGGAGTTTTCTATTGATCTTATACCGGGTACCGATGCTATTTCCATGGCATCGACGGAGTTAAAGGAATTGAAGGAGAAAATTGATGATCTCAAGGCGAAGGGTTTTATTCAGCCTAGTGTTTCCAATGGGGGTGCTCTAGTACTTTTTGCTAAGAAAAAGGATGGTTCACTACGGTTATCCAACGACTATCGTAGCTTGAATCGGGTGACGATCAAGAACAAATATCCATTTCCTCGGATTTATGACTTGGTCGACAAACTCAAGGGATATAAGTTCTTCTCCAAGATTGACTTGAGGTCTAGTTATCATCAGTTACGGGTTAGGGATATTGATATTCCGATGACCGCATTTTGCACTCGTTATGGGCACTTTAAGTTTCTTGTGATGCCTTTCAGTGTGACTAATGCATCGACGACATTCATGGGTCTCATGAATCGTATCTTCCATGAGTTCTTGGATAGATTTGTAGTACTATTCATTGATGACATTCTAGTTTACTCTACTACAGAAAGTGAGCATGAGGTTCATCTTAGGACCATTCTTCAAATCCTAAAAGAGCACCGATTGTATGCCAAGTATGATAAATGTGAGTTTTGGCTTCAAGAAGTTAGATTTTTGGGGCATGTTATTTTCGGAGGGGGCATTTTAGTTGATCCGTCGAAAATAGAGGCAGTGATGATTTGGAAGCGGCCAATAAATGTTTTTGAGGTTAGTAGTTTCTTTGGCTTAACGGGTTACTATCAGCAATTTATGAAGGACTTTTCTCGTTTGGCGGTTCCTATGACTCACCTCACGCGAAAGGGTATCAAGTTTGTGTGGGATGACAAGTGTGAAGAGGCATTCGTTAAGTTGATGACACATTTGACTATGGCTCTGGTGTTGATTATTCCCAAGTGCGGTGTAGGCTATGTGATCTATTGTGATGCTTCTCATGAGGGATTAGAATATGTACTGATGTAGTCCGAGAGAATTATGACATATGGGCCTCGACAGTTGAACACTCACGAGTGGAATTATCCTATGCATGACTTAGAGCTTGTAGTAGTTCTTTTTGCACTTAAGGGATGGCGGCATTACTTGTATGGTGAGAGATTTGAGGTTTTCTCCTATCACAAAAGTTTGCAGTATATATTTACGCAGCAGGACTTTAATTTACGACAGCTTCGATGGGTCGAGTACATGGAGGACTACGATTTTGTACTCCAGTATCACCCCGGGAAAGCTAATGTAGTGGCAGATGCGTTATGTCGCAAGTCACATACATTGTTGTATAACATCTTTGTTCTTGAGTGGGGGATGATGGAGGACATCGTAGAGTTGGATCTTTAGTTTTGTGATAGTGGGGAGTCACTAGTGACTTTATTTAGTATGGTGGCACAATCTTCACTTGTGAGTCGTATGATTGAGGCTCAGGGACAGGATGATATCATTGCTTCGGTTCGCACTCATATTGCTAGTGGCGAGGTTGTGGATGACTGGGTTTTGCACTCTGACAGAGGTTATCATTTTAGGGCTTTACTTTATGTACCGCAAACTTACCATAAGGAGGTTTTACGAGAGTTTCATAGTTCCAGACTTGCAGTTCACCTGGGTGGCACGAAGATGTATCATAATCTTCGGCGTCACTATTGGTGGCAAGGAATGGAGAAATCATTTATAGATTTAGTGAGTCGTTGTCTTAATTGTTATTAGGTCAAGGTTAAGCACCGAGGACCTGCCGGACTGTTGAATCAGTTACCGATTCTTGAATGGAAATGGGAGCATATTTGTATGGACTTCGTGATAAGGTTACCAAAGAAGAAAAATCAGAAGGATGCAGTGTGGGTGATCGTTGATCGATTGACGAAGACTGCACATTTTTTACCTATTCGTGAGACAGATAATGTAGAGGTTCTTAGTAGGCTATACGTGAAGGAGATTATTAAACTTCACGGGGTTTTGGTTACTATTGTTTCGGATCGAGATCCTCAATTCACGTCACAGTTTTGGCAGGCTTTTCAGAAAGTCTTGGATATGAAACTACAGTTTAGTTCCACTTTCCATTCTCAGACGAACGGTCAGTTAGAGTGTACCATTCAAATCCTTGAGGATATGCTTCGTGCTTGCGCTATTGATTATTGGGGCAGTTAGGAGGATCATCTTTATTTGATGGAGTTCGCGTACAACAACAGTTATTAGTCCAATATTCAGATGACACCTTTTGAGGTGTTCTACAGTAGACCATGTCTTTTACCGACTTGTTGGGTAGAGGTTAGTGATGTTGCGCTTTTGGGACCCGATATGGTTCATGAGGCAACCGAGAAGATTAGAATTGCTCGACAACATTTGGTTACGGCACAGAGCCGACAGAAGAGCTATACGGATCGACATAGGTATCCTTTATTCTTTGAGGTCGGTGATCATGTGTTTCTAAATGTCTCACCTCGAAAGGGCTTGATGTGATTCGGGAAGAGAGACAAGCTTTCCCCATGTTTTATTGGACCTTTTGAGATTTTGGATTATGTCAGCGAGGTAGTGTATCGTTTAGCATTGCCAACAGATTTATTGCGGGTTCATCATGTTTTTCATGTCTCCATGCTTCACAAATACGAATCGGATCCATCTCATGTCTTGAGTTGGGTAGGTGTTGATGTTGTCGCCGATGAGTCCTACGAGGAGCGACCCGTGAGGATCTTGGATGCACGAGAGCAAGTTTTGTGGGGCAAAATTATCCCGTTAGTTAAGGTCTTGTGGCACCATCGCGGAGTCAAGGAGGCGACTTGGGAGCGTGAGCGTGAAGTTCAGGAAAAATACTCGGACTTGTTTTCAACTATAGGTACGTCTTGATTTCGAGGATGAAATCTCCTACAGTGTGGAGGTTGTAGCATCCGGTACTTTTACATGCTAATTCAAAATTTTATTAACACTTAAGTGATTATGTGGTTATGTGCTTAATGTATATATTTGCTTAGTATGACTTACATATTTTATGTGATATTAAAAATTTTAAGTTTCATGTTGTATTTTCATTTTGAGAATAATGAAAATTATTGAAAACAATTTTGGGAAAGAAATGACCGAAAGGTAAATGAGTAATTTCCTAATTTGAGCACTTAGTAGAAAGTGTAGAGATTTTGGCTAAGTTTTGGGATATGAGTGATATATTGGTAATTAGAAAGGATGACAAGGGATGGAAGAGTAATTGTAAGTGTGGAAATCTCCAAGCCCATAGAGACCTATCAGGCATCGGGCCCATCAGGCCGATAGCCCAATAAGGTCATCGAAAGCCTGAAGATAAATGCCCATTTCAAGCTAGAATTACTTGAAAATAAAGATAGTGATCTAAGAGAGATAGAAGTAATGATGTAAGCAAAATAACGTTACCCTAATGGGCCCGAAGCCCAAAAAGGGAATGTATATAAATGAAACAAAATCTAAATAAACCATTCATTCTTGTGTTGTGCATTTTTTGGCATTTACACATTGGTGCCGTCTGTGGAAATTCACTTGGAGTTCTTGATTTTTCAGATCTGTAATTCTTTTTTCGAGAATTGTAAATCATTTTCTTCTTCCTATCTCTTTAAGCCGAGTTTGTTTTTATTCAATCTGGAGATTTGTGGTGATGCTTTGGCCTTCCGGATCTGAGAGCTTGTTTCTATTCTTCACCATCCTCTAAATCTCCGTTCACACTGACCTACTACTTACCAAACAACCATGCTTGTCACCCGTTCGCAAGTGGACGTTCTGACCACTAGGGACAGCCATACAGGGGGTCCTCAAACCATTGAGCAGATCCTGCAACACCTGATAGCCGTTGAGGAATGGAGCCAAGCTCTTGAGAAGCAGAACACGGAGCTTATGGCGAGGATGGCTTTACAACCGCCTGCCCCTCCAGCAGCGGTGCCCAACCATTCTTAGAACCAGGAAGATGGCACCGGGTTGGAAGAGCACGCTGAGTCCTCCCAGTCCTTAGGCAAGGCTCCCATCACCGATAAAGCCATGACCCCCAAAAGCTCCAAGCAATGATGGCCGAGTTCTAAAGGAAAGTCCTCAGGGACTTGAGAACCCTGTATACGGATGATCTGGCCATCTAGGTGTCAACCGAGTTGATATAATTACCCTTCACCCCCAAGATAACCCGAGAACCTTTTCTGAAGAAGTTTGTCATGCCTCGGTTTACCCCTTACGATGGCACCAAGACCCCGAAGAATAATTTCTATCAGATTCATCAAAAGACAACCATGTATGTTGAGAAAAGAAAGGTATTCTCTACAAGTCTTACTGATGCAACTCTATTATGGTTCAGGAAGCAACCACTCCAATCCATTGGTAGCTGGCAATAGTTGACCAGGCTCTTCGTTGCCCATTACTACGGGAACAAGAGATAAAAGAAGACCATATCCAACCTCTTTACTATGATCCAGGAGAAAGGAGAATCCCTAAATAGCTTCCTATCCTGATTCAACATTGAGTATTCTTCTGTCAATAACTGTAACCAGCACTCTGATGTTGAGGCCTTCCGGATGGCCCTTATTCTAGGGACCAAGTTCCATCAGTCTCTGGTGAAACGCCCCCCATAGGGTATTGGGGAGTTAAACTCCAGAGCCCAATGGTACTTAAGGATTGAAGAGGAGGAGACCATCAGGCAGAAGAGGGCAACCTTGGTCAGCGTTGAAGCCCGATCAAAAGATCAGACAACTGATCAAAAGCGTCTAACAACATCAGGACTTTCAGTTCCTTCAAGACCTCCAGCCCCGAACCCTTTCAAACGTCCCAGGTCTGAAGAGAGAGTGACCCCTTTAAGGGTCAGCCTTACCAAGAGAATAAGGCATGAGGGATCTTCCAACAACCCCCACCCATCAGGAAGCCATTGGATTAAAGGGATAAGTCAAAACATTGAGTTTTCCATGGCGATTTTGGGCACATCATAAATGAGTGCCGTAATCTCAGACGACAGGTGGAGCCAATGGTGCTTTGTGGCAAGCTCCGAGGTTAGAGAAGTTGCTACAAGTTGGTCGATGTCTGAAGAATAATGTTTTGGGTATGATGACACTCTTCAAGAATCTTTTGACAAATTACTTGATAAGACCTCACAACTTCACAAAAATCACATGAAACTATTGACTAAGAGTCTTAACATGGACAAATAATTATATTCTTTAAAAGATGAATTAGTCAAAAGTTCTCAAACTCAAAATCTCCTACAAACTCAAAAGGCCAAGCTGGTTGAAGATTTGAAGAAATCTGAACTAGAAAGAATTCAGGCTTTAAAGTTAGTAGATGATCTCAATAAGGACGTGGTTGACAAATCTACTAAGATTGAGAATTTGGAAAAAGAGCTGAAAGATGCTAGATTAACTCTTTGTAAATGGTTTGAAGGAACCCTTAAGCTAGATGAGATGTTGAGTAAGGGAAAATCAGTAGGAAGTACAAAGGGTTTGGGTTTTATTGGAGTAATATCGAATTCGATTGTTATTGCAAAAACCACCTTTGTAAAGGCCTCCCATGTAGCGTCTAATTCTTCATAAGGAAATTCAAATTGGAATCTTGGTGCTCAAGCCTATGTCAAAAGACCTGTTGAAAACAAGCTCTCCATTAACTCTAGATACACTAGGAGGTTGACTAATAGAGTTCAGAGGTTCGTTCCTGTATGTCACCATTGTGGTGTCAAAGGTCATATTCGACCTAGGTGTTTGAAGCTAAGAGGGAAGTGTTGAAGTCAGTGAAGGAATAAAGAATCCAACAGGGAGATCGAGTATAAGATCAAATTCGAATGTTAAATGAAGAAGTGAAGAATTAGTCAAGACTGGCAAATGAAACTCCGAATATGAAGAAAACATGGGTCCGAAAAGGTGAGCTATACTATTTTGTAGTTCATACTGCCCTCAGAGTATGTTAATCTACTTCTTGGTATCAGGATAGTGGATGTTCGAGACATATGACTGGAGATAAGTCATTTTTTGGATTTTTGAAGGAGTGTCATGGTAGGATAGTAACGTTTGGTGATGGAAAGAAGTCGAATGTAATACGAAAAGGTACGGTTGTGATTCTTGGTCTACCTTAACTAGAAGATGTGCTTTATGTAGAGGGTCCTAAAGCAAATTTGTTAAGTCACTTTTTCTCCTGAAAAGTGTTTGATCATTGACTCTTCTGGGAATTGTGTAATGGAAGATATGCGTTCAACTGATAACTGCTATTGCATTGTTCCAAGTTTTGAATTATCATGCAATATAGTTAAACATGATGAAGTTAAAATTTGGCATCAGCGGATGAGACATGTTAATTTTTGATAATTTACAAAAATTACTAAGAATGAAATTGTTAAGGGAGTCCCTAAGCTTGGTTATGAAAAAGGGATTGTGTATGGATCATGTCAGAAGGGTAAACAAGTTAGATGTTAGCACAAAAAAAATAAATGTCATTGGTATTTCTAGACCTTTAGAGCTGTTGCATATTGATTTAATGGATCCCACTAGGACCATGAGTAAAGGAGGAAAGAAGTATATTTTTGTCATGGTGGATGATTACTCAAGATTTGCATGGGTTTGATTTTGAAGTGAAAAGTCTGAAGCTTCTAAAAGTTTTAAGAGGATTTGTTTAAGAATTCATACTGAGAAGAATTGTTCCATTTCTAGAGTGAGGAGTGATCATGGAAGGGAGTTTGAAAACTCAGAAATTGAGTGTTTTGTAATGAGAGAGGAATAAAACATGAATTTTCAGCACTGAAAACTCCACAAAAAAATGGAGTTGTTGAGAGGAAGAATAGGGTTATTCAAGAAATAACGAATGTTATGTTACATGGTAGGAATGTTCCTAGGTATTTTTGGTCCAAGGCGGTGAACGCAGCGTGTTAGACCTCAAATAGAGTTTATCTTAGGCCTGATACTTTAAAAACTCCCTATGAATTATGGAATGACAAGAAATCCAATGTTAAATATTTCAAGGTTTTTGGAGCAAAATTTAATATTCTTAGAGATCGGGAATCCATTGAGAATTCGAGTCTAAGACTGATAAAGGAATATTTCTTGGGTATTCATTGACAAGTCTAGTATATAGGGTTTTCAATCTTAGAACTCAAACGATGATGGAATCTGCCAATGTAGTTGTTGATGACTCATGTGTTGATGAGCATCCAACATTAGTTGAGGAGGAAGATAATGACCCGTTCTTTTAGTTAGGAAATGATTCTTCTGATGTTGGCGAAGAGGAAAATGTGGTTCATGATGCTAGTTCTAGTCCTATAGAATCACATGATCAAACTTGTGATGCTTAGGCTACTTCTTCTAAAGAACCATTCTGCAAGGGTAAAGTTGTACCATTCTTTGGATGATGTTATAGGATTTGTTGATCAAATGATGGTGACCCGGAGAAAGGCTAGGAATAAGGTTTCGTATGCATGCTATACATCTTCCTTGGAACCTAAAAATGTCAAGGAAGTTCTTCAAGATAGTGAGTGGATAAATCTTATGCAAAAAGAACTTCAGCAGTTTGTTAAGAATGATGTTTGGTATCTTGTGCCTAGACCGAAAGAGATAAATGTGATTGGTACCAAGTGGATTTTCAAGAATAAAAAGGATAGAAATGGTACAATTGTTAGGAATAAGGCTAGGCTTGTTGCTCAAGGTTACTCAGTTGGAGGGTATTAAATTTGATGAAACGTTTTCTCTAGTGGCAAGACTTGAATCTATTCGAATTTTATTTGTTATAGCATGTCATATTAGTTTTAAGTTGTATCAGATAGATGTACAAAGTGCATTCTTGAATGGCATTTTTAATGAAGATGTGTATGTGAAGAAGCCAAAAGGATTTGAAGATCCTCATTGTCCTGGTCATGTGTATAAGCTGAAAAAGGCTTTGTATGGGTTAAAGCAAGCTCCTAGAGCTTGGCATGAAAGGTTGACCAACTACCTGTTGGGAATAGGTTTTATTCGAGGTGGAGTGGACAAAATACTATTTATTCAGAAAATTGAGAGTGATACAGTTGTTGGTCAAATATATGTTGATGATATTGTGTTTGGTTTCACTTTTGATAAACTTGCTCATTATTTTGGAGATCAAATCAAACATGAATTTGAGATGAGCATGATTGGTGAATTGAACTTTTTTCTAGGACTTCAGGTTAGGCAATTAAATGATGGGATTTTTGTTTCTCAAACTTGTTATACCTTGGAATTAGTAAAGAAGTTTGGTTTGGAAAAGGCTAAGGATGCTCGCACTCCTATGAGTACAAGTGTCAAGCTTTTGATAGATAATAAAGGCAAAGATTTAGATCCTACACTCTATAGGAATATGGTTGGGAGTTTGTTATTTGACTATCAATCGACCTGACATAGCTTTTAGTGTTGGTTTGTGTGCACCTTACCAGGAAAGTCCTAAGGAGTCTCATATTACTGTTGTGAAAAGGATTATCAAATATGTTAAAGGAATAATGAATTATGGACTGTGGTATCCGTTAGGTACTAATACTGATATCGCATCTTTTTCTGATACTAATTGGGCTGCTAATGTTTTTTTTTTTTTGAAAGGTAAGTTAATTTTATAGAAAATAAAAAAAATGGCAAGAAGCCTACAAGAAAACTTGGGGCATACCCCAAGGGTGGAACCCCCAAACCCACCAAAGAGTTAAGCTTAACTCAGAACACAGGGGATTATACAAGAAAAGCACCGTAGCCCTTACAACAATTAAACAAGTCTGATAAAACATAAGACTATAACAACCAATGTTTAACATATCTCTATAACACCTCACCACAAATATAATGTACATAATCTTCATCAGATTACACAAATTATGTCCTAACACAGTGAGTGTCTTCATAGCCATCCGATCCCCGTGAACTTCAGCTACCAGCTTATATATCTGCACAATGTAAACAAATAGATCAAAACATAATGCAACATTTGTAAAAATTATCACAAAACACCTCCGACGAAGTCTGAACCATTTCCTGAACCATAACTCTAACAACACTAAATCGCGACCCCTCATCCAAACACAAACCCATAACATAAATTCCAGGAAAACTGAGTAAATATTCCCCTCACCCATTGCTTGAAACTCTATCTCCATTTTGAATATCCAACAAGTGATACAATCTAAATTTGACAGAAGAATTTATCTCCTGAACAAGTTGCTCTTCCTTTTTAAACTCTCCTGCAAACAGCCTGAGGTTCCTCTCCCTCCATAAGATGTAAACACTTGCAGCCAAAGAGAGTTTGGTAACACATGCCTTTAAAGTATTATTAGTACAATGGTCATTGCACCAATTTACTATATCCACCCACTTCTTCCCAACTTGCTTCAAACAATTTTCAATAGCAACCGAAGACCAAACTTGAGAAGAGAAACTGCATTCAAAAAATAAATGCTCCCTGCTTTCACATGGTAAGTCACAAAAGACACATTTTTGTTGCTGAAGCAACCCATAAATGATCAATTTATCTTGTGTCTGCATCCTATTATGAATTAAAGTCCATAAAATGAAAGCATGTCTTGGAATATTATTTGGGAACCACACAGTCTTGTACCATTTAACTTGATTATCCCTGTTCCTTAACAAATTCCAAGCCGAACTAATAGAATACTTACCCCTGGTAGGCTTCCAAATCAAAGTATCAACATCATGGCAATCAGGAGGGGGGAGGGTAGCAATATCATCTCTTAACTCCATTAATTGGTGAGAGTTTGCAAAAGGAGGAAACCATTGCCCATTTTTTATTATGGCATTGACTTTACAATTGTTTCTTAACCCAGAATCATACCTGATCCTATCCCCATGTTTTTCTACAATAGAAGTGGGATACAACCAATCATCATGCCAAAGAAGAATATTATTGTCATTCCCAACCTTGTACTCAATGTAATGTCTAAATGTATCTCTTAGACCTATTATCTTTTTCCATGACCAAGATCTTTTATCCGGGACATTAAGCAACCAAAAATTTTGGTCTTTCATGAGCTCTATCCTAGCCCACTTACTCCACAGGTTGGTGGGAATAGGCTGCAACATGTTCCATAGCTGTTTACCAATAGCAGCCACATTCCAAGCTATCAAATCTTTTAAACCTAAGCCCCCTTCATCCTTCGGCAGACACACTTTAGTCCATGCCATCTTCTCACCTCCACTCTTCAAGTCAGCCCATTTCCACAAGAATTTCCTCATAATCTCATTCAGCTGTTTAAACACCGATTTTGGAAGGAAATAAGTAGAACTCCAATAAACTTGCACTGAAAACAACACTGAGGCAATCAATTGTAACCTACCCGCAAAGGAAAGGAATCTGCAATTCCAAGACTGAACCCTTCTAGTAATTTTCAAAACTAACTCTTGACAATCAGCAGCATTAAGCTTAGAAGAAATCAGAGGCACCCCTAGATACTTGACAGGCAATTTTCCAATTGAAAAATTGGACCCGCGGATAATATTATCTAAAACTCTACCCTCCACACCCGATGTAAAAATGGAGCTCTTTGAGGTATTAGGAAATAAACCTGAAAATTCACTAAACTTCCTCAATACATCCAACATACAATTCACTGAATTTTCACTACCCTCACAGAAGAGGAATAGATCATCAGCAAACATCAAGTGATTAATCTCCTATTTTTTACATTTGGCATGGAACTTAAACGAGTCATTTTTCCCCAACTTATTCAACATTCCTGAGAGAACTTCCATACACATCACAAAAAGATAAGGAGACATAGGGTCCCCTTGCCTAAGCCCTCTTCCCCCTTTGAAAAACCCTTCAAGAGCTCCATTAATATTAATAGAGAACTTAGGAGAAGAGCAACAAGTGAGAATCCAACCTCTAACTCTTTCAGGCACCACAAAACACTTCAACACCTCACCCAAAAAATCCCAAGAGACAGAATCATAAGCTTTAGTCAAATCAATTTTCATGGCAACTCTAGCTGGGGACTCATTTTTATGGTAATGGAGTAATATCTCTTGAGCTAGCAAAATATTATCACAAATACTCCTACCAGGAACAAACCCTGATTGATTTGCACTTATACACGATTCAAGAATGGGCTTCAGCCTATTAGCAATAATTTTAGCTATGCATTTATACAACACATTGTAAACTGAAATAGGCCTAAACTCTGTCACTTTAGTAGGATTATCCACTTTGGGAAGAAGAGAGATGGAAGTACAATTTAACTCAGAAAGCAACTGACCTGAAGCAAAAAAATCCATAATGGCATCCACCACCTCATTTCCAATAACATCCCAGGCAGCCTTATAAAACACAGCATTCAGACCATCCGGCCCTGGAGCTTTGTCATCTTTTATAGCAAGGAAAGTAGCTTTGATTTCTTCTCTGGTCACATCTCTATTCATGTCCCTACTTTGCTCAAGAGAAATAGGATGTTGAATAAACTCATTCAAAACAGGGATCCTTACCTCTCCTCTCTTGGCAAAGAGACTCTTGTAAAATCCCACAATCTCTCTATTAACATCACTTTTATCAGTCAGGACAGTACCATCCTCTTTAGTTATGGAAACAATATTGTTATGAAATTTCCTCTGATTTGCAATCTTATGAAAATAGCTGGTGTTCTGATCTCCTAGCCTCAGCCATTGAATCCTAGATAACTGTCTATATAACTGTCTATCTTTTTCAATTCTTTGAAACTCTTGATTTCCAGGATCCATATCCACCAAGCATTGAATGTTCAATAACTTTTTCCTAGCTTCAGAAACTTGACTTGGTAAATTATCAAAATGTGTTTTATTGAGAATTTTCAAAGCATTCTTTACCATTTTCAGCTTCTGACTCACAACAAACATTTTACTCCCCGTAACCTGGCCATTCCACGCTTCTCTCACCACTTGAGTAAACTTTTCATGTTTAGTTAAAAAATTGTTGAACCTAAACGGTCTTTTAACCCTCTCTACCTCCATAGGAATTTTAACCGAAATACAAGCATGATCCGAAACCCCTGGAGGCAAAAAAGAAACTTCAGTGGTTTGAAAATAATCAACCCAAGCTGAATTCACTAAGCATCTATCCAGCTTACTAAACACATGACCATTGGACCAAGAAAATTTGATACCATTATACTTCAAATCCATTAATCCTGCTTTGTCTAGAGCCTGACCACATTCCCTCATTTTTGCATTCCACTTCTCATCCCCACCCCATTTCTCATGCTGATATCTAATAGCATTTAAATCACCCGCACAAAACCAAGGGTTGTTCTTCAAAGCCATAGAATTATCAAAAAGCTCGTTCCATAAAATTCTTCTCTCAATATAATCATTACTTCCATAAATAAAGGTAGCAAAGCAGTTGCATTTATTATCAACAGTACTCACTTTACAATGAAGAAATTGAGCACTGCCCTTTAATAAATCCACATTCATTTTCTTTGGGTCCCAACAAATCCATAATCTCCCCAAATCCGCAAAAACATAATTATTAACTAACCTCCAACCTGGGCAAATCACTTTCAACACCTTATCAACATTGTTCTTTAAAACCTTTGTCTCAATCAAACAAAAAATAGAAATATCTAGAGACTTAATCATTAACTTAATTTCCTTCTATTTCACCTCCCCATTAAGACCACGAACATTCCAAATATAGCAATTCATATGGAAAACTAATTTTGAGCAGACTGATCTCCCCCTCTTTCCTCTCTTTTCAAGACCCTTTTAGTTTTAAATTTCTTGTTAGAAATGGGTCCCATCCTACCAACACCTGAAACCAACAAAGCAATTGGGCTCTTACTTCCTTTCTCTTTTATACTGATCAGAGGATTTTCCCCAACTTTATGAACATGCTTCTCTTCCTCTACCATTCCCCCTGGTTCATGTATAAAACCTTCCTTTTCATTATCAGTATCAATTCCCCAATCTTCCATAATTTCCCCTTCATCAAAATCTCCCAAGCATGCAAATTTATTAGGAGAAAGAACATTTGTATTATCCCTAGGAACCTCTATCTTCAACTCATTTACATTCACTAGAACCTCATGATTTAGTAATTCATTTGACTCAACAATATTCTCACCCTCAACTACACTTTTTCCTATATTTTGAATATCTTTAGGTGTAACATTAACCTGCTCCTGATTCATTGCATCAGAATTACTTGTTTCTCCAACTTTCTTCCCAACAGCTACCCATTCTTTCTTAATCTCTTTAGTTTTATGAATTGCATTTTGGACTTTCATTTTAACACAATTTTTTGAAGAATGTCCAAAAATCTCACAGTGTTCACATTTCATGGGCACCCATTGATATTCAACCCCAATAGTAACAATTCTCCCATCCGCCAACTTGACCCCTACCTCAGATGGAAATTCAGCTTTAATATCAACCTCAATACACATCCTTGCATAATTTAATCTACCCCTATCATCAGTTTGAGAATCAGTATATAGAGGTCTCCCCAAAATGCTAGCAATATATCCCAACCCATCCGTTGTCCACAATTGTAATGGAATATGATAAAATTTAGCCCATATTGGAACACTTTTTAACCCTTGTTTATAGATAGCAAGATCAGGCCTCCATTTTTGCAACACCATAAGCTGGTTTGCAAAATGCCAAGGTCCGCTTTCTATAATAGAATTACTACTTTCCGCACTATCAAATTTGAACAAAAAGAAACCCCTATCAAGGCTCATAACCTCAGTCATCCCATTTTTACCCCAGAGTCTCTTTGCAATGGAATTTACAGTTGGGAATGGTAGTTTCCTATCCATACAGTATCCCACTAAACAATCCCTCCACAAATAACACCCCTTCATTTCGACATCATAAGGTATTTCAACAATTTTATCTTTCACAGCTTGTGGAAAGTAATTTAATTGCATTTTGTTCTTTGAAATATTTTTAATTAGAGTATCTGTCCATGACAAAGTAGGTTTAACAGTACCTTCATCACCCCCTAGTTTCGGCAAGTTTTCACTCATCCCAGAAAAATTCCCATTCATCGAAGAGACTGAAGGAACAACAACCTTAGTACCCTCAGCACACAGATTAATTTCAGACCTTTCAACATACACTTCGTGTTCATTTGAAACCCCACCTAACACTACTTCTATCACAGAATCCTTTCCTTTTTTAGGAGACCCCTGTTGTGAAACATTGTGTAACATTTTATTATCACCCTCAGGAATTCCAGACTTAAACTTATACTGCTCATTCAGTTCATTACTAATCTTCTCAATCAGTTTATTCAGACGCTCAATCTCAACAGCATCCCCCATAATCAGACTCATAAAAAAAGAAAAAAAACACAAATAGGGCACCAACCCTCACCAAAATCACCAGGGCAGCAACCCTTGCAACAAAAAATAAAAATGGGCACCAACCCAATGAAAATAGAAAAAACAACACAAATAGGGCACCAACCCTCACCAAATTCACCAGGGCAGCAACCCTTGCAACAAAAAATGGGCACCAAAAAAGAGATGAAAAGCTTACCCCAAACCTACCAAAATAAGTTTATCACCTATGCCGGGACAGCCCAGCTTCGGCCAAACAGCAGCAATTTCAGACAATCAGGAACAGCTTGTACTGCTTCAGGAAATACCCAGCAATAGCAGCTTCGTAAATTTCAGCAATGCACCCAGCAGTAGCAGCTTCGTAAATTCCAGGTCAGACTTCAGGTCGTCTGAACCAGAATCGCCACTAACCCGAGCAAAATCGCCCCCAATCACCCCTTACGCTGCTGAAAACTTCGTCTGGAAACCTGGAATGGCTTCACCCGACGCACCCACGCAGCAGAGAAACTCCCCAAGCCCAGCTCGATTCAGCGTTCGAAGTTCGCAGATGAACCCCACGAACTGACTCGTTTCAGGATCAGCAACAGCTTCAGAAAAAGAACCCAGGAATCGCTTTAACAGCTTCAGAATCGCTGTAGCAGCTTCAGAAAATTCAGATAGTTCAGAAATTTCGCAGCTTCAGAAAATTCAAACGTAACAGCTCACGCAGACCGGGCCGCGCTCTCCGAATTGCAAATCTTCTTTCAGTGGACACGAACTGGTGCGTCTGAACTGGCAACCACAGACCGACGATCGACCCCCAACCACCGAATCGATTCAGGGTATTGTGGGCATGAACCGTCGCCTCCCTTCAGGTCACGAATCGTCGTACCCAATCTCAGCAGCAAAACAGGCACGAACTCAGCAACCAAGCACGAAAAATCAACCCCCGAAACCGCAGAGCTTCGTCGATCCAAACTGCAGGCACAAATCAATTCGCTTACAGCAAAGAAACCTTACTCAGCCTTCAGGTTCGAAACTCATCAACGAATTTTCCAGATAATCTGCAGACCTCTGCTCAAACCCAGGAGATGCTCCCTCACAACCTTCGTCGCACCACCTATTGGCCGCCTCCAAGCTCCAGATCTTACTCAGACTTCAGAAATGGACTCAGATCAGCTACACCACTCACTAAGATGACAGATTCGCCGCAAAATCCAAACCAATTTCGTTTGAGCTGAATATGACAATCGCCGCCTCCAAGAACAACTCGTTAATAGACCCAGTAGTTCAATCTCAAACATTAACCTAACTCATCTGACTCAGTGGAATATATGTATAAAAGACTTGGTCAAACTGAGTTTGACCGAGTCAACCCTTATAGACAATCCACTAACCCAGCTCCCACACGCTCTTCATTCTAGAGAGAAGGAAGAGCTTCTCTCTCTAAAAATCTGCACGCGAATTTGACGATTGGGCTGCTAATGTTGATGATAGAAAAAGTAGCAGTGGAGGGTGTTTTTATGTTCGAAATTGCTTAGTTGCTTCGCATAGGAAAAAGCAAAATTATGTTTCTCTTTCCACTGCTGAAGCTGAGTATATAGCAGTTCGTAGTTGTTGTACTCAGGTTTTGTGGATGCGTCAAATGTTGCAGGATTATGGTTTTCCTTAAGGCACGATGACTGTGTATTGTGATAACACGAGTGCAATAAATATTTCTAAACATTCTGTTCAACATTCTGGGACAAAACATATAGATATTCGACATCATTTTATTCGTAATCTTGTTGAAGATTGTATAGCGTCTCTAGAGTTTATATCCACAGATTCTCAGTTGGCAGATATCTTTACAAAACCATTAGATTTTCAAAAGCATGTTAGTCTTAGGAAATCTATTGGTATGTTTTCTTTAGAATAGATATCTTCTTATCTATAATTTTAGGAACACATTGCATTATTTTCCTAGAATTGGTAGGTAATCATGCATTTGTATTATATTTATTCATGCATGCATTTTGTTTTAATAATAATATTTTTTTTTGGAATGTAGAGCTTGGCTAGAGTACAAAAGTTGTCATATTTTACTTTATTTTCACATTTATTTGTCTAATTATGCATATGTGAAGTAGATGTATCAGTCTGGCCTAATATTTTTGGATGATCACTTGACATGATTATTTTGTATTACAAAATCTTAATCTTAGGTGCTTGTTGCTTCGTAGATGATTTTAATGACTGCTAAATCTATTAAGTTTTTCATTTAACCCGACGTGGTATGAAGGTTTATGAGCTATGCTAGATTGGTTTATCTATGAATTTGTTTTTTTCATGTGTATGAATGTAATGGTAATGGTGAAAGAAGAGGAAAGGATAAGATGATAAAAAATAAAAATTCAAAAAACAGTTCTTCAATCGAAAAATGAGAGATAACTGATGATCATAAATCCCATGGAAGAAAATAATTATTGAATTAGGGATTCTGTTGTACTTCACCAATTTAAACCACCAAACCCTTGTCCTCACACTTTGTGAATTATGGTTTCTGTTCCAATTCACCTATTTAAACCTATCAAATAACAGTTCTAACACTCTCTTCTAACTTTAAACCTACAAAAATATAGTTGAAATAGGGTTTCTGTTTCTCATCACCAATCCTACTCACCAAACCCTGATTCTTTCACACTTGGTGAATTCAGGTTTTTGTTTCTCTTCACCACTTCAAACCCACTTCAAACAATGTTCTCAAACTCTCTGTGAATTAGGGTGTCATTTTCTCTTTTCCAATTCAAAACTAAACAAACCCTTGAAATTACCTAGACAATAGTGAAAATAGCCTAGAGGGGGGTGAGTAAGCTTTTCTCGATTTTATGATCAATTAAAATTATGTAGTGGAAATTCAATTTTAATTAGTTAGAAACCCTAATTCTGAATTCAGTTATCAAAAACAGATCAATCAAGCAAATATGAATATAAGTGCAGAAAATAAATAATGAGAAGACATATAGATTTTTTACGTGGAAAACCTTGGAAAGAGTCCAAGTAAAAACCATGGATACGCTCGGGTATCGATGCAGTATGACTCAGAGAATTTGTACAGACTATGAAAATAGAAATTACAACCGCTGTAATTTACTATTCTTCACTCGACATCTGAAAGTCTGGATTCACTCGCGTTCCATGAAGCTCTCACTCCGATCTCCGTACTCTTACGGCTCTACTTCTCAATAGATAAAAACAAGAGAGAACGTGTGTATCTCTAATCACTCAAAAATATTCTCTCACTATATGTATATCTCTGTAGAAGAAGATGAAGTGTAGAAAACTTCCAGAGAATTCTTCAAGACGTGTCTCCTCTTGTTGTAAACTTGGGTATTTATAAACAATGATGATCCGAACCCTAAGTTTGCCTTTTCTCGTAATTTCACATCCAAACCCTATATTCTAGTGAATATATTGTATATAGAACGCACTTTGATGTATATAAGTCGTGGTTTTATCATAAAACCATCCTTGGAACAATTTAGACATCGCAGGCAAAAACAGGTAAAAACTTGCCACAGCTACACTTCAAGTATAGGTCCAACCGTACCTCCAAGCGTAGAAATCAGTTTTCCAGCCAATTTTTGAAACTGAAAGCGTAGGCTTAAGCGTAGTCATTTTTTTTAGAATAACGTTTTTTTCACAACTGCGCCAAAATGACTCTCTTGAACCCATGATACTTTTTGCTTAAAGTGACTGCTTCGGAAAATGTCGTTTTTGCCCTCCAGAAGACATTTTACCTCAATATGCTCACTTTTGTGCTTCACTTGTATTCTTCATTACTTCAACGCTTGATTCTGCCTTTGACAAAGCTTATCGATGTTATTAAAACCAAACCAACTTATCTAACACTCAACATGGTTATTCTCTAGAACATTCAACAAATAAACAATACACAAAAATGTTCTTAGAATCCCCCCCTTGGTAGTTCCGAGACGAAACCATGTTTTACAATATAGTCTCACAAATAACAACATAAGATCTATACCAATGAACATACACCAACAAACATATATATAAACTGTCACTTTGCTTTCATGACGACCAATCCTGTTACCACAACACTGAACAAACCATTAAACGCAAGTGTGGAAGACAAATATAAACCAACATAATGATGATACAAAAATCATAACAACAATGCACACATAATGATAATCATTCTCCCCCTGAGAATAAACTCCCCCTTGCTAAATACTTTTCCCTTTTAATCAAACAATCTCTCCCCCTTACTTAATACTTCTCCTCTTTTTTGTCACTGAAATGTCAAGCAAAGAGAGTATATGTCATAGCAACAATGTACAGAGATGCAAGGAAGTACTCAATGAAAAACACAAAGATATAGAACTATTATCAGATCATATCCAAATTCTCAGGTTAATAGACATCTCTACTATGCATGACCCTACTAGTAATGAATGAATGCAAAATGTCATGAATAAAAATAAAATATTTTTGTTTTTTAAAATCTGTGAGCATGGCAGTAGAGACACAAAGTCAATCATTAACACATCATATTCTCATATTTAACTCGACCATTATAGAGTCAATAATGCACAAGTCAAGTTTTGTAAATAAATATATATATGAAGATTCACATGTGTAAGCACTAAGGCAAGATCAAAACAATACATACTAAAGCTGATAATCTCTCCACCAACCATGATGATAATACAATCGAAGATCCAAACTAGAAGGCAAAAATAAAAGATACTTTCTCTTTGTCACACAATTTCCTTCTTTTCATCTTTTCAACTTTTTGTCTTTCTAAACTCCGGACTTTCTAGCGATGATTTTTAGTCCTGACCAACTGGGCCAGAGCTTTTTTTATGGGATTTATGCTCATTAGTCTTCTCCCCTTTTTACGCGAACACTCAATACTTACTGAGGCAACATGCCCGGTTACTCAGATTGAAGAACTACTTTTTGCATTTTTATATTTTAAACATCTCATTTTTTTCAACGTCACCACAACATTCATACACACATGCAATATATATATATATATATTTCATGCATATACCAATCTAGCATAGCTCATGAACCTTCATACCATTCTAGGTTAAATAAAAAAATTTAACAGATTCAACATACATTATAATCATCACCGAAGCAACTAGAATCTAAGATTAAAGTTTTGTAACATAAAATAATCATGTCAAGTGATCATCCAAAAATTCTAGGTCAGACTAATACTTCTATTTCACATATGCATAATGAGACAAGTAAATGTGAAAATAGAGTAAAATATGACAACTTTTGTACTCTAGCCAAGCTCAACAGTCTCAAAAATTTATTATCATTTATTTCAAAATAAAGTGCATGCATGAATAAAAATAATACAAATGCATGACTACATATCAATTCTAAGAAAATAATACAATGTGTTCCTAGAATGATAGATAAAAAGATATCTATTATAAAGAAAGCATACCAATAGATTTCCGAAGACTAACATGCGTTGTGAGCTAATTCCATAACGCATGACCACAGGGTGGTGTGTGTGTGTATTGATTACAGAAAGCTCAACCCGAACACCAGGAAGGATCATTTTCTGTTACTATTTATTGATTAAATCCTGGAGATATTAGTCGGGCAGAGCTATTACTGTTTTTTGAATGGGTATTCCAGCTACAATCATGTGGCGATTGATCATGTTGATCAGGAGAAAACCACATTTACTTGTCTGTATGGCACGTTTGTTTATAGACGGATGTCGTTTAGTCTGTGTAATGCGCCAACAACATTCCAACGGTGTATGATGTCTATCTTCTCTGACATGGTAGAAAATTTTCTCGAAGTATGGATGACTTCTCAGTTTTTGGGGAAATGTTTGAAGACTGTTTAAAACATCTAGAACTAATACTTAAGAGGTGCAAGGAGACAAATCTGATCCTAAGTTGGGAAAAGAGTCATTTTATGGTTCAAGAAGGGATAGTACTGGGCCATATTGTATCTAAGTGAGGGATAGAGGTAGATATACGCTCTTTTCTAGGCCACATCGGATTTTACCAAAGGTTTATTAAAGATTTCAGCAAAATAGCCCGATCGTTATGCAACTTATTAGATAAGGACGCTACTTTTGTCTTTGAAGAAGTGTGCCTTCATGTTTTTAAGGAATTGCGTACTCAACTTTCATTGGCCCCGATTATTCGTCTGTCAGATTGGTCTCTCCCATTTGAGCTCATGTGTGATGCTTCTGACTATGCCATCGGAGCTGTGTTGGGTCAGAGAAAAGATAATATGTCATATGTTATTTATTATGTTAGTAGGAGTCTGAACGAAGTTTAGATGAACTACACAACTACCGAGAAGAAGTTGTTGGCAGTTGTCTTCGCCTTGGATAAATTTCGATCATATCTATTGGGCACCAATGTCGTTGTTTACTCGAATCATGCCGCTCTGAGGCATTTGCTGACAAAGAAAGACTCTAAGCCCCGACTGATTCGGTGGATTTTGTTGCTACAAGAATTCAACCTGGAAATCAAAGATAAAAAGGGTTTAGAGAATGTTGTTGCGGATCATTTATCAAGGATTATTGTCGAATCCACAAAGAAAATTATTCCTCTTAAGGATTCTTTCCCGGATGAACATCTGTTCAATGTGGCTGTGGTGGAACAAATACCGTGGTATGTTGACATTGTCAATTATAAAGCCACAGGCCGAATCCCAAAAAGATGGTCTAAGAATGAAAAAGACCGATTCTTCAACCAAGTCAAATTTTATATCTGAGATAATCCGCATTTGTACAAGTATTGCTCTGATCAAATTATCTGAAAATTCATCCCCGAGAGTGAGGTGCAAAGCATACTGACATTTTATCACACATTGGAGTGTGGAGGGCATTTTGGAGCCCAGAAGTTAGCCCACAAAGTGCTGCAGAGTGGATTTTACTGGCCTTCCATATTCAAAGATGTTTTCGAGTTTTGCAAGGCGTGTCTACAATGTCAAAAGCTTGGATCCATATCTTGACGAGACATGATGCCTTTAACCCCGATTCCGATTGTAGAATTATTTGGTGTGTGGGGTATTGATTTTATGGGACCATTTCCGAAAGCAGATAAGAAGAAGTATATACTTGTGGGGGTTGATTATGTTTCAAAATAGGTAGAAGCTATAACCACCAAATGTATTGACCATGACATGGTGGAAGAATTTGTAAATTCAAACATTTTCTCATGATTTGGTATGCCAGGAGTTTTGATCAGTGATGGTGGAAGCCATTTTGACAACCAATTTCTTCCTGCTCTGTGTAAGAAGTACGATGTCACTCATAGAATTGGTACTCCATATCACCCCCAATCACAAGGTCAAATGGAGGTTTCTACTAAGGAGATTAAAAATATCTTGAAGAAAACGGTGCGTCCGAATTTGAAGGATTGGCCTCAAAGGCTAAATGATGCACTTTGGGCGTACAGAACTGCATTTAAAACACCATTTGGTATGTCGCCATATCATCTTGTGTATGGTAAAGTGTGTCATCTCCCTGTAGAGATGGAACACCGAGCATATTGGGAGATTCAAAAACTGAATTTTGATATAAAGAAAGCCGGTGCGCAGCGAAAACTCCAACTTCAATAGCTTGAGGAGTTGAGAAATAATGCGTATGAAAACTCTCGGATTTACAAGGCCCGAACAAAAGTGTTTCATGATAAACATACTAGAAAGAAAGTTTTCGAGCTCGGCCAAAAAGTTTGGCTGTTTAATTCGAGACTCAAGTTGTTTCCTAGCAAGCTCCAATCGAGATGGGATGGGCCATACAAGATTACGAAGGTTTTCCCCCATGGAGTCGTAGAGCTCGATGATCCTGACATTGGAAAGAAGTTTGTCGTGAATGGACAAAGATTAAAGCATTATATAGAGGTGTAACCAGGTGAGCGTATGGTAGAAACGATTAATCTAACTGAACCACCACTAGAGCTGGATAAGCTTGATCCGGAGTATTGAGAAGCAGCAACGTCGTACCAACGACGTTAAATATTAGTACTAGGTGAAGAAGAGTAGTTTTTACGCTTAGCTTGTACTTGAAGAAGATGGTAATTTAGTTATTTCAGTATTTAAGATCGAGTTTGTAAAAACGAGTCACGAGGCTATCATCATTTGAGTAGGAAGTGTAAATTGAGCCTAGGAAGCATTGAGAATTCATGAAGTTGAAGACGGGATGAGAAGATGAAAGAAAACAATTGGGTCATAGGTGTGATACCCCTTAATTTTCATGTATAGGTTGGCCAGGCCTATACCGAAAACCAAGGCGTATCAACACTCAATAATAAATAAGCACAGAATCAAAAGACATAATAAAGAATTAATAGGGTCTCAAAAGTTTAATTTTCTTGAATAAATGAATTAAGAAATCCAACTCCCCCAAGAGTACAACTCAGGAATCCATATCTATGAACCCCTAATCATAAATGAAAACAAGAGTCTAAAACTATTTATGAATTGAGTCCCTACACTGAAACAAGACGGAAAACTGAATAACTCAAGAAGAAATGAGATGAACCCTCAACCCTGTGGCTGAAACTGCTGATGACCTGAAATGTTAACAATGATAGGTCAGACCCACGAGCAAAGTAGACTCTACATGATCCCAAACAGAGTACCAATAATCACATCATCTATCCCGACCATGTATAATAGAAATTACAATAATTCCTATAACTTTAAATACCATCTCCTAAATAAATATCCTCCAAAATAAATAGATAAATTCATAAACAAATAGGAAAAACAAATAATGCGCAACCATGATTAAATCACAAATCAATAAACAAAACAAATAAGTGCAACCACAATTAAATCACAAATCAATAAACAAAACAAATAAATGCAACCATAATTAATTCACCAATAAATAGGCAACTTAACCATGCCTAACCATAACCACGTACCCGATAACTTATCATTGTCGTGACTAGTCGACTATGATACGGATGAGACTGGCTTATTAGTCAGTTCATCGTGGTTTCCTCCATTCCTTCATAAAATAAAATAAAATAAAAATAAATAAATAATAAATATTATTTATTCCGTATCCGGGATAATTTATTAGATTTGATCAAAACATCAACATCAACATCAACATCAACATAAGCAAATAATATATATATATATATAACAGTTTTATTGATTTGCACATCAGTGATCAACTAGGCAATAAAACTACTTTAAAATAATAATAATAATAATAATAATTTCCGGATTGTGAAACCTTAATTATCCTAAATTAATTCATAGATTCTAACCCATTCTAATTCTTTGCATCAATAAATTTTATGTATATCTCCACAACATTGCCTACACACGTATCCCAACAACAATGCTAATTGAAACCACTGAATTATATATATACATATATAGATAAATAGATAGATAGATAGGTGTTCATGTAACAGTGCTCTAGTAAAGAGTAACTATTCCAAAGCTATGTATCAATACATAGGTGTATATATGCCAAAACCTCAATAATGCAGAAAAGCTGTAAAGCTATATTCATAGCCATACACGTGACCATACAACCATTGTAAAGAATAATCACAAATTGATTTCCTATATAACTAATATAATATTTAAAGAAAGTTCAAAAGAATTATGTCAAATATGTAAAAGTCTCCAATCACCTGTACTACATGTCCACGACCTCCTAATTTCAATCCCATGATACAATCTTATTAATATTTTTTAAAAAAAATTGATTGACAGCAATCGATCATCTCCGGTACCCTAGTGCTCCGATTTTATACATGTCTATGCATATATGAATTTAAGTGTAATTTATTCGAATCTATATACTCATGTTAAAAATTAACCTATTACTGTATTAACATATATAGATTATAACTTATAACCCTATACGGATTGTGGAACAAGAAATAATATCAGTGTAATATATAATTATACAAGTACACAAAATAATACGGAACAAAGACAAGTAGATGCTAGAATTATGGGTTCAAAGGGGAAGAGAAGAACATTCTACTTGCCTAATTTAATAACCAAATCACACGCAACTGTAGATCGATCGTTGTTTTCCCTCCTTTTTCACGCAGCTCTCTCTTTACTCTCCCTCTATAGAATCGTCTGATAGAAAACGTAGGACTATCTTAGGGTTTTATTTTGGTTATATATATATATATTTAATCCTTCTGATGGGCCCAAAAATATATTATAGCTCATTAGCTAATAAGCCCAACTAATTAACTTATAATTAATTAATTAATTAAATTAAATATATCAAATATAAATAAATAAAATTATGAGGTATTACAATAGGGACCTACGCTTCAAGCGTAGGTCCAACTACGCTTGACAAGCGTAGCTGCGGGCCTGTTATAAACAGGACCCGTCGTCAGTTCCACCCCCTCCCCCCCCAATTCTATTCAAACTCTTCTTTTTCTCTCAATTCTCCACCAATTGTTACGAGGTTTTATTTTACCGTTTATTCATCCGATTCCTCATCATTCTTTGCTAGAATATCGTCATATTAGTTGGTGATTTGTCCTGATTCACGTGAAGAACTCAAAAAGTCTCCGAAACTCAATTTTTGGAAAATCATCTTTTCTTTCGATTCGGTGAGTTTTGTTCTATTATTTTGATTTCATATGACTTATTTAACTATTCTAAACTAGCATTGGTGAACGAGTCCGATCAAAATCGTGTTTTGATCCGTTTTCTAAAAGTTGAGTTTTTCGACTTCGCAAGCAGATTCAATATCAAATTTTTTTGGGACAACAACTTGTTTAATCGTCATATTGGATATATTTAGATATAGTTTGAGTTTGATTCGGGTCCGGTTCATTATCGCTTACTTTTCGAAAATTCCCTACTGTAGGCATGGCACGGACCAAGTTGTCAGCGAGACGAGTAGCTCAGGTTGCAGTTGCGGCTGATCCACCGGTGCAACAGAGGTCGAGATCGTCATCTCCTGTACCGTCCCCGATTAGACGTCGAAGTACACGTGCCAGGAGACCATAGTATGTCGACTCGGCGTCCTCGTTTGTTGAGGCAGAGGTGCCAGAGAGTTCCACACAGGGACGCTATTGCCATATGGTCACCTAGTAGTTGAGCTAGTTGCTCCATGGGCACCATCACCTCCACCTATGTCGGAGCAACATGCTGAGGAGATGGAGGAGGATATAGAGGGTGATAACATTAAACAACTACTCTGAAGCGGTTGATTTTGTGCCAAAACGTTCGTCTTCAAAAGATCTTTCCATTAATATATTATATGCCTAGGTGAAATCAACGATGCTCCGCAAAATAGGCCTAAAACAAAACTGTTGTGCACGGAACCCAAAAATCTAGCTAGAACTTGCGGCGGCGCATGGGGGCGCGTGCAGATATTTCCGACGACGCACTTGATGGTCCTGGCTTCATCTCATTGAGGCGAAGGTTCTGGTGTGGTTGGTTTCTGATTTAGGGCACTTTTGAACTTTGGATTTCGACTAGAAAGTTCGACTTCGGGATTTGCTCCAACTTGAAGCTTTACACCTGCCCAAAAACACTATTAGAAACCATGTGTACCTGCAAATCAGAAAACGCCCACAAACACACATCAAACAATGGACACAAAGATTTATAGTGGTTTGGCCAAAGTAAGTGGACGTTCACACTATCAATAAAAGAGAGGATTACAAGGGGTTGATAAGCAGATCAAACACACGCACACACACAATGTATACTCACGTCTATATCACCGGAATAATATAAGCATGTATCTCTTTTATAATAATATAAGCTTATATTATTCATAACTTTCACCAAGAAGAATACTAGCATGTATCTCTTTTATTCTCTCTCTATTTGTGCACACAATATAATATGAGAGACCCTATATTTATAGGGAATGATATAGATGTGGTTTTTCCCTTTTAGTTGTTTTGTGACAACTTTCAATACAAAGTAGTCACCCTTTATATATAACAGGGAGGTTGGGGTTGAGAAGGTGGTGCAAATCAATATATGTTTTACATCAGCCTCCATGATGAATGGGGAGGTCACATGTAGAAATTTATAAATAAATAAATAAAAAACAAGAGTCTCATTGCATAGCACATTGATGCTAGAAAAAGCTAGAGTTACGGATCGTCTTAAAGTGTTATTGGAGAATGCCAAAATAATTATTGACGGTCATGCTGCAGTTTAAAAGCTTCTGGGGTATCACACAAATGGCTGACCTAATTAAGCCTTCCGAGAATAGGTCGATAGTTGCCTTCTTGACTCTTAGAGAATATTGGTGTCAGAGAAGGGAGAATCTAAAGTAAATGTATGTTTCATCTTAATGAAATACCACAATATGTGTTTCTAACATGTAGGGGGGAAATAGTAGATAGATAATATTGTGGCAGGCAACTCTCTCCACTCTGGAGTCACTATGGTTTCGAAGGCAACTATCCTACTACTGTGTGTTTTAGTATTAATCAATGAGGAGGGCAAGCTAAAATATTCCGTTATATACGAAATGATGGATCACGTCACGCATAAGGAAAAATAAAGCGTAATTTGGTAAGAAGGAAGCAAAGTACACGCCTTTCTGGGAAGTAGTTCATGGGATTTGGAGTCAGCATCTTTTTAGTCCTCGTTCGTCATTATGCTGGTTATTATTGAACTACTTTAGACATATTCAAGTGACTTCTACACTTATTTTGTGGTTTCCAATGACCTATTTTTCTCCGTTGTATTTCGTATTAGTATAAATTGAAAGTTATCGAAAGGCTTAAGGTGTTTTTTGTCCAGGAAGTGCCATTGAACACGGATTGAATGGTCTTCTGGTTCAGGATGGGTTTTGGGTTCTGAGGTTGGGTGTTGTTTATGGCTTCCATGCTCTCAATCTCTGAGTTCAGGATGGTTTATGGTTGTGCTCTTTTTCTTTCTTCCTTTTATCTTGATGTGTGTTAGGAGTACTTTTTATATTTTAAGGGAAATTACAATTAGCTCTTATAAAATTTTACAAAATTATATATTGAGCGACCAGCAATATCAAATATAACATCGAATTCAAATAATATTAGTTTTGAAAAAACAAACATATCGGCGTATTTCATAAACCTTAAAATTAATTCGGTAAACCATTATAGGTGACTACAGTATCAATGAACAAAATTATAAATAATAAATTTACTTTGTTTCTACATATAAAATAATATAAGATAGAATTTACTTTTATTTATTTAAAGCAAAATTTATTTATTTATGCAATTTTGGCTAGTATTGATGGGGCCTTTTAAAATGTTGTTGCATCAACCTGTTTGTTGGCTTGTTGAGCCTACGTCTTTCATGAATGAGCTATATATCTTACACGCTAATGGGGGCAACAAACAAGCCACATATTAGAGGTGTCCACTTCATATAACTACGGGAAAGTGAATGAGATTTACAATGGGTGGATGTTAGCCTAATCTATTGGTTTAAACTTTTGAGTCGAATCACGAAACATCCATCCATTACAGTTGGTATCAGAGCCAAACCCAATTCGTGATGCTGTGCCACATCTAGCACCCGCTTGGGTGCATCCTCCCAGGCATGAGTTCGGATCCAAAGTGGGCAGGTAGGGTGATTCAACCACAACGAGAGCGTTGCGTGGGTTCAGATGGGGGAGAATATTATATGTGTCCCACATCGGATAATTATGGGAAAGTGAATAGGATTTATAATGGGTGGATGTTAGTCTAACCCATTGGCTTAAGCTTTTGGGTACACCATACAAATACCAAATTACATTCATGCATTTTACCCGCAATTCAAAACAAATACATATACACAACCCTAAACTTGCACTCCCCACCCCACTTGAGAGGGTGATTGCTGTGTTTGTTTTTAGGCTGTGAGGAACAATTACCTTTCACAAATGCAACCACCTAGCACAGAGCACTACCTAACTGCCGAGGGATAATCAACCAAAACAGGGACTGGATCCACAAGCCTAAACCACCACCCGACTTGCACGAAAAAGATGCTGAAAGCTCTAACAGAATCCTTTTGAGCCATATCTGTTTGAAATGCTGCCGAATAACCAACGATGGTAACCTGACATCATCAAGCTGGGAACTGACTTGCAGCCTTTTGCTTAGCTAACAAAGGATCGCCTAAAATTTCAATAATAGCATGAGAAACATCTAGCATCGCTGAATTGTTCTCAAGTCAATCAGACAACTAACAAGGCAATTAAAGAGGTGGACAAAGCAATACCTTGGACTCAAAAACATGGGCGGCTTCCATAATCAGGGGAGCAAAATGTAATTATAAATGCAAAACTAGGAGTGTTGGGCGTGACTTGACGACATTCAGCACCCCTCTAGCAGTTGTGTCAAAGCAGTTGCCTTTGACACAAAACAACAAATATCAGAATCTTTAGTTTTCTTTAAGAGAGAGAGAGTCCAAAGCATAGAATTACCTCAAAGAATGAATTGAAGTTTAGACGCAAAAGGAAACGCCTAAGAAATGGCGCTTGCTGAGCAAGTCTGCTACTTCGCAGTATAGTGTACAAGGAGTTTGATTTCTTGTTAAATTCCTGAAGAAACAAAATTTGGTAAACAATAAACCAAGAGTAAGAAGCAGTGCCAAAGAAATTCCCGTCCCGTATTCTTTAGGTTTTATGATATATTAATTGCCCTGGTTTATATCCCGGAGTACTCCTATGGCCTATCTGTCACCCAACCTACTTAAACAACCTAAAGGCTTAGCCTCATACCGTTTGGAGAATAACGTTTATGGCACGGCTTAGTCAGTTCTTGTTTGGCAAGTGTGAAGTTTTATAGTTTGCACTAGAAACACAACAAAAATTTCAGTCTAGAGCATAATCTGGAAATAGAATCTGTCATGGCTGATTTCATATTTACACATCATTGCTAAAAACAGAGCATATGATTTCAGATAAGAAAGTGCATATTGTTACTCTTTCCATTTTAAAACTCCACATTACCTTTTCTTGAGTTTTAATTGTTACCTGGACAAGCATATAAAGCATTCATATGTATTGCACAAGAAATAATATCCCAAATCCACTCACAGGAACTTTTTAAAACCAAACCTTCAAAAATGGTAAAGCAAAATATTTATAAAAAAGAACTTCTTGGTGAACTTTTCAGAAATGGACTAACTATCACACCACATCAGATAAAATTGATCATAATCTGGGACAGAGGGTGTAATTATGTCAGAAAACAGGATTAACACGGCCCAAGAAGAAGTCTGAGAAATGCTCATTCATAGTACGTATCAACCAACTAATTATACAAGACAAGTTTTAGACTCTAGTACCTCAGTTATATGATCCAGTTCAACTGTATTTGCACTGCTTTCTTGGTTCTCAATGTTCCAGCTTAACTGCAGGCAGAGTTTCATTATGCTGTCCAGTATTCTTGATACAAAACCAATGTCCAAGAAAGACTGTGATATCAAAGCCGATAAGTATCTGCAACATAATTTTACAACAATAATCAATCTACCGTGATTAGCTACCCTCGAAGTAAATTTTCTTTTGGCAATCAGAAGATCATATTTGGCAACAATTTTAATCCATTACACCAGTTAAAGGAAAGGAAAAGCCAGAAGTGCAGCCATGAGTACATTGTCAGAAATGCTTTGGAAAGAAAATTAATTCCTACTGATCTCACCCTATTGAATTTCAATTTCTATATGTTCATCATAATTTATGCCTACTTCCTTCACTTTCAGTTTAAAACTTACCTTACTTCACAACTGTAAGAAAGATGACATCCATTTCTTTAAAACATAAGTGGGCTAGTTTCATCACCTAGAAAAGCAGAGATGACAAATGGAAAAGACAAAAAAATTGGAAACATATTTCCCGTGCGAGAATATAGTTATCATGGAATTAACCATAATACAATCCCTCTAAACAGGACACTATCACACAGATGAAAGATAGAACCAGAAATTCTGATTTTACTTACTCATGATGGAAGCCGACCAGTTCAGTGAAGTCATGAGAATCCTGAATATGAGCTTGCAATACATTCCACTGAGGTTCTATCACATCCATCTGCAAAAGAAACAAATAACTTTCAAGTCGGCTGCAAGTCCCAAATGAAAATCACAAGACAAAAAAAATCTAAAGCATCGTTCTGGCCGCGTGGGATAATATGACCACTTTAGGAGTGCACATGCTTCAGTTCAGTGCAGGGCTTCTAGAGTGAACGAGGACCAAAACAGCCCCAATGGTTCCATAGATATCAAAGCCAAACAAAATCTGGGGATATATGGTACCTAACCATACCTGACCAAACCGTAGATTACTACTTTTGGTCATCTCAATTCTACTGTTTTTGAGAAAATAACAAGACATGTCTTGGGTTCACCAAAGATGATGAGCGAGGCATGTTTATGTCTTAGGTGTACAAGAGATGATGGCGGGGGAAGGAAAAAGTTGCGAGACAGTGGTTTTGGATGGTGGGTTGAGACAGAGAAAACGAATAGCACAGATGTTGGCTGTGGCTGGCTATGAGTAGAGAATGATTATCAGTTGGCAGTGGCTATGGTTGTGAAATCCCAACGTTGAATTATAGGTTGAGTGTGGTTGCGGGCTGAGTGCAGATAGAAAAAACGAGATCCAGATTCCATAGATTCAGATTAGAAAGCACTAAATTAAACATATATGTTATATACTGATTCTATGTATTTAATGCCGAATGAGAGGATATATTCAACTAATAAAAAAAGATCTTTAAAAAAATACAAGTTATGAGAGGATATATTCAACAAATAAAAAAAGATCTTTAAAAAAATACAAGTTACTCCTATTGATTTATGCTTTACATATATAATATATTCAGTTAACTTGAATGGTATTGATCACCTGGATGTAAAATTGTAGATTTCTAATCAAGCAGGCCATATGCTCCCTAACACGCCACATTGGTCTAAAGCGTTGTCGTCTCAGCTGAGACAATGAGCATTTCATACGGTCATTACGATGAGTGGCAAAATCTGTGTGATCTTGATGCATCACAGAAGCCCATGATTTTTCCAATTCAATTTGTGTTCGCTTAAGTCGGAGCAAATATTGGAAGATCCTGCGATACCTGAAACATACTTAAGGTCACACACCCACATACACACTAAAATAATAATATAAAGGCCAGTAACCCACTACCACCTATTGATAATGGTATGTGATGAATCAACTATACATGCACAACCACAGGCACACAATTTAAAAAGGAACTTTGTAAATGCAAATTTTCATTATAAGGATAATAAAAATGTTAGTTCTTCATAAGATGCCAAATAGTTAGAGGGCGGGACAATTTGTGCACTACTTCCAACCTCAAGTTAAACGAAAACAAAAAAATAGGTGAGTGAGTTAAAGAACTTACTTAGAGAGCACTTCTTGGGTAAAAAAACAAATGCAAGGGCCAATCAACAGAATATTCAAGGGCAATAGCATCCCAGCCATCAAGGGACAAATCTGAAGAAGTTTCTGAGAGTACACCTGAGTCTCCTCTAGTGTAAGCTTTTAGCCTTTGGCAAATCCACTTGGGAGGATTTTAGCATAATTCCAAAAGAAGTCACCTTAGGAGGAAAAAATAAAAATTAACTGCATGTTGATTACAAAAATACAAATCGAGACAACTGGAGCAACCCAAAAATGTTGTTTAGACAAATCATATCTTCAATGAAATATTAAGAGACTCGATATGGGCTCTACCGTAAGGACACCCTTGAAAAGTATTTATCTCCATCACCAATAGTCTTTATTGCAGCCTGCATTCCATGTATGACAAAAAAAATAGTAATAACTATTGAAATTACACAAATTATCTGAAAACTATTGAATTATAGAGAAGTACTATACGTACCACATGATAAGAAGAAACAATAAAATAAACAAAATCCTTTGGTCACAAAGCTCAAATTTCAAAACACCTGAAGCAATTCGAATGACTTAAAGTACCTGGGTAGATTCACTATACAACATATGCCACATCTATAACGGATAATTCATATAGCTATAACGGATAATTTATATGAAAAATTGAACGTACATTTAACCCTTTGCCCGCTTAGGTTGTCAATTGTTTGATCGATGAAGGTCAAGGATCTACAAACTGTTCTTTCAGGAACAATATCATTTTGCAGATATAAAATTAAGAGAAAGTCTAAGACATGAAACTACACAAAACTTCCATGTAAGTTTCATTCAAAAGGGTGTAGAATAAATTAAACCACATGCTATATAACAAGTAAAGTAGCATGGAAGTCCGATTCATCTCATTCATTCTAAAGGAAGTCCAGGTAACAAAAAGAGGTATCATGTACAATGTGCTCCTTCAGACAAGAGGGACAGAAGTTCATAATGTGTCACCATATATAACCGAGTGAAAGAATGGAAAAAGATTTGTTGACAAAATGCAGACACGCTAGTTTGTACTTACGCCTGGAGATGAAATGAAGCACTAGATTTTTGAGTGACCCATACATCGTGAAGTATTATCCACACTCTGAGCTTTGAAATAAAATAAAACCTAAAATCTAGAATTTTGATAAGATTACACAAAATGAATCTTCAATAAAATAAAATAACAAGAACACGAACACCCATAATGTACATGTTTCCTAACAGGTGTAGTGAGCACCTGTCATGTGCCCCTTACGTGTAACGTGTTGCATGGCCTTTGTTCCAGGTTTGATCAACTTGAAATGAAACTAGTCTTATAAGGTTATAGAAAATTAATATTAGAAAAAATAAAATAATAATAATGATAAAGAACACCAAAAAAGGCACATGGTTCCTAACTGGTGCAGTGAGGCACCTATAATGTGCTGACAACCTCCCTTTGGTGTTGAACGACATTTGTTCCCGCTGTAAGTCGGGAACAAAGATCATGCAACAACTAGGTGAAGGAACACCCGAGAAGCTGGTAGAAACTCCCTTGGAACTGTTGGAGTTATGGTTCAGGAAATAGTTCAGACTTCGTCGGAGGTGTTTTGTGATAATTTTTACAAATGTTGCATTATCTTTTGATCCCTTTGTTTACATTGTGCAGATTTATAAGCTGGTAGCTGAAGTTCACTGGGATCGGATGACTATGAAGACACTCACTGTGATAGGAATTAATTTGTGTAATCTGATGAAGATTATGTATCTAATATTTGTGGTGAGGTGTTATAGAGATATGTTAAACATTGGTGGTTATAGTCTTATGCTTTATCAGACTTGTTTAATTGTTGTAAGGGTTATGGTGATTTTCTTGTATAATCTCCTGTGTTTAGAGTTAAGCTTAACTCTTTGGTGGGTTTGGGGGTTGCACCCTTGGGGTATGCCCCAAGTTTTACCTTTCAAAAAAAAAAAAAAAAAAAAAACTCCCTTGGAACCGTTTTAGGAAAAATAAGGAGGGGGGAGGGGGAGGTACCAAGTCACTAAACAGTAATCAGAAACTTGGCCAACACTTCCGTGATGAGTCAACATCAAAATAAAGGTTGCTTAAATCAATAGAACACGAATCATGTCACGCAAACTTACCAGATGGAACGGGACCATAAGATCAGCTTCAGCAGTTGACTGACGAGGAGGTAGACGCAACAATTGACGACTTTCCTCAAGAAAACTCTGGAACATTGAATCAATACTTGTCAAGATCACAACCGACATCTATATAACACGAAGAATCAATAAAAAGCTCAATCAACTTCTAGGGATGCCTGGTTATACGATGGACTAAATGGAGGTAATATATTTACTTTACATCATCTTTCTTCTGTCTAATGTTGACAACAAAACCAGAGGGTTGTGAATTGAGTACATACAAGTAAGAAAAACTTGTTATAAAATATTAGCATAGTGATGTTGAATACATTGTTCTTGCTTGAAAAGAGTTGACACCTAACAAGGAGATAGATGAAAACAAAACTGTAGAAGATTCAATCAACATGATTTACATAACAATCAAGAAATTAATCAAATATTTCTAGCCTCTTTACAAGGCATCTGGAAATAAAATCCCAAATCAAGCTGTGTGGATGCAAACTTTAACTTAGCATTACTACTTCATTTCAAAGCCCCCACATATGGACATAATAACAATTTCCACATAAAGGAGCCCAACCGGAAGAATAAAAAATAATTGGCACGATAAGGAAGCAAAAGTGCAGTGTTGGTCATCATTTACCTGGAAGAAATCACCTTTCGCTAAAACAAAGTAGTCCTTAAGGGCCTTCAAGTGACCATTAAAGTTGGCACGCACAACCACAAGCTGTAGTTATGGATAAAAAACAATAAATAGATTTTCTTAAGATGTCGTGAATTAGAATATTTCATGTTCAGCACTTGCCAAAGATGAGTGGCTGCAATAGACCGAATCGAGTCAACAGCACACTCGAATGATCTTTTGTGGAACTCGGAAGATTCCTGCACACAGTGAACCAACAATTTAGCCAAAAAGCAAAATGAAGGAACACAGGAACAGATATTTTTGTTATCAGGAAACAGAAGTAATCTTCCAAGCCTATCTGACTGCACTTTATCTTTATATCCAGAAGTTAGTACATGCTCTTAATGAACAGAGTCCATCATTAAACCCATATGGACAACACTTGCAAAAAGGGTGGTACGAAATGTCAATTACAATCATATCACCGAGAATGCATGAATACCTTCAAGTCTTGAAGCATAGCTTCAATCTTATCAGCCTCAGATTGTGGGAGTAATTCTTCTTCAATTAACTGTGTATCTAAGAAAGGCTCCTTCTGGAATGAAATGTGTCCTGTAAATCCTTGACTTCTTTGCAGTCCTTTAGGCATCTGTTGATGAGATAAATCATCCTGGAACCGGAAGGCAGGACTTGGATTACGAAGAACACTGACTGCTTGTCCAGAGAAAAGAATGGATTCCGCCACGCGCATAGGGATATACTCTGGTAACATATCCTGCAATCAAGCAGCAAACAGTAATTCACTTGCTGCAGCTATTATGTTCAATAGATTAGTAAATAATAAACATGCGATATAACCAAAACAGGAAGAATCAATCACATTAAGTGACACAGATAAATGGTATTTATATCCACAATTCCCAAATTAAAATAGAAAAACAGACACCAGAGGTAACCAATTCCTGATAGAAGATGCCCAAATATTACAGATGCCAGGATTCTCCACGAAATTAGAATAAAATCGAAATACAAGAGAGAGACTAACAAACTTAGTTCACAGTACAAAAATAGTATCGAATTAACAGAAATGGAAGATTAAGCCACAAAATCATCAACAATCTAGGTTCCTTCATGATATTGCAATAATACCACATAATAATCAACAAAATTATGAAAATCAGGATAAGCAAACAGTTTAACGGAGATTGGTTAATATACCAGAGAAATATGAAACCCTAAGTGCCAATCTGTCAGAGATGTATCATTAGTTGACAACTGTGCCAATTTTTCGAGCACATCTGGATGAGATGACTCATGTTCTGCATCTCTATCTTCCTGCCTGAAAATTAAAAAAATCACTTGCAGTTTGAAACTGTAAATCTTGAATGTAAAAGTTGAAAATACAAATAGACATTGAAATCGTGAAGTGTACAAGTGCTCAAACACTGAAAGAGCCAAAAAGAAATGAAGAGTGGGGAGGTGTTAAATATCATCTATGAAAAATTATATTTGATCTTCAAAGTTCCTATACCTACATGTGACTCTGACTGTCAGCTTAATTAGCCATCACATGGTCATACTTCCATAAGACACAATGCTCACTCATCTTACTCTCGTTTAATACTGTTACTCTTTTTTCACTCAGTTATCTATCTTTTATTTTTACTTCTTAGGTCCTGATCTACGAGAAACTGATTCGCTCAGTATAGCAGCAAAGCATATTTGCATCTGGAACCAAGACCAAAGCACTACCGGAATGATGGTGAACCGGACTGAAAAATAAACGGAAGAGTAGCAGTGGACGTAAACCAAAGTTGTCCGCTATATACAAAAAGAATGATGCTTAAAGGATCATGTTCTTATTGCCCAATGGTGGTACCCAGTATTCCAAAGATGACAGGTAATAGACATTTTTGAATGATAATTAGTTTTTGAATGATAATTAGTATTTAATAATAGTGTTTTCATAAATTAATGTTAGCTGATCTCCTACAATGTATGGGTCCCTTTGTACACATCATGCATTAGAGACTAATATTACTTTAAAGATACCCCTCATAATCATTCTCAAATACCATAAAACACAAGCAGTAACCTTAAAAATGCGAAAACAGTTATGAACAGTCAGAATCAATGCTCATGCAAATATATTCCCTAATCGCCACTTACACACAACGTTTCTTATCAAATTCCATTTTAATCAATAAGAATGTTCACTTTCATAGCCATCTTTTGCTGTTTCAAAAAGTGTATTGCTAATCAAAATAATATGGCCAAAGCCATTGAGCACTAGAAGTGCTGAAATGGCAACTAAATGTGACGGTGGCTATGGGTCTGGTTCCAATTTTTCACAAATAAACATTATGCACTGAAGTTAACCAAAGTAATAAATTGGAGAATGAATTTCCAGTCAGAAAAGATAACCATTACCTGCTAATAAAAAATTCTTCATGCTGGTCATTAAGAATTCCATAAATCATCCAGGAAGCAAGTTGATTGTACATGACTTGATGCCCATGCCAAAGAAGCCTATGAATTGTGTGATAAGATATATTAGTTTGGTTATTATCTTGCGAGTAAACAATTGCGCCTTTACTTTGCAGATAACTAGGACATAGTTAACAAACTACAAACAAATTATGTGAAAAGACCAGTATAGTCATAGAGCGGCTACAATTATAAATGAACCTATATCCAGATTCTCAAAATTATTTTCACCTTCACGAATGAATATAGGGCATATATTTGAATGTTCACTAGGGTTAGCGGGGAGTCCGCTAGACAGACATTATTGAATAGCACCTTTTGATGAGAGATATGAACAAGAAGCTTCGAGAAAACTAGTGTTTTCGGAACCATATGAAGCCAATAAGCAAACAACGAATCCATGGGTATTTGAACCCTATCAAAATTCAAAATACAGATGAAGATAAAAAATTGTGGAGAGGACAGTTTAAATATCTTTCACAACTTCTGTTATTAGGAGCAAAGGAATATATTAAAACATTGTTCTAAAAAACTTCTCTTTATCGAAATAAAAGAATGCCATAAATGGAACATGTTGAACTCATAGTCTGATAAATCTTATTGCTCAAGGGGTAGCATAAAATGGATTTGAGGTTCAGATTAAAAGACATGCTCACATTTGATGAGCTAGGTCATCTGTGATTTTTTCCAGGATTCACACAGCCAAGGTATGACTTAGAGAGAATATATGTTCCTTCGAGGCTGAAATAATCAACATTTTTTTTTTTTTTTTTTTTTTTGAAAGGTAAGTCAATTTTATAGAAAAATTAAAAAATTGTTAGAAGCCTATAAAATACTTGGGGCATACCCCAAGGGTGGAACCCCCACACCCACCAAAGAGTTAAGCTTAACTCTAAACACAGGGGAAAACACAAGAAAATCACCATAACCCTGACAATAATAAAACAAGTCCGACAATACATAAGTCTATAGCAACCAATGTTTAACAAATCTCTAGAACACCTCACTACAAATAAAATATACATAATCTTCATCAGATTACAAAAATTTATTCCTATCCCAGTGAGGGTCTTCATAGCCATCCGAACCCCGTGCACTTCAGTCACCCACTTATAAATCTGCACAATGTAAGCAAATGGATCAAAAGATAATGCAACATTTAAAAAAATTATCACATAACACCTCCCACGAAATCTGAACCAAATCCTGAACCATACCCCCCACAACACTGAAACAAGCACTCTACCATTCATCCAAACAGAAATCCAGACCATAAAGTCTAGGAAAACTGAGCAGAAAATAATCCCCTCACTCATTTCTAGAAACTCTATCTCCATTTTGAATATCCAACAAGTGAAACAATCGAAATTTGACCGAAGAATTTATCTCCTTAACAAGTTGTTCCTCCTTTTTAAACTCTCCTGCAAACAACCTGAGATTCCTTTCCTTCCATAAAATGTAAACACTAGCAGCCAATGTTAGTTTGGTATCACATGCCTTTAACGCATTATTTGTACAGTGGACATTGCACCAATTTACTGTATCCACCCACTTCTTCCCAACATGCCTCAAACCATTTTCAATAACAACCGAAGACCAAACTTGAGAAGAGAACCTGCATTCAAAAAATAGATGCTCCCTACTTTCACACGATAAGTCACAGAATACACATTTTTGATGCTGAAATAATCAACATTCAAGGCACTAACACCCTGAGAAATGAAACCCCTGTCGATCATTCTGTCATGCTTAAATTAAGCTACGTGTGCTACTAAATAACGTGTTAAGGTCTAGATACAGGTTTGAAATTTTGTATTTGACAGGGACATGAGTAAATTTGACTTAGTTTCTTATTAAGCTATGAAAACCATTAACTGACCCAATAAGGCATCAATAGAGGTTTTGTGAATGAATGGTAAGGTACAAAGGGATTGGGTCTTGTAATGAGCAGTAGGGTACTAATATATTTGGGTTTCTTTCTGAAGCTTATAAGCATGGTGATCATCTAAGAAAACATCAAGGGGTTGACTTTTTATGTGTCACTTCAATGACATGGAAGATAGAAAGCAGAAAAGTGTTACCTAGAGACAAACGTGTTGAGAGGTTTATTAGGGTAATCATTGAAAGGAGTTAATCTCCAGGATTTTTCTGTTTTAGTGGTTAGCCTATGAATATGTCATGTGATTCATCTTGTAATGAAGCAGAGAACATTTTGAGACGTATCACAGTCGTTGAAACCTATTAATCTCCAAGATTTTCCTTTTTTAGTTGTTGGCCCATAAAATGTCATGTGACTCATGTTGTGGTGACGCAGAAATGTGAGACTCCTTGGGCAGTTTGTACTCGGAAATAATTTCACCGATAGATAGAAATAACAAATATACCCCTTGGATAGACTACTTTGCTGAGCATATCAAATACCAGGATGATTTATAAGCAGATAGTAGTAACTAGAACTGAATTTGAGACAGATTACAGGGCAAATGTTCAAACAAAAACTGTTGGACTGTGTGGAGAAAGCCTAATTGTCAACAGATGTTTGTTTAAGTTGTTACTTCTTACACAATTAAATGCTACAGTCAGGTAACAATCCCAAAATCTTTTTAGGCGCCAAAAACTGGTTGATAATTTCCAACAAGCTGAACATCTATGATACAGCGAGAGGAAGACTAATTAAAGATTCACAAAAAAAGGCCTGAAATTGCCATGTGATCATACATATACCTCAGTAAGGAAAAAGGTAAATGTAAATATATCACTGGGAAAGAAAGTGAATGGAAAATACCTCTGAATGCATGTCTGCAATTCAGGCACCCCACAGTGGCATTGTTTGTGCAAAAGATTAAGAAGTTGTCCTCCACATATACCGTCACGCTCAATCTCTAGAATGAGCTCGTAAAGAGGGGGGAGAAGAACAAAAAACTAGGAAAACCCACCATAAACAATAAACTCAGAGGAAAAAAACTCATATCCTAGACAATATAAGAAAAAAGTACATGTTGATATTATAGATCACTTAAATCATTTTGGAAGTGGAAACAAATATTACAAAGGGATTAAAAATCACCTTAATACCCCCAAAAATAAAAAAAATTCAATCTTGAATTGTAGCGAAAAATACCACCTACAAGATTCATGTGTATATAAGATCAATACAAAAGAAACTAAAGATCATGCATAGAGATGGGGGGTCCAACCACCCAGAAACACTAAGACATTCTAAGCTCAAACAAATGAGCATGACGATAACTTTCTACCAAAGAATGAGTTCGAAAAGGAATCATGTCCCCGAAAAGGAAAAGAATCTACTATGCTTGGCTGACAACAAGATCCTTGAAGTGTCGAGATTCAAAAAACGCCTCCACTTTATAAGAAATGTGACAACATCCTAAGCATACAAAACAAGAAATTGCACAAGAATGGTCACAAAATTGCTTTCAGATTAGTAATGTACAATTTCTTCTCAGAGTGAATTTTATATAATACTGCCCTACAAAAGGAAAAGGCATAGAGACTTTGAAAACCATATAAGCTAAAAAATAAGCAGCCCCTTGACACTAAATTGATAGTGCCTAATTTTTGCACCTAATCTCTCACACCAAACTAGAACACCTAGCATCAGAGGCCTAGAGGCAGCCTTATAAGCTCTCAACATATCAATGTTGTCCTAACTTTATTACATTTCTTTCCTAGTTTGCGAAAGTGGCTCTTATGTAACATAATATTTGGTAAGAAACAATAACATCTACTTCTTAGAAACAATTTTCAAAATGGGGCATAAAGAGCAACAATCCTTTGCACGAACATACCAAGAGCAACTATTAACTAACATAAAGACATTCGTCTTTCACTTATCTCGTTGTGCGCAAACTATATAAACAGCTGATTACCTGGGGAAAAAAAATACACTAACAGAACCCATGGAATAAGACCGTCTACCTTATTGAGACCTTGGATGATGGTTGCCAAGATGGGCAAAGAATCCAACAACAACTTCTGCTCGATATGTAGAACGGCTGATGGATAAGTAGACAGCACCTCAACAATGCCAATAGCAATGCCCCCTCGGTACACACACTGCTTCTTTTTCCCTTTCAACAATTCAGAAGTTCGAGACAAAGGAGACTCATTCCCAGACCTTATCCAACTCGAATTCCGGGATTTAGTTGCAAAACGCTTGAGCTCTCTGTAGTAAAACCCTAATGTAATTATCCTCTCAATTACATCCCTGCCAAACATCAGGAATAAAATATACTATACAGTCAGGCAATTCAACAAACACATAAAGAACACAAAAAAAAAATCAAAGACAAAATGCCACAGCAAATTGTTCTAATTGAGAGAGAAATGATGGATGTCTACAAACGAAGGGCTTTCAATTCTGTATTATTAGTATATCAGGCTCCGATAAAGAAAATCAATCCAACGATCCACAAAGTGTATGTTTGTGTGCGCGTCTACATATATATTGGAAGTGGAGTACCTTTCGCTGGGTTCTAGAAAAGAGATGTCCGGAGCAAGCTTGAAGGTGCATTGGTCGGAGATGGGGGAATCTGCGAGATAAGTCTGGTGGTCCCTTTCGTCGATGATGAGATGGCCGGTGCACGTGCAGCCTAAGAGTGCGAGTAGGAGTTCGTGAAGCATCGCTGATCTTTTCGATGCTATTCAAAACCCTAACCCCTTCACAGTTCTAACCAAAAAACTGTGGCGATTGAAAACTAACATATACACTCACCAGAGAGTTTAAAAAGGGGAAGGCGGCTTTTATTTAACCGCAAAAGGAAAATTAAAGTAAAAAAAAAAACCAATTAGACTACTATCGGATACCTGGCTACAATATTTTACCACTAAAATCTCCCTCTCATTAAAAAACAATTGACAAATGGTGCTAAACACCCCTATGATTTCAAAAGTGTGCGGAAAACCCCATTCATAGTTTCTAAACACCCCTATACTTTGCAAAGAGTGCAAATAACCCCCTTCAAGCCCTTTTCCGGCAACTGAGAGGGGGATTTTCTGCACATTTCTGAAATCATAAGGGTGTTTTGTGCTCGTCACGTAACTGAATTCAGGCCAAAAAAATGAACGGAACAGTGTTAAGAGGGTCAAAGTGCACACTTTTGGAATAGTAATGAGGGTTATCTGCACAAAATGAACTAGAGGAGGGTTTTCCGCACTCTTTTGAAATCATAGAGGTGTTTAGCGCCATTTGCCCAAATATATATATATATGTGTGTGTGTGTGTATATATGCATATATATATATATACTGTATTTGGTAAGAAAGACGGACAAGATTCAAACGGAATTCTAAATTATTATGTGAATTTTTAAATTGAATGGTGCATATGATTTCAGCAATGCGCAGAAAATCCCTTTCTAGTTTATTTTGTGTAGATAAACCATATTACTATTCCAACAGTGTGCACTTTGACCCCTATAATATTGTTTCGTTTATTTTTTTTTGTCAGAATTCAGTCACGTCACTGGCGCAAAATACCCCTATAATTTCATAAATGTGCAGAAAACCCCTTTCTCACTCACCGGAAAAGGGCTTGGAGGGACCTATTGCACTTTTTGCAAAGTGTAGGGGTGTTTAAAAACCAATAAGAGAGTTTTCTGCACATTTCAGAAATCATAAGGGTATTTTGTGTCATTCACTCATTTTAAAATTTATCTATGCAAATTATTAAAAGGCAAAAGTGCAAAATACCCCTTGAACTATCCTCAAGTGAACAAAATATCACATGTACTATAAAAGTGAGTTAATCAGTCCCTCAAGTTCTCAAAATTGTGCAAGTTGGCCCCCTGGATCCATTTTTTTAATGTCAAATTACCATTGTACCCATATATTAACCTTTTGTAAAATATAAAAATATAACTTCATTTACACCCTTAAAGTTTGTTTTCTCTTTAATTGTCCCTTCAAGTTTGACAAGTTTCGTTTACACCCTTTATTTTTTCAAGCACACATCATTTACATCCCCTAATGACATTTAATACCTAAACTACCCTTAATGCTGAGATAGGTGGTGTTTAGAAACAAGGATTCGATTTCTTTACTACCCTCAAATTTTATTATTTCTATTTAATATTTTTCCACTTTTAACATTAATATCTAGTTATATAAATAATTATATATATATATATATATATATATATATTTATTTTACTAAAAACAAATTTTGTTTTTGATATATGCCGAAATAAAAAATTAATGCCAAAATATTTTTTTTTCAAACTACTAATTATGGTATATTATTCTTTTTACTTTTAACATTATTATCTAGTTATATAAATTATTTTCTATATATACATATATTTTACTATAAACAAATTTTTTTATGCCGAAAAAAAAATAATGCCAAAATTTGACCAAAAGATTGGTTTTGTCTATTGACCGAAATTTAACCAAAAACTTAATGCCGAAATTAATTGTAGTTCAAAAAGGAAAAGTTGGTTTTATCTAATGACCAAAAGGTTTCCTCAATTGGCACCTAAAATTTGATGATTTTAAAGTACATTTTATATTTCAGTGGTAAAGACTCAAACTGCAAAGTGATGGAGTCGTGGCTTTAGATCTTAGAATAGCCCATTTTGGCCTAAAGAAATAAAAAAAAATGTACTTCAGCATTAATTTTTTATTTTGGCAAAAAAAAAATCATTTTAGTAAAATAAATATATATAAAACATTATGTATATAACTAGATAATAATGTTAAAAAGGAGAAAATATTGGAAAGATATAATAAATTTGAGGATAGTAAAAAAATGGAATCCTTATTTCCAAACACCACATATCTCAACATTAAGGGTAGTTTAGGTATTAAGTGACATTAAGAGGTGTAAATGATGTGGGTTTGAAAAAATAAGGGGTGTAAATGAAGTTTGTCAAACTTGAGGGAGTCTAATTGAAGATAAAATAATTTTTGAGGTGTAAATGAAATTAACCCTTATTTTTATATTTTATAAAAAGTTAATATATGGTAATTTGACATTCAAAAAGTGGATTCAGGGAGCAACTTGCTTAATTTTGAGGACTTGAGGGATTGATTTGCTCATTTTTATAATAGAGAGAGTATTTTACTCACTTGAGAATAATTCAGGAGGTATTTTGCACTTTTTTCCTTACTAAAATGGATGGATTCAACAAATATCAATCCTCAACTCAAAATCAGAATGAATCATTCAACAAAAATTCATTTTCACCTCATTTATGACTGATTCAAATCAAAATCTAAATTCGCAAAGATTACCTAGTCATGTATAAAATTTAAAAAGAAAGAGAGAGTATGATAATAATAATAAATAAATAAAAAGAAAAATAAAATGACAGTCTTGTCAATTTATAAATAATTATATGTTATTTTATTTGAAATATGTAAATAATATATTGAAACTTTCTAAGGGTCTTGTTGTAACACCCCATGTTATTTTCCCTTTTTCTTGGAATTATTTTTGATTTATTTTCGGTTGTGACATCACTTGTTCATGACGTCATGGTTATTATTAGTACCTCACGTATAAATTTTTCGCGTTTAACGTTGGGAGCTGACTGAGCGGTTGGACAATTGCCTTCTTGAGGACTTCATGGACTTTCTTTGGCGATTACATGACTTGATGTGATAGTATTGTTTTAGACTTAGTGAAACGTTGACGTGAATTCTTATTGTCGACTAAGTGGATTCGTTTAGAAGTTTACCTTTTAGTGCTTCAACTGGATGGCGGCACGTTTTGTTGACCGACGTTGAAGGTTTTGACTTAGCTGTTCGAGTTTGACATTTAGTGCTTTAGGGGTTGACGTTTTGTTTTCCCTTGTAATGGGATTAGTGTGTGTTTTATTTAATTGACGTACTCTGTATTTGTATATACGTGCCTCTATGTATTGTTTGATTTGTGTGTTTAGGGGTATTTGCATTATTTTACGTGTTCTTTCGTGATTATACTTACGTGACACGTAGTCTTAGACTTTTTGGGTTAACTTTTAGCTTTTTCTTGTTTTAGGAGTTTCGGTGGGTTATGTACGTAACCAGTGGTAATGAAGTGCCGAATGAAGAAATCGAAGATTGGGATGCATATGAGGAAAGGCAGAACAAGGAATTGGATAAAATTGAGACTGCGTTATATGCATAACCTTGGAAGCAAGAGCCAGTAGAACCACTCCCAATAGTTTCAAGTACTCCCCCAATTCCATCACTTACAACTCCGCCTATTTTATAACTTAAGGAGTTGCCAAAAAAGTTGAAGTATGTTTTCTTGGGACCCGATGAAACTCTTCCTCTAATTATTTCATCAAATTTAACAACAGAACAGGAATCGAGTCTGGTTAAGGTCTTGACCAAGAATAAAGAAGCAATTAGATGGAGTGTGGCTGATTTGAAAGGGATTGATCCATCAATTTGCATGCATCAGATTTATTTGGAAGATGAGGCGAAACCGTCAAGGGAGATGCAGCGAAGATTGAATCCGAACATGATGGAGGTAGTAAGAAAGGAAGTAGTGAAGTTGTTGGATGCGGAAATCATTTACCCGATATCTGATAGTAAGTGGGTAAGCCAAACTCAAGTGCTCCTGAAGAAGTCGGGAATCATAGTGGTGCCCAATGAAAAGGGTGAACTAATTCCTCAACGCACGACCATGGGGTGGCGTGTGTGTATTGACTACAAAAAAGCTTAACTCTAACACTAGGAAGGATCATTTTCCATTACCGTTCATCGATCAAATCCTGGAATGATTAGCAAGACAAAGTTACTACTTCTTTTTGGATAGTTATTCCGGCTATAATCAATTGGTAATTGATCCTGCGGATAAGGAGAAAACCATTTTTACTTGTCCATATGGCACATTTGCGTATAGACGGATGGCTTTTGGGTTATGTAATGCGCCAGCAACATTCTAGAGGTGTATGATGTCTATCTTCTCTGATATGGGAGAAAGGTTTTTGGAAGTGTTCATGAATGACTTCTTAGTCTTTGGGGCAATGTTTGAAGACTGTTTGAGGTATTTAACACTAGTACTTGAAAGGTGTAAAGAGACCAACTTAATTCTTAGTTGGGAGATGAGTCATTTTATGGTTCAAGAGGGAATAGTACTTGGCCACATTATATCTAAGCAGGGGATTAAGGTTGATAAAGTAAAAGTCGAGTTGATTTCAAAATTACCTCCTCCCACATCTGTGAAGCAAATATGCTCTTTTCTGGGCCATGCTGGGTTTTATAAAAGGTTTAATAAAGATTTTAGCAAAATCGCCCGGCCATTATGCAATTTACTAGCTAAAGATGTAGTCTTTGTCTTTCACAAAGAATGTTTTCATGCCTTTGAGGAATTGCGTACTAAACTCTCATATGCCCCAATTATCTATCCACCGGGCTGGTCTCTACAGTTCAAATTGATCTGTGATGATTTAGACTATGAAATCGGAGCTGTGCTAGGGCAGAGAAATGATAAGTTGCCTTATGTGATTTACTATGTCAGAAGAACTTTGAACGAAGCTCAGATGAATTACACAACTACCGAGAAGGAGTTGCTGGCAGTAGTGTTCACCTTGGACAAATTCAGGTTGTATTTGTTAGGAACCAAGGTGGTCATATACTCAGATCATGCCGCACTGAGGCATTTACTAACCAAGAAAGATTCCAAGCCCAGACTGATTTGATGGATTCTGTTGTTACAAGAATTCGATTTGGAGATCAAAGATAAGAAGGGTACGGAGAATGTTGTAGCTGATTATTTGTCAAGAATTGTCGTTGAGTCCACAAAGGATGACACTCCTCATAAGGATGAGTTCCTGGATGAACATCTTTTCAGTATGGCTATTAAGGAATATATACCGTGGTATGCAGATATTGTCAACTACAAAGCCACAGGTAGAATTCCTAATGGATGGTCTAAGCCTAAAAAGGATCGTTTCTTTAGCCAAATAAAATTTTATATCTGTGATAATCTGTGACTGTACAAATATTTCCCAGATCAGATAATTCGTAAATGTGTTCCAGAAAGTAAAGTCCAAGGCATACTTACATTATGTCACACGCTAGAGTGTGGAGGGCATTTTGGTGCTCAGAAAACAGCTCACAAAGTTTTCAAGGATGCGTTCGAGTTTTACAAATCTTGTCTAAGATGTCAAAATTTAGGATCCATATCTCAACGAGACATGATGCCACTAAATCCTATTTTGGTGGTTGAGTTGTTTGACATCTGGGACATTGACTTCATGGGACTATTTCCAAAAGCCGGCGATAAACAGTACATATTAGTGGGAGTTGATTACGTTTCTAAATGGGCAGAGGTTGTTTCCATGTCGCATGTGAATCACATTGTGGTTGAGAATTTTTTTAAATCCAATATCTTATCTAGAACTGGTATGCCACGAGTGTTGATCAGTGACAGTGACAGCCACTTCGACAACTAGTTTCTTCTAGCCTTGTGCAAGAAGTATGGTGTCACTCATAGAATTGGAATGCATTATGACCCACAGAGGAGTGGTCAAGTGGAGGTTTCGAATAGGGAGATCAAGAACATTATTGAAAAGACAGTGGATCCTGATTTGAAGAATAGGCCGAGAAGGCTAAATGATGCATTGTGGGCATACATGACCGTTTACAAGACACCAATGTGTATATCACCATACAAATTGGTCTATGGTAAGGCGTGCCATATCCCTGTGGAATTCGAGCATAGAGCATATTGGGCAATCAGAAGATTAAATTTTGATATCAAAAGATCGGGTGCTCAGAGGAAACACTAACTCGCAGAGCTTGAGGAGTTGAGGAATAACACATATGAGAATTCTAGAATATATAAATCCCGAACCAAAGCATTCCATGATAGAAATATTAGAAAGAAAAGCTTTGAGGTCGGCCAGAAAGTATGGTTGTTTAATTCAAGACTCAAATTGTTTCCCAGTAAGCTCCAATCAAGTTGGGACGGGCCGTACATAATTACTAAGGTTTACCCCCATGGAGCAGTGGAACTTGATGACCCCGCCAACAGAAAGCGATTTGTGGTGAATTGTCAGTGTTTAAAGCATTATATAGAAGTTGTGGTGACAGAGAGTGTCGTTGAAACACTTAACTTAACAGAATCGGCACCTGAGCTGGATGATTTTAATCCTGAATATTGAGAGGCGACAACGTTGAGCCAACGACGTTAAACATTGGTAATAAGTGATAAAGAGTAGCTTTTGATCTTAGTTTGTAGTTGTAAATTAGTAGTTTAATTTAGTATTTGAAATTTTTTAAGATCGAGTCCGCAATAGTCATAATTGGTTGGAGGGGTATTTCATCCACGAAGCGCCGAATTTTGACAAATTGAGGTCACTCATGTCAATAGGTGTGTATAGGGAGGTTCAAGTGTTCCAGAATCGAGAATGAGCAACAAAATGGCTGAAGCACAAAATCCACCTTTGGTACCTAAGCTCAACCATAGGGTGACCTACGCCCAAGCGTATGTCATGGGGACTGTATAAAACAACCCCGTAGTTTTTTCATTTTCAAATTTCCTTTTTCCCCCTCTCCTCCACCAAATCGACTCCCGTTTGTTCCTAAAGCCAAATATTGATATTTCATATCATTCCCAAGCGGTGAATCATCAGATTAGTGAGCAGAGTGTACGGATTTGCGTGAAGAACTCAAAAAGTCTCCGAAATCCAATTTTTGGGGAATTTGCCATTTCTCGCGATTCGGTAAGTTTTGATCCATTCTTTTTGTTTCGATTACTTAATATAACTATTCTAAACTAGTATTGATGAATGAAACCGATTGAAATCGTGTTTTAATCCATTTTCAAAAAGTTGGGTTTTCGGCTTCAGATACAGTTTGAATATTCAAGTTTTGAGATGAGGTCTTGTTTAATCATCATATTAGAGTACTTTAGATATAGTTTTGAGTTTGATTCGGTGTTCGGAGTTTTTCGCTCATTTTTCATAAAAATCCGAATTCTGTAAGAATGGCTCATGTAAAAGGAGCAAGGAAGGCGGATGAGGGAGCATCTACATCGGGGACGGAAGTGTAGAGATATAGATAATGGTCACCACACCTGGAGAGTATGCGGCTTGTACTCCATAGTACCCGGCTGCTGAGACCGGTATATGTTGCGTCTGATTCGTCCAATGAGGAGTTTGAGAGGCCGATTGCACCGACGGAGGGCATTGAGTTAGATTTGAGATTTGGCTGGATGATAGTTCCACCTGCTGCACCAAGGGCTCCATCACGACCCTAGGCACGGGCTTTAGTCCATGAGCCATCACCATTACCACATGAGTCGGAGTCATCCAATGAGCAGACTTCTGAGAATGGTGATAGTGTGGATGGGGAGGCAGAGTTAGAGGATGTTGAGCACGACGATGTGCCGTATCTCAAGCCGGCAGATGACGGTGATGAGTGTGATCTGGTTTCTTAAAGATGGAAGCATTCCACAGTCTCCAAGGAGACGTTGTTGACTTAGGCGTTGAAGAAAGGGTTCCGACAGGAGCACACTTTTGATATTGCGCCACTTGAGTGGATAGGGCCTGTTCAACATTGGACTATAGGCATATCGAGGGAGCCTAGATTTTTGTTGATCCTAGCCCCAGCTATACCACATATTTGTGCTGACATGATTAGCGAGTTATGGGTTCATACGAGGAATTACAGCAGAGGGACTCGGCTAGTGATAGTGGTATAGGGGCGGGATTTTGAGATTATTCCTGAGAGTATTCTGTTGCATGGGGTATTCCACATGAGTGCCCTGCAGAGCTAGAGGAGCGGTTTCCATCTATGCCAGACCCACTTCCGCTACTTTATGATATGGTGAGACTGCAGAGTGAGGGGTAGTGGGCCGATAATAGGCGTAATAGGACCAAGAACTCTAACTATCATCCGATGTTATGGCTTTGGGATGTGATAGTCCGGTCTAATGTATTACCACATAGCCATCAGACAATGTGCTACCCGCCATTTCTGGCATTGTGGTATGGTTTCAAGTTTGGTAACTAGTACTCTATTCCACTCGCTCTTTGGCATACTTTATTCCGGCATTATATTCTCTTGCATCGGGAGAACAAGGTCGGGATTGCCAAGTTTCAGATGATTCTTCCTTGCCTTGTGATGAAGTTGATATTTGATCAGGGATTACAGATGGATGTCGAGGATATGTTTGCACCATTAGTTGCATATGGCAAGGGAGTGTGGAACAAAGGGTGGCTCAAGAAGGATCTAGAGACATTTGCTCACCGATGCAGGTTCGGAAGAGTTTTACTATCGGGAGCACAAGAGGATGATGTGGAGATGTCGCAAGCTGAGGATGAGATACCTAAGGTGGAGGTTCCACAAGCAGAGGAGGTTGTTCTAGGTGATGATGTGCCACAAGCCCCGGTTGGGGGTTCTGTTATGATGACTCAGACTCAGTACGACCAGTTGATTGGCCGTATTGAGGGATTAAAACGATCATTCGCAGAGGAGAGACAGGACTGACGGCGTGAGCACCGTGAGTTGATGGATATGGGCATGACCGTTCCATCAGCATAGCCACCTCCGCATGATGCTTAGTAGTGTTAGTTTAGTTTTGATTATTATTATTTTTATTTTTAGGATTTTCTTGTTTTAGCTATTCATAGTAGAGATTAATTGTAGAGCGGAAAGTCATGTTCGATCTTTTGTGACCGCTTTAACGATCATCTTTAACTATTTGTGATATTTTTTTATTTTTATATAAAATGACAGTTTTGACCGTTTTTACTAATATGCGTGCCTTACTATATTTCTTACGTTGAGTATGTGTGATTTTATTTTCGTACTAAGAGGACATGTGTGCAGTTAAGTTGGGGGGGTACGTCGATTATTAGAAAAGCATGTCATGACTTGAAAAAAAATATATAATTTGATCTACCCTATGCCCAAGCATAGGATAGTTCGTGGTTGGGCCAGAAATGTTCGAAAAATAAATCCTTTTTGGGATGTTTTGGGCCTGATTTGTACTTATACTAGTATTCAGATTTGTTTAAGTTATTTTTAGGAATTTGTGTAGAATTTTTAGAGTAATCCTAATCTGACGAGGTAGCTGCAAATAGAAGTTGTATTAGATATTGTTTCTCCTTTCCTAGTCAATTAAGGGTTTTGAATCATTTTTCTATTCTAATTATACTCCATTCATCTATAAATACATCCACAAGGTAGACCCAATTCATAATTCACAATTCTTAAGGAGTGAGCATTAGATTGAGTATTCTTCTTCTATTATTCTTTTATTCTTTCTACTTCAATGAGGGTTAGTATAGATAATGGTAATAAAGATTATTCTGACCCAGAAGAATTGATAGAGGAGACGGAATCGTATGTGGTTATGAAGAGCACGAACAACGAAGCTACGAGTCGGAATGGAAGCCGAACCACACCAAAATCATTTTTTCAGTGTCGGTTGCACTTTGAGGAGATATTTCGTCTGGAGAGGATGAATCGAGTTTTAGTTGCACCAAGATGAAAAATCCTTAGAGAACGAGGATTGAAGAGTCTAGAAAAATCGGCGGGCGAAAAGGTGTATCCCAGCTTGGTCCGAAAATTCTATGAAAATATGATAGTTTCGGGATCACCAGGATTTGAGGTGATAAGGGCTAAAGTGACTCAGTGGAGTGCTCCTGTTGTGATTGGAAGAAGAAGTATTGCTGATGCATGGAATGTACCAATCCGTACTCCGGCAAACTTACCTGGAATTTTGAAGGAGCATCCGGTAGTATGGCCACATAAGGATGAAGACATGGTGGAGGAATTGTGTGCGGTTTCAGATCCGGGGGATAAAACATGTGAAAATTAGTCATTGAAGTCAGATCTACTGTATTTGGATTGTGTTGTTGCGACTCCACTTTGGTCTAATAATCGAACAAGTGCAAGAGATCGCACTATGCTTCAAACTTTGTATGCCCTAACTCATGTTTGATTCCTTGAAAATATGTGTCGATATCTGGATGTTTCTGATGAAATTTATTTTCCATTGCTATGATTGGGTATGTTTGCTTTAATGCTATCTCCAGGTGATCCAAATCAAGTTTGGGGAAGAGGATTTGTGCTTTGCTTTGGAATCCAGAATTAAGCTTCAAGGGTAACTGTATTTGTTCTCTTAATTTATTTTTGACCATGGGGACCTGGTCTTATCTAAGTTTTGGGATAAGGGTATAATATTGAAAGGAATAACGATTTTTGAGAAAAATAAAAAAATTGAAACAATTGTTTGTTTTTAGGCATGGGTGTTTCGCATTATGAGTTGATTGAGGTTATATTTAAAATGTGTAAGTGGTATGTGATGTGATGTTCCCACTCATGAGAATAATAATTAAATCAAGTTAGTAAAGTGATGTTGTTTACATGGGTGAGTGAATGAGTGAAATTAAAATCAAGAAAGAGGACTTTGACCTATAAACACAAGCACACATTCACTATGGGAAATAGGTTGATTTTTTACTATGAAGTTGAAAAATAATTTTGCGGCAATAAAAGGGGAGAAGGGGAGTTGTTTTGGTTAAAATAGAGAAAATTGAAAAAAATTGAAAATAAAATGCAGAAAGCAGTTCTTTGATCTGATTAACCAAGCTTTGGTATGACTAATATCACTGTTTGCATTTAAAGGGGAGAAGACTGATGATCATAAATCTCATGGAAGAAGCTCGGGCCCAGTTGGTTAGGACTGAAATCCTCGCTGGAAAGTCCGGAGCTTAGAAAGACAAAAAGGGATGTAAAGTGGAAAGTTGAAAAGTTCCGTTTTAATGAAAAATGGAAAAAATTTGATCAATGAAGTAGGAGAAAATAAATTGAAATATTGTAGTTGAATGTTCACAAAATCACGGAAGTTTGTTTAGATTTTAAGTAAAAAGTAATGAAATCATTCACTTAAGTGGGAACTATTCATAACACAAAGTTTGATATAATTGTTGTTTGGTAGTGAGTGGGAATATTTGCATTCATATTATCTTGTGTGTTGTATCATAGCTTATTTGACTTGTATGTGTAAACTCATGAATTCGTCATTAAAAAAGAATTGAGATGTTTATAGGTACCATCAGTGGAAACCTTCACGAGACTTCACTCGTCCACTGGGGTAACCTAGGGGCTTAAAAGGCTTGTTACACGTTCTAAGTGTAATAGTCGACCTTCACGAAAACAAGGGATTATGTTAAAATAGATTAGGTAAGATAGAATAAGAATCATCATAGTTAGTTTTCTAAGTTTATTGCTAAGGGACTAGCAATATGTAAGTTTGGGGGTGTGATAGGTGCTCAATATTGGTAATTTTTTGCCCCTATCTTGCGTTTGTTATGTCTTTACATTCCATTACTTGGTATTTTTATCTCGTTTGTGTGTATAAGCATGTTTCAGGAGCATAATGAAGAAACATAGCTAATCTCGGGGAATTAACTGAGTCCGTGATCATTTCTATTTCGGAAAAGGAATTAAGAGGTGCGTCAGAATAAAGAAGAGCTACCGGAGGGGAAAATGGTCATTTCATGATATCATTATTTCATCGGAAGGGCAAAAATATCATTTTCAGACATTATTACTTCATCGAGAAGCATCAGGAGTCAAAGGCGACCAGTTTAACATAAATAAAAAAGACAGGTTTTTACATCAAAAGTGCATAATACCTATGTCACCAGAGAGAAAAATGGGCAAATTGGACCCAACCTACGCTCCTAAGCTACGTTGTGGTTTTGCACCCTACGCTCTAGACCTACGCCCAAGCGTAGGTCAGGAGCGTAGGTCTTATATGATGGTCACATGATCCCTCGACGTGCTGAAGTTGTTTCAAAATTTTCTAGCTTTGTCCCTACTTCGATATTTCAAATGATCGGTGATTCCAGACCTATACATACAAGCTTATACACATATTTACATATGATTTTATGAGAATATTGATGTATTATGAAATTATAGACAAGGGCAATCATTAGGGTTTCCCTCACTTATATATAAATATATGAGGCTTTTAGGGTTATTGAGAGTTCTGTTTTGGAGATTCATGTTCATTCATAGAGTTCTCTTCCATTGAAGAGAAACATCATTAAAGACCTAGAGATACGGAGAAGAAGGCCATGGAGAGCGTTTCTACACCAACAATGCAGACTCTCTCAACCATGATCAACTAATTCAGTATCTAGGGTTTTCTTGCAAAATCCTAGTCAATTATTGTAGTTCTGATTCTGTTTTCAATTGTAGAGAGGGAAAACTGTGACTATACTCTGATGATTGTGTTAGATGAGAGACCGTTTTTATTCGTGATAAAAGTTTATATATTTGAATTGATTCTTGTCTTAGAATTTTTGAATATATTTATCTTACACAATCAAAATTATTCACTATGGGCTAGCAGTCGGATGCTTAATCTGTGATTTTCTACACAAAGGTGGTCATAAAACTCGAAACCCTAGGTTAACACAGGCCATGCCCTGACAAATTGATATAGACATGCCTTAGTTTATTTTAATGCCTTAATTTATGACTTTAACTTACTTCTTTAATTTACCTCTTTAATTTAGTGTTGAGATGGGTTGTCGCGATCCGATTGAGATTAATCCTTTTTGGGGTCAAACTGCTGGAGCGGTGCGAACTGATTCACAGTCAATGGATCGCCCTTATGCAATTAAAATTAGAATTTAAACTATGTTATACGGTTAGTGGTGGAGTGAGGAAACCCTAGTTTTCTCTCCCTCTAAATCATAAACCAATTTATTTTGTTGTTTAGATTAATTTAATTAATATTAGATAATTTACAAAAATTAACTCTTTTTGGAAAAAACTATAATTCAGTGTTTTTAAAGTATTAAAAGAAACAATCCTCGTCTATGTGGGATCGATATTCCCCTACTCAAGCAAAACTATACACAATTGATCTTTGCGCTTGCGAAGGGTAAAACCTAAAGTGTCGTTAAGGTGCTGTTTTTAACAACATATTTTGCACACACCTGACGACCATCATTTGGTGAATTTGAACAGGTGAACAAAAACAAAAACCTAATTCACAGAGATTGTGAGAACTAGGGTTTGGTGGGTTTAAAATGCGTAAGGGAAATAATAATCCTAATTCTAGGAGATTGTGAGTACTAGGGTTCGTTTTGTTTGAATTGGAGAAGAGAAACAAACATCCTAATTCACAGAGTGTTTGAGTACTTGGTTTTCGTGGGTTTGAAAAGAGAAACAAAAACCCTAATTCGACAAGGTTTGTTGGAACCTGGATATTGTAGGTGTCGATTGGTGATGAGAATCAGAAACCCTATTTCAACTTGGGTTTTGTAGGTTTAAAGTTGGAAGAGTGTGTGAGAACTGTTTTTTGGTAGATTTGAACAGGTGAAAAGAAATAGAAACCCTACTTTACAAAGTCAGAGAACTAGGGTTTGGTGGGTTTTATTGGAGAACTTAAAACAAAAACATTAATAGAACAATGGTTTTGTAAGGTTTAAAGATGGAATTGAGTATGGGAACTAGGGTTTGGTGAATTTGAATAGGTGAACAGAACCAAAAACCCTAATTCGCAGAGATTGTGACAAATAGAGTTTGGTGGGTTTGAAATGCATAAGAGAAATAGAAACCCTAATTCTTGGGGATTCTGATAACTAGAGTTTGGTGGGTTTGAAGTGCATAAGAGAAATAAAAACCTTAATTCTAGGAGATTGTGAGAACTATGGTTTGTTTAGTTTGAATTGGAAAAGATAAACAAACACCCTAATTCACAGAGAGTTTGAGAACAAGGGTTCAGTGGGTTTAATTTGTGAAGTACAACAAAAAGCCTAATTCCACAATGGTTTTATAAGTTTTAAAGATAGAATTGAGTACAAGAACTAGGATTTGGTTAATTTGGATAGGTGAATAGAAACAAAAACCCTAGTTCGTAGAGATTGTAAGAACTAGGGTTTGGTGGGTTTGATGTGCATAAAAGAAACATAAACCCTAATTCCAGGAGATTGTGAGAACTAGGGTTCATTTAGATTGAATTGGAGACGAAAAACAGACACCCTAATTCACATAGAGTTTGAGAACTTTGTTTTCGTGGGTTTGAAGTGGTGAAGAAAAAGCAAAACCCGAATTCACATAGTATCTTAGAATCAGGGTTTGGATTATTGATGAGAAATATAAATCCTATTTCAACTAGAGATTTGCAAGTTTAAAGTTGGAAGAGTGTGAAAATTGTTGTTTGGTAGGTTTGAATAGGTGAATATAAACATAAATTGTAATTCACAGAGTGTATGTTAGAACCAGGATTTGGTGGGTGTGGATTGGTGATGAGAATTGGAAACCCTATTTCAACTTGGGTTTTGATGGTTTAAAATTGGAAGAGTGTGTGAGAACTGTTGTTTGGTAGGTTTGAACAAGTGAACAGAAACAGAAACCCTAATTCACAGAGTCAGAGAACTAGGGTTTGGTGGGTTTAATTGGAGAAGTTAAAATAAAAACCCTAAATAAACAATGGTTTTGTATGGTCTAAAGATGGAATTGAGTATGAGAACTAGAGTTTTGTGAATTTGAATAGGTGAACAGAACCAAAAACCCTAATTCACAGAGATTGTGAGAACTAGGGTTTAATGGGTTTGAAAAACATAAGAGAAATATAAACCCTAATTCTAGGAGATTGTGAGAACTATGGTTCGTTTAGTTTGAATTGGAGAAGAGAAATAGAAACACTAATTCACAAAGAGTTTGAAGACTTTGTTTTCAGGGGATTCAAATGGTGAAGAGAAACAAAAACCCGAATTCATAGAGTTTATGAGAATCAGACATTGGTGGGTTTGAATTTCTGATGAGAAACGGAAACCCTATTTCAACTAGGGATTTGTAGGTTTAAAGTTAGAAAAGTGTGAGAACTCTTGTTTAGCAGGTTTGAAAAGGTGAATAGAAACAAAAATCCTAATTCTCAGAGTGTGAGATTTAAGTTTTGGTGTTCTTAAATAGGTAAAGTACAATATAAACCATAATTCAACTAGGGTTTTGTAGGTTTAAATTTGGACTTCAGTATAACAACAAGGGTTTGATGGGTTTGAACCGGTGAAGAAAAATAAAAACCATTATTCACAGTATGTGAGAACTAGGGTTCGGTGGGTTTAACTGGGGAAGTACAAGAGAAACCCTAATTCAACAATGGTTTTGTAAGGTTTAAAGATGGAATTGACTACGAGAACAATTGTTTGGTGAATGGGGACAGGTGAATAGAAAAAAAACCCTAATTCATAGAGATAGTGAGAACTAGGGTTTGGTAGGTTTGAAGTGCATAAGAGAAATAGTAACCCTAATTCTAGGAGATTGTGAGTACTAGGGTTGATTTAGTTTGAATTGGAGAAGAGAAATAGACACCCTAATTCACTGAGAGTTTGGGTACTTGGTTTTCGTGGGTTTGAAAAGAGAAACAAAAACCCTAATTCGACAGGGTGTGTTAGAACCTGGATTTGAGGGTGTGGATTGGTGATGATAATCGAAAACCCTATTTCAACTGGGGTTTTATAGGTTTAAAGTTGGAAGAGTGTGTGAGAACTGTTGTTTGGTAGGTTTGAACAGGTGAAGAGAAACATAAACCCCAATTCACAAAGTCTGAGTACTAGGATTTGGTGGGTTTAATTGGAGAAGTTAAAACAAAAAACCTAATTCAACAATGGTTTTGTAAGTTTTAAAGATGGAATTGAGTATGGGAACTAGGGTTTAGTGAATTTAAATTGGTGAACATAACCAAAAACCTTAATTTACAGAGATTGTGACAAATAGGGTTTGGTGGGTTTGAAATGCATAAGAGAAACAGAAACCCTAATTCTAGGGGATTGTGATAACTAAAGTTTGGTGGGTTTGAATTGTATAAGAGAAATAGAAACCCTAGTTCTGGGAGATTGTGAAAACTATGGTTCGTTTAGTTTGAATTGAAGAAGAGAAACAAACACCCTAATTCACAGAGAGTTTGAGAACTTGGGTTCGGTGGGTTTAATTTGTGAAGTACAACAAAAAGCCTAATTCCACAATGGTTTTCTAAGGTTTAAAGATGGAATTGAGTAGGAGAACTAGGATTTGGTTAATTTGAATAGGTGAATAGAAACGAAAACCCTAATTCATAGAGATTGTGAGAACTAGGGGTTTGTGGGTTTGAAGTGCATAAGAGAAACAGAAACCCTAATTTTAGGATATTGTGAGAACTAGGTTTCGTTTAGTTTGAATTGGAGAAGAAAAACAGACACCCTATTCACAAAGAGTTTGAGAACTTTATTTTCTTGGGTTTGAAGTGGTGAAGTGAAACCAAAACCCGAAATCACAGAGTATGTTAGAATCAGGGTTTGGAGAAGAGAAACAGTCACCCTAAATCACAGAGAATGTGAGGACTTGGTCTTAATGGGTTTCAAATTGTGAAGAAAAAAAAAACCCAAATTCAACAGGGTGTGAGAGAATCTGGATTTGGTGGGTGTGGATTGGTGATGAGAAATGAAAACCCTATTTCTACCTAGGTTTTTTAGGTTTAAAGTTGGAAGTGTGTGAGAACTGTTGTTTGGTAGGTTTTAATAGGTGAACAGAAACAGAAACCCGAATTCACAGAGATTGTGAGAACTAAGGTTTGGTGGGTTTGAAGTGCGTAAGTTAAATCAAAAACCCTAATTCTAGGAGATTGAGATAACTAAGGTTCGTTGAGTTTGAATTGGAGAAGAGAAAAAGACACCCTAATTCACAAAGTGTTTGACAATCAAGGTTTGGTGGGTTTGTATTGGTGATGAGAAATAGAAACCCTATTTCAACTAGGGATTTATAGGTTTAAAGTTGGAAGACTATGAAAACTGTTGTTTGGTAGGTTTGAACAGGTGAAGAGAAACAGAAATCTTAATTCACAGAGTGTGAGAACTAAAGTTTAGTGTTCTTAAATTGGTGAAGTACAACATAAACCATAATTCAACTAGGGTTTTGTAGGTTTAAAGTTGGATTTGAGTATGAGAACTAGGGTTCGATGGGTTTGAACAAGTGACCGAAAATAAAAACCCTATTTCACAGTTTGGTGGGTTTAATTTGTGAAGAACAACAGAAACCCAAATTCAACAATGGTTTTACAAGTTTTAAAGATGGAATAGATTATGAGAACTAAGATTTTGTGAATTTGAAAAGGTGAACAGAAACAGAAACCCTGAATCATAGAGATTGTGAGAACTAGGGTTTAGTGGGTTTGAAGTGCATAAAGGAAACAAAAACCCCAATTCTAGGAGATTGTAAGAACTAGGGTTCGTTTAGTTTGAATTAGAAAAGAGAAACATACACCCTAAGAACTAGGGTTTGGTGGGTTTGAAGTGCATAAGAGTTTGAGAACTTTGTTTTTGTCTGTTTGAAGTGGTGAAGAGATATAAAAACCCGAATTCACAGAGTGTATGAGATTCAAGGTCAGGTAGGGTTCACAGAAACCTATTTCAACTAGGGTTTTGTAGGTTTAAATTTGGAAGTGAGTGTGAGAACTGTTGTTTGTTAGGTTTAAACAGGTGAATAGAAACAGAAACCCTAATACAAAAAGTGTGGGAACTCGGGTTTGGTGGGTTTAAATTGGTGAAGTACAACAAAAACCCCAATTCGATAAAACGTGTGAGAACCAAGATCTGGTGAGTGTAGATTGGTGATGAGAAACGGAAACCCTATTTCATCTTGGGTTTTGTAGGTTTAAAGTTGGAAGAGTGTGTGAGAACTGTTATTTGGTAGGTTTGAACAGGTGAACTGAAATTGAAACACCTATTCACAGATTGTAAGAACTAGGGTTTGGTGAGTTTAATTGGAGAAGTTAAAACGAAAACCCTAATTTAACAATGGTTTTGTAAGGTTTAAAGATGGAATTGACTACGAGAACTAGTGTTTGGTGAATTTGAACATGTGAAGAGAAACAAAAAATCCTAATTTACATACATTGTGAGAACTAGGGTTTGGTGGGTTTAAAGTGCATAAGAGACACAAAAACCCTGTGAGAACTAGGGTTTGTTTAGTTTGAATTGGAGAAGAGTAACATACACCCTAATTCACAGAGTTTTTCAGAACTTTGTTTTCATGGGTTTGAAATGGTGAAGAGAAATAAAAACCCTAATTCACAGTGTGAGAATCATGGTCTATTAGGTTTGTATTGGTGCTGAGAAATAAAAACCTATTTCAACTAGGGTTTTGTAGGTTTAAAGTTGGAAGAGAGTGTGAGAACTGTTGTTTGGTAGGTTTAAACAGCTGAATAGAAACAGACATCCTAATACAAAAAGTTTGAGAACTAGGGTTCGGTGGGTTTAAATTGGTGAAGTGCAACAAAAACCCTTAGTCGAGAGGCGTGTGAGAACCAGAATCTTGTGAGTGTGGATTGGTGATGAGAAACGGAAACCCTAAATGGTTTTTTAAGGTTTAAAGATGGAATTGATTATGAGAACTAGGGTTTGGTGAATTTGAAGAGGTGAACAGAAACAAAGACCTTTATTCACAGAGATTGTGAGAACTAGGGTTTTGTTGGTTTGAAGTGTGTAAGTGATACATTAATCATAATTCTAGGAGATTGTGAGAACTAGGTTTCGTTTAGTTTGAATTGTAGAAGAGAAATAGACACCCTAATTCACAGAGAGTTTTAGAACTTTGTTTTCGTGGGTTGGAAGTAGTGAAGAAAAACAAAAACCCGAATTCACAAAGTGTATGAGAATCAGGGTTTGGTGAGTTTGGATTGGTGATGAGAAACAGAAATCCTATTTCAACCAGGGATTTGTAGGTTTAAAGTTGGAAGAGTGTGTGAACTATTGTTTGGCAGGTTTGAACAGGTGAATAGAAACAGAAATCCTAATTCACAGTGTGAGATCTAAGGTTTGGTGTTCTTAAATAGGTGAAGTACAACATAAACCATAATTCAACTAGGGTTTTGTAGGATTAAAGTTGGATTTGAATATGAGAACTAGGGTTTGATCGGTTTAATTGGTGAAAACAAGAGAAACCCTAATTCAACAATGGTTTTGTAAGGTATAAAGATGGAATTGAGTACTAGAACTATGGTTTGGTGAATTTGAACAGGTGAACCGAAACAAAAACCCTAATTCACAGAGATTATGAGAACTAGGGTTTGGTGGGTTTAAAGTGCATAAGGGAAACAAAAACCCTAATTCTAGGAGTTTGTGAGAACTAGGGTTCATTTAATTTGAATTGGAGAAGAGAAATAGATACTCTAATTCATAGAGAGTTTGAGGACTTGGTTTTTGTGGGTTTGAAGTGATGAAGGGAAACAAAAACCCTAATTCGACAGGGTGTTTGAGAAATAGGATTTTATTTTATTTTTTGTTTTGAAAGGTAAAAACTATATTAATCTAGAAAGAGCCAACAACTTTAAAAAAGTTCAAGGGGCATACCCTAGATAGTACATGATTTATGGAACCCAAAAGGCCACCAAATGAAAAAAGAAATAAACAAAACCTTAGAAGCATAAGCTCTAGAGTAAAGGCTTAAAGGAAAACCAATCACAACAGCAATACAAGACATAGTAAAACCACAACTATCCAAGCAAATGAGCAACCATAACTGAGCTCCAATAGAAATATCATTATGCAGCAAACTGAGATCAACACTTCCATTACTGAGTAGTCTACAGTCCTACCTTAACACAACAAGCCAAACTAGGATTTCATTACATTGCAACTGGACCATGATTGAAAATGAAAGGAGGAAGAGCATATTGATGAGCTAGAAGTAGACCAACATGAGACTCCTTCAAGTTAGAAATAGAGAATACTTTCAGTCGAACATCTTGAACAATTTTAGCAAACAAACCTTCCACAGAGCAGAACTCATCTCTAAAGATTCTTAAATTCATTTCAAGCCATATTTCGTAGACGGTGGCTACAAAAGCTAGCTTGTGAAGAATAGGCACCAATGATTTCCCTTTTGTTAGGAATTCTTAAATAAATTCCTTTCAAGCTTGTATCTAACCATCTCCCATGCAGAATAGACCGTGAACTGACCATTTGAGGAGCCCAAACAATTCTATCCTTAACAACAATATTGGGCAAAAAATCAGTAGGGAAATCTCTTTTAAAATCAATCCAAGCTTGGGAGTTCAAAGTAGGGAAATGCCAACCAAAGTTGCTGATAAATCTACTCACTATAGTATTCAAATCAATGCCTGAAGTTCTAACCACTGCAGGAGTAAAAACTTCTACAAGAGGTCCTTGTGGGTGGCAATTATCATATCAAAGGAAAGTGCTTCTACAATCACCAATCTTATAGAAAATAGCTTGTCTAGCAAAAGGCTTGAGTTTTAGAATCTTTTCCCATGTCCAGGTACATTTTCTAGGAATAGAGATCATCCAAAAAATCCTTCCTTTAATGAGATGCAACTTAACCCAATTAACCCATAGAGAAGAAGAATCAAATTGCACTAAGCTCCAAACATGTTTAAGCATAGCTGCAGTATTCCACTCCTCAAGATCTTTGAACCAGTCCAAATAAAATTTCTGAGTAAAGCAGCTAGAGCCTTGATAATAGGCTTTGGAAGAATGAAAATTGAAAACCAATACAATTGAATTGAGAAGATAACAGATTTAACCAATTGAAGCCTTCCTGCAAAAGAAAGAAACTTGCTTGACCAACTGGAAACCCTAGTAGAAATTCTATCCAGAAGCAAGCCACAATTTTCTCTTTTCAACTTGGAAGAGAGAAAATGAACACCCAAATACTTCACCGGAAGAATACCCACTTGAAAATCAAGCCTGTTATGAATAAGACTCAAAGTAGAATGAGCAATATCACCTGTAAAGACCGCACATTTAGAAAGATTAGGAATCAAATCAGAAATCTCACTAAAGCCCTCCAAAGCTGTTATTATGCAATGGACTGAATCCATATCACTATAGGAGAAAAGAAGCAAATAATCAGCAAATAGAAGACTAGATATATTTTGATTCATGCACTGCCAATGATGACTAAAATCAAAGGATCACCTTTGGAGGGCTTTAGTGAGATCCTCCATTTCTAGTACAAAAAGATAGGGGGACAAAGGATCACCTTGTCTAATACCCCTAGAGTTCTTGAAGTAACCCTTTATAGCACCATTGATATTAACAGAAAACTTGGGAGTAGAAACACATTGCATAATCAACTTGACCATATGAGTAGGAAACTTGAAAGGAAGAAGGACAACATCCAGAAAAGACCATGATATAGTGTCAAAAGCTCTAGTAAGATCAACCTTCAAAGCCATTGTTGGATCACCACCTTCACAATTATAGTCTTTAAGAAATTCTTGAGCCAACAAAATATTATGAGAGATATTCCTTCGAGAGATAAAAGCTCCTTGATTTGAGCTTATACAATGTGGCAAACAACCCTTTACCCTATTAGCAAGAACCTTTGAAAGACATTTGTAGAGAGTAGAACATAGGGAAATAAGTCTAAAATTAGAGACAAAGGTAGGGGTTATAAACTTTAGGAACCAGAGTATTGACTCTAGAACTGAGCTCAGTAAGCAATTGACCATAGTGAAGAAAGCTTGAATGGCCCTTGTGACATCATTACCAATATTGTTCCAAGTATGCTTGAAAAAGAGGGCATTATAGTCATCACTACCTAGAGCTTTACCATCCTTGAGGGAGAATATTAAAGCTTTAATTTCTTCATTTGTAAAGGGTTTATTGAGAGCAGTAATCAATTCAACTAAGAGAGGGTTAAGAATGAAGGAGCTCAAGTCAAGAAGACTAGCATTACCATCAGAACTAGGATGAAGAAGATTCTCATAGAAGTGGATACTCTCTTCCTGAATCTGAGTGGGTTGATCCAGTCTAACAGCAGAAGAATTATGCAAGGAAAAGAGATTATTTTGTTTTCTTCTAGCTTTAGCCACTTTTGAGAAAAAGAGGTATTTTTATCCCCCAAGTGAATCCATTGGATTCAAGATTGTTTTCTATAGAAATATTCATCAGCATGAGCTAAATGAACAAACCTATCAAGACAGTCTAGCTCATGCAGCTTTAAAGCATCATTACTAGGATCAATATCAACCAACCTTTGCAGAGCCTTTAATTGATCTCTAGCTTTATTAGTTTTATGAGTAATATTCCCATAATGAATCTAATTTAGAGATTTCAGCTCACCTTTCAACACTTTAAGTTTGAGAATCACTTTAAACATCAAGGAACCAGAAACAAAAGTAGTTAACCAAACTTGCTCAACAATTCTCACAAAATCAGGATGAGTAGTCAAGTGATTGTTGAATCTAAAAGGAGTACCTTTTTGAGAGACCACAACATTAAGCTTCAAAAGCATTAAAACATGATCAGACACAGTATTGGGCTCAAACAAAGCTTTTGAGAGAGGAAACGTAGAATTCCATTCATCAGTGACTAGAACTCTATGCAATTTTATGAAATTAGTATGACTGGACCAAGTGTATTCAAGGCCAGTATATTTAAGGTCCAAAAGAGAAGCCTGTTGAAGACAATCACCAAATTCTCTCATAGAATAATCACATTCAGTGGATCTTCCATATCTCTCACGACTGTACCTCAAAGCATTGAAATCCCCAGCAAAGAACAAGGGAGATTGAGAATAAGAACTTGCATATGTTTGCATATTATTCTAAAGTTGTCTTCTCCCAATCGCTTCATTTAAACCATAGGCAAACCCTCTAATGCAATCAAATTTACAATCAATACTCCTGATAGAACATAGGATAAGCTGAGAAGATTGAAAAAGAGAGACAACCTTGAAATTAGTGTCATCCCAAACAACCCATATTCGACCATAGATAGCAAAATCATAATTACTCAAGCACTTCCATCCAGCAAGCATAGAATTAAGCACCCTAGAAGCATTCTCCTTCTTGACTATAGTTTCACTAATACTAAATAAAGAGAGATTAAACTTCTTAACAATTAATCTAACCTCTGGAATTACCTAGATGATAGTGAAAATAGCCTAGAGGGGTGAATATGTTTTTTGTCGATTATATAATGAATTAAAATTATTTAGCAGAAATTCAATTTTAATTAGTCACAAACCCTAATTCTCAATTTAATTCTAAAAAACAAACCAATCAAGCAAATATGGATATAAGTGAAGAAAATAAATAATTAGAAGACACAGAGTTTTTTTACATGGAAAATCTTGGAAAGACTCCAAGTAAAAACCACGAATACGCTCGGGTATAGATGCACTAAGTATCAGAGAATTTGTACAGACTCTATGAAAACATAACTTACAACCGTTATATTTGGTGTTCTTGACTCGACATCTGAAAGTCTAGATTCACTCACCCTCCATGAAGCTTTCGCTCCGATCTTCATACTCTGATGATTTTATTTCTCAACAGATCAAAATCACCACAAAGCCTCCTGCTTTGATCTCCGCACTCAGACGACTCTGTTCTTCAACGGATCAACGCAACCTCATTGCAATAAACGGTGTGTGAAATTTTCAGCAACTATACCATTCAATCGTGCATAGAAATCGTCGATGTAGAAGCACGATTGAAGACATCCAAAAACAAAAGAGAACTTGTCTATCTATAATCACTCAATAATATTCTCTCACCATATGTATATCTTTGTAGAAGAAGAAGATGAAGCTGTAGAAAAATTGCAGAGAATTCTTCGAGACGTGCCAGGCTTAATGGGACCCATTAAATCAATATGCAATAGCTCTAAAGGTCTAGAAGTACCAATTACATTTATCTTTTTGTGCTAATATCTGACTTGTTTACCCTTCTGACATGACCCACACACAATCCCTTTTGCATAGCCAAGCTTATGGACTCCCTTAACAATTTCACTCTTAGTAATTTTTATTAATTCACGAAAATTAACATTCTCATCCGTTGATGCCAGATTTCAACTTCATCAAGTTTAACTCTATTGCATAACAGTTTAGAACTAGGAACAATGCAATAGCAATTATCAGTTGAATGCATACCTTCCATCACGCAATTTCTAGAAGAGTCAATGATCGAACACTTATCAGGAGAAAAAATGACATTATGATAGTTATCACATATCTGACTTATGCTCAACAAATTTGTTTATAAGACCCTCTACATAAAACACATCTTCTAGTTTAGGTAGACTAGAAACAACAATGGTACCTTTGCCTAGAACCTTCAACTTCTCTCCATCACCAAAAGTGACTATCCTACCATGAAATTCCTCGATAAATCCAAACAATAACTTATCTCCAGTCATATGCCTCAAACATCCACTATCCAAAATACCAGGAAGTAGACTTGCGTGTTCTAAGTGCAGTATGAACTACAAGATAGTGTAGCTCACTTTTTCTCACCCAAGCCTTCTTCATCTTTGAAGCTCCTTTTGCTAATCTTGACAAATTCTTCATTCAACATTTGAATTTGATCGTGAACACGATCTCTATGTTGAACTCTTTGTTCCTTCATCGATTGCAGATTCTTCCCTCTTAACTTCGAACACCTTGGTCGAATGTGACCACTGACACCATAGTGGTGACGAAAAGGAAAAAACCTCCGGGCTCCATCAGTTGACTTCCTAGGATATCTAAGGGTAAGGAAAGGCTTGTGTTCAACAGGTCTTTTGACATAGGATTGAGCCCTAGGATTCCAATTTGAATTTCCTTTTGAAGAACTCGATGCTAGTTGGGAGGCTTTTACAAAGGTGGTTTTTGTAAAAACATTCAAATTTTGCAATACTCCAACAAAACCTAGTCCCTTTGTATTTCCTGCGAACTTTCCTACACTCAACATATGATTAAGCTTAAGAGTTCCACTAGAGCACTTCTGAATAGTTGAGTTAGCATCTTTCAACTCTTTTCCAAATTTTCAATCTTAGTAGATTTCTCAACCAATTCCTTATTGAGACCATCTACTAACTTCAAAGCTTCAGTTTTTTCAAGTTCAGACTTATTCAAATTCTCAATCAACTTGGCCTTTTGGGTCTGTAGAAGATTTAGAGTTTGAGAACTATTGGTTAATTCGTCTTTTAAAGAATGAAATTATTTTTCAATGTTAAGAATTTTAGTCAACAGTTTCATGTGATTCTTGTGAAGTTCTGTGATCTTATCAAGTAATTTATTATAGGACTCTTGAAGCGTTTCATCACAATTTTCATCACTCTCAGAACCTTCTTCTTCAGACATCGCAAAACTTGAAGCAATTTCATTAACCTCCTTGCTCTGTACATCAAAAATAATGAAATTCTTAGAATCATTAGCTGATCCATTGTCAGAGTCATCATCACAACTGGCAACTAATCCTTTGGATTTTTTCAAAGTGTTTGCACACTCTACAACTATGTGACCACATCCTTGACATTCAAAACATTGGGGTTTCTTATTTTTAGGATCAAACTTTTATCCTTCCTAGTTTGAGTCTTATTTCTACTTCTAGACTAACTAAACTTATCCCCAAATTTTTGTCCTTGGCCATTCAGTTTAGCACTAAATAATTTGTTCAACCTTTTAGCAAACATGGCTATATCATTCAGACTCAACTCACTTTCTTCATTAGGTTCAACATGATCCTCTCTAGTGGTTTTGAAAGCTATGCTCTTCTCTATTCTGCCACTAGCCTTCTTAGGAGGGGTTTTGAACATCTCTATCTCATAAGATTTTAAATTTCCTGCCAATTTTTCAACCTTAATTTCTTTAAGACTCATAACCTCTCAAATGACAGTGACCTTTGATAGAAAACATTCAGGTAGAAACCTAAGGATTTTCTTTACTATCGTAGTCTCATGAATATGCTCACCTAGGTTATGAAAAGCCGTTACAATATCAATTAACCTAGCCTCAAAGTCGGCATAGACCTCATCTTCCTCCATCTTCAACTGTTCAAATTGAGAATTCAAAATTTGAAGCTTTTATTGTTTCACCTTCAACATTCATTCACGAGTGACATGGAGAATGTCCCAAGATCTTGAACTCACTCGAAGTAACAACTTTGTATAATGCATTCAAAGCCTTCGAGTTCCAATTCCCGCTATTCATCTCGGAAGCAGTCCACTCCCTTAACGATTTTGGTGTTGATTCATTAGTCGCGTCGTCTTTCACAATAGGAGGTGAATATCCTACTTCAACAGCATTCCATGCTCTCTCATCTAAAGATTTTAAAAATGTTCTCTTTCTCGCTTTCCAATATGTATAATTTGAGTGATCAAACAAAGGGGACCTAAATATGGAACCTTTATCACGAGACATCTCCATCGTCTCAGTACAAAATCTAACCCTAGGTAATTAATCTAAAAAGGGAAGCCACACTCTGATACCAATTGGAATTACTTAGACGGTAGTGAAAACAATCTAGAAGGGGGGTGAATAGGTTTTTTGTCGATTTTATGATCAATTAAAATTATTTAGCAAAAATTCAATTTTAATTAGTCACAAATCCTAATTCTCAATTTAATTCTCAAAAATAAATCAATCAAACAAATATGAATATAAGTGCAGAAAATAAACAATAAGAAGACATAGAGATTTTTTATGTGGAAAACATAGACAGACTCTAAGTAAAAACCACGGATACACTCAGGTATCGATGCACTATGAATTAGAGAATTTGTACAGATTCTATGAAAACGGAGCGCGAGTGAATCTAAACTTTCAGACGTCGAGTGAAGAACAACAAATTATAGCGGTTGTAAGTTTAAGCTTTCGCTCCGATCTCCGTACTCTGACGGCTCTGCTTCTCAACAGATCAAAATCACCACGAAGCCTCCTGCTTTGATCTCCGCACTCAGATGGCTCCATTCTTCAACGGATAAACGGTGTGTGAAATTTTCAGCAACTATGCTATTCGATTGTGCATAGAAATCGTTGATGTAGAAGCACGATTGAAAATGTCCAAAAACAAAAGAGAACTTATGTATCTCTAATCACTCAATACTCTTACCATATGTATATCTCTGTAGAAGAAGAAGATTAAGCTGTAGAAAACTTGCAGAGAATTCTTCAAAACGTGCCTCCTCTTATTGTAGACTTGGGTATTTATAGACAATGATGATTGAAACCCTAAGTTTCCCCTTTCTCGTAATTTCACATCAAAACCCTATATTCTGATGAATATATTGTATATAGAACGTACTTTGATGTATAAAAGTCGTGGTCATCATAAAACTAACCCCCGATCAATTTGGACATCGCAGGCAAAAATTGGCAAAAACTTGCCAAAGCTACGCTTCAAGCGTAGCCGGGCCTACACTTCAACCGTAGGTCCAAGCGTACCTTCAAGCGTAGAAATATATTTTCCAGCCACTTTTTGAAACTAAAAGCGTAGGTATTTTTGTTAAAATCACTTTTCTTCATAACTGCACCAAATTGACCCTCTTGAACCGACGATGGCTCGGAAAATGTCATTTTTGCCCTCTAGGAGACATTTTACCTCAATATGTTCACTTTCATGCTTTACTTGTATTCTTCATTACTTCAGAGCTTGATTTTATTTTTTGAAAGCTTACCGATGTTATTGAAACCAAACCATTCTTTCTAACACTCAACATGGTTATTGTCTAGAACATGTCATACATAAACAATTACAATAAATGTTCTTACAAACAAAAGTATTCTTACAAACTCCCTTTGTCTTTGAGGGGTATTAAGACCCCTAACATTCCAAATTTCACAAAACATTAGAAATTATGTACAAGCAAACACACAACTAAAGAATCCAAGACCAGTTCCCTCCTTAGGAGAATGATTGGCCAAACCCCTTCTTGTCTTCACACTTGAAACAAAGACTTTTGACTTACTCTTATCATTAGGCTTAGGAGGCTCTGAGAGAACATAAGAGATAGCTGAAGAGCTCACATTTCGATCACCAGCCCCAATATTCAATTCATAAGGATTAGAACAGTAGTAATCAATAAAACCTATTCCGGAATGAAATATACATGGAATAATGGGCAAAAATTCAGAAAGTTGGATAGGTGTCCTGCAAATCACAAATGGTTGGAGCTGATTCCTAATGGAGAGGTAACTTTTGCACCTCCTTGTATTTCTGATCATGCTTGTATCCTCTTCAAAATTCATGAAGGGGAGCTCAAAGTAAGAAGGCCTTTCAGAGTCAATAATTTTCTCATTCATCATGAGGGTTTCCTCCCTATGATTGTTGATGCATGGAGTAAGGAGATTAGTGGCTCAAAGATGTTTGTTGTCACTCAGAAATTGAAGCTTATCAAGCAAGGGCTTAAAAGCTTAAATTCTCTATACTATAATCAGATTTCTAATCAAGTCAATTTGAGTAGAAGAAAACTGGTGGATATTCAAAAGATCATGGATAATGACCCAACAAATTCTGAATTGAAGAAAGTTGAGAGTCGTCATCACTTCTTTAAAATGGCCCATGCGGAAGAGAGCCTTTGTAGACAGAAATCAAGAGTGCAATGGCTTAATTTGGGGGATCAGAATACATCATTTTTCCATAAGATGGCTTCTCAAAGAAGAACATTCAATAGAATTATGTCAATTACCAACGAGAATGGAAGTGTGGTTTCTTCTCATGAGCTTGTGAAGATGGAGATCATTCATTATTACAAGGAGTTGTTCACTAAACAAATCAGAAATGATGAGATTGAGGAGCTGGATAATTACATCCATCATCATATTTCAGTTGAACAAGGTGAGCTAATGTGTAGGAGTGTTACAACTGAAGAGGTAAGACATACCTTCTTTGCTATGAATGATAATAAATCTCCAGGTCCTGATGGATTAAATTCTCTATTCTATAAGGCTGTTTGGCCCATAATAGGGAAGGAGGTGGTGGAAGCAATCCAAGATTTTTTTGAATCTGGTCAATTGCTAAAAGAGATCAACACTACGGCGATAACTTTGATTCCTAAAATCACAAATCCCTCCAAAGTTGCTGATTATAGGCCCATTTCAGTTTGTAATGTGCTCTACAAGTGTATCTCCAAGATTTTGGCTAACAGACTAAAAATTGTTGTCTTCTTGTATTAGCCTAAATCAATCAGGTTTTGTTCCGGGAAGACATATTGGGGACAATGTGCTTCTTGCTCAAGAGATTCTTCTCCATTATCACAAGAATGATACTCCTTTTAGAGTGGCTATGAAGGTGGATCTCAGAAAAGCTTATGATATCATCTCTTGGGAATTTCTAGCTAAAGTTCTTGAAAAGTTTGGGCTGCTAGAGAAGATGCAAAAATGGATTATCACATGTTACTCTACTCCTATGTTCTCTATCAACATCAATGGAGGGTTAGAAGGCTTTTTTGCAAGTGGAAGGGGGCTTAGAAAAGGAGACCCAATCTCTCCTTATCTTTTTGTCGTTGCTATGGAAGTGCTTTCTGGAACAACATTGAAGAGGGAGACCAGTTCCAATACCATGTGAGATGTCAAAGTTTGAAGCTTAGCCACTTAGTGGTTGCTGATGATCTTCTTCTTTTCAGTAAGGGTAATGTATCCTCTGTTTCTACCTTGATGAATGCTTTGTAAAAGTTTAATAATCTCTCTGGGTTAGCTCCAAATCCTCAAAAAACTCTTCTTTTTGCATCCTGAGTGGATGAGGAAACCTTACAAACCATGCTCAATTTGACAAATTTCAGCTTGGGTACTCTTCATATCAAGTATTTGGATGTACCCCTTATCTCTTCTAGACTATCTACTGCTGATTGCCAAGAATTGGTGATGAAAATCACAAGAAGAGCTCAATCTTGGAATACTAGATTTTTATCTTTTGCGGGAAGATTACAACTTATTGCAGCAGTGCTATTTTCAGTTCAAGTGTATTGGGCTACTACCTTTATCCTTCCTAAAGGGGTGATGAAAGAGATTGCTAGCATGATGAGGAAGTTTCTATGGAAGGGGCCAGATTTGTCTTTGGGAGGCGAGAAAGTGGTTTGGTCTACTATTTGCCTTGCAAAAGAAGAGGAAGGTTTAGGGCTTAAAGACTTAGCTGCTTGGAATATGGCTGCTATTGGGAAACAAATACGGAATTTGTTGCATTCTGATCATTCAAATCTATGGGCTCTTTGGGAAAAGGAGGAGTTAGTTAAAAACCGAAATTTTTGGCTTCTAAAGATTCCGGATAAAAGCTCATGGGTGTGGAGGAAGATGCTTGACATGAGGGAGGATTTTCGAAGACACTTCAAATTCAGAGTTGGCAATGGGGAAACTATATCTTTATGGCATGATAATTGGGTCCATGACTGCTCTATAGTGCAACAATTGGGGCATAGGGTCATATATGCCTCAGGGCTGCCTCGAGATGCAAAAGTTTCTTCTTTGGTCAACGAGGAGGGTTGGAATCTGCCCATTCCGAGATCTTTAGAGCTTATTCAATTGAGAGAGGATATTCAAGCCCTTGATCCTCCAAATATTCTCAATGCTGATAAGCTTATTTGGTACCCAAATAGAGGTAAATACTCTATATGTTCAGCATGGGAGGTTCTCAGAAATGGCAGAAATAAAGTGGATTGGGTTCACATTGTGTGGTTTCCAAATCATATCCCCAAGCATGCATTTAATCTTTGGGTTGTGATTCAAGATAGATTAATGACACAACAAAGAATGATGGTAATGAATTTGGTGCAACATCAACAATGCATGCTATGTTCTCTGCCTATTGAATCGAGACAACATCTTTTCTTTGAGTGTGATTTTTCAGGTCAAGTTTGGAGCAATATTCAGCAAAGGACTGGATTCTTCTTTCCTCTCTTGCCTTGGACAACCCTCCTTCATTGGTGCAATGTGCATCTTATGGAAAATGATTTGGAGCATATACTTGCCAAGCTTTGTTTCGCAGCTACTATTTACTCTATTTGGCAAGAGCGAAACAAGAGAATGTATGCTGAAGTATAATGCCAACCCTAATTGCTGAAATCTATGTGAATTTGGGTTTATGTTTCTTTTCTCCAATTCAAACTAACCGAACCCTAGTTCTGACACTCTTCTAATTTTAAATTTGAAAACCATAGTGTAAATTGGGTTTTCGTTTCTCATCCCCACTCTAAACCCACAAAACCCTGGTTGTCACACACTCTGTGTGAATTAGGGTTTCTGTTTCTTTTCTCCAATTCAAACTAACCGAACCCTAGTTCTCACAATCTTCTAAAAAAATGATTTTTATTTCTCTTCTGCACTTCGAATCCACCTAACCCTATTTCTCACAATCTCGGTGAATTAGGATTTTGTTTCGGTTCACCTCTTCAAACCCTTCAAACCCAATTTCTCACACTCTCTTCCAATTTTAAACCAACAAAACTGTAGTTGAATTAGGGTTTCTTTGGTAATTCACCAATTTATACTCACCATACCCTATTCTCACACAATGAATTAGGGTTTTTTTTCCTATTCACCGGTTCAAACCTACCAGACAACAGTTCTCACAATCTCTTCCTACTTTAAGCTAACAAAATCCTAGTTGAATTAAGGTTTATGTTTCTCTTCAGCACTTCAAACCCACCAAACCCGAATACTCGATATATCTATGCGTTAGAGTTTTTGTTTCAAGTCACATGTTCAAACCAACCAAACCCTACTTCTCATACTAAATTCCATCTTTCAACCTAATAGAACCATTATTTAATTAGGGTTTACGTTGTACTCTACCAATTTATAACCTCCAAACTCTCGTTATCACACTCTGTGAATTAGGGATTCTTTTTAGGTTCACTTGTTCAAACATAGCAAACAACAGTTATCAGACTCTCAACCAATTTTAAACATAAAAACCCTAGTGCAAATAGGATTTCTGTTTCTCATCACCAATCTAAACCCACGAAACCCTGGTTCTCGCACACTCCGTGAATTCGGGATTTTGTTTCTCTTCACCACTTCAAACCCATGAAAACCTCTCAAACTCTGTGTGAATTAGGGTTTCTATTTCTCTTCTCCAATTCAAGCTAATCGACCCCTAGTTCTCACAATCTCTGAAAAAATGGTTTTTGTTTCTCTTCTACACTTCGAATCCACCCAACCCTATTTCTCCCAATCTCGCTGAATTAGAGTTTTTGTTCCTGTTCACTTCTTCAAACCCATGTTCTCACACTCTCTTCCAATTTGAAACCTACAAAACCCTGGTTAAATTAGGGTTTCTTTGGTACTTCACCAATTTAAACTAACAAAAACTATTCTCACATTGTGAATTAGGATTTTTGTTTCTTTTCACATGTTCAAACCTACCACACAATAACTCTCACAATCTCTTCCAACTTTAAGATTACAAAACCCTAGTTGAATTAAGGTTTCAGTTTCTCTTCAGCACTTCAAACCCACCAAATTCTAATTACTGGATATCTTTGTGAGTTAGGGTTTTCATTTCTATGCACCTGTTCGAACCCACCAAACCCTAGGTCTCATACTCAATTCCATTTTTAAACCTTACGGAACCATTTTTAAATTTAGGTTTGCGTTACACTTCACAAATTTAAACCCACCAAAGTCTGGTTATCACACTTTGTGAATTAACGTTTCTGTTTCGGTTCACCTATTCATACCTACCAAACAGCAGTTCTCACTCTCTTCCAATTTTAAACCAAAAAACCCTAGTGTAAATAGGGTTTTTGTTTCTCAAAACCAATCCAAACCCATGAAAACTGGTTCTTACACACTCTGTGAATTCGGGTTTTTATTTCTCATCACCAATTCAAACCCATGAAAACAAAGTTCTCAAACTCTTTGAATTATGGTTTATGTTTCTCTTCTCCAATTCAAACTAACTAAACCCTAGTTCTCATAATCTCTTAGAATAAGGGTTTATGTTTTTCTTATGCTCTTCAATCCCTCCAAACCCTAGTTCTCACAATCTCTTAGAATTAGGGTTTATGTTTTTCTTATGCACTTCAATCCCTCCAAACCCTAGTTCTAACAATCTCTGTGAGTTAGGATTTTTAGTTATGTTCAACAGTTCAAACGCACTAGACCCTTGCTCTCATACTCAATTCCGTATTTAAACCTTACAAAACCATTGTTAAATTAGGGTTTGCATTATACATCACAAATTTAAACCCACCAAACCCTAGTTCACACACTCTGTGAATTAGGGTTTCTGTTCACCTGTTCAAACCTACCAAACCTACCAAACAACAATTCTCACACTCTATTCCAATTTTAAATATGAAAACCCTAGTGTAAACTGGGTATCCTTTTCTCATCACAATTCCAAACCCACAAAACCCTGGTTCTCACACACACCATAAATTTGTGTTTTTGTTTGTCTTCACCACATCAAACCCCTGAAAACCACACTCTCAAACTCTGTGTGAATTAAGGTTTTTGTTTCTCTTCTCCAATTCAAACTAATTGAACACTAGTTCTCACTGTGATGTCCCACATCACCCGGATAGAGGTTTGGGGATGTGCTTATATGTGTAGTGTTGTCTCCAATTGGTATGAGGCCTTTTGGGAGGAGCCTAAGAACAAAACCGTGCGGGCTGGGCCCAGAGCAGACAATATTATACCAAGTGTTGGAGTGGGGTGTTACAATTGGTATCAGAGCCAGAGCCCGACCGGAATTAAGTGTGGGACCACGCACATCACCCGTGGGTCGCCAGCGAGAACGCTGGGTCTCAAGGGGGGTGATTGTGATGTCCCACATGGCCCGGGTAGAGGTCTGGGGATGTGCTTATATGTGCAGTGTTGTCTCCAATTGGTATGAAGCCTTTTGGGAGTAGCCCAAGAGTAAAACCGTGGGGGCTGAGCAGACAATATCATACCAAGTGTTGGAGCGGGCTGTTACAATTGGTATCAGAGCCAGCGAAGGTCTCAGCAGTTCTGGAGTGGGGACAACCTACCTCACATCGGAACCATAACGCCATTTGGGTGATAGTTGATAGACTTCCAAAGTCTGCCCATGTTTTACCTGTTCGCTCATATTACACTTCGGAGCAGTTGGCAAAGCTTTACATTGCAGAGATAATGAAGCTTCATGGGATTCCATTGTCTATTATATCAGATAGAGATCCGAACTTTGTATCTGGGTTTTGGCCGAGCTTTCAGCAGGCTATGGGTACAGAGTTGCACCTTAGTACAACTTATCATCTACAGACAGATGGTCAAACTCAGAGGGTTAACCAGATTTTGGAGGATATGCGTCTTGCTTATGTACTTGATTTCAAGGGCAATTGGGAGTTCTATTTGCCACTTTCAGAGTTTGCCTATAACAATAGTTATCAAAAGACTATTGGTACGGCACCATTTGAGGCATTGTATGGTCGACCCTGTAGATCTTCGGTGTGTTGGCTTGAGGCTGGAGAGAATAGATTATTTGGTCCTGACTTCATCAAGGACACCTCTGAAAAGATTCCTCTTATTCGGGACCGTATGAGGACTGCCTAAAGTAGGCAAAAAAGTTATGCTAATCGGTGGACTCGAGCTTTGGAGATCATAGTGGGGGATAAAGTTTTACTCAAGGTGTCACCCATGAAGGGAGTAATGCGGTTCGGAAAGAAGGGGAAATTGTCACCTCCTTTTGTGGGTCCTTTTATGATTACTGACAGGATTGGACCGGTGGCATACTATTTAGCACTGCCAGATTTTATGCACAGGGTTCATGATGTATTCCATGTTTTAATGTTGTGGAAATTCTTACGAGATGAGGACGTATATCAACATATTGATGTGGGGGAGATCGAGTTGGAACCGGATGTGACTTATGTGGAGCAACCTTATCGCATTATCGATTGAAAGGAGCATGTACTTCATAAGAAGATCATTCCTCTTGTGCGTGTTCAGTGGTGCCATCACAATGAGGCAGAGTCCACTTAGGAAAGGGAGGATGAAATTCGTGCAAAGTATCCAGAGCTATTTAGTTTAGGTATGTGGTGAATTTCGGGGACGGAATTCCTTTACTAAGGGGGGAGAATGTAATACCCAGTGATTTTTGGGACAAAGAAATTAAATATATATATATATATATATATATATATAAATTAAGTTGGATAAATGGTATTTATTTAATTAAATAATATAAGTTGGGCTTATAAGCCCAATGAATCACTACTTAATTACTTTTAGGCTTTTATATATATATAAGTTATTTTTGGGCCCATGGGAATTATGTAAAATAAATATATATATATTTATAAAAAGAAAACTCTAAGTTAGTCCTACGTTTCTGTCAGACAAATAGAGGAGAGAACAGAATCGCAGTCGCGTAGAAGAGAGAGGAGAACATCGATCGGCCTACACTTCGCGTATGATTTAACCCAACGATCAGGCAAGTAAAATGTTCTTGTCTTCCCCTTTGGACCCGTAATTGTAACATCTATATACCATGTTTCTTTTCAATTTTGTGGGTGTATATATATATATATATATATATATATATATGTATATGTGTATATTGCAATAACTAAGATCTGTCGAATTTATATTTGAATAAGTTGATACTAAATCTTTTTCGTGATTTATTGTAGCGGTATTGTTTTTTTGTTAACGTAAGGTGACTAGGAATACATTGATTGCATGAACAGAAACTGATTGCTTACATATTGAATATTTAGTGTTTGGATTCTTATATATATAGATGTAAGCATAGGATTCCTTGATATATATTATATATGTATATTTATATTCACGTATGCATATATGTAAATGTATATATATAGCAGTAATGTCTTTTAGGTGACTTTTCTTTATTTGGAATAAAGTGAGCAAACATGGACAATTTGGTTGAATTGGTCATCTTGTATAATTAACCATTATTGGGAGTTTTGTTGGGACACACATGGGGGGGCATGATAAATTCCTTGAAAGTTTAGCTACTGCACCAGAGGTGATTAGAATCAGGAAACGTGTGCTTGGGTTGGTGAGTGATGGATCATTGGATGAATTATTTTTGTACAAAATAAAACAAAGCTACTTTCTACGTAAATTAAATTAAATATATATATAGGAATTATATTAACAATATAGGTAAATTATTGATATATTCGTTTTATGTCAAGTGTATATAGTTATATAAATATATATATATTATACCCATGGATTCTTCGGTACTATTCTAGTAGCGATATTCTAGTTCTAGCTATCTTTCGAGTAAAAGGATTTGATCGATCGACTTCTCGTTATTTTTGGAGGATATAGGAGGTTTTTGATACTGAGATTTTATTTAGAATATTTGTAGAACACCTAACTTGAAGTGCTAATGAATTTACGTAACAGAAAAAATTATTGTAAACGAATTAGGGAATTATTTAATATGTGTGATAATTGATAGTTATTATATATATATATATATATATATATTTTTTTTTTTTTTTTTCTTCTTCTTCTATGATGGTGGAATGGAGGGAACCACGATGGGCTGACTATTAATGCAGTCTCATCTGTACCATGACATGGAGATCGGGTACGTGGTTATGGTTCGGCATGGTTTAGTCGCCTATGGACTTGTGGTTTAGTTAATTATATCATTTTATTTGAGCTGCCTGTTGTTTTTTTTTTTTTTTGAAAGGTAAGTCAATTTTATAGAAAAATAAAAAATGGCAAGAAGCCTACAAGAAAACTTGGGGCATACCCCAAGGGTGGAACCCCCAAACCCACCAAAGAGTTAAGCTTAACTCTAAACACAGGGGATTATACAAGAAAATCACCATAACCCTTACAACAATTAAACAAGTCTGATAAAGCATAAGACTATAACCACCAATGTTTAACATATCTCTATAACACCTCACCACAAATATTAGACACATAATCTTCATCAGATTACACAAATTAATTCCTATCACAGTGAGTGTCTTCATAGCCTTCCGATCCCCGTGAACTTCAGCTACCAGCTTATAAATCTGCACAATGTAAACAAAGGGATCAAAAGATAATGCAATATTTGTAAAAATTATTACAAAACACCTCTGACGAAGTCTGAACCATTTCCTGAACCATAACTCCAACAACACTGAATCGCGACCACTCATCCAAACAAAAACCCAGAACATAAATTCCAGGAAAACTAAGCAAATATTCCCCTCACCCATTGCTTGAAATTCTATCTTCATTTTGAATATCCAACAAGTGATACAATCTAAATTTGACAGAAGAATTTATCTCCTGAACAAGTTGCTCCTCCTTTTTAAACTCTCCTACAAACAACCTGAGGTTCCTCTCCCTCCATAAGATGTAAACACTTACAGCCAAAGAGAGTTTGGTAACACATGCCTTTATAGTATTATTAGTACAATGGTCATTGCACCAGTTTACTATATCCACCCACTTCTTCCCAACTTGCTTCAAACAATTTTTAATAGCAACTGAAGACCAAACTTGAGAAGAGAAACTGCATTCAAAAAATAGATGCTCCCTGCTTTCACACGGTAAGTCACAAAAGACACATTTTTGTTGCTGAAGCAACCCATAAATGACCAATTTATCTTGTGTCTGCATCCTAGTATGAATTAAAGTCCATAAAATGAAAGCATGTCTTGGAATATTATTTGGGAACCACACAGTCTTGTACCATTTAACTTGATTATCCCTGTTCCTTAACAAATTCCAAGCTGAACTAATAGAATACTTACCCTTGGTAGGCTTCCAAATCAAAGTATCAACATCATAGCAATCAGGAGGGGGGAGGAAAGCAATATCATCTCTTAACTCCATTAATTTGTGAGAGTTTGCAAAAGGAGGAAACCATTGCCCATCTCTGATTATGGCATTGACTTTACAATTGTTTCTTAACTCAGAATCATACCTGATCCTATCCCCATGTTTTTCTACAATAGAAGTGGGATACAACCAATCATCATGCCAAAGAAGAATATTATTGCCATTTCCAACCTTGTACTCAATGTAATGTCTAAATGTATCTCTTAGACCCATTATCTTTTTCCATGACCAAGATCTTTTATCCGGGACCTTAAGCAACCAAAAATTTTGGTCTTTCATGAGCTCTATCCTAGCCCACTTACTCCAAAGGTTGGTGGGAATAGGCTGCAACAGGTTCCATAACTGCTTACCAATAGCAGCCACATTCCAAGCTATCAAATCTTTTAAGCCTAAGCCCCCTTCATCCTTCGGCAGACACACTTTAGTCCATGTCATCTTCTCACCTCCACTCTTCAAGTCAGCCCCTTTCCACAAGAATTTCCTCATAATCTCATTCAGCTGTTTAAACACCGATTTTGGAAGGATATAAGTAGAACTCCAATAAACTTGAACTGAAAACAACACTGAGGCAATCAATTGTAACCTACCCGTAAATGAAAGAAATCTGCAATTCCAAGACTGAACCCTTATAGTAATTTTCAAAACTTACTCTTGACAATCGGCAGCATTAAGTTTAGAAGAAATCAGAGGCACCCCTAGATACTTGACAGACAATTTTCCAATTGAAAAGTTGGACCCGCGGATAATATTATCTAAAACTCTACCCTCCACATCCGATGTAAAAATGGAGCTCTTTGAGGTATTAGGAAATAAACCTGAAAATTCACTAAACTTCCTCAATACATCCAGCATACAATTCACTGAATTTTCACTACCCTCACAGAAGAGGAATAGGTCATCAGCAAACATCAAGTGTTTAATCTCCAATTCTTTACATTTGGCATGGAACTTAAACGAGTCATTTTTCCCCAACTTATTCAACATTCCTGAGAGAACTTCCATACACATCATAAAAAGATAAGGAGACATAGGGTCCCCTTGCCTAAGCCCTCTTCCCCCTTTGAAAAATCCTTCAAGAGCTCCATTAATATTAATAGAGAACTTAGGAGAAGAACAACAAGTAAGAATCCAACCTCTAACTCTTTCAGGCAACCCAAAACACTTCAACACCTCACCCAAAAAATCCCAAGAGACAGAATCATAAGCTTTAGTCAAATCTATTTTCATGGCAACTCTAGCTGGGGACTCACCTTTATGGTAATGGAGTAATATCTCTTGAGCTAGCAAAATATTATCACAAATACTCCTAGCAGGAACAAACCCTGATGGATTTGCACTTATACACGATTCTAGAATGGGCTTCAGCCTATTAGCAATAATTTTAGCTATGCATTTATACAACACATTGCAAACTGAAATAGGCTTAAACTCTGTCACTTTAGTAGGATTATCCACTTTGGGAATAAGAGAGATGGAAGTACAATTTAACTCAGAAAGCAACTGACCTGAAGCAAAAAAAATCCATAATGGCATCTACCACCTGATTCCCAATGACATCCCAGGCAGCCTTATAAAACACAACATTCAGACCATCCGGCCCAGGAGCTTTGTCATCTTTTATAGCAAGGAAAGTAGCTTTGATTTCTTCTCTGGTTACATCTCTATTCATGTCCCTACCTTGCTCAAGAGAAATAGGATGCTGGATAAACTCATTCAACACAGGGATCCTGACCTCTCCTCTCTTGGCAAAAAGACTCTTGTAAAATTCCACAATCTCTCTATTAACATCACTTTTATCAGTCAGGACTGTGCCATCCTCTTTAGTTATGGAAACAATATTCTTATGAAATTTCCTCTGATTTGCTATCTTATGAAAATAGCTGGTGTTTTGATCTCCTAGCCTCAGCCATTGAATCCTAGATAACTGTCTATATAAACATTCCTCCGCATTTGACACTTTGTAAAATTGCTTGAAACTCTTGATTTCCAGGATCCATATTTACCAAGCATTGAATGTTCAATAATTTTTTCCTAGCTTCGGAAACTTGACTTGGTAAATTATCAAATTGTGTTTTATTGAGAATTTTCAAAGCATTCTTTACCATTTTCAGCTTCTGACTTACCACAAACATTTTACTCCCCGTAACCTGGCCATTCCAAGCTTCTCTCACCACTGGAGTAAACTTTTCATGTTTAGTTAAAAAATTGTTGAATCTAAACGGTCTTTTAACCCTCTCTACCTGCATAGGAATTTTAACCGTAATACAAGCATGATCCGAAACCCCTGGAGGCAAAAAAGAAACTTCAGTGGTTTGAAAATAATCAACCCAAGCTGAATTCACTAAGCATCTATCCGGCTTACTAAACACATGACCATTGGACCAAGAAACTTTGATACCATTATACTTCAAATCCATTAATCCTGCTTTGTCTAGAGCCTGACCACATTCCCTCATTTTTGCATTCCACCTCTCATCCCCACCCCATTTCTCATGCTGATATCTAATAGCATTTAAATCACCCGCACAAACCCAAGGGCTGTTCTTCAAAGCCATGGAAATATCAAAAAGCTCTTTCCATAAAATCCTTCTCTCAATATAATAATTACTTCCATAAATAAAGGTAGCAAAGCAGTTGCATTTATTATCAACAGTACTCACTTTACAATGAAGAAATTGATCACTGCCCTTTAATAAATCCACATTCATCTTCTTTGGGTCCCAACAAATCCATAATCTCCCCAAATCCGCAAAATCATAATTATTAATTAACCTCCAGCTTGGGCAAATCACTTTCAACACCTTATGAACATTGTGCTTTAGAACCTTTGTCTCAATCAAGCAAAAAATAGAAATATCGAGAGAATTAATCATTAACTTCATTTCCTTCTGTTTCACCTCCCCATTAAGACCACGAACATTCCAAATATAGCAATTCATATGGAAAACTAATTTTGAGCAGACTGATCTCCCCCTCTTTCCTCTCTTTTCAAGACCCTTTTAGTTTTAAATTTCTTGTTAGAAATGGGTCCCATCCTACCAACACCTGAAACCAACAAAGAAATTGGGCTCTTACTCCCTTTCTCTTTGATACTGATCAGAGGGTTTTCTCCAACTTTATGAACATGTTTCTCCTCCTCTACCATTCCCCCTGGTTCATGTATAAAACCTTCCTTTTCATTATCAGTATCAATTCCCTAATCCTCCATTATTTCCCCTTCATCAAAATCTCCCAAGCATGTAAATTTATTAGGAGAAAGAACATTTGTATTATCCCTAGGAACCTCTATCTTCAACTCATTTACATTCACTAGAACCTCATGATATTTTAATTCATTTGAGTCAACAATATTCTCAACCTCAACTACATTTTTTCCTACATTATGAATATCTTTAGATATAACATTAACCTGCTCCTGATTCATTGCATCAGAATTACTTGTTTCTCCAACTTTCTTCCCAACAACAACCCATTCTCTCTTAATCTCTTTAGTTTTTTGAATTGCATTTTGGACTTTCATTTTAACACAATTTTTGGAAGAATGTCCAAATATCTCACAGTGTTCACATTTCATGGGAACCCATTGATATTCAACACCAACCTTAGTACCATCAACACACAGATCAATTTCAGACCGTTCAACATACATATGGTGTTCATTTGAAACCCCACCTGAAACTACTTCAATCGCAGAATCCTTTCCTTTTATAGGAGACCCCTGTTGTGAAACATTGTGTAACATTTTATTATCACCCTCAGGAATTCTAGACTTAACCTTATACTGCTCATTCAGTTCATTACTAAGCTTCTCAACCAGTTTATTTAGACGCTCAATCTCAACAGCATCCCCTATAACTAGACTCATAAAAAAGAAAAAAAAACACAAATAGGGCACCAACCCTCACCAAATTCACCAGGGCACCAACCCTTGCAACAAAAATGGGTACCAACCCAAAAACAAAAAATAAAAAAGCACAAATAGGGCACCAACCCTCACCAACACCAGGGCAGCAACTCTTGCAACAAACAAATGGGCACCAACCCAAACAGAGAAAGAAAACCTTACTCAGCACAATCAGTTTGATTGTAGCAATGATGGATACCACAACACACTCATAGCTTCGTGAGTTTTGGTTGGGTTAGATGATAGGATTATGGGTACTCTGTTTGGGATAATGTAGAGTCTACTTTGCTCGTGGGTCTGACCCACTATTGTTGACATTTCAGGTCCTCGGCAGTTCCAGCCACAGGGTTGAGGGTTTATCTCATTTCTTCTTGAGTTATTCAGCTTTCCGCTTTGTTTCAGTGTAGGGACTCTATATTAGTATTTTCTTTCGGGCTTATATTTTTTTTTTATGGTTTTACGGGTCCATCGATAAGGGATTCCCGAGTTATACCTTTTGGGAATTTGGATTTCTGAATTAGTTTATTCATGAGAATTAAACTTTTGAGACTCTATTATTTCTTAAATATGTCTTTTGTTTCTGTGCTTGTTTATTATTGAGTATTGATGCGCCTTAATTTTCGGTATAGGCCTGGCCAACCTATGCATAAAAATTAGGGGGTGTTACACTCACAATCTCTTAGAATTAGGGTTTTTGTTTCTCTTCTGCACTTCAAACCCACCAAACCCTAGTTTTCATAATCTTCTAAAAAATTGGTTTTTGTTTCTCTTCTGCACTTCGAACCAACCCAGCCCTATTTTTCAGAATCTCGGTGAATTAAGGTTTTTGTTTATGTACACCTTTCAAACCCTTCAAACCAAGTTCTCACACTCTCTTCAAATTTGAAACCTACAAAACCCTAGTTGAATTAAGGTTTCTTTGGTACTTTACAAATTTAGTGTTTTTCTTTCTATTCACCTGCTCAAACCTACCAGACAATAGTTCGTACAATCTCTTCCAACTTTCAGCCTACAAAACCCTAGTTGAATTAGGCTTTCTGTGCGTTCGGGTTTTTGTTTCTGTACACCTGCTCCAACCCACTAAACCCTACTACTCATACTTAATTCCAACTTTAAACCTAAAAGAACCATTGTTTAATTAGGGTTTGCGTTGAACTTCACACTTTTAAACCCACCAAACTCTCGTTGTCACACTCTATGAATTAAAGTTTCTGTTTAGGTTCAACTGTTCAAACATAGCAAACAACAGTTCTCACACTCTCTTCCAATTTTAAACATAAAAACCCAAGTGTAAAAATGGTTTTTGTTTCCCATCACCAATCCAAACCAACGAAACCTTAGTTCTCGCACACTCCGTTAATTCGGGTTTTTGTTTCTCTTCACGACAACAAACTCGTGAAAACTAAATTCCTAAACTCTATATGAATTAGGGTATCTGTTTCTCTTCTCCAATTCAAACTAACCGAACCCTAGTTCTCCCAATCTTCTAAAAAAATAGTTTTTGTTTCTCTTCTGCACCTCGAATCCACCCAATCCTCTTTCTCACAATCTCGGTGAATTAGGGTTTTTTTTCTGTTCACCTCTTCAAACCCTTCAAACCCAAGTTCTCCCACTCATTTCCAATTTGAAACCTACAAAACCTTAGTTGAATTAGGGTTTCTTTGGTACTTCACAATTTATAATCACCATACCCTATTCTCACACTGTGAATTAGGGTTTATGTTTCTGTTCACCTGTTCAATCCTACCAGAAAATAGTTTAATTAGGGTTTTTGTTTCTATTCAGCACTTCAAACCCACCAAACCCTAACACTAATTAAATCGATGCATTAGGGTTTTTGTTTCTGTTCACCTGTTCAAACCCACCAAACCCAATACTCAAACTCAATTCCATCTTTAAACCTAAAAGAACCATTCTTTAATTAAGGTTTGCATTATAACAGACCAATTTAAACCCACCAAACTCTTGTTATCACACTCTATAAATTAGATTTTCCTTTTAAGTTTACTTGTTCAAACCTAGCAAACAACAGTTCGCACACTCTCTTCTAATTTTAAACATAAAAACCCTAGTGTAAATAAGGTTTCTATTTGTCATCACCAATCCGGATCGACGAAATGCTAGTTCTCGCACACTCCGTGAATTCGGGTTTTTATTTATCTTCACCACTTCAAACAGATGGAAACAAAATTATTAAACTACGTCTGAATTATGGTTTTTGATTCTCTTCTCCAATTCAAACTAAATGAACCCTAGTTCTCACAATCTTCTAAAAAAATAGTTTTTGTTTCTCTTCTGCATTCCGAATCCACTCAACCCTATTTTTCACAATCTCGGTGAATTAGGGTTTTTGTTTTTGTTCACCTCTTCAAACCCTTCAAGCCATGTTCTCACACTCTCTTCCAATTTGAAACCAACAAAACCCTACTTGAATTAGCGTTTATTTGGTACTTCACCAATTTAAACTCACCAAAACTATTCTCACACTGTAAATTAGGGTTTTTGTTTATGTTCACCTGTTAAAACCTACCATACAATAACTCTCACAATTTCTTCCAACTTTAAGCCTATAAAACCCTCGTTGAATTAGGGTTTCTGTTTCTCTTCAGCTCTTCAATCACACCAAACCCTAATGCTCGATATCTCTGTAAGTTAGGGTTTTCGTTTTTGTTCTCTTTTTCTCATCACCAATTCAAACCCACGAAAACCATGTTCTCAAACTCTGTGAATTAGGGTATCTGTTTATCTTCTTCTACAATTTAAACTAACCGAACCCTAGTTCTCACAATCTCTTAGAAGTAGGGTAAATGTTGCTCTTCTACACTTCAAACCCACCATACCCTTGTTCTCATAATCTCTGTGAGTTAGGGTTTTTGGTTTTGTTCACTAGTTCGAACGCACCAGACCCTTGTTCTCATAGTCAATTCCATATTTAAACCGAACAAAACCATAGTTGAATTAGGGTTTGCGTTATACTTCACCAATTTAAACCCACCGAACCCTAGTTCTCACACTCTGTGAATTAGGGTTTCTATTTCAGTTAACCAGTTCAAACCTACCAAACAACAGTTCTCAAACTCTCTTCCAATTTTAAATCTAAAAACCCTAGTGTAAATTAGGTTTCCGTTTCTCATCATGAATCCAAACCCACGAAACCCTGGTTCTCACACACTCCGTGAATTCGGGTTTTTGTTTCTCTTCACCACTTCAAACCCATGAAAACCAAATTCTTAAACTCCGTGTGAATTAGGTTTTCTGTTTCTCTTCTCAAATTCAATCTAACTGAACCCTAGTTCTCACAATCTTTTAAAAAAATAGTTTTTGTCTCTGTTCACCTCTTCAAACCCTTCAAACCGAAGTTCTCACACTCTCTTCTAATTTGAAACCTACAAAACCCTAGTTGAATTAGGGTTTCTTTGGTACTTCACCAATTTATACTCACCATACCGTATTCTCACACTTTGAATTAGGGTATTTGTTTCTGTTCACCTGTTCAAACCTACCAGACAATAGTTCTCACAATCTTTTCCAACTTTAAACCGACAAAACCCTAGTTGAATTAGGGTTTCTGTTTCTCTTCAGCACTTCAAAGCCACTAAACCCTAATACCCGATATCTCTGAGTGTTAGGGTTTTTGTTTCTGTTCACCTATTTAAACCCACTAAACCCTACTTCTCATACTCAATTCAATCTTTAAACCAAATAGAACCATTATTTAATTATGGTTTGCTTTGAACTTTCATTATCACACTCTGTGAATTAGTGTTTCTCTTTAGGTTCACCTATTCAAAGCTAGCAAACAACAATTCTCACACTCTCTTCCAATTTTAAACATAAAAACTCTAGTGCGAATAGTGTTTCTGTTTCTCATCACCAATCCAAACCCACGAAACCATGGTTCTTGCACACTCCTTGGTTTCGGGTTTTTGTTTTTCTTCTCCATTTCAAACCCATAAAAACCAAATTCTTAAAATCTATGTGAATTTGGGTTTCTGTTTCTTTTCTCCAATTCAAACTAAACAAACCCTAGTTCTGGCAATCTTCAAAAAAAATGATTTTTATTTCTTCTGCACTTCGAATCCACCCAACCCTATTTCTCACAATCTCGGTGAATTGGGGTATTTGTTTCTGTTCACCTCTTCAAACCCTTCAAACCCAAGTTCTCACACTCTTTTCCAATTTGAAACCTACAAAACCCTAGTAGAACTAGGGTTTCTTTGGTACTTCACCAATTTATACTCACCAAACCCTATTCTGACACTGTGAATTAGGGTTTTTCTTTTTGTTCACCTGGTCAAATCTACCAGACAATAACTCTAACAATCTCTTCCAACTTTAAGACTATAAAACCCTAGTTGAATTAGGGATTCTCTTTCTCTTTAGTACTTCAAACCCACCAATCCCTAATACTCGATATGTCTGTGCGTTAGGGTTTTGGACTCTGTTCATCTGTTCAAACGCACCAAACCCTAGTTCTCATACTCAATTCCATATTTAAATCTAACAAAACCATTGTTGAACAAGGGTATGCGTTGTATTTAACCAATTTAAACCCACCAAACTTTTGTTATAACACTCTATAAATTAAGGTTTCTATTTCGGTTCACTAGTTCAAACCTACCAAACAACAGTTATCACACTCTCTTCCAATTTTAAACATTAAAACCCTAGTGTAAATAGGGTTTATGTTTCTCAGCACCAATCCAAACCCACCAAACCCTGGTTCTCACACACTCTGCGAATTCGGGTTTTTGGTTATCTTCACTAACTCAAACCCACGAAAACCAATTTCTCAAACTCTGTGAATTAGGGTTTCTATTTCTCTTCTCCAATTCAAACTAACTGAACCCTAGTTCTCACAATCTTATAAAAAAATTGTTTTTGTTTTCTCTTCTACACTTGGAAGCCACCCAAACCTATTTCTTACAATCTCGGTGAATTAGGGTTTTTGTTTCTGTTCACCTGTTCAAACCCTTCAAACCCAAGTTCTCACACTCTTTTCCAATTTCAAACGAACAAAACACTAGTTGAATGAGGGCTTCTTTTATACTTCACCAATTTAAACTCATGAAACCCTATTCTCACATGTTGAATTAGGGTTTCTATCTCAATTCACCTTTGCAAAGCTACCAGACAACAGTTCTCAAAATCTGTTCCAACTTTAAGCCTATAAAACCCTAGTTGAATTAGGGTTCTTATCTCAATTCACCTTTGCAAAGCTACCAGACAACAGTTCTCAAAATTTGTTCCAACTTTAAGCCTACAAAACCCTAGTTGAATTAGGGTATATGTTTCTCTTCAGCATTCCAAACCCACCAAACCCTAATACTAGATATCTCTGTGAGTTAGGGTTTTTTTGTTTCAGTTAACCTGTTCAAAGTAACGAAACCCTAGTTCCCATACTCAATTCCATCTTTAAATTTTACAAAACCATTGTTTAATTAGGGTTTGCACTCTACTTAACCAATTTAAACCCACGAAACCCTAGTTCTCACACTCTGTGAATTAGGGTTTCTGTTTAGGTTCACCATTTCCAACCTAGCAAACAACAGTTCTCATACTCTCTTCTAATTTTAAATCTAAAAACCCTAGTGTAAATTAGGTTTTTGTTTCTGATCAACAATCCAAACCCAAGAAACCAAAGTTCTCTCATACTCCGTGAATTGGGTTTTTTGTTTCTCTCACCACTTCAAACCCATGAAAACCAAATTCTCAAATACTCTGTGAATTAAGGTTTTTGTTTCTCTTCTCCAATTTAAACTAACTAAACCCTAGTTCTCATAATCTTCTAAAAGAATGGTTTTTGTTTCTGTTCTGAACTTCATATCCACCCAACCTTATTTCTCACAATCTCAATGAAATAGAGTTTTTGTTTCTGTTCACCTTTTCAAACCCTTCAAACCCAAGTTCTCACACTATTTTCCAATTTGAAACCTATAAAACCCTAGTTGAATTAGTGTTTCTTTTGTACTTCGTAGATTTAAACTCACAAAACACTATTCTCACATAGTGAATTGGGGTTTTTGTGTCTGTTTACCTATTCAAACATACCAGACAACATTTCTCACAATCTGTTCCAATTTAAGCCTACAAAACCCTAGTAGAATTAGGGTTTCTATGTCTCTTCAGCACTTCAAGCCCACCAAACCGAAATACTCGATATCTCTGTAAGGTAGGGTTTCTGTTTCTGTTAACCTATTCAAACCCACCAAACCCTAGTCTCATACTCAATTCCATCTTTAAAACTTACAAAACCATTGTTGAATTAGGGTTTGTGTTGTACTTCACCAATTTAATCCCAGCAAACCATAGTTCTCACACTCTTTGAATTAGGGTTGCTGTTTCGGTTTACCTGTTTAAACCCACCAAACAACAGTTCTCACACTCTTTTCCAATTTTAAATCTAAAAACCCTAGTGTAAATTGGGTTCCAATTCGAGTTTTTGTTTCTCTTCACCACTTTAAACCCATGAAAAAAAAATTCTCAAACTCTGTGTGAATTAGGATTTTTGTTTCTCTTCTCCAATTCAAACTAACCGAACCCTAGTTCTCACAATCTTCTAAGAAAAAGGTTTATGTTTCTCTCCGGCACTACGAACCCACCCAACCCTAGTTCTCACATTCTTCTAAAAAAAAGGTTTGTGTTTCTCTTCGGCACTTCGAACCCACCCAACCCTATTTCTCACAATCTCGGGAACTAGGGTTTGTGTTTCTGTTCAAGTCTTCAAACCCTTCAAACCCAATTTCTCATACTCTCTTCCAATTTGAAACCTACAAAACCCTAGTTGAATTAAGGTTTCTTTGGTATTCACCAATTTAAACTCACCAAACCCTATACTAACACTGTAAATTAGGGTTTTTGTTTCTGTTCACTAGTTCAAACCTACCACACAATAACTCTCATAATCTCTTCAAACTTTAAGCCTACAAAACCCCAGTTGAATTAGAGTTTTTTTTTCTCTTCAGCACTTCAAACACACCAAACCCTAGTAATCGATATCTCTCCGAGTTAAGGTTTTCGTTTCTATTCACCTATTCAAACCCACAAAACCCTAGTTCTCATACTCAATTCCATATTTAAACCTTACAAAATCATCGTTTAATTAGGGTTTGCGTTGTACTTCACCAATTTATACCCAACAAACGCTAGTTCTCACACTCTGTGAATTAGGGTTTCTACTTAGGTTCACCTGTTTAAACCTAGCTTACAACAGTTCTCACACTCTCTTCCAATTTTAAGTATAAAAACCCTAGTGTAAATTCGGTTTTTGTTTCTCATCACCAATCTAAACCCATGAAACTTGGTTCTCGCATTCTCCGTGAATTAGGGTTTTTATTTCTATTCACCGGTTTAAACCCTTCAATCCCGTGTTCTCAAACTCTCTTCCAATTTGAAACCTATAAAATTCTAGTTGAATTAGGGTTTCTTTTGTACTTCACCAATTTAAACTCACCAAACCTTATTCTCACACTGTGAATTAGAGTTTTTGTTTCGATTCACCTGTTCAAACCTACTAGAGAATAGTTCTCACAATCTTTTCCATCTTTAAGCCTATAAAACCCTAGTTAAATAAGGGTTTTTGTTTCTCTTCAGCACTTCGAACCCACTAAACCCTAATACTCGATATCTCTGTGAGGTAAGGTTTCTATTTTTGTTCACTTGTTCAAACGCACAAAACCCTAGTTCTCACACTCAATTCCATCTTTAAACCTTACAAAACCATTGTTGAATTAGGGATTATGTGGTACTTCACAAATTTAAACCCACCAAACCATAGTTCTTACACTCTATGAATTAGGGTTTCTGTTTCCGTTCACCTGTTTAAACCTACGAAACATTATTTCTAACACTCTCTTCCAATTTAAAATCTAAAAACCCTACTATAAATTGGGTTTTTGTTTCTCATAACCAATATAAACTCACAAAACCCTAGTACACACTCCGTGAATTTGGGTTTTTGTTTCTCTTCAACACTTCAAACCCATGAAAAGCAAATTCTCAAACTCTGTGTAAATTAGGGTTTCTGGTTCTCTTCTCTAATTCAAACTAACCGAACCCTAGTTCTAACAATCTTCTAAAAAAAAGGTTTTTGTTTCTCTTCTGCACTACGAAGCCACCCAACCCTATTTCTCACAATCTCGGTGAATTAGGGTTTTTATTGATGTTCACCTGTTCAAACCCTTCAAATCTAAGTTCTCACACTCTCTTCCAATTTGAAACCTACAAAACGTTAGTTAAACTAGGGTTTCTTTTGTACTTCACAAATTTAACATCATCAAACCTTATTCTCACACTGTGAATTAGGGTTTTTAAATCAATTCACCTGTTCATACCTACCAGACAATAATTCTCACAATCTCTTCCTACTGTAAGCTTACAAAACCCTAGTTGAATTAGGGTTTTTGTTTCTCTTTAGGACTTCAAACCCACCAAACCTTAATACTCGATATCTCTATTAGGTAGGGTTTTTGTTTCTGTTCATCTGTTCAAACACACCAAACCCTAGTTCTCATACTCCCTTCCATCTTTAAACCTTACAAAAGCATTGTTTAATTCGGGTTTACGTTGTAATTCACCAATTTCTACCCACCAAACCCTAGTTCTCAAAATCTTTGAATTAGTGTTTCTCTTTTGTTTCACCTGTTCAAATCAAGCAAAGAACAGTTCTCACACTGTCTCCCAACTTTAAATCTAAAAAACCTAGTCCAAATTACGTTTCTGTTTCTCATCACCAATCCTAATCCACGAAACCCTAGTTCTCACTACTTCATGAATTAGCATTTTTTTTTTCTGTCCAGCACTTCAAACCTATGAAAACCAAATTATCAAACTCTGTGTGAATAAGGTTTGTGTTTCTCTTCTCCAATTCAAACTAAATTAACCCTAGTTCTCACAATCTTCTAAAAAATGGTTTTTGTTTCTTTTCTTCACTTCGAAGCTACCCAACCCAATTTATCACAATCTCGATGAATTAGGGTTTTGTTTCTCTTCACCTGTTCAAACCCTTGAATCCCAAGTTCTCACACTCTCTTCCAATTTAAAACCTATAAAACCCTAGTTAAATTAGGGTTTCTTTTCAACTTCACCAATTTAAATAAACCAAACCCAATTCTCACACTGTGAATTAGGGTTTTTGTTTCAATTCACATGTTGAAACCTACCAGAGAATAGTTCTAACAATCTTTTCCAACTTTAAGCCTACAAAACCCTAGTTAAATTAGGGTTTTTGTTTCTCTTCAGCACTTTAAACACACAAATCCCTATACTCAAAATCTCTGTGAGGTAGGGTTTTTGTTTCTGTTCACCTATTCAAACCCACCAAACAGTTGTTCTTATACTCAATTCCATCTTTATACCTTACAAAACCATTTTTGAATTAGGGTTTGCGTTGTACTTCACAAATTTAAACCCACCAAACCCTATTCTTACACTCTGTGAATTACGGTTTCTGTATCGGTTCACCTGTTCCAACCTACCAAACAACAGTTCTCACACTCTCTTCATATTTTAAATCTAAAAACCTTAGTTTAAATTGGGTTTCTGTTTCTCATAACCAATCCAAACCCACAAAACCCTGGTTCTCACACACTCCGTGAATTCGGGATTTTGTTTCTCTTCGTCATTTAAAACCCATGAAAACTAAATTCTCAAACTCTATATGAATTAGGGTTTCTGTTTCTCTTCTCGATTTCAAACTAACCGAAACATAGTTCTCACAATCTTTTAAAAAAAAGGTTTTTGTTTCTTTTCTACACTTCGAAGCCACCCAACCCTATTCATCACAATCTCGATGAATTAGGGTTTTTGTTTCTGTTCACATCTTCAAACCCTTCAAACCCAACTTCTCACACTCATTTCCAATTTGAAACCTAAAAGAACCTAGTTGAATTAGGGTTTCTTTTGAACTTCACCAATTTAAGCTCACCAAACTCTATTCTCACACGTTGAATTAGGATTTTTGTTTGAATTCACCATTTCAAACCTACCAGATAACAGTTCTCACAATCTGTTCCAACTTTAAGCCTACAAAACCCTAGTTGAATTAGGGTTTATGTTTCTCTTCAGAATTTCAAATCAACTAAACCCTAATACTCGATATCTCTGTGAGTTAGGGTTTTCGTTTCTGTTCACCTGTTGAAACCCACCAAACCCTAGTTGTCATTCTCAATTCCATATTTCAACCTTATAAAACCATTGTTTAATTTGGGATTGCATTGTACTTCATCAATTTACACCCACCAGACCCTAGTTCTCACACTCTGTGAATTAGGGTTTTTGTTTAGGTTCACCTGTTCAAACCTAGAAAACAACAGTTCTCACACTCTCTTCCAATTTTAAATCTAAAAACCGTAGTGTAAATTAGGTTTTTGTTCCTCATCACCAATCCAAACCCACGAAACCCTGGTTCTCGCATACTCCATGAATTTGGATTTTTGTTTCTCTCACTACTTCAAACCCATGAAAACCAAATTCTCAAACTCTTTATGAATTAGGGTTTTTGTTTCTCTTCTCCAATTCAAACTAACAAAACCCTAGTTCTGACAATCTTCTAAAATTATTGTTTTTGTTTCTCTTTTGACAATCTTCTAAACCTTACTCCTCACAATCTCGGTGAATTAGGATTTTTGTTTCTATTCACCTCTGCAAACCCTTCAACCCAAGTTCTCACACTCTCTTCCAATTTGAAACCTACAAAATGCTAGTTGAATTAGGGTTTCTTTTGTAATTCACTAATTTAACTCAACAAACCCTATTCTCAAATAGTGAATTATGGTTTTTGTTTCAATTCACCTGTTAAAACCTACCAGCAATAGTTCTCACAATCTCTTCAAACCTTAAGCCAATAAAACCGTAGTTGAATTAAGGTTTATGTTTCTCTTCAGTACTTCAAACCCACAAAACCCTAACAATCGATATCTCTGTGAGGTAGGGTTTCTGTTTCTGTTCACCAGTTCCAACCCACCAAACCATAGTTCTCATACTCAATTCCATCTATAAACCTTACCAAATCATTGTTGAATTAAGAATTGCATTGTACTTCACCAATTTAAACCCACCAAACCCTAGTTCTTACACTCTTTGAATTAGGGTTTCTTTTTCAGTTCACTTGTTCAAACCTACCAAACAACAGTTCTCATACTCTCTTCTAATTTTAAATCTAAAAACCCTAGTGTAAATTGGGTTTCTGTTTCTCATAACCAATCCAAATGCACGATACCTTGGTTCTCGTATACTTCGTGAATTCGGGTTTTTGTTTCTCTCACTAATTCAAACCCAAGAATACTAAATACTCCGTGAATTACGGTTTCTGCGTTTCTTCTTCAATTCAAACTAACCGAACCCTATTTCTCACAATCTTCTAAAAAAAAGGTTTGTGTTTCTCTTCTGCACTTCGAACCCACCCAACCCTATTTGTCACAATCTCGGTGAATTAGGGTTTTTGTTTCTGTTCACCTCTTCAAACCCTTTAAACTCAAGTTCTCACACTCTCTTCCAATTTCAAAGCAACAAAACTCTAGTTGAATTGGGTTTGTTTGGTACTTCACCAAGCCCTATTTTCACACTATGAATTAAGGGTTGTGTATGTTCACCTGTTTTAACCTACTAGACAACAGATCTCATAATTTGTTCCAATGTAAGCCTACAAAACCCTAGTTGTATTAGGGTTTCTGTTTCTCTTTAGAACTTCAAACCCACTAAAGCGTAATACTCGATATCTCTGTGAGTTAGGATTATTCACCTGTTCAAACCCAGCAAACCCAAGTTCTCGTACTCAATTCCATATTTAAACCTTATAAAACCATTATTGAATTAGGGTTTGCGTTGTAATTCAAAAATTTAAACCCACTAAACCCTAGTTATCAAACTTTATGAATTCAAGGTTTCTGTTTCGGTTCACCTGTTCAAACCTATCAAACAGCAGTTCTCACACTCTCTTCCAATTTTAAACCTAAAAACCGTAGTGTAAATAGGGTTTCTGTTTATCATCACCAATCCAAACCCACCAAACCCTAGTTCTCATACTTTCTGAATTCGGGTTTTTTTTTTATCTTCACCACATAAAACTCACGAAAACCAAGTTCTCAAACTCTTTGTAAATTAGGATTTTTGTTTCTCTTCTCAAATTCAAACTAACCGAACCTTAGTTCTCACAATCTCTTAGAATTAATGTTTATGTTTCTCTTCTGGATTTCTAACCCACCCTGGTTCTCACAATCTCTGTGAGTTAAGGTTTTTGGTTATGTTCACTTGTTCAAACCCACTAGACCCTTGTTCTCATACTTAATTCCATCTTTAAATCTTACAAAACGATTGTTAAATTATTGTTTACGTTGTACTTCACCAATTTAAACCCACAAAACCCTAGTTTACACACTCCATGAATTAGGGTTTCAGTTTTGGTTCACCTGTTCAAACCTAGGAAACAACAGTTCTCACACTCTCTTCAGGTTTTAAATCTAAAAACCCTAGTGTAAATTGGGTATATGTTTCTCATTACAAATCCAAACCCGCGAAACACTAGTTCTCACACACTATGAATTCAGGTTTTTGTTTCTCTTCACCACTTCAAACCCATGAAACCAAATTGTCAAACTCTGTGTGAACTATGGTTTTTATGTCTCTTCACTAATTAAAACTAACTGAACCCCTAGTTCTCACAATCTTCGAAATTTTTTTTTTGTTTCTCTTCTGAACTTCGAAGCCACCCAACCCTATTTTTCACAATCTCGGTGAATTTGGGTTTCTTTTTCTTTTGACCTATTCAAATAATTCAAACCCAAGTTGTCACACTCTCTTCCAATTTGAAACCTACAAAACCCTAGTTGAATTAGGGTTTCTTTTGTACTTCACTAATTTAAACTCACCTAACCCTATTCCTACACTATGAATTAGGTTTTTTGTTTCAATTCACCTATTCAAACATACCAGGCATCAATTCTCACAATCTGTTCCAATTTAAGCCTGTAAAACCTTGATGAATTTGGGTTTCTATTTAGCACTTCAAACTCACCAAACCCTAATACCCAATATCTCTATAAGTTAGGGTTATTGTTTATATTCACCTATTCAAACCCACCAAACCCTAGTTCTCATACTCAATTCTAGTTTTGAACCTTACAAAACCATTGTTGAATTAATGTTTGCGTTGTACTTCACCAATTTAAACCCACCAAACCCTAGTTCACACACTCTGTGAATTAGGTTTCTGTTTCGGTTAACCTATTCAAACCTACCAAACAACAGTTCTCACACTCCCTTCCAATTTTAAACCTAAAAACCCTAGTGTAAATAGGGTTTCTTTTTCTCATCACCAATCTAGACTGAAGAAACCACGGTTCACACACACTCTGTGAATTCGGGTTTTTGTTTCTTTTCACCACTTCAAACCCATGAAACCAAAATCTCAACCTGTGTGAATTAGGGTTTCGGTTTCTCATCTTCAATTCAAACTAAAAGAACCCTAGTTCTCACAATCTTCTAAAAAAAAGGTTTTTGTTTCTTTTCTGCACTTCAAAGCCTCCCAACCCTATTTCTCACAATCTCGGTGAATTAGGGTTTTTGTTTCTGTTCACCTATTCAAACCCTTCAAACCCAAGTTCTCACACACTCTTCCAATTTGAAACCTACAAAACCCTAGTTGTATTAGTGTTTCCTTTGCACTTCACCAAACCCTATTCTCACACATTGAATTAGGGGTTTTGTGTCTGTTCACTTGTTCAAAGCTACCAGACAATCGTTCACAATTTGTTCCATTGTAAGCCTACAAAACGCTAGTTGAATTAGGGTTTTCTGTTTCTGTTCACCTATTCAAACCCACCAAACCCTATCCATTGTTGCATTAGGGTTTACGTTTTACTTCACCAATATAAACCCACCGAACCCTATTTCAAACAATCAGTAAATTAGAGTTCCTGTTTCGGTTCACCTGTTCAGTTTTTGTTTCTCTTCACCACTTCAAACCCAGAAAAACAAAATTCTTAAACTCTCTGTGAAATAGGGTTTCTGTTTCTCTTCTCCGATTTAAGCTAACCGGACCATAATTCTCACAATCTCTTAGAATTAGGGTTTTTTGTTTCTCTTCTACCCTTCAATCCCACCAAACCCTAGTTCTCACAATCTCTGTGAGTTAGGGTTTCTGTTTATCTTCAGCACTTCAAACCCACCAAACCCTAATATTCGATATCTCTGTGGGTTAAGGTTTTTGTTTATATTCACCTGTTCAAACACACCGAACCCTTATTATCATATTTCTTTCCATCTTTAAACCTTACAAAACCATTGTTGAATTTGGGTTTGCGTTGTACTTCACAAATGTAAACCCACCAAACCCTAGTTCTCACACTCTGTAAATTAGGGTTTCTCTTTTAGTTCACCAGTTCAAACCTACCAAACAAAAGTTCTCACACTCTCTTCCAATTTTAAACCTAAAAACCCTAGTGTAAATAGTGTTTATGTTTCTCATCACCCATCCCAACCCACGAAACCCTAGTTCTCAAACACTCTGTGAATTCGAGTTTTTATTTCTCTTTACCACTTCAAACCCAGGAAAACCAAATTCTCAAACTCTCTCTGAAATAGGGTTTTTGTTTCTCTTCTCCAATTGAAACTAACCAAACCCTAGTTCACACAATCTCTTAGAATTAGGGTTTTTGTTTCTTTTCTGCCCTTCAAACCCACCCAACCCTAGTTCTCACAATCTCTGTGAGTTAGGGTTTATGTTTCTCTTCAGCATATAAAACCCACGAAACCCTAATACTCGATATCTCTGTGAGTGAGTGTTTTTGTTTCTGTTCACCTTTTAAAACACACCAAACCCTCATTATCATATTCATTTCCATCTTTAAACCTTACAAAACCATTGTTGAATTAGGGTTAGCGTTGTACTTAACTAATTTAAACCCCCCAAACCCTAGTTATCACACCCTGTAAATTAGGGTTTCAGTTTCAGTTCACTTGTTCAAACCTACTAAACAACAGTTCTCACACTCTCTTTCAATTTTAAACATAAAAACATTAGTCTAAAAAGGGTTTCTATTTCTCATCACAAATCCAAACCCACGAAACCCTAGTTCTCACACAATCTATGATTTCGGATTTTTATTTCTCCTCACCACATCAGACCCAGGAAAACTAAATTGTCAAACACTCTATGAATTAGGTTTTCTGTTTCTCTTCTCCAATTCAAACTAAATGAACCCAATTTATCACAATCTTCTAAAAAAAGGTTTATGTTTCACTTTTTCACTTCTAACCCACCCAACCATATTTCTCACAATCACTTCACATTTAAAACCTACAAAACCCTAGTTGAATTAGGGTTTCTATTTCTCTCCAGGACTTCAAATCCCCCAAACCCTAAAGTAACCAAACCCTAGTTATCATACTCAATTTCATCTTTAAACCTTACAAAACCATTGTTGAATAAGGGTTTATGTTGTACTTCACCAATTTAAACCCTCCAAACCTTAGCACTTTGTAAATCAAGGTTTCTGTTTCGGTTCACCTGTTCAAACCTACCAAACAAAAGTTCTCATACTCTCTTCTAATTTTAAACCTAAAAACCCTAGTGTAAATAGTGTTTCTATTTCTGTGAATTCGGGTTTTTATTTCTCTTCACCACTTCAATCCCAGGAAAACCAAATTCTGAAACTCTCTCTGAAATAGGGTTTATGTTTCTCTTCTCCAATTGAAACTAATTGAACTCCAGTTCTCACAATCTCTTAGAATTAGGGTCTTTGTTTCTCTTATGCCCTTCAAATCCACCCAACCCTAGTTCTCACAATCTCAGTGAGTTATGGTTTCTGTTTCTCTTCTGCACTACAAACCCACTAATCCCTAATACTCGATATCGCTGTGAGTTAGGGTTTCTGTTTTTTTCACCTGTTAAAAAACACCAAACCCTTGTTATCATAATCATTTCCACGTTTAAACTTTACAAAACCATTGTTGAATTAGGGTTTGCGTTGTACTTCACAAATTTAAACCTACCGAATAAGAGTTCTCACACTCTCTTCCAATTTTAAACCTCAAAACCCTAGTGTTTATAGTGTTTCTGTTTCTTATTACCAATCCAAACCCACAAAAACCTAGTTCTCAGGCAATGTGAATTCGGGTTTTTGTTTCTCTTCACCACTTCAAACCCAGGAAAACCAAATTCTCAAACTCTCTTTGAAATAGAGTTTCTGTTTCTCTTCTCAAATTCAAACTAACTGAAACCTAGTTTGTACAATCTTTTAGAATTAGGGTATTTTTTTTATCTTCTGCACTTCAAACCCACCAAACCCTAGTTTTCACAATTTGTGTGAGTTAGGGTTTTTGTTTCTCTTCAGCATTTCAAACCCACCAAAACCAAGTTCTCACAATCTCTGTGAGTTAGGGTTTCTGTTTCTCTTCAGCACTACAAACCCACTAATCCCTAATACTCGATATCTCCATGAGTTAGGGTTTTTGCTTCTGTTCACCTGTTAAAACACACCAAACCCTTATTATCATACTCATTTCCATCTTTAAACCTTACAAAACCATTGTTGAGTTAGGTTTGCGTTGTACTTCACCAAATTAAACCCACCGAACCCTAGTTTTCACACTCCGTAAATTAGGGTTTTATTTTTCAGATCACCTGCTCAAACCTACCGAACAACAGTTCTTAAACTCTCTTCTAATTTTAAACCTAAAAATTATAGTCTAAATTGGTTTCAGTTTTTCATCACTAATCCAAACCCACGAAACCTTGGTTCTCACACACTCTGTGATTTTGGGTTTATATTTATCTTCACCACTTCAAACCTAGGAAAACCATATTGTCAAACTCTCTATGAATTAGGGTTTCTGTTTGTTTTCTCTAATTCAAACTAACCGAACCCTAGTTCTCACAATCTTTTAAAAAAAGGTTTTTGTTTCTCTTCTGCACTTCAAACATACCCAAGCCTCTTTCCCATAATCTCGGTGAATTACGGTTTTTGTTTTTGTTCACCTGTTCAAACCGTTCAAACCAAAGTTCTCAAACTCTCTTCAAATTTGAAACAAATAAAACCCAAGTTGGATTAGGGTTTCTTTTGTACTTTACCAATTCAAACTCACCGAACACTATTCTCACACCGTGAATTAGGGTTTTTGTTTCTGTTCACCTGTTCAAACTTACCAGACAACAGTTCTCACAATCTCTTCCAACTCTAGTTGAACTAACATTTCTTTTTCTCTTCAGCACTTCAAACCCTCCAAACCCTAATAGTCGATATCTCTGTGAGTTAGGGTTTTAGTTTCTCTTCACCAATTCAAATCCTCCCAGCCCTAGTTATCATAATCTTTGTGAGTTAGGGTTTCTGTTTCTCTTTAGCACCCCAAAGCAAACAAACCCTAATACTCGATATCTCTAATAGTTTGGGTTCTTGTTTCTGTTCACCGGTTCAAACCCACCAAACCCATGTTATCATACTCAATTCCATCATTAAACCTTACAAAACCGTTATTGAATTAGGGTTTGCGTTGTACTTCACCAATTCAAACCCACCAAACCCTAGTTCTCACACTCTGTAAATTAGGGTTTCTATTTCGGTTCACCTATTCAAACCTACCAAATAACTGTTCTCACACTTTTTTCCAATTTTAAACCTAAAAACCCTAGTCTAAATAAGGTTTATGTTTCTCATCTTCAACCCAAACCCACGAAATCCTAGTTCTCAAACACTCAGTGAATTCGGGGTTTTGTTTCTTTTCACCACTTAAAAATAAGGAAAACCAAATTCTCAAACTCTCTGTGAAATAGGGTTTTTGTTTCTCTTTTCCTATTGAAACTAACTGAACCCTAGTTCTTACAATCTCTTAGAATTAGGGTTTTTCTTTCTCTTCTGCTCTTAAAACCGACCATACCCAAGTTCTCACAATCTCTGTGAGTTAGGGTTTTTGTTTCTCTTTAGCACTTCAAACCCACCAAACCCTAATACTCGATATCTCTGTGAGTTAGGGTTGTTGTTTCTGTTCACCTGTTCAAACCTACCAAACCCTAGTTATGAAACTCAATTTGATCTTTAAACCATACAAACCATTGTTGAATTAGGTTTACGTATTACTTCACCGATTTAAACCCACCAAACCCTTGTTCTCATGCTTTGTAAATTTGGATTTCTGTTTCGATTCACCTGTTCAAACCTACCAAACAACAATTTTCACACTCTTTTCCAATTTTAAACCTAAATACCCTAGTGGAAATAGGGTTTCTATTTCTCATCACCAATCCATACCTACCAAACCCTAATTCTCACACCTATGAATTCTTGATTTTATTTCTCTTCGCCACTTCAAACCCATGAAAACCAAGTTCTCAAACTCTTTGTGAATTAGGGTTTCTGTTTCTCTTCTGCAGTTCAGAATAACCGAACCCTAGATTTCAGAATCTCTTAGCATTACGATTTTATTTTCTCTTCCGCACTTCAAGCCCACCGAACCGTAGTTCTCCAATTATCTGTGAGTTAGGGTTTTGTTTATCTTTAGCACTTGAAACCCACCAAACCCTAGTTCTCACAATCTCTATAAGTTAGGTTTTTTTTTATGTTCACCTGTTCAAACCCAACAAACCCTTCTTATCATACTCAATTCCATTTTTAAACCTTACAAAACCATTGTTGAGTTTGGGTTTGCGTTGTACTTCACACATTTAAACCCACCAAACCCTATTTCTCACACTTTGTAAACTAGGGTTTCTATTTTGGTTCACCTATTCAAACTACCAAACAACAGTTCTCACACTCTCTTCCAATTTTAAACCTCAAAACCCTAGTGTAAATAGTGTTTATGTTTCTTATCACCAATCCAAACCCACAAAACCCTAGTTTTGAGACAATGTGAATTCGGGATTTTGTTTCTCTTCAACACTTCAAACGTAGGAAAACAAAATTCTTAAACTCTCTGTGAAATAGGGTTTCTGTTTCTCTTCTCAAAGTTAAACTAACTGAACCCTAGTTCTTACAATCTCTTAGAATTAGTGTTTTTGTCTCTGTTCTGCACTTGAAACCCACCAAACCCTAGTTCTCAAAATCTGTGTGAGTTAGGGTTTTTGTTTCTCCTCAGCACTTCAAACCCACAAAACAAAGTTCTCACAATCTCTGTGAGTTAGGATTTCTATTTCTGTTCACCTGTTAAAACACACCAATCCCTTGTTATCATACTCATTTCCATCTTTAAACCTTACAAAACCATTGTTGAATTAGGTTTGCGTTGTACTTTACCAATTTAAACCCACCAAACCCTAGTTCTCACATACTGTAAATTAGGGTTTTCTGTTTCCGTTCACCAGTTCAAACCTACCAAACAAGAGTTCTCACACACTTTCAATTTTAAACCTCAAAACCCTAGTCAAATTTTGTTTTTGTTTCTCATCACCAATTCAAACCCACGAAACCCTAGTTCTAACACACTCTGTGATTTTGGGTTTTTATTTATCATCACCACTTCAAACCTAGAAAAACCAAATTCTCAAACTGTCTATGAATTAGGGTTTCTATTTCTTTTCTCCAATTCAAACTTACCGAACCCTTGTTCTCACAAACTTCTAAAAAAAGGTTTGTGTTTCTCTTCTGCAGTTCAAACCCACCCAAGCCAATTTCCCATAATCTCGGTGAATTACGGTTTCTGTTTTTGTTCACTTATTCAAACCCTGTAAACAAAAGTTCTCACACTTTCTTCAAATTTGAAACCAATAAAACCCTAGTGGAATTAGGGTTTCTTTGTTTCTGTTCACCTGTTCAAAACTACCAAACAACAGTTCCCACAATCTCTTCCAACTTTAAGCCTACAAAACCCTAGTTGAATTAGGGTTTCTGTTTCTCTTCTGCACTTCAAACCCACCAAACCCCAATACTTGATATCTTTGTGAGTTAGGGTTTTAGTTTCTCTTCACGAGTTCAAACCCACCCAACCCTAGTTATAACAATATCTATGAGTTAGGGTTTTTGTTTCTCTTCAGCACTTCAAACCCAACAAACCCATGTTATCATACTCCATTCTATCTTTAAACCTTACAAAACCATTGTTGAATTAGGGTTTACGTTGTACTTCACAAATTTAAACCCACCAAACCCTAGTTCTCACAGACTTTAAATTAGGGTTTCTGTTTCGGTTCACCTGTTCAAACCTACCAAATAACTGTTCTCGCACTCTTTTCCAATTTTAAACCTAAAAACCCTAGTCTAAATAGGGTTTCTGTTTCTCATCTTCAACCCAAACCCACGAAACCCTTGTTCTCACACACTCTGTTAATTCAGGTTTTTGTTTATCTTCACCACTTCAAAACAAAGAAAACCAAATTCTCAAACTGTCTGTGAAATAGGGTTTCTGTTTCTCTTCTCCTATTAAAACTAACTGAACCCTAGTTCTCACAATCTCTTAGAATTGGGGTTTTTGTTTCTTTTATGCTCTTAAAATCGACCAAACCCTAGTTCTCATAATCTTTGTGAGTTAGGTTTTTGTTTCTCTTCAGCACTCCAAACCCACAAAACCCTAATGCTCGATATCTTTGTGAGTTAGGGTTGTTGTTTCTGTTCACCTGTTCAAACCCACCAAACCCTTGTTATGAAACTTAATTCGATCTTGAAACCATACAAACCATTGTTGAATTAGGTTTGCGTATTACTTCACCAATTTAAACCCACCAAACCTTAGTTCTCACACTTTGTAAATTTGGGTTTCTATTTCGGTTCACCTGTTCATACCTACCAAAAAACAATTCTCACCCTCTCTTCCAATTTTAAACCTAAATACCCTAGTGGAAATAGGGTTTCTATTTCTCATCACCAATCCATACCTACCAAACCCTAATTCTTACACCTATGAATTCTTGATTTTATTTCTCTTCGCCACTTCAAACCCATGAAAACCAAGTTCTCAAACTCTTTGTGAATTAGGATTTATGTTTCTCTTCTCCAGTTCAAAATAACGGAACCCTAGTTCTCACAATCTCTTAGAATTGCGGTTTTTGTTTCCCTTCCGCCCATCAAACCCACTAAACCATAGTTCTCTCAATATCTGTGAGTTAGGGTTCTGTTTCTCATTAGCAGTTGAAACCCACCAAACCCTGGTTATCACAATCTCTATAAGTTAGGGTTTTTGTTTTTGTTCACCTGATGAAACCCAACAAACCCATCTTATCATACTCAATTCCATCTTCCAACCTTACAAAACCATTGTTGAATTAGGGTTTGCATTGTATTTCACAAATTTAAACCCACCAAACCCTATTTCTCACACTCTGTAAATCAGGGTTTTTGTTTCGGTTCACCTGTTCAAACCTACCAGACAACAGTTCTCACACTCTCTTCCAATTTTAAACCTCAAAACCCTAGTGTAAATAGTGTTTCTGTTTCTTATCACCAAATAGACTCAGACCCCTACTAAATCTAAATGGGGTTGTCCTTCGGTTCACTGATTTTCATAGTTTAGACGACCAATCTCTTTTTTCTTTTTAAAGTTAGGCCAGACCCAGGCTTTTTGAGATTAGCTGATCCCGACCCCATTGCTATCAAAAGCTAATAGGGCTATCTGAATTGAACTCTGTAGGACTTTCGTTACCTGGGTTGGATTGGTTTTCGTAATGCTACTTTGGACAAGTCAATACTTTCCCACCTTACCAGTAAATAAGGGCTTTGATCTCAATACCGGGCTTTGATTTGGAGGCGGTAGGAGACTTTTGACTAGCCTATTTATTTAAGGCTGGGATGAGGAAAGAAGAAGCAGTCATATCCTTTTTTGCCAATCTAAAGACTAGGATTTCTTCTCTATTGCCCTATGCACGAGGGAAGAAACTGAAAGAAAGAGGACTCCCACTTCAGACTTGCAATCGAGGACAGGTAGAAACGGAAGGCTCTACCTTACCAACGGAACCCGCCCATCTCTAGTAAATGGACGAACTAGACTGCTGTTTGGGATGAATTCCCTTTTGAGAAGGAGATTTCTCCTACTTTCCCTTAATCGGTACCTCTTTCTTAGTGCTAGTCACCTTGTATTATTAATAGTTCCGCTTTCATTTGAATCGGTAGATAGTTTTTCAAGGATCGGGCCCCTTACTAATACTAAACTAATACTAATAGGGATTCTTTTAAAAAAGTTAATAGGTCTGATTCACCAGCCAAGGTTTCAGTTGACGTATAATCCCCCTTTGGAGAAGTATAACCCTTTACCCCGGACCCAGACCAGCGAGTCAAAGTACGAGATTCAAGGCTTTGCTTTTGGCGAGTACACCTATATTTAATAAATACTATTATAGGGCGCAAGACAAAGATACATGAGGATGTGACTTTAAATTCCCTTAGGTGAGAGTCATAAGAGAGTGAGTGGTGAGATAAGGGTTAATGGTTGAAGGTGGCTTCCGGGGCCTTATACCAGTTAAAGAAAAAAAGCAGAGCATCCGCCTATGCATTCCTGAAAGCCAATCCCTTGTCAGAAGGAAGCTCTCGCCTATGCATTCCTCGATTAGTAATTGATCCTTCGGCCCTGAGCTCTCATCAAAGCCGCCCACAGCTCTTTTCTGACTGCCATGATGGGTTAAGATGAGACCTTGCCCAGTACCCAGGAGCACATAGGCTTCCTAGTTTACTTCTTGAATTGCTTTTTATTCTGTCCTGGAGCGGCCAACATCATAACTAGCTTTAATGAGATAGCATGTGACTTGTCCCTTGGGCAAAAGCTATCTCTGGCTCCTCTCATGCTTGCTCATCTATATAGAGGGCTAGCGGATTTCAGTATGGACTTTCAACCCTTATTATTTATTATAGTAGGCTGGTCCCTTCTGGATTCTTCAACTTTGGGCGTATGCCTATATTCCTGAGTTTATCAACCCCACTATTCTATAATGCGGGACTTCAAGGTTGACACTTCTCTCTTGGTACACTTGTATATTCAAGCGAAGCCCAAACTCCCTTCATTTGAAGGAGGCCTAAAGGCACTGTTGAATTACAGGGTGTTTGGTCGAGAAAGGGTGCGACTCGGATGAGGATCAAATTAGCGAGGAAATGGCAAACATTTGCCTTATGGCAAATGAAGAAGAGGTACATCTAAATTCATATGTTGTAGATAAATCAAAACCTTCATATGATGAACTTCTCCTCGATTATAATGAATTGCAAGATATGTTTGAAGAATTACATGATGAATTTGAGAAATTAGCTAGAAAATACATTATTCTTAAGAAAGCTAAAACTCCATGTGATTCCACTAGTTCAAACTTAGAAGTTTCTTGTAATGACAAAAGCATTGAGCTAGAAAAGGAAAATAATCAGTTGAAAAATACTATAAATGATCAAATAAATGTCTTAGCTAAATTTACAAAAGGAAAAGAGAACCTTAGTATTATGTTAGTAAGACAAAGAAGATCACTTGATAAATGTGGTTTAGGGTATGATGCCTTTGACAAAGACGCTCTCATTTTGAAAAAGAGAAAATCACTTTGCTCTACATTTACTAGACAATCATCTCATGCATCTTAAAATGATTATAAACATATTACTTGCTACTATTGCAACAGAAAATGACACAAAGCAAATGGTTTGGGTTCCGAAAGGGACTATAACATGCTCACATAGAAAAGAGAATGTTGTAACGAAACAAACTTGGGTTCCAAAAGGAACTATTGCCTCTCTATCTAACCAAAATGGACCCAAAACAGATTGGGTACCAATAAAAGTTGCTTGAACTTGTTTTGTAGGTATGCTTGAAGTTCGCATCAAAAGAAAAGTGGTTTCTTGATAGCGGATGCTCAAGGCATATGACGGGAGATAAATCAAAGTTTATCTTACTAAAACCATATGAAGGAGGAAACGTAACTTTTGGAGACAACTCTAAAGGCAAAATTATAGGAATTGGCTCAATCGGTATTTCCTCTTCTCTCTCTATTGATGATGTGCTCTTAGTTGATGGTTTGAAGCATAATTTATTTAGTATTAGTCAACTATGTGACAAAGGCTATGATATTATCTTTAGGACAAATGCATGCATAATCGAGAAAGATGGGAAACAAATGTTCAATGCCAAACGAAACGGAAATTTGTGTACTTTGTTGCTATGTGAATTGCATGAACAAGATGTTAAATGTTTTGTCACATCTAGCGAAAATAGTTGGTTATGGCATAGACGCCTAGGACATGCTAGTATGGATCTGATTCATCGTTTATCGAAAATTGACTTAGTCAAGGGCCTCCCAAAGACTAAATTTTCGAAAGATAAAATATGTAGCGCATGTCAAGTAGGGAAGCAAGTAAAGTCCTCTTTCAAGAGAAAGAAAGACATTACCACTTCTAGACCTTTAGAGTTACTTCACATGGATCTTTTTGGTCCGGAGAGAACGGCTAACCTAGTCGGAAAACTCTATGTACTTGTTATAGTTGATGACTACTCTAGATATACTTGGGTTCACTTTCTTACTCATAAAAATGAATCTCACTCTATTTTTGAAAGATTTTATAGAGCCATTCAAATTGAAAAAGATTTGAAAATCAAGAAAATTAGAAGTGCTATGGAAGGGAGTTTGAAAATCAAGACTTAAAGAAATTATGTGATGACCTCGGTGTTTCTCATGATCTCTCGGCCCTTAGAACCCCTCAACAAAATGGTGTAGTTGAAGGAAAGAATCGATCTCTACAAGAGATGGCTAGAACCAGGTTAAATGAGCACAACCTTCCCCGAAGCCTTTGGGCGGAAGCGGTAAACACCGTTTGCCATGTAATTAATCGTGTTATTATTCGGATGAAGTTGGGGATGACGCCTTATGAGTTGTAGAATGGTCGAAAGCCCAATATTGGGTATTTCAATGTTTTCGGGTGCAAATGTTTTGTGTTAAGTGATAAGGATAACCTTTGAAAATTTGACTCCAAATCGGATGAATCAATTTTTCTAGGATATTCTACAAGGAGTAAAGCCTTCGTGTTTTTAATAAACGAACTTTAACTATGGTTGAGTCTATTCATGTTATCTTTGATGAATCACCCTCATCACCATCACCTAGAATTGACCTAGAAGACGATGAGGTTGTTGGGATTGAGGATAATTTAAATACTCTCAATATCTCCAATTCATCAAGTTGCCAAAAGGAAATGAGGGAAGTTGAGCATCAATCCAATGATGACTTGACCAACTCAATGCCTAAAGCATGGAGGATTGTTCACAATCATCATCTTGATCAAGTCATAGGTAATCCATCAAAAGGGGTTAGTACTAGATCTCAACTTAAAGATTTTTACAACCACATGGCTTTTGTATCGCAAATCGAACCCAAGAACTTCCACGAAGCTCAATGTGATGATTCTTGGATCGTAGCAATGCAAGAGGAACTAAATCAATTTGAACGCAATCAAGTTTGACGTTTAGTTCCTAGACCCGAATATCAAACTATAATTGGCACAAAATGGGTTTTTCGAAACAAAAAGGATGAGAATTGAGTAATTATTCGAAATAGAGCAAGATTGGTAGCTCAAGGATATAATCAAGAGGAAGACATCGACTACGATGAGACCTTTGCATCAGTAGCTAGATTAGAAGCAATTAGAATGCTTCTTGCATTTGCATCATATAGAAATTTCACTCTTTATCAAATGGATGTCAAAAGTGCTTTCTTAAATGGTGTCATAGAAGAAGAAGTCTTTGTGAAGCAACCACCCGGTTTTGAAAATAATCTTTTTCCAAATCATATTTTCAAATTAGCTAAAGCTCTATATGGTTTAAGGCAAGCTCCTCGAGCTTGGTATGAGAGACTTAATGGATTTTTGGCTAAAAATGGTTTTACAAGAGGAAAAGTTGACAACACACTTTTTACAAAAACCATCAAGAATAATTTGTTGATTGTCCAAATTTATGTTGACGACATCATATTCGGCTCAACAAATAATTCTTTATGTAGGGATTTTGCTACAAGCATGCAAAATGAATTTGAAATGAGCATGATGGGTGAGTTGAATTTCTTCTTAGGGTTGCAAATCAAGCAAAGCTCGGATGGCTTATTCATTAGCCAATCCAAGTACACTAAAGATTTGCTAAAGCGATTTGGTATGAAGGCTACCAAGCATGCCATAACTCCTATGAGTTCCTCTATTAAGATTGATAAAGATGAAAATGGTAAATGTGTTGATATTACTAATTATAGAGGCATGATCGGTAGTTTTCTTTATTTAACCGCTAGTAGACCGGATATAATGTTTAGTGTATGCTTATGTGCCCGGTTTCAATCATGTCCTAAGGAATCTCATTTTCTTGCAGTAAAACGCATTTTTCGCTACCTAAGTGGTACAATAAACTTAGGGCTTTGGTATCCATGTGGAACTTCAATTGATCTTATTAGTTATTCGGATGCCGATTTTGCGGGATGTAGAATTGATCGAAAAAGCACAAGCGGCACTTGTCATTTTCTAGGACACTCACTAGTATCTTGGTCAAGTAAAAAGCAAAATTCCGTTGCATTATCTACGGCTGAAGCCGAATATGTGGCAGCCGGTAGTAGTTGCGCTCAAACTCTTTATATTAAGCAACAACTACTTGATTTCGGTCTTACTTTCTCTCACGTGCCTATTAAATGCGATAATACGAGTGCGATTTGTATTTCAAATAATCCTATTCATCACTCACGCACCAATCATATAGAGATTAGACATCATTTTTTACGTGATCATGTTGATAAAGGTGACGTTGAATTGGTTTATATCTATACTAAAAATCAATTGGCGGATATTTTTACAAAACCACTTGCGGACGAATCATTTTCTAAAATTCGTTGAGAAATCGGAATGGCCATGGACTTTGATGTTTTATCTTAATTTCTGTCATAATATTTATTTTTCATATTTTTATGTATTTATTTCTTGATTTTTTATCTATTTTTATCATTTTTTTTCCTTCTAATCGACTCATCCTGTGTAGTTCTAACCATTCTAGTCGACTACTTTGGTCAGTAGCTTCACTGTTTCATGTTCTTCACCTTCTAGTCGACTACATTAACTTTTTAGTCTACTCATTTGCCATTCTAGTCGACTCAAACATTGTTTTAGTCGACTACTTGGTCTCCCTAGTCGACTCAAACCAAACCTAGTCGACTCAAACCCTATTCTAACCGACTCAACCCTAGTCCTAGTCGACTCAACCCCTTTATAACCTAAACCTCTTCTCTCATATTCCCATTTCTACCTTCAAATCTTTAGAAATCCTTCATTTATTTTGCATTTCTACCATCATTCACCCATTTCCTTCACTTATTTTCATCATTTTCATCATCTTCATCACATTCATATATACACATTCATATATCTATATATATACACCATCATATATCTATATATACACCATCCTTTATACATTTTTGTGTATTATCATCCACAATGCCACCAAAGACTTGAGGCCTTTTTCGGAAACGTTCTTGCATTGATGGAGGTCAAAGCTCCACCAATCCTAGCATTCCTACGGCTGTTGACGAAGAGGAGTCGAATGAACCTCTTCTTCTTGAGGTACTTCTTCCTGATGATGATGATAGAAATAAATTTATCACTAGTTTTGATCATCGCGCTCCTACTCCTTGCCGTATTGTGACACAAATTTTATGCACTGAAATTAGGGCTCGAACTTTCGAGTTATTCTGAGCAATTGGTTGGGATTTTTTCGTCTCTCTCGATATTCCGGTACTTCCGCGAATTGTCGAAGCTTTTTATGCTTCTCTTGACAATCACAAAGAAAAACTCCTCCCTCATCTTCTGTTCAATTTGTGTGGTAATGAGGTATTTATTGATGACGATGATATCAAGCGCATTTTCTCGCTTCTGACTGATGGAATCCGCCATTTCTCTAAGGATTGGTATAGGGCTGATGGGTTCGACTGTATTGAAGCAGTTCAAACTATTTGTGTCAACAAGGACATCTCGCAGGACGCCGGTATTCTCTCTTCTATGCTACTACCCGAGGCTAGATTAATCCATAACGTCATTACTTACTCTATTTTGCCTAAAACTAGTAGTCGTAGTAGTGTATCTCGCATGGAGGCCTTTTTAGTTTACTGCGTCATGACAGGAACCCGAGTTGATTTAGTATATATTTTTCGTTCCGTCATACTTACCTGTCAGCGCAAGCCATCCGGCTTGCTTTTCTTTCCCGTACACATTACATATTTACTGCAGCGGAAAGGTTTTTCATTTCTGAATGAAGTGTCTGAGCATTACCCTATTTTTCTTGATGCCACTCATGTCAAGCAAATCCACATTTCTTCTGATGCGGAAGGAAATTTCATTTATGAAAGTGCACCTGCTCCTCGTTCGCGCCCGGCTCCTAGCGGTTCTACTCCGCGCCAGGAAGCCTCTTCCTCGGCTCCTTAGTTGGATAGTGCATCGGCTTCTCAGGCTGCTCTTCTCCAACAAATTCTTGGGGCTGTTCAGGGCAATACGGAGTTACTTAGGCAACAGGAACAAGTGCTTCAGCGCCTTAATACGACCGTGAACCAGAATACGGAAGCCATTCGATTGATCAATGAGCTCCTTGATCTTCATGATGAGGAAATGTCTACCCGTATTACAAATCTGGTCGGGTCACTTGATGACCTCACTCTTGGACTCTCGCACCCTCGCTCACGTACCCCTTAACGCTGACAAAAAGGGGGAGAAATTATGCTATCATATTGTCATGTATTTCATTATCCGACAATAACAATTTCTACTTTTGTGTGGCTTGTTATGTTTTTTTTACTTGCTTGTCATTTCCTTGTTTTCATTAGCTTAAACGACTTGTATTAAAACGAACCATCTATGAAATACTGTTTCTTTTATTATCTCAAATGTGCGCCTATTTATATATTGTATCAAAATGTCCATTAAATTGCAATTTTCATTTACCAAGGGGGAGCATTTGAACAAAATATTATGCACATGTTGAGGGGGAGCATCACTTGATGTTTCGCCAATTACCAAGCAAACACAAAATGTTTTGTCATCATCAAGGGGGAGATTGTTGGCTTTGAAATTTACTTTCGGCAAACAATTCCAAAATGTATGATAACAAACCATTGAAGAGTGTTTGATACTAATGAATTATCAAGTTTATATTTTCAGCAAAAGACAGGTGAACGACTCAGAAATCAAACTCGGAAAGGAAACGACTCAGAATACAAGCTCGGAAAGAAAGCTTGATTTCAAGCGAAAAGTTGTGAAAGAAATTGAAGCGCAAATGGAAAATCAATTAATTCAACGGCAAAGGCGAAAGTCGAAGACTCAAGACCCGGGGTAGATAGGTCGGGGAGCGATCATTGTAACAAGGTAATTTTATGCGTCGATATTATCGTATAAGCTCAAGCATAAAATAAACCGAACTTAAATAGAATGAAAAATGCTTTACAGAACTTAAACGGAAGGAAAAATATTTTTATCAAATGTTTTTCAAGTTGTAGTCGATTAGAATCACCATGTGTATTTCCATATAGTCGACTAAAACAATCAGTAGCTACAGGTTTTTCATCCACATCAAAGCAGTCGACTAAAAGAACTTTGAGTGGATGAATCAATGTAGTCGACTAGAACTCAATCTAGTCGACTAGATAAAGCATTGTAGTCGACTAAAAGGAAAGAGTAGTTGACTAGTTGCACCTTAAAAGCTGCAGTTTTATCAGAAAACATTTTCCATGTTTTAAGGATCGTGCTTAATGGTTTTCAAACGGCTCTTGACTCTAATAATTCAATACTCAATGTCTTAACCCTAATACAATGCTATATATAGAATAAGACGAGTTTATTGAAGAGTAAGAGAGTTGAATCAAATAGAAAAGAAGGCTTCATCTTCTACAGAAATTTTGCTGCAAAATCCATTGAAGGCAAGAAGCAAAAATCTGATTTTCTGCAAAATCTTTGAAAAACAAAAACTCTAGTTTCTCTTCTTATTCTCCAAATATTATTCATTGATACATCCTTTGAGAATATTTTTCTAGAGCTATTCAAAAATCACCAAAAACACTTGAGCATATATTGATTTATCTTCCATAAAAACCTTTGGGTTTTGAGTGTTTTTGTTCTTGAGTGATTTTATTGATTACATACGAATTTGTAATCTCGGACAAGGGAAGTCCACCGATTTTTCAAGAGAGGGTTGTTCTCTTGATTGAGAGACAAGCTCGAGAGGCTTGTGTTGTAAAGGTTTGCCATTCCACCTGTAAAGGAAGGGCCATAGTGAAAGGATCGGGAAAAGTATCAAGAAGGGGTTCTTGAGCCGAGGAGTAGGAGTTACCGAACCTCGAAAAAATCACGGTGTCAATCTCTCTATCTCTTTCTCTTTACTTGATTTACTTGCATGCTATAATCACTTGAATATCTTGTATGCTATAATTTGTCTTGAGATTAATTGTTAGAGAATTGAAATTGAATCATTCACTTGTTTATTGAGAAATTGTTTTTTGGTTATAGCGTGTTCCAATTTCGAAAAGAGTTAGAAATATTTTTGAACACCCTAGGGTTAATTAGTGACTAACAGATTCATTCAATCCGAACCTCTTCCTTGATGCGAAACCGCTCAGCAAGGGACTCTTCACTAGCTTCGTTTCCTTTTGTTGGGCCATTAGCTCGAACCAGAGGTTCTTGTTCAGCTACGACTCTTTCTCAACGCCCATACCTTAGTCTGGTCACTAGTTTATTCGCATCTTTCGTCTACTAACCTGACGTAATGCCCAAGTTATGGAAACTTTTGTTTTTTTCTTTTTTTTTTTTTTTTTTTTTTTTTTGAAAGGTAAATCAATTTTATAGAAAAATAAAAAATGGCAAGAAGCCTACAAGAAAACTTGGGGCATACCCCAAGGGTGGAACCCCCAAACCCACCAAAGAGTTAAGCTTAACTTTAAACACAGGGGATTATACAAGAAAATCACCATAACCCTTACAACAATTAAACAAGTCTGATAAAGCATAAGACTATAACCACCAATGTTTAACAGATCTCTATAACACCTCACCACAAATATTAGATACATAATCTTCATCAGATTACACAAATTAATTCCTATCACAGTGAGTGTTTTCATAGCCATCCGATCCCCATGAACTTCAGCTACCAGCTTATAAATCTGCACAATGTAAACAAAGGGATCAAAAGATAATGCAACATTTGTAAAAATTATCACAAAACACCTCCGACGAAGTCTGAACCATTTCCTGAACCATAACTCAAACAACACTGAATCGCGACCACTCATCCAAACACAAATCCAGAACATAAATTCCAGGAAAACTGAGCAAATATTCCCCTCACCCATTGCTTGAAATTCTATCTTCATTTTGAATATCCAACAAGTGATACAATCTAAATTTGACAGAAGAATTTATCTCCTGAACAAGTTGCTCCTCCTTTTTAAACTCTCCTGCAAACAACCAGAGGTTCCTCTCCCTCCATAAGATGTAAACACTTGCAGCCAAAGAGAGTTTGGTAACACATGCCTTTATAGTATTATTAGTACAATGGTCATTGCACCAATTTACTATATCCACCCGCAAGCAAGAGCAATTATGTGTGCTTAAATATTAATGAGGGGATTGGGAAAATGCTTGGTTTATGTAAATTGCAATGTGAACTTGATTATAGCTTAGATTATAAATTCTATACTTGCTCATTAGTTTGCTATAATCTAGTTGCACACCAAGTGATTGATATAATTTATCTTCACCACACCATAACATAAAAACAATTGTCATTTATAATCTTGAGCCTTATATATAAATGCTATGAAATTGCTTGTGTTTGTGTATTAACGAAGTGGTTAGAAAATGCATAGTTGAAGTGAATTAAGTTGTGAACTTGGTTAGATAAGGTATAGATTATAATTTATTTACTCTCTTATTTATCTATAATGTAAGTGCTCACCAAGTGTTTGATAAAACTTATCTTCAACACACCATAGCATAAAATGTTCATAAGCACCCCAAGTGTTTAACACAATGCATATTCAACGTAACATTCTATTTAAGAGTTTATGCTTATACTCAATGTTTGATTACCTTTCATAAACTCTACAAGATGTTTATCATGACAAATAACACTTTGCATTATGTATATATGTATGACAAAAGTGTTTATACATTGATAGTTAAATTTATTACTTGGGTGCTTGAACTATTTCTCATTCTACTTGAATCAATGATGCATGTATTTAATTGTGTAAATCACCAATACATTATTCAAAGTATGAATTGAGTTAATAACTTAAGGGATCATCTATCTTGCTAAGTGTTTGAGTAAAGTCCTACAATGTCTATCTTGTTAAAACAATGTCAAACCAAAAAAGTATCAAAGTTTGTAATTGACCCTATTCACCCCCCTTTAGGTGTCAGTATGTGGCCAACAACTATAACAAGAATACCCATACAAAAGATAACTTCCTAATCTAGGCATTCTGATCTGATTTCTCAAAATACAACTAACACTTCTCCACTTATGGGCGAACAAGATAAAGCTAATGAATAACATACATATATCACGAAGAAAAGTGAGAAACATCAAGCCACTGTATATACACCAAAACACCATGAAATCTAAGCAGCCCACTCTTAACCAAGCTTTCTTTATACAAGAAACATAGAATGAGGTAGTCTCCATGTATTTACAATATCCAAATTCCCAGGAGTCACCTTAACCTTCTAAAAAGCACAAGCTCGGATAGTTACTGACTCCACAATCTCTCTTTGAATCTGACCTTCAGTTCTGAATTCTATAGCATACACTTTTTTATTCCTCTCTTGCCAAATAGTGTAAATAGCATGAGAAAAACATAACATAGCAAGCACCGACTCCAACTCATTTTCTATGTACATTACACCAATTGATTAGAGCAGTCCAAGGGAGATTAGGAAAAACGAGATGCGTAGCTTGCTGCACTAAATTCCACATTTGAGTTAAGATGGAACACTAAAAAAGTAGGTGTTGTCTTCACTCTATAGGTTGAGAGCAAAAGACACATTGTTGGTGTTGGATCAAATTCATAATCATCATCCTATCTTAAGTCATTAACCTATCTTGGATCACCACCCAAAGGTTAAAAGCATGTTTTGGGATGTGTTTGGAAAACCAAGTTGTATGCTCCCACTCCACCTTAATTATTCCATTTCGGAGCATATTCCAAGCAGATCTTATTGTGTATTTGTCCCCAGTAGGAACCCATATGAGCTTATCCTTATTCTGCATGTTCGGAGGCTCAATGGCTTGAATGTCAGCCCTCAATTGAATTAGCTCTAAAGACCTTGGAATAGGAAGAATCCAACCCCCTAAAGAAATCATATCAGATAATTTAGCATCCCTTGGAAAACCTGAATCATAAATTATTCTTCTTCCCAAATGTTGGACAATAGAGCAATTATACATTCAATTATCATGCCATAAAGAGATCAACTCCCCATTACAAACTTTGCATGTAAAGTGTCTTCTAAACTGATCCCTCATGCCTAGAATCTTTCTCAACACCCAAGAAGATTTATCGTGAATTTTCAGTAGCCAAAAGTTTCTATTTTTGACCAATTCTTCTTTAGCCCAAAGAGACCAGAGATTAGTTTGATCAGTTTCAAGAAGATTCCAAATTTGTTTTCCAATTGCAGCCATATTCCAAGCTACTAAATCCTTCATCCCTAAACCCCCTTCCTCCTTTGGAAGACAAATGATAGTCCAAGCCACCTTTTCTCCCCTTGAGCTTAAATCTGGCCCCATCCAAAGAAACTTCCTCATAATGCTAGCAATTTCCTTCATAACCCCTTTAGGGAGAATGTACGTAGAAGCCCAATAAACTTGAACCGAGAATAACACTGCAGCAATGAGTTGCAATCTGCCTGCAAATGAATGAAATCTAGTATTCCAAGATTGAACTCTTCTAGTGATTTTAAGCACTAGCTCTTGGCAATCAACAACTGAAAGTCGTGTAGAAATTAGTTGAACAGCCAAAAACTTGATAGGGAGAGTACCCAAGTTGAAGTTGGTCATGTTGAGAGTGGCCTGCAAGTTTTCCTCCTCCACTCTAGAAGAAAAAAAGCAAACTTGTTTTAGGATTAGGGGCTAGACCAGATAGGTTATTAAACTTCTGCAAAGCATTCATTAGCATAGTAACAGAAGATAAATTACCCTTACTAAATAGCAGAACATCATCTGCAAACATTGAGTGGCTCAGCTTCAAGCTTTGACATCTCACATGGTATTGGAACAGATCGCCCTCTTCTATGTTATTTAGAATCCCTAAAAGCATTTCCATAGCCATTACAAAAAGATAAGGAGAGATAGGATCTCCTTGTCTAAGCCCTCTACCACTTGAAAAGAAAACTTCTAAACCTCCATTGATATTGATGGAAAACATAGGAGTAGAGTAACAAGTGATTATCCATTTTTGCATCTTCTTTGGCAGCCCAAATTTTTCAAGAACTTTAGCTAGAAACTTCCAAGAAATACTATCATAGGCTCTTCTGATATCCACCTTCATTGCCATTTTAAAAGGTGTATCATTCTTGTGATAATGGAGAAGAATCTCTTTAGCCAGCAGCACATTGTCCCCAATATGTCTTCCAGGAACAAAACTAGATTGATTAAGGCTAATACAAGAAGACAAAACAATTTTAAGTCTGTTAGCCAAAATCTTAGAAATACATTTGTAAAGATTATTACAAACTGAAATAGGTCTGTAATCAACAACTTTAGAAGGATTTATGCTTTTAGAGTCAAGGTTATAACTGTAGCATTTATCTCTTTCAGAATTTCTCCAGATTCAAAAAACTCTTGAATGGCTTCCACCACCTCCTTCCCTATAATAGGCCAAGCAACCTTATAGAACACTGAATTTAAACCATCTGGACCTAGAGATCTATTATTATTCATAGCAAAGAAAGTATGTCTCACCTCTTCAGCAGTAACCCTCCTACACATTAGCTCACCTTGTTCAACTAAAATAGGATGATGAATGTAATTTTCTAGCTCCTCCAACTCACCAGTGCTGATTTGTTTAGTGAATAGCCCCTTGTAATATTAAATGATCTCAATCTTCACACGCTCAAGAGATGTAACCACACTTCCATTCTCTTTGGTAATGGACATAATTATATTCAAAAGCTCGTCTTTGAGAAGCCATCTTGTGGAAAAAAGAAGTATTCTAATCTCCCAAATTAAGCCATTGCACTCTAGATTTCTGTCTACAAAGACTCTCTTCCGCATGGGCCATTTTATAGAAATGATGAAGAAACTCCTTCTCCGCATGCTTCAAATCAGAATTTGTTGGGTCATTATCCATGATCCTCTGAATATCCACCAGTTTCTTTCTACTCACATTGATCTAATCCGAAATCTTATTATAGTATAAAGAATTTAAGCTTTTAAGCCCTTGCTTGATAAGCTTCAATTTCCGAGTGACAACAAACATCTTTGATCCCCTAATCTCCTTATTCCATGCATCAGTAATCATAGGAAGGAAACCCTCATGATGAATCAGAAAATTATTAAATCTGAAAGGCCTTCTTACCTTGAGCTCTTTTACCTGAATTTTGAAAATGATAGAAGCATGATAAAAAATAAAAGGAGGTGAAAAGAAACCACTCCATTAGGAATCAGCTCCAACCATTTGTGATTTGCAAGACACCTATCCAACTTCCTAAAGTTCTTCCCATTATTCCATGTATATTTCATTCCAGAATAGGTAATATCCATTAATCCAACTTCATCCAATGCATGCCCACACTCTCTCATGTAAGGTTTCCAACTAGTAGAACCCCCCACCCTTTCATGTTTGTATCTAATGGCATTAAAATCACCTGCTGCAAACCAAGGCTCATTTTGATGGTTATTTGCAATATTAGAAAGATCCACCCAAAGCTTCCTTCTCTCTATATAATCATTGCTGCCATATATAAAGGAAGCAAAACACTCAAAGGCATCCTCCACATATGCAATTTGACAATGTATAATCAGCAATCATAGGAAGGAAACTTTTTGTTAAAGATGATGGCTTATGGAAATGTCGTTTTCCCCCTTCGGGAGCTATTTTTGTCTCAGACTGCCTCTTTGACTCTCTTCTTTGAATTGAAAGAACATACTCTTTAGTTAATTCACCGAAGTTAGCTCCATTTCTTCATTAAGTTCCTGAAACATTCTTTAACACGCAAACAACATAAAAATAATAAATAATGGAATGAAAGACGTAACAATAGTGAGTTAAGGGGTCAAAATATCTAATATTTGACACCTATCACACCCCCAAACTTACATATTGCTAGTCCCTTAGCAATAAACTCAGGAAACTTTCTTGTGATGATTTCTTTTCTATCTATTCTAACTAATCTAAGCTAATCCCTTGCTTTTGTGAGGGTCGAAGATTACATTTAACACGTGCAACAAGCCTTTTAAACCCCTAGTGGATGAGTGAAGTTCTCTGTAATCACGGAGTCATGAGCTCACACACAAGTTCAATTAAGTCATGATATAATGTAACAGATAATAAGGATGTAAATACTCCCACTCACTACCGAACAATAACTATCTCGAGCTTCGTGCCATTAATGGTTCTCACTAAAGTGAATGATTTTGCTACTTTCTACACCTAATCCAGACAACCTTCTGTGTTTTTGTGCACATTCTACCTTGGTATTTCAATCCCTCTTCTTCCTACTTTCTTGATCAAAATTTTGCCATTTTCCATAAAAATCAATCTTTCCATCATTCCCCTTTTCATCCTTTTTTTTTTCTAAGCTCCAGACTTTCCAGAAAGGATTTTTAATCCCGACCAACTGGGTCAGAGCTTCTTCTGTGGGATTTCTGCTCATTAGTCGTCCCCCCTTTAAATGCGAACAATGATATTGGTGATACCAAGACCCGGTTACTCAGATCAAAAAACTACTTTTTGCATTTTATTTTCTCAAAATAATTATTTCAAATTTCTCCATTTCAACCATAACATCTCCCCTTTTATTGTGGCAAAATTATTTTTTCAACTTCATAGTCAAAGATTAACTGTTTTTCCCATAGTGAATGTGTGCTTATGCTTATAGGTCAAAGTCGTCCTTCTTGATTTCAATTTCACTAATTCACTCACCCACGTAAAATCACATCACTTCACTAACTCGATCTAACCATTACTCTCATGAGTGGGAATATCACATTACATACTACTCATACATCATAAACATGATGAACTCAATCAAATTGTAATCCAAAACATTCATGCGTGAAAACAAAGAACTGGTCAAAAATTTTTAAAATTTCAAATGTTTTCAAAAATTTTCATTCCTTGTAATTCTTTACCGTCACTACCAAACTTAAATCAGACCATGTTCTCATGGTCATAATAAATACATGGGAATGGATATAGTTATCCTTGAAGTTCACTTTTGGATTCCAACGCAACGCATGAATCCCCTCCCCCAAACTTAATTTGTTTCACCTGTAAATATATTCAACAAAGAACAAATACCCATAATCATAGCAAGGGAAAAATAAATTTAAAAAATATCCAGAATCTCACACAGTTTTTAAGGAATTAAAAATTCCCTCTTTTTATTTACTTGTTATTTCTCAAAAATAATGATAAAAAAAACATGATCTGGCCTTAAGGGCCTACAATCCTATAAAATAAAAATAAAGACGAGGCCTTAAGGGTCTACCATCCCTAAAAACAAAACAAAACAAAACCAAAAATAAACCTATTAGTCACTAAATATCCCTAGAGGGGGGGTGAATAGGGTTTTCAAAAATATTTCTAACTCTTTTGAAAATTGGAATACGCTATAACCAAAAATCAATTTCTCAATAGACAAGTGGATGATTCAATAATTTCAAGACAAATTATAGCATACAAGATATTCAAGTGATTACAGCATGCAAGTTAATCAAGTAAGGAGAAAGATATAGAGAGATTGACACATTGATTTTTTCGAGGTTCGGTAACTCCTACTCCTCGGCTTAAGAACCCCTTCTTGAGACTTTTCTCGATCCTTTCACTATGGCCCTACCTTCACAAGTGGAATGGCAAACCTTTACAATACAAGCCTCTCTAGTTTGTCTCTCAATCAAGAGAACAACCCTCTCTTGAACAATCGGTGGACTTCACTTGTCTGAGATTACAAATTCGTATGTAATCAATAAAATCAATCAAGAACAAAAACACTCAAAACCCAAAGGTTTTTATGGAAGATAAATTAATATAAGCTCAAGTGTTTTTGGTAATTTTACAATAGCTCTAGAAATGTATTCTCAAAGGATATGATCAATAAATGATATTTGGAGAATAAGAAAAGATACTAGAGGTTTTGATTTTCAAAGAAATTTGGAGAAAATCAACTTTTCAAAGCTTGGTTTCAATGGCTTTTGTAGTGAAACATTTCTGCAGAATTTTGAGAGCTTTTCTTTCACTTCTTTCTCTTTTGTTTTTCAATCTCTTGGTCTTCAATATACATATCTTATTCTATATATAGCATGTCATTAGGGTTAAGAAGAATGAATATTGTATTTGAAAGACAAGAGCCGTTTTAACACCATTGAACACAATCCACAAAACAAGGAAAAATGTTTTCTGAAAAATCTACAGGTTTTGAGGATCAACTAGTCGACTACTTCTTGTTTTAGTTGACTACATTACTTCATCTAGTCGACTAGATTGAGTTCTAGTCGACTACAACATGTAGTCTAGTCGACTCAAGCTCATTTCAATCGACTACTTTGATGTGGATGAAAAACCTGTAGCTACTGATTATTTTAGTCGACTACTAGAAAATACACAGGGTGATTCTAGTCGACTGCAACTTAAAAAATTATTTAAAAAATATTTTTCTTTCCGTTTAAGTTCGGTAAAGCGTTTTTCATTCCATTTGAGTTCGGTTCATTTTATAGTTGAGCTTATACGATAATATCAACGCATAAAATTACCTTGTTACAATGATCGCTCCTCGACCTATCTACCCTGAGTCTTGAGTCTTCGACTTTCGCCTTTGCCGTTGAATTAAATGATTTTCCATTTTGAGCTTCAATTTCTTTCACAATTTTTTGCTTTAAATTAAGCTTTCTTTCCGAGCTTCGTTTTCGAGTTGTTTTCTTTCCAACTTTGATTTTTTTTTTTTTTTTTTGAAAGGTAAGTAAGAAATATATAAACACAACACAAGGCTCAAAGCCTACAAAATACTTGGGGCATACCCCAAGGGTGGTACCCCCAAACCGACCAAAGAGTTAAACTCAAATCATGAAAAGGGGTAAAATACATAGAAATCAGAGTCGTTCACCTGTCTTTTTCTGAAAATATAAACTTAATAATTCATTAGTATCAAACACTCTTCAATGGTTTATTATCATCAATTTTGGAATTGTTTGCCGAAAGTAAATTTCAAAGTCAACAATCTCCCCCTTGATGATGACAAAACATTTTGTGTTTGCTTGGTAATTGGCTAAACATCAAGTGATGCTCCCCCTCAACATGTGCATAATATTTTGTTCGAATGCTCCCCCTTGGTAAATGAAATTTGCAATTTAATGGGCATTTGGATACAATATATAAATAGATGCACATTTGAGATAATAAAAGAAACAACATTTCATAGATGGTTCGATTTAATACAAGTTGTTTAAGCTAATGAAAACACATAAATAACAAACAAGTCACAAATAAAAACATAACAAGCCACACAAAACAGAAATTGCTTTTGTCAGCGTCGAGGGGTGCGGGAGCGAGGGTGCGAGAGCCCAAGAGTAAGATCATAAGATGACCCGGCAAGACCATTTACACGGCTAGACATTTCCTCATCAATACGAACAAGGCGCTCGTTGGTCAATCGAATTGCTTCCGTATTTGTGTTCACCGTTGCATCAAGGCGCTGAAGAGTCTCCGCATTATTCTGAACAATCCCAAGAATTTGGGTGAGAAGAGCCGTTTGAGAAGCAGACGCACTGTCCAACTGAGGAGCTGAGGAAGAGGTTTCCTGGCATGGTGCAGAGGCACTAGGAGCAGGGCGCGAACGAGGAGCAGGTACATGCTAAGAAATAAAATTCCCTTCCGCATCATAGGAAATGTGCATATGCTTGACATGAGTGGCGTCAAGAAAAATAGGGTGATGCTCATACACTTCATTCGGAAATGAAAAACCTTTCTGCTGTAATAAATACGTATTGTGCGCGGGAAAGAAAAGTGGGCCGAATGACTTGCGCTGACAGGTAAGTATGACGGAACGGAAAATATACGCTAAATCAACTCGGGTTTATGTCATGACATAGTAAACTAAAAAAGCCTCCATGCAAGATACACTACTACCACTACCAATTTTAGGCAAAATAGAGTAAGGAATGACATTATGGATTAATCTAGCCTCAGATAGTAGCATAGAAGAGAGAATACCGACATCTTGTGAGATATCCTTGTCGACGCATATAGTTCGAACTGCTTTAATACAGTCGAACCCATCAGCCCTATACCAATCCTTAGAGAAATGACGAATTCCATCAGTCGGAAGCGAGAAAATGAGCTTGATATCGCCGTCATCAACAGATACCTCATTACCACACAAATTGAAATGAAGATGAGGGAGGAATTTCTCCTTGTGATTGTTAAGAGAAGTATAAAAAACTTTGACAATTCGCGGAAGTACCGGAATGTCGAGAGAGATAAAAAAATCCCAACCAATTGCTCGGAATAACTCGAAAGTTCGAGCCCTAATTTCAATGCATAAAACTTGTGTGACAATACGGCGGCAAGGAGTAGGAGCGCGATGATCAAAAATAGTGATGAATTTATTTCTATCATCATCATCAAGAAGAAGTACCTCAAGAAGAAGAGTTCCATTCGACTCCTCTTCGTCAACAGCTGTAGGAATACTTGGATTGGTGGAGCTTTGACCTCCATCAATGCGGGAACGTTTCCGAAAAAGGCCTCGAGTCTTTGGTGGCATTGTGGATGATAATACACAAAAATGTAGAGAAAATGGTGTATATATAGATATATGATGGTGTATATATATAGATATATGAATGTGTATATATGAATGTGATGAAGAGGATGAAAGTGATGAAAATAAGTGAAGGAAATGGGTGAATGATGGTAGAAATGGAAAATAAATGAATGATTTATGAAGATTTGAAGGTAGAAATGGGAATATGTGAGGTATTGAGATGGGATGAAATGAAGGTGTGTGAAGATGGAGGGAGGCGGATGGAGAGAAAGAGAAGAGGTTTAGGTTTTAAAGGGGTTAAGTCGACTAGGGCTAGGGTTAAGTCGGTTATAATAGGGTTTGAGTCGACTAGGAAGACCATGTAGTCGACTAAAACAATGTTTGAGTCGACTAGAATGGCAAATGAGTCAACTAAAGGGTTAATGTAGTCGACTAGAAGGTGAAGAACATGCAATGGTGAAGCTACTGACCAAAGTAGTCGACTAGAATGGTTTGAACTACATAGGATGAGTCGACTAGAAGGAAAAATGATAAAAATAAGAAAAAAAATCAAGAAATAAATACACAAAAATAGCACAAATATGAAAAATAAAGATTATGATAGAAATTAAGATAAAACGTCAAAATTCATGGCCATTCCGATTTGTCGACGAATTTAGAAAATAATTCGTCCACAAGTGGTTTTGTAAAAATATCCGTCAATTGATTTTTAGTATCGATAAAAACCAATTCAACGTCACCCTTAGCAACATGATCATGTAAAAATTGATGCCTAATCTCTATATGCTTGGTGCGTCAGTGATGAATAGGATTATTTGAAATAAAAATCGCACTCGTATTATCGCATTTAATAGGCACGTGAGAGAAAGTAAGTCTGAAATCAAGTAGTTGTTGCTTAATATAAAGAGTTTGACCGCAACTACTACCGGTTGCCATATATTCGGCTTTGGCCGTAGATAATGCAACGAAATTTTGCTTTTTACTTGACTAAGATACTAGTGAGTGTCCTAGAAAATGACAAGTGCCGCTTGTGCTTTTTCAATCAATTCTACATCCCGGAAAATCGGCATCCGAATAACTAATAATATCAATTGAAGTTCCACGTGGATACCAAAGCCCTAAGTTTATTGTACCACTTAGATAGCGAAAAATGCATTTGACCGCAAGCAAATGAGATTCCTTAGGACATGATTGAAACCGAGCATATAAGCATACCCTAAACATTATATCCGGGGCTACTAGCGGTTAAATAAAGCAAACTACCGATCATGCCTCTATAATTAGTAATATCAACACATTTACCATTTTCATCTTTATCAATCTTAATAGAGAAACTCATAGGAGTTATGGTATGTTTGGTAGCCTCCATACCAAATCGCTTTAGTAAATCTTTAGTGTTTTTGGATTGGCTAATGAATAAGCCATCCGAGCTTTGCTTGATTTGCAGCCCTAAGAAGAAATTCAACTCACCCATCATGCTCATTTCAAATTCATTTTGCATGCTTGTAGCAAATTACCTAAATAAAGAATTATTTGTTGAGCCGAATATGATGTCGTCAACATAAATTTGGACAATCAACAAATTATTCTTGATGGTTTCTGTAAAAAGTGTGTTGTCAACTCTTCCTCATGTAAAACCATTTTTAGTCAAAAATCCGCTAAGTCTCTCATACCAAGCTCGAGGAGCTTGCTTTAAACCATATAGAGCTTTAGCTAATTTGAAAACATGATTTGGAAAAAGATTATTTTCAAAACCGGGTGGTTGCTTCACAAAGACTTCATCTTCTATGACACCATTTAAGAAAGAACTTTTGACATCCATTTGATAAAGAGTAAAATTTCTATAAGATGCAAATGCAAGAAGCATTCTAATTGCTTCCAACCTATCTACCAGTGCAAAGGTCTCATCGTAGTCGATGCCTTCCTCTTGATTATATCCCTGAGGTACCAATCTTGCTTTATTTCGAATAATTACTCCATTCTCATCATTTTTGTTTCGAAAAACCCATTTTGTGCCAATTATAGTTTGGTTTTCGGGTCTAGGAACTAAACTCCAAACTTAATTGCGTTCAAATTGATTTAGTTCCTCTTGCATTGCTACAATCCAAGAATCATCACATTGAGCTTCGTGGAAGTTCTTGGGTTCGATTTACGATACAAAAGCCATGTGGTTGCAAAAATCTTTAAGTTGAGATCTAGTACTAACCCCTTTTGATGGATTACCTATGACTTGATCAAGAGGATGATTGTGAACAATCCTCCATGCTTTAGGCATTGAGTTGGTCAAGTCATCATTGGATTGATGCTCAACTCCCCTCATTTCCTTTTGGCAACTTGATGAATTGGAGATATTAAGAGTATTTAAATTATCCTCAATCCCAACAACCTCATCGTCTTCTAAGTCAATTCTAGGTGATGGTGATGAGGGTGATTCATCAAAGACAACATGAATAGACTCAACCATAGTCCAAGTCCTTTTATTAAAAACACAAAAGGCTTTACTCCTTGTAGAATATCCTAGAAAAATTGCTTCATCTGATTTGGAGTAGAATTTTCCAAGGTTATCCTTATCATTTAACACAAAACATTTGCACCCAAAAACTTTGAAATACCCAATATTGGGCTTTCGACCATTCCAAAACTCATAAGGCGTCTTCCCCAACTTCATCCGAATAATAACACGAATAATTATATGGCAAGCGGTGTTTACTGCTTCCGCCCAAAGACTTCGGGGAAGGTTGTGCTCATTTAACATGGTTTTAGCCATCTCTTGTAGAGATCGATTCTTTCTTTCAACTACACCATTTTGTTGAGGGGTTCTAGGGGCCGAGAGATCATGAGAAACACCGAGGTCATCACATAATTTCTCTAAGTCTTGATTTTCAAACTCCCTACCTCTATCACTTCTAATTTTCTTGATTTTCAAATCATTTTCATTTTGAACGACTCTATAAAATCTTTCAAGAATGAAGTGAGTTTCATTTTTATGAGCAACAAAGTTAACCCAAGTATATCTAGAGTAGTCATCAACTATAACAAGTACATAGAGTTTCCCGACTAGGCTAACCATTCTCTCCGGACCAAAAAGATCCATGTGAAGTAACTCTAAAGGTCTAGAAGTTGTAATGTCTTTCTTTCTCTTGAAAGAGGACTTTACTTGCTTCCCTACTTGACATGCACTACATATTTTATCTTTCGAAAATTTAGTCTTTGGGAAGCCCTTGACTAAGTCATTTTTGGATAAACGATGAATGAGATCCATACTAGCATGTCTTAGGCGCCTATGCCATAACCAACTATTTTCGCTAGATGTGACAAAACATTTAACATCGTGTTCATGCAATTCACATAGTAACAAAGTATACAAATTTCCGTTTCGTTTGGCATTGAACATTTGCTTCCCATCTTTCTCGATTATGCATGCATTTGTCCTAAAGATAATATCATAGCCCTTGTCACATAGTTGACTAATACTAAATAAATTATGCTTCAAACCATCAACTAAGAGCACATCATCAATAGAGAGAGAAGAAGAAATACCGATTGAGCCAATTCCTATAATTTTGCCTTTAGAGTTGTCTCCAAAAGTTACGTTTCCTCCTTCATATGGTTTTAGTAAGATAAACTTTGATTTATCTCCCGTCATATGCCTTGAGCATCCGCTATCAAGAAACCACTTTTCTTTTGATGCGGACTTCAAGCATACCTACAAAACAAGTTCAAGCAACTTTTATTGGTACCCAATCTGTTTTGGGTCCATTTAGGTTAGATAGAGAGGCAATAGTTCCTTTTGGAACCCAAATTTGTTTCGTTATAACATTCTCTTTTCTATGTGAGCATGCTATAGTCCCTTTCGGAATCCAAACCATTTTTGACATAATTTTCTTCTTTCTATGAAAGCATACTTAAAGATGCATGAAATGCTTTGTGCCCTTTTCTATTGCAATAGTAGCAAATAACACGTTTATAATCATTTAAAGATGCATGAAATGATTGTCTAGTAAATGTAGAGCTAAGTGATTTTCTCTTTTTCAAAATGATAGCATCTTTGTCAAAGGCATCATATCCTAGACCACATTTATCAAATGATCCTTTTTGTCTTCCTAACATAATACTAAGGTTCTCTTTCCTTTTGTAAATTTAGCTAGGACATTTATTTGATCATCTATAGTATTTTTCAACCGATTATTTTCCTTTTCTAGCTCAATGCTTTTGCCATTACAAGAAATTTCTAAGTTTGAACTAGTGAAGTTACATGGGGTTTTAGCTTTCTTGAGAAGAATGTATTTTCTAGCTAATTTTTCAACATCATCATGTAATTCTTCAAACGCGTCTTGCAAAACATTACAATCAAAGAGAAGTTCATCATATGATAGTTTTGATTTATCTACAACATATGAATTTAAATGTACCTCTTCTTCATTTTCCATGAGACAAATGTTTGCCGTTTCATCGCTATTTTTATCCTCATCCGAGTCGCTTGAGTCATAGTCATCCCATGTGACATTCTTTGCCGTCTTGCTTGGTCTTTTCTCATTTTCCTTTTTGAGCTTGAAGCAATCACTTTTGTAGTCCCCGACTTTCCACAATTAAAACATGTTGGGGGTTCTCTTTTCCTAGGCTCGCCTTTTGGTTCTATTCTTTTCATGAATCTTCCACCATTGGTTTTCTTCCTTTGAAGGTATCTCTTGAATTTTTGAGTGAACAAGGCAATGTCTTCATCCTCTTCTTCTTCACTCGGCTCATTGATTTCATTTTTGGTGGAGACTTGCAAAACTATCCCTTTTCTTTGCTTGATGTCATCTTCACGAGATTTTAATGTGATTTCCTAAGTGAGTGGAGAGCCAAAAATCTCATCAAGACTCATGGTGTTGAGGTCATGAGCTTCTTTGATTGCCGTTACTTTTGCATCCCATTTGGCCGGAAGACTTTTAAGCACCTTTCGTGACGCATCGGATCTAGGAACAATTCTACCAAGATGCTTTAGTCCATTTAAAATATTTGTAAAATGAGACATCATAGAATTAACATTTTCATCATCTTTCATAGCAAATAATTCATATTCATGCATGAGTATGTCAATTTTAGATTCTCGTACTTGAGATGTTCCTTCATAGGTTACCTCAACTTTATCCCACATTTCTTTTGCCGTCGAACAAGTAGATACACGATTAAATTCATTTGGACTTAAAACACAATTTAAATTTACTTTGGCTTTAGCATTGTACGACATGAGTTTACGGTCATCATTATCCTACTCATTGGGTAATTTGGGGACGGTTTTTCCATCAACAATTTTAGTTAATACAAATGGTCCTTCAAGAACTACTTGCCATATTTGGTAATCAATAGGTTGAAGAAAATCTATCATTCTAGTTTTCCAATACCTATAATTTGATCCATCAAACCACGGGGGCCTATTGTTCGATTGTCCTTCAACATGAGTGACTAAATTCGATGACATGATCGTTCTCTAAGACGGTTAAGTCTAAAATAAATAGAGATTAGGCTCTGATCCCAATTGTTAGTCACTAAATAACCCTAGAGGGGGGGGGGGGTGAATTAGGTTTTCAAAAATATTTCTAACTCATTTCAAAATTGGAATACGCTATAACCAAAAATCAATTTCTCAATAGACAAGTGGACGATTCAATTGCAATTTTCTAAAAATTAATTTCAAGACAAATTATAGCATAGAAGATATTCAAGTGATTATAACATGCAAGTTAATCAAGTAAGGAGAAAGATATAGAGAGATTGACACCGTGATTTGTTCGAGGTTCGGTAACTCCTACTCCTCGGCTTAAGAACCCCTTCTTGAGACTTTTCTCGATCCTTTCACTATGGCCCTACCTTCACAGGTGGAATGACAAACCTTTACAATACAAGCCTCTCGAGCTTGTCTCTCAATCAAGAGAACAACCCTCTCTTGAACAATCGGTGGACTTCACTAGTCCGAGATTACAAATTCGTATGTAATCAATAAAATCACTCAAGAACAAAAACACTCAAAACCCAAAGGTTTTTATGGAAGATAAATCAATATAAGCTCAAGTGTTTTTAGTGATTTTACAATAGCTCTAGAAATGTATTCTCAAAGGATATGATCAATAAATGATATTTGGAGAATAATAAGAGATACTAGATGTTTTGATTTTCAAAGAAATTTGGAGAAAATCAACTTTTCAATGCTTGGTTTCAATGGCTTTTGTAGAGAAAATGTTTTGCAGAATTTTGAGAGCTTTTCTTTCACTTCTTTCTCTTTTGTTTTTCAATCTCTTGGTCTTCAATATACATATCTCATTCTATATATAGCATGGCATTAGGGTTAAGAAGAATGAATATTGTATTTGAAAGACAAGAGCCGTTTGAACACCATTGAACACAATAAATAAAACAAGGAAAATGTTTTCTGAAAAATCTGCAGGTTTTGAGGATCAACTAGTCGACTACATTACTTCATCTAGTCGACTAGATTGAGTTCTAGTCAACTACAACATGTAGTCTAGTCGACTCAAGCTCATTTCAGTCGACTACTTTGATGTGGATGAAAAACCTGTTGCTACTGATTGTTTTAGTCGACTACTAGAAAATACACAGGGTGATTTTAGTCGACTGCGACTTAAAAAAATATTTAAAAAATATTTTTCTTTCCGTTTAAATTCGGTAAAGCATTTTTCATTCCATTTGAGTTTGGTTCATTTTATACTTGAGCTTATACGATAATATCAATACATAAAATTACCTTGTTACAATGATCGCTGCCTGACCTATCTACCTCGAGTCTTGAGTCTTTGACTTTCGCCTTTGCCGTTGAATTAAATGATTTTCCATTTTGCGCTTCAATTTCTTTCCCAGCTTTTCGCGTTAAATCAAGCTTTCTTTTCGAGCTTGCTTTTCGAGTTGTTTTCTTTCCGAGTTTGATTTCAGAGTCGTTCACCTGTCTTTTGCTGAAAATATAAACTTGATAATTCATTAGTATCAAACACTCTTCAATGGTTTGTTATCATCAATTTTGGAATTGTTTTCCGAAAGTAAATTTCAAAGCCAACATAACCATAATCTCAATCTTCCTCCTCTTCTTCATCACTAGGCACGACACTCTTTAACCATATCCGACAGTCTGCTATCTCTTTCAATTTATCCAAGTCTCCCCCCCGGATATATCGTCATAATTGTCCACCACGTCTCATCCAGTTCCTTCATCCCATCACCCAATTGCTCTGCAATGATCTTCGATAATAGATAATGTTCAAATTTATATGCACCTGCTCACTGTCTACTCATAATTACTCGGGCAATCGACATCTCAGCCATGATCACCGTTGGAATACACACTTTATACCCATGAGTTAAGGCATACAATGTTCTAAGAATCGTGTGATTTATTATACTAGTCGAATTATTTGGCCGAATTTGAGCCGAAACGACACAATCCAAATAAAGCAGATTTGACTTCAACCACCAATTATCACAGGTCTTATCACCTGGATCTGACACAACACACAATTCTCTCACCATCTCCTTAACCGTATATGGCCATACTTGAGGATGCTCCATCAGTCCTCCTTCTAAGTTTGTCAGACTACCAATTTGTATATTCCACACATCATCAATACTTCTTTTTCCAATCACAATAGAAGCACTCCACTGAGTCACTTTAGCCGACATAACCTCAAATCCTGGCGGTCCCGAAATCGTCATATTTTCATAGAACTTTCAGACCAAGCCCAGATACTCCTTTTCTCCCGCCGATTGCTCTAAATTTTGCAATCCTTGTTCCTTAAGAATTCTTTTTCCGGGTGCAATTAATACTCAGTGCATCCTCTCCGGATGAAACACTTCTTCAAATTGTAACTTGCATTCTAGAAACAATCTCGTTGTGGTTCTTCTTCTCTTCCGGCTTGTTGGTCCATTATTTGAACTTTCGGCCTCTACATACAGTCCCTCTATGAATTCCTCCAGGTCAGAATAATTCTCATTATCACCATCCATCCTCACACTCCCAGGATAGAAAGAAGAAGAAAAAAGAATAGAATGAGAAAATCTAACTGTATTGCCCAACTGTTGTTAATTGTGTCTACCTTATGGGTGTATTTATAGATGGATGTAGAAGACTCAAAGAGGAAAAGGATTTTAAACCTTTGTTTGAATAGGAAAGTGGAAACAACTCATGCTCTAACTCCAACTTGTATTTGCATCCCACTTCCTTGTCGGACTAGGGTTACTTTAAAACCTCTACAAAATTCTACAAAAAATCCTAAAAATGCTTTAAATAAATCATAATCTAAATACATATACGAAGCAAGCCCAAACACCTCTTAAACAGGTCAAATTTGCAATTTTTCGAAATCACCCTCGTAGTACCCTACGCTTCAAGCATAGGTTGGCTTGAAAATATATAGATATTATCAAATGGCCCCATTTCGATCAATTCATATATGTATAAAATACATGCACACTAAATTTAAGTGTAAAAATTAGGGGACACATCAAACTCGATAAAATTGATTTGAATTTTTTTTTGTCATTTTATAAAATATGAAAATAAAAAAAACATTTAAATAATAATCGTTAAAGCAGTCACATAAAACACTATCAAAAAGTCTATTCGCTCCACTATTTATCTCTAATGTATAAAAATAAAACAAAAATCTAAACTAAGACTACACTAAGCCTCATCATCCGAGGTCGGTGGTTTAGGTGGAAGATGTACGCCCAAATATTGCATCATGCCATCAACCCTATGGCATAACTTCATATGATCTCGCCGATGGGCCTGTCTCTCCTGATCAAATCTCTGCTCTAACCCCTGTATCCGTGCCATAAGAGTATCCAACTGAGCCTGAGACAAGGTGACAGTACCACCCATAGGTGCCTGTGGCATAATAACCTCCTCCTCAATTGCCGACATCTGCAGCATAGTAGCATCAACATTGGCGGCATGAGCATCCGGAGCTATACATGCATTAACCTGTCCGGTATCATCAGCCTGTGCTTGAGCCTCTATATCCTGGCCTAGTAATAGACTAAACCGCGATCTTTGTGCCATAACAGCATCCCCATGTAACCGGCTCCAGACACCTGTCCACATCCCTCTGAAATATGGAGACGTATTCCTGAATAGATTCGGCTCACCCGCATCCATATCGATCCCGGCATCAAATATCAATTTCATCACTAAGCACGAGAATCGGACCTTGAATAAACACTGCCGAACTTTTGACTTATTGCGCAAGTGAATGTAATGTGCATACAAACAAGCCTCCCCACAAAATATGTGGAATAGAAATCCACCGCCAGAACTCGAAAGCATAGTGGAGGGCCGAAAATAGCGTATAGCACATAGTCACATGGTTGTGCGGAAGAATCTATGAATGGACTATCAACTCCCAAAACCAGAGCCTCAGATGATAGTTTGACTTCTTCGTATAGTTCCTCTGTTCATCAGCCCACTCCCTTGTAGTCTGAAGTATAACAAGATCGGTAATAGATGGGAGTATCTCGGGCATATATGGGAACTCAGCAGCTAACTCGGGCGGACACTCGTCAGAATACCCATGCATCCGCAATAGTCTGGGGAGTAATCTCATCCTCGGTACCTCGGACCACTGTCCGTAGCCTCTTCCCTCTGCTGAAATGCTGCATGTGTAGCCAAAACTCCCAGATCATGTCCTCACAAATACGCGGGGTGGACGGGGCAATAATAGGTAGTAAGCAGCGGGCCCTTAATCAGCCTATCGTTCAAGCAGGTACTGGCTATAGCCTCTCAAACACAGCCACCAAATAGGTACGCTCCTGTTGGTACTTCTTCCGGATAGCCCGATCTAGCAAATCCTCAACTAATGTTATCCGGGGGACTAGTAAAAAAGTAGTCAAAACACTCAGGTCACCCTCTACTGGTGGCTCAGGTACCCTCTCATCCGGCTGACCGATATCATCTCCCTAATCAAGATCATCCTCTTGTGTACCACTATCACTCTTGGTATCCTCATCCATATGCTCAGCGTATGGCTTAGGCACAGGTGGTGGTGATGGTGCGCGTGGGGCAACTGACCCTACTGTAAGCCTACCATATGGTAGGTGAAGATCACGGCCCTATATGGTGGACTCGGGCACCTCCGCCTAAAAAGATGACGAAGATTAGGATGCCTAGTCTACATACTGTGGTCTCGAGGCACGTGTACTCCGGTGGCGAATAGGTGTTCAGTCGGGAGATGATGATCTCTACCTCTTCTTGATATCATGCTTTACGGGTCTGGCCACCTCGACCACTCATCTTGTTGCACCCTTCACTCTAGCCATGCCTATAATATAGAATTTTTGAAAAGTGAGCAACACTATTCTGGATACCGAATCAAACTCAAACTATATCTAAATTAATATACCCAATATGACACTTAAACAAGCCTTCATCCCAAAAGTTTGATATTCAAGCCGCTTTCAAAGTCGAAAACCTCAACTTATTGGAAAACGGATCAAAACACGATTTTGTTCGGACTTGTCTGTCAATACTAGTTTAGAATAGTTAAATAAGTCATATGAGATGAAAATAATGGAACAAAAACTCACCAAATTGAGAGAAATGATGATTTTCCCAAAATTGATATTCGGAGACTTTTCGAGTTCTTTTTTTATTTTTGATAAGTAAGTAATTTTATATCAAGAAAACATGTCTAAAAGACCATACACAGTACAAGGGGCATACCCTAGGTAAAAGTACATATGTGGAAACCCCACATTTACTAGAGTAAGAAAAACCACCCTCTAACTCTCATATTTCTAATATCTCTAAGATACGAGGAGTTAGAAGCCCTAAAACAAAAGCAATAATAACAAGGGATTTCTTTGCTAAACAGAAAAAAAAGAGAGACATAGCACCCATAAAAACCCGCAACTCCGCTCATAATTAGATTGTGATACAACCATGAAATAGAGCCAAGACACTAGCCCCCAAAGGTTCTAAAATTGCAGCCCATCATCTTCAATCTGGAAAGCAGCAAGATAACAAGTATACAAGCTGGATACTTCTTCCCAAAACAAAACACAAGAAAAGAATAAATCATGCAGAGAATACGATGTGTGGCAGCCTCTATGAAGTTGAAATGTTCAGATTCCTCTATGTCCTTTTAACTCTCTGAAATGCACAAGCTCTAAGGGTAACAACATGCACAATTTCCCTTTGAATTTGGACTTCGTTTCCAAACTCTTCTGCATACATTCTATTGTTCCCCTCCTGCCAAATAAAATAAATCGAAGCAGCAAAACAAAGCTTAGCAAGGATGAATAAATAGTAGAAATAAACTTCGTGAAGATTGGTGGAGAAACGAGGGAGAGAGAGAATTTTGAAATAAAAATGGGGGAAATGGCCTGACGGGCCTGTTAGAAAACATGCATGTTGCTACGCTTGAAGCAAGCGTAGCTGGTCCTACGGTTGAAGCGTAGGTCCACATGGCCCAAAAAAATTTCTTCGTCTCCAAATGTCGTCTTTAACCCTATGCACTCTCAAGGCTTCCTACACACCCTTATCTATCCTATTGGCTCAATTTACCCTTCCTACTTAGATTACGATGGTTTCATGACTCGATTTTACAGACTCGATCTTAAATACAGAAACGACTAAATTAACGTCTATACATACAAACTAGGATCAAAAGCTATTCTTAATCACCTAGTACCAATATTTAACGTCGTTGGTGCGACGTTGCTTCCTCTCAATACTCCGGATCAAGTTTATCCAGCTCGAATGGTGGTTCAGTTAGATTAATCGTTTCTACCACACACTCGGCTGGTTGAACTTCTATGTAGTGCTTTAATATTTGCCCATTGACAACAAACTTCTTTCCAATGTTAGGATCATTAAGCTCCATGGGGGAAAACTTTTGTAATCTTGTATGCCCATCCCATCTCGATTGGAGCTTACTAGGAAACAACTTGAGTCTCGAATTAAACAGCCAAAGACTTTCTTTATAATATGCTTATCATGAAACACTTTTGTTCGAGCCTTATAAATCTGAGAGTTTTCATATGCATCATTTCTCAACTCCTTAAGCTCCTGAAGTTGGAGTTTCCTCAGTGCACCAACTTTGTTTATATCAAAATTCAATCTTTGAACAACGCAGTATGCTCGGTGTTCCAGCTCTACAGGAAGATGACATGCTTTACCATATACCAGTCTATATGGTGTTATACCAATTGGCATTTTAAACGTAGTCATGTACACCCAAAGTTCATCATTTAGCCTTCTCACCCATCCTTTAAGTCAGGACGCACAGTCATTTCCAAGATATTTTTAATCTCCCTGGTTGAAACATCCACTTGCCCTTGTGATTAGGGGTGATAAGGCATACGAATTCTATGAGTGACACCGTACTTCTTACATAACACAAGAAGAAACTGATTGTCAAAATTGCTTCCACTATCACTAATAAACACTCGTGGTATACCAAATCTTGAGAAAATGTTCGATTTCACAAACTCTTCCACCACACCATGGTTAACACATTTGGTGGCTATAGCTTCTACCCACTTCGACACATAATAAACCTCCACAAGTATGTACCCCTTCTTATCTGCTTTCGAAAATGGTCCCATGAAATCAATACCCCATATATAAAATAATTCCACAATTATAATTGGGGTTAGAGGCATCATGTCTTGTTGAGATATGGATCCAAACTTTTGACATCACAAACATGATTTACAATATTCAAAAGCATCTTTGAATGTGGAAGGCCAGTAAAATTCACTCTGCATCACCTTTTGAGCTGTGTTCTGAGCTCCGAAATGCCCTCCACACTCTAGCGTGTAACAAAATGTCAGTATGCTATGTACCTCACTCTTAGGGATGCATTTTCTAATAATCTGATCAGAGTAATACTTGTATAGCCGTGTATTATCTCAGATATAGAATTTGACTTGGCTGAAGAATCGGTCCCTCTCATTCTTGGACGCTGAATTATTCCCCAGCGAAAGCTGAAGAAAAGGGCTGTCAATACTTGCTTAATTCTAAGCAAGTGGTCTGGAGGTTTTCTAAAATATTGAAATCCTTGCATCTAGGATTCCCCAAACGATTCTAGTAGTGGAATTAATTTTCTTCTACGACTAATGTAGTGTCTACTGACTGAGTCTTTAATTAGATTGGATAGTCGAATAGGGAATCTAATGAAATTCATAGTTGTGGAAGGGGCGTAAGATGCTTTAGAGAATATACGTACTCATAAGAGTCTCTGAGTGTTCAGGCATTCAATCAATATTAGATTGAGTGGATAATTTACTTTTATAGAAAAAGATGAAAAAAGAAAGAATTTCTTTTCACCATCCTTTTGAAATTCAACATGTGGCTTTATAATTGACGATGTCAGCATACCACAATGTTTGTTCCACAACAGCCACATTGAACAAGCGTTTATCCAGGAATGAATCCTTAAGAGGAGTAGTTTCCTTTGTGGACTCGATTATAATCCTTGACAAATGATCCGCAACAACATTCTCCGAACCCTTCTTGTCTTTGATTTCCAAGTCAAATTCTTGCAACAGCGAAATCCACCGGTTCGGCATGTGTTTAGAGTCCTTCTTGGTTAACAAATGCCTCAACGCGGCATGATCCGAGTAAACAACAACCTTGGCGCCCAATAGATATGATCGGAAGTTATCCAAGGCGAAGACAACTGCTAGCAACTCCTTCTCGGCAGTTGTATAGTTCATCTGAGCTTCATTCAGAGTCCTATTGGCATAGTAAATCGCATATGGCAACTTATCTTTTCTCTGACCCAACACAACTCCTATGGCATAGTTAGAAGTTTCACACATGACCTCAAATGGTAGAGACCAATCTGGCGGACAAATAATTGGGGCTGTTGAAAGTTGAGTACGCCAATAATTGGGGCTGTTGGTAGAGACCACTCTTCATCAAAGATGAAGGTCGCATCTTTAGTCAATAAATTGTATAACGATCGGGCGATTTTACTAAAATATTTAATAAACCTTTGGTAAAACCCGGCATGGCCCAGAAAAGAGCGTATTTGCTTAACAGATGTGGGGGGAGGTAATTTTTAAATTAATTCAACTTTTGTTTTATCTACCTCTATCCCTCGCTTCGATACAATATGGCCCAATACTATCCCCTCTTGAACCATAAAATGGCTCTTTTCCCAACTTAGGATCAGATTCGTCTCCTTGCATCTCTTAAGTACTAGTTCCAGATGTTTTAAATAGTCTTCAAAGGTTTCCCCGAAAACTGAGAAGTCATCCATCAAAACTTCAAGAAATTTCTCTACCATGTTAGAGAAGATACACATCATACACCTTTGGAATGTTGTTAGCGCATTACATAAACCGAAAGGCATCCATCTATACGCAAAAGTGCTATACAGACAAGTAAAAGTGGTTTTCTATTGAAGTGATTAGGAAGAGAGGGTCTGATGTTAACTGGCATGCCTCCATTTGGTTCAAGTATAATTTTCCACGCCACGCTTTCATTCTTTGAACGGTAATCCATAATCGTATTCAAACCCAAGATAAGTTGGTTTTTTATGGCATGCTTCAACAACAAAAATGTGTTCTTTGTTCCGCCCCATGCGAGAATAGAGAACATTTGTTTTTTGAATGTAGGTTTGCAAACAAAGTATGGAAATCTATTGCATCGCTTGGTGGGCTAGAGAGGGCTGGAGGGGGCTGGTTTGAAGTGCTGGAATGGTGTAACGAACATCTTCAAAACAGAAATTTTCAGTCTCCTCAAGCTAGGCTCTACTTTGCAGCTACGGTGTACATGATATGGAGGGAAAGAAATTTCAGATTGTATGCGGGGGAAGCTATAACAGAAGACAACTTAATTCATGAAATCAACACTTCAGTTCACTACAGATTATTGCATCTTCAACAACCAACTGATGGAGTTTCTTGACTATGGGAGGAAGCTTCATGTGGGGCTGGTTTTTACTAGGGATTTACATGATGGATTTCAGTTGTATTATGAAGAGGAGCTGCTACCCTTCAGATTTTCGGAGCTGCTATACTTCAGATTTTTGAAGCTGCTACGCTGCAGTTTACTGCAGATTTTTTTTTTTTTTTTTGCTGCTGCTGCTGCTACACTTCACATTTTCTGAGCTGCTACACTGCAGTTTTACTGCAGATTTTTTTTTTTTTTTTTTTTTTTTTGCTCCTGCTGTTGCTGCTGCAGTTTCACTACAGATTATGGGGTTGGGGCTGCTGGTTCACAGCTGTGTACAAGGGGCTGCATTTCAGTTTTGGGGCATTCTCAAAAACAAAGTACAACTGATGGAGTTCTTGATGTTGAGGAAGGAAGCTTCTTGCAAGGCTGCTGGCCTGATTTTGCTATGGAGGACTCATGTTGGGGTACGGTTTTTATGGGAGGTTGCTCCAAATTTTATGCAGGGAGATTTTGATGGTCAAATCAGTTGCATTCATGGGATACAAATTTCAGAATTACAAGCAAGGGTTTGAGCATCATGTGAGGTGCAGGCTGAGTGTATCTTGGAGCAGTATTACAAGAAGTGTTTTGCTGTTCAAATGTATGGTGATGGGGTCTATTTTGCTTCTCGAGTTATTAATTCAGGGGCTGATCAATTGTGTTTCTTGGAGCAGTGCAAATGGGTTTCATTCAGCTACGTGGCTGTTCATGGGGCTGGATGACTATGGGGAGTACAAGTCCTATGGTTACTCGACAAAGTTTGAAGATTATGTTTTTCCTGAAGAATGGCAAAGATGGAAGAAATGGAACATAATGGATATTGTTTTCTTTTTTGTTCCCCATTGTGTTAAATTTCAGAATTTGTGTAAAGCCAAATATAAGGCTATAGAGCTTCATTCTCATGTTTTTATTTGGCTTCTTTTAATTTGGTGGGTTTGGGGTTTCCATTTATGTATGGGGTGTTTTTCTCACTTGGGGTATGCCCCATGAAATTTGTAAGGCTTTGCCTTTTCTTTTTTATTCTATAAACATCTTACCTTTTAAAAAAAATAATAAAAAAAAAAAACAGGATCAATCACCACTTGATTGTAGCCAGAATATCCATCCCGAAAGCAGTAGTAGCTCTGCCTAGGTAAACTTTCCAGGATCTGATCAATATTCGGCAACGGGAAATGACCCTTCCTGGTGTTCAGGTTGAGCTTCTTGTAATCAATACACACGCTATCCTGTGGTCATGCGTTGTGGAATTAGCTCACCTTTTTGAGTTTGGCAGCACTGTGATGCCCGACTTCTTCGGCACCACCTGAGTTGGACTTACCCATGTGCTATCAGAATGGGGTAGATGATACCCGTGTCTAGCAATTTAACCACTTCCTTCATCACCACCTCTTTCATATTTGGATTCAGCCTTCGTTGCATTTCTCTCGATAGCTTTGCATCCTCCTCAAGATGTATGCGATGCATGCAAATTGAGGGGTCTATGCCTTTAAAGTCAACAACATTTCATCCTATTGCCTCTTTATTCTCACTCAAGACTTCGACCAGACTCGACTCCTATTTTTTTGTCAGCTTTGAAGAGATAATCACAGGAAGAGTCTCATCGGGTCCCAAGAAAACATGTTTCAACTTTTTAGGCAGTTCTTTGAGTTCCAAGGTAAGAGGAATAGTTAAGGATGGAATTGGTGGAGTATTTGAAACTATTGGAAGTGGTTCAACCGGTTCCCACCATGGTTTAGTGTATAAAGCAGTCTCCATCTCATCCAGCTCTTCATTTTGCAGCTTTCAATGTGACTCCCAATCAGCCACTTGTTCATCCGACCATTCTCTAGTCATAAATGACTTTAGCTCATCATTCTCCAAGATTTGAGTCGCAAAATCTACTATGATATCATCCAATTCATCACACTCATTAATCTGGAAACATTCCCCCGATTCAGGAAATTGGTGGCTTCCTTCGATCACATTCATCCTAACCTTCATATTTCCAAACGTCAGATCCATGACTCCGGTTCTACAGTTAATGCATGCATTCACCGTGGCTAAGAATGGTTTTCCTAATATCACTGGAATGTGTTTCTTTGAGTCAGGGACAGGTTTTGTATCCAGAACAACAAAATCAACCGGAAAATAAAACTTGCCCACTTGAACAATGACATCTTCAACTCCTTTTGCCTGTTTGACTGATCGATCAACAAATTGAAGTAGACCTCAGTGGGACTGAGCTCACCCAACCCTAGCTGTTGGTAGACTGAATAAGGAAGCAAGTTAATACTCGCACCTAGATCAAGAAGAGCTCTACCAATTTCCTGGTCACCAATGATGAATGGAATAGTGGGAGCACAAGGATCTTTCCTCTTAGGTGGAGTATCGCTTAAAATCAATGAACTCACTTGCTCAGTCAAGAGTATTTTTATTGGATTCTTCGCTCTATTTTTTCACTTCTGGGTGAAAAGATCTTTGAAAAACTTAGCGTAAGGCGGTATCTAGGCGATTACATCTAAGAGAGGTAAATTAATCTTGGTTTGTCGGAACGTTTCAAATATATCAGATTCTTTCAGCTTCTCGTACTTGGCCGGCTCTCTAAGACGTTGAGGAAATGGCTCTGCCTCCTCGTAACTTGCCCTGTCTAGCTCTTCAAGTAATGTCTGATCGACATTGTCTTCCACTGATGGTTAATCCTTCTGGACTCTTTCAGCCTCCTTTCTTTGCTCTTCTTCAGCTTCCTTCCTTTGTGCTTGTTCGGCTTCCTTTCATTTCTGCAACCTCTCTTCATCTTCCTCCTCAACTCTACTCTCCACTTCCCTTCTACTTCTCAGAGTTGTGATTGATTGAACTGTCTCATTAGGGTCATTAACAAATGATCCGACCTCCATTGCTTGTTATGGCCTTGGGTTAGCGCCCGGATGACTAGGCAATCTTCCTAGTTCTCTTACATTCCTCTCGTTGGCCATTTAGCCCATTTGCATATGCAGTTGCGACAATGATTTGGTATGAATGCCTAACTTGTTATGAATGTCTAGTATAACTTGCTCTAACCTATTAGTCTGGAAACCAGGTAGAAGAGTTTAGCTTATTTGAGGCTGGGTTTGGTAGTTATATGGTGCTCAGCTTGATTATTATTAAATGGCTGAAGATCTTTGGAATTATTGAATGGTTGAAGAGCTTGGGAATTATTGAATGATTGGAGAGCTTGGGAATTATTGGATTTTCTGGGTTGGTAATTGGACTGAGAATTTCTCGCCATGATTGTGAGTCGAATTGTTGACTCTGTTGGAACCTTGGCTGTTGGTTATATAATTGTTGTCTGTCAGTGAACCTTGGTTGTGGGTTATATGACCGTTTTCTGTCTGGGAACCTTGGCTGTTGATTGGATGATTGTCCTTGATGGTGGATTCTCCACATTTGTAGATTTATAGGACATGAGTGGATGATTTCTGGCATTTGAGGTGTATGAATTGGTGAAAGGAGCATTATTGGAATAATTCCACGATGCATTACCATCAACAACCATTATCTCCTGACACTCATTTTGAGAGTACTCAGCTTCTACTTCAAACGTCTCTCTCGGAGGGTAATGACTTCGCTACATAAACTTTTGAATTCTCTCTAATTTCTCTCCAAACAGCCATGGTATCTACAACATAAGATTTCTCAGATCTCCTATCCTGTTGTTCACCTCTAGACCTTAACTCATAATAGTATTGAATTGTGTTCTCACTGATATTATCAAATATCTCCAAAAGATCTTTAGCTGGCTTCAAGATAAACTGACCTTGTGTAGCCGCATCTATCAAAGTCTTATACGCTTCTCCAAGTCCCATGTAGAATTTTTTTAGCAACATTTTGTTCAGAAAACCTATGGTCGGGACACTTATACAAAATTTCATTATATCTCTCCCAAGCACCATGAAAATGTTCACCAGGTAACTGCCTAAAGCTTTCGATTGCATCTTGTCCTCAGAGGTCTTTCCTATTGGATAATGCTTTAAAATGAATTCTTTCTTAAGGGCTTCCCAATCAATTTTAATTTCTTTTGCCAATTTGATGTACCATCTTTTAGCTCTCTCTTTCAATGCCAAGGGAATAATCTCACTTGCAAGTCATTTTTGGACAGATTGTCATACCTAACAATAGAGGCTACCTCTAGGAAATCATTGATGTGCTTATATGGGTCCCCTATTCTAAGATCTGAAAATTTTGGAAGCATATTAATCACGCTTGTCTTGATCTCGAAGTGCTTCGCTCCTTGTTCCTCCGGAAAATCAGCATAGAAGTGTACGCATCGGGCACGTAATACCTTTCAGTGATGTCTCTAGTCCCCTTGGCGGGTTGGCTCTTTGGTCAGCCATCACTTCTTCTTCCGACTGACGTTGTCGCTCTTCAATTGCTTGACGTAAACGACAGAGAGTCTTTTCGATCTCAGGATCGTACTCGACTAACGCAATGCTAAAATTAGAACGGGTCTATCTATCGGTCATACCCTACTCAAACAGCTATAATTTTTTATTTTTTTAAAATTTTGTGAAATAAAAATTAACCAAAATCAATTACTTCTAGGCTACTTTAACTATCAACAAAAAATAAAGCTAGAATGAATATGAAAAAATAAAGGCAACACTAAAACTCACAAAAGTTCCATATGCATTTCAGAAGCTCCGTTTTTCCCTTTTATGTTTTTAACAGTACCTATCAATCAAACAAAAATCTAACTTTAGCTACAACTACAATAACGCAATGCAAATAAATTACTAAAGCTATTTAAAAAATGCTCAGTCCCCGGCAACGACGCCAAAAACTTGATGTGTAAAAATATGTAATTAAAAATGACACCTTAACGATGCTAGGTTTTACCCTACGCAAGCGTACGTATCAATTTTAAAATAGGAATGGCTTGAGTAAGGGATATCGATCCCATAGAGACTGAGATTGTTCACTTTAGCGATTCAAAAATACTGAATTATATTTTCTAAAAATGTTTTGTTTGGGTGGTCAAAGACCAAATTATCCATTTTAACTAAAATTATCTAGAAAGAAAATTAAATTGGTTGTGATTCAGATGAGAGAGAAAACTAGGGTTTTCATCGATCCACCACTAACCGCGTAATATAGTTCCTCACTGTATCAATTGTAAGAGGGCAATCCATAACTGTGAATCAGGTCGTACTGTAAATCGTTAAATATGACCCCAAAAAGGAGTACCATCAACCGGATTGCAACAACCCATCTCATGACTGACTTAACTAGTGCATGTCAATTACATTACTCTAATCTACTCCTAATGCATGAGAATAAACTAAAGCATGTCTATATTAAATCGCCAAGGCATGGCCTGTGTCAACCAAGGGTCTCAAGTTTCATTACCACCATTGTGTAGAAAACCATAATTAAGCATCCGAGTTCCAGCCCATAGTGAATAATCATAGTTGTCCAAAATAATAAGTCCATTCCATCTAAGACAAAAATTTAGAACAAACATATAATTTTATATTACAAATCAATACGATCTCTTAACTACTACAACCATCACAATATGATCAACAGTTTCCCCTCGTTACAATTGAAAACAATGAAAGAACTACATTGCTAGGGTTTTGCTAGAAAGCCCTAGATACCGAGTTAGGTGGCCATGTAGAAACGATCTCAATGGTCTTCTTCTTCGGATCTCTCAGTTTGAATACAGCTCTCAACAACAGCAAGTCTGAATGAATGAACCTCTAGAAATCATGACTGAACCACCTCTAATGAACTCTAATGAACATCAATGAATGTCCCTCAACGTCCCCCTTTTCTCTGATATATGAGCGTGTATATATAGGCAATGGTATAAAGAGGTCATTTACAGTATTTTCACTCTCTTCCTCATGTAAACCCTAACTTTTGATATATATAGGTGTATATTAATGTATATAGAGGTCTGGAGTCACAGACACGTCTTCAAATCGAACCGGGGGTAGAAAAGGCAGAAACCATTGAAAAATCGCAAAACTTGTCGCAGATACGCTTTAAGCATACCTGACCTATGTTTCAAGCGTAGGTCCAAGCGTAGCTCCAAGCGTAAAAATGTGTTTTCCAGCCACTTTTTGAAACAGAAAGCATAGGCAAAAGCGTAGTTATTTTATGGAAAACCACTTTTCTCCGTGCATGCACCAAAACGACCACCTTGAACCCAATATACTTTTTGCTGAAGATGACGGCTTCTGAAAATGTTGTTTTTGCCCTCCATAAGCCATTTTTGTCTTGGACTCTGCCTCTTTGACTCTCCTCTTTGAATAGAACGAACACACTCTTCAGTTAATTCACTGAAGTTAGCTCCATTTCTTCATTAAGTTCCTGAAAGATGCTTTAACACGCAAATAACATAAAAAATACCGAGTAATGGAATGAAAGAACGTAACAATAGTGAGTTAAGGGGTAAAAATGTCTAATATTTGACATCTATCAAAAAGTAGCAAGATAACTAGCGTACAAGTTGGATACTTCTTCCCAAAACACAACCCAACAAAATAGTAAATCAGGCAGAAAATATGGTGTGGTAGCCTCAAAGAAGTTAAAATGTTCAAATTCCTCTCTGTCCTTTTAACTCTTTGAAATGCACAAAACCCACCAAACACTAGTTATCACACTTTGTGAATTAGGGTTTCTCATCACCAATCCAAACCTACCAAACCCTAGTTCTCACACATTATGTGAATTCGAGATTTTGTTTCTCTTCACCACTTCTAACACACAAAAACCAAGTTCTTAAACTCTCTGCGAATTAAGGTTTCTGTTTCCCTTCTCCAATTCAAGCTAACCGACCCATAGTTCTCACAATCTATTAGAATTAGGGTTTATGTGTCTCTTCTACACTCTAAATCCACCAAACACATGTTCTCACAATCTCTGTGAGTTAGGGTTTTGTTACTATTCACCTATTCAAACCTACCAAACCCTAGTTCTTACACACTGTGAATTAGGGTTTCTGTTTCTGTTCACCTAATTAAACCTAGCAAACAACAATCCTCACACTATCTTCCAACTTTAAACCTAAAAACCATTGTTCACGCACACTTTGTGAATTCGGGTTTTTGTTTCTCTTCGCCACTTCAAACCTAGGAAATCCAAATTCTCGAACTCTCTGTGAATTACGGTTTCTGTTTCTTTTCTCCAATTCAAACTAACCAAACCCTAGTTCACACAATCTTCTAAAAAAAGGTTTATGTTTCTCTTCTGCACTTCCAACCTACCCAACCCTATTTCTTACAATCTCGGTGAATTAAAGTTTTTGTTTTTGTTCACCTGTTCAAACCCTCCAAACCCAAGTTCTCACACTCTCTTCCAATTTGAAACCAACAAAACCCTAGTTGAATTAGGATTTCTTTTGTACTTCACCAACTTAAACTCACCAACCCTATTCTCACACTGTGAATTACGGTTTTTCTTTCTGTTCACCTGTTCGAACTTACCAGACAACAGTTCTCACAATCTCTTCCAACTTTAAGGCTACAAATCCCTAGTTGAATTACGGTTTCGGTTGCTCTTCAGCACTTCCAACCCATCAAACCCTAATAATACGGGAGAGTGATTTCAGTGATTGAAGAAGGAAATCGTGTTCAAGATTGCATTTAGAATAAGTAAGAAAGAAATTCTTATTCTGAATACGGAAACGTTTTGGAGGTAATGGCATATTTGTAAATATGGGAGTGTCTCTGAAGCAGGAGAAGGAAACCAGCTCTCCCAGAACCGGAGACATAGAGCCAATATATAGGGGAGGTGGGGGGAGCTTATGACATTGCCTCCCCCCTTTGCCGTAGGGTATATCGTGGGCCCCGCTGCCACGTGTAGGAATTTAATTGGTTCCGCGAGGCAAAGACGCGGTGTTTTGTCGGGAGTTTGAAATTCAAATTTTGAATATGTACGCGCAACCCGCCTAAAAACATGTAGGCCCCTTGTAGTTTGTATGGGTTTTTAAGCCTTTTTGTTGATATAAATTTTTCTGACCTTTCAAAAAAAAAAAAAAAAACTTGCGGGCCCGCAGTGTCGGCTTGTTGCGCACAAAAGATTATGGTTCTTTATAAAAGCAAATCTGAGATTTGAAAATAATTTAAATTAGAATCATGTCTAGAACGAAGGTAGCTGCTATTGATCTTATTACTCGGGGTGATACCCGTCTGATATTGGAGTCCATCACCCATCAGGTAGTGGAGTTAAACGACTCACGTCTGTTGATTCTCTGGCTCAACGACCTAGAGAATGAACACACCAAGCTCCTCTACAGCATGGAGAAAGCGGGAATTCCTTCCTAAACCTAAAATGAGTCCTATTCCCCGGTTCTCCCGATCTGGTCTGGCTTTCCTGGGTTCACACGGGGTACCTCCATGCTGTAGAGGAGCTTGGTGTGTTCTTTCTCTAGGTCGTTGAGCAAGAGAATCAACAGACGTGAGTCGTGTAACTCCACTACCTGATGGGTGATGGACTCCAATATCAGACGGGTATCACCCCGAATAATAAGATCAATAGCAGCTACCTTCGTTCTAGACATGATTCTAATTTAAATTATTTCAAATCTCAGATTTGCTTTTATAAAGAACCATAATCTTTTGTACGCAACAAGTCGACACTGCGGGCCCGCATGTTTTTAGGCGGGCTGCGCGTACATATTCAAAATTTGAATTTCAAACTCCCAACAAAACACCGCGTCTTTGCCTCGCGGAACCAATTAAATTCCTACACGTGGCAGCGGGGCCCACGATATACCCTACGGCAAAGGGGGGGAGGCAATGTTATAAGCTCCCCCCACCTCCCCTATATATTGGCTCTATGTCTCCGGTTCTGGGAGAGCTAATTTCCTTCTCCTGCTTCACAGACACACCCATATTTACAAATATGCCATTACCACCAAAACGTTTCCGTATTCAGAATAAGAATTTCTATCTTACTTATTCTAAATGCAATCTTGAACACGATTTCCTTCTTCAATCACTGAAATCACTCTCCCGTATTTTTTCTCCTAATTTCATTCGGGTATCCCTAGAATTACATGAAGATGGAGAACCCCATTATCATTTTCTCATTCAGTTTCCTCAGAAATGTTGTCTTACAAATTGTCGTTTTTATGATATTACTTGCCCCAATTCATCTAATGTATATCATCCAAATATTGAGGGGGCACGATATCTCTCCGCAGTAAAGAGTTACATTACCAAAGATGGAGATGTACTGGATTTCGGGGAATACAAAGATGGTGATGATAGAAAGAAATCTAACACTTCATCATCATGCTATGATAGTGCACTAGATGCATCTTCAAAGGAGGAAGCTCTTGCTATCATTCGGAAAGGTGATTCTAAATCCTTTTATCTTCAACATGATCATGTTTTAAAGATGATTGATTTACTTTTTAAACCTCCAGTGAAGGTATTTACACCTATTTTCACTAAGTTCAACATCTGTGATAATCTGGAATAATGGATTGGTGAAAATATAATGGGCCCTGAATACAGGTCCTTCAGGCCCAAATCATTAATTATTGAAGGGCCTGCATACACTGGTAAGACTCAATGGGCCCGTTCTCTTGGGCCTCATAATTATTTACAAGGCTCGCCCATTGATTACAGCAAATATAGCAACGACGCCTGGTACAATATAATCGATGACATTCCATTAGATAAAATTCATTTTAATTGGAAACAACTCATTGGTTCACAAAGGGATTGGCTGGGTTGGGTAAGATACGGCAGACACAAGGAGATTGCAGGTGGTATTCCTACAATAGCAATCTGCAACCCAGGTCCGAATTCTTTAATATATCAGTGGTTAGAAACGAAGCCAGACGTACTCGAGTTTACACAGAAAACAGCAGAGTTCATCTTCATCACAGAACCGTTGTTCTAGCCATAATTACTCTTTACTGCGGAGCTCCCGTGGGGGGAAGTCCTAAAAGACATAACATGAAACCAGTAATAAAAACCTTCCATTAATTAATAAGGAGAAAGCAAAGGGAAGAGGTACCCCGTGTGAACCCAGGAAAGCCATACCAGATCGGGAGAACCGGGGAATAGGACTCACTTTAGGTTTAGGAAGGAATGCCCGCCTTGGGGAGCTCATATCGGACTTATGAAACTACCACAACAGCAAGCTACATCCCAAGAGAGGAAGGCCCTGCAGATGATAGAAGGGAGTCTAGAACTTCTGATAGTGCCATAGCAGAGACTTAGACTATCCCCTCATATAGCAATCCAACAAGCAAACTCGCTAGGAAAGATATTATACCCACCGTGCTTGTCTGGGATTATAACCACACATTCTCGTATTGTTTTTAGTGAACCAGACGTTGTTTTTTATACGAAATGACTTTGCTCGGCCATGACTCCATTCCTTCCTAAAGTCAAGAATGTCGAGCTGGATAACAAAAGAAATGGCAGTCCACCCAAGTTCTCAAACTCTCTGTGAATTAAGGTTTCTGTTTCCCTTCTCCAATTCAAGCTAACCGACCCATAGTTCTCACAATCTATTAGAATTAGGGTTTATGTGTCTCTTCTACACTCTAAATCCACCAAACACTTGTTCTCACAATCTCTGTGAGTTAGGGTTTTGTTACTATTCACCTATTCAAACCCACCAAACCCTAGTTCTTACACACTGTGAATTAGGGTTTCTGTTTCCGTTCACCTAATTAAACCCAACAAACAACAATCCTCACACTATCTTCCAACTTTAAACCTAAAAACCATTGTTCACACACACTTTGTGAATTCGGGTTTTTGTTTCTCTTCGCCACTTCAAACCTAGGAAATCCAAATTCTCGAACTCTCTGTGAATTACGGTTTCTGTTTCTTTTCTCCAATTCAAACTAACCAAACCCTAGTTCACACAATCTTCTAAAAAAAGGTTTATGTTTCTTTTCTGCACTTCCAACCTACCCAACCCTATTTCTTACAATCTCGGTGAATTAAAGTTTTTGTTTTCGTTCACCTGTTCAAACCCTCCAAACCCAAGTTCTCACACTCTCTTCCAATTTGAAACCAACAAAACCCTAGTTGAATTAGGATTTCTTTTGTACTTCACCAACTTAAACTCACCAACCCTATTCTCACACTGTGAATTACGGTTTTTCTTTCTGTTCACCTGTTCGAACTTACCAGACAACAGTTCTCACAATCTCTTCCAACTTTAAGCCTACAAATCCCTAGTTGAATTACGGTTTCGGTTGCTCTTTAGCACTTCCAACCCATCAAACCCTAATACTCGATATGTCTATGAGTTAGGGTTTTTGTTTCTGGTCACTTGTTCAAACCCACCAAACCCTAGTTCTCATACTCAATTCCATCTTTAAACTTTCAAAACCATTGTTGAATTAGGGTTTGCATTGTACTTCACCAATTTAAACCCACCCAAACCTTAGTTCTTACGCATCGTGAATTAGGGTTTCTTTTTCGATTCAACTGTTCAAACCTACCAAACAATAGTTCTCACACTCTCTTCTAACTTTAAACCTAAAATCCCTACTGTAAATTGTATTTATGTTTCTCATCACCAATCAAAACCTACCAAACCTTAATTCTGACACACTATCAATTTGGGATTTTGTTTCTCTTCACCACTTCAACCCACGAAAACCAAATTCTCAAACTCTTTGTGAATTTGGGTTTTTGTTGCTTTTCCCACTTCAGACTAACCGAACCCTAGTTCTCACAATCTCTTAGAATTAAGGTTTATGTTTTTCTTCTGCGCTCTAAATCCACCAAACCCTGGTTCTTACAATCTCTATGAGTTAAGGTTTTTATTTATGTTCACCAGTTCAAACTCACCAATCCCTAGTTCTCATACTCAATTCAGAATTTAAACCATACAAAACCATTGTTGAATTAGGGTTTGCATTTTACTTCACCAATTTAAACCCACCAAACCTTTGTTCTCACACTTTGTGAATTAAGGTTTCTTTTTCAGTTCACATGTTAAAACCTACCAAACAACAGTTCTCTCACTCTCTTCCAATTTTAAACATAAAATCCCTAGTGTAAATAGGGTTTCTGTTTCTCGTCACCAATCCAATCCCACGAAACCCTAGTTCACACACATTATAAATTTTGGTTTTTGTTTCTCTTCTCCAATTCAAACTAACCGAACTCTAGTTCTCACAAACGTTTATAAAAAGGTTTATTTTACTTCTACACTTCAAACATACCCAACCCTATTTCTCACAATCTCGGTGAATTAGGGTTTTTATTTTTATTTTCACATGTTCAAAACCTCTGAACCAAAGTTCTTAAACTCTCTTCCAATTTGAAACCTACAAAACACTAGTTGAATTAGGGTTTCTTTTGTACTTCACCAACATAAACTCACCAAACCCGATTCTCACACTGTGAATTTGTGTTTTTGTTTTTCTTCACATGTTCAAACTTACCAGACAAATGTTCTCACAATACCTTCCAACTTTAAGCCTACGAAACCCTAGTTGAATTAGGGTTTATGTTTCCCTTCAGCACTTCAAACCTACCAAACCCTACTACTCGATATCTCTATGACTTAAGGTTCTTGTTTCTGTTCACAAGTTCAAACCCAGCAAACCCTAGTTCTCATACTCAATTCCATCTTTAAACCTTACAAAACCAGTCGAATTAGGGTTTGCATTGTACTTCACAAATTTAATCCCACCCAAACCCTAGTTCTTACACACCGTGAATTAGAGTTTCTGTTTCGGTTCACCTGGTCAAACCTATCAAACAATAGTTCTCGCATTCTCTTCCAACTTTAAACCTAAAATCCCTATTGTAAATAGGATTTATGTTTCTCATCACCAACCAAACCTACCAAACCCTAATTCTCACAAACTCTATCAATTCAGGATTTTGTTTCTCTTCACCACTTCAAATCCATGAGAACCAAGTAATCAAACTCTATGTGAATTTGGGTTTTTGTTTCTCTTTCCAATTCAAACGAACCGAACCCTAGTTTTTAAAATCTCTTAAAGTTAGGGTTTATGTTTCTCTTCTGGACTAGAAATCTACCAAACCCTAGTTCTCACAATCTTTGTCAGTTAGGGTTTTGTTTTCTATTCACCTGTTAGAACCCACAAAACCCTAGTTCTCACACTCAATTCCATCTTTAAACCTTACAAATCCATTATTGAATTAGGGTTTGCGTTGTACATCACCATTTTAAACCTACCAAACCCTAGTTCTCACACTCCTTGAATTAGGGTTTCGGTTTCAATTCACCTGTTAAACCTACCAAACAACAGTTCTCAAACTCTCTTCCAATTTTAAGCAGAAAAACCCTAGTGTAAATATGGTTTCTGTTTCTCATCCCCAATCCAAACCCGCGAAACCCTGGTTCTTACACACTCTGTTAATGCGGGTTTTTGTTTCACTTTGCCACTTCAAAGCCAGGAATATTAAATTCTCAAAGTCTTTGTGAATTAGGGTTTTTGTTTCTGTTCACTTGTTCAAACCTTCCAAACCTAAGTTCTCAAACTCTCTTCAAATTTGAAACCTACAAAACCCTTGTTGAATTAGGGTTTCTTTTGTATTGCACCAACATAAACTCACCAAACCCAATTCTCACATTGTCAATTAGGGATTTAATTTCTGTTTACTTGTTCAAACCTACAAGACAACAGTTCTCACAATCTCTTCCTACTTTAAACCTATAAAACCCTAGTTGAATTGGGGTTTCTATTTTTCTTCATCACTTCAAACCCACCAAACCCCAATACTCGATATATCTTTGAGTTAGGGTCTTTGTTTCTGTTAACTTGTTCAAACCCACCAAACCCTAGTTCTCATACTCAATTCCATATTTAAACCTTACAAAACTATAGTTGAATTAGGGTTTACATTATACTTCTCTAATTTAAACCCACCCAAACCCAAGATCTTACACACTGTGAATTAGGGTTTCTATTTCGGTTCACCTGTTCAATCCTACCGAACAACAGTTCTCACACTCTCTTCCAATTTTAAACCAAAAAACCCAAGTGTAAATAGGGTTTTTGTTTCTCATCACCAATCCAAACCCACGAAACTCTGGTTCTCACACATTCTATGAATTCGAGTTTTTGTTTCCCTCAAAACCCACGAAAACCAAGTTCTCAAACTCTCTATGAATTCGAGTTTTTGTTTGTCTTCGTAATTCACACTAACTGAGCCCAAGTTCTCATACTCTGTGAATTAGGGTTTCTGTTTTGGTTCACCTATTCAATCTTACCAAACCACAGTTCTCACACACTCTTCCAATTTTAAAACAAAAAACCCTAGTGTAAATAGGGTTTCTATTTCTCATCACCAATCCAAACTCACGAAACCTGGTTCTCGCACACTTTGTGAATTTGGCTTTTTGTTTCTCTTCTTCACTTCAAACCCAGGAAAACCAAATTCTCAAACTCTCTGTGAATTAGGCTTTTTGTTTCTCTTTTCCAATTCAAAATAACCGAACCCTAGTTCTCACAATCTTCTAAAATAAGGCTTTTGTTTCTCTTATGCACTTCAAACCCACCCAACCTTATTTCTCACATTCTCGGTGAATTAAGGTTTTTGTTTATGTTCACCTGTTCAAACCCTCCAAACCCAAGTTCTCACACTCTCTTCCAATTTGAAACCTACAAAACCTTAGTTGAATTAGGGTTTCTTTTTTACTTCACCAACTTAAACTCACCAAACCCTATTCTCACAATGTGAATTGGGGATTTTATTTCTATTCACCTACCAGACAACAGTTCTCACAATCTCCTCCATCTTTAATCCTACAAAACCCTTGTTGAATGGAGGTTTATGTTTCTCTTCAGCACTTCAAACCCACCAAACCATAAAACACGATATCTCTGTGAGTTAGGGTTTTTTGTTTCTGTTCACCTATTTAAACCCACCAAACCTTAGTTCCCTTACTTAATTATATCTATAAACCATACCAAAACCATTGTTGAATTAGAGTTTACGTTGTATTTCACCAATTTAAACCAACCCAAACCCTAGATCTTACACAATGTCAATTGTACAAACCTACAAAACAAGACTTCTAACACTCTTCCAACTTTAAACCTAAAAACCCTACTGCAAATAGGATTTATGTTTCTCATCACAATCCAAACCTACCAAAACCTAATTCTCACACACGTTATTAATTCAGGATTTTGTTTCTCTTCACCACTTCAAAACCTCAAAAACCAAGTTCTCATTCTCTCTACGAAATCGGCTTTTAGTTTCTCTTCCCAATTCAAACTAACCGAACCCTATTAGAAATAGAGTTTATGTTTCACTTCTGCATTCTAAATACACCAAACCCTGGTTCTCATAATCTGTGAGTTAGGGTTTTTGTTTTTGTTCACATGTTCAAACCCATCAAACCTTAGTTCTCATACTCAATTCCATCTTTAAACCTTATAAAACCATTGTTGAATTAGGGTTTGTGTTGTACTTCACCAATTTAAACCCACCAAACCCTAGTTCTCACATTATGTGAATTAGGGTTTCTATTTTGGTTCACCTGTTCAAACCTACCAAACAACAGTTCTCACACTCTCTTCCAATTTTAAACGAAAAAACCCAGTGTTAATAGGGTTTTTTTTTTCTCATCACCAATCCAATCCCGCGAAACCCTACTTCACGCACACTATGTGAATTCAGGTTTTTGTTTCTCTTCGCCACTTCAAACCCAGGAAATCCATATTCTCGAACTCTCTGTGAATTAGGGTTTCTATTTCTCTTCTCCAATTCAAATTAACTGAACCCTAGTTCTAACAATCTTCTAAAAAAAGGTTTATGTTTCTCTTCTGCTCTTCAAACCCATCCAACCCTATTTCTCACAATCTCGGTGAATAAGAGTGTTTCATTTTGTTCACCTATTCAAACCTTCCAAACCCAAGTTCTCCCACTCTCTTCCATTTTGAAACCTACAAAACCCTAGTTAAAGGGTTTATTTTGTACTTCACCAACTTAAAACTCACCAAACCCTATACTCACACTGTGAATTAGGGATTTTTTTTCTATTCACCTGTTCAAACCGACCAAACAATTCTCACAATCTCTTCCAACTTTCTGCCTACAAAACCCTAGTTGAATTAGGGTTTTTATTTCTCTTCAGCACTTTAAACCCACAAAACCCTAGTTCTCATAAACAATTCCATTTTTAAACCTTACAAAACCATTGTTGAATTAGGTTTTACGTTGCACTTCACCAATTTAAACCCACCCAAACCCTAGATCTTACACACTGTGAAATAGGGTTTCTGTTTTGGTTCACCTAAAAACCCTATTGTAAATAGGATTTATGTTTCTCATCACCAATCAAAACCTACCAAACCCTTATTCTCACACACTCTATGAATTAGGTATTTTGTTTCTCTTTACCACTTCAAACCCATGGAAACCAAGTTCTCAAAGTCTCTGTTAATTCGGGTTTTTGTTTCTTTTCCCAATTCAAAGTAACCGAACCCTAGCTCTCACAATCTATTAGAATTAGAGTTTATGTTTCTCTTCTGTAATTTAAATCCACCAAACCCCGGTTCTCAAAATCTCTTTGAGTTAGGGTTTTTGTTTCTGTTCACCTGTTGAAACCCACCAAACCCCAGTTCTCATACTCCATTCCATCTTTAAACCTTACAAAACCATTGTAGAAGGGTTTGCGTTGTACTTCACCAATTTAAAGCCACGAAACCCTAGTTCTTACACTCTGTGAATTAGGCTTTCTGTTTCTCTTCTCCAATTCAAACTAACAAAACCCTAGTTCTCACAATCTTCTCAAATAAGGTTTTTGTTTCTCTTCTGCACTTCAAACCCACCCAACCATATTTCACTGAATCTCGATGAATTAGGATTTTTGTTTTTGTTCACCTGTTCAAACCTTTCAAACCTAAGTTCTCACAATATCTACCAATTTGAAACCTAACAAACCATAGTTGAATTAAGGTTTCTTTTGTACTTCACTAATTTAACCACACCAACTTAAACTCACTAAAACCTATTCTCACACTATGAATAAGGGATTTTATTTTTGGTCACCTGTTCAAACCTACCAAACAACAATTCTCACATTCACTTTAAACTTTAAGCCTACAAAACCCTAGCTGAATTGGGGTTTCTATTTCTCTTTCGCAGTTCAAACCCACCAAACCCTAATACTCAATATCTCTGTTAGTTAGGGTTCTGGTTTATACTCACTTATTCAAGCCCACCAAACCCTAGTTCTCACACACAATTCGATCTTCAAACCTTACAAAACCATTGTTAAATTAGGGTTTACATTCCATTTTACCAATTTAAACCCACCCAAACCCTAGTTCTTACACATTGTGAATTAGGATTTCTGTTCGAACCTACCAAACAACAGTTCTCACAGTCTTTTCCAATTTTAAACCAAAAAACCCTAGTGTAAATAGAGTTTATGTTTCTCATCAACAATCCAAACCCAGGAAACCCTGTTTCTCGCACACTCTCTGAATTCGGGTTTTTATTTCTCTTAACCACTTCAAACCAAGGAAAACTAAATTCTAAAACTTTCTGTGAATTGGGCTTTTTGTTTCTCTTCTGCAATTTTAACTAACCGAACCCTAGTTCCCACAATCTTCTAAAGTAAGGTATAAGTTTCCCTTCTGCACATCAAATCCACCCAACCCTATTTCTCACAATCTTGGTGAATTATGGTTTTTGTTTCTGTTCACCTGTTCAAACCCTCCAAATCCAAGTTCTCACACTCTCTTCCAATTTGAAACCTACCCTAGTTGAATTAGGGGTTTCGTTTGTACTTCCCAAACTTAAACTCACCAAACCCTATTCTCACATAGTGAATTAGGGATTTTATTTATGTTCACCTGTTCAAACCTACCAGACAACAGTTCAAACAACCCCTTCCAACTTTAAGCCTACAGAACCCTTGTTTAATTGGGGTTTATATTTCTCTTCAGAACTTCAAACCCACCAAACCCTAATACTCGATATCTCTGTGAGTTTGGGGTTTTGTTTCAATTCACCTGATCAAACCCACCAAACCCTAGTTCTCATCCTCAACTATATCTTTAAACCTTACATAACCAGTGTGAATGAGCATTTGCGTTGTACTTCACAAATTTAATCCCTCCAAACCCTAATTCTCACACTAGGAATTAAGGTTTCTGTTTCTGTTCACTTGTTCAAACCTACCAAACAACATTTTTCACACACTCTTCCAATTTTAAACCAAGAAACCCTAGTGTAAATACGGTTTTCGTTTCTCATCACCAATCCAAACCCACGAAACCTGGTTCTCGCCAACTCTGTGAATTTCAGTTTTTGTTTCTTTTCACCACTTCAAACCCAGGAAAACCAAATTCTCCAACTCTCTGTGAATTAGGCTTTCTGTTTATCTTTTCCAATTCAAACTAACCGAACCCTAGTTCTCACAATCTTCTCAAATAAGGTTTTTCTTTCTATTCACCTGTTCAAACCCACCAAACCCTAGTTCTCATACTCAATTCTATCTTTAAACCTTACAAAACCATTGATGAGTTAAGGTTTTTGTTTCTGTTCACCTGTTCAAACCTACCAAACAACAGTTCTCCAAATCTCTTCCGACTTTATGCCTACAAAACCCTATTAGAATTAGGGTTTCGATTTCTCTTCAGCAATTCAAACTCACCAAACCCTAGTTGAATTGGGGTTTATGTTTCCCTTCAGCATTTCAAACCCACCAAACCTTAATACTCGATATCTCTTTGAGTTATAGTTTTTGTTTCTGTTCACCAGTTCAAACCCACCAAACCCTAGTTCTCATACTCAATTCCATCTTTAAACCTTAGAAAACCATTGTTGAATTAGGGTTTGCGTTGTACTTCATGAATTTAAACCCAGCAAATCCTAGTTCTCACTCTGTAAATTAGGGTTTTTGTTTCGGTTCACCTCTTCAAACCTACCAAACAATAGTTCTGAAACTTTCTTCCAATTTTAAACCTAAAAACACTAGTGTAAATAGGTTTCTATATCTCATCACCAATCTAAACCCACGAAACCCTAGTTCTCACACACTCTGTGAATTTTGGTTTTTGTTTCTTTTCACCACCTTAAACCCAGGAAAACCAAATTCTCAAACTCTCTATGAATTAGTGTTTCTGTTTCTTTTGTTTAATTCAAACTAACCAAACCTAATACTCACACTTTGAGTAAGGGTTTTTGTTTCCGTTCACCTGTTCAAATCTACCAGACAATAGTTTTCACAATCTCTTGCGACTCTAATCCTACAAAACCCCAGTTCAAATAGGGGTTCTGTTTCTCTTCGGCACTTCAAACCCTAATACTCTATATTTATGTGATTTAGGGTTTTTGTTTCTATTCACCTGTTCAAACCCTAGTTCTCATACGCCATTTCATCTTTAAACCTTACAAAACCATTTTTGAATTACGGTTTGCGTTGTACTTCACCAATTTAAACCCACCAAACCCTAGATCTGACACACTGTGAATTAGGGTTTCTGTTTTTGGTTCACTTATTCAAACCTACCAAACAACAATTCTCACACTCCCTTCCAATTCTAAAAAAAAAAACCCAACAGGAAATAGGATTTATGTTTCTCATCACCAATCCAAACCTACCAAACCTTGATTCTCACAACCTCTATGAATTTGGGATTTTGTTTCTCTTCACCACTTCAAACCCACGAAAACAAAGTTCCCTAACTCTCTCTAAATTCTGGTTTTTGTTTCTCTTCCCAATTTAAACTAACCGAACCCTAGTTCTCACAATCTCTTAGAATTAGAGTTTATGTTTCTCTTCTGCACTTTAAATCCATTAAACCCTAGTTTTCACAATCTCTGTGAGTTAGAATTTTTGTTTCTATTCACCAGTTCAAACCCACCAAACCCTAGTTCTCATACTCAATTCCATCTTTAAACCTTACAAAACCATTGTTGAATTAGGGTTTGCGTTGTACTTCATGAATTTAAACCCAGCAAACCCTAGTTCTCACTCTGTAAATTAGGGTTTTTGTTTCGGTTCACCTCTTCAAACCTACCAAACAATAGTTCTGACACTCTCTTCCAATTTTAAACCCGAAAACCCTAGTGTAAATAGGTTTCTATTTCTCATCACCAATCTAAACCCACGAAACCCTAGTTCTCACACACTCTGTGAATTTTGGTTTTTGTTTCTTTTCACCACCTAAAACCCAGGAAAACCAAATTCTTAAACTCTCTATGAATTAGTGTTTCTGTTTCTTTTGTTTAATTCAAACTAACCGAACCTAATACTCACACTGTGAGTAAGGGTTTTTGTTTCCGTTCACCTGTTCAAATCTACCAGACAATAGTTTTCACAATCTCTTGCGACTCTAATCCTACAAAACCCCAGTTCAAATAGGGGTTCTGTTTCTCTTCGGCACTTCAAACCCTAATTCTCGATATTTATGTGATTTAGGGTTTTTGTTTCTATTCACCTGTTCAAACCCTAGTTCTCATATGCCATTTCATCTTTAAACCTTACAAAACCATTTTTGAATTACGGTTTGCGTTGTACTTCACCAATTTAAACCCACCAAACCCTAGATCTGACACACTGTGAATTAGGGTTTCTGTTTTTGGTTCACTTATTCAAACCTACCAAACAACAATTCTCACACTCCCTTCCAATTCTAAAAAAAAAAACCCAACAGGAAATAGGATTTATGTTTCTCATCACCAATCCAAACCTACCAAACCTTGATTCTCACAACCTCTATGAATTTGGGATTTTGTTTCTCTTCACCACTTCAAACCCACGAAAACAAAGTTCCCTAACTCTCTCTAAATTCTGGTTTTTGTTTCTCTTCCCAATTTAAACTAACCGAACCCTAGTTCTCACAATCTCTTAGAATTAGAGTTTATGTTTCTCTTCTGCACTTTAAATCCATTAAACCCTAGTTTTCACAATCTCTGTGAGTTAGAATTTTTGTTTCTATTCACCAGTTCAAACCCACCAAACCCTAGTTCTCATACTCAATTCCATCTTTAAACCTTACAAAACCATTGTTGAATTAGGGTTTGCGTTGTACTTCATGAATTTAAACCCAACAAACCCTAGTTCTCACTCTGTAAATTAGGGTTTTTGTTTCGGTTCACCTCTTCAAACCTACCAAACAATAGTTCTGACACTCTCTTCCAATTTTAAACCCGAAAACCCTAGTGTAAATAGGTTTCTATTTCTCATCACCAATCTAAACCCACGAAACCCTAGTTCTCACACACTCTGTGAATTTTGGTTTTTGTTTCTTTTCACCACCTTAAACCCAGGAAAACCAAATTCTCAAACTCTCTATGAATTAGTGTTTCTGTTTCTTTTGTTTAATTCAAACTAACCGAACCTAATACTCACACTGTGAGTAAGGGTTTTTGTTTCCGTTCACCTGTTCAAATCTACCAGACAATAGTTTTCACAATCTCTTGCGACTCTAATCCTACAAAACCCCAGTTCAAATAGGGGTTCTGTTTCTCTTCGGCACTTCAAACCCTAATACTCGATATTTATGTGATTTAGGGTTTTTGTTTCTATTCACCTGTTCAAACCCTAGTTCTCATACGCCATTTCATCTTTAAACCTTAAAAAACCATTTTTGAATTACGGTTTGCGTTGTACTTCACCAATTTAAACCCACCAAACCCTAGATCTGACACACTGTGAATTAGGGTTTCTGTTTTTGGTTCACTTATTCAAACCTACCAAACAACAATTCTCACACTCCCTTCCAATTCTAAAAAAAAAAACCCAACAGGAAATAGGATTTATGTTTCTCATCACCAATCCAAACCTACCAAACCTTGATTCTCACAACCTCTATGAATTTGGGATTTTGTTTCTCTTCACCACTTCAAACCCACGAAAACAAAGTTCCCTAACTCTCTCTAAATTCTGGTTTTTGTTTCTCTTCCCAATTTAAACTAACCGAACCCTAGTTCTCACAATCTCTTAGAATTAGAGTTTATGTTTCTCTTCTGCACTTTAAATCCATTAAACCCTAGTTTTCACAATCTCTGTGAGTTAGAATTTTTGTTTCTATTCACCAGTTCAAACCCACCAAACCCTAGTTCTCATACTCAATTCCATCTTTAAACCTTACAAAACCATTGTTGAATTAGGGTTTGCGTTGTACTTCATGAATTTAAACCCAGCAAACCCTAGTTCTCACTCTGTAAATTAGGGTTTTTGTTTCGGTTCACCTCTTCAAACCTACCAAACAATAGTTCTGACACTCTCTTCCAATTTTAAACCCGAAAACCCTAGTGTAAATAGGTTTCTATTTCTCATCACCAATCTAAACCCACGAAACCCTAGTTCTCACACACTCTGTGAATTTTGGTTTTTGTTTCTTTTCACCACCTAAAACCCAGGAAAACCAAATTCTCAAACTCTTTATGAATTAGTGTTTCTGTTTCTTTTGTTTAATTCAAACTAACCGAACCTAATACTCACACTGTGAGTAAGGGTTTTTGTTTCCGTTCACCTGTTCAAATCTACCAGACAATAGTTTTCACAATCTCTTGCGACTCTAATCCTACAAAACCCCAGTTCAAATAGGGGTTCTGTTTCTCTTCGGCACTTCAAACCCTAATTCTCGATATTTATGTGATTTAGGGTTTTTGTTTCTATTCACCTGTTCAAACCCTAGTTCTCATATGCCATTTCATCTTTAAACCTTACAAAACCATTTTTGAATTACGGTTTGCGTTGTACTTCACCAATTTAAACCCACCAAACCCTAGATCTGACACACTGTGAATTAGGGTTTCTGTTTTTGGTTCACTTATTCAAACCTACCAAACAACAATTCTCACACTCCCTTCCAATTCTAAAAAAAAAAACCCAACAGGAAATAGGATTTATGTTTCTCATCACCAATCCAAACCTACCAAACCTTGATTCTCACAACCTCTATGAATTTGGGATTTTGTTTCTCTTCACCACTTCAAACCCACGAAAACAAAGTTCCCTAACTCTCTCTAAATTCTGGTTTTTGTTTCTCTTCCCAATTTAAACTAACCGAACCCTAGTTCTCACAATCTCTTAGAATTAGAGTTTATGTTTCTCTTCTGCACTTTAAATCCATTAAACCCTAGTTTTCACAATCTCTGTGAGTTAGAATTTTTGTTTCTATTCACCAGTTCAAACCCACCAAACCCTAGTTCTCATACTCAATTCCATCTTTAAACCTTACAAAACCATTGTTGAATTAGGGTTTGCGTTGTACTTCATGAATTTAAACCCAGCAAACCCTAGTTCTCACTCTGTAAATTAGGGTTTTTGTTTCGGTTCACCTCTTCAAACCTACCAAACAATAGTTCTGACACTCTCTTCCAATTTTAAACCCGAAAACCCTAGTGTAAATAGGTTTCTATTTCTCAACCCACGAAACCCTAGTTCTCACACACTCTGTGAATTTTGGTTTTTGTTTCTTTTCACCACCTTAAACCCAGGAAAACCAAATTCTCAAACTCTCTATGAATTAGTGTTTCTGTTTCTTTTGTTTAATTCAAACTAACCGAACCTAATACTCACACTGTGAGTAAGGGTTTTTGTTTCCGTTCACCTGTTCAAATCTACCAGACAATAGTTTTCACAATCTCTTGCGACTCTAATCCTACAAAACCCCAGTTCAAATAGGGGTTCTGTTTCTCTTCGGCACTTCAAACCCTAATACTCGATATTTATGTGATTTAGGGTTTTTGTTTCTATTCACCTGTTCAAACCCTAGTTCTCATACGCCATTTCATCTTTAAACCTTACAAAACCATTTTTGAATTACGGTTTGCGTTGTACTTCACCAATTTAAACCCACCAAACCCTAGATCTGACACACTGTGAATTAGGGTTTCTGTTTTTGGTTCACTTATTCAAACCTACCAAACAACAATTCTCACACTCCCTTCCAATTCTAAAAAAAAAAACCCAACAGGAAATAGGATTTATGTTTCTCATCACCAATCCAAACCTACCAAACCTTGATTCTCACAACCTCTATGAATTTGGGATTTTGTTTCTCTTCACCACTTCAAACCCACGAAAACAAAGTTCCCTAACTCTCTCTAAATTCTGGTTTTTGTTTCTCTTCCCAATTTAAACTAACCGAACCCTAGTTCTCACAATCTCTTAGAATTAGAGTTTATGTTTCTCTTCTGCACTTTAAATCCATTAAACCCTAGTTTTCACAATCTCTGTGAGTTAGAATTTTTGTTTCTATTCACCAGTTCAAACCCACCAAACCCTAGTTCTCATACTCAATTCCATCTTTAAACCTTACAAAACCATTGTTGAATTAGGGTTTGCGTTGTACTTCAGGAATTTAAACCCAGCAAACCCTAGTTCTCACTCTGTAAATTAGGGTTTTTGTTTCGGTTCACCTCTTCAAACCTACCAAACAATAGTTCTGACACTCTCTTCCAATTTTAAACCCGAAAACCCTAGTGTAAATAGGTTTCTATTTCTCATCACCAATCTAAACCCACGAAACCCTAGTTCTCACACACTCTGTGAATTTTGGTTTTTGTTTCTTTTCACCACCTAAAACCCAGGAAAACCAAATTCTCAAACTCTCTATGAATTAGTGTTTCTGTTTCTTTTGTTTAATTCAAACTAACCGAACCTAATACTCACACTGTGAGTAAGGGTTTTTGTTTCCGTTCACCTGTTCAAATCTACCAGACAATAGTTTTCACAATCTCTTGCGACTCTAATCCTACAAAACCCCAGTTCAAATAGGGGTTCTGTTTCTCTTCGGCACTTCAAACCCTAATTCTCGATATTTATGTGATTTAGGGTTTTTGTTTCTATTCACCTGTTCAAACCGTAGTTCTCATACGCCATTTCATCTTTAAACCTTACAAAACCATTTTTGAATTACGGTTTGCGTTGTACTTCACCAATTTAAACCCACCAAACCCTAGATCTGACACACTGTGAATTAGGGTTTCTGTTTTTGGTTCACTTATTCAAACCTACCAAACAACAATTCTCACACTCCCTTCCAATTCTAAAAAAAAAAACCCAACAGGAAATAGGATTTATGTTTCTCATCACCAATCCAAACCTACCAAACCTTGATTCTCACAACCTCTATGAATTTGGGATTTTGTTTCTCTTCACCACTTCAAACCCACGAAAACAAAGTTCCCTAACTCTCTCTAAATTCTGGTTTTTGTTTCTCTTCCCAATTTAAACTAACCGAACCCTAGTTCTCACAATCTCTTAGAATTAGAGTTTATGTTTCTCTTCTGCACTTTAAATCCATTAAACCCTAGTTTTCACAATCTCTGTGAGTTAGAATTTTTGTTTCTATTCACCAGTTCAAACCCACCAAACCCTAGTTCTCATACTCAATTCCATCTTTAAACCTTACAAAACCATTGTTGAATTAGGGTTTGCGTTGTACTTCATGAATTTAAACCCAGCAAACCCTAGTTCTCACTCTGTAAATTAGGGTTTTTGTTTCGGTTCACCTCTTCAAACCTACCAAACAATAGTTCTGACACTCTCTTCCAATTTTAAACCCGAAAACCCTAGTGTAAATAGGTTTCTATTTCTCATCACCAATCTAAACCCACGAAACCCTAGTTCTCACACACTCTGTGAATTTTGGTTTTTGTTTCTTTTCACCACCTAAAACCCAGGAAAACCAAATTCTCAAACTCTCTATGAATTAGTGTTTCTGTTTCTTTTGTTTAATTCAAACTAACCGAACCTTAGTTCACACAATCTTCTAAAAAAATGTTTACGTTTCTCTTCAGTACTTCAAACCCACCCAACCCTATTTCTCACAATCTCGTTGAATTAGACCTTTTGTCTCTGTTCACTTGATCAAACTCTCCAAACCCAAGTTTTGACACTCTCTTCCAATTTGAAACCTACAAAACCATAGTTTAATTAGGGTTTCTTTTGTACATCACTAATTTAACCTCACCAAACCTAATACTCACACTGTGAGTAAGGGCCTGTTTGGGAACTTGGTTTTGGTTTTGGTTTTGGTTTTGGTCTTGTGGTTTAGGACCAAGTGGTCTTGGGTGGTTTTAGCCAAAACCAAAACCATGTTTGGTAAGGAGTTGGTCTTGGTATAATTATATATATATATAATATGTATTAAAAATATATATATCAAATTGAAAAAAAATATTAAAATGAAAAATTATATATAATTAAAAAATATTTAATATTCCCAAAAACAATTTACATTTCTATTTTTTTTTATTCCAGATTATTTATATATATAAAGATTATATATATATAAACCGAAATCACAGTGTTGGCCATGCCCAGACCCAAATCCAAGCCTTCCTCATCACTCTCGGCCATGCCCAGACCCAAATCTTGGCCTTCAAGCTCATCCGCTTCTACATACTCACTCTCTCCAACCTCCACTACGCGCTCCATCTTCGACCATCTCAAATCCCCCAACATCTTCCTCTACACAGCCATGATCACCGCTAATTCTTCTCTGCCCGATCACTCCTCGTCCCTTCTCCTGTATCGCAACATGGTCCGCAATGGCCATCCTCGGCCCAACCATTTTATATATCCTCATGTATTAAGGTCTTACCCAGAAGTTTTTGAAGCTCGAGGCGTCGAATTGGTGCATACCCAGATTGTGAAATATGGTTTTGGACGATACCCAGTTGTGGAGGAAGAAGTGGTGATGCCGTAGAAAGAGGAAGTGGTGGCGGCGTAGGTTTTGGAATTGGGGGCAGGGTTTCGTTCGGGAGAGAGGAAACCCTTTCTCAAATGTTTGTGTATCGTTTTTTTGGTTTTTTCACAAATCAATTTTGTTTGTTTTTAATTAGTGTAAATTCCAGAAATGTTAAAATGGTTTTTAGATGGTCTTGGGCTGGTTTTCAAAAACAAAAACCAAATATACCCAAACATGGTTTTGGTCTTAAATTCTAAGACCAAGACCAAGACCAAGGATTGCCAAACAGGCCCTAAGGGTTTTTGTTTCCGTTCACCTGTTCAAATCTACCAGACAATAGTTTTCACAATCTCTTGCGACTCTAAGCCTACAAAACCCCAGTTGAAATCGGGGTTCTGTTTCTCTTCGGCACTTCAAACCCTAATACTCGATATTTATGTGATTTAGGGTTTCTGTATCTGTTCACCTGTTCAAACCCTAGTTCTCATACGCAATTTCATCTTTAAACCTTACAAAACCATTTTTGAATTACGGGTTGCGTTGTACTTCACCAATTTAAACCCACCAAACCCTAGATCTACACACTGTGAATTAGGGTTTCTGTTTTGGTTCACCTATTCAAACCTACCAAACAACAATTCTCACACTCCCTTCAAAATCTAAAAAAAAAACCCAACAGGAAGTAGGATTTATGTTTCTCATCACCATTCTAAACCTACCAAACCTTGATTCTCACAACCTCTATGAGTTTGGGATTTTGTTTCTCTTCACCACTTCAAACCCACGAAAACCAAGTTCTCTAACTCTCTCTAAATTCTGGTTTTTGTTTCTCTTCCCAATTTAAACTAACCGAACCCTAATTCTCACAATCTCTTAGAAATAGAGTTTATGTTTCTCTTCTGCACTTTAAATCCATTAAACCCTAGTTTTCACAATCTCTGTGAGTTAGAATTTTTGTTTCTATTCACCAGTTCAAACCCACCAAACTCTAGTTCTCATACTCAATTCCATCTTTAAACCTTACAAAACCATTGTTGAATTAGGGTTTGCGTTGTACTTCATGAATTTAAACCCAGCAAACCCTAGTTCTCACTCTGTAAATTAGGGTTTTTGTTTCGGTTCACGTCTTCAAACCTACCAAACAATAGTTCTGACACTCTCTTCCAATTTTAAACCCGAAAACCCTAATGTAAATAGGTTTCTATTTCTCATCACCAATATAAACCCACGAAACCCTAGTTCTCACACACTCTGTGAATTTTGGTTTTTGTTTCTTTTCACCACTTTAAACCCAGGAAAACCAAATTCTCAAACTCTCTATGAATTAGTGTTTCTGTTTCTTTTGTTTAATTCAAACTAACCGAACCTTAGTTCACACAATCTTCTAAAACAATGTTTACGTTTCTCTTCTGTACTTCAAACCCACCCAACCCTATTTCTCACAATCTCGTTGAATTTGACTTTTTGTCTCTGTTCACATGTTCAAACTCTCCAAACCCAAGTTCTGACACTCTCTTCCAATTTGAAACCTACAAAACCATAGTTTAATTAGGGTTTCTTTTGTACATCACTAATTTAACCTCACCAAACCTAATACTCACACTGTGAGTAAGGGTTTTTGTTTCCGTTCACCTGTTCAAATCTACCAGACAATAGTTTTCACAATCTCTTGCGACTCTAAGCCTACAAAACCCCAGTTGAAATCGGGGTTCTGTTTCTCTTCGGCACTTCAAACCCTAATACTCGATATTTATGTGATTTAGGGTTTTTCTTTCTGTTCACCTGTTCAAACCCTAGTTCTCATACGCCATTTCATCTTTAAACCTTACAAAACAATTTTTGAATTACGGTTTGCGTTGTACTTCACCAATTTAAACCCACCAAACCCTAGATCTGACACACTGTGAATTAGGGTTTCTGTTTTGGTTCACCTATTCAAACCTACCAAACAAAAATTCTCACACTCCCTTCCAATTCTAAAAAAAAAACCCAACAGGAAATAGGATTTATGTTTCTCATCACCAATCCAAACCTACCAAACCTTGATTCTCACAACCTCTATGAGTTTGGGGTTTTGTTTTTCTTTACCACTTCAAACCCACGAAAACCAAGTTCTCTAACTCTATCTAAATTCTGGTTTTTGTTTCTCTTCCCAATTTAAACTAACCGAACCCTAGTTCTCACAATCTTTTAGAATTAGAGTTTATGTTTCTCTTCTGCACTTTAAATCCATTAAACCCTAGTTTTCACAATCTCTGTGAGTTAGAATTTTTGTTTCTATTCACCAGTTCAAACCCACCAAACCCTAGTTCTCATACTCAATTCCATCTTTAAACCTTACAAAACCATTGTTGAATTAAGGTTTGCGTTGTACTTCATGAATTTAAACCCAGCAAACCCTAGTTCTCACTCTGTAAATTAGGGTTTTTGTTTCGGTTCACCTCTTCAAACCTACCAAACAATAGTTCTTACACTCTCTTCCAATTTTAAACCCGAAAACCCTAGTGTAAATAGGTTTCTATTTCTCATCACAAATCTAAACCCACGAAACCCTAGTTCTCACACACTCTGTGAATTTTGGTTTTTGTTTCTTTTCACCAATTTAAACCCAGGAAAACCAAATTCTCAAACTCTCTATGAATTAGTGTTTCTGTTTCTTTTGTTTAATTCAAACTAACTGAACCTTAGTTCACACAATCTTCTAAAAAAATGTTTACTTTTCTCTTCTGTACTTCAAACCCACCCAACCCTATTTCTCACAATCTCGTTGAATTAGACTTTTTGTCTCTGTTCACTTGATCAAACTCTCCAAACCCAAGTTCTGACACTCTCTTCCAATTTGAAACCTACAAAACCATAGTTTAATTAGGGTTTCTTTTGTACATCACTAATTTAACCTCACCAAACCTAATACTCACACTGTGACTAAGGGTTTTTGTTTCCGTTCACCTGTTCAAATCTACCAGACAATAGTTTTCACAATCCCTTGCGACTCTAAGCCTAAAAAACCCCAGTTCAAATCGGGGTTCTGTTTCTCTTCGGCACTTCAAACCCTAATACTCGATATTTATGTGATTTAGGGTTTTTGTTTCTGTTCACCTGTTCAAACCCTAGTTCTCATACGCCATTTCATCTTTAAACCTTACAAAACCATTTTTGAATTACGGTTTGCGTTGTACTTCACCAATTTAAACCCACCAAACCCTAGATCTGACACACTGTGAATTAGGGTTTCTGTTTTGGTTCACCTATTCAAACCTACCAAACAACAATTCTCACACTCCCTTCCAATTTTAAAAAAAAAACCCAACAGGAAATAGGATTTATGTTTCTCGTCACCAATCCAAACCTACCAAACCTTGATTCTCACAACCTCTTTGAATTTGGGATTTTGTTTTTCTTCACCACTTCAAACCCACGAAAACCAAGTTCTCTAACTCTCTCTAAATTCTGGTTTCTGTTTCTCTTCCCGATTTAAACTAACCGAACCCTAGTTCTCACAATCTCTTAGAATTAGAGTTTATGTTTCTCTTCTGAACTTTAAATCCATTAAACCCTAGTTTTCACAATCTCTGTGAGTTAGAATATTTGTTTCCATTCACCAGTTCAAACCCACCAAACCCTAGTTCTCATACTCAATTCAATCTTTAAACCTTACAAAACCATTGTTGAATTAGGGTTTGCGTTGTACTTCATGAATTTAAACCCAGCAAACCCTAGTTCTCACTCTGTAAATTAGGGTTTTTGTTTCGGTTCAACTCTTCAAACCTACCAAACAATAGTTCTGACACTCTCTTCCAATTTTAAACCTAAAAACCCTAGTGTAAATAGGTTTCTACTTCTCATCACCAATCTAAACCCACGAAACCCTAGTTCTCACACACTCTGTGAATTTTGGTTTTTGTTTCTTTTCACCACTTTAAACCCAGGAAAACAAAATTCTCAAACTCTCTATGAATTAGTGTTTATGTTTCTTTTGTTTAATTCAAACTAACCGAACCTTAGTTCACACAATCTTCTAAAAAAATGTTTACGTTTCTCTTTTGTACTTCAAACCCACCCAACCCTATTTCTCACAATCTCGTTGGATTAGACTTTTTGTCTCTCTTCACCCGTTCAAACTCTCCAAACCCAAGTTCTGACACTCTCTTCCACTTTGAAACCTACAAAACCATAGTTTAATTAGGGTTTTTTTTGTACATCACTAATTTAACCTCACCAAACCTAATACTCACACTGTGAGTAAGGGTTTTTGTTTCCGTTCATCTGTTCAAATCTACCAGACAATAGTTTTCACAATCCCTTGCGACTCTAAGCCTACAAAACCCCAGTTGAAATCGGGGTTCTGTTTCTCTTCGGTACTTCAAACCCTAATACTCGATATTTATGTGATTTAGGGTTTTTGTTTCTGTTCACCTGTTCAAACCCTAGTTCTCATACGCCATTTCATCTTTAAACCTTACAAAACAATTTTTGAATTACGGTTTGCGTTGTACTTCACCAATTTAAACCCACCAAACCCTAGATCTGACACACTGTGAATTAGGGTTTCTGTTTTGGTTCACCTATTCAAACCTACCAAACAACAATTCTCACACTCCCTTCCAATTCTAAAAAAAAAAACCCAACAGGAAATAGGATTTATGTTTCTCGTCGCCAATCCAAACCTACCAAACCTTGATTCTGACAACCTCTTTGAATTTGGGAATTTGTTTCTATTCACCACTTCAAACCCACGAAAACCAAGTTCTCTAACTCTCTCTAAATTCTGGTTTCGGTTTCTCTACCCAATTTAAACTAACCGAACCCTAGTTCTCACAATCTCTTAGAATTAGAGTTTACGTTTCTCTTCTGCACTTTAAATCCATTAAACCCTAGTTTTCACAATCTCTGTGAGTTAGAATTTTTGTTTCCATTCACCAGTTCAAACCCACCAAACCCTAGTTCTCATACTCAATTCAATCTTTAAACCTTACAAAACCATTGTTGAATTAGGGTTTGCGTTGTACTTCATGAATTTAAACCCAGCAAACCCTAGTTCTCACTCTGTAAATTAGGGTTTTTGTTTCGGTTCACCTCTTCAAACCTACCAAACAATAGTTCTGACACTCTCTTCCAATTTTAAACCTAAAAACCCTAGTGTAAATAGGTTTCTACTTCTCATCACCAATCTAAACCCACGAAACCCTAGTTCTCACACACTCTGTGAATTTTGGTTTTTGTTTCTTTTCACTACTTTAAACCCAGGAAACCAAATTCTCAAACACTCTATGAGCTAGTGTTTCTCTTTCTTTTGTTTAATTCAAACTAACCGAACCTTAGTTCACACAACCTTCCAAAAAAATGTTTACGTTTCTCTTCTGTACTTCAAACCCACCCAACCCTATTTCTCACAATCTCGTTGGATTAGACTTTTTGTCTCTGTTCACCCGTTCAAACTCTCCAAACCCAAGTTCTGACACTCTCTTCCAATTTGAAACCTACAAAACCAAAGTTTAATTAGGGTTTCTTTTGTACATCACTAATTTAACCTCACCAAACCTAATACTCACACTGTGAGTAAGGATTTTTGTTTCAGTTCACCTGTTCAAATCTACCAGACAATAGTTTTCACAATCCCTTGCGACTCTAAGCCTACAAAACCCCAGTTGAAATCGGGGTTCTGTTTCTCTTCGGCACTTCAAACCCTAATACTCGATATTTATGTGATTTAGGGTTTTTGTTTCTGTTCACCTGTTCAAACCCTAATTCTCATACGCCATTTCATCTTTAAACCTTACAAAACCATTTTTGAAATACGGTTTGCGTTGTACTTCACCAATTTAAACCCACCAAACCTTAGATCTGACACACTGTGAATTAGGGTTTCTGTTTTGGTTCACCTATTCAAACCTACCAAACAACAATTCTCCCACTCCCTTCCAATTCTAAAAAAAAAAAACCCAACAAGAAATAGGATTTATGTTTCTCGTCACCAATCCAGACCTTGATTCTCACAACATCTTTGAATTTGGGATTTTGTTTCTCTTCACCACTTCAAACCCACGAAAACCAAGTTCTCTAACTCTCTCTAAATTCTGGTTTCTGTTTCTCTTCCCAATTTAAACTAACCGAACCCTAGTTCTCACAATCTCTTAGAATTACAGTTTATGTTTCTCTTCTGCACTTTAAATCCATTAAACCCTAGTTTTCACAATCTCTGTGAGTTAGAATTTTTGTTTTCATTCACCAGTTCAAACCCACCAATCCCTAGTTCTCATACTCAATTCAATCTTTAAACCTTATAAAACCATTGTTGAATTAGGGTTTGCGTTGTACTTCATGAATTTAAACCCAGCAAACCCTAGTTCTCACTCTGTAAATTAGGGTTTTTGTTTCGGTTCACCTCTTCAAACCTACCAAACAATAGTTCTGACACTCTCTTCCAATTTTAAACCTAAAAACCCTAGTGTAAATAGGTTTCTACTTCTCATCACCAATCTAAACCCACGAAACCCTAGTTCTCACACACTCTGTGAATTTTGGTTTTTGTTTCTTTTCGCCACTTTAAACCCAGGAAAACCAAATTCTCAAACTCTCTATGAATTAGTGTTTATGTTTCTTTTGTTTAATTCAAACTAACCGAACCTTAGTTCACACCATCTTCTAAAAAAATGTTTACGTTTCTCTTCTGTACTTCAAACCCACCCAACCCTATTTCTCACAATCTCGTTGGATTAGACTTTTTGTCTCTCTTCACCCGTTCAAACTCTCCAAACCCAAGTTCTGACACTCTCTTCCAATTTGAAACCTACAAAACCATAGTTTAATTAGGGTTTCTTTTGTACATCACTAATTTAACCTCACCAAACCTAATACTCACACTGTGAGTAAGGGTTTTTGTTTCCGTTCACCTGTTCAAATCTACCAGACAATAGTTTTCACAATCCCTTGCGACTCTAAGCCTACAAAACCCCAGTTGAAATCGGGGTTCTGTTTCTCTTCGGCAGTTCAAACCCTAATACTCGATATTTATGTGATTTAGGGTTTTTGTTTCTGTTCACCTGTTCAAACCCTAGTTCTCATACGCCATTTCATCTTTAAACCATACAAAACCATTTTTGAAATACGGTTTGCGTTGTACTTCACCAATTTAAACCCACCAAAGCCTAGATCTGACACACTGTGAATTAGGGTTTCTGTTTTGGTTCACCTATTCAAACCTACCAAACAACAATTCTCCCACAACCTTCCAATTCTAAAAAAAAAAACCCAACAGGAAATAGGATTTATGTTTCTCGTCACCAATCCAAACCTTGATTCTCACAACATCTTTGAATTTGGTATTTTGTTTCTCTTCACCACTTCAAACCCACGAAAACCAAGTTCTCTAACTCTCTCTAAATTCTGGTTTCTGTTTCTCTTCCCAATTTAAACTAACCGAACCCTAGTTCTCACAATCTCTTAGAATTAGAGTTTATGTTTCTCTTCTGCACTTTAAATCCATTAAACCCTAGTTTTCACAATCTCTGTGAGGTAGAATTTTTGTTTCTATTCACCAGTTCAAACCCACCAAACCCTAGTTCTCATACTCAATTCCATCTTTAAACCTTACAAAACCATTGTTTAATTAGGGTTTCCGTTGTACTTCATGAATTTAAACCCAGCAAAACCTAGTTCTCACTCTGTAAATTAGGGTTTTTGTTTCGGTTCACCTCTTCAAACCTACCAAACAATAGTTCTGACACTCTCTTCCAATTTTAAACCTAAAAACCCTAGTGTAAATAGGTTTTTACTTCTCATCAGCAATCTAGACCCACGAAACCCTAGTTCTCACACACTCTGTGAATTTTGGTTTTTGTTTCTTTTCACCACTTTAAACCCAGGAAAACCAAATTCTCAAACTCTCTATGAGCTAGTGTTTCTGTTTCTTTTGTTTAATTCAAACTAACCGAACCTTAGTTCACACAATCTTCCAAAAAAATGTTTACGTTTCTCTTCTGTACTTCAAACCCACCCAACCCTATTTCTTGCAATCTCGTTGAATTAGACTTTTTGTCTCTGTTCACCTGTTGAAACTCCCCAAACCGAAGTTCTGACACTCTCTTCCAATTTGAAACCTACAAAACCATAGTTTAATTAGGGTTTCTTTTGTACATCACTAATTTAACCTCACCAAACCTAATACTCACACTGTGAGTAAGGGTTTTTGTTTCCGTTCACCTGTTCAAATCTACCAGACAATAGTTTTCACAATCCCTTGCGACTCTAAGCCTACAAAACCCCAGTTGAAATCGGGGTTCTGTTTCTCTTCGGCACTTCAAACCCTAATACTCGATATTTATGTGATTTAGGGTTTTTGTTTCTGTTCACCTGTTCAAACCCTAGTTCTCATACGCCATTTCATCTTTAAACCTTACAAAACCATTTTTGAATTACGGTTTGCGTTGTACTTCACCAATTTAAACCCTGCAAACCCTAGATCTGACACACTGTGAATTAGGGTTTCTGTTTTGGTTCACCTATTTAAACCTACCAAACAACAATTCTCACACTCCCTTCCAATTCTAAAAAAAAAAACCCAACAGGAAATAGGATTTATGTTTCTCGTCACCAATCCAAACCTACCAAACCTTGATTCTCACAACCTCTTTGAATTTGGGATTTTGTTTTTCTTCACCACTTCAAACCCACGAAAACCAAGTTCTCTAACTCTCTCTAAATTCTGGTTTCTGTTTCTCTTCCCTCTTTAAACTAACCGAACCCTAGTTCTCACAATCTCTTAGAATTAGAGTTTATGTTTCTCTTCTGCACTTTAAATCCATTAAACCCTAGTTTTCACAATCTCTGTGAGTTAGAATTTTTGTTTCCATTTACCAGTTCAAACCCACCAAACCCTAGTTCTCATACTCAATTCAATCTTTAAACCTTACAAAACCATTGTTGAATTAGGGTTTGTGTTGTACTTCATGAATTTAAACCCAGCAAACCCTAGTTCTCACTCTGTAAATTAGGGTTTTTGTTTCGGTTCACCTCTTCAAACCTACCAAACAATAGTTCTGACACTCTCTTCCAATTTTAAACCTAAAAACCCTAGTGTAAATAGGTTTCTACTTCTCATCACCAATCTAAACCCACGAAACCCTAGTTCTCAAACACTCTGTGAATTTTGATTTTTGTTTCTTTTCGCCACTTTAAACCCAGGAAAACCAAATTCTCAAACTCTCTATGAATTAGTGTTTATGTTTCTTTTGTTTAATTCAAACTAACTGAACCTTAGTTCACACAATCTTCTAAAAAAATGCTTACGTTTCTCTTCTGTACTTCAAACCCACCCAACCCTATTTCTCACAATCTCGTTGGATTAGACTTTTTGTCTCTCTTCACCCGTTCAAACTCTCCAAACCCAAGTTCTAACACTCTCTTCCAATTTGAAACCTACAAAACCATAGTTTAATTAGGGTTTTTTTTGTACATCACTAATTTAACCTCACCAAACCTAATACTCACACTGTGAGTAAGGGTTTTTGTTTCCGTTCACCTGTTCAAATCTACCAGACAATAGTTTTCACAATCCCTTGCGACTCTAAGCCTACAAAACCCCAGTTGAAATCGGGGTTCTGTTTCTCTTCGGCACTTCAAACCCTAATACTCGATATTTATGTGATTTAGGGTTTTTGTTTCTGTTCACCTGTTCAAACCCTAGTTCTCATACGCCATTTCATCTTTAAACCTTACAAAACCATTTTTGAAATACGGTTTGCGTTGTACTTCACCAATTTAAACCCACCAAACCCTAGATCTGACACACTGTGAATTAGGGTTTCTGTTTTTGTTCACCTATTCAAACCTACCAAACAACAATTCTCCCACTCCCTTCCAATTCTAAAAAAAAAAACCCAACAGGAAATGGGTTTATGTTTCTCGTCACCAATCCAAACCTTGATTCTCACAACCTCTTTGAATTTGGGATTTTGTTTCTCTTCACCACTTCAAACCCACGAAAACCAAGTTCTCTAACTCTCTCTAAATTCTGGTTTCTTTTTCTCTTCCCAATTTAAACTTACCGAACTCTAGTTCTCACAATCTCTTAGAATTAGAGTTTATGTTTCTCTTCAGCACTTTAAATCCATTAAACCCTAGTTTTCACAATCTCTATGAGTTAGAATTTTTGTTTCTATTCACCAGTTCAAACCCACCAAACCCTAGTTCTCATACTCAATTTCATCTTTAAACCTTACAAAACCATTGTTGAATTAGGGTTTCGGTTGTACTTCATGAATTTAAACCCAGCAAACCCTAGTTCTCACTCTGTAAATTAGGGTTTTTGTTTCGGTTCACCTCTTCAATCCTACCAAACAATAGTTCTGACACTCTCTTCCAATTTTAAACCTAAAAACCCTAGTGTAAATAGGTTTCTACTTCTCATCACCAATCTAGACCCACGAAACCCTAGTTCTCACACACTCTGTGAATTTTTGTTTTTGTTTCTTTTCACCACTTTAAACCCAGGAAAACCAAATTCTCAAACTCTCTATGAGCTAGTGTTTCTCTTTCTTTTGTTTAATTCAAACTAACCGAACCTTAGTTCACACAATCTTCCAAAAAAATGTTTACGTTTCTCTTCTGTACTTCAAACCCACCCAACCCTATTTCTCACAATCTCGTTGAATTAGACTTTTTGTCTCTGTTCACCTGTTCAAACTCCCCAAACCCAAGTTCTGACACTCTCTTCCAATTTGAAACCTACAAAACCATAGTTTAATTAGGGTTTCTTTTGTACATCACTAATTTAACCTCACCAAACCTAATACTCACACTGTGAGTAAGGGTTTTTGTTTCCGTTCACCTATTCAAATCTACCAGACAATAGTTTTCACAATCCCTTGCGACTCTAAGCCTACAAAACCCCAGTTGAAATCGGGGTTCTGTTTCTCTTCGGCACTTCAAACCCTAATACTCGATATTTATGTGATTTAGGGTTTTTGTTTCTGTTCACCTGTTCAAACCCTAGTTCTCATACGCCATTTCATCTTTAAACCTTACAAAACCATTTTTGAATTACGGTTTGCGTTGTACTTCACCAATTTAAACCCACCAAACCCTAGATCTGACACACTGTGAATTAGGGTTTCTGTTTTGGTTCACCTATTCAAACCTACCAAACAACAATTCTCACACTCCCTTCCAATTCTAAAAAAAAAAACCCAACAGGAAATAGGATTTATGTTTCTCGTTACCAATCCAAACCTACCAAACCTTGATTCTCACAACCTCTTTGAATTTGGGATTTTGTTTCTCTTCACCACTTCAAACCCACGAAAACCAAGTTCTCTAACTCTCTCTAAATTCTGGTTTCTGTTTCTCTTCCCAATTTAAACTAACCGAACCCTAGTTCTCACAATCTCTTAGAATTAGAATTTATGTTTCTCTTCTCCACTTTAAATCCATTAAACCCTAGTTTTCACAATCTCTGTGAGTTAGAATATTTGTTTCCATTCACCAGTTCAAACCCACCAAACCCTAGTTCTCATACTCAATTCAATCTTTAAACCTTACAAAACCATTGTTGAATTAGGGTTTGCGTTGTACTTCATGAATTTAAACCCAGCAAACCCTAGTTCTCACTCTGTAAATTAGGGTTTTTGTTTCGGTTCACCTCTTCAAACCTACCAAACAATAGTTCTGACACTCTCTTCCAATTTTAAACCTAAAAACCCTAGTGTAAATAGGTTTCTACTTCTCATCACCAATCTAAACCCACGAAACCCTAGTTCTCAAACACTCTGTGAATTTTGGTTTTTGTTTCTTTTCGCCACTTTAAACCCAGGAAAACCAAATTCTCAAACTCTCTATGAATTAGTGTTTATGTTTCTTTTGTTTAATTCAAACTAACCGAACCTTAGTTCACACAATCTTCTAAAAAAATGTTTAAGTTTCTCTTCTGTACTTCAAACCCACCCAACCCTATTTCTCACAATCTCGTTGGATTAGACTTTTTGTCTCTCTTCACCCGTTCAAACTCTCCAAACCCAAGTTCTGACACTCTCTTCCAATTTGAAACCTACAAAACCATAGTTTAATTAGGGTTTTTTTTTGTACATCACTAATTTAACCTCACCATACCTAATACTCACACTGTGAGTAAGGGTTTTTGTTTCCGTTCACCTGTTAAAATGTACCAGACAATAGTTTTCACAATCCCTTGCGACTCTAAGCCTACAAAACCCCAGTTGAAATCGGGGTTCTGTTTCTCTTCGGCACTTCAAACCCTAATACTCGATATTTATGTGATTTAGGGTTTTTGTTTCTGTTCACCTGTTCAAACCCTAGTTCTCATACGCCATTTCATCTTTAAACCTTACAAAACCATTTTTGAAATACGGTTTGCGTTGTACTTCACCAATTTAAACCCACCAAACCATAGATCTGACACACTGTGAATTAGGGTTTCTGTTTTGGATCACCTATTGAAACCTACCAAACAACAATTCTCACACTCCCTTCCAATTCTAAAAAAAAAAACCCAACAGGAAATAGGATTTATGTTTCTCATCACCAATCCAAAGCTACCAAACCTTGATTCTCACAACCTCTTTGAATTTGGGATTTTGTTTCTCTTCACCACTTCAAACCCACGAAAACCAAGTTCTCTAACTCTCTCTAAATTCAGGTTTCTGTTTCTCTTCCCAATTTAAACTAACCGAATCCTAGTTCTCACAATCTCTTAGAATTAGAGTTTATGTTTCTCTTCTGCACTTTAAATCCATTAAACCCTAGTTTTCACAATCTCTGTGAGTAAGAATTTTTGTTTCCATTCACCAGTTCAAACCCACCAAACCCTAGTTCTCATACTCAATTCAATCTTTAAACCTTACAAAACCATTGTTGAATTAGGGTTTGCGTTGTACTTCAGGAATTTAAACCCAGCAAACCCTAGTTCTCACTCTGTAAATTAGGGTTTTTGTTTCGGTTCACCTCTTCAAACCTACCAAACAATAGTTCTGACACTCTCTTCCAATTTTAAACCTAAAAACCCTAGTGTAAATAGGTTTCTACTTCTCATCACCAATCTAAACCCACGAAACCCTAGTTCTCAAACACTCTTTGAATTTTGGTTTTTGTTTCTTCTCGCCACTTTAAACCCAGGAAAACCAAATTCTCAAACTCTCTATGAATTAGTGTTTATGTTTCTTTTGTTTAATTCAAACTAACCGAACCTTAGTTCACACAATCTTCTAAAAAAATGTTTACGTTTCTCTTCTGTACTTCAAACCCACCCAACCCTATTTCTCACAATCTCGTTGGATTAGACTTTTTGTCTCTCTTCACCCGTTCAAACTCTCCAAACCCAAGTTCTGACACTCTCTTCCAATTTGAAACCTACAAAACCATAGTTTAATTAGGGTTTTTTTTGTACATCACTAATTTAACCTCACCAAACCTAATACTCACACTGTGAGTAAGGGTTTTTGTTTCCGTTCACCTATTCAAATCTACCAGACAATAGTTTTCACAATCCCTTGCGACTCTAAGCCTACAAAACCCCAGTTGAAATCGGGGTTCTGTTTCTCTTCGGCACATCAAACCCTAATACTCGATATTTATGTGATTTAGGGTTTTTGTTTCTGTTCACCTGTTCAAACCGTAGTTCTCATACGCCATTTCATCTTTAAACCTTACAAAACCATTTTTGAATTACGGTTTGCGTTGTACTTCACCAATTTAAACCCACCAAACCCTAGATCTGACACACTGTGAATTAGGGTTTCTGTTTTGGTTCACCTATTCAAACCAACCAAACAACCATTCTCACACTCCCTTCCAATTCTAAAAAAAAAACACAACAGGAAATAGGATTTATGTTTCTCGTCACCAATCCAAACCTACCAAACCTTGATTGTCACAACCTCTTTGAATTTGGGATTTTGTTTCTCTTCACCACTTCAAACCCACGAAAACCAAGTTCTCTAACTCTCTCTAAATTATGGTTTCTGTTTCTCTTCCCAATTTAAACTAACCGAGCCCTAGTTCTCACAATCTCTTAGAATTAGAGTTTATGTTTCTCTTCTGCACTTTAAATCCATTAAACCCTAGTTTTCACAATCTCTGTGAGTTAGAATTTTTGTTTCCATTCACCAGTTCAAAACCCACCAAACCCTAGTTCTCATACTCAATTCAATCTTTAAACCTTACAAAACCAATGTTGAATTAGGGTTTGCGTTGTACTTCATGAATTTAAACCCAGCAAACCCTAGTTCTCACTCTGTAAATTAGGGTTTTTGTTTCGGTTCACCTCTTCAAACCTACCAAACAATAGTTCTGACACTCTCTTCCACTTTTAAACCTAAAAACCCTAGTGTAAATAGGTTTCTACTTCTCATCACCAATCTAAACCCACGAAACCCTAGTTCTCAAACACTCTGTGAATTTTGGTTTTTGTTTCTTTTCGCCACTTTAAACCCAGGAAAACCAAATTCTCAAACTCTCTATGAATTAGTGTTTATGTTTCTTTTGTTTAATTCAAACTAACCGAACCTTAGTTCACACAATCTTCTAAAAAAATGTTTACGTTTCTCTTCTGTACTTCAAACCCACCCAACCCAATTTCTCACAATCTCGTTGGATTAGACTTTTTGTCTCTCTTCACCCGTTCAAACTCTCCAAACCCAAGTTCTGACACTCTATTCCAATTTGAAACCTACAAAACCATTGTTTAATTAGGGTTTCTTTTGTACATCACTAATTTAACCTCACCAAACCTAATACTCACACTGTGAGTAAGGGTTTTTGTTTCCGTTCACCTGTTCAAATCTACCAGACAATAGTTTTCACAATCCCTTGCGACTCTAAGCCTACAAAACCCCAGTTGAATTCGGGGTTCTGTTTCTCTTCGGCACTTCAAACCCTAATACTCGATATTTATGTGATTTAGGGTTTTTGTTTCTGTTCACCTGTTCAAACCCTAGTTTTCATACGCCATTTCATCTTTAAACCTTACAAAACCATTTTTGAATTACGGTTTGCGTTGTACTTCACCAATTTAAACCCACCAAACCCTAGATCTGACACACTGTGAATTAGGGTTTCTGTTTTGGTTCACCTATTCAAACCTACCAAACAACCATTCTCACACTCCCTTCCAAATCTAAAAAAAAAAACCCAACAGGAAATAGGATTTATGTTTCTCGTCACCAATCCAAACCTACCAAACCTTGATTCTCACAACCTCTTTGAATTTGGGATTTTGTTTCTCTTCACCACTTCAAACCCACGAAAACCAAGTTCTCTAACTCTCTCTAAATTCTGGTTTCTGTTTCTCTTCCCAATTTAAACTAACCGAACCCTAGTTCTCACAATCTCTTAGAATTAGAGTTTATGATTCTCTTCTCCACTTTAAATCCATTAAACCCTAGTTTTCACAATCTCTGTGAGTTAGAATTTTTGTTTCCATTCACCAGTTCAAACCCACCAAACCCTAGTTCTCATACTCAATTCAATCTTTAAACCTTACAAAACCATTGTTGAATTAGGGTTTGCGTTGTACGTCATGAATTTAAACCCACCAAACCCTAGTTCTCACTCTGAAAATTAGGGTTTTTGTTTCGGTTCACCTCTTCAAACCTACCAAACAATAGTTCTGACACTCTCTTCCAATTTTAAACCTAAAAACCCTGGTGTAAATAGGTTTCTACTTCTCATCACCAATCTAAACCCACGAAACCCTAGTTCACACACACTCTGTGAATTTTGGTTTTTGTTTCTTTTCGCCACTTTAAACCCAGGAAAACCAAATTCTCAAACTCTCTATGAATTAGTGTTTATGTTTCTTTTGTTTAATTCAAACTAACCGAACCTTAGTTCACACAATCTTCTAAAAAAATGTTTACGTTTCTCTTCTGTACTTCAAACCCACCCAACCCTATTTCCCACAATCTCGTTGAATTAGACTTTTTGTCTCTGTTCACCCGTTCAAACTCTCCAAACCCAAGTTCTGACACTCTCTTCCAATTTGAAACCTACAAAACCATAGTTTAATTTGGGTTTCTTTTGTACATCACTAATTTAACCTCACCAAACCTAATACTCACACTGTGAGTAAGGGTTTTTGTTTCCGTTCACCTGTTCAAATCTACCAGACAATAGTTTTCACAATCCCTTGCGACTCTAAGCCTGCAAAACCCCAGTTGATATCGGGGTTCTGTTTCTCTTCGGCACTTCAAACCCTAATACTCGATATTTATGTGATTTAGGGTTTTTGTTTCTGTTCACCTGTTCAAACCCTAGTTCTCATACGCCATTTCATCTTTAAACCTTACAAAACCATTTTTGAAATACGGTTTGCGTTGTACTTCACCAATTTAAACCCACCAAACCTAAGATCTGACACACTGTGAATTAGGGTTTCTGTTTTTGTTCACCTATTCAAACCTACCAAACAACAATTCTCCCACTCCCTTCCAATTCTAAAAAAAAAAACCCAACAGGAAATAGGATTTATGTTTCTCGTCACCAATCCAAACCTTGATTCTCACAACCTCTTTGAATTTGGGATTTTGTTTCTCTTCACCACTTCAAACCCACGAAAACCAAGTTCTCTAACTCTCTCTAAATTCTGGTTTCTGTTTCTCTTCCCAATTTAAACTAACCGAACCCTAGTTCTCACAATCTCTTAGAATTAGAGTTTATGTTTCTCTTCTGCACTTTAAATCCATTAAACCCTAGTTTTCACAATCTCTGTGAGTTAGAATTTTTGTTTCCATTCACCAGTTCAAACCCACCAAACCCTAGTTCTCATACTCAATTCAATCTTTATACCTTACAAAACCATTGTTGAATTAGGGTTTGCGTTGTACGTCATGAATTTAAACCCACCAAACCCTAGTTCTCACTCTGTAAATTAGGGTTTTTGTTTCGGTTCACCTTTTCAAACCTACCAAACAATAGTTCTGACCCTCTCTTCCAATTTTAAACCTAAAAACCCTAGTGTAAATAGGTTTCTACTTCGCATCACCAATCTAAACCCACGAAACCCTAGTTCTCACACACTCTGTGAATTTTGGTTTTTGTTTCTTTTCACCACTTTATACCCAGGAAACCAAATTCTCAAACTCTCTATGAGCTAGTGTTTCTATTTCTTTTGTTTAATTCAAACTAACCGAACCTTAGTTCACACAATCTTCTAAAACAATGTTTACGTTTCTCTTCTGTACTTCAAACCCACCCAACCCTATTTCTCACAATCTCGTTGAATTTGACTTTTTGTCTCTGTTCACATGTTCAAACTCTCCAAACCCAAGTTCTGACACTGTCTTCCAATTTGAAACCTACAAAACCATAGTTTAATTAGGGTTTCTTTTGTACATCACTAATTTAACCTCACCAAACCTAATACTCACACTGTGAGTAAGGGTTTTTGTTTCCGTTCACCTGTTCAAATCTACCAGACAATAGTTTTCACAATCCCTTGCGACTCTAAGCCTACAAAACCCCAGTTGAAATCGGGGTTCTGTTTCTCTTCGGCACTTCAAACCCTAATACTCGATATTTATGTGATTTAGGGTTTTTGTTTCTGTTCACCTGTTCAAACCCTAGTTCTGATACGCCATTTCATCTTTAAACCTTACAAAACAATTTTTGAATTACGGTTTGCGTTGTACTTCACCAATTTAATCCCACCAAACCCTAGATCTGATACACTGTGAATTATGGTTTCTGTTTTGGTTCACCTATTCAAACCTACCAAACAACAATTCTCACACTCCCTTCCAATTCTAAAAAAAAAACCCAACAGGAAATAGGATTTATGTTTCTCGTCACCAATCCAAACATACCAAACCCTGATTCTCACAACCTCTTTGAATTTGGGGTTTTGTTTCTCTACACCGCTTCAAACCCACGAAAACCAAGTTCTCTAACTCTCTCTAAATTCTGGTTTCTGTTTCTCTTCCCAATTTAAACTAACCGAACCCTAGTTCTAACAATCTCTTAGAATTAGAGTTTATGTTTCTCTTCTGCCCTTTAAATCCATTAAACCCTAGTTTTCACAATCTCTGTGAGTTAGAATTTTTGTTTCTATTCACCAGTTCAAACCCATCAAACCCTAGTTCTCATACTCAATTCCATCTTTAAACCTTACAAAACCATTGTTGAATTAGGGTTTGCGTTGTACTTCAGGAATTTAAACCCAGCAAATCCTAGTCCTCACTCTGTAAATTAGGGTTTTTGTTTCGGTTCACCTCTTCAAACCTACCAAACAATAGTTCTGACACTCTCTTCCAATTTTAAACCTAAAAACCCTAGTGTAAATAGGTTTCTACTTCTCATCACCAATCTATACCCACGAAACCCTAGTTCTCACACACTCTGTGAATTTTGGTTTTTGTTTCTTTTCACCACTTTAAACCCAGGAAAACCAAATTCTCAAACTCTCTATGAGCTAGTGTTTCTGTTTCTTTTGTTTAATTCAAACTAACCGAACCTTAGTTCACACAATCTTCCAAAAAAATGTTTACGTTTCTCTTCTGTACTTCAAACCTACCCAACCCTATTTCTCACAATCTCGTTGAATTAGACTTTTTGTCTTTGTTCACCTGTTCAAACTCTCCAAACCAAAGTTCTGACACTCTCTTCCAATTTGAAACCTACAAAACCATAGTTTAATTAGGGTTTCTTTTGTACATCACTAATTTAACCTCACCAAACCTAATACTCACACTGTGACTAAGGGTTTATGTTTCCGTTCACCTGTTCAAATCTGCCAGACTGTAGTTTTCAGAATCACTTGCGACTCTAAGCCTACAAAACCCCAGTTGAAATCGGGGTTCTCTTTCTCTTCGCCACTTCAAACCCTAATACTCGATATTTATGTGATTTAGGGTTTTTGTTTCTGTTCACCTCTTCAAACCCTAGTTCTCATACGCCATTTCATCTTTAAACCTTACAAAACAATTTTTGAATTACGGTTTGCGTTGTACTTCACCAATTTAAACCCACCAAACCCTAGATCTGACACACTGTGAATTAGGGTTTCTGTTTTGGTTCACCTATTCAAACCTACCAAACAACAATTCTCACACTCCCTTCCAATTCTAAAAAAAAAACCCAACAGGAAATAGGATTTATGTTTCTCGTCACCAATCCAAACCTACCAAACCCTGATTCTCACAACCTCTTTGAATTTGGGGTTTTGTTTCTCTTCACCGCTTCAAACCCACGAAAACCAAGTTCTCTAACTCTCTCTAAATTCTGGTTTTTGTTTCTCTTCCCAATTTAAACTAACCGAACCCTAGTTCTCACAATCTCTTAGAATTAGAGTTTATGTTTCTCTTCTACACTTTAAATCCATTAAACCCTAGTTTTCACAATGTCTGTGAGTTAGAATTTTTGTTTCTATTCACCAGTTCAAACCCACCAAACCCTAGTTCTCATACTCAATTCCATCTTTAAACCTTACAAAACCATTGTTGAATTAGGGTTTGCGTTGTACTTCACCAATTTAATCCCAGCAAACCCAAGTTCTCACTCTGTAAATTAGGGTTTTTGTTTCGGTTCACCTCTTCAAACCTACCAAACAATAGTTCTGACACTCTCTTCCAATTTTAAACCTAAAAACCCTAGTGTAAATAGGTTTCTACTTCTCATCACCAATCTAAACCCACGAAACCCTAGTTCTCACACACTCTGTGAATTTTGGTTTTTGTTTCTTTTCACCACTTTAAACCCAGGAAAACCAAATTCTCAAACTCTCTATGAATTAGTGTTTCTGTTTCTTTTGTTTAATTCAAACTAACCGAACCTTAGTTCACACAATCTTCTGAAAAAATGTTTACGTTTCTCTTCTGTACTTCAAACCCACCCAACCCTATTTCTCACAATCTCGTTGAATTAGACTTTTTGTCTCTGTTCACCTGTTCAAACTCTCCAAACCCAAGTTCTGACACTCTCTTCCAATTTGAAACCTACAAAACCATAGTTTAATTAGGGTTTCTTTTGTACATCACTAATTTAACCTCACCAAACCTAATACTCACACTGTGACTAAGGGTTTATGTTTCCGTTCACCTGTTCAAATCTGCCAGACTGTAGTTTTCAGAATCACTTGCGACTCTAAGCCTACAAAACCCCAGTTGAAATCGGGGTTCTCTTTCTCTTCGCCACTTCAAACCCTAATACTCGATATTTATGTGATTTAGGGTTTTTGTTTCTGTTCACCTCTTCAAACCCTAGTTCTCATTCGCCATTTCATCTTTAAACCTTACAAAACAATTTTTGAATTACGGTTTGCGTTGTACTTCACCAATTTAAACCCACCACACCCTAGATCTGACACACTGTGAATTAGGGTTTCTGTTTTGGTTCACCTATTCAAACCTACCAAACAACAATTCTCACACTCCCTTCCAATTCTAAAAAAAAAACCCAACAGGAAATAGGATTTATGTTTCTCGTCACCAATCCAAACCTACCAAACCCTGATTCTCACAACCTCTTTGAATTTGGGGTTTTGTTTCTCTTCACCGCTTCAAACCCACGAAAACCAAGTTCTCTAACTCTCTCTAAATTCTGGTTTTTGTTTCTCTTCCCAATTTAAACTAACCGATCCCTAGTTCTCACAATCTCTTAGAATTTGAGTTTATGTTTCTCTTCTGCACTTTAAATCCATTAAACCCTAGTTTTCACAATGTCTGTGAGTTAGAATTTTTGTTTCTATTCACCAGTTCAAACCCACCAAACCCTAGTTCTCATACTCAATTCCATCTTTAAACCTTACAAAACCATTGTTAAATTAGGGTTTGCGTTGTACTTCACCAATTTAATCCCAGCAAACCCGAGTTCTCACTCTGTAAATTAGGGTTTTTGTTTCGGTTCACCTCTTCAAACCTACCAAACAATAGTTCTGACACTCTCTTCCAATTTTAAACCTAAAAACCCTAGTGTAAATAGGTTTCTACTTCTCATCACCAATCTATACCCACGAAACCCTAGTTCTCACACACTCTGTGAATTTTGGTTTTTGTTTCTTTTCACCACTTTAAACCCAGGAAAACCAAATTCTCAAACTCTCTATGAATTAGTGTTTCTGTTTCTTTTGTATAATTCAAACTAACCGAACCTTAGTTCACACAATCTTCTGAAAAAATGTTTACGTTTCTCTTCTGTACTTCAAACCCACCCAACCCTATTTCTCACAATCTCGTTGAATTAGACTTTTTGTCTCTGTTCACCTGTTCAAACTCTTCAAACCCAAGTTCTGACACTCTCTTCCAATTCAAAACCTACAAAACCATAGTTTAATTAGGGTTTCTTTTGTACATCACTAATTTAACCTCACCAAACCTAATACTCACACTGTGACTAAGCGTTTTTGTTTCCGTTCACCTGTTCAAATCTTCCAGACAGTAGTTTTCACAATCCCTTGCGACTCTAAGCCTGCAAAACCCCAGTTGAAATCGGGGTTCTGTTTCTCTTCGGCACTTCAAACCCTAATACTCGATATTTATGTGATTTAGGGTTTTTGTTTCTGTTCACCTCTTCAAACCCTAGTTCTCATACGCCATTTCATCTTTAAACCTTACAAAACAATTTTTGAATTACGGTTTGCGTTGTACTTCACCAATTTAAACCCACCAAACCCTAGATCTGACACACTGTGAATTAGGGTTTCTGTTTTGGTTCACCTATTCAAACCTACCAAACAACAATTCTCACACTCCCTTCCAATTCTAAAAAAAAAACCCAACAGGAAATAGGATTTATGTTTCTCGTCACCAATCCAAACCTACCAAACCCTGATTCTCACAACCTCTTTGAATTTGGGGTTTTGTTTCTCTACACCGCTTCAAACCCACGAAAACCAAGTTCTCTAACTCTCTCTAAATTCTGGTTTTTGTTTCTCTTCCCAATTTAAACTAACCGAACGCTAGTTCTCACAATCTCTTAGAATTAGAGTTTATGTTTCTCTTCTGCACTTTAAATCCATTAAACCCTAGTTTTCACAATGTCTGTGAGTTAGAATTTTTGTTTCTATTCACCAGTTCAAACCCACCAAACCCTAGTTCTAATACTCAATTCCATCTTTTAACCTTACAAAACCATTGTTGAATTAGGGTTTGCGTTGTACTTCACCAATTTTATCCCAGCAAACCCGAATTCTCACTCTGTAAATTAGGGTTTTTGTTTCGGTTCACCTCTTCAAACCTACCAAACAATAGTTCTGACACTCTCTTCCAATTTTAAACCTAAAAACCCTAGTGTAAATAGGTTTCTACTTCTCATCACCAATCTACACCCACGAAACCCTAGTTCTCACACACTCTTTGAATTTTGGTTTTTGTTTCTTTTCACCACTTTAAACCCAGGAAAACCAAATTCTCAAACTCTCTATGAATTAGTGTTTCTGTTTCTTTTGTTTAATTCAAACTAACCGAACCTTAGTTCACACAATCTTCTGAAAAAATGTTTACGTTTCTCTTCTGTACTTCAAACCCACCCAACCCTATTTCTCACAATCTCGTTGAATTAGACTTTCTGTCTCTGTTCACCTGTTCAAACTCTCCAAACCCAAGTTCTGACACTCTCTTCCAATTTGAAACCTACAAAACCATAGTTTAATTAGGGTTTCTTTTGTACATCACTAATTTAACCTCACCAAACCTAATACTCACACTGTGAGTAAGGGTTTTTGTTTCCGTTCACCTGTTCAAATCTACCAGACAGTAGTTTTCACAATCCCTTGCGACTCTAAGCCTACAAAACCCCAGTTGAAATCGGGGTTCTGTTTCTCTTCGGCACTTCAAACCCAAATACTCGATATTCATGTGATTTATGGTTTTTGTTACTGTTCACCTGTTCAAACCCAAGTTCTCATACGTCATTTCATCTTTAAACCTTACAAAACCATTTTTGAATTACGGTTTGCGTTGTACTTCACCAATTTAAACCCACCAAACCCTAGATCTGACACACTGTGAATTAGGGTTTCTGTTTTGGTTCACCTATTCAAACCTACCAAACAACAATTCTCACACTCCCTTCCAATTCTAAGAAAAAATACCCAACAGGAAATAGGATTTATGTTTCTCGTCACCAATCCAAACCTACCAAACCCTGATTCTCACAACCTCTTTGAATTTGGGGTTTTGTTTCTCTTCACCGCTTCAAACCCACGAAAACCAAGTTCTCTAACTCTCTCTAAATTCTGGTTTTTGTTTCTCTTCCCAATTTAAACTAACCGAACCCTAGTTCTCACAAGCTCTTAGAATTAGAGTTTATGTCACTCTTCTGCACTTCAAATCCATTAAACCCTAGTTATCACAATCTCTGTGAGTTAGAATTTTTGTTTCTATTCACCAGTTCAAACCCACCAAACCCTAGTTCTCATACTCAATTCCATCTTTAAACCTTACAAAACCATTGTTGAATTAGGGTTTGCGTTGTACTTCACCAATTTAATCCCAGCAAACCCGAGTTCTCACTCTGTAAATTAGGGTTTTTGTTTCGGTTCACCTCTTCAAACCTACCAAACAATAGTTCTGACACTCTCTTCCAATTTTAAACCTAAAAACCCTAGTGTAAATAGGTTTCTACTTCTCATCACCAATCAAAACCCACGAAACCCTAGTTCTCACACACTCTGTGAATTTTGGTTTTTGTTTCTTTTCACCACTTTAAACCCAGGAAAACCAAATTCTCAAACTCTCTATGAATTAGTGTTTCTGTTTCTTTTGTTTAATTCAAACTAACCGAACCTTAGTTCACACAATCTTCTCAAAAAAATGTTTACGTTTCTCTTCTGTACTTCAAACCCACCCAACCCTATTTCTCACAATCTCGTTGAATTAGACTTTCTGTCTCTGTTCACCTGTTCAAACTCTCCAAACCCAAGTTCTGACACTCTCTTCCAATTTGAAACCTACAAAACCATAGTTTAATTAGGGTTTCTTTTGTACATCACTAATTTAACCTCACCAAACCTAATACTCACACTGTGACTAAGGGTTTTTGTTTCCGTTCACCTGTTCAAATCTACCAGACAGTAGTTTTCACAATCCCTTGCGACTCTAAGCCTACAAAACCCCAGTTGAAATCGGGGTTCTGTTTCTCTTCGGCACTTCAAACCCAAATACTCGATATTCATGTGATTTATGGTTTTTGTTTCTGTTCACCTGTTCAAACCCAAGTTCTCATACGTCATTTCATCTTTAAACCTTACAAAACCATTTTTGAATTACGGTTTGCGTTGTACTTCACCAATTTAAACCCACCAAACCCTAGATCTGACACACTGTGAATTAGGGTTTCTGTTTTGGTTCACCTATTCAAACCTACCAAACAACAATTCTCACACTCCCTTCCAATTCTCAAAAAAAAAAACCCAACAGGAAATAGGATTTATGTTTCTCGTCACCAATCCAAACCTACCAAACCCTGATTCTCCCTACCTCTTTGAATTTGGGGTTTTGTTTCTCTTCACCGCTTCAAACCCACGAAAACCAAGTTCTCTAACTCTCTCTAAATTCTGGTTTTTGTTTCTCTTCCCAATTTAAACTAACCGAACCCTAGTTCTCACAAGCTCTTAGAATTAGAGTTTATGTCACTCTTCTGCACTTTAAATCCATTAAACCCTAGTTTTCACAATCTCTGTGAGTTAGAATTTTTGTTTCTATTCACCAGTTCAAACCCACCAAACCCTAGTTCTCATACTCAATTCCATCTTTAAACCTTACAAAACCATTGTTGAATTAGGGTTTGCGTTGTTCTTCACCAATTTAATCCCAGCAAACCCGAGTTCTCACTGTGGAAATTAGGGTTTTTGTTTCGGTTCATCTCTTCAAACCTACCAAACAATAGTTCTGACACTCTCTTCCAATTTTAAACCTAAAAACCCTAGTGTAAATAGGTTTCTACTTCTCATCACCAATCTAAACCCACGAAACCCTAGTTCTCACACACTCTGTGAATTTTGGTTTTTGTTTCTTTTCACCACTTTAAACCCAGGAAAACCAAATTCTCAAACTCTCTATGAATTAGTGTTTCTGTTTCTTTTGTTTAATTCAAACTAACCGAACCTTAGTTCACACAATCTTCTGAAAAAATGTTTACGTTTCTCTTCTGTACTTCAAACCCACCCAACCCTATTTCTCACAATCTCGTTGAATTAGACTTTTTGTCTCTGTTCTCCTGTTCAAACTCTTCAAACCCAAGTTCTGACACTCTCTTCCAATTCAAAACCTACAAAACCATAGTTTAATTAGGGTTTCTTTTGTACATCACTAATTTAACCTCACCAAACCTAATACTCACACTGTGACTAAGGGTTTTTGTTTCCGTTCACCTGTTCAAATCTACCAGACAGTAGTTTTCACAATCCCTTGCGACTCTAAGCCTACAAAACCCCAGTTGAAATCGGGGTTCTGTTTCTCTTCGGCACTTCAAACCCAAATACTCGATATTCATGTGATTTATGGTTTTTGTTTCTGTTCACCTGTTCAAACCCAAGTTCTCATACGTCATTTCATCTTTAAACCTTACAAAACCATTTTTGAATTACGGTTTGCGTTGTACTTCACCAATTTAAACCCACCAAACCCTAGATCTGACACACTGTGAATTAGGGTTTCTGTTTTGGTTCACCTATTCAAACCTACCAAACAACAATTCTCACACTCCCTTCCAATTCTCAAAAAAAAAACCCAACAGGAAATAGGATTTATGTTTCTCGTCACCAATCCAAACCTACCAAACCCTGATTCTCCCTACCTCTTTGAATTTGGGGTTTTGTTTCTCTTCACCGCTTCAAACCCACGAAAACCAAGTTCTCTAACTCTCTCTAAATTCTGGTTTTTGTTTCTCTTCCCAATTTAAACTAACCGAACCCTAGTTCTCACAAGCTCTCAGAATTAGAGTTTATGTCACTCTTCTGCACTTTAAATCCATTAAACCCTAGTTTTCACAATCTCTGTGAGTTAGAATTTTTGTTTCTATTCACCAGTTCAAACCCACCAAACCCTAGTTCTCATACTCAATTCCATCTTTTAACCTTACAAAACCATTGTTGAATTAGGGTTTGCGTTGTACTTCACCAATTTAATCCCAGCAAACCCGAGTTCTCACTGTGTAAATTAGGGTTTTTGTTTCGGTTCATCTCTTCAAACCTACCAAACAATAGTTCTGACACTCTCTTCCAATTTTAAACCCAAAAACCCTAGTAAAAATAGGTTTCTATTTCTCATCACCAATCAAAACCCACGAAACCCTAGTTCTCACACACTCTGTGAATTTTGGATTTTGTTTCTTTTCACCACTTTAAACCCAGGAAAACCAAATTCTCAAACTCTCTATGAATCAGTGTTTCTGTTTCTTTTGTTTAATTCAAACTAACCGAACATTAGTTCACACAATCTTCTCAAAAAAATGTTTACGTTTCTTTTCTGTACTTCAAACCCACCCAACCCTATTTCTCACAATCTCGTTGAATTAGACTTTTTGTCTCTGTTCACCTGTTCAAACTCTCCAAACCCAAGTTCTGACACTCTTTTCCAATTTTTAACCTACAAAACCATAGTTTAATTAGGGTTTCTTTTGTACATCACTAATTTAACCTCACCAAACCTAATACTCACACTGTGAGTAAGGGTTTTTGTTTCCGTTCACCTGTTCAAATCTACCAGACAATATTTTTCACAATCCCTTGCGACTCTAAGCCTACAAAACCCCAGTTGAAATCGGGGTTCTGTTTCTCTTCGGCACTTCAAACCCTAATCCTCGATATTTATGTGATTTAGGGTTTTTGTTTTTGTTCACCTATTCAAACCCTAGTTCTCATACGCCATTTCATCTTTAAACCTTACAAAACCATTTTTGAATTACGGTTTGCGTTGTACTTCACCAATTTAAACCCACCAAACCCTAGATCTGACACACTGTGAATTAGGGTTTCTGTTTTGGTTCACCTATTCAAACCTACCAAACAACAATTCTCACACTCCCTTCCATTTCTAAAAAAAAAACCCAACAGGAAATAGGATTTATGTTTCTCGTCACCAATCCAAACCTACCAAACCCTGATTCTCACAACCTCTTTGAATTTGGGGTTTTGTTTCTCTACACCGCTTCAAACCCACGAAAACCAAGTTCTCTAACTCTCTCTAAATTCTGGTTTTTGTTTCTCTTCCCAATTTAAACTAACCGAACCCTAGTTCTCACAATCTCTTAGAATTAGAGTTTATTTTTCTCTTCTGCACTTTAAATCCATTAAACCCTAGTTTTCACAATGTCTGTGAGTTAGAATTTTTGTTTCTATTCACCAGTTCAAACCCACCAAACCCTAGTTCTCATACTCAATTCCATCTTTTAACCTTACAAAACCATTGTTGAATTAGGGTTTGCGTTGTACTTCACCAATTTTATCCCAGCAAACCCGAATTCTCACTCTGTAAATTAGGGTTTTTGTTTCGGTTCACCTCTTCAAACCTACCAAACAATAGTTCTGACACTCTCTTCCAATTTTAAACCTAAAAACCCTAGTGTAAATAGGTTTCTACTTCTCATCACCAATCTACACCCACGAAACCCTAGTTCTCACACACTCTGTGAATTTTGGTTTTTGTTTCTTTTCACCACTTTAAACCCAGGAAAACCAAATTCTCAAACTCTCTATGAATTAGTGTTTCTGTTTCTTTTGTTTAATTCAAACTAACCGAACCTTAGTTCACACAATCTTCTCAAAAAAATGTTTACGTTTCTCTTCTGTACTTCAAACCCACCCAACCCTATTTCTCACAATCTCGTTGAATTAGACTTTCTGTCTCTGTTCACCTGTTCAAACTCCCCAAACCCAAGTTCTGACACTCTCTTCCAATTTGAAACCTACAAAACCATAGTTTAATTAGGGTTTCTTTTGTACATCACTAATTTAACCTCACCAAACCTAATACTCACACTGTGACTAAGGGTTTTTGTTTCCGTTCACCTGTTCAAATCTACCAGACAGTAGTTTTCACAATCCCTTGCGACTCTAAGCCTACAAAACCCCAGTTGAAATCGGGGTTCTGTTTCTCTTCGGCACTTCAAACCCTAATACTCGATATTCATGTGATTTAGGGTTTTTGTTTCTGTTCACCTGTTCAAACCCAAGTTCTCATACGTCATTTCATCTTTAAACCTTACAAAACCATTTTTGAATTACGGTTTGCGTTGTACTTCACCAATTTAAACCCACCAAACCCTAGATCTGACACACTGTGAATTAGGGTTTCTGTTTTGGTTCACCTATTCAAACCTACCAAACAACAATTCTCACACTCCCTTCCAATTCTAAAAAAAAACCCAACAGGAAATAGGATTTATGTTTCTCGTCACCAATCCAAACCTACCAAACCCTGATTCTCACAACCTCTTTGAATTTGGGGTTTTGTTTCTCTACACCGCTTCAAACCCACGAAAACCAAGGTCTCTAACTCTCTCTAAATTCTTGTTTTTGTTTCTCTTCCCAATTTAAACTAACCGAACCCTAGTTCTCACAAGCTCTTAGAATTAGAGTTTATGTCACTCTTCTGCACTTTAAATCCATTAAACCCTAGTTTTCACAATCTCTGTGAGTTAGAATTTTTGTGTCTATTCACCAGTTCAAACCCACCAAACCCTAGTTCTCATACTCAATTCCATCTTTAAACCTTACAAAACCATTGTTGAATTAGGGTTTGCGTTGTACTTCACCAATTTAATCCCAGCAAACCCGAGTTCTCACTGTGTAAATTAGGGTTTTTGTTTCGGTTCATCTCTTCAAACCTACCAAACAATAGTTCTGACACTCTCTTCCAATTTTAAACCCAAAAACCCTAGTAAAAATAGGTTTCTATTTCTCATCACCAATCTAAACCCACGAAACCCTAGTTCTCACACACTCTGTGAATTTTGGATTTTGTTTCTTTTCACCACTTTAAACCCAGGAAAACCAAATTCTCAAACTCTCTATGAATCAGTGTTTCTGTTTCTTTTGTTTAATTCAAACTAACCGAACCTTAGTTCACACAATCTTCTCAAAAAAATGTTTACGTTTCTTTTCTGTACTTCAAACCCACCCAACCCTATTTCTCACAATCTCGTTGAATTAGACTTTTTGTCTCTGTTCACCTGTTCAAACTCTCCAAACCCAAGTTCTGACACTCTTTTCCAATTTTTAACCTACAAAACCATAGTTTAATTAGGGTTTCTTTTGTACATCACTAATTTAACCTCACCAAACCTAATACTCACACTGTGAGTAAGGGTTTTTGTTTCCGTTCACCTGTTCAAATCTACCAGACAATATTTTTCACAATCCCTTGCGACTCTAAGCCTACAAAACCCCAGTTGAAATCGGGGTTCTGTTTCTCTTCGGCACTTCAAACCCTAATCCTCGATATTTATGTGATTTAGGGTTTTTGTTTTTGTTCACCTATTCAAACCCTAGTTCTCATACGCCATTTCATCTTTAAACCTTACAAAACCATTTTTGAATTACGGTTTGCGTTGTACTTCACCAATTTAAACCCACCAAACCCTAGATCTGACACACTGTGAATTAGGGTTTCTGTTTTGGTTCACCTATTCAAACCTACCAAACAACAATTCTCACACTCCCTTCCAATTCTAAGAAAAAATACCCAACAGGAAATAGGATTTATGTTTCTCGTCACCAATCCAAACCTACCAAACCCTGATTCTCCCAACCTCTTTGAATTTGGGGTTTTGTTTCTCTTCACCGCTTCAAAGCCACGAAAACCAAGTTCTCTAACTCTCTCTAAATTCTGGTTTTTGTTTCTCTTCCCAATTTAAACTAACCGAACCCTAGTTCTCACAAGCTCTTAGAATTAGAGTTTATGTCACTCTTCTGCACTTCAAATCCATTAAACCCTAGTTTTCACAATCTCTGTGAGTTAGAATTTTTGTTTCTATTCACCAGTTCAAACCCACCAAACCCTAGTTCTCATACTCAATTCCATCTTTAAACCTTACAAAACCATTGTTGAATTAGGGTTTGCGTTGTACTTCACCAATTTAATCCCAGCAAACCCGAGTTCTCACTCTGTAAATTAGGGTTTTTGTTTCGGTTCACCTCTTCAAACCTACCAAACAATAGTTCTGACACTCTCTTCCAATTTTAAACCTAAAAACCCTAGTGTAAATAGGTTTCTACTTCTCATCACCAATCAAAACCCACGAAACCCTAGTTCTCACACACTCTGTGAATTTTGGTTTTTGTTTCTTTTCACCACTTTAAACCCAGGAAAACCAAATTCTCAAACTCTCTATGAATTAGTGTTTCTGTTTCTTTTGTTTAATTCAAACTAACCGAACCTTAGTTCACACAATCTTCTGAAAAAATGTTTACGTTTCTCTTCTGTACTTCAAACCCACCCAACCCTATTTCTCACAATCTCGTTGAATTAGACTTTTTGTCTCTGTTCACCTGTTCAAACTCTCCAAACCCAAGTTCTGACACTCTTTTCCAATTTTTAACCTACAAAACCATAGTTTAATTAGGGTTTCTTTTGTACATCACTAATTTAACCTCACCAAACCTAATACTCACATTGTGAGTAAGGGTTTTTGTTTCCGTTCACCTGTTCAAATCTACCAGACAATTGTTTTCACAATCCCTTGCGACTCTAAGCCTACAAAACCCCAGTTGAAATCGGGGTTCTGTTTCTCTTCGGCACTTCAAACCCTAATACTCGATATTCATGTGATTTAGGGTTTTTGTTTCTGTTCACCTGTTCAAACCCAAGTTCTCATACGTCATTTCATCTTTAAACCTTACAAAACCATTTTTGAATTACGGTTTGCGTTGTACTTCACCAATTTAAACCCACCAAACCCTAGATCTGACACACTGTGAATTAGGGTTTCTGTTTTGGTTCACCTATTCAAACCTACCAAACAACAATTCTCACACTCCCTTCCAATTCTAAGAAAAAATACCCAACAGGAAATAGGATTTATGTTTCTCGTCACCAATCCAAACCTACCAAACCCTGATTCTCCCAACCTCTTTGAATTTGGGGTTTTGTTTCTCTTCACCGCTTCAAACCCACGAAAACCAAGTTCTCTAACTCTCTCTAAATTCTGGTTTTTGTTTCTCTTCCCAATTTAAACTAACCGAACCCTAGTTCTCACAAGCTCTTAGAATTAGAGTTTATGTCACTCTTCTGCACTTCAAATCCATTAAACCCTAGTTTTCACAATCTCTGTGAGTTAGAATTTTTGTTTCTATTCACCAGTTCAAACCCACCAAACCCTAGTTCTCATACTCAATTCCATCTTTAAACCTTACAAAACCATTGTTGAATTAGGGTTTGCGTTGTACTTCACCAATTTAATCCCAGCAAACCCGAGTTCTCACTCTGTAAATTAGGGTTTTTGTTTCGGTTCATCTCTTCAAACCTACCAAACAATAGTTCTGACACTCTCTTCCAATTTTAAACCCAAAACCCTAGTGAAAATAGGTTTCTATTTCTCATCACCAATCTAAACCCACGAAACCCTAGTTCTCACACACTCTGTGAATTTTGGATTTTGTTTCTTTTCACCACTTTAAACCCTGGAAAACCAAATTCTCAAACTCTCTATGAATTAGTGTTTCTGTTTCTTTTGTTTAATTCAAACTAACCGAACCTTAGTTCACACAATCTTCTGAAAAAATGTTTACGTTTCTCTTCTGTACTTCAAACCCACCCAACCCTATTTCTCACAATCTCGTTGAATTAGACTTTTTGTCTCTGTTCACCTGTTCAAACTCTCCAAACCCAAGTTCTGACACTCTCTTCCAATTTGAAACCTACAAAACCATAGTTTAATTAGGGTTTCTTTTGTACATCACTAATTTAACCTCACCAAACCTAATACTAACACTGTGAGTAAGGGTTTTTGTTTCCGTTCACCTTTAAAATCTACAAGACAATAGTTTTCACAATCCCTTGCGACTCTAAGCCTACGAAACCCCAAATGAAATCGGGGTTCTGTTTCTCTTCGGCACTTCAAACCCTAATACTCGATATTCATGTGATTTAGGGTTTTTGTTTCTGTTCACCTCTTCAAACCCTAGTTCTCATACGCAATTTCATCTTTAAACCTTACAAAACCATTTTTGAATTACGGTTTGCGTTGTACTTCACCAATTTAAACCCACCAAACCCTAGATCTGACACACTGTGAATTAGGGTTTCTGTTTTGGTTCACCTATTCAAACCTACCAAACAACAATTCTCACACTCCCTTCCAATTCTAAGAAAAAAAACCCAACAGGAAATAGATTTATGTTTCTCATCACCAATCCAAACCTACCAAACCCTGATTCTCACAACCTCTTTGAATTTGGGATTTTGTTTCTCTTCACCGCTTCAAACCCACGAAAACCAAGTTCTCTAACTCTCTCTAAATTCTGGTTTTTGTTTCTCTTCCCAATTTAAACTAACCGAACCCTAGTTCTCACAAGCTCTTAGAATTAGAGTTTATGTCACTCTTCTGCACATTAAATCCATTAAACCCTAGTTTTCACAATCACTGTGAGTTAGAATTTTTGTTTCTATTTACCAGTTCAAACCCACCAAACCCTAGTTCTCATACTCAATTCCATCTTTAAACCTTACAAAACCATTGTTGAACTAGGGTTTGCGTTGTACTTCACCAATTTAATCCCAGCAAACCCGAATTCTCACTGTGTGAATTAGGGTTTTTGTTTCGGTTCATCTCTTCAAACCTACCAAACAATAGTTCTGACATTCTCTTCCAATTTTAAACCCAAAAACCCTAGTGAAAATAGGTTTCTATTTCTCATCACCAATCTAAACCCACGAAACCCTAGTTCTCACACACTCTGTGAATTTTGGATTTTGTTTCTTTTCACCACTTTAAACCCAGGAAAACCAAATTCTCAAACTCTCTATGAATCAGTGTTTCTGTTTCTTTTGTTTAATTCAAACTAACCGAACCTTAGTTCACACAATCTTCTGAAAAAATGTTTACGTTTCTCTTCTGTACTTCAAACCCACCCAACCCTATTTCTCACAATCTCGTTGAATTAGACTTTTTGTCTCTGTTCACCTGTTCAAACTCTCCAAACCCAAGTTCTGACACTCTCTTCCAATTGCAAACCTACAAAACCATAGTTTAATTAGGGTTTCTTTTGTACATCACTAATTTAACTTCACCAAACCTAATACTCACACTGTGAGAAAGGGTTTTTCTTTCCGTTCACCAGTTCAAATCTACCAGACAATAGTTTTCACAATCCCATGCGACTCTAAGCCTACAAAACCCCAGTTGAAATCGGGGTTCTGTTTCTCTTCGGCACTTCAAACCCTAATACTCGATATTCATGTGATTAAGGGTTTTTGTTTCTGTTCACCTGTTCAAACCCAAGTTCTCATACGTCATTTCATCTTTAAACCTTACAAAACCATTTTTGAATTACGGTTTGCGTTGTACTTCACCAATTTAAACCCACCAAACCCTAGATCTGACACACTGTGAATTAGGGTTTCTGTTTTGGTTCACCTATTCAAACCAACCAAACAACAATTCTCACACTCCCTTCCAATTCTAAGAAAAAATACCCAACAGGAAATAGGATTTATGTTTCTCATCACCAATCCAAACCTACCAAACCCTGATTCTCACAACCTCTTTGAATTTGGGGTTTTGTTTCTCTTCATCGCTTCAAACCCACGAAAACCAAGTTCTCTAACTCTCTCTAAATTCTGGTTTTTGTTTCTCTTCCAAATTTAAACTAACCGAACCCTAGTTCTCACAAACTCTTTGAATTAGAGTTTATGTCACTCTTCTGCACTTTAAATCCATTAAACCCTAGTTTTCACAATCTCTGTGAGTTAGAATTTTTGTTTCTATTCACCAGTTCAAACCCACCAAACCCTAGTTCTCATACTCAATTCCATCTTTAAACCTTACAAAACCATTGTTGAATTAGGGTTTGCGTTGTACTTCACCAATTTAATCCCAGCAAACCCGAGTTCTCACTCTGTAAATTAGGGTTTTTTTTTTTCGGTTGACCTCTTCAAACCTACCAAACAATAGTTCTGACACTCTCTTCCAATTTTAAACCAAAAAACCCTAGTGTAAATAGGTTTCTACTTCTCATAACCAATCTAAAACCACGAAACCCTAGTTCTCACACACTCTGTGAATTTTGGTTTTTGTTTCTTTTCACCAATTTAAACCCAGGAAAACCAAATTCTCAAACTCTCTATGAATTAGTGTTTCAGTTTCTTTTGTTTAATTCAAACTAACCGAACCTTAGTTCACACAATCTTCTGAAAAAATGTTTACGTTTCTCTTCTGTACTTCAAACCCACCCAACCCTATTTCTCACAATCTCGTTGAATTAGACTTTTTGTCTCTGTTCACCTGTTCAAACTCTCCAAACCCAAGTTCTGACACTCTCTTTCAATTTGAAACCTACAAAACCATAGTTTAATTAGGGTTTCTTTTGTACATCACTAATTTAACCTCACCAAACCTAATACTAACACTGTGAGTAAGGGTTTTTGTTTCCGTTCACCTGTTCAAATCTACCAGACAATAGTTTTCACAATCCCTTGCGACTCTAAGCCTACGAAACCCCAAATGAAATCGGGGTTCTGTTTCTCTTCGGCACTTCAAACCCTAATACTCGATATACATGTGATTTAGGGTTTTTGTTTCTGTTCACCTGTTCAAACCCTAGTTCTCATACGCCATTTCATCTTTAAACCTTACAAAACCATTTTTGCATTACGGTTTGCGTTGTACTTCACCAATTTAAACCCACCAAACCCTAGATCTGACACACTGTGAATTAGGGTTTCTGTTTTGGTTCACCTATTCAAACCTACCAAACAACAATTCTCACACTCCCTTCCAATTCTAAAAAAAAATCCCAACAGGAAATAGGATTTATGTTTCTCATCACCAATCCAAACCTACCAAACCCTGATTCTCACAACCTCTTTGAATTTGGGATTTTGTTTCTCTTCACCACTTCAAACCCACGAAAACCAAGTTCTCTAACTCTCTCTAAATTCTGGTTTTTGTTTCTCTTCCCAATTTAAACTAACCGAACCCTAGTTCCCACAATCTCTTAAAATTAGAGTTTATGTTTCTCTTCTGTACTTTAAATCCATTAGACCCTAGTTTTCACAATCTCTTTGAGTTAGAATTTTTGTTTCTATTCACCAGTTCAAACCCACCAAACCCTAGTTCTCATACTCAATTCCATCTATAAACCTTACAAAACCATTGTTGAATTAGGGTTTGCGTTGTACTTCACCAATTTAATCCCACAAAACCCTAGTTCTCACTTTGTAAATTAGGGTTTTTGTTTCGGTTCACCTCTTCAAACCTACCAAACAATATTTCTGACACTCTCTTCCAATTTTAAACCTAAAAACCCTGGTGTAAATAGGTTTCTACTTCTCAGAACCAATCTAAACCCACGAAACCCTAGTTCCCACACACTCTGTGTATTTTGGTTTTTGTTTCTTTTCACCACTTTAAACCCAGGAAAACCAAATTCTCAAACTCTCTATGAATTAGTGTTTCTGTTTCTTTTGTTTAATTCAAACTAACCGAACCTTAGTTCACACAATCTTCTAAAAAAATGTTTACGTTTCTCTTCTGTACTTCAAACCCACCCAACCCTATTTCTCACAATCTCGTTGAATTAGACTTTTTGTCTCTGTTCACCTGTTCAAACTCTCCAAACCCAAATTCTGACACTCTCTTCCAATTTGAAACCTACAAAACCGTAGTTTAATTAGGGTTTCTTTTGTACATCACTAATTTAACCTCACCAAACCTAATACTCACACAGTGAGTAAGGGTTTTTGTTTCCGTTCACCTGTTCAAATCTACCAGACAATAGTTTTCACAATCCCTTGCGACTCTAAGCCTACAAAACCCCAGTTGAAATCGGGGTTCTGTTTCTCTTCGGCACTTCAAACCCTAATACTCGATATTTATGTGATTTAGGGTTTTTGTTTCTGTTCACCTCTTCAAACCCTAGTTCTCATACGCCATTTCATCTTTAAACCTTACAAAACCATTTTTGAATTACGGTTTGCGTTGTACTTCACCAATTTAAACCCACCAAACCCTAGATCTGACACACTGTGAATTAGGATTTCTGTTTTGGTTCACTTATTCAAACCTACCAAACAACAATTCTCACACTCCCTTCCAATTCTAAAAAAAAAAACCCAACAGGAAATAGGATTTATGTTTCCCGTCACCAATCCAAACCTACCAAACCCTGATTCTCACAACCTCTTTGAATTTGGGATTTTGTTTCTCTTCACCACTTCAAACCCACGAAAACCAAGTTCTCTAACTCTCTCTAAATTCTGGTTTTTGTTTCTCTTCCCAATTTAAACTAACCGAACTCTAGTTCTCACAATCTCTTAGAATTAGAGTTTATGTTTCTCTTCTGCACTTTAAATCCATTAAACCCTAGTTTTCACAATCTCTATGAGTTAGAATTTTTGTTTCTATTCACCAGTTCAAACCCTCCAAACCCTAGTTCTCATACGCAATTCCATCTTAAAACCTTACAAAATCATTGTTGAATTAGGTTTTGCGTTGTACTTCACCAATTTAATCCCACCAAACCCTAGTTCTCACATTATGTGAATTAGGGTTTCTGTTTCGATTCACCTGTACAAACCTACCAAATAAAGATTCTCACACTCTCTACCAATTTTAAACCAAAAAACCCTAGTGTAAATAGAGTTTACTTCTCTCATCACCAATCCAAACCCACGAAACCAGGTTCTCGCACACTCTGTGAATTCGGGTTTTCTTTTCTCTTCGTGAATTAGGAAAACCAAATTCTCAAACTCTCTGTGAATTAGGCTTTCTGTTTCTCTTTTGCAATTTTAACAAACCGAACCTTAGTTCTCACAATCTTCTAAAAGTAAGGTATATGTTTCCCTTCTGCACATCAAACCCACCCAATTTTATTTCTCACACTCTCTTCCGATTTGAAACCTATAAAACCCTAGTTGATTTAGACTTCTTTTGTACTTCGCCAACTTAAACTCACCAAACCCTATTCTCACATTCTGAATTAGAGATTTTATTTCTGATCACCTGTTACCACCGACCAGACAACAGTTCTCACAATCTCATCCAACTTTAAGCCTACAAAACCCTTATGGAATTGGGGTTTCTATTTCTCTTCAACACTTCAAACCCACCAAACCCTAATACTCGATATCTCTGTGAGTTAGGGTTTTTGTTTCTGTTCACCCGTTCAAACCCACCCAGCCCTAGTTCTCATACTCAATTGCATCTTTAAACCATGAAAAACCTTTGTTGAATTAAGGTTTACATTGTACTTCACCAAATTAAACCCACCCAAACCCTAGATCTTACACACTATAAATTAGGGTTTCTATTTCGGTTCACCTATTCAATCCTACTAGATAACAGTTCTCACACTCTGTTAGAACTTTAAACCTAAAATACCAACAGTAAATAGGGTTTATGATTCTAATCACAAATCAAAACCTACTAAATCATGATTCTCACACACTCTACGAATTCAGAATTTTGTATCTCTTCACCACTTCAATCCCACGAAAACCAAGTTCTCAAACTCTGTGAATTCGGGTTTTAGTTTCGCTTCGCAATTCAAACTAACCGAACCCTAGTTATCACAATCTCTTAGAATTAGAGGTTATGTTTCTCTTCTACACTCACCAAACCCCAGTTCTCACAATTTCTATTAGTTAGTGTTTTTGTTTTTGTTCACCTGGTCAAACCCACCAAACCCTAGTTCTCATACTAAATTCCATCATTAAACCTTACAAAACAATTGTTGATTTAGGTTTTGCATTGTACTTCACCAATTTAAACCCATCAAAACCCCAGTTCTCAAACTTTGTGAATTTGGATTTCTATAGCGGTTCACTTGTTCAAACCTACCAAACAACAGTTTTCACACTCTCTTCCAATTTTGAACAAAAAAACACTACTGTAAATAAGGTTTTTGTTTCTTCTCACCAATCCAAACCCACAAGTCTTGGTTCTCGCACACTCATTGAATTCGGCTTTCGATTTCTCTTCTCCACTACAAACCCAGCAAAACCAAATTCCCAAACTCTCTATGAATTAGGCTTTCTATTTCTCTTCTCCAATTCAAACTAACCGAACCCTAGTTCTCACAATCTTCTAAAATAAGGTTTATGTTTCTCTTCTGCACTTCAAACACACCCAACCTTATTTTTCACAATCTCAGTGAATTAGGGTTTTTTTTGTTTCTGTTCACCTGCTCAGACCCTCCAAACACAAGTTCTCACACTCTTTTCCAATTTGAAACCTATAAAACCCTAGTTATATTAGGGTTTCTTTTTTACTTCTCCAACTTAAACTCACTAAACCCTTTTCTCACACTGTGAATTAGGGATTTTATTTATGTTTACCTGTTCAAACCTATCAGACAACAGTTCTCACAATCTTTTCCAACTTTAAGCCTACAAAACCCTAGTTGAATTGGGGTTTCTATTTTTCTTCAGCCCTTTAAACCCACCAAACTCAAAGACTCGATATCTCTGTGAGTTTGGGTTTTTGTTTCTGTTCACATATTCAAACCCACCAAACCCTAGTCCTCATACTCAATTCCATCTTTAAACCTTATATAACCATTGTTGAATTAGGGTTTACGTTGTAATTCACCAATTTAAACCGACCCAAACCTTAGTTCTTACACACTGTGAATTAGGGTTTCTGTTTCGGTTCACCTATTCAAACCTACCAAACAAAAGTTCTCAAACTATCTTCGAACTTTAAACCTAAAACCCTACTATAAATAGCATTTATGTTTGTAATGGCCAATCCAAACCTACCAAACCCTGATTCTCACACACTCAATGAATTAGGTATTTTGTTTCTCTTCACCACTTCAAACCCATGAAAACCAAGTTCTCAAACACTCTGTGAATTTGGCTTTTTCTTTCTCTTCCTTATTCAAACAAACCGAACCCAACGTCTCACAATCACTTTGAATTAGAGTTTATGTTTCTCTTCTGCACTTTAAATCCACCAAACCTCGGTTCTCACAATCTCTATGAGTTAGGGTTTTTTCATTTCACCTGTTCAAACCCACCAACCTTTAGTTCTCATACTCAATTCAATCTTTAAACCTTACAAAACCATTGTTGAATTAGCGTTTGCGTTGTACTTCACCAATTTAAACCCACCAAACCCTAGTTGACACACTTGTTCAAACCTACCAAACAAAAGTTCTCACACTCTCTTCCAATTTTGAACCAAAAAACCCTACTGTATATAGGGTTTCTATTTTTCATCACCAATCCAAACCCACGAAACCTGGTTCTCGCACACACTGTTTTTTTTTTTTTTTTTGAAAAGTAAGTCAATATTATAAAAACCAGAAACGGCAAAAGCCTACAAAAAACTTGGGCATTCCCAAGGGTGGTATCCCCAAACCCACCACAACTTTAGATTTAAATTGTTAAAAGGGAGAAAATACACAAAAACCATACTATCTCTATTGCTTAACCAATAAACCAGAGAATTACATGAAACCATTGGTTTAACAATAATCATACTCCTCCAAAGCATTAGTGGTCCAGTCTTCATCAGATTGTGGACAACATTAATATGAGCCTTGAAATCCCCACATATGAACATTATCAAGATAAATGAAACAAATAGCAGAACATTTGATCCATCGTTTTCCATCATTAAACCATGTCCATATTTGAAGAGCAACCTTGTCATTTGCACTAGCCAGGAGCACTGATAAGAGACTTCCATCACACTGAAAAACGACCATTTCAGCACTGAAATTCTGAAATCTGCACTGAAAAAACTGCATTTCAGCACTGAACCACTGAAAATACTGCATTTCAGCACTGAAAAAAACTGCATTTCAGTACTGAAACACTGAAAACTGCACTGAAAAATCTGTATTTCTGCCCTGAAACTCTGAAAAACGACCATTTCAGCACTGAAAATCTTAAATCTGCACTGAAAAAACTGCATTTCAGTACTAAACCACTGAAATCTGCACTGAAAATTCTGAATTTCAGCACTGAAAAATTTGCACTGATAAACTGCATTGTTGGCAGTCACAAAACTGCAGTTTACAAACTGCACTGAAGCACTGGACAACGACCGAAAACTGTGGTAGCCATCCGTGATGGTCTTCATAGCCATCCGACCCCCGTGAAAATCAGCCACCAACTTATAAATCTGCACAATGTAAGCAAAGGGATCAAAAGATAATGCAACATTTAAAAAATTTATCATTAAACACCTCGCACGCATTCTGAACCAAAACTTGACCCATACCCCCACCAACACTGAAACATGTTCTCTACCACTCATCCAGTCAGAAATCCTGAACATAAATTCCAGGAAAACTGAGCAAAAAATAATCCCCTCACCCATTGCTAGAAACTCTATCTCCATTTTGAATATCCAACAAGTGAAACAATCTAAATTGGACAGAAGAATTTATCTCCTTAACAAGTTGTTCCTCCTTTTTAAACTCTCCAGCAAACAACCTGAGATTCCTTTCCCTCCATAAAATGTAAACACTAGTAGCCAATGATAGTTTGGTAACACAAGCCTTTAAAGTATTATTTGAACAGTGGACATTGCACCAATTTACCATCTCCACCCACTTCTTCCCAACGTGCCTCAAACCATTTTCAATAACAACCGAAGACCAAACTTGAGAAGAGAAACTGCACTCAAAAAATAGATGTTCCCTGCTTTCACACGGTAAGTCACAGAAGACACATTTTTGTTGTTGAAGCATACCATAACGGACCAATTTATCTTGTGTCTGCATCCTATTATGAATTAACGTCCATAAGATGAAAGCATGTCTTGGAATATTATTTGGGAACCATACAGTCTTGTACCATTGAACTTGAGTATCCCTGTTCCTTAACAAATTCCAAGCTGAACTAATAGAATACTTACCCCTGGTAGGCTTCCAAATCAAAGTATCAACATCATGACAATCTGGAGGGGGAAGGGTAGCAATATCATCTCTTAACTCCATTAATTTATGAGAGTTTGCAAAAGGAGGAAACCATTGCCCATTTCTAATTATAGCATTGACTTTACAATTGTTGCTTAATCCAGAATCATACCTAATCCGATCCCCATGTTTTTCTACAATAGAATTGGGATACAACCAATCATCATGCCAAAGAAGAATATTATTGCCATTCCCAACCTTGTACTCAATGTATTGTCTAAATGTATCCCTTAGCCCCATTATCTTCTTCCATGACCAAGATCTTTTATCCGGAACCTTAAGCAGCCAGAAATTCTGGTCTTTCATGAGCTCGATCCTTGCCCACTTACTCCAGAGATTAGTGGGAATAGGCTGCAACAAGTTCCATAGCTGCTTACCAATAGCTGCCACATTCCAAGCTATCAAATCTTTTAATCCTAAGCCCCCTTCATCTTTCGGCAAACACACTTTAGTCCATGCCAACTTCTCACCACCACTCTTCAAATCAGCCCCTTTCCATAAGAATTTCCTCATAATCTCATTCAGTTGCTTAAACACAGATTTTGGAAGGATATAAGTAGAACTCCAATAAACCTGAACTGAAAACAACACTGAGGTAATCAATTGTAACCTACCCGCAAAGGAAAGGAATCTGCAATTCCAAGACTGAACCCTTCTAGTAATTTTCAATACTAACTCTTGACAATCAGCTGCATTAAGCTTTGAAGAAATCAGAGGAACCCCTAAATACTTGACAGGCAATTTCCCAATTGAAAAGTTGGATCCAAGGACAATATTCTCTAAAACTCTACCCCCCACCCCCGATGTAAAAATGGAGCTCTTTGAAGTATTAGGAATTAAACCTGAAAATTCACTAAACTTCCTCAAAACATCCAGCATACAATTCACTGAATTTTCACTACCCTCACAAAAGAGGAAAAGGTCATCAGCAAACATCAAATGATTTATCTCCAATCTTTTACATTTGGCATGGAACTTAAAAGAGTCATTTTTCCCCAGTTTATTCAACATCCCTGAGAGAACTTCCATACACATCACAAAAAGATAGGGTGACATAGGGTCCCCTTGCCGAAGCCCTCTTCCTCCTTTGAAAAACCCTTCAAGCGCACCATTTATATTTATAGAGAACTTAGGAGAAGAGCAACAAGCAAGAATCCAACCTCTAACTCGATCAGGCAATCCAAAACCCTTCAACACCTCACCCAAAAAATCCCAGGAGACAGAGTCATAAGCTTTGGTCAGATCAATTTTCATGGCAACTCTAGCTGGAGACTCATCTTTATGGTAATGGAGTAATATCTCTTGAGCTAGCAGAACATTATCACAAATACTCCTACCCGGTACAAACCCAGATTGGTTTGCACTTATGCTCGAGTCAAGAATGGGTTTCAACCTATTAGCAATAATTTTTGCAATGCATTTATACAACACATTGCAAACTGAAATAGGCCTGAACTCCGTCACTTTAGTAGGATTATCAACTTTGGGAATAAGAGAGATGGAAGTACAGTTTATCTCAGAAAGCAATTGACCTGTAGTAAAGAAATCCATAATGGCCTCCACCACCTCATTTCCAATAACATCCCAGGCCGCCTTATAAAACACAGCATTCAAACCATCCGGCCCTGGGGCTTTGTCATCTTTTATAGCAAGGAAGGTAGCTTTGATTTCATCTCTGGTCACATCTCTATTCATGTCCATGCTTTGTTCTAGAGAAATAGGGTGTTGAATAAACTCATTCAAACCAGGGATCCTGGCCTCATCTCTCTTGGCAAAAAGGTTCTTGTAAAATCCCACAATCTCTCTACTAACATCACCTTTATCAGTAAGAACAGTGCCATCCTCTCTAGTTATGGAAACTATATTGTTTAGAGCTTTCCTCTGATTAGCAATCTTATGAATCTCGCACACACTGTTAATTCGGCTGTTTGTTTCTTTTCGCCACTACAAACCCAGGAAACCAAATTCTCTAACTCTCTGTGCATTAAACTTTCGATTTTTCTTCTCCAATTCAAACAAAGCGAACCCGAGTTTTTAACAATCTTCTGAAATAAGGTTTCTATTTTTCTTTTGCACTTCAAACCCACCAAATCCTATTTCTCACAATCTCGGTGAATTAGGGTTTTTTTTTGTTTATGTTCACCTGTTCAGACCCTCCAAACCAAAGTTCTCACACTCTCTTCCAATTTGAATCCTACAAAACCATAGTTAAATTAGGGCTTCTTTTGTACTTCCCCAACTTAAACTCACTAAACCCTATTCTCACACTGTGAATTAGGGATTTTATTTCTGTTTACCTATTCAAACCTACCAGACAACAGTTCTCACAATATCTTCCAACTTTAAGCCTATAAAACCCTAGTTGAATTGGGGTTTCTATTTTTCTTGAGCACTTCAAACCCACCAAATACAAAGACTCGATATCTCTGTGAGTTTGGGTTTTTGTTTCTATTTACATATTCAAACCCACCAAACCCTAGTCCTCATACTCAATTCCATCTTTAAACCTTACATAACCATTGTTGAATTAGGGTTTACATTGTAATTCACCAATTTAAACCGACCCAAACCCTAGTTCTTACACACTGTGAATTAGGGTTTTTGTTTCGGTTCACCAATTCAAACCCACCAAACATTAGTTCTTATACTCAATTACATCTTTAAACCTTACAAAACCATTGTTGAATTAGCGTTTGCGTTGTACTTCACCACTCAAAACCCACCAAACCCTAGTTGACAAACTTGTTCAAACCTACCAAACAACATTTTTCACACTCTCTTCCAATTTTGAACCCAAAAAACCTTACTGTAAATAAGGTTTTTGTTTCTTATCACCAATCCAAACCCACGAGTCCTGGTTCTCGCACACTCATTGAATTCGGCTTTCGATTTCTCTTCACCACTACAAACCCAGGAAAACCAAATTCCCAAACTCTCTATGAATTAGGCTTTCTATTTCTCTTCTCCATTTCAAACAAACCGAACCCAAGTTCTCAGAATCACTTTGAATTAGAGTTTATATTTCTCTTCTGCACTTTAAATTCACCAAACCCCAGTTCTCACAATCTCTATGAGTTAGGGTTGTTTCATTTCACCTGTTCAAACCAACCAAACATTAGTTCACATACTCAATTCCATCTTTAACCTTTACAAAACCATTGTTGAATTAGCATTTGCGTTGTACTTCAGCAATTTAAACCCACCAAACCCTAGTTAACACACTTGTTCAGACCTACCAAACAACAGTTTTCATACTCTCTTCCAATTTTGAACCAAAAAACCCTACGGTAAATATGGTTTTTTGTTTCTTATCACCAATCCAAACCCATGAGTCCTGGTTCTCGCACACTCATTGAATTCGGCTTTCGATTTCTCTTCACCACTATAAACCCAGGAAAACCAAATTCCCAAACTCTCTATAAATTAGGCTTTCTATTTCTCTTCTCCACTTGAAACTAACCGAACCCAAGTTCTCACAATCTTCTAAAGTAAGGTTTCTGTTTCTGTTCTGCACTTCAAACACACACAACCCTATTTTTCACAATCTCGATGAATTAGGGTTTTTTTGTTTCTGTTGACCTGTTCAAACCCTCCAAACCCAAGTTCTCACTCTCTCTTCCAATTGTAAACCTACAAAACCCTTGTTAAATTAGCGTTTCTTTTGTACTTCCCCGACTTAAACTCACTAAACCCTATTCTCACACTGTGAATTAGGGATTTTATTTCTGTGTACCTGTTCAAACCTACCAGACAATAGTTCTCACAATCTCTTCCAACTTTAAGCCTACAAAACACTAGTTGAATTGGGATTTCTATTTTTCTTCAGCACTTCAAACCAACCAAACCCTAGTCCTCATACTCAATAACATCTTTAAACCTTACATAACCGTTGTTGAATTAGGGTTTACGTTGTAATTCACCAATTTAAACCGACCCAAACCCTAGTTCTTACACACTGTGAATTAGGGTTTTTGTTTCGGTTCACCTATTCAAAACCACCAAACATTAGTTCTCATACTCAATTCCATCTTTAAACCTTACAAAACCATTGTTAAATTAGCGTTTGTGTTGTACTTCACCAATTTAAACCCACCAAACCCTAGTTGACGCAGTTGTTCAAACCTACCAAACAACAGTTTTCACAATCTCTTCCAATTTTGAACTAAAAAACCTTACTGTAAATAAGGTTTTTGTTTCTTATCACCAATCCAAACCCACGAGTCCTGGTACTCGCACACTCATAGAATTCGGCTTTCGATTTCTCTTCGCCACTACAAACCCAGGAAAACCAAATTCCCAAACTCTCTATGAAATAGGCTTTCTATTTCTCTTCTCCAATTCAAACAAACCGAACCCAAGTTCTCACAATCACTTTGAATTAGAGTTTATGTTTCTCTTCTGCATTTTAAATCCACCAAACCCCAGTTCTCACAATCTCTATGAGTTAGGGTTGTTTCATTTCACCTGTTCAAACCCACCAAACTAGTTCACATACTCAATTCCACCTTTAACCCTTACAAAACCATTGTTGAATTAGCGTTTGCGTTGTACTTCACCAATTTAAACCCACCAAAGCCTAGTTGACACACTTGTTCAAACCTACCAAACAACAGTTTTCACACTCTCTTCCCATTTTGACCAAAAAACCCTACTTTAAATAAGGTTTTTGTTTCTTATCACCAATCTAAACCCACGAGTCCTAATTCTCGCACACTCATTGAATCCGGCTTTCGATTTCTCTTCGCCACTACAAACCCAGGAAAACCAAATTCCCAAACTCTCTATGAAATAGGCTTTCTATTTCTCTTCTCCAATTCAAACAAACCGAACCCAAGGTCTCACAATCACTTTGAATTAGAGTTTATATTTCTCTTCTGCACTTTAAATTCACCAAACCCCAGTTCTCACAATCTCTATGAGTTAGGGTTGTTTCATTTCACCTGTTCAAACCAACCAAACATTAGTTCACATACTCAATTCCATCTTTAACCTTTACAAAACCATTGTTGAATTAGCATTTGCGTTGTACTTCAGCAATTTAAACCCACCAAACCCTAGTTAACACACTTGTTCAGACCTACCAAACAACAGTTTTCATACTCTCTTCCAATTTTGAACCAAAAAACCCTACGGTAAATATGGTTTTTTGTTTCTTATCACCAATCCAAACCCATGAGTCCTGGTTCTCGCACACTCATTGAATTCGGCTTTCGATTTCTCTTCACCACTATAAACCCAGGAAAACCAAATTCCCAAACTCTCTATAAATTAGGCTTTCTATTTCTCTTCTCCACTTGAAACTAACCGAACCCAAGTTCTCACAATCTTCTAAAGTAAGGTTTCTGTTTCTGTTCTGCACTTCAAACACACACAACCCTATTTTTCACAATCTCGATGAATTAGGGTTTTTTTGTTTCTGTTGACCTGTTCAAACCCTCCAAACCCAAGTTCTCACTCTCTCTTCCAATTGTAAACCTACAAAACCCTTGTTAAATTAGCGTTTCTTTTGTACTTCCCCGACTTAAACTCACTAAACCCTATTCTCACACTGTGAATTAGGGATTTTATTTCTGTGTACCTGTTCAAACCTACCAGACAATAGTTCTCACAATCTCTTCCAACTTTAAGCCTACAAAACACTAGTTGAATTGGGATTTCTATTTTTCTTCAGCACTTCAAACCAACCAAACCCTAGTCCTCATACTCAATAACATCTTTAAACCTTACATAACCGTTGTTGAATTAGGGTTTACGTTGTAATTCACCAATTTAAACCGACCCAAACCCTAGTTCTTACACACTGTGAATTAGGGTTTTTGTTTCGGTTCACCTATTCAAAACCACCAAACATTAGTTCTCATACTCAATTCCATCTTTAAACCTTACAAAACCATTGTTAAATTAGCGTTTGTGTTGTACTTCACCAATTTAAACCCACCAAACCCTAGTTGACGCAGTTGTTCAAACCTACCAAACAACAGTTTTCACAATCTCTTCCAATTTTGAACTAAAAAACCTTACTGTAAATAAGGTTTTTGTTTCTTATCACCAATCCAAACCCACGAGTCCTGGTACTCGCACACTCATAGAATTCGGCTTTCGATTTCTCTTCGCCACTACAAACCCAGGAAAACCAAATTCCCAAACTCTCTATGAAATAGGCTTTCTATTTCTCTTCTCCAATTCAAACAAACCGAACCCAAGTTCTCACAATCACTTTGAATTAGAGTTTATGTTTCTCTTCTGCATTTTAAATCCACCAAACCCCAGTTCTCACAATCTCTATGAGTTAGGGTTGTTTCATTTCACCTGTTCAAACCCACCAAACTAGTTCACATACTCAATTCCACCTTTAACCCTTACAAAACCATTGTTGAATTAGCGTTTGCGTTGTACTTCACCAATTTAAACCCACCAAAGCCTAGTTGACACACTTGTTCAAACCTACCAAACAACAGTTTTCACACTCTCTTCCCATTTTGACCAAAAAACCCTACTTTAAATAAGGTTTTTGTTTCTTATCACCAATCTAAACCCACGAGTCCTAATTCTCGCACACTCATTGAATCCGGCTTTCGATTTCTCTTCGCCACTACAAACCCAGGAAAACCAAATTCCCAAACTCTCTATGAAATAGGCTTTCTATTTCTCTTCTCCAATTCAAACAAACCGAACCCAAGGTCTCACAATCACTTTGAATTAGAGTTTATATTTCTCTTCTGCACTTTAAATTCACCAAACCCCAGTTCTCACAATCTCTATGAGTTAGGGTTGTTTCATTTCACCTGTTCAAACCAACCAAACATTAGTTCACATACTCAATTCCATCTTTAACCTTTACAAAACCATTGTTGAATTAGCATTTGCGTTGTACTTCAGCAATTTAAACCCACCAAACCCTAGTTAACACACTTGTTCAGACCTACCAAACAACAGTTTTCATACTCTCTTCCAATTTTGAACCAAAAAACCCTACGGTAAATATGGTTTTTTGTTTCTTATCACCAATCCAAACCCATGAGTCCTGGTTCTCGCACACTCATTGAATTCGGCTTTCGATTTCTCTTCACCACTATAAACCCAGGAAAACCAAATTCCCAAACTCTCTATAAATTAGGCTTTCTATTTCTCTTCTCCACTTGAAACTAACCGAACCCAAGTTCTCACAATCTTCTAAAGTAAGGTTTCTGTTTCTGTTCTGCACTTCAAACACACACAACCCTATTTTTCACAATCTCGATGAATTAGGGTTTTTTTGTTTCTGTTGACCTGTTCAAACCCTCCAAACCCAAGTTCTCACTCTCTCTTCCAATTGTAAACCTACAAAACCCTTGTTAAATTAGCGTTTCTTTTGTACTTCCCCGACTTAAACTCACTAAACCCTATTCTCACACTGTGAATTAGGGATTTTATTTCTGTGTACCTGTTCAAACCTACCAGACAATAGTTCTCACAATCTCTTCCAACTTTAAGCCTACAAAACACTAGTTGAATTGGGATTTCTATTTTTCTTCAGCACTTCAAACCAACCAAACCCTAGTCCTCATACTCAATAACATCTTTAAACCTTACATAACCGTTGTTGAATTAGGGTTTACGTTGTAATTCACCAATTTAAACCGACCCAAACCCTAGTTCTTACACACTGTGAATTAGGGTTTTTGTTTCGGTTCACCTATTCAAAACCACCAAACATTAGTTCTCATACTCAATTCCATCTTTAAACCTTACAAAACCATTGTTAAATTAGCGTTTGTGTTGTACTTCACCAATTTAAACCCACCAAACCCTAGTTGACGCAGTTGTTCAAACCTACCAAACAACAGTTTTCACAATCTCTTCCAATTTTGAACTAAAAAACCTTACTGTAAATAAGGTTTTTGTTTCTTATCACCAATCCAAACCCACGAGTCCTGGTACTCGCACACTCATAGAATTCGGCTTTCGATTTCTCTTCGCCACTACAAACCCAGGAAAACCAAATTCCCAAACTCTCTATGAAATAGGCTTTCTATTTCTCTTCTCCAATTCAAACAAACCGAACCCAAGTTCTCACAATCACTTTGAATTAGAGTTTATGTTTCTCTTCTGCATTTTAAATCCACCAAACCCCAGTTCTCACAATCTCTATGAGTTAGGGTTGTTTCATTTCACCTGTTCAAACCCACCAAACTAGTTCACATACTCAATTCCACCTTTAACCCTTACAAAACCATTGTTGAATTAGCGTTTGCGTTGTACTTCACCAATTTAAACCCACCAAAGCCTAGTTGACACACTTGTTCAAACCTACCAAACAACAGTTTTCACACTCTCTTCCCATTTTGACCAAAAAACCCTACTTTAAATAAGGTTTTTGTTTCTTATCACCAATCTAAACCCACGAGTCCTAATTCTCGCACACTCATTGAATCCGGCTTTCGATTTCTCTTCGCCACTACAAACCCAGGAAAACCAAATTCCCAAACTCTCTATGAAATAGGCTTTCTATTTCTCTTCTCCAATTCAAACAAACCGAACCCAAGGTCTCACAATCACTTTGAATTAGAGTTTATATTTCTCTTCTGCACTTTAAATTCACCAAACCCCAGTTCTCACAATCTCTATGAGTTAGGGTTGTTTCATTTCACCTGTTCAAACCAACCAAACATTAGTTCACATACTCAATTCCATCTTTAACCTTTACAAAACCATTGTTGAATTAGCATTTGCGTTGTACTTCAGCAATTTAAACCCACCAAACCCTAGTTAACACACTTGTTCAGACCTACCAAACAACAGTTTTCATACTCTCTTCCAATTTTGAACCAAAAAACCCTACGGTAAATATGGTTTTTTGTTTCTTATCACCAATCCAAACCCATGAGTCCTGGTTCTCGCACACTCATTGAATTCGGCTTTCGATTTCTCTTCACCACTATAAACCCAGGAAAACCAAATTCCCAAACTCTCTATAAATTAGGCTTTCTATTTCTCTTCTCCACTTGAAACTAACCGAACCCAAGTTCTCACAATCTTCTAAAGTAAGGTTTCTGTTTCTGTTCTGCACTTCAAACACACACAACCCTATTTTTCACAATCTCGATGAATTAGGGTTTTTTTGTTTCTGTTGACCTGTTCAAACCCTCCAAACCCAAGTTCTCACTCTCTCTTCCAATTGTAAACCTACAAAACCCTTGTTAAATTAGCGTTTCTTTTGTACTTCCCCGACTTAAACTCACTAAACCCTATTCTCACACTGTGAATTAGGGATTTTATTTCTGTGTACCTGTTCAAACCTACCAGACAATAGTTCTCACAATCTCTTCCAACTTTAAGCCTACAAAACACTAGTTGAATTGGGATTTCTATTTTTCTTCAGCACTTCAAACCAACCAAACCCTAGTCCTCATACTCAATAACATCTTTAAACCTTACATAACCGTTGTTGAATTAGGGTTTACGTTGTAATTCACCAATTTAAACCGACCCAAACCCTAGTTCTTACACACTGTGAATTAGGGTTTTTGTTTCGGTTCACCTATTCAAAACCACCAAACATTAGTTCTCATACTCAATTCCATCTTTAAACCTTACAAAACCATTGTTAAATTAGCGTTTGTGTTGTACTTCACCAATTTAAACCCACCAAACCCTAGTTGACGCAGTTGTTCAAACCTACCAAACAACAGTTTTCACAATCTCTTCCAATTTTGAACTAAAAAACCTTACTGTAAATAAGGTTTTTGTTTCTTATCACCAATCCAAACCCACGAGTCCTGGTACTCGCACACTCATAGAATTCGGCTTTCGATTTCTCTTCGCCACTACAAACCCAGGAAAACCAAATTCCCAAACTCTCTATGAAATAGGCTTTCTATTTCTCTTCTCCAATTCAAACAAACCGAACCCAAGTTCTCACAATCACTTTGAATTAGAGTTTATGTTTCTCTTCTGCATTTTAAATCCACCAAACCCCAGTTCTCACAATCTCTATGAGTTAGGGTTGTTTCATTTCACCTGTTCAAACCCACCAAACTAGTTCACATACTCAATTCCACCTTTAACCCTTACAAAACCATTGTTGAATTAGCGTTTGCGTTGTACTTCACCAATTTAAACCCACCAAAGCCTAGTTGACACACTTGTTCAAACCTACCAAACAACAGTTTTCACACTCTCTTCCCATTTTGACCAAAAAACCCTACTTTAAATAAGGTTTTTGTTTCTTATCACCAATCTAAACCCACGAGTCCTAATTCTCGCACACTCATTGAATCCGGCTTTCGATTTCTCTTCGCCACTACAAACCCAGGAAAACCAAATTCCCAAACTCTCTATGAAATAGGCTTTCTATTTCTCTTCTCCAATTCAAACAAACCGAACCCAAGGTCTCACAATCACTTTGAATTAGAGTTTATATTTCTCTTCTGCACTTTAAATTCACCAAACCCCAGTTCTCACAATCTCTATGAGTTAGGGTTGTTTCATTTCACCTGTTCAAACCAACCAAACATTAGTTCACATACTCAATTCCATCTTTAACCTTTACAAAACCATTGTTGAATTAGCATTTGCGTTGTACTTCAGCAATTTAAACCCACCAAACCCTAGTTAACACACTTGTTCAGACCTACCAAACAACAGTTTTCATACTCTCTTCCAATTTTGAACCAAAAAACCCTACGGTAAATATGGTTTTTTGTTTCTTATCACCAATCCAAACCCATGAGTCCTGGTTCTCGCACACTCATTGAATTCGGCTTTCGATTTCTCTTCACCACTATAAACCCAGGAAAACCAAATTCCCAAACTCTCTATAAATTAGGCTTTCTATTTCTCTTCTCCACTTGAAACTAACCGAACCCAAGTTCTCACAATCTTCTAAAGTAAGGTTTCTGTTTCTGTTCTGCACTTCAAACACACACAACCCTATTTTTCACAATCTCGATGAATTAGGGTTTTTTTGTTTCTGTTGACCTGTTCAAACCCTCCAAACCCAAGTTCTCACTCTCTCTTCCAATTGTAAACCTACAAAACCCTTGTTAAATTAGCGTTTCTTTTGTACTTCCCCGACTTAAACTCACTAAACCCTATTCTCACACTGTGAATTAGGGATTTTATTTCTGTGTACCTGTTCAAACCTACCAGACAATAGTTCTCACAATCTCTTCCAACTTTAAGCCTACAAAACACTAGTTGAATTGGGATTTCTATTTTTCTTCAGCACTTCAAACCAACCAAACCCTAGTCCTCATACTCAATAACATCTTTAAACCTTACATAACCGTTGTTGAATTAGGGTTTACGTTGTAATTCACCAATTTAAACCGACCCAAACCCTAGTTCTTACACACTGTGAATTAGGGTTTTTGTTTCGGTTCACCTATTCAAAACCACCAAACATTAGTTCTCATACTCAATTCCATCTTTAAACCTTACAAAACCATTGTTAAATTAGCGTTTGTGTTGTACTTCACCAATTTAAACCCACCAAACCCTAGTTGACGCAGTTGTTCAAACCTACCAAACAACAGTTTTCACAATCTCTTCCAATTTTGAACTAAAAAACCTTACTGTAAATAAGGTTTTTGTTTCTTATCACCAATCCAAACCCACGAGTCCTGGTACTCGCACACTCATAGAATTCGGCTTTCGATTTCTCTTCGCCACTACAAACCCAGGAAAACCAAATTCCCAAACTCTCTATGAAATAGGCTTTCTATTTCTCTTCTCCAATTCAAACAAACCGAACCCAAGTTCTCACAATCACTTTGAATTAGAGTTTATGTTTCTCTTCTGCATTTTAAATCCACCAAACCCCAGTTCTCACAATCTCTATGAGTTAGGGTTGTTTCATTTCACCTGTTCAAACCCACCAAACTAGTTCACATACTCAATTCCACCTTTAACCCTTACAAAACCATTGTTGAATTAGCGTTTGCGTTGTACTTCACCAATTTAAACCCACCAAAGCCTAGTTGACACACTTGTTCAAACCTACCAAACAACAGTTTTCACACTCTCTTCCCATTTTGACCAAAAAACCCTACTTTAAATAAGGTTTTTGTTTCTTATCACCAATCTAAACCCACGAGTCCTAATTCTCGCACACTCATTGAATCCGGCTTTCGATTTCTCTTCGCCACTACAAACCCAGGAAAACCAAATTCCCAAACTCTCTATGAAATAGGCTTTCTATTTCTCTTCTCCAATTCAAACAAACCGAACCCAAGGTCTCACAATCACTTTGAATTAGAGTTTATATTTCTCTTCTGCACTTTAAATTCACCAAACCCCAGTTCTCACAATCTCTATGAGTTAGGGTTGTTTCATTTCACCTGTTCAAACCAACCAAACATTAGTTCACATACTCAATTCCATCTTTAACCTTTACAAAACCATTGTTGAATTAGCATTTGCGTTGTACTTCAGCAATTTAAACCCACCAAACCCTAGTTAACACACTTGTTCAGACCTACCAAACAACAGTTTTCATACTCTCTTCCAATTTTGAACCAAAAAACCCTACGGTAAATATGGTTTTTTGTTTCTTATCACCAATCCAAACCCATGAGTCCTGGTTCTCGCACACTCATTGAATTCGGCTTTCGATTTCTCTTCACCACTATAAACCCAGGAAAACCAAATTCCCAAACTCTCTATAAATTAGGCTTTCTATTTCTCTTCTCCACTTGAAACTAACCGAACCCAAGTTCTCACAATCTTCTAAAGTAAGGTTTCTGTTTCTGTTCTGCACTTCAAACACACACAACCCTATTTTTCACAATCTCGATGAATTAGGGTTTTTTTGTTTCTGTTGACCTGTTCAAACCCTCCAAACCCAAGTTCTCACTCTCTCTTCCAATTGTAAACCTACAAAACCCTTGTTAAATTAGCGTTTCTTTTGTACTTCCCCGACTTAAACTCACTAAACCCTATTCTCACACTGTGAATTAGGGATTTTATTTCTGTGTACCTGTTCAAACCTACCAGACAATAGTTCTCACAATCTCTTCCAACTTTAAGCCTACAAAACACTAGTTGAATTGGGATTTCTATTTTTCTTCAGCACTTCAAACCAACCAAACCCTAGTCCTCATACTCAATAACATCTTTAAACCTTACATAACCGTTGTTGAATTAGGGTTTACGTTGTAATTCACCAATTTAAACCGACCCAAACCCTAGTTCTTACACACTGTGAATTAGGGTTTTTGTTTCGGTTCACCTATTCAAAACCACCAAACATTAGTTCTCATACTCAATTCCATCTTTAAACCTTACAAAACCATTGTTAAATTAGCGTTTGTGTTGTACTTCACCAATTTAAACCCACCAAACCCTAGTTGACGCAGTTGTTCAAACCTACCAAACAACAGTTTTCACAATCTCTTCCAATTTTGAACTAAAAAACCTTACTGTAAATAAGGTTTTTGTTTCTTATCACCAATCCAAACCCACGAGTCCTGGTACTCGCACACTCATAGAATTCGGCTTTCGATTTCTCTTCGCCACTACAAACCCAGGAAAACCAAATTCCCAAACTCTCTATGAAATAGGCTTTCTATTTCTCTTCTCCAATTCAAACAAACCGAACCCAAGTTCTCACAATCACTTTGAATTAGAGTTTATGTTTCTCTTCTGCATTTTAAATCCACCAAACCCCAGTTCTCACAATCTCTATGAGTTAGGGTTGTTTCATTTCACCTGTTCAAACCCACCAAACTAGTTCACATACTCAATTCCACCTTTAACCCTTACAAAACCATTGTTGAATTAGCGTTTGCGTTGTACTTCACCAATTTAAACCCACCAAAGCCTAGTTGACACACTTGTTCAAACCTACCAAACAACAGTTTTCACACTCTCTTCCCATTTTGACCAAAAAACCCTACTTTAAATAAGGTTTTTGTTTCTTATCACCAATCTAAACCCACGAGTCCTAATTCTCGCACACTCATTGAATCCGGCTTTCGATTTCTCTTCGCCACTACAAACCCAGGAAAACCAAATTCCCAAACTCTCTATGAAATAGGCTTTCTATTTCTCTTCTCCAATTCAAACAAACCGAACCCAAGGTCTCACAATCACTTTGAATTAGAGTTTATATTTCTCTTCTGCACTTTAAATTCACCAAACCCCAGTTCTCACAATCTCTATGAGTTAGGGTTGTTTCATTTCACCTGTTCAAACCAACCAAACATTAGTTCACATACTCAATTCCATCTTTAACCTTTACAAAACCATTGTTGAATTAGCATTTGCGTTGTACTTCAGCAATTTAAACCCACCAAACCCTAGTTAACACACTTGTTCAGACCTACCAAACAACAGTTTTCATACTCTCTTCCAATTTTGAACCAAAAAACCCTACGGTAAATATGGTTTTTTGTTTCTTATCACCAATCCAAACCCATGAGTCCTGGTTCTCGCACACTCATTGAATTCGGCTTTCGATTTCTCTTCACCACTATAAACCCAGGAAAACCAAATTCCCAAACTCTCTATAAATTAGGCTTTCTATTTCTCTTCTCCACTTGAAACTAACCGAACCCAAGTTCTCACAATCTTCTAAAGTAAGGTTTCTGTTTCTGTTCTGCACTTCAAACACACACAACCCTATTTTTCACAATCTCGATGAATTAGGGTTTTTTTGTTTCTGTTGACCTGTTCAAACCCTCCAAACCCAAGTTCTCACTCTCTCTTCCAATTGTAAACCTACAAAACCCTTGTTAAATTAGCGTTTCTTTTGTACTTCCCCGACTTAAACTCACTAAACCCTATTCTCACACTGTGAATTAGGGATTTTATTTCTGTGTACCTGTTCAAACCTACCAGACAATAGTTCTCACAATCTCTTCCAACTTTAAGCCTACAAAACACTAGTTGAATTGGGATTTCTATTTTTCTTCAGCACTTCAAACCAACCAAACCCTAGTCCTCATACTCAATAACATCTTTAAACCTTACATAACCGTTGTTGAATTAGGGTTTACGTTGTAATTCACCAATTTAAACCGACCCAAACCCTAGTTCTTACACACTGTGAATTAGGGTTTTTGTTTCGGTTCACCTATTCAAAACCACCAAACATTAGTTCTCATACTCAATTCCATCTTTAAACCTTACAAAACCATTGTTAAATTAGCGTTTGTGTTGTACTTCACCAATTTAAACCCACCAAACCCTAGTTGACGCAGTTGTTCAAACCTACCAAACAACAGTTTTCACAATCTCTTCCAATTTTGAACTAAAAAACCTTACTGTAAATAAGGTTTTTGTTTCTTATCACCAATCCAAACCCACGAGTCCTGGTACTCGCACACTCATAGAATTCGGCTTTCGATTTCTCTTCGCCACTACAAACCCAGGAAAACCAAATTCCCAAACTCTCTATGAAATAGGCTTTCTATTTCTCTTCTCCAATTCAAACAAACCGAACCCAAGTTCTCACAATCACTTTGAATTAGAGTTTATGTTTCTCTTCTGCATTTTAAATCCACCAAACCCCAGTTCTCACAATCTCTATGAGTTAGGGTTGTTTCATTTCACCTGTTCAAACCCACCAAACTAGTTCACATACTCAATTCCACCTTTAACCCTTACAAAACCATTGTTGAATTAGCGTTTGCGTTGTACTTCACCAATTTAAACCCACCAAAGCCTAGTTGACACACTTGTTCAAACCTACCAAACAACAGTTTTCACACTCTCTTCCCATTTTGACCAAAAAACCCTACTTTAAATAAGGTTTTTGTTTCTTATCACCAATCTAAACCCACGAGTCCTAATTCTCGCACACTCATTGAATCCGGCTTTCGATTTCTCTTCGCCACTACAAACCCAGGAAAACCAAATTCCCAAACTCTCTATGAAATAGGCTTTCTATTTCTCTTCTCCAATTCAAACAAACCGAACCCAAGGTCTCACAATCACTTTGAATTAGAGTTTATATTTCTCTTCTGCACTTTAAATTCACCAAACCCCAGTTCTCACAATCTCTATGAGTTAGGGTTGTTTCATTTCACCTGTTCAAACCAACCAAACATTAGTTCACATACTCAATTCCATCTTTAACCTTTACAAAACCATTGTTGAATTAGCATTTGCGTTGTACTTCAGCAATTTAAACCCACCAAACCCTAGTTAACACACTTGTTCAGACCTACCAAACAACAGTTTTCATACTCTCTTCCAATTTTGAACCAAAAAACCCTACGGTAAATATGGTTTTTTGTTTCTTATCACCAATCCAAACCCATGAGTCCTGGTTCTCGCACACTCATTGAATTCGGCTTTCGATTTCTCTTCACCACTATAAACCCAGGAAAACCAAATTCCCAAACTCTCTATAAATTAGGCTTTCTATTTCTCTTCTCCACTTGAAACTAACCGAACCCAAGTTCTCACAATCTTCTAAAGTAAGGTTTCTGTTTCTGTTCTGCACTTCAAACACACACAACCCTATTTTTCACAATCTCGATGAATTAGGGTTTTTTTGTTTCTGTTGACCTGTTCAAACCCTCCAAACCCAAGTTCTCACTCTCTCTTCCAATTGTAAACCTACAAAACCCTTGTTAAATTAGCGTTTCTTTTGTACTTCCCCGACTTAAACTCACTAAACCCTATTCTCACACTGTGAATTAGGGATTTTATTTCTGTGTACCTGTTCAAACCTACCAGACAATAGTTCTCACAATCTCTTCCAACTTTAAGCCTACAAAACACTAGTTGAATTGGGATTTCTATTTTTCTTCAGCACTTCAAACCAACCAAACCCTAGTCCTCATACTCAATAACATCTTTAAACCTTACATAACCGTTGTTGAATTAGGGTTTACGTTGTAATTCACCAATTTAAACCGACCCAAACCCTAGTTCTTACACACTGTGAATTAGGGTTTTTGTTTCGGTTCACCTATTCAAAACCACCAAACATTAGTTCTCATACTCAATTCCATCTTTAAACCTTACAAAACCATTGTTAAATTAGCGTTTGTGTTGTACTTCACCAATTTAAACCCACCAAACCCTAGTTGACGCAGTTGTTCAAACCTACCAAACAACAGTTTTCACAATCTCTTCCAATTTTGAACTAAAAAACCTTACTGTAAATAAGGTTTTTGTTTCTTATCACCAATCCAAACCCACGAGTCCTGGTACTCGCACACTCATAGAATTCGGCTTTCGATTTCTCTTCGCCACTACAAACCCAGGAAAACCAAATTCCCAAACTCTCTATGAAATAGGCTTTCTATTTCTCTTCTCCAATTCAAACAAACCGAACCCAAGTTCTCACAATCACTTTGAATTAGAGTTTATGTTTCTCTTCTGCATTTTAAATCCACCAAACCCCAGTTCTCACAATCTCTATGAGTTAGGGTTGTTTCATTTCACCTGTTCAAACCCACCAAACTAGTTCACATACTCAATTCCACCTTTAACCCTTACAAAACCATTGTTGAATTAGCGTTTGCGTTGTACTTCACCAATTTAAACCCACCAAAGCCTAGTTGACACACTTGTTCAAACCTACCAAACAACAGTTTTCACACTCTCTTCCCATTTTGACCAAAAAACCCTACTTTAAATAAGGTTTTTGTTTCTTATCACCAATCTAAACCCACGAGTCCTAATTCTCGCACACTCATTGAATCCGGCTTTCGATTTCTCTTCGCCACTACAAACCCAGGAAAACCAAATTCCCAAACTCTCTATGAAATAGGCTTTCTATTTCTCTTCTCCAATTCAAACAAACCGAACCCAAGGTCTCACAATCACTTTGAATTAGAGTTTATATTTCTCTTCTGCACTTTAAATTCACCAAACCCCAGTTCTCACAATCTCTATGAGTTAGGGTTGTTTCATTTCACCTGTTCAAACCAACCAAACATTAGTTCACATACTCAATTCCATCTTTAACCTTTACAAAACCATTGTTGAATTAGCATTTGCGTTGTACTTCAGCAATTTAAACCCACCAAACCCTAGTTAACACACTTGTTCAGACCTACCAAACAACAGTTTTCATACTCTCTTCCAATTTTGAACCAAAAAACCCTACGGTAAATATGGTTTTTTGTTTCTTATCACCAATCCAAACCCATGAGTCCTGGTTCTCGCACACTCATTGAATTCGGCTTTCGATTTCTCTTCACCACTATAAACCCAGGAAAACCAAATTCCCAAACTCTCTATAAATTAGGCTTTCTATTTCTCTTCTCCACTTGAAACTAACCGAACCCAAGTTCTCACAATCTTCTAAAGTAAGGTTTCTGTTTCTGTTCTGCACTTCAAACACACACAACCCTATTTTTCACAATCTCGATGAATTAGGGTTTTTTTGTTTCTGTTGACCTGTTCAAACCCTCCAAACCCAAGTTCTCACTCTCTCTTCCAATTGTAAACCTACAAAACCCTTGTTAAATTAGCGTTTCTTTTGTACTTCCCCGACTTAAACTCACTAAACCCTATTCTCACACTGTGAATTAGGGATTTTATTTCTGTGTACCTGTTCAAACCTACCAGACAATAGTTCTCACAATCTCTTCCAACTTTAAGCCTACAAAACACTAGTTGAATTGGGATTTCTATTTTTCTTCAGCACTTCAAACCAACCAAACCCTAGTCCTCATACTCAATAACATCTTTAAACCTTACATAACCGTTGTTGAATTAGGGTTTACGTTGTAATTCACCAATTTAAACCGACCCAAACCCTAGTTCTTACACACTGTGAATTAGGGTTTTTGTTTCGGTTCACCTATTCAAAACCACCAAACATTAGTTCTCATACTCAATTCCATCTTTAAACCTTACAAAACCATTGTTAAATTAGCGTTTGTGTTGTACTTCACCAATTTAAACCCACCAAACCCTAGTTGACGCAGTTGTTCAAACCTACCAAACAACAGTTTTCACAATCTCTTCCAATTTTGAACTAAAAAACCTTACTGTAAATAAGGTTTTTGTTTCTTATCACCAATCCAAACCCACGAGTCCTGGTACTCGCACACTCATAGAATTCGGCTTTCGATTTCTCTTCGCCACTACAAACCCAGGAAAACCAAATTCCCAAACTCTCTATGAAATAGGCTTTCTATTTCTCTTCTCCAATTCAAACAAACCGAACCCAAGTTCTCACAATCACTTTGAATTAGAGTTTATGTTTCTCTTCTGCATTTTAAATCCACCAAACCCCAGTTCTCACAATCTCTATGAGTTAGGGTTGTTTCATTTCACCTGTTCAAACCCACCAAACTAGTTCACATACTCAATTCCACCTTTAACCCTTACAAAACCATTGTTGAATTAGCGTTTGCGTTGTACTTCACCAATTTAAACCCACCAAAGCCTAGTTGACACACTTGTTCAAACCTACCAAACAACAGTTTTCACACTCTCTTCCCATTTTGACCAAAAAACCCTACTTTAAATAAGGTTTTTGTTTCTTATCACCAATCTAAACCCACGAGTCCTAATTCTCGCACACTCATTGAATCCGGCTTTCGATTTCTCTTCGCCACTACAAACCCAGGAAAACCAAATTCCCAAACTCTCTATGAAATAGGCTTTCTATTTCTCTTCTCCAATTCAAACAAACCGAACCCAAGGTCTCACAATCACTTTGAATTAGAGTTTATATTTCTCTTCTGCACTTTAAATTCACCAAACCCCAGTTCTCACAATCTCTATGAGTTAGGGTTGTTTCATTTCACCTGTTCAAACCAACCAAACATTAGTTCACATACTCAATTCCATCTTTAACCTTTACAAAACCATTGTTGAATTAGCATTTGCGTTGTACTTCAGCAATTTAAACCCACCAAACCCTAGTTAACACACTTGTTCAGACCTACCAAACAACAGTTTTCATACTCTCTTCCAATTTTGAACCAAAAAACCCTACGGTAAATATGGTTTTTTGTTTCTTATCACCAATCCAAACCCATGAGTCCTGGTTCTCGCACACTCATTGAATTCGGCTTTCGATTTCTCTTCACCACTATAAACCCAGGAAAACCAAATTCCCAAACTCTCTATAAATTAGGCTTTCTATTTCTCTTCTCCACTTGAAACTAACCGAACCCAAGTTCTCACAATCTTCTAAAGTAAGGTTTCTGTTTCTGTTCTGCACTTCAAACACACACAACCCTATTTTTCACAATCTCGATGAATTAGGGTTTTTTTGTTTCTGTTGACCTGTTCAAACCCTCCAAACCCAAGTTCTCACTCTCTCTTCCAATTGTAAACCTACAAAACCCTTGTTAAATTAGCGTTTCTTTTGTACTTCCCCGACTTAAACTCACTAAACCCTATTCTCACACTGTGAATTAGGGATTTTATTTCTGTGTACCTGTTCAAACCTACCAGACAATAGTTCTCACAATCTCTTCCAACTTTAAGCCTACAAAACACTAGTTGAATTGGGATTTCTATTTTTCTTCAGCACTTCAAACCAACCAAACCCTAGTCCTCATACTCAATAACATCTTTAAACCTTACATAACCGTTGTTGAATTAGGGTTTACGTTGTAATTCACCAATTTAAACCGACCCAAACCCTAGTTCTTACACACTGTGAATTAGGGTTTTTGTTTCGGTTCACCTATTCAAAACCACCAAACATTAGTTCTCATACTCAATTCCATCTTTAAACCTTACAAAACCATTGTTAAATTAGCGTTTGTGTTGTACTTCACCAATTTAAACCCACCAAACCCTAGTTGACGCAGTTGTTCAAACCTACCAAACAACAGTTTTCACAATCTCTTCCAATTTTGAACTAAAAAACCTTACTGTAAATAAGGTTTTTGTTTCTTATCACCAATCCAAACCCACGAGTCCTGGTACTCGCACACTCATAGAATTCGGCTTTCGATTTCTCTTCGCCACTACAAACCCAGGAAAACCAAATTCCCAAACTCTCTATGAAATAGGCTTTCTATTTCTCTTCTCCAATTCAAACAAACCGAACCCAAGTTCTCACAATCACTTTGAATTAGAGTTTATGTTTCTCTTCTGCATTTTAAATCCACCAAACCCCAGTTCTCACAATCTCTATGAGTTAGGGTTGTTTCATTTCACCTGTTCAAACCCACCAAACTAGTTCACATACTCAATTCCACCTTTAACCCTTACAAAACCATTGTTGAATTAGCGTTTGCGTTGTACTTCACCAATTTAAACCCACCAAAGCCTAGTTGACACACTTGTTCAAACCTACCAAACAACAGTTTTCACACTCTCTTCCCATTTTGACCAAAAAACCCTACTTTAAATAAGGTTTTTGTTTCTTATCACCAATCTAAACCCACGAGTCCTAATTCTCGCACACTCATTGAATCCGGCTTTCGATTTCTCTTCGCCACTACAAACCCAGGAAAACCAAATTCCCAAACTCTCTATGAAATAGGCTTTCTATTTCTCTTCTCCAATTCAAACAAACCGAACCCAAGGTCTCACAATCACTTTGAATTAGAGTTTATGTTTTTCTTCTGCACTTTAAACCCACCAAACCCTAGTTGACACACTTGTTCAAACCTACCAAACAACAGTTTTCACACTCTCTTCCCATTTTGACCAAAAGACCCTACCGTAAATAAGGTTTTTGTTTCTTATCACCAATCTAAACCCACGAGTCCTGGTTCTCTCACACTCATTGAATTCGGCATTCGATTTCTCTTCGCCACTACAAACCCAGGAAAACCAAAATCCCAAACTCTCTATGAATTAGGCTTTCTATTTCTCTTCTCCAATTCAAACTAACCGAACCCTATTTCTCATAATCTTCTAAAATAAGGTTTATGTTTCTCTTCTGCACTTCAAACACACACAACACTATTTCTCACATTCTCGGTCAATTAGGGTTTTTTGTATCTGTTCACCTGTTCAAACCCTCGAAACTCAAGTTCTCACACTCTTTTCCAATTTGAAACCTACAAAACCCTAGTTGAATTAGGGTTTCTTTTGTACTTCACAAAATTAAACTCACCAAACCCTATTCTCACACTTTGAATTAGGGATTTTATTTATGCTCACCTGTTCAAACCTACCAGATAACTGTTCTCCTAATCTCTTCCAACTTTAAGCCTACAGAACCCTAGTTGAATTGGGGTTTCATCTTCTCTTCAGCACTTCAAATCCACCAAACCCTAATACTCGATATCTCTGTGAGTTAGGCATTTTGTTTCTGTTCACCTGTTCAAAGCTACTAAACCCTAGTTCTCATACTTAATTCCATCTTTAAACCATACAAAACCATTGTTGAATTAGTGTTTTCGTTGTACTTCACCAATTTAAACCCACCAAATCCTAGTTCTCACACTCTGTGAATTAGGGTTTCTGTTTCGGTTCACCTGTTCAAACTTACCAAACAACAGTTCTCACACTCTCTTCCAATTTTACACCTAAAAAAACCTTAGTGTAAATAGGGTTTCTGTTTCTAATCACCAATCTAAACCCACGAAACCCTAGTTCTCGCACACTCTGTGAATTCGGGTTTTTGTTTCTCTTCTCCACTTTAAACCCCGGATAACAAAATTCTCAAACTCTCTGTGAATTAAGCTTTTTGTTTCTCTTCTCTAATTCAAACTAACTGAACCCTAGTTCTTACAATCTTCTCAAATAAGGTTTTGGTTTCTGTGCACCTGTTCAAACCCACCAAACTCTAGTTCTCATACTCAATTCTATCTTTAAACCTTACAAAACTATTGTTGACTTAGGGGTTTTGTTTCTGGTCACCTGTGCAAACCTACCAGACAATAGTTCTCACAATCTCTTCCGAATTTATGCCTATAAAACCCTTGTTGAATTAGGGAGTCTTTTTCTCTTCAGCCTTCTAAACCCACCAAACAGTAATACTTGATATCTCTGAGAGTTAAAGTTTTTGTTTCTGTTCAACTGTTCAAACCCACCAAACCCTAGTTCTCATACTCTATAAACCCATCTTTAAACCTTACAAAACCATTGTTGAATTAGGGTTTGCGTTGTACTTCACGAATTTAAACCCAGCAAACCCTAGTTCTTACACTCTGTAAATTAGGCTTTCTGTTTCAGTTCACCTCTTCAAACCTACCAAACAACAGTTCTCACACTTTCTTCCAATTTTAAACCTAAAAACCCTAGTGTAAATCGGGTTTATGTTTGTCATCACCAATCCAAACCCACAAAACCCTAGTTCTCATAAAGTCTGTGAATTCAGGTTTTTGTTTCTCTTCACCACTTGAAACCAAATTCTCAAACTTTCTGTGAATTAGGGTTTCGGTTTCTCTTCTCCAGTTAAAACTAACCGAACCCTGTTCTCACAATATTCTAAAAATATATTTATGTTTCTATTTTTCACTTAAAACCAACACAACCCTATTTCTCACAATCTCAATGAATTAGGGTTTTTAACTCTATTCACCTGTTCTCACACTCTTTTCCAATTTGAAACCTACAAAACCCTTGTTGGAATTGGGTTTCTTTTATATGAATTAGAGTTTTTGTTTTGGTGTACCTACTCAAACCTACCAAATAATAGTTCTCACACTCTCTTCCAACTTTAAACCTAAAAACCCTAGACTAAATAGGGTTTTTGTTTCTCATCACGAATCCAAACCTACCGAACCCTGATTGTCACACACTCTATGAATTAAGGATTTTGTTTCTCTCCACCACAACAAACCCATGAAAACCAAGTCCTCAAACTCTCTGTGAATTAGATTTTTGTTTTTCTTCTATAGTTCAAACTACCTTAATCCCGTTTCTAACAATCTCTTAGACTAAGGGTTTATTTTTCTCTTTTGCACATCAAACCCACCAAACCCTGGTTATCACAGTCTATGTGAGTTAGGATTTTCTTTCTGTTCACCTATTCAAACCAACCAAAACCTGGTTTGCTTACTCAATTTAAACTTTAGACCTTAGAAAACAATAGTTGAATTATGGTTTACGTTGTACTTGATAAATTCAAACTCACCAAATCTTATTCTCACACTATGAATTAGGGTTGTTTTTTCTATTCACCTCTTAAAACCTACAAGACAACAATTCTCACAATCTCTTCCAACTTTAAGCCTACAAAACCCTATTAGAATTAGGGTTTCGATTTCTCTTCAGCAATTCAAACTCACCAAACCCTAATACTCCATATCTCTGTGACTTAGGGTTTTTGTTCTGTTCACCTCTTCAAACCCACCAAACCCTAGTTATCGTACTCAATTCCATCTTTAAACCTTAGAAAACCATTGTTGAATTGGGGTTTGCGTTTTACTTCACCTATTTAAAACCACCAAAACCCTAGTTCATTCACACTATGAATTAGAGTTTTTGTTTTGGTTCATCTATTCAAACCTACCAAATAACAGTTCTCACACTCTCTTCCAACTTTAAACCCAAAAACCATAGACTAAATAGGGTTTTTGTTTCTCATTACGAATCCAAACCTACCGAAACCTGATTCTCACACACTCTATGAATTAAGGATTTTGTTTATCTCCACCACAACAAACCCATGAAAACCAAGTCATCAAACTCTCTGTGAATTAGGTTTTTTTTTTTCTTCTCCAATTCAAACTAACTTAATCCTTATTCTAACAATCTCTTAGAATAAGGGTTTATTTTTCTCTTCTGCACATCAAACCCACCAAACCCTAGTTATCACAGTCTATGTGAGTTAGGTTTTTGTTTCTGTTCACCTATTCAAACCAACCAAAACCTAGTTTGCTTACACAATTTAATCGTTAGACCTTAGAAAACAATAGTTGAATTATGATTTACGTTGTACTTGATAAATTCAAACTCACCAAATCCCATTCTCACACTATGAATTGGGGTTTTTTTTTTCTTTTCACCTTTTAAAACCTACAAGACAACAGTTCTCACAATCTCTTCCAACTTTAAGCCTACAAAACGCTATTAGAATTAGGGTTTCGATTTCTCTTCTGCAATTCAAACTCACCAAACCCTAATACTCCATATCTCTGTGACTTAGGGTTTTTGTTCTGTTCACTTCTTCAAACCCACCAAACCCTAGTTATCGTACTCAATTCCATCTTTAAACCCTAGAAAACCATTGTTGAATTGGGGTTTGCGTTTTACTTCACCTATTTAAAACCACCAAAACCCTAGTTCATTCACACTATGAATTAGAGTTTTTGTTTTGGTTCACCTATTCAAACCTACCAAATAATAGCTCTCACAGTCTCTTCCAACTTTAAACCCAAAAACCGTAGACTAAATAGGGTTTTTGTTTCTCTTCACGAATCCAAACCTAACGAACCTTGATTCTCACACACTCTATGAATTAAGGATTTTGTTTCTCTCCATCACAACAAACCGATGAAAACCAAGTCCTCAAACTCTCTGTGAATTAGGTTTTTGTTTTTCTTCTCCAATTCAAACTAACTTAATCCCGTTTCTAACAATCTCTTAGAATAAGGGTTTATTTTTCTCTTCTGCACATCAAACCCTCCAAACCCAGCTTATCATAGTCTATGTGAGTTAGGTTTTTGTTTCTGTTCACATATTCAAACCAACTAAAACCTGGTTTGCTTACTCAATTTAATCCTTAGACCATAGAAAACAATAGTTGAATTATGCTTTACGTTGTACTTGATAAATTCAAACTCACCAAATCCTATTCTCACACTATGAATTAGGGTTTTTTTTTTCTATTCACCTCCTAAAACCTACAAGACAACAGTTCTCACAATCTCTTACAACTTTAAGCCTACAAAACCCTATTAGAATTAGGGTTTCAATTTCTCTTCAGCAATTCAAACTCACCAAACCCTAATACTCCATATCTCTGTGACTTAGGGTTTTTGTTTTGTTCACCTCTTCAAACCCACTAAACCCTAGTTATCGTACTCAATTCCATCTTTAAACCTTTGAAAACCATTGTTGAATTGGGGTTTGCGTTTTACTTCACCTATTTAAATCCACCAAAACCCTAGTTCATTCACACTATGAATTAGAGTTTTTCTTTTGGTTCACCTATTCAAACCTACAAAATAATAGTTCTGACACTCTCTTCCAACTTTGAACCCAAAAACCAAAGGATTTTGTTTATATCCACCACAACAAACCCATGAAAACCAAGTCCTCAAACTCTCTGTGAATTAGGTTTTTGTTTTTCTTCTCCAATTCAAACTAACTTAATCCCTATTCTAACAATCTCTTAGATTAAGGGTTTATTTTTCTCTTCTGCACATCAAACCCACCAAACCCTAGTTATCACAGTCTATGTGAGTTAGGTTTTTGTTTCTGTTTACCTATTCAAACCAACCAAAACCTGGTTTGCTTACTCAATTTAATCTTTAGACCATAGAAAACAATGGTTGAATTATGGTTTACGTTGTACTTGATAAATTCAAACTCACCAAATCCTATTCTCACACTATGAATTAGGGTTTTTTTTTCTATTCACCTCTTAAAACCTACAAGACAACAGTGGAGTGAGTTATGAGTTGGCTCGGTCAAACAGTGTTTGACCAATTCATTAGTTATGTTATTCCACTGAGTCATTATGAGTGTAGACCAATATCAGATTCATGTACTGAGTTTCCAAACGAGTTGTTACAGATCTGAGTGTTTCTTCTTGAGGGTTTTCTGAAATTGGGGCGTTGACTTCGATTTTCTCCTCTCCAAAGTCCTGTTACGGTTGTTTTTTCACACGAACTGCTCGTCAGCGGTCTTGCGAGAAGAACCCAACAGGTTGCTGTGTGCGGGGACGAAGGTGTGAAGTACGGAGGTTGTGTTTCGGCGACCATCAGGCGAACCTGAAGTCTGAGTAAGTTTTCGCTGCCGAGCCATCGTCTGTTTCGTGTTCAGATGCAGTCCTGCTCGTCGGTGGTTCGTGGATTCGAGGAGGCGGCGCTACCCGGAAGGGCTTGCTGTCCGTCTAACCTGTGATAGCCGGTTCTTTAGACAAAGTTTTGGATCGTGGGCGTGAAGACGACGACCTGCTACGTCTGCGAATGCGCGTTGAAGCTGTTCTGCGATTACTGAGAGCTGCTACGTCTGCAATTTCTGAAGCTGTGACGAATTGATCGTCGGTACTGCACGAGCTGTCGGTTTGGACGACGAAGTGTGGTTCTATTCGTCCTGGGTTGCCGCGGGTGAAGACGAAGACCTGGTGCGCCGAAACTGGGTTGAGTCTGCAATTTCTGTAGCTGCTAACGGTGATAGCGAGGTTTCGTTACAGTTTCCATCTTTGCTGAGTGCTTGGTCCTGGTTGAAGATTACCAGCTTGTGGGTCTGATTGACAAATCACAGTGTTGCGTATTTGGAGGCTGTGTTCAGGTCAACGAACGGTCTCCATTCTGAAGCTGCTACTGTTTTGCTGATTTGCTGTTTTTGCTGAAGCTTCTACAGGAGACTGTGAGCGTAGCCTGAAGTTGTCGTTTTCAGGCTTTGTAGCTGCTACTGAAGTGGTGGCCGAAGCTGGCTGCTGTTTCTGGTCTTGGAGCAGAGCTTTACTAATGACAGTGATTAGTTATTTCACGAAGCTGTGAGTGTGCTGTGGTATCCATCATTGCTACAATCAAACTGATTGTGCTGAGTAAGTTTTTCTTTCTCTGGTTGGGTTGGTGCCCATTTGTTTGTTGCAAGGGTTGGTGCCCTGGTGTTGGTGAGGGTTGGTGCCCTATTTGTGTTTTTTTATTTTTTGTTTTTGGGTTGGTGCCCATTTTTTTGTTGCAAGGGTTGCTGCCCTGGTGAAATTGGTGAGGGTTGGTGCCCTATTTGTGTTTTTTTTTTCTCTTTTTATGAGTCTGGTTATGGGGGATGCTGATGAGATTGAGCGTCTTAATAAACTGGTTGAGAAGCTTAGAAATGAACTGAATGAGCAGTTTAAGGTTAAGTCTGGAATGCCTATGGGTGATAATAAAATGTTACACAATGTTTCACAACAGGGGTCTCCTATAAAAGGAAAGGATTCTGCGATTGAAGTAGTTTCAGGTGGGGTCTCAAATGAACACCAAATGTATGTTGAACGGTCTGAAATTAATATGTGTATTGAGGGTACTAAGGTTGTTGTTCCTTCAGTCTCTTCGATGAATGGGAATTTTTCTGGGGTGAGTGATAACTTGCCGAAGCTAGGGGGTGATGAAGGTACTGTTAAACCTACTTTGTCATGGGCGGATACTCTAATTAAATAATTAAAAATATTTCTAAGAACAAAATGCAATTAAAATACTTCCCACAAGCTGTGAAAGATAAAATTGTTGAAATACCTTATGATGTCGAAATGAAGGGGTGTTATTTGTGGAGGGATTGTATAGTGGGATACTGTATGGATAGGAAACTACCATTCCCAACTGTAAATTCCATTGCAAAGAGACTCTGGGGTAAAAATGGAATGACGGAGGTGATGAGCCTAGATAGGGGTTTCTTTTTGTTCAAATTTGATAGTGCTGAAAGTTGTAATTCTATTATAGAAAGCGGACCTTGGCATTTTGCAAACCAGCTTATGGTGCTGCAAAAGTGGAGGCCTGATCTTGCTATCTATAAATAAGGGTTAAAAAGTGTTCCAATATGGGCTAAATTTTATCATGTTCCATTACAATTGTGGACACCGGATGGGTTGGGTTACATTGCTAGCATTTTGGGGAGACCTCTATATACTGATTCCCAAACTGATGATAGGGGTAGATTAAATTATGCCAGGATGTGTATTGAGGTTGATATTAAAGCTGATTTTCCATCTGAGGTAGGGGTCAAGTTGGCGGATGGGAGAATTGTTACTATTGGTGTTGAATATCAATGGGTGCCTATGAAATGTGAACACTGTGAGATTTTTGGACATTCTTCCAAAAATTGTGTTAAAATGAAAGTCCAAAATGCAATCCTAAAAACTAAAGAGATTAAGAAAGAATGGGTTGTTGTAGGGAAGAAAGTAGGTGAAACAAGTAATCCTGATGCAATAAATCAGGAGCAGGTTATTGTTTTACCTAAAGATATTCAGAATGTAGGAAATAAAGTTGTTGAGGTTGAGAATATTGTTGAGTCAAATGAATTAAAAAATCATGACGTTCTAGTGAATGTAAATGAGTTGAAGATAGAGGATCCTAGGGATAATACAAATGTTCTGTCTCCTAATAAATTCTCATGCTTGGGAGATTTTGATGATGGGGAGATATTGGAGGATTGGGGAACTGATACAGTAAATGCTAAGGAAGGTTTTATACATGACACAGGGAGAAGGGTAGAGGAAGTAAAGCATGGTCATAAAGCTGGGGAAAACCCTCTGTGTATTAAAGAGATAGGGAGTAAGAGCTCTATTCCCTTGTTAGTCTCAGGTGCGGGTATGTCGAGCCATATTTCTAACAAGAAATTTAAAACTAAAAGGGTCTTGAAAAGAGAGGATAAGGGGGGAGATCAGTCTACTCAAAATTAGTTTCCATATGAATTGCTATATTTGGAATGTTCGTGGTCTTAATGGGGAGGTGAAACATAAGGAAATTAAGTTAATGATTAAAACATTAGATATTTCTATATTTTGTTTGATTGAAACAAAGGTTTTAAAGAACAATGTTGATAAAGTGATGAAAGTGATTTGCCCAGGTTGGAAGTTAGTTAATAATTATGATTTTGCTGATTTGGGAAGATTATGGATTTGTTGGGGCCCAAAGAAAATGAATGTGAATTTATTGAAGGGCAATGCTCAATTTCTTCACTGTAAAGTGAGTACTGTTGATAAAATTTATAAGTGCTTCGCTACTTTTATTTATGGAAGTAATGATTATATTGAGAGAATGATTTTATGGAAAGAATTGTTTGATATTTCCATGGCTTTGAAGAACAGCCCCTGGATTTGTTCGGGTGACTTAAATGCTATTAGATATCAACATGAGAAATGGGGTGGGGATGACAAGTGGAATGCAAAAATGAGGGAATGTGGGCAGGCTCTAGATAGAGCAGGATTAATGGACTTGAAGTATAATGGTATCAAATTTTCTTGGTCCAATGGTCATGTGTTTTGTAAGCTGGATAGATGCTTAGTGAATTCAGCTTGGGTTGATTATTTTCAAACCACTGAAGTTTCTTTTTTGCCTCCAGGGGTTTCGGATCATGCTTGTATTACGGTTAAAATCTCTATGGAGGTAGAGAGGGTTAAAAGACCATTTAGGTTCAACAATTTTTTAACTAAACATGAAAAGTTTACTCAAGTGGTGAGAGATGCGTGGAACGGCCATATTACTGGGAGTAAAATGTTTGTGGTAAGTCAAAAGCTGAAAATGGTAAAGAATGCTTTGAAAATTTTAAATAAAACTCACTTTGAAAATTTACCAACTCAAGTGTCTGAAGCTAGGAAAAAGTTATTGAACATTCAATGCTTGGTGGATTTGGATCCTGGAAATCACGAATTTCAAAGAATAGAAAAGGACTGTCTTAAACAATTTTATAAAGTGTCAAATGCCGAGGAATGTTTATATAGACAGCTATCTAGGATTCAATGGCTGAGACTAGGAGATCAAAATACCAGTTATTTTCATAAGATTGCTAATCAGAGGAAAGCTCATAACAATATAGTTTCCATAACTAGAGAGGATGGTACTGTTCTGACTGATAAAGGTGATGTTAGTAGAGAGATTGTGGGATTTTACAAGAATCTCTTTGCCAAGAGAGAAGAGGTCAGGATCCCTGTTTTGAATGAGTTTATTCAAAAACCTATTTCTATAGAGCAAAGTATGGACATGAATAGAGATGTGACCAGAGAAGAAATCAAAGCTACCTTCCTTGCAATAAAAGATGACAAAACCCCAGGGCCGGATGGTTTGAATGCAGTGTTTTATAAGGCGGCTTGGGATGTTATTGGAAATGAGGTGGTGGATGCCATAATGGATTTCTTTGATTCAGGTCAATTGCTTTCTGAAGTAAACTGTACTTCCATTTCTCTTATCCCCAAAGTTGATAATCCTACTAAAGTGACGGAGTTCAGGCCTATTTCAGTATGCAATGTGTTGGATAAATGCATAGCAAAAATCATTGCTTATAGGTTGAAGCCCATTCTAGACTTGAGTATAAGTGCAAATCAATCTGGGTTTGTTCCGGGTAGGAGTATTTGTGATAATGTTCTGCTAGCTCAAGAGATATTACTCCATTACCATAAAGATGAGTCTCCAGCTAGAGTTGCCATGAAAATTGATTTGACTAAAGCTTATGACTCTGTCTCTTGGGATTTTTTGGGTGAGGTGTTGAAGGGTTTTGGTTTGCCTGATAGAGTTAGAGGTTGGATTCTTACTTGTTGTTCTTCTCCTAAGTTCTCTATAAATATTAATGGTGCTCTTGAAGGGTTTTCAAAGGGGGAAGAGGGCTTAGGCAAGGGGACCCTATGTCTCCATATCTTTTTGTGATGTGTATGGAAGTTCTCTCAGGGATGTTGAATAAACTGGGGAATAATGACTCTTTTAGGTTCCACGCCAAATGTAAAAAATTGGAGATTAATCATTTGATGTTTGCTGATGACTTATTCCACTTCTGTGAGGGTAGTGAAAATTCAGTGAACTGTATGTTGGATGTATTGAGGAAGTTTAGTGAATTTTCAAGTTTAATTCCTAATACTTCAAAGAGCTCCATTTTTTACATCTGGTGTGGAGGGTAGAGTCTTAGAAAATATTATCCTTGGGTCCAACTTTTCAATTGGGAAATTGCCTGTCAAGTATTTAGGGGTGCCTCTGATTTCTTCTAAGCTTAATGCGGCTGACTGTCAAGAGTTAGTATTGAAAATTACCAGAAGGGTCCAGGCTTGGAATTGCAGATTCCTTTCCTTTGCGGGTAGGTTACAGTTGATTGCCTCAGTGTTGTTTTCAGTTCAAGTTTATTGGAGTTCTACTTATATCCTTCCAAAATCTGTGTTTAAACCACTGAATGAGATTATGAGGAAATTCTTATGGAAAAGGGGCTGATTTGAAGAGTGGTGGTGAGAAATTGGCATGGACTAAAGTGTGTTTGCCGAAAGATGAAGGGGGCTTAGGATTAAAAGATTTGATAGCATGGAATGTGGCAGCTATTGGAAAGCAGCTATGGAACCTGTTGCAGCCTATTCCCACTAACCTCTGGAGTAAGTGGGCAAGGATTGAGCTCATGAAAGACCAGAATTTCTGGTTGCTTAAGGTCCCGGATAAAAGATCTTGGTCTTGGAAGAAGATAATGGGTCTAAGAGATACTTTTAGACAGTACATTGAGTACAAGGTTGGGAATGGCGAAAATATTCTTCTTTGGCATGATGATTGGTTGTATCCCAATTCTATTGTAGAAAAACATGGGGATAGGATTAGGTATGATTCTGGGTTAAGAAACAATTGTAAAGTCAGTGCTATAATCAGAAATGGGCAGTGGTTTCCACCTTTTGCAAACTCTCATAAATTAATGGAGTTAAGAGATGATATTGCTTCCATTCCTCCTCCAAATTGTCATGATGTTGATTCTTTGATTTGGAAGCCTACTAGGGGTAAGTACTCTATTAGTTCAGCTTGGAATTTGTTAAGGAACATGGATAATCAAGTTCAATGGTACAAGACTGTGTGGTTCCCAAATAATATTCCAAGACATGCTTTCATTTTATGGACTTTAATTCATAATAGGTTGCAGACACAAGATAAATTGGTCCTTTATGGGATGCTTCAGCAACAAAAATGTGTCTTTTGTGACTTACCGTGTGAAAGTAGGGAGCATCTATTTTTTGAATGCAGTTTCTCTTCGCAAGTTTGGTCTTCGGTTGCTATTGATAATGGTTTGAGGCATGTTGGGAAGAGGTGGGTGGATATGGTTAATTGGTGCAATGTCCACTGTACAAATAATACTTTAAAGGCATGTGTTACCAAACTATCATTGGCTGCTAGTGTTTACATTTTATGGAGGGAAAGGAATCTCAGGTTGTTTGCTGGAGAGTTTAAAAAGGAGGATCAACTTGTTAAGGAGATAAATTCTTCAGTCAAATTTAGATTGTTTCACTTGTTGGATATTCAAAATGGAGATAGAGTTTCTAGCAATGGGTGAGGGGAATATTTTTTGCTCTTTTTTCTTGGAATTAATGTTCTGGGTATCTGTCTGGATGAGTGGTAGTGAGCATGTTTCAGTGTTGTTGGGGGTATGGTTCAGACTTCGTGGGAGGTGTGTTATGATAAATTTTATAAATGTTGCATTATCTTTTGATCCCTTTGCTTACATTGTGCAGATTTATAAGTCGGTGGCTGAAGTTCACGGGGTTCGGATGGCTATGAAGACCCTCACTGTGATAGGAATAAATTTGTGCAATCTGATGAAGATTATGTATATTTTATTTGTAGTGAGGAGTTCTAGAGATATGTTAAACATTTGGTGTTATAGACTTATGTATTATCAGACTTGTTTTATTTTTATTTTTGAAAGGTAAGTCAATTTATAGAAAAATTAAAAAATGGCTTGAAGCCTACAAAATACTTGGGGCATACCCCAAGGGTGGAACCCCCAATCCCACCAAAGAGTTAAGCTTAACTCAAAACACAGGGGAAAATACAAAAAAAACACCATAACCCTGACAACAAAAAAATAGGTCTGATAATGCATAAGACTATAGCAACCAATGTTTAACATATCTCTAGAGCACCTCACTGCAAATAAAATATACATAATCTTCATCAGATTACAAAAATTAATTCCTATCACCGTGAAGGTCTTCATAGCCATCCGAACCCGGTGAACTTCATCCACCAACTTATAAATCTTAATATGAGCCTTGAAATCCCCACATATGAACATAATCAAGATAAATGAAACAAATAGCAGAACATTTGATCCATCATTTTCCATCATTAAAACCGTGTCCATAAATTGAAGAACATCCTTGTCAAATAGCCAAGAGCACTTATAAGAGTCTGCCATCACAAAACTGCACTATAAAATAGCCCGGAAACACTGCAAAACGACCATTTCAGCACTGAAATACTAAAATCTGCGCTGGAAAAACTGCATTTCAGCACTGTACCACTGAAAAAACTGCATTTCAGCACTGAAAAAAACTGCATTTCAGTACTAAAACACTGAAAACTGCACTGAAAACTCTGTATTTCTGCACTGATAAATCTGCACTGATAAACTACATTGCTGGCTGTCACAAAACTGCAGTTTACAAACTGCACAGAAGCACTGAACAACGACCTAAAACTGTAGTAGCCATCCACGAGGTACTTCCTTGCCATCCGAACCCTGTGAAACTCCGCCCCCAACTTATAAATCTGCACAATGTAAGCAAAGGGGTCAAAAGATAATGCAACATTTAAAATTTTTATCATAAACCACCTCCCCCGCATTCTGAGCCAAATCCTGAACCATATCCCCAACAACCCTGAAACATGCTCTCTACCACTCATCCAGACAAAAATCCTGAACATAAATTCCATGAAAACTGAGCAAAAAATAATCCCCTCACCCATTGCTAGAAACTCTATCTCCATTTTGAATATCCAACAAGTGAAACAATCTAAATTTGACAGAAGAATTTATCTCCTTAACAAGTTGATCCTCCTTTTTAAACTCTCCAGCAAACATCCTGAGATTTCTTTCCCTCCATAAAATGTAAACACTAGCAGCCAATGATAGTTTGGTAACACATGCCTTTAAAGTATTATTTGTACAATGGACATTGCACCAATTAACCATATCCACCCACTTCTTCCCAACTTGCCTCAAACCATTATCAATTGCAACCGAAGACCAAACTTGAGAAGAGAAACTGCATTCAAAAAATAAATGTTCCCTGCTTTCACACGGTAAGTCACAGAAGACACATTTTTGTTGCTGAATCATCCCATAGAGGACCAATTTATCTTGTGTTTGCATCCTATTATGAATTAAAGTCCATAAGATGAAAGCATGTCTTGGGATATTATTTGGGAACCACACAGTCTTATACCATTGAACTTGATTATCCCTGTTCCTTAACAAATTCCAAGTTGAACTAATAGAATACTTACCCCTGGTAGGTTTCCAAATCAAGGTATCAACTTCATGACAATCTGGAGGGGGAAGGGTAGCAATATCATCTCTTAACTCCATTAATTTATGTGAGTTTGCAGAAGGAGGAAACCATTGCCCATCTCTTAACTCCATTATCAGACTTGTTTTATTGTTGTCAGGGTTATGGTGATTTTTTTTCATATCCCTCTGTGTTTAGAGTTAAGCTTAACTCTTTGGTGGTTTTGGGGGTTCCACCCTTGGGGTATGCCCCAAGTATTTTGTAGGCTTCTAGCCATTTTTTGATTTTTCTATACAATTGACTTACCTTTCAAAAAAAAAAAAAACAAGATAACAATTCTCACAATCTCTTCCAACTTTAAGCCTACAAAACGCTATTAGAATTAGGGTTTCGATTTCTCTTCGGCAATTCAAACTCACCAAACCCTAATACTCCATATCTCTGTGACTTAGGGTTTTTGTTCTGTTCACTTCTTCAAACCCACCAAACCCTAGTTATCGTACTCAATTCCATCTTTAAACCTTAGAAAACCATTGTTGAATTGGGGTTTGCGTTTTACTTCACCTATTTAAAACCACCAAAACCCTAGTTCATTCACACTATGAATTAGAGTTTTTGTTTTGGTTCACCTATTCAAACCTACCAAATAATAGCTCTCACAGTCTCTTCCAACTTTAAACCCAAAAACCATAGACTAAATAGGGTTTTCGTTTCTCTTCACGAATCCAAACCTACCGAACCCGGATTCTCACACACTCTATGAATGAAGGATTTTGTTTCTCTCCATCACAACAAACCGATGAAAACCAAGTCCTCAAACTCTCTGTGAATTAGGTTTTTGTTTTTCTTCTCCAAATAAAACTAACTTAATCCCGTTTCTAACAATCTCTTAGAATAAGGGTTTATTTTTCTCTTCTGCACATCAAACCCACCAAACCCAGGTTATCATAGTCTATGTGAGTTAGGTTTTTGTTTCTGTACACCTATTCAAACCAACTAAAACCTGGTTTGCTTACTCAATTTAATCCTTAGACCATAGAAAACAATAGTTGAATTATGGTTTACGTTGTACTTGATAAATTCAAACTCACCAAATCCTATTCTCACACTATGAATTAGGGTTTTTTTTCTTTCTATTCACCTCCTAAAACCTACAAGACAACAGTTCTCACAATCTCTTACAACTTTAAGCCTACAAAACCCTATTAGAATTAGGGTTTCGATTTCTCTTCAGCAATTCAAACTCACCAAACCCTAATACTCCATATCTCTGTGACTTAGGGTTTTTGTTCTGTTCACCTCTTCAAACCCACTAAACCCTAGTTATCGTACTCAATTCCATCTTTAAACCTTTTAAAACCATTGTTGAATTGGGGTTTGCGTTTTACTTCACCTATTTAAATCCACCAAAACCCTAGTTCATTCACACTATGAATTAGAGTTTTTGTTTTGGTTCACCTATTCAAACCTACAAAATAATAGTTCTGACACTCTCTTCCAACTTTGAACCCAAAAACCAAAGGATTTTGTTTATCTCCACCACAACAAACCCATGAAAACCAAGTCCTCAAACTCTCTGTGAATTAGGTTTTTGTTTTTCTTCTCCAATTCAAACTAACTTAATCCCTATTCTAACAATCTCTTAGAATAAGGGTTTATTTTTCTCTTCTGCACATCAAACCCACCAAACCCTAGTTATCACAGTCTATGTGAGTTAGGTTTTTGTTTCTGTTCACCTATTCAAACCAACCAAAACCTGGTTTGCTTACTCAATTTAATCTTTAGACCATAGAAAACAATGGTTGAATTATGGTTTACGTTGTACTTGATAAATTCAAACTCACCAAATCCTATTCTCACACTATGAATTATGGTTTTTTTTTCTATTCACCTCTTAAAACCTACAAGACAACAGTTCTCACAATCTCTTCCAACTTTAAGCCTACAAAACGCTATTAGAATTAGGGTTTCGATTTCTCTTCGGCAATTCAAACTCACCAAACCCTAATACTCCATATCTCTGTGACTTAGGGTTTTTGTTCTGTTCACTTCTTCAAACCCACCAAACCCTAGTTATCGTACTCAATTCCATCTTTAAACCTTAGAAAATCATTGTTGAATTGAGGTTTGCGTTTTACTTCACCTATTTAAAACCACCAAAACCCTAGTTCATTCACACTATGAATTAGAGTTTTTGTTTTGCTGTACCTACTCAAACCTACCAAATAACAGTTCTCACACTCTCTTCCAACTTTAAACCCAAAAACCCTAGACTAAATAGGGTTTTTGTTTCTCATCACGAATCCAAACCTACCGAACCATGATTCTCACACACTCTATGAATTAAGAATTTTGTTTCTCTTCACCACTTCAATACCATGAAAACAAAGTTCTCAAACTCACTGCGAATTAGGTTTTTGTTTTTCTTCTCCAATTCAAACTAACTTTATCCTATTTCTAACAATCTCTTAGAATAAGGATTTATTTTTCTCAACTGCACATCAAACCCACCAAACCATGGTTATCACAGTCTCTGTGAGTTAGGTTTTTGTTTCTGTTCACCTATTCAAACCAACCAAAACCTAGTTTGCTTACTCAATTTAATCGTTAAACCTTAGAAAACAATAGTTGAATTATGGTTTACGTTGTACTTGATAAACTCAAACTCACCAAATCCTATTTTCACACTATGAATTGGGGTTTTTTTTTCTATTCGCCTTTTAAAACCTACAAGACAACAGTTCTCACAATCTCTTCCAACTTTAAGCCTACAAAACCCTATTAGAATTAGGGTTTCGATTTCTCTTCAGCAATTCAAACTCACCAAACCCTAATACTCCATATCTCTGTGACATAGGGTTTTTGTTTCTGTTCACCTCTTCAAACCCACCAAACCCTAGTTATCGTACTCAATTCCATCCTTAAACCTTAGAAAACCATTGTTGAATTGGGGTTTGCGTTTTACTTCACCAATTTAAAACCACCAAAACTCTAGTTCCTTCACACTATGAATTAGAGTTTTTGTTTCGGTTCACCTATTCAAACCTACCAATTAACAGTTCTCACACTCTCTTCCAACTTTAAACCCAAAAACCCTAGACTAAATAGGGTTTTTATTTCTCCTCACGAATCCAAACCTACCGAACCCTGATTTTAACACTCTATGAATTAAGGATTTTGTTTCTCTTCAACACTTCAAACCCATGAAAACAAAGTTCTCAAACTCTCTGTGAATTAGGTTTCTGTTTTTCTGCTCCAATTCAAACTAACCTAATTCTAACAATCTCTTAGAATAAGGGTTAATTTTTCTCTTCTGCACATCAAACCCACCAAACCCTGGTTATCACAGTCTTTGTGAGTTAGGTTTTTTTATCAATTAATCTATTCAAACCGACCAAACCCGAGTTTTCTTACTCAATTTAATCTTTAGACCTTGGAAAACAATAGTCGAATTATGGTTTCCGTTGTACTTCACAAATTGAAACTCACCAAAACCTATTCTCACACAGTGAATTAGGGTTTTTTTTCTATTCACCTCTAAAAACCTACTAGACAACAGTTCTCACAATCTTTTCCAACTTTAAGCCTACAAAACCCTATTGTATTAGGGTTTCGGTTTCTCTTCAGCAATTCAAACCCACCATACCCTAATACTCCATATCTCTCTGACTTAGGGTTTATTTTTCCGTTCACCTTTTCAAATCCACCAAACCCTAGTTATTGTACTCAATTCCATTTATAAACCTTAAAAACCCATTTTTGAATTGGGGTTTGCGTTATACTTCCCCTATTTAAAACCACGAAAACCCTAGTTACTTCACACTATGAATTAGAGTTTTTGTTTCGGTTCACCAATTCAAACGTACCAAATAACAGTTCTCACACTCTCTATCAACTTTAAACCCAAAAACCCTAGACTAAATAGGGTTTTTTTTTTTTTTTTTTTTTTTTTTTGAAAAGTAAGTCAATATTATAGAAAATTAAAAAATGGCTAGAAGCCTACAAAATACTTCGGGCATACCCCAAGGGTGGAACCCCCAAACCCACCAGAGAGTTAAGCTTAACTCTAAACACAGGGGATTATACAAGAGAATCACTATAACCCTTACAACAATAAAACAAGTCTGATAAAACATAAGACTATAGGAACCAATGTTTAACATATCTCTAGAGCACCTCCCCACAAATATAATATACATAATCTTCATCAGATTACAGAAATTAATTTCTATCACAGCGAGAGTCTTCATAGCCATCCGAACCCCTTGAACTTCAGCAACCCACTTATAAATCTGCACAGTATAAACAAAGGGATCAAAAGATAATGCAACATTTATAAAAAAGATCACAAAGCACCTCCCACGAAGTCTGAACCATTTCCTGAACCATAATCCCCTAAACACTGACTCTCTACCACTCATCCAAACACAAACCCAGAACATAAATTCCAGGAAAACTAAGCAAATATTCCCCTCACCCATTGCTTGAAACTCTATCTCCATTTTGAATATCCAACAAGTGATACAATCTAAATTTGACAGAAGAATTTATCTCCTGAACAAGTTGAACCTCCTTTTTAAACTCTCCTGCATACAACCTGAGGTTTCTCTCCCTCCATAAGATGTAAACACTTGCAGCCAATGCGAGTTTGGTAACACATGCCTTTAAAGTATTGTTAGAACAATGGTCATTGCACCAATTTACTATATCCACCCACTTCTTCCCACCTTGCTTCAAACCATTTTCAATAGCAACCGAAGACCAAACTTGAGAAGAGAAACTGCATTCAAAAAATAGATGTTCCCTGTTTTCACACGGTAAGTCACAGAAGACACATTTTTGTTGCTGAAGTAACCCATAAATGACCAATTTATCTTGAGTTTGCATCCTATTATGAATTAAAGTCCATAAAATGAAAGCATGTCTTGGAATATTATTTGGGAACCACACAGTCTTGTACCATTTAACTTGACTATCCCTGTTCCTTAACAAATTCCAAGCCGAACTAATAGAATACTTACCCTTGGTAGGCTTCCAAATCAAAGTGTCAACATCATGGCAATCAGGAGGGGGGAGGATTGCAATATCATCTCTTAACTCCATTAATTTGTGAGAGTTTGCAAAAGGAGGGTACCATTGCCCATTTCTGATTATGGCATTGACTTTACAATTGGTTCTTAACCCAGAATCATACCTGATCCTATCCCCATGTTTTTCTACAATAGAAGTGGGATACAACCAATCATCATGCCAAAGAAGAATATTATTGCCATTCCCAACCTTGTACTCAATGTAATGTCTAAATGTATCTCTTAGCCCCATTATCTTTTTCCATGACCAAGATCTTTTATCCGGGAACTTAAGCAACCAAAAATTTTGGTCTTTCATGAGCTCTATCCTAGCCCACTTACTCCAAAGGTTGGTGGGAATAGGCTGCAACAGGTTCCAAAGCTGCTTACCAATAGCAGCCACATTCCAAGACTAAATAGGGTTTTTGTTTCCCATCACCAATCCAAACCTACCGAACCCTGATTCTCACACGCTATGAATTAAGGATTTTGTTTCTCTTCGCCACTTCAATACCATGAAAACAAAGTTCTCAAACTCTCTGTGAATTAGGCTTTTTTTTTTCTTCTCCAATTCAAACTAACTTTATCCTATTTCTAACAATCTCTTAGAATAAGGATTTATTTTCCTCTTCTCCACATCAAACCTACCAAACCATGGTTATCACAGTCTCTGTGAGTTAGGTTTTTGTTTCTGTTCACCTATTCAATCCAACCAAAACCTGGTTTGCTTACTCAATTTAATCTTTAGACCTTAGAAAACAATAGTTGAATTATGGTTTACGTTGTACTTGATAAATTCAAACTCACCAAATCCTATTCTCACACTATGAATTAGGGTTTTTGTTTCTATTCACCTCTTAAAACCTACAAGACAACAGTTCTCACAATCTCTTTCAACTTTAAGCCTACAAAACCCTATTAGAATTAGGGTTTCAATTTCTCTTCAGCAATTCAAACTCACCAAACCCTAATACTCCATATCTCTGTGACTTAGGGTTTTTGTTTTTGTTCACCTCTTCAAACCCACCGAACCCTAGTTATCGTACTCAATTCCATCTTTAAACCTTAGAAAACCATTGTTGAATTGGGGTTTGCGTTTTACTTCACCTATTTAAAACCACCAAAACTCTAGTTCCTTCACACTATGAATTAGAGTTTTTGTTTTGGTTCACCTATTCAAACCTACCAAATAACAGTTCTCACACTCTCTTCCAACTTTAAACCCCAGACTAAATAGGGTTTTTGTTTCTCCTCACGAATCCAAACCTACCGAACCCTGATTCTCACACACTATGAATTAAGGATTTTGTTTCTCTACACCACTTCAAACCCATGAAAACCAAGTTCTCAAACTCTCTGTGAATTAGGTTTCTGTTTTTCTTCTCAAATTCAAACTAACCTAATCCGATTTCTAACAATCTCTTAGAATAAGGGTTTATTTTTCTCTTCTGCACATCAAACCCACCAAACCCTGGTTATCACAGTCTTTGTGAGTTAGGTGTTTGTTTCTGTTGACCTATTCAAACCAACCAAACCCTGGTTTTCTTACTCAATTCAATCTTTAGACCTTGAAAACAATCGTCGAATTATGGTTTCCATTGTACTTCATAAATTCAAACTCACCAAATCCTATTCTCACAGAGGGAATTAGGGTTTTTTTGCTATTCACCTCTAAAAACCTACTAGACAACAGTTCGCACAATCTTTTCCAACTTTAAGCCTACAAAACCCAATTTGAATTAGGGTTTCGGTTTCTCTTCAGCAATTCAAACCCACCAAACCCTAATACTCCATATCTCTGTGACTTAGGATTTATGTTTTCTGTTCACCTCTTTAAATCCACCAAAACCTAGTTATCGTACTCAATTCCATATTTAGACCTTAGAAAAGCATTTTTCAATTGGGGTTTGCGTTTTACTACACCTATTAAAAACGACCAAAACTCTAGTTCCTTCACACTATGAATTAGAGTTTTTGTTTCGGTTCACCAATTCAAACGTACCAAATTACAGTTCTCACACTCTCTTCCAACTTTAAACTCAAAAACCCTAGACTAAATAGGGTTTTTATTTCTCATCACCAATCCAAACCTACCGAACCCTGATTCTCACACACTATGAATTAAGGATTTTGTTTCTCTTCACCACTTCAATACCATGAAAACAAAGTTCTCAAACTCTCTGTGAATTAGGTTTTTGTTTTTCTTCTCCAATTCAAACTAACTTTATCCTATTTATAACAATCTCTTAGAATAAGGATTTATTTTTCTCTTCTCCACATCAAACCCACCAAACCATGGTCATCACAGTCTCTGTGAATTTGGTTTTTGTTTTTGTTCACCTATTCAATCCAACCAAAACCTGGTTTGCTTACTCAATTTAATCTTTAGACCTAGGAAAACAATAGTTGAATTATGGTTTACGTTGTACTTGATAAATTCAAACTCACCAAATCCTATTCTCACACTATGAATTAGGGTTTTTGTTTCTATTCACCTCTTAAAACCTACAAGGCAACAGTTCTCACAATCTCTTCCAACTTTAAGCCTACAAAACCCTATTAGAATTAGGGTTTCAATTTCTCTTCAGCAATTCAACCTCACAAAACCCTAATATTCCATATCTCTTTGACTTAGTGTTTTTGTTTCTGTTCACCTCTTCAAACCCACCAAACCCTAGTTATCGTACTCAATTCCATCTTTAAACCTTAGAAAACCATTTTTGGATTGGGGTTTTTGTTTTACTTCACCTATTTAAAACCACCAAAACTCTAGTTCCTTCACACTATGAATTAGAGTTTTTGTTTCGGTTCACCTATTCAAACCTACCAAATAACAGTTCTCACACTCTATTCCAACTTTAAACCCAAAAACCCAAGACTAAATAGGGTTTTTTTTTCTCCTCACAAATCCAAACCTACCGAACCCTGATTCTCATACACTATGAATTAAGGATTTTGTTTCTCTTCACCACTTCAAACCCATGAAAACCAAGTTCTCAAACTCTCTGTGAATTAGGTTTCTGTTTTTCTTCTCCAATTCAAACTAACCTAATCCTATTTCTAACAATCTCTAAGAATAAGGGTTTATTTTTCTCTTCTGCACATCAAACCCACCAAACCCTGGTTATCACAGTCTTTGTGAGTTAGATTTTTGTTTTTGTTCACCTATTCAAACCAACAAAACCCTGGTTTGCTTACTCAATTCAATCTTTAGACCTTGAAAACAATAGTCGAATTATGGTTTCCGTTGTACTTCATAAATTCAAACTCACTAAATCCTATTCTCACATAGTGAATTAGGGTTTTTTTTCTATTCTCCTCTAAAAACCTACTAGACAACAGTTCTCACAATCTTTTCCAACTTTAAGCCTACAAAACCCAATTTGAATTAGGGTTTCGGTTTCTCTTCAGCAATTCAAACCCACCAAACCCTAATTCTCCATATCTCTGTAACTTAGGATTTATGTTTTCTGTTCACCTCTTTAAACCCACCTAAACCTAGTTATCGTACTTAATTCCATATTTAGACCTTAGAAAACCATTTTTGAATTGGGGTTTGCGTTTTACTTCACCTATTTAAAACCACCAAAACTCTAGATCTTTCACACTATGAATTAGAGTTTTTGTTTCGGTTCACGATTTCAAACGTACCAAATAATCAGGTATGATTCTGGTATCCCAACTCTATTGTAGAAAAACACGGGGATAGGATCAGGTATGATTCTGGGTTAAGAAACAATTGTAAAGTTAATGCTATAATCAGAAATGGACAATGGTTTCCTCCTTTTGCAAACTCTCATAAATTAATGGAGTTAAGAGATGATATTGCTACCCTTCCCCCTCCTGATTGCCATGAAGTTGATTCCTTGATTTGGAAGCCTACCAAGGGTAAGTAATCTATTAGTTCAGCTTGGAATTTGTTAAGGAACAGGGATAATCAAGTTCAATGGTACAAGACTGTGTGGTTCCCAAATAATATTCCAAGACATGCTTTCATCTTATGGACTTTAATTCATAATAGGATGCAAACACAAGATAAATTGGTCCTTTATGGGATGATTCAGCAACAAAAATGTGTCTTCTGTGACTTACCGTGTGAAAACAGGGAGCATATATTTTTTGAATGCAGTTTCTCTTCTCAAGTTTGGTCTTCGGTTGCCATTGATAATGGTTTGAGGCTAGTTGGGAAGAAGTGGGTGGATATGGTAAATTGGTGCAATGTCCACTGTACAAATAATACTTTAAAGGCATGTGTTACCAAACTAGCATTGGCTGCTAGTGTTTACATTTTAAGGAGGGAAAGGAATCTCAGGCTGTTTGCTGGAGAATTTAAAAAGGAGGATCAACTTGTTAAGGAGATAAATTCTTCTGTCAAATTTAGATTGTTTCACTTGTTGGATATTCCAAATGGAGATAGAGTTTCTAGCAATGGGTGAGGGATTTATTTTTTGCTCAGTTTTCCTGGAATTTATGTTCAGGATTTCGTTCTGGATGAGTGGTAGAGAGCATGTTTCAGTGTTGTTGGGGGTATGGTTCAGGATTTGGTTCAGAATGCGGGGGAGGTGGTTTATGATAAATTTTTTAAATGTTGCATTATCTTTTGATCCCTTTGCTTACATTGTGCAGATTTATAAGTTGGTGACTGAGTTTCACGGGGTTCGGATGGCTATGAAGTCCCTCGCGGATGGCTACTACAGTTTTCGGTCGTTGTTCAGGGCTTCAGTGCAGTTTGTAAACTGTAGTTTTGTGACAGCCAGCAATGCAGTTTTTCAGTGCAGATTTATCAGTGTTGAAATTCAGATTTTTCAGTGCAGATTTCAGTGTTTCAGTACTGAAATGCAATTTTTTTTAGTGCTGAAATGCAGTTTTTTCACTGTTTTAGTGCTGAAATGCAGTTTTTTCAGTGCTGATTTCAGTATTTCAGTGCTGAAATGGACGTTTTTCAGTGTTTCAGGGCTATTTTATAGTGCAGTTTTGTGATGGCAGACTCGTTTCAGTGCTCTAGGCTATTTGACAAGGATGCACTTCAATTTATGGACACGGGTTTAATGATGGAAAATGATGGATCAAATGCTCTGTTATTTGTTTCATTTATCTTGATTATGTTCATATGTGGGGATTTCAAGGCTCATATTAAGCTTTATAAGTTGGTGGCTGAAGTTCACGGGGTTCGGATGGCTATGAAGACCTTAACGGTGATAGGATTTAATTTTCGTAATCTGATGAAGATTATGTATATTTTATTTGTAGTGAGGTGCTCTAGAGATATGTTAAACATTGGGTGCTATAGTAATATGTATTATGAGACTTGGTTTTTTGTTCTCAGGGTTATGGTGATTTTCTTGTATTTTCCCATGTGTTCAGAGTTAAGCTTAACTCTTTGGTGGGTTTGGGGGTTCCACCCTTGGGGAATGCCCCAAGTATTTTGTAGGCTTCTAGCCATTTTTTAATTTCTCTATAAAATTGACTTACTTTTCAAAAAAAAAAAAAAAAACGTACCAAATAACAGTTCTCACACTCTCTTCCAACTTTAAACCCAAAAACCCTAGACTAAATAGGGTTTTTGTTTCTCATCACAAATCCAAACCTACAGAACCCTGATTGTCACACACTCTAGGAATTAAGGATTTTGTTTCTCTTCAACACTTCAAACCCATGAAAACAAAGTTCTCAAACTCTCTGTGAATTAGGTTTCTGTTTTTCTTCTCCAATTCAAACTAACCTAATCCTATTTCTCACAATCTCTTAGAATAAGGGTTTATTTTTCTCATCTTCACATCAAATCGACCAAACCCTGGTTATCACAGTCTATATGAGTTAGGTTTTTATTTCTGTTCACCTATTCAAACCAACCAAACCATGGCTTTCTAACTCAATTTAATCTTTAGACCTTGGAAAACAATAGTTGAATTGTGGTTTACGTTGTACTTCATAAATTCAAACTCACCAAATCCTATTCTCACACTATCAATTAAGGTTTTTTTTTTCTATTCACCTCTTAAAACCTACATGTTAACAGTTCTCACCATCTCTTCCAACTTTAAGCCTACAAAACCCTATTTATATTAGGATTTCTGTTTCTCTTCAGCAATTCAAACCCACCAAACCCTAATACTCCATATCTCTGTGACTTAGGGTTTATGTTTCCGTTCAACTTTTCAAATCCACCAAACCCTAGTTAACGTAGTCAATTCCATCTTTAAACCTTAGAAAACCATTGTTGAATTGGGGTTTGCGTTTTACTTCACCTATTTAAAGCCACCAAAACCTTAGTTCATTCACACTATGAATTAAAGTTTTTGTTTCTGTTCACCTATTCAAACCTACCAAATAACAGTTCTGACACTCCCTTCAAACTTTAAACCCAAAAACCCTAGACTAAATAAGGTTTTTGTTTCTCATCACGAATCCAAACATACTGAACCCTTATTCTCATTCACTCTATGAATTAAGGATTTTGTTTCTCTTCACCACTTCAAACCCATGAAAACCAAGTTCTCAAACTCTTTGTGAATTAGGTTTATTTTTTTCTTCTCCAATTCAAACTAACCTAATCCCATTTCTAACAATCTCTTAGAATAAGGGTTTATTTTTCTCTTCTGCACATCAAACCAACGAAACCCTGGTTATCACAGTCTTTGTGATTTATGTTTTTGTTTATGTTCACCTATTCAAACCAACCAAACCCTGGTTTTCTTACTCAATTCAATCTTTAGACCTTGGAAAACAATAGTCGAATTATTGTTTCCGTTGTACTTCATAAATTGAAATTCACCAAATACTATTCTCACACAGTAAATTAGTGTTATTTTTCTATTTTTCTATTAAAACCTACTAGACAACAGTTCTCACAATCTTTTCCAACTTTAAGCCTAATAAACCCTATTTGAATTAGGGTTTCGGTTTCTCTTCACCAATTAAAACCCACCAAACCCTAATACTGCATATCTCTTTGACTTAGGGTTTATGTTTTTGTTCACCTCTTCAAACCCACCAAACCCTAGTTATCGTACTCAATTCCATCTTTTAACCTTAGAAAACCATTGTTGAATTGGGGTTTGCGTTTACTTCACCTATTTAAAACCACCAAAACCCTAGTTCCTTCACACTATGAATTAGAGTTTTTGTTTCGGTACTCCTATTCAAACCTACCAAATAACAGTTCTCACACTCTTTTCCAACTTTAAACCCAAAAACCCTAGACTAAATAGGGTTTTTGAAAAAAGGTTTGGTAGTTTCGGTTTGGCGATGAGAAACATAAATCCTATTTACAGTAGGGTTTTTAGGTTTAAAATTGGAGGAAAGGGTGAGATCTGTTGTTTGGAAGGTCGGAATAAGTGAACCGAAACAGAAACTATAATTCACAGTGTGAAAGAACTAGGGTTTGGGCGGGTTTAAATTGGTGTAGTACAACATAAACCCTAATCCAACAATGGTTTTGTGAGGTCTAAAGATGGAAGGGAGTATGAGAACTACGGTTTGGTGGGTTTTAACAGGTGCCATGAAGCAAAATGCCTAACTCACAGAGATAGCGAATATTAGAGTTTTATGGGTTTGAAGTGCTGAAGAAAAAGAGAAACCCTAATTCAACTAGGGTTTTGTAGGATTAATGTTGGAAGAGATGGTGAGAGCAGTTGTCTGGTAGGGCTTAAGTGGTGAATAGAAAAAAAGAAACACCTAATGAAAAGTGTGAGAATAGGGTTTGGTGAGTTTCAAATGGTGAACAACAAAAAAAAACCCTCATTGAACTAGGGTTTGTAGGTTTCAAATTGGAAGAGAGTGTTAGAACTTGGGTTTGGTGGGTCTGAATAGGTGAATAGAGAAAAAAACCTTAATTCACCGAGATTGTGAGAAATTGGGTTGTGTGGGTTTGAAGTGCAAAAGAGAAACAAAAACCTTTTTTCAGAAGATAGTGAGAACTAGGGTTCGGTTAGTTTGATTTGGAGAAGAGAAACATAAAGCCTAATTCACAAAGTGTTCGAGAATTTGGTTTTCATGTGTTTGAAGTGGTGAAGAGAAACCAAAACCAGAATTCACAAAGTGTGTGAGAACCATGGTTTCGTGGGTTTGGATTGGGGATGAGAAATAGAAACCCTATTTACACTAGGGTTTTGAGGATTAAAAAGCGGATGAGTGAACCGAAACAGAAGTTCTAACCGAAATAGAAACCCTATTTACACTAGTGTGTGAGAATTATTGTTTGGTAGGTTTGAAAAACTGAACCGAAACAGAATCCCTAATTCACAGACTGTGAGGTCGAGGGTTTTGTGAGTTTAAATTGGTGAAGTACAATGCAAACAGAAATTCAACAATGGTTTTGTAAGGTTTAAATATTGAATTGAGTATGAGAACAAGGGTTTGGAGGGTTTGAACTGATGAAAAAAAACAAAACCCCTAACTTATAAAGATTGTGAGAACCAGGGTTTTGTGTGTTTGAAGTGCAGAAGAGAAACATAAACCCTAATTCTAATAGATTTTGAGAACTAGGTTTGAATTGGAGAAGAGAAATAGAGGCCCTGATTCAGAAAGAGTTTGAGAGCTTTATTTTCGTGGGTTTGCGGTGGTAAAGAGAAACAAAATCCCGAATTCATAGTGTGTGAGAATCAAGGTCTGGTAGTTTCGGTTTGGTGATGAGAAACATAAATCCTATTTACAGTAGGGTTTTTAGGTTTAAAATTGGAGGAAAGGGTGAGATCTGTTGTTTGGAAGGTTGGAATAAGTGAACCGAAACATAAACTCTAATTCGTAGTGTGAAAGAACTAGGGTTTGGGCGGGTTTAAATTGGTGTAGTACAACATAAACCCTAATCCAACAATAGTTTTGTGAGGTCTAAAGATGGAAGGGAGTATGAGAACTACGGTTTGGTGGGTTTTAACAGGTGCCGTGAAGCAAAATGCCTAACTCACAGAGATAGCGAATATTAGAGTTTTATGGGTTTGAAGTGCTGAAGAAAAACAGAAACCCTAATTCAACTAGGGTTTTGTAGGCTTAATGTTGGAAGAGATGGTGAGAGCAGTTGTCTGGTAGGGCTTAAGAGTGAATAGAAAAACAGAAACACCTAATTAAAAGTGTGAGAATAGGGTTTGGTGAGTTTCAAATGGTGAACAACAAAAAAAAAACCCTCATTGAACTAGGGTTTGTAGGTTTCAAATTGGAAGAGAGTGTTTGAACTTGGGTTTGGTGGGTCTGAATAGGTGAATAGAGAAAAAAACCTTAATTCACCGAGATTGTGAGAAATTGGGTTGTGTGGGTTTGAAGTGCAAAAGAGAAACAAAAACCTTTTTTCAGAAGAGAGTGAGAACTTGGGTTCGGTTAGTTTGATTTGGAGAAGAGAAACATAAAGCCTAATTCACAAAGAGTTCGAGAATTTGGTTTTCATGGGTTTGAAGTGGTGAAGAGAAACAAAAACCCGAATTCACAAAGTGTGTGAGAACCATGGTTTCGTGGGTTTGGATTGGGGATGAGAAACAGAAACCCTATTTACACTAGGGTTTTGAGGATTAAAAAGCGGAAGAGTGTGTGAGAATTATTGTTTGGTAGGTTTGAAAAACTGAACCGAAACAGAATCCCTAATTCACAGAGTGTGAGGTCTAGGGTTTTGTGAGTTTAAATTGGTGAAGTACAATGCAAACAGAAATTCTACAATGGTTTTGTAAGGTTTAAATATTGAATTGAGTATGAGAACAAGGGTTTGGCGGGTTTGAACTGATGAAAAAAAACAAAACCCCTAACTTATAAAGATTGTGAGAACCAGGGTTTTGTGTGTTTGAAGTGCAGAAGAGAAACATAAACCCTAATTCTAATAGATTTTGAGAACTAGGTTTGAATTGGAGAAGAGAAATAGAGGCCCTGATTCAGAAAGAGTTTGAGAGCTTTATTTTCGTGGGTTTGCGGTGGTAAAGAGAAACAAAATCCCGAATTCATAGTGTGTGAGAATCAAGGTTTGGTAGTTAAGGTTTGGTGATGAGAAACATAAATCCTATTTACAGTAGGGTTTTTAGGTTTAAAATTGGAGGAAAGGGTGAGATCTGTTGTTTGGAAGGTTGGAATAAGTGAACCGAAACAGATACTCTAATTCGTAGTGTGAAAGAACTAGGGTTTGGGCGGGTTTAAATTGGTGTAGTACAACATAAACCCTAATCCAACAATGGTTTTGTGAGGTCTAAAGATGGAAGGGAGTATGAGAACTACGGTTTGGTGGGTTTTAACAGGTGCCGTGAAGCAAAATGCCTAACTCACAGAGATAGCGAATATTAGAGTTTTATCGGTTTGAAGTGCTGAAGAAAAACATAAACCCTAATTCAACATGGGTTTTGTAGGCTTACTGTTGGAAGAGATGGTGAGAGCAGTTGTCTGGTAGGTCTTAAGAGGTGAATAGAAAAACAGAAACACCTAATTAAAAGTGTGATAATAGGGTTTGGTGAGTTTCAAATGCTGAACAACAAAAAAAAAACCCTCATTGAACAAGGGTTTGTAGGTTTCAAATTGGAAGAGAGTGTTAGAACTTGGGTTTGGTGGGTCTGAATAGGTGAATAGAGAAAAAAACCTTAATTCACCGAGATTGTGAGAAATTGGGTTGTGTGGGTTTGAAGTGCAAAAGAGAAACAAAAACCTTTTTTCAGAAGATAGTGAGAACTAGGGTTCGGTTAGTTTGATTTGGAGAAGAGAAACATAAAGCCTAATTCACAAAGAGTTCGAGAATTTGGTTTTCATGTGTTTGAAGTGGTGAAGAGAAACCAAAACCAGAATTCACAAAGTGTGTGAGAACCATGGTTTCGTGGGTTTGGATTGGGGATGAGAAATAGAAACCCTATTTACACTAGGGTTTTGAGGATTAAAAAGCGGATGAGTGTGTGAGAATTATTGTTTGGTAGGTTTGAAAAACTGAACCGAAACAGAATCCCTAATTCACAGAGTGTGAGGTCTAGGGTTTTGTGAGTTTAAATTGGTGAAGTACAATGCAAACAGAAATTCAACAATGGTTTTGTAAGGTTTAAATATTGAATTGAGTATGAGAACAAGGGTTTGGCGGGTTTGAACTGATGAAAAAAAACAAAATCCCTAACTTATAGAGATTGTGAGAACCAGGGTTTTGTGTGTTTGAAGTGCAGAAGAGAAACATAAACCCTAATTCTAAGAGATTTTGAGAACTAGGTTTGAATTGGAGAAGAGAAATAGAGGGCCTGATTCAGAAAGAGTTTGAGAGCTTTATTTTCGTGGGTTTGCGGTGGTAAAGAGAAACAAAATCCCGAATTCATAGTGTGTGAGAATCAAGGTCTGGTAGTTTCGGTTTGGTGATGAGAAACATAAATCCTATTTACAGTAGGGTTTTTAGGTTTAAAATTGGAGGAAAGGGTGAGATCTGTTGTTTGGAAGGTTGGAATAAGTGAACCGAAACAGAAACTCTAATTCGTAGTGTGAAAGAACTAGGGTTTGGGCGGGTTTAAATTGGTGTAGTACAACATAAACCCTAATCCAACAATGGTTTTGTGAGGTCTAAAGATGGAAGGGAGTATGAGAACTACGGTTTGGTGGGTTTTAACAGGTGCCATGAAGCAAAATGCCTAACTCACAGAGATAGCGAATATTAGAGGTTTTTGGGTTTGAAGTGTTGAAGAAAAACAGAAACCCTAATTCAACTAGGGTTTTGTAGGCTTAATGTTGGAAGAGATGGTGAGAGCAGTTGTCTGGTAGGGCTTAAGAGGTGAATAGAAAAAAAAGAAACACCTAATTAAAAGTGTGATAATAGGGTTTGGTGAGTTTCAAATGGTGAACAAAAAAAAAAAAACCCTCATTGAACTAGGATTTGTAGGTTTCAAACTGGAAGAGAGTGTAAGAACTTGGGTTTGGTGGGTCTGAATAGGTGAATAGAGAAAAAAACCTTAATTCACCGAGATTGTGATAAATTGGGTTGTGTGGGTTTGAAGTGCAAAAGAGAAACAAAAACCGTTTTTCAGAAGATAGTGAGAACTAGGGTTCGGTTAGTTTGATTTGGAGAAGAGAAACATAAAGCCTAATACACAAAGAGTTCGAGAATTTGGTTTTCATGGGTTTGATGTGGTGAAGAGAAACAAAAACCCGAATTCACAAAGTGTGTGAGAACCATGGTTTCGTGGGTTTGGATTGGGGATGAGAAACAGAAACCCTATTTACACTAGGGTTTTGAGGATTAAAAAGCGGAAGAGAGTGTGAGAATTATTGTTTGGTAGGTTTGAAAAACTGAACCGAAACAGAATCCCTAATTCACAGAGTGTGAGGTCTAGGGATTTGTGAGTTTAAATTGGTGAAGTACAATGCAAACAGAAATTCAACAATGGTTTTGTATGGTTTAAATATTGAATTGAGTATGAGAACAATGGTTTGGCGGGTTTGAACTGATGAACAAAAACAAAACCCCTAACTTATAGAGATTGTGAGAACCAGGGTTTTGTGTGTTTGAAGTGCAGAAGAGAAACATAAACCCTAATTCTAAGAGATTTTGAGAACTAGGTTTGAATTGGAGAAGAGAAAGAGAGGCCCTGATTCAGAAAGTGTTTGAGAGCTTTATTTTCGTGGGTTTGCGGTGGTAAAGAGAAACAAAATCCCGAATTCATAGTGTGTGAGAATCAAGGTTTGGTAGTTTCGGTTTGGTGATGAGAAACATAAATCCTATTTACAGTAGGGTTTTTAGGTTTAAAATTGGAGGAAAGGGTGAGATATGTTGTTTGGAAGGTTGGAATAAGTGAACCGAAACAGAAACTCTAATTCGCAGTGTGAAAGAACTAGGGTTTGGGCGGGTTTAAATTGGTGTAGTAAAACATAAACCCTAATCCAACAATGGTTTTGTGAGGTCTAAAGATGGAAGGGAGTATGAGAACTACGGTTTGCTGGGTTTTAACAAGTGCCATGAAGCAAAATGCATAACTCACAGAGATAGCGAATATTAGAGTTTTATGGGTTTGAAGTGCTGAAGAAAAACAGAAACCCTAATTCAACTAGGGTTTTGTAGGCTTAATGTTGGAAGAGATGGTGAGAGCAGTTGTCTGGTAGGGCTTAAGAGGTGAATAGAAAAAAAGAAACACCTAATTAAAAGTGTGATAATAGGGTTTGGTGAGTTTCAAATGGTGAACAACAAAAAAAAAAACCCTCATTGAACTAGGGTTTGTAGGTTTCAAATTGGAAGAGAGTGTTAGAACTTGGGTTTGGTGGGTCTGAATAGGTGAATAGAGAAAAAAACCTTAATTCACCGAGATTGTGAGAAATTGGGTTGTGTGGGTTTGAAGTGCAAAAGAGAAACAAAAACCTTTTTTGAGAAGATAGTGAGAACTAGGGTTCGGTTAGTTTGATTTGGAGAAGAGAAACATAAAGCCTAATACACAAAGAGTTCGAGAATTTGGTTTTCATGGGTTTGAAGTGGTGAAGAGAAACAAAAACCCGAATTCACAAAGTGTGTGAGAACCATGGTTTAGGGGGTTTGGATTGGGGATGAGAAACAGAAACCCTATTTCCACTAGGGTTTTGAGGATTAAAAAGCGGAGGAGAGTGTGAGAATTATTGTTTGGTAGGTTTGAAAAACTGAACCGAAACAGAATCCCTAATTCACAGACTGTGAGGTCTAGGGTTTTGTGAGTTTAAATTGGTGAAGTACAATGCAAACAGAAATTCAACAATGGTTTTGTAAGGTTTAAATATTGAATTGAGTATGAGAACAAGGGTTTGGCGGGTTTGAACTGATGAACAAAAACAAAACCCCTAACTTATAGAGATTGTGAGAACTAGGGTTTTGTGTGTTTGAAGTGCAGAAGAGAAACATAAACCCTAATTCTAAGAGATTTTGAGAACTAGGTTTGAATTGGAGAAGAGAAAGAGAGGCCCTGATTCAGAAAGTGTTTGAGAGCTTTATTTTCGTGGGTTTGCGGTGGTAAAGAGAAACAAAATCCCGAATTCATAGTGTGTGAGAATCAAGGTCTGGTAGTTTCGGTTTGGTGATGAGAAACATAAATCCTATTTACAGTAGGGTTTTTAGGTTTAAAATTGGAGGAAAGGGTGAGATCTGTTGTTTGGAAGGTTGGAATAAGTGAACCGAAACATAAACTCTAATTCGTAGTGTGAAAGAACTAGGGTTTGGGCGGGTTTAAATTGGTGTAGTACAACATAAACCCTAATCCAACAATAGTTTTGTGAGGTCTAAAGATGGAAGGGAGTATGAGAACTACGGTTTGGTGGGTTTTAACAGGTGCCGTGAAGCAAAATGCCTAACTCACAGAGATAGCGAATATTAGAGTTTTATGGGTTTGAAGTGCTGAAGAAAAACAGAAACCCTAATTCAACTAGGGTTTTGTAGGCTTAATGTTGGAAGAGATGGTGAGAGCAGTTGTCTGGTAGGGCTTAAGAGTGAATAGAAAAACAGAAACACCTAATTAAAAGTGTGAGAATAGGGTTTGGTGAGTTTCAAATGGTGAACAACAAAAAAAAAACCCTCATTGAACTAGGGTTTGTAGGTTTCAAATTGGAAGAGAGTGTTTGAACTTGGGTTTGGTGGGTCTGAATAGGTGAATAGAGAAAAAAACCTTAATTCACCGAGATTGTGAGAAATTGGGTTGTGTGGGTTTGAAGTGCAAAAGAGAAACAAAAACCTTTTTTCAGAAGAGAGTGAGAACTTGGGTTCGGTTAGTTTGATTTGGAGAAGAGAAACATAAAGCCTAATTCACAAAGAGTTCGAGAATTTGGTTTTCATGGGTTTGAAGTGGTGAAGAGAAACAAAAACCCGAATTCACAAAGTGTGTGAGAACCATGGTTTCGTGGGTTTGGATTGGGGATGAGAAACAGAAACCCTATTTACACTAGGGTTTTGAGGATTAAAAAGCGGAAGAGTGTGTGAGAATTATTGTTTGGTAGGTTTGAAAAACTGAACCGAAACAGAATCCCTAATTCACAGAGTGTGAGGTCTAGGGTTTTGTGAGTTTAAATTGGTGAAGTACAATGCAAACAGAAATTCAACAATGGTTTTGTAAGGTTTAAATATTGAATTGAGTATGAGAACAAGGGTTTGGCGGGTTTGAACTGATGAAAAAAAACAAAACCCCTAACTTATAAAGATTGTGAGAACCAGGGTTTTGTGTGTTTGAAGTGCAGAACAGAAACATAAACCCTAATTCTAATAGATTTTGAGAACTAGGTTTGAATTGGAGAAGAGAAATAGAGGCCCTGATTCAGAAAGAGTTTGAGAGCTTTATTTTCGTGGGTTTGCGGTGGTAAAGAGAAACAAAATCCCGAATTCATAGTGTGTGAGAATCAAGGTTTGGTAGTTAAGGTTTGGTGATGAGAAACATAAATCCTATTTACAGTAGGGTTTTTAGGTTTAAAATTGGAGGAAAGGGTGAGATCTGTTGTTTGGAAGGTTGGAATAAGTGAACCGAAACAGAAACTCTAATTCGTAGTGTGAAAGAACTAGGGTTTGGGCGGGTTTAAATTGGTGTAGTACAACATAAACCCTAATCCAACAATGGTTTTGTGAGGTCTAAAGATGGAAGGGAGTATGAGAACTACGGTTTGGTGGGTTTTAACAGGTGCCGTGAAGCAAAATGCCTAACTCACAGAGATAGCGAATATTAGAGTTTTATCGGTTTGAAGTGCTGAAGAAAAACATAAACCCTAATTCAACATGGGTTTTGTAGGCTTACTGTTGGAAGAGATGGTGAGAGCAGTTGTCTGGTAGGTCTTAAGAGGTGAATAGAAAAACAGAAACACCTAATTAAAAGTGTGATAATAGGGTTTGGTGAGTTTCAAATGCTGAACAACAAAAAAAAAACCCTCATTGAACTAGGGTTTGTAGGTTTCAAATTGGAAGAGAGTGTTAGAACTTGGGTTTGGTGGGTCTGAATAGGTGAATAGAGAAAAAAACCTTAATTCACCGAGATTGTGAGAAATTGGGTTGTGTGGGTTTGAAGTGCAAAAGAGAAACAAAAACCTTTTTTCAGAAGATAGTGAGAACTAGGGTTCGGTTAGTTTGATTTGGAGAAGAGAAACATAAAGCCTAATTCACAAAGAGTTCGAGAATTTGGTTTTCATGTGTTTGAAGTGGTGAAGAGAAACCAAAACCAGAATTCACAAAGTGTGTGAGAACCATGGTTTCGTGGGTTTGGATTGGGGATGAGAAATAGAAACCCTATTTACACTAGGGTTTTGAGGATTAAAAAGCGGATGAGTGTGTGAGAATTATTGTTTGGTAGGTTTGAAAAACTGAACCGAAACAGAATCCCTAATTCACAGAGTGTGAGGTCTAGGGTTTTGTGAGTTTAAATTGGTGAAGTACAATGCAAACAGAAATTCAACAATGGTTTTGTAAGGTTTAAATATTGAATTGAGTATGAGAACAAGGGTTTGGCGGGTTTGAACTGATGAAAAAAAACAAAATCCCTAACTTATAGAGATTGTGAGAACCAGGGTTTTGTGTGTTTGAAGTGCAGAAGAGAAACATAAACCCTAATTCTAAGAGATTTTGAGAACTAGGTTTGAATTGGAGAAGAGAAATAGAGGGCCTGATTCAGAAAGAGTTTGAGAGCTTTATTTTCGTGGGTTTGCGGTGGTAAAGAGAAACAAAATCCCGAATTCATAGTGTGTGAGAATCAAGGTCTGGTAGTTTCGGTTTGGTGATGAGAAACATAAATCCTATTTACAGTAGGGTTTTTAGGTTTAAAATTGGAGGAAAGGGTGAGATCTGTTGTTTGGAAGGTTGGAATAAGTGAACCGAAACAGAAACTCTAATTCGTAGTGTGAAAGAACTAGGGTTTGGGCGGGTTTAAATTGGTGTAGTACAACATAAACCCTAATCCAACAATGGTTTTGTGAGGTCTAAAGATGGAAGGGAGTATGAGAACTACGGTTTGGTGGGTTTTAACAGGTGCCATGAAGCAAAATGCCTAACTCACAGAGATAGCGAATATTAGAGGTTTTTGGGTTTGAAGTGTTGAAGAAAAACAGAAACCCTAATTCAACTAGGGTTTTGTAGGCTTAATGTTGGAAGAGATGGTGAGAGCAGTTGTCTGGTAGGGCTTAAGAGGTGAATAGAAAAAAAAGAAACACCTAATTAAAAGTGTGATAATAGGGTTTGGTGAGTTTCAAATGGTGAACAAAAAAAAAAAACCCCTCATTGAACTAGGATTTGTAGGTTTCAAACTGGAAGAGAGTGTAAGAACTTGGGTTTGGTGGGTCTGAATAGGTGAATAGAGAAAAAAACCTTAATTCACCGAGATTGTGATAAATTGGGTTGTGTGGGTTTGAAGTGCAAAAGAGAAACAAAAACCTTTTTTCAGAAGATAGTGAGAACTAGGGTTCGGTTAGTTTGATTTGGAGAAGAGAAACATAAAGCCTAATACACAAAGAGTTCGAGAATTTGGTTTTCATGGGTTTGATGTGGTGAAGAGAAACAAAAACCCGAATTCACAAAGTGTGTGAGAACCATGGTTTCGTGGGTTTGGATTGGGGATGAGAAACAGAAACCCTATTTACACTAGGGTTTTGAGGATTAAAAAGCGGAAGAGAGTGTGAGAATTATTGTTTGGTAGGTTTGAAAAACTGAACCGAAACAGAATCCCTAATTCACAGAGTGTGAGGTCTAGGGATTTGTGAGTTTAAATTGGTGAAGTACAATGCAAACAGAAATTCAACAATGGTTTTGTATGGTTTAAATATTGAATTGAGTATGAGAACAATGGTTTGGCGGGTTTGAACTGATGAACAAAAACAAAACCCCTAACTTATAGAGATTGTGAGAACCAGGGTTTTGTGTGTTTGAAGTGCAGAAGAGAAACATAAACCCTAATTCTAAGAGATTTTGAGAACTAGGTTTGAATTGGAGAAGAGAAAGAGAGGCCCTGATTCAGAAAGTGTTTGAGAGCTTTATTTTCGTGGGTTTGCGGTGGTAAAGAGAAACAAAATCCCGAATTCATAGTGTGTGAGAATCAAGGTTTGGTAGTTTCGGTTTGGTGATGAGAAACATAAATCCTATTTACAGTAGGGTTTTTAGGTTTAAAATTTGAGGAAAGGGTGAGATCTGTTGTTTGGAAGGTTGGAATAAGTGAACCGAAACAGAAACTCTAATTCGCAGTGTGAAAGAACTAGGGTTTGGGCGGGTTTAAATTGGTGTAGTAAAACATAAACCCTAATCCAACAATGGTTTTGTGAGGTCTAAAGATGGAAGGGAGTATGAGAACTACGGTTTGCTGGGTTTTAACAAGTGCCATGAAGCAAAATGCATAACTCACAGAGATAGCGAATATTAGAGTTTTATGGGTTTGAAGTGCTGAAGAAAAACAGAAACCCTAATTCAACTAGGGTTTTGTAGGCTTAATGTTGGAAGAGATGGTGAGAGCAGTTGTCTGGTAGGGCTTAAGAGGTGAATAGAAAAAAAGAAACACCTAATTAAAAGTGTGATAATAGGGTTTGGTGAGTTTCAAATGGTGAACAACAAAAAAAAAAACCCTCATTGAACTAGGGTTTGTAGGTTTCAAATTGGAAGAGAGTGTTAGAACTTGGGTTTGGTGGGTCTGAATAGGTGAATAGAGAAAAAAACCTTAATTCACCGAGATTGTGAGAAATTGGGTTGTGTGGGTTTGAAGTGCAAAAGAGAAACAAAAACCTTTTTTGAGAAGATAGTGAGAACTAGGGTTCGGTTAGTTTGATTTGGAGAAGAGAAACATAAAGCCTAATACACAAAGAGTTCGAGAATTTGGTTTTCATGGGTTTGAAGTGGTGAAGAGAAACAAAAACCCGAATTCACAAAGTGTGTGAGAACCATGGTTTAGGGGGTTTGGATTGGGGATGAGAAACAGAAACCCTATTTCCACTAGGGTTTTGAGGATTAAAAAGCGGAGGAGAGTGTGAGAATTATTGTTTGGTAGGTTTGAAAAACTGAACCGAAACAGAATCCCTAATTCACAGAGTGTGAGGTCTAGGGTTTTGTGAGTTTAAATTGGTGAAGTACAATGCAAACAGAAATTCAACAATGGTTTTGTAAGGTTTAAATATTGAATTGAGTATGAGAACAAGGGTTTGGCGGGTTTGAACTGATGAACAAAAACAAAACCCCTAACTTATAGAGATTGTGAGAACTAGGGTTTTGTGTGTTTGAAGTGCAGAAGAGAAACATAAACCCTAATTCTAAGAGATTTTGAGAACTAGGTTTGAATTGGAGAAGAGAAAGAGAGGCCCTGATTCAGAAAGTGTTTGAGAGCTTTATTTTCGTGGGTTTGCGGTGGTAAAGAGAAACAAAATCCCGAATTCATAGTGTGTGAGAATCAAGGTTTGGTAGTTTCGGTTTGGTGATGAGAAACATAAATCCTATTTACAGTAGGGTTTTTAGGTTTAAAATTGGAGGAAAGGGTGAGATCTGTTGTTTGGAAGGTTGGAATAAGTGAACCGAAACAGAAACTCTAATTCGCAGTGTGAAAGAACTAGGGTTTGGGCGGGTTTAAATTGGTGTAGTACAACAAAAACCCTAATCCAACAATGGTTTTGTGAGGTCTAAAGATGGAAGGGAGTATGAGAACTACGGTTTGGTGGGTTTTAATAGGTGCCATGAAGCAAAATGCCTAACTCACAGAGATAGCGAATATTAGAGTTTTATGGGTTTGAAGTGCTGAAGAAAAACATAAACCCTAATTCAACATGGGTTTTGTAGGCTTAATGTTGGAAGAGATGGTGAGAGCAGTTGTCTGGTAGGGCTTAAGAGGTGAATAGAAAAAAAGAAACACCTAATTAAAAGTGTGATAATAGGGTTTGGTGAGTTTCAAATGGTGAACAACAAAAAAAAAACCCTCATTGAACTAGGGTTTGTAGGTTTCAAATTGGAAGAGAGTGTTAGAACTTGGGTTTGGTGGGTCTGAATAGGTGAATAGAGAAAAAAACCTTAATTCACCGGGATTGTGAGAAATTGGGTTGTGTGGGTTTGAAGTGCAAAAGAGAAACAAAAACCTTTTTTCAGAAGATAGTGAGAACTAGGGTTCGGTTAGTTTGATTTGGAGAAGAGAAACATAAAGCCTAATACACAAAGAGTTCGAGAATTTGGTTTTCATGGGTTTGAAGTGGTGAAGAGAAACAAAAACCCGAATTCACAAAGTGTGTGAGAACCATGGTTTAGGGGGTTTGGATTGGGGATGAGAAACAGAAACCCTATTTCCACTAGGGTTTTGAGGATTAAAAAGCGGAGGAGAGTGTGAGAATTATTGTTTGGTAGGTTTGAAAAACTGAACCGAAACAGAATCCCTAATTCACAGAGTGTGAGGTCTAGGGTTTTGTGAGTTTAAATTGGTGAAGTACAATGCAAACAGAAATTCAACAATGGTTTTGTAAGGTTTAAATATTGAATTGAGTATGAGAACAAGGGTTTGGCGGGTTTGAACTGATGAACAAAAACAAAACCCCTAACTTATAGAGATTGTGAGAACCAGGGTTTTGTGTGTTTGAAGTGCAGAAGAGAAACATAAACCCAAATTCTAATAGATTTTGAGAACTAGGTTTGAATTGGAGAAGAGAAATAGAGGCCCTGATTCAGAAAGTGTTTGAGAGCTTTATTTTCGTTGGTTTGCGGTGGTAAAGATAAACAAAATCCCGAATTCATAGTGTGTGAGAATCAAGGTTTGGTAGTTTCGGTTTGGTGATGAGAAACATAAATCCTATTTACAGTAGGGTTTTTAGGTTTAAAATTGGAGGAAAGGGTGAGATCTGTTGTTTGGAAGGTTGGAATAAGTGAACCGAAACAGAAACTCTAATTCGCAGTGTGAAAGAACTAGGGTTTGGGCGGGTTTAAATTGGTGTAGTACAACAAAAACCCTAATCCAACAATGGTTTTGTGAGGTCTAAAGATGGAAGGGAGTATGAGAACTACGGTTTGGTGGGTTTTAATAGGTGCCATGAAGCAAAATGCCTAACTCACAGAGATAGCGAATATTAGAGTTTTATGGGTTTGAAGTGCTGAAGAAAAACATAAACCCTAATTCAACATGGGTTTTGTAGGCTTAATGTTGGAAGAGATGGTGAGAGCAGTTGTCTGGTAGGGCTTAAGAGGTGAATAGAAAAAAAGAAACACCTAATTAAAAGTGTGATAATAGGGTTTGGTGAGTTTCAAATGGTGAACAACAAAAAAAAAACCCTCATTGAACTAGGGTTTGTAGGTTTCAAATTGGAAGAGAGTGTTAGAACTTGGGTTTGGTGGGTCTGAATAGGTGAATAGAGAAAAAAACCTTAATTCACCGAGATTGTGAGAAATTGGGTTGTGTGGGTTTGAAGTGCAAAAGAGAAACAAAAACCTTTTTTCAGAAGATAGTGAGAACTAGGGTTCGGTTAGTTTGATTTGGAGAAGAGAAACATAAAGCCTAATACACAAAGAGTTCGAGAATTTGGTTTTCATGGGTTTGAAGTGGTGAAGAGAAATAAAAACCCGAATTCACAAAGTGTGTGAGAACCATGGTTTCGGGGGTTTGGATTGGGGATGAGAAACAGAAACCCTATTTCCACTAGGGTTTTGAGGATAAAAAAGCGGAGGAGAGTGTGAGAATTATTGTTTGGTAGGTTTGAAAAACTGAATTGAAACAGAATCCCTAATTCACAGAGTGTGAGGTCTAGGGTTTTGTGAGTTTAAATTGGTGAAGTACAATGCAAACAGAAATTCAACAATGGTTTTGTAAGGTTTAAATATTGAATTGAGTATGAGAACAAGGGTTTGGCGGGTTTGAACTGATGAACAAAAACAAAACCCCTAACTTATAGAGATTGTGAGAACCAGGGTTTTGTGTGTTTGAAGTGCAGAAGAGAAACATAAACCCTAATTCTAATAGATTTTGAGAACTAGGTTTGAATTGGAGAAGAGAAATAGAGGCCCTGATTCAGAAAGTGTTTGAGAGCTTTATTTTCGTGGGTTTGCGGTGGTAAAGATAAACAAAATCCCGAATTCATAGTGTGTGAGAATCAAGGTTTGGTAGTTTCGGTTTGGTGATGAGAAACATAAATCCTATTTACAGTAGGGTTTTTAGGTCTAAAATTGGAGGAAAGGGTGAGATCTGTTGTTTGGAAGGTTGGAATAAGTGAACCGAAACAGAAACTCTAATTCGCAGTGTGAAAGAACTAGGGTTTGGGCGGGTTTAAATTGGTGTAGTACAACAAAAACCCTAATCCAACAATGGTTTTGTGAGGTCTAAAGATGGAAGGGAGTATGAGAACTACGGTTTGGTGGGTTTTAACAGGTGCCATGAAGCAAAATGCCTAACTCACAGAGATAGCGAATATTAGAGTTTTATGGGTTTGAAGTGCTGAAGAAAAACATAAACCCTAATTCAACAAGGGTTTTGTAGGCTTAATGTTGGAAGAGATGGTGAGAGCAGTTGTCTGGTAGGGCTTAAGAGGTGAATAGAAAAAAAGAAACACCTAATTAAAAGTGTGATAATAGGGTTTGGTGAGTTTCAAATGGTGAACAACAAAAAAAAAACCCTCATTGAACTAGGGTTTGTAGGTTTCAAATTGGAAGAGAGTGTTAGAACTTGGGTTTGGTGGGTCTGAATAGGTGAATAGAGAAAAAAACCTTAATTCACCGAGATTGTGATAAATTGGGTTGTGTGGGTTTGAAGTGCAAAAGAGAAACAAAAACCTTTTTTCAGAAGATAGTGAGAACTAGGGTTCGGTTAGTTTGATTTGGAGAAGAGAAACATAAAGCCTAATACACAATGAGTTCGAGAATTTGGTTTTCATGGGTTTGAAGTGGTGAAGAGAAACAAAAACCCGAATTCACAAAGTGTGTGAGAACCATGGTTTCGGGGGTTTGGATTGGGGATGAGAAACAGAAACCCTATTTCCACTAGGGTTTTGAGGATTAAAAAGCGGAAGAGAGTGTGAGAATTATTGTTTGGTAGGTTTGAAAAACTGAACCGAAACAGAATCCCTAATTCACAGAGTGTGAGGTCTAGGGTTTTGTGAGTTTAAATTGGTGAAGTACAATGCAAACAGAAATTCAACAATGGTTTTGTAAGGTTTAAATATTGAATTGAGTATGAGAACAAGGGTTTGGCGGGTTTGAACTGATGAACAAAAACAAAACCCCTAACTTATAGAGATTGTGAGAACCAGGGTTTTGTGTGTTTGAAGTGCAGAAGAGAAACATAAACCCTAATTCTAATAGATTTTGAGAACTAGGTTTGAATTGGAGAAGAGAAATAGAGGCCCTGATTCAGAAAGTGTTTGAGAGCTTTATTTTCGTTGGTTTGCGGTGGTAAAGATAAACAAAATCCCGAATTCATAGTGTGTGAGAATCAAGGTTTGGTAGTTTCGGTTTGGTGATGAGAAACATAAATCCTATTTACAGTAGGGTTTTTAGGTTTAAAATTGGAGGAAAGGGTGAGATCTGTTGTTTGGAAGGTTGGAATAAGTGAACCGAAACAGAAACTCTAATTCGCAGTGTGAAAGAACTAGGGTTTGGGCGGGTTTAAATTGGTGTAGTACAACAAAAACCCTAATCCAACAATGGTTTTGTGAGGTCTAAAGATGGAAGGGAGTATGAGAACTACGGTTTGGTGGGTTTTAATAGGTGCCATGAAGCAAAATGCCTAACTCACAGAGATAGCGAATATTAGAGTTTTATGGGTTTGAAGTGCTGAAGAAAAACATAAACCCTAATTCAACATGGGTTTTGTAGGCTTAATGTTGGAAGAGATGGTGAGAGCAGTTGTCTGGTAGGGCTTAAGAGGTGAATAGAAAAAATGAAACACCTAATTAAAAGTGTGATAATAGGGTTTGGTGAGTTTCAAATGGTGAACAACAAAAAAAAAACCCTCATTGAACTAGGGTTTGTAGGTTTCAAATTGGAAGAGAGTGTTAGAACTTGGGTTTGGTGGGTCTGAATAGGTGAATAGAGAAAAAAACCTTAATTCACCGAGATTGTGAGAAATTGGGTTGTGTGGGTTTGAAGTGCAAAAGAGAAACAAAAACCTTTTTTCAGAAGATAGTGAGAACTAGGGTTCGGTTAGTTTGATTTGGAGAAGAGAAACATAAAGCCTAATACACAAAGAGTTCGAGAATTTGGTTTTCATGGGTTTGAAGTGGTGAAGAGAAATAAAAACCCGAATTCACAAAGTGTGTGAGAACCATGGTTTCGGGGGTTCGGATTGGGGATGAGAAACAGAAACCCTATTTCCACTAGGGTTTTGAGGATAAAAAAGCGGAGGAGAGTGTGAGAATTATTGTTTGGTAGGTTTGAAAAACTGAATTGAAACAGAATCCCTAATTCACAGAGTGTGAGGTCTAGGGTTTTGTGAGTTTAAATTGGTGAAGTACAATGCAAACAGAAATTCAACAATGGTTTTGTAAGGTTTAAATATTGAATTGAGTATGAGAACAAGGGTTTGGCGGGTTTGAACTGATGAACAAAAACAAAACCCCTAACTTATAGAGATTGTGAGAACCAGGGTTTTGTGTGTTTGAAGTGCAGAAGAGAAACATAAACCCTAATTCTAATAGATTTTGAGAACTAGGTTTGAATTGGAGAAGAGAAATAGAGGCCCTGATTCAGAAAGTGTTTGAGAGCTTTATTTTCGTGGGTTTGCGGTGGTAAAGATAAACAAAATCCCGAATTCATAGTGTGTGAGAATCAAGGTTTGGTAGTTTCGGTTTGGTGATGAGAAACATAAATCCTATTTACAGTAGGGTTTTTAGGTCTAAAATTGGAGGAAAGGGTGAGATCTGTTGTTTGGAAGGTTGGAATAAGTGAACCGAAACAGAAACTCTAATTCGCAGTGTGAAAGAACTAGGGTTTGGGCGGGTTTAAATTGGTGTAGTACAACAAAAATCCTAATCCAACAATGGTTTTGTGAGGTCTAAAGATGGAAGGGAGTATGAGAACTACGGTTTGGTGGGTTTTAACAGGTGCCATGAAGCAAAATGCCTAATTCACAGAGATAGCGAATATTAGAGTTTTATGGGTTTGAAGTGCTGAAGAAAAACATAAACCCTAATTCAACAAGGGTTTTGTAGGCTTAATGTTGGAAGAGATGGTGAGAGCAGTTGTCTGGTAGGGCTTAAGAGGTGAATAGAAAAAAAGAAACACCTAATTAAAAGTGTGATAATAGGGTTTGGTGAGTTTCAAATGGTGAACAACAAAAAAAAAACCCTCATTGAACTAGGGTTTGTAGGTTTCAAATTGGAAGAGAGTGTTAGAACTTGGGTTTGGTGGGTCTGAATAGGTGAATAGAGAAAAAAACCTTAATTCACCGAGATTGTGAGAAATTGGGTTGTGTGGGTTTGAAGTGCAAAAGAGAAACAAAAACCTTTTTTCAGAAGATAGTGAGAACTAGGGTTCGGTTAGTTTGATTTGGAGAAGAGAAACATAAAGCCTAATACACAAAGAGTTCGAGAATTTGGTTTTCATGGGTTTGAAGTGGTGAAGAGAAACAAAAACCCGAATTCACAAAGTGTGTGAGAACCATGGTTTCGGGGGTTTGGATTGGGGATGAGAAACAGAAACCCTATTTCCACTAGGGTTTTGAGGATTAAAAAGCGGAAGAGAGTGTGAGAATTATTGTTTGGTAGGTTTGAAAAACTGAACCGAAACAGAATCCCTAATTCACAGACTGTGAGGTCTAGGGTTTTGTGAGTTTAAATTGGTGAAGTACAATGCAAACAGAAATTCAACAATGGTTTTGTAAGGTTTAAATATTGAATTGAGTATGAGAACAAGGGTTTGGCGGGTTTGAACTGATGAACAAAAACAAAACCCCTAACTTATAGAGATTGTGAGAACCAGGGTTTTGTGTGTTTGAAGTGCAGAAGAGAAACATAAACCCTAATTCTAATAGATTTTGAGAACTAGGTTTGAATTGGAGAAGAGAAATAGAGGCCCTGATTCAGAAAGTGTTTGAGAGCTTTATTTTCGTTGGTTTGCGGTGGTAAAGATAAACAAAATCCCGAATTCATAGTGTGTGAGAATCAAGGTTTGGTAGTTTCGGTTTGGTGATGAGAAACATAAATCCTATTTACAGTAGGGTTTTTAGGTTTAAAATTGGAGGAAAGGGTGAGATCTGTTGTTTGGAAGGTTGGAATAAGTGAACCGAAACAGAAACTCTAATTCGCAGTGTGAAAGAACTAGGGTTTGGGCGGGTTTAAATTGGTGTAGTACAACAAAAACCCTAATCCAACAATGGTTTTGTGAGGTCTAAAGATGGAAGGGAGTATGAGAACTACGGTTTGGTGGGTTTTAATAGGTGCCATGAAGCAAAATGCCTAACTCACAGAGATAGCGAATATTAGAGTTTTATGGGTTTGAAGTGCTGAAGAAAAACATAAACCCTAATTCAACATGGGTTTTGTAGGCTTAATGTTGGAAGAGATGGTGAGAGCAGTTGTCTGGTAGGGCTTAAGAGGTGAATAGAAAAAAAGAAACACCTAATTAAAAGTGTGATAATAGGGTTTGGTGAGTTTCAAATGGTGAACAACAAAAAAAAAACCCTCATTGAACTAGGGTTTGTAGGTTTCAAATTGGAAGAGAGTGTTAGAACTTGGGTTTGGTGGGTCTGAATAGGTGAATAGAGAAAAAAACCTTAATTCACCGAGATTGTGAGAAATTGGGTTGTGTGGGTTTGAAGTGCAAAAGAGAAACAAAAACCTTTTTTCAGAAGATAGTGAGAACTAGGGTTCGGTTAGTTTGATTTGGAGAAGAGAAACATAAAGCCTAATACACAAAGAGTTCGAGAATTTGGTTTTCATGGGTTTGAAGTGGTGAAGAGAAACAAAAACCCGAATTCACAAAGTGTGTGAGAACCATGGTTTCGGGGGTTTGGATTGGGGATGAGAAACAGAAACCCTATTTCCACTAGGGTTTTGAGGATTAAAAAGCGGAAGAGAGTGTGAGAATTATTGTTTGGTAGGTTTGAAAAACTGAACCGAAACAGAATCCCTAATTCACAGAGTGTGAGGTCTAGGGTTTTGTGAGTTTAAATTGGTGAAGTACAATGCAAAAAGAAATTCAACAATGGTTTTGTAAGGTTTAAATATTGAATTGAGTATGAGAACAAGGGTTTGGCGGGTTTGAACTGATGAACAAAAACAAAACCCCTAACTTATAGAGATTGTGAGAACCAGGGTTTTGTGTGTTTGAAGTGCAGAAGAGAAACATAAACCCTAATTCTAATAGATTTTGAGAACTAGGTTTGAATTGGAGAAGAGAAATAGAGGCCCTGATTCAGAAAGTGTTTGAGAGCTTTATTTTCGTGGGTTTGCGGTGGTAAAGATAAACAAAATCCCGAATTCATAGTGTGTGAGAATCAAGGTTTGGTAGTTTCGGTTTGGTGATGAGAAACATAAATCCTATTTACAGTAGGGTTTTTAGGTTTAAAATTGGAGGAAAGGGTGAGATCTGTTGTTTGGAAGGTTGGAATAAGTGAACCGAAACAGAAACTCTAATTCGCAGTGTGAAAGAACTAGGGTTTGGGCGGGTTTAAATTGGTGTAGTACAACAAAGACCCTAATCCAACAATGGTTTTGTGAGGTCTAAAGATGGAAGGGAGTATGAGAACTAGGGTTTGGTGGGTTTTAACAGGTGCCATGAAGCAAAATGCCTAACTCACAGAGATAGCGAATATTAGAGTTTTATGGGTTTGAAGTGCTGAAGAAAAACATAAACCCTAATTCAACATGGGTTTTGTAGGCTTAATGTTGGAAGAGATGGTGAGAGCAGTTGTCTGGTAGGGCTTAAGAGGTGAATAGAAAAAAAGAAACACCTAATTAAAAGGGTGATAATAGGGTTTGGTGAGTTTCAAATGGTGAACAACAAAAAAAAAACCCTCATTGAACTAGGGTTTGTAGGTTTCAAATTGGAAGAGAGTGTTAGAAGTTGGGTTTGGTGGGTCTGAATAGGTGAATAGAGAAAAAAACCTTAATTCACCGAGATTGTGAGAAATTGGGTTGTGTGGGTTTGAAGTGCAAAAGAGAAACAAAAACCTTTTTTCAGAAGATAGTGAGAACTAGGGTTCGGTTAGTTTGATTTGGAGAAGAGAAACATAAAGCCTAATACACAAAGAGTTCGAGAATTTGGTTTTCATGGGTTTGAAGTGGTGAAGAGAAACAAAAACCCGAATTCACAAAGTGTGTGAGAACCATGGTTTCGGGGGTTTGGATTGGGGATGAGAAACAGAAACCCTATTTCCACTAGGGTTTTGAGGATTAAAAAGCGGAAGAGAGTGTGAGAATTATTCTTTGGTAGGTTTGAAAAACTGAACCGAAACAGAATCCCTAATTCACAGAGTGTGAGGTCTAGGGTTTTGTGAGTTTAAATTGGTGAAGTACAATGCAAAAAGAAATTCAACAATGGTTTTGTAAGGTTTAAATATTGAATTGAGTATGAGAACAAGGGTTTGGCGGGTTTGAACTGATGAACAAAAACAAAACCCCTAACTTATAGAGATTGTGAGAACCAGGGTTTTGTGTGTTTGAAGTGCAGAAGAGAAACATAAACCCTAATTCTAATAGATTTTGAGAACTAGGTTTGAATTGGAGAAGAGAAATAGAGGCCCTGATTCAGAAAGTGTTTGAGAGCTTTATTTTCGTGGGTTTGCGGTGGTAAAGATAAACAAAATCCCGAATTCATAGTGTGTGAGAATCAAGGTTTGGTAGTTTCGGTTTGGTGATGAGAAACATAAATCCTATTTACAGTAGGGTTTTTAGGTTTAAAATTGGAGGAAAGGGTGAGATCTGTTGTTTGGAAGGTTGGAATAAGTGAACCGAAACAGAAACTCTAATTCGCAGTGTGAAAGAACTAGGGTTTGGGCGGGTTTAAATTGGTGTAGTACAACAAAAACCCTAATCCAACAATGGTTTTGTGAGGTCTAAAGATGGAAGGGAGTATGAGAACTACGGTTTGGTGGGTTTTAACAGGTGCCATGAAGCAAAATGCCTAACTCACAGAGATAGCGAATATTAGAGTTTTATGGGTTTGAAGTGCTGAAGAAAAACATAAACCCTAATTCAACATGGGTTTTGTAGGCTTAATGTTGGAAGAGATGGTGAGAGCAGTTGTCTGGTAGGGCTTAAGAGGTGAATAGAAAAAAAGAAACACCTAATTAAAAGTGTGATAATAGGGTTTGGTGAGTTTCAAATGGTGAACAACAAAAAAAAAACCCTCATTGAACTAGGGTTTGTAGGTTTCAAATTGGAAGAGAGTGTTAGAACTTGGGTTTGGTGGGTCTGAATAGGTGAATAGAGAAAAAAACCTTAATTCACCGAGATTGTGAGAAATTGGGTTGTGTGGGTTTGAAGTGCAAAAGAGAAACAAAAACCTTTTTTCAGAAGATAGTGAGAACTAGGGTTCGGTTAGTTTGATTTGGAGAAGAGAAACATAAAGCCTAATACACAAAGAGTTCGAGAATTTGGTTTTCATGGGTTTGAAGTGGTGAAGAGAAACAAAAACCCGAATTCACAAAGTGTGTGAGAACCATGGTTTCGGGGGTTTGGATTGGGGATGAGAAACAGAAACCCTATTTCCACTAGGGTTTTGAGGATTAAAAAGCGGAAGAGAGTGTGAGAATTATTGTTTGGTAGGTTTGAAAAACTAAACCGAAACAGAATCCCTAATTCACAGACTGTGAGGTCTAGGGTTTTGTGAGTTTAAATTGGTGAAGTACAATGCAAACAGAAATTCAACAATGGTTTTGTAAGGTTTAAATATTGAATTGAGTATGAGAACAAGGGTTTGGCGGGTTTGAACTGATGAACAAAAACAAAACCCCTAACTTATAGAGATTGTGAGAACCAGGGTTTTGTGTGTTTGAAGTGCAGAAGAGAAACATAAACCCTATTTCTAAGAGATTTTGAGAACTAGGTTTGAATTGGAGAAGAGAAATAGAGGCCCTGATTCACAAAGAGTTTGAGAGCTTTATTTTCGTTGGTTTGCGGTGGTAAAGAGAAACAAAATCCCGAATTCATAGTGTGTGAGAATCAAGGTTTGGTAGTTTCGGTTTGGTGATGAGAAACATAAATCCTGTTTACAGTAGGGTTTTTAGGTTTAAAATTGGAGGAAAGGGTGAGATCTGTTGTTTGGAAGGTTGGAATAAGTGAACCGAAACAGAAACTCTAATTCGCAGTGTGAAAGAACTAGGGTTTGGGCGGGTTTAAATTGGTGTAACAACAAAAACCCTAATCCAACAATGGTTTTGTGAGGTCTAAAGATGGAAGGGAGTATGAGAACTAGGGTTTGGTGGGTTTTAACATGTGCCATGAAGCAAAATGCCTAACTCACAGAGATAGCGAATATTAGAGTTTTATGGGTTTGAAGTGCTGAAGAAAAACATAAACCCTAATTCAACATGGGTTTTGTAGGCATAATGTTGGAAGAGATGGTGAGAGCTGTTGTCTGGTAGGGCTTAAGAGGTGAATAGAAAAAAAGAAACACCTAATTAAAAGTGTGATAATAGGGTTTGGTGAGTTTCAAATGGTGAACAACAAAAAAAAAACCCTCATTGAACTAGGGTTTGTAGGTTTCAAATTGGAAGAGAGTGTTAGAACTTGGGTTTGGTGGGTCTGAATAGGTGAATAGAGAAAAAAACCTTAATTCACCGAGATTGTGAGAAATTGGGTTGTGTGGGTTTGAAGTGCAAAAGAGAAACAAAAACCTTTTTTCAGAAGATAGTGAGAACTAGGGTTCGGTTAGTTTGATTTGGAGAAGAGAAACATAAAGCCTAATACACAAAGAGTTCGAGAATTTGGTTTTCATGGGTTTGAAGTGGTGAAGAGAAACAAAAACCCGAATTCACAAAGTGTGTGAGAACCATGGTTTCGGGGGTTTGGATTGGGGATGAGAAACAGAAACCCTATTTACACTAGGGTTTTGAGGATTAAAAAGCGGAAGAGAGTGTGAGAATTATTGTTTGGTAGGTTTGAAAAACTGAACCGAAACAGAATCCCTAATTCACAGACTGTGAGGTCTAGGGTTTTGTGAGTTTAAATTGGTGAAGTACAATGCAAACAGAAATTCAACAATGGTTTTGTAAGGTTTAAATATTGAATTGAGTATGAGAACAAGGGTTTGGCGGGTTTGAACTGATGAACAAAAACAAAACCCCTAACTTATAGAGATTGTGAGAACCAGGGTTTTGTGTGTTTGAAGTGCAGAAGAGAAACATAAACCCTAATTCTAAGAGATTTTGAGAACTAGGTTTGAATTGGAGAAGAGAAATAGAGGCCCTGATTCACAAAGAGTTTGAGAGCTTTATTTTCGTTGGTTTGCAGTGGTAAAGAGAAACAAAATCCCGAATTCATAGTGTGTGAGAATCAAGGTTTGGTAGTTTCGGTTTGGTGATGAGAAACATAAATCCTGTTTACAGTAGGGTTTTTAGGTTTAAAATTGGAGGAAAGGGTGAGATCTGTTGTTTGGAAGGTTGGAATAAGTGAACCGAAACAGAAACTCTAATTCGCAGTGTGAAAGAACTAGGGTTTGGGCGGGTTTAAATTGGTGTAACAACAAAAACCCTAATCCAACAATGGTTTTGTGAGGTCTAAAGATGGAAGGGAGTATGAGAACTAGGGTTTGGTGGGTTTTAACAGGTGCCATGAAGCAAAATGCCTAACTCACAGAGATAGCGAATATTAGAGTTTTATGGGTTTGAAGTGCTGAAGAAAAACATAAACCCTAATTCAACATGGGTTTTGTAGGCTTAATGTTGGAAGAGATGGTGAGAGCAGTTGTCTGGTAGGGCTTAAGAGGTGAATAGAAAAAAAGAAACACCTAATTAAAAGTGTGATAATAGGGTTTGGTGAGTTTCAAATGGTGAACAACAAAAAAAAAACCCTCATTGAACTAGGGTTTGTAGGTTTCAAATTGGAAGAGAGTGTTAGAACTTGGGTTTGGTGGGTCTGAATAGGTGAATAGAGAAAAAAACCTTAATTCACCGAGATTGTGAGAAATTGGGTTGTGTGGGTTTGAAGTGCAAAAGAGAAACAAAAACCTTTTTTCAGAAGATAGTGAGAACTAGGGTTCGGTTAGTTTGATTTGGAGAAGAGAAACATAAAGCCTAATACACAAAGAGTTCGAGAATTTGGTTTTCATGGGTTTGAAGTGGTGAAGAGAAACAAAAACCCGAATTCACAAAGTGTGTGAGAACCATGGTTTCGGGGGTTTGGATTGGGGATGAGAAACAGAAACCCTATTTACACTAGGGTTTTGAGGATTAAAAAGCGGAAGAGAGTGTGAGAATTATTGTTTGGTAGGTTTGAAAAACTGAACCGAAACAGAATCCCTAATTCACAGACTGTGAGGTCTAGGGTTTTGTGAGTTTAAATTGGTGAAGTACAATGCAAACAGAAATTCAACAATGGTTTTGTAAGGTTTAAATATTGAATTGAGTATGAGAACAAGGGTTTGGCGGGTTTGAACTGATGAACAAAAACAAAACCCCTAACTTATAGAGATTGTGAGAACCAGGGTTTTGTGTGTTTGAAGTGCAGAAGAGAAACATAAACCCTAATTCTAAGAGATTTTGAGAACTAGGTTTGAATTGGAGAAGAGAAATAGAGGCCCTGATTCACAAAGAGTTTGAGAGCTTTATTTTCGTGGGTTTGCGGTGGTAAAGAGAAACAAAATCCCGAATTCATAGTGTGTGAGAATCAAGGTTTGGTAGTTTCGGTTTGGTGATGAGAAACATAAATCCTGTTTACAGTAGGGTTTTTAGGTTTAAAATTGGAGGAAAGGGTGAGATCTGTTGTTTGGAAGGTTGGAATAAGTGAACCGAAACAGAAACTTTAATTCGCAGTGTGAAAGAACTAGGGTTTGGGCGGGTTTAAATTGGTGTAGTACAACAAAAACACTAATCCAACAATGGTTTTGTGAGGTCTAAAGATGGAAGGGAGTATGAGAACTAGGGTTTGGTGGGTTTTAACAGGTGCCATGAAGCAAAATGCCTAACTCACAGAGATAGCGAATATTAGAGTTTTATGGGTTTGAAGTGCTGAAGAAAAACATAAACCCTAATTCAACATGGGTTTTGTAGGCTTAATGTTGGAAGAGATGGTGAGAGCAGTTGTCTGGTAGGGCTTAAGAGGTGAATAGAAAAAAAGAAACACCTAATTAAAAGTGTGAGAATAGGGTTTGGTGAGTTTCAAATGGTGAACAACAAAAAAAAACCCTCATTGAACTAGGGTTTGTAGGTTTCAAATTGGAAGAGAGTGTTAGAACTTGGGTTTGGTGGGTCTGAATAGGTGAATAGAGAAAAAAACCTTAATTCACCGAGATTGTGAGAAATTGGGTTGTGTGGGTTTGATTGAAGTGCAAAAGAGAAACAAAAACCTTTTTTCAGAAGATAGTGAGAACTAGGGTTCGGTTAGTTTGATTTGGAGAAGAGAAACATAAAGCCTAATTCACAAAGAGTTCGAGAATTTGGTTTTCATGGGTTTGAAGTGGTGAAGAGAAACAAAAACCCGAATTCACAAAGTGTGTGAGAACCATGGTTTCGTGGGTTTGGATTGGGGATGAGAAACAGAAACCCTATTTACACTAGGGTTTTGAGGATTAAAAAGCGGAAGAGAGTGTGAGAATTATTGTTTGGTAGGTTTGAAAAACTGAACCGAAACAGAATCCCTAATTCACAGACTGTGAGGTCTAGGGTTTTGTGAGTTTAAATTGGTGAAGTACAATGCAAACAGAAATTCAACAATGGTTTTGTAAGGTTTAAATATTGAATTGAGTACGAGAACAAGGGTTTGGCGGGTTTGAACTGATGAACAAAAACAAAACCCCTAACTTATAGAGATTGTGAGAACCAGGGTTTTGTGTGTTTGAAGTGCAGAAGAGAAACATAAACCCTAATTCTAAGAGATTTTGAGAACTAGGTTTGAATTGGAGAAGAGAAATAGAGGCCCTGATTCACAAAGAGTTTGAGAGCTTTATTTTCGTGGGTTTGCGGTGGTAAAGAGAAACAAAATCCCGAATTCATAGTGTGTGAGAATCAAGGTTTGGTAGTTTCGGTTTGGTGATGAGAAACATAAATCCTGTTTACAGTAGGGTTTTTAGGTTTAAAATTGGAGGAAAGGGTGAGATCTGTTGTTTGGAAGGTTGGAATAAGTGAACCGAAACAGAAACTTTAATTCGCAGTGTGAAAGAACTAGGGTTTGGGCGGGTTTAAATTGGTGTAGTACAACAAAAACCCTAATCCAACAATGGTTTTGTGAGGTCTAAAGATGGAAGGGAGTATGAGAACTAGGGTTTGGTGGGTTTTAACAGGTGCCATGAAGCAAAATGCCTAACTCACAGAGATAGCGAATATTAGAGTTTTATGGGTTTGAAGTGCTGAAGAAAAACATAAACCCTAATTCAACATGGGTTTTGTAGGCTTAATGTTGGAAGAGATGGTGAGAGCAGTTGTCTGGTAGGGCTTAAGAGGTGAATAGAAAAAAAGAAACACCTAATTAAAAGTGTGAGAATAGGGTTTGGTGAGTTTCAAATGGTGAACAACAAAAAAAAACCCTCATTGAACTAGGGTTTGTAGGTTTCAAATTGGAAGAGAGTGTTAGAACTTGGGTTTGGTGGGTCTGAATAGGTGAATAGAGAAAAAAACCTTAATTCACCGAGATTGTGAGAAATTGGGTTGTGTGGGTTTGATTGAAGTGCAAAAGAGAAACAAAAACCTTTTTTCAGAAGATAGTGAGAACTAGGGTTCGGTTAGTTTGATTTGGAGAAGAGAAACATAAAGCCTAATTCACAAAGAGTTCGAGAATTTGGTTTTCATGGGTTTGAAGTGGTGAAGAGAAACAAAAACCCGAATTCACAAAGTGTGTGAGAACCATGGTTTCGTGGGTTTGGATTGGGGATGAGAAACAGAAACCCTATTTACACTAGGGTTTTGAGGATTAAAAAGCGGAAGAGAGTGTGAGAATTATTGTTTGGTAGGTTTGAAAAACTGAACCGAAACAGAATCCCTAATTCACAGACTGTGAGGTCTAGGGTTTTGTGAGTTTAAATTGGTGAAGTACAATGCAAACAGAAATTCAACAATGGTTTTGTAAGGTTTAAATATTGAATTGAGTACGAGAACAAGGGTTTGGCGGGTTTGAACTGATGAACAAAAACAAAACCCCTAACTTATAGAGATTGTGAGAACCAGGGTTTTGTGTGTTTGAAGTGCAGAAGAGAAACATAAACCCTAATTCTAAGAGATTTTGAGAACTAGGTTTGAATTGGAGAAGAGAAATAGAGGCCCTGATTCACAAAGAGTTTGAGAGCTTTATTTTCGTGGGTTTGCGGTGGTAAAGAGAAACAAAATCCCGAATTCATAGTGTGTGAGAATCAAGGTTTGGTAGTTTCGGTTTGGTGATGAGAAACATAAATCCTGTTTACAGTAGGGTTTTTAGGTTTAAAATTGGAGGAAAGGGTGAGATCTGTTGTTTGGAAGGTTGGAATAAGTGAACCGAAACAGAAACTTTAATTCGCAGTGTGAAAGAACTAGGGTTTGGGCGGGTTTAAATTGGTGTAGTACAACAAAAACCCTAATCCAACAATGGTTTTGTGAGGTCTAAAGATGGAAGGGAGTATGAGAACTAGGGTTTGGTGGGTTTTAACAGGTGCCATGAAGCAAAATGCCTAACTCACAGAGATAGCGAATATTAGAGTTTTATGGGTTTGAAGTGCTGAAGAAAAACATAAACCCTAATTCAACATGGGTTTTGTAGGCTTAATGTTGGAAGAGATGGTGAGAGCAGTTGTCTGGTAGGGCTTAAGAGGTGAATAGAAAAAAAGAAACACCTAATTAAAAGTGTGAGAATAGGGTTTGGTGAGTTTCAAATGGTGAACAACAAAAAAAAACCCTCATTGAACTAGGGTTTGTAGGTTTCAAATTGGAAGAGAGTGTTAGAACTTGGGTTTGGTGGGTCTGAATAGGTGAATAGAGAAAAAAACCTTAATTCACCGAGATTGTGAGAAATTGGGTTGTGTGGGTTTGATTGAAGTGCAAAAGAGAAACAAAAACCTTTTTTCAGAAGATAGTGAGAACTAGGGTTCGGTTAGTTTGATTTGGAGAAGAGAAACATAAAGCCTAATTCACAAAGAGTTCGAGAATTTGGTTTTCATGGGTTTGAAGTGGTGAAGAGAAACAAAAACCCGAATTCACAAAGTGTGTGAGAACCATGGTTTCGTGGGTTTGGATTGGGGATGAGAAACAGAAACCCTATTTACACTAGGGTTTTGAGGATTAAAAAGCGGAAGAGAGTGTGAGAATTATTGTTTGGTAGGTTTGAAAAACTGAACCGAAACAGAATCCCTAATTCACAGACTGTGAGGTCTAGGGTTTTGTGAGTTTAAATTGGTGAAGTACAATGCAAACAGAAATTCAACAATGGTTTTGTAAGGTTTAAATATTGAATTGAGTACGAGAACAAGGGTTTGGCGGGTTTGAACTGATGAACAAAAACAAAACCCCTAACTTATAGAGATTGTGAGAACCAGGGTTTTGTGTGTTTGAAGTGCAGAAGAGAAACATAAACCCTAATTCTAAGAGATTTTGAGAACTAGGTTTGAATTGGAGAAGAGAAATAGAGGCCCTGATTCACAAAGAGTTTGAGAGCTTTATTTTCGTGGGTTTGCGGTGGTAAAGAGAAACAAAATCCCGAATTCATAGTGTGTGAGAATCAAGGTTTGGTAGTTTCGGTTTGGTGATGAGAAACATAAATCCTGTTTACAGTAGGGTTTTTAGGTTTAAAATTGGAGGAAAGGGTGAGATCTGTTGTTTGGAAGGTTGGAATAAGTGAACCGAAACAGAAACTTTAATTCGCAGTGTGAAAGAACTAGGGTTTGGGCGGGTTTAAATTGGTGTAGTACAACAAAAACCCTAATCCAACAATGGTTTTGTGAGGTCTAAAGATGGAAGGGAGTATGAGAACTAGGGTTTGGTGGGTTTTAACAGGTGCCATGAAGCAAAATGCCTAACTCACAGAGATAGCGAATATTAGAGTTTTATGGGTTTGAAGTGCTGAAGAAAAACATAAACCCTAATTCAACATGGGTTTTGTAGGCTTAATGTTGGAAGAGATGGTGAGAGCAGTTGTCTGGTAGGGCTTAAGAGGTGAATAGAAAAAAAGAAACACCTAATTAAAAGTGTGAGAATAGGGTTTGGTGAGTTTCAAATGGTGAACAACAAAAAAAAACCCTCATTGAACTAGGGTTTGTAGGTTTCAAATTGGAAGAGAGTGTTAGAACTTGGGTTTGGTGGGTCTGAATAGGTGAATAGAGAAAAAAACCTTAATTCACCGAGATTGTGAGAAATTGGGTTGTGTGGGTTTGATTGAAGTGCAAAAGAGAAACAAAAACCTTTTTTCAGAAGATAGTGAGAACTAGGGTTCGGTTAGTTTGATTTGGAGAAGAGAAACATAAAGCCTAATTCACAAAGAGTTCGAGAATTTGGTTTTCATGGGTTTGAAGTGGTGAAGAGAAACAAAAACCCGAATTCACAAAGTGTGTGAGAACCATGGTTTCGTGGGTTTGGATTGGGGATGAGAAACAGAAACCCTATTTACACTAGGGTTTTGAGGATTAAAAAGCGGAAGAGAGTGTGAGAATTATTGTTTGGTAGGTTTGAAAAACTGAACCGAAACAGAATCCCTAATTCACAGACTGTGAGGTCTAGGGTTTTGTGAGTTTAAATTGGTGAAGTACAATGCAAACAGAAATTCAACAATGGTTTTGTAAGGTTTAAATATTGAATTGAGTACGAGAACAAGGGTTTGGCGGGTTTGAACTGATGAACAAAAACAAAACCCCTAACTTATAGAGATTGTGAGAACCAGGGTTTTGTGTGTTTGAAGTGCAGAAGAGAAACATAAACCCTAATTCTAAGAGATTTTGAGAACTAGGTTTGAATTGGAGAAGAGAAATAGAGGCCCTGATTCACAAAGAGTTTGAGAGCTTTATTTTCGTGGGTTTGCGGTGGTAAAGAGAAACAAAATCCCGAATTCATAGTGTGTGAGAATCAAGGTTTGGTAGTTTCGGTTTGGTGATGAGAAACATAAATCCTGTTTACAGTAGGGTTTTTAGGTTTAAAATTGGAGGAAAGGGTGAGATCTGTTGTTTGGAAGGTTGGAATAAGTGAACCGAAACAGAAACTTTAATTCGCAGTGTGAAAGAACTAGGGTTTGGGCGGGTTTAAATTGGTGTAGTACAACAAAAACCCTAATCCAACAATGGTTTTGTGAGGTCTAAAGATGGAAGGGAGTATGAGAACTAGGGTTTGGTGGGTTTTAACAGGTGCCATGAAGCAAAATGCCTAACTCACAGAGATAGCGAATATTAGAGTTTTATGGGTTTGAAGTGCTGAAGAAAAACATAAACCCTAATTCAACATGGGTTTTGTAGGCTTAATGTTGGAAGAGATGGTGAGAGCAGTTGTCTGGTAGGGCTTAAGAGGTGAATAGAAAAAAAGAAACACCTAATTAAAAGTGTGAGAATAGGGTTTGGTGAGTTTCAAATGGTGAACAACAAAAAAAAACCCTCATTGAACTAGGGTTTGTAGGTTTCAAATTGGAAGAGAGTGTTAGAACTTGGGTTTGGTGGGTCTGAATAGGTGAATAGAGAAAAAAACCTTAATTCACCGAGATTGTGAGAAATTGGGTTGTGTGGGTTTGATTGAAGTGCAAAAGAGAAACAAAAACCTTTTTTCAGAAGATAGTGAGAACTAGGGTTCGGTTAGTTTGATTTGGAGAAGAGAAACATAAAGCCTAATTCACAAAGAGTTCGAGAATTTGGTTTTCATGGGTTTGAAGTGGTGAAGAGAAACAAAAACCCGAATTCACAAAGTGTGTGAGAACCATGGTTTCGTGGGTTTGGATTGGGGATGAGAAACAGAAACCCTATTTACACTAGGGTTTTGAGGATTAAAAAGCGGAAGAGAGTGTGAGAATTATTGTTTGGTAGGTTTGAAAAACTGAACCGAAACAGAATCCCTAATTCACAGACTGTGAGGTCTAGGGTTTTGTGAGTTTAAATTGGTGAAGTACAATGCAAACAGAAATTCAACAATGGTTTTGTAAGGTTTAAATATTGAATTGAGTACGAGAACAAGGGTTTGGCGGGTTTGAACTGATGAACAAAAACAAAACCCCTAACTTATAGAGATTGTGAGAACCAGGGTTTTGTGTGTTTGAAGTGCAGAAGAGAAACATAAACCCTAATTCTAAGAGATTTTGAGAACTAGGTTTGAATTGGAGAAGAGAAATAGAGGCCCTGATTCACAAAGAGTTTGAGAGCTTTATTTTCGTGGGTTTGCGGTGGTAAAGAGAAACAAAATCCCGAATTCATAGTGTGTGAGAATCAAGGTTTGGTAGTTTCGGTTTGGTGATGAGAAACATAAATCCTGTTTACAGTAGGGTTTTTAGGTTTAAAATTGGAGGAAAGGGTGAGATCTGTTGTTTGGAAGGTTGGAATAAGTGAACCGAAACAGAAACTTTAATTCGCAGTGTGAAAGAACTAGGGTTTGGGCGGGTTTAAATTGGTGTAGTACAACAAAAACCCTAATCCAACAATGGTTTTGTGAGGTCTAAAGATGGAAGGGAGTATGAGAACTAGGGTTTGGTGGGTTTTAACAGGTGCCATGAAGCAAAATGCCTAACTCACAGAGATAGCGAATATTAGAGTTTTATGGGTTTGAAGTGCTGAAGAAAAACATAAACCCTAATTCAACATGGGTTTTGTAGGCTTAATGTTGGAAGAGATGGTGAGAGCAGTTGTCTGGTAGGGCTTAAGAGGTGAATAGAAAAAAAGAAACACCTAATTAAAAGTGTGAGAATAGGGTTTGGTGAGTTTCAAATGGTGAACAACAAAAAAAAACCCTCATTGAACTAGGGTTTGTAGGTTTCAAATTGGAAGAGAGTGTTAGAACTTGGGTTTGGTGGGTCTGAATAGGTGAATAGAGAAAAAAACCTTAATTCACCGAGATTGTGAGAAATTTGGGTTGTGTGGGTTTGATTGAAGTGCAAAAGAGAAACAAAAACCTTTTTTCAGAAGATAGTGAGAACTAGGGTTCGGTTAGTTTGATTTGGAGAAGAGAAACGTAAAGCCTAATTCACAAAGAGTTCGAGAATTTGGTTTTCATGGGTTTGAATTGGTGAAGAGAAACAAAAACCCGAATTCACAAAGTGTGTGAGAACCATGGTTTCGTGGGTTTGGATTGGGGATGAGAAACAGAAACCCTATTTACACTAGGGTTTTGAGGATTAAAAAGCGGAAGAGAGTGTGAGAATTATTGTTTGGTAGGTTTGAAAAACTGAACCGAAACAGAATCCCTAATTCACAGACTGTGAGGTCTAGGGTTTTGTGAGTTTAAATTGGTGAAGTACAATGCAAACAGAAATTCAACAATGGTTTTGTAAGGTTTAAATATTGAATTGAGTACGAGAACAAGGGTTTGGCGGGTTTGAACTGATGAACAAAAACAAAACCCCTAACTTATAGAGATTGTGAGAACCAGGGTTTTGTGTGTTTGAAGTGCAGAAGAGAAACATAAACCCTAATTCTAAGAGATTTTGAGAACTAGGTTTGAATTGGAGAAGAGAAATAGAGGCCCTGATTCACAAAGAGTTTGAGAGCTTTATTTTCGTGGGTTTGCGGTGGTAAAGAGAAACAAAATCCCGAATTCATAGTGTGTGAGAATCAAGGTTTGGTAGTTTCGGTTTGGTGATGAGAAACATAAATCCTGTTTACAGTAGGGTTTTTAGGTTTAAAATTGGAGGAAAGGGTGAGATCTGTTGTTTGGAAGGTTGGAATAAGTGAACCGAAACAGAAACTTTAATTCGCAGTGTGAAAGAACTAGGGTTTGGGCGGGTTTAAATTGGTGTAGTACAACAAAAACCCTAATCCAACAATGGTTTTGTGAGGTCTAAAGATGGAAGGGAGTATGAGAACTAGGGTTTGGTGGGTTTTAACAGGTGCCATGAAGCAAAATGCCTAACTCACAGAGATAGCGAATATTAGAGTTTTATGGGTTTGAAGTGCTGAAGAAAAACATAAACCCTAATTCAACATGGGTTTTGTAGGCTTAATGTTGGAAGAGATGGTGAGAGCAGTTGTCTGGTAGGGCTTAAGAGGTGAATAGAAAAAAAGAAACACCTAATTAAAAGTGTGAGAATAGGGTTTGGTGAGTTTCAAATGGTGAACAACAAAAAAAAACCCTCATTGAACTAGGGTTTGTAGGTTTCAAATTGGAAGAGAGTGTTAGAACTTGGGTTTGGTGGGTCTGAATAGGTGAATAGAGAAAAAAACCTTAATTCACCGAGATTGTGAGAAATTTGGGTTGTGTGGGTTTGATTGAAGTGCAAAAGAGAAACAAAAACCTTTTTTCAGAAGATAGTGAGAACTAGGGTTCGGTTAGTTTGATTTGGAGAAGAGAAACGTAAAGCCTAATTCACAAAGAGTTCGAGAATTTGGTTTTCATGGGTTTGAATTGGTGAAGAGAAACAAAAACCCGAATTCACAAAGTGTGTGAGAACCATGGTTTCGTGGGTTTGGATTGGGGATGAGAAACAGAAACCCTATTTACACTAGGGTTTTGAGGATTAAAAAGCGGAAGAGAGTGTGAGAATTATTGTTTGGTAGGTTTGAAAAACTGAACCGAAACAGAATCCCTAATTCACAGACTGTGAGGTCTAGGGTTTTGTGAGTTTAAATTGGTGAAGTACAATGCAAACAGAAATTCAACAATGGTTTTGTAAGGTTTAAATATTGAATTGAGTACGAGAACAAGGGTTTGGCGGGTTTGAACTGATGAACAAAAACAAAACCCCTAACTTATAGAGATTGTGAGAACCAGGGTTTTGTGTGTTTGAAGTGCAGAAGAGAAACATAAACCCTAATTCTAAGAGATTTTGAGAACTAGGTTTGAATTGGAGAAGAGAAATAGAGGCCCTGATTCACAAAGAGTTTGAGAGCTTTATTTTCGTGGGTTTGCGGTGGTAAAGAGAAACAAAATCCCGAATTCATAGTGTGTGAGAATCAAGGTTTGGTAGTTTCGGTTTGGTGATGAGAAACATAAATCCTGTTTACAGTAGGGTTTTTAGGTTTAAAATTGGAGGAAAGGGTGAGATCTGTTGTTTGGAAGGTTGGAATAAGTGAACCGAAACAGAAACTTTAATTCGCAGTGTGAAAGAACTAGGGTTTGGGCGGGTTTAAATTGGTGTAGTACAACAAAAACCCTAATCCAACAATGGTTTTGTGAGGTCTAAAGATGGAAGGGAGTATGAGAACTAGGGTTTGGTGGGTTTTAACAGGTGCCATGAAGCAAAATGCCTAACTCACAGAGATAGCGAATATTAGAGTTTTATGGGTTTGAAGTGCTGAAGAAAAACATAAACCCTAATTCAACATGGGTTTTGTAGGCTTAATGTTGGAAGAGATGGTGAGAGCAGTTGTCTGGTAGGGCTTAAGAGGTGAATAGAAAAAAAGAAACACCTAATTAAAAGTGTGAGAATAGGGTTTGGTGAGTTTCAAATGGTGAACAACAAAAAAAAACCCTCATTGAACTAGGGTTTGTAGGTTTCAAATTGGAAGAGAGTGTTAGAACTTGGGTTTGGTGGGTCTGAATAGGTGAATAGAGAAAAAAACCTTAATTCACCGAGATTGTGAGAAATTTGGGTTGTGTGGGTTTGATTGAAGTGCAAAAGAGAAACAAAAACCTTTTTTCAGAAGATAGTGAGAACTAGGGTTCGGTTAGTTTGATTTGGAGAAGAGAAACGTAAAGCCTAATTCACAAAGAGTTCGAGAATTTGGTTTTCATGGGTTTGAATTGGTGAAGAGAAACAAAAACCCGAATTCACAAAGTGTGTGAGAACCATGGTTTCGTGGGTTTGGATTGGGGATGAGAAACAGAAACCCTATTTACACTAGGGTTTTGAGGATTAAAAAGCGGAAGAGAGTGTGAGAATTATTGTTTGGTAGGTTTGAAAAACTGAACCGAAACAGAATCCCTAATTCACAGACTGTGAGGTCTAGGGTTTTGTGAGTTTAAATTGGTGAAGTACAATGCAAACAGAAATTCAACAATGGTTTTGTAAGGTTTAAATATTGAATTGAGTACGAGAACAAGGGTTTGGCGGGTTTGAACTGATGAACAAAAACAAAACCCCTAACTTATAGAGATTGTGAGAACCAGGGTTTTGTGTGTTTGAAGTGCAGAAGAGAAACATAAACCCTAATTCTAAGAGATTTTGAGAACTAGGTTTGAATTGGAGAAGAGAAATAGAGGCCCTGATTCACAAAGAGTTTGAGAGCTTTATTTTCGTGGGTTTGCGGTGGTAAAGAGAAACAAAATCCCGAATTCATAGTGTGTGAGAATCAAGGTTTGGTAGTTTCGGTTTGGTGATGAGAAACATAAATCCTGTTTACAGTAGGGTTTTTAGGTTTAAAATTGGAGGAAAGGGTGAGATCTGTTGTTTGGAAGGTTGGAATAAGTGAACCGAAACAGAAACTTTAATTCGCAGTGTGAAAGAACTAGGGTTTGGGCGGGTTTAAATTGGTGTAGTACAACAAAAACCCTAATCCAACAATGGTTTTGTGAGGTCTAAAGATGGAAGGGAGTATGAGAACTAGGGTTTGGTGGGTTTTAACAGGTGCCATGAAGCAAAATGCCTAACTCACAGAGATAGCGAATATTAGAGTTTTATGGGTTTGAAGTGCTGAAGAAAAACATAAACCCTAATTCAACATGGGTTTTGTAGGCTTAATGTTGGAAGAGATGGTGAGAGCAGTTGTCTGGTAGGGCTTAAGAGGTGAATAGAAAAAAAGAAACACCTAATTAAAAGTGTGAGAATAGGGTTTGGTGAGTTTCAAATGGTGAACAACAAAAAAAAACCCTCATTGAACTAGGGTTTGTAGGTTTCAAATTGGAAGAGAGTGTTAGAACTTGGGTTTGGTGGGTCTGAATAGGTGAATAGAGAAAAAAACCTTAATTCACCGAGATTGTGAGAAATTTGGGTTGTGTGGGTTTGATTGAAGTGCAAAAGAGAAACAAAAACCTTTTTTCAGAAGATAGTGAGAACTAGGGTTCGGTTAGTTTGATTTGGAGAAGAGAAACGTAAAGCCTAATTCACAAAGAGTTCGAGAATTTGGTTTTCATGGGTTTGAATTGGTGAAGAGAAACAAAAACCCGAATTCACAAAGTGTGTGAGAACCATGGTTTCGTGGGTTTGGATTGGGGATGAGAAACAGAAACCCTATTTACACTAGGGTTTTGAGGATTAAAAAGCGGAAGAGAGTGTGAGAATTATTGTTTGGTAGGTTTGAAAAACTGAACCGAAACAGAATCCCTAATTCACAGACTGTGAGGTCTAGGGTTTTGTGAGTTTAAATTGGTGAAGTACAATGCAAACAGAAATTCAACAATGGTTTTGTAAGGTTTAAATATTGAATTGAGTACGAGAACAAGGGTTTGGCGGGTTTGAACTGATGAACAAAAACAAAACCCCTAACTTATAGAGATTGTGAGAACCAGGGTTTTGTGTGTTTGAAGTGCAGAAGAGAAACATAAACCCTAATTCTAAGAGATTTTGAGAACTAGGTTTGAATTGGAGAAGAGAAATAGAGGCCCTGATTCACAAAGAGTTTGAGAGCTTTATTTTCGTGGGTTTGCGGTGGTAAAGAGAAACAAAATCCCGAATTCATAGTGTGTGAGAATCAAGGTTTGGTAGTTTCGGTTTGGTGATGAGAAACATAAATCCTGTTTACAGTAGGGTTTTTAGGTTTAAAATTGGAGGAAAGGGTGAGATCTGTTGTTTGGAAGGTTGGAATAAGTGAACCGAAACATAAACTTTAATTCGCAGTGTGAAAGAACTAGGGTTTGGGCGGGTTTAAATTGGTGTAGTACAACAAAAACCCTAATCCAACAATGGTTTTGTGAGGTCTAAAGATGGAAGGGAGTATGAGAACTAGGGTTTGGTGGGTTTTAACAGGTGCCATGAAGCAAAATGCCTAACTCACAGAGATAGCGAATATTAGAGTTTTATGGGTTTGAAGTGCTGAAGAAAAACATAAACCCTAATTCAACATGGGTTTTGTAGGCTTAATGTTGGAAGAGATGGTGAGAGCAGTTGTCTGGTAGGGCTTAAGAGGTGAATAGAAAAAAAGAAACACCTAATTAAAAGTGTGAGAATAGGGTTTGGTGAGTTTCAAATGGTGAACAACAAAAAAAAACCCTCATTGAACTAGGGTTTGTAGGTTTCAAATTGGAAGAGAGTGTTAGAACTTGGGTTTGGTGGGTCTGAATAGGTGAATAGAGAAAAAAACCTTAATTCACCGAGATTGTGAGAAATTGGGTTGTGTGGGTTTGATTGAAGTGCAAAAGAGAAACAAAAACCTTTTTTCAGAAGATAGTGAGAACTAGGGTTCGGTTAGTTTGATTTGGAGAAGAGAAACATAAAGCCTAATTCACAAAGAGTTCGAGAATTTGGTTTTCATGGGTTTGAAGTGGTGAAGAGAAACAAAAACCCGAATTCACAAAGTGTGTGAGAACCATGGTTTCGTGGGTTTGGATTGGGGATGAGAAACAGAAACCCTATTTACACTAGGGTTTTGAGGATTAAAAAGCGGAAGAGAGTGTGAGAATTATTGTTTGGTAGGTTTGAAAAACTGAACCGAAACAGAATCCCTAATTCACAGACTGTGAGGTCTAGGGTTTTGTGAGTTTAAATTGGTGAAGTACAATGCAAACAGAAATTCAACAATGGTTTTGTAAGGTTTAAATATTGAATTGAGTATGAGAACAAGGGTTTGGCGGGTTTGAACTGATGAACAAAAACAAAACCCCTAACTTATAGAGATTGTGAGAACCAGGGTTTTGTGTGTTTGAAGTGCAGAAGAGAAACATAAACCCTAATTCTAAGAGATTTTGAGAACTAGGTTTGAATTGGAGAAGAGAAATAGAGGCCCTGATTCACAAAGAGTTTGAGAGCTTTATTTTCGTGGGTTTGCGGTGGTAAAGAGAAACAAAATCCCGAATTCATAGTGTGTGAGAATCAAGGTTTGGTAGTTTCGGTTTGGTGATGAGAAACATAAATCCTGTTTACAGTAGGGTTTTTAGGTTTAAAATTGGAGGAAAGGGTGAGATATGTTGTTTGGAAGGTTGGAATAAGTGAACCGAAACAGAAACTTTAATTCGCAGTGTGAAAGAACTAGGGTTTGGGCGGGTTTAAATTGGTGTAGTACAACAAAAACCCTAATCCAACAATGGTTTTGTGAGGTCTAAAGATGGAAGGGAGTATGAGAACTAGGGTTTGGTGGGTTTTAACAGGTGCCATGAAGCAAAATGCCTAACTCACAGAGATAGCGAATATTAGAGTTTTATGGGTTTGAAGTGCTGAAGAAAAACATAAACCCTAATTCAACATGGGTTTTGTAGGCTTAATGTTGGAAGAGATGGTGAGAGCAGTTGTCTGGTAGGGCTTAAGAGGTGAATAGAAAAAAAGAAACACCTAATTAAAAGTGTGAGAATAGGGTTTGGTGAGTTTCAAATGGTGAACAACAAAAAAAAACCCTCATTGAACTAGGGTTTGTAGGTTTCAAATTGGAAGAGAGTGTTAGAACTTGGGTTTGGTGGGTCTGAATAGGTGAATAGAGAAAAAAACCTTAATTCACCGAGATTGTGAGAAATTTGGGTTGTGTGGGTTTGATTGAAGTGCAAAAGAGAAACAAAAACCTTTTTTCAGAAGATAGTGAGAACTAGGGTTCGGTTAGTTTGATTTGGAGAAGAGAAACGTAAAGCCTAATTCACAAAGAGTTCGAGAATTTGGTTTTCATGGGTTTGAAGTGGTGAAGAGAAACAAAAACCCGAATTCACAAAGTGTGTGAGAACCATGGTTTCGTGGGTTTGGATTGGGGATGAGAAACAGAAACCCTATTTACACTAGGGTTTTGAGGATTAAAAAGCGGAAGAGAGTGTGAGAATTATTGTTTGGTAGGTTTGAAAAACTGAACCGAAACAGAATCCCTAATTCACAGACTGTGAGGTCTAGGGTTTTGTGAGTTTAAATTGGTGAAGTACAATGCAAACAGAAATTCAACAATGGTTTTGTAAGGTTTAAATATTGAATTGAGTACGAGAACAAGGGTTTGGCGGGTTTGAACTGATGAACAAAAACAAAACCCCTAACTTATAGAGATTGTGAGAACCAGGGTTTTGTGTGTTTGAAGTGCAGAAGAGAAACATAAACCCTAATTCTAAGAGATTTTGAGAACTAGGTTTGAATTGGAGAAGAGAAATAGAGGCCCTGATTCACAAAGAGTTTGAGAGCTTTATTTTCGTGGGTTTGCGGTGGTAAAGAGAAACAAAATCCCGAATTCATAGTGTGTGAGAATCAAGGTTTGGTAGTTTCGGTTTGGTGATGAGAAACATAAATCCTGTTTACAGTAGGGTTTTTAGGTTTAAAATTGGAGGAAAGGGTGAGATCTGTTGTTTGGAAGGTTGGAATAAGTGAACCGAAACAGAAACTTTAATTCGCAGTGTGAAAGAACTAGGGTTTGGGCGGGTTTAAATTGGTGTAGTACAACAAAAACCCTAATCCAACAATGGTTTTGTGAGGTCTAAAGATGGAAGGGAGTATGAGAACTAGGGTTTGGTGGGTTTTAACAGGTGCCATGAAGCAAAATGCCTAACTCACAGAGATAGCGAATATTAGAGTTTTATGGGTTTGAAGTGCTGAAGAAAAACATAAACCCTAATTCAACATGGGTTTTGTAGGCTTAATGTTGGAAGAGATGGTGAGAGCAGTTGTCTGGTAGGGCTTAAGAGGTGAATAGAAAAAAAGAAACACCTAATTAAAAGTGTGAGAATAGGGTTTGGTGAGTTTCAAATGGTGAACAACAAAAAAAAACCCTCATTGAACTAGGGTTTGTAGGTTTCAAATTGGAAGAGAGTGTTAGAACTTGGGTTTGGTGGGTCTGAATAGGTGAATAGAGAAAAAAACCTTAATTCACCGAGATTGTGAGAAATTGGGGTTGTGTGGGTTTGATTGAAGTGCAAAAGAGAAACAAAAACCTTTTTTCAGAAGATAGTGAGAACTAGGGTTCGGTTAGTTTGATTTGGAGAAGAGAAACATAAAGCCTAATTCACAAAGAGTTCGAGAATTTGGTTTTCATGGGTTTGAAGTGGTGAAGAGAAACAAAAACCCGAATTCACAAAGTGTGTGAGAACCATGGTTTCGTGGGTTTGGATTGGGGATGAGAAACAGAAACCCTATTTACACTAGGGTTTTGAGGATTAAAAAGCGGAAGAGAGTGTGAGAATTATTGTTTGGTAGGTTTGAAAAACTGAACCGAAACAGAATCCCTAATTCACAGACTGTGAGGTCTAGGGTTTTGTGAGTTTAAATTGGTGAAGTACAATGCAAACAGAAATTCAACAATGGTTTTGTAAGGTTTAAATATTGAATTGAGTATGAGAACAAGGGTTTGGCGGGTTTGAACTGATGAACAAAAACAAAACCCCTAACTTATAGAGATTGTGAGAACCAGGGTTTTGTGTGTTTGAAGTGCAGAAGAGAAACATAAACCCTAATTCTAAGAGATTTTGAGAACTAGGTTTGAATTGGAGAAGAGAAATAGAGGCCCTGATTCACAAAGAGTTTGAGAGCTTTATTTTCGTGGGTTTGCGGTGGTAAAGAGAAACAAAATCCCGAATTCATAGTGTGTGAGAATCAAGGTTTGGTAGTTTCGGTTTGGTGATGAGAAACATAAATCCTGTTTACAGTAGGGTTTTTAGGTTTAAAATTGGAGGAAAGGGTGAGATCTGTTGTTTGGAAGGTTGGAATAAGTGAACCGAAACATAAACTTTAATTCGCAGTGTGAAAGAACTAGGGTTTGGGCGGGTTTAAATTGGTGTAGTACAACAAAAACCCTAATCCAACAATGGTTTTGTGAGGTCTAAAGATGGAAGGGAGTATGAGAACTAGGGTTTGGTGGGTTTTAACAGGTGCCATGAAGCAAAATGCCTAACTCACAGAGATAGCGAATATTAGAGTTTTATGGGTTTGAAGTGCTGAAGAAAAACATAAACCCTAATTCAACATGGGTTTTGTAGGCTTAATGTTGGAAGAGATGGTGAGAGCAGTTGTCTGGTAGGGCTTAAGAGGTGAATAGAAAAAAAGAAACACCTAATTAAAAGTGTGAGAATAGGGTTTGGTGAGTTTCAAATGGTGAACAACAAAAAAAAACCCTCATTGAACTAGGGTTTGTAGGTTTCAAATTGGAAGAGAGTGTTAGAACTTGGGTTTGGTGGGTCTGAATAGGTGAATAGAGAAAAAAACCTTAATTCACCGAGATTGTGAGAAATTGGGGTTGTGTGGGTTTGATTGAAGTGCAAAAGAGAAACAAAAACCTTTTTTCAGAAGATAGTGAGAACTAGGGTTCGGTTAGTTTGATTTGGAGAAGAGAAACATAAAGCCTAATTCACAAAGAGTTCGAGAATTTGGTTTTCATGGGTTTGAAGTGGTGAAGAGAAACAAAAACCCGAATTCACAAAGTGTGTGAGAACCATGGTTTCGTGGGTTTGGATTGGGGATGAGAAACAGAAACCCTATTTACACTAGGGTTTTGAGGATTAAAAAGCGGAAGAGAGTGTGAGAATTATTGTTTGGTAGGTTTGAAAAACTGAACCGAAACAGAATCCCTAATTCACAGACTGTGAGGTCTAGGGTTTTGTGAGTTTAAATTGGTGAAGTACAATGCAAACAGAAATTCAACAATGGTTTTGTAAGGTTTAAATATTGAATTGAGTACGAGAACAAGGGTTTGGCGGGTTTGAACTGATGAACAAAAACAAAACCCCTAACTTATAGAGATTGTGAGAACCAGGGTTTTGTGTGTTTGAAGTGCAGATGAGAAACATAAACCCTAATTCTAAGAGATTTTGAGAACTAGGTTTGAATTGGAGAAGAGAAATAGAGGCCCTGATTCACAAAGAGTTTGAGAGCTTTATTTTCGTGGGTTTGCGGTGGTAAAGAGAAACAAAATCCCGAATTCATAGTGTGTGAGAATCAAGGTTTGGTAGTTTCGGTTTGGTGATGAGAAACATAAATCCTGTTTACAGTAGGGTTTTTAGGTTTAAAATTGGAGGAAAGGGTGAGATCTGTTGTTTGGAAGGTTGGAATAAGTGAACCGAAACAGAAACTTTAATTCGCAGTGTGAAAGAACTAGGGTTTGGGCGGGTTTAAATTGGTGTAGTACAACAAAAACCCTAATCCAACAATGGTTTTGTGAGGTCTAAAGATGGAAGGGAGTATGAGAACTAGGGTTTGGTGGGTTTTAACAGGTGCCATGAAGCAAAATGCCTAACTCACAGAGATAGCGAATATTAGAGTTTTATGGGTTTGAAGTGCTGAAGAAAAACATAAACCCTAATTCAACATGGGTTTTGTAGGCTTAATGTTGGAAGAGATGGTGAGAGCAGTTGTCTGGTAGGGCTTTAGAGGTGAATAGAAAAAAAGAAACACCTAATTAAAAGTGTGAGAATAGGGTTTGGTGAGTTTCAAATGGTGAACAACAAAAAAAAAACCCTCATTGAACTAGGGTTTGCAGGTTTCAAATTGGAAGAGAGTGTTAGAACTTGGGTTTGGTGGGTCTGAATAGGTGAATAGAGAAAAAAACCTTAATTCACCGAGATTGTGAGAAATTGGGGTTGTGTGGGTTTGATTGAAGTGCAAAAGAGAAACAAAAACCTTTTTTCAGAAGATAGTGAGAACTAGGGTTCGGTTAGTTTGATTTGGAGAAGAGAAACATAAAGCCTAATTCACAAAGAGTTCGAGAATTTGGTTTTCATGGGTTTGAAGTGGTGAAGAGAAACAAAAACCCGAATTCACAAAGTGTGTGAGAACCATGGTTTCGTGGGTTTGGATTGGGGATGAGAAACAGAAACCCTATTTACACTAGGGTTTTGAGTATTAAAAAGCGGAAGAGAGTGTGAGAATTATTGTTTGGTAGGTTTGAAAAACTGAACCGAAACAGAATCCCTAATTCACAGACTGTGAGGTCTAGGGTTTTGTGAGTTTAAATTGGTGAAGTACAATACAAACAGAAATTCAACAATGGTTTTGTAAGGTTTAAATATTGAATTGAGTATGAGAACAAGGGTTTGGCGGGTTTGAACTGATGAACAAAAACAAAACCCCTAACTTATAGAGATTGTGAGAACCAGGGTTTTGTGTGTTTGAAGTGCAGAAGAGAAACATAAACCCTAATTCTAAGAGATTTTGAGAACTAGGTTTGAATTGGAGAAGAGAAATAGAGGCCCTGATTCACAAAGAGTTTGAGAGCTTTATTTTCGTGGGTTTGCGGTGGTAAAGAGAAACAAAATCCCGAATTCATAGTGTGTGAGAATCAAGGTTTGGTAGTTTCGGTTTGGTGATGAGAAACATAAATCCTGTTTACAGTAGGGTTTTTAGGTTTAAAATTGGAGGAAAGGGTGAGATCTGTTGTTTGGAAGGTTGGAATAAGTGAACCGAAACAGAAACTTTAATTCGCAGTGTGAAAGAACTAGGGTTTGGGCGGGTTTAAATTGGTGTAGTACAACAAAAACCCTAATCCAACAATGGTTTTGTAAGGTCTAAAGATGGAAGGGAGTATGAGAACTAGGGTTTGGTGGGTTTTAACAGGTGCCATGAAGCAAAATGCCTAACTCACAGAGATAGCGAATATTAGAGTTTTATGGGTTTGAAGTGCTGAAGAAAAACATAAACCCTAATTCAACATGGGTTTTGTAGGCTTAATGTTGGAAGAGATGGTGAGAGCAGTTGTCTGGTAGGGCTTAAGAGGTGAATAGAAAAAAAGAAACACCTAATTAAAAGTGTGAGAATAGGGTTTGGTGAGTTTCAAATGGTGAACAACAAAAAAAAACCCTCATTGAACTAGGGTTTGCAGGTTTCAAATTGGAAGAGAGTGTTAGAACTTGGGTTTGGTGGGTCTGAATAGGTGAATAGAGAAAAAAACCTTAATTCACCGAGATTGTGAGAAATTGGGGTTGTGTGGGTTTGATTGAAGTGCAAAAGAGAAACAAAAACCTTTTTTCAGAAGATAGTGAGAACTAGGGTTCGGTTAGTTTGATTTGGAGAAGAGAAACATAAAGCCTAATTCACAAAGAGTTCGAGAATTTGGTTTTCATGGGTTTGAAGTGGTGAAGAGAAACAAAAACCCGAATTCACAAAGTGTGTGAGAACCATGGTTTCGTGGGTTTGGATTGGGGATGAGAAACAGAAACCCTATTTACACTAGGGTTTTGAGGATTAAAAAGCGGAAGAGAGTGTGAGAATTATTGTTTGGTAGGTTTGAAAAACTGAACCGAAACAGAATCCCTAATTCACAGACTATGAGGTCTAGGGTTTTGTGAGTTTAAATTGGTGAAGTACAATGCAAACAGAAATTCAACAATGGTTTTGTAAGGTTTAAATATTGAATTGAGTATGAGAACAAGGGTTTGGCGGGTTTGAACTGATGAACAAAAACAAAACCCCTAACTTATAGAGATTGTGAGAACCAGGGTTTTGTGTGTTTGAAGTGCAGAAGAGAAACATAAACCCTAATTCTAAGAGATTTTGAGAACTAGGTTTGAATTGGAGAAGAGAAATAGAGGCCCTGATTCACAAAGAGTTTGAGAGCTTTATTTTCGTGGGTTTGCGGTGGTAAAGAGAAACAAAATCCCGAATTCATAGTGTGTGAGAATCAAGGTTTGGTAGTTTCGGTTTGGTGATGAGAAACATAAATCCTGTTTACAGTAGGGTTTTTAGGTTTAAAATTGGAGGAAAGGGTGAGATCTGTTGTTTGGAAGGTTGGAATAAGTGAACCGAAACAGAAACTTTAATTCGCAGTGTGAAAGAACTAGGGTTTGGGCGGGTTTAAATTGGTGTAGTACAACAAAAACCCTAATCCAACAATGGTTTTGTGAGGTCTAAAGATGGAAGGGAGTATGAGAACTAGGGTTTGGTGGGTTTTAACAGGTGCCATGAAGCAAAATGCCTAACTCACAGAGATAGCGAATATTAGAGTTTTATGGGTTTGAAGTGCTGAAGAAAAACATAAACCCTAATTCAACATGGGTTTTGTAGGCTTAATGTTGGAAGAGATGGTGAGAGCAGTTGTCTGGTAGGGCTTAAGAGGTGAATAGAAAAAAAGAAACACCTAATTAAAAGTGTGAGAATAGGGTTTGGTGAGTTTCAAATGGTGAACAACAAAAAAAAACCCTCATTGAACTAGGGTTTGCAGGTTTCAAATTGGAAGAGAGTGTTAGAACTTGGGTTTGGTGGGTCTGAATAGGTGAATAGAGAAAAAAACCTTAATTCACCGAGATTGTGAGAAATTGGGGTTGTGTGGGTTTGATTGAAGTGCAAAAGAGAAACAAAAACCTTTTTTCAGAAGATAGTGAGAACTAGGGTTCGGTTAGTTTGATTTGGAGAAGAGAAACATAAAGCCTAATTCACAAAGAGTTCGAGAATTTGGTTTTCATGGGTTTGAAGTGGTGAAGAGAAACAAAAACCCGAATTCACAAAGTGTGTGAGAACCATGGTTTCGTGGGTTTGGATTGGGGATGAGAAACAGAAACCCTATTTACACTAGGGTTTTGAGGATTAAAAAGCGGAAGAGAGTGTGAGAATTATTGTTTGGTAGGTTTGAAAAACTGAACCGAAACAGAATCCCTAATTCACAGACTGTGAGGTCTAGGGTTTTGTGAGTTTAAATTGGTGAAGTACAATGCAAACAGAAATTCAACAATGGTTTTGTAAGGTTTAAATATTGAATTGAGTATGAGAACAAGGGTTTGGCGGGTTTGAACTGATGAACAAAAACAAAACCCCTAACTTATAGAGATTGTGAGAACCAGGGTTTTGTGTGTTTGAAGTGCAGAAGAGAAACATAAACCCTAATTCTAAGAGATTTTGAGAACTAGGTTTGAATTGGAGAAGAGAAATAGAGGCCCTGATTCACAAAGAGTTTGAGAGCTTTATTTTCGTGGGTTTGCGGTGGTAAAGAGAAACAAAATCCCGAATTCATAGTGTGTGAGAATCAAGGTTTGGTAGTTTCGGTTTGGTGATGAGAAACATAAATCCTGTTTACAGTAGGGTTTTTAGGTTTAAAATTGGAGGAAAGGGTGAGATCTGTTGTTTGGAAGGTTGGAATAAGTGAACCGAAACAGAAACTTTAATTCGCAGTGTGAAAGAACTAGGGTTTGGGCGGGTTTAAATTGGTGTAGTACAACAAAAACCCTAATCCAACAATGGTTTTGTGAGGTCTAAAGATGGAAGGGAGTATGAGAACTAGGGTTTGGTGGGTTTTAACAGGTGCCATGAAGCAAAATGCCTAACTCACAGAGATAGCGAATATTAGAGTTTTATGGGTTTGAAGTGCTGAAGAAAAACATAAACCCTAATTCAACATGGGTTTTGTAGGCTTAATGTTGGAAGAGATGGTGAGAGCAGTTGTCTGGTAGGGCTTAAGAGGTGAATAGAAAAAAAGAAACACCTAATTAAAAGTGTGAGAATAGGGTTTGGTGAGTTTCAAATGGTGAACAACAAAAAAAAACCCTCATTGAACTAGGGTTTGCAGGTTTCAAATTGGAAGAGAGTGTTAGAACTTGGGTTTGGTGGGTCTGAATAGGTGAATAGAGAAAAAAACCTTAATTCACCGAGATTGTGAGAAATTGGGGTTGTGTGGGTTTGATTGAAGTGCAAAAGAGAAACAAAAACCTTTTTTCAGAAGATAGTGAGAACTAGGGTTCGGTTAGTTTGATTTGGAGAAGAGAAACATAAAGCCTAATTCACAAAGAGTTCGAGAATTTGGTTTTCATGGGTTTGAAGTGGTGAAGAGAAACAAAAACCCGAATTCACAAAGTGTGTGAGAACCATGGTTTCGTGGGTTTGGATTGGGGATGAGAAACAGAAACCCTATTTACACTAGGGTTTTGAGGATTAAAAAGCGGAAGAGAGTGTGAGAATTATTGTTTGGTAGGTTTGAAAAACTGAACCGAAACAGAATCCCTAATTCACAGACTGTGAGGTCTAGGGTTTTGTGAGTTTAAATTGGTGAAGTACAATGCAAACAGAAATTCAACAATGGTTTTGTAAGGTTTAAATATTGAATTGAGTATGAGAACAAGGGTTTGGCGGGTTTGAACTGATGAACAAAAACAAAACCCCTAACTTATAGAGATTGTGAGAACCAGGGTTTTGTGTGTTTGAAGTGCAGAAGAGAAACATAAACCCTAATTCTAAGAGATTTTGAGAACTAGGTTTGAATTGGAGAAGAGAAATAGAGGCCCTGATTCACAAAGAGTTTGAGAGCTTTATTTTCGTGGGTTTGCGGTGGTAAAGAGAAACAAAATCCCGAATTCATAGTGTGTGAGAATCAAGGTTTGGTAGTTTCGGTTTGGTGATGAGAAACATAAATCCTGTTTACAGTAGGGTTTTTAGGTTTAAAATTGGAGGAAAGGGTGAGATCTGTTGTTTGGAAGGTTGGAATAAGTGAACCGAAACAGAAACTTTAATTCGCAGTGTGAAAGAACTAGGGTTTGGGCGGGTTTAAATTGGTGTAGTACAACAAAAACCCTAATCCAACAATGGTTTTGTGAGGTCTAAAGATGGAAGGGAGTATGAGAACTAGGGTTTGGTGGGTTTTAACAGGTGCCATGAAGCAAAATGCCTAACTCACAGAGATAGCGAATATTAGAGTTTTATGGGTTTGAAGTGCTGAAGAAAAACATAAACCCTAATTCAACATGGGTTTTGTAGGCTTAATGTTGGAAGAGATGGTGAGAGCAGTTGTCTGGTAGGGCTTAAGAGGTGAATAGAAAAAAAGAAACACCTAATTAAAAGTGTGAGAATAGGGTTTGGTGAGTTTCAAATGGTGAACAACAAAAAAAAACCCTCATTGAACTAGGGTTTGCAGGTTTCAAATTGGAAGAGAGTGTTAGAACTTGGGTTTGGTGGGTCTGAATAGGTGAATAGAGAAAAAAACCTTAATTCACCGAGATTGTGAGAAATTGGGGTTGTGTGGGTTTGATTGAAGTGCAAAAGAGAAACAAAAACCTTTTTTCAGAAGATAGTGAGAACTAGGGTTCGGTTAGTTTGATTTGGAGAAGAGAAACGTAAAGCCTAATTCACAAAGAGTTCGAGAATTTGGTTTTCATGGGTTTGAAGTGGTGAAGAGAAACAAAAACCCGAATTCACAAAGTGTGTGAGAACCATGGTTTCGTGGGTTTGGATTGGGGATGAGAAACAGAAACCCTATTTACACTAGGGTTTTGAGGATTAAAAAGCGGAAGAGAGTGTGAGAATTATTGTTTGGTAGGTTTGAAAAACTGAACCGAAACAGAATCCCTAATTCACAGACTGTGAGGTCTAGGGTTTTGTGAGTTTAAATTGGTGAAGTACAATGCAAACAGAAATTCAACAATGGTTTTGTAAGGTTTAAATATTGAATTGAGTATGAGAACAAGGGTTTGGCGGGTTTGAACTGATGAACAAAAACAAAACCCCTAACTTATAGAGATTGTGAGAACCAGGGTTTTGTGTGTTTGAAGTGCAGAAGAGAAACATAAACCCTAATTCTAAGAGATTTTGAGAACTAGGTTTGAATTGGAGAAGAGAAATAGAGGCCCTGATTCACAAAGAGTTTGAGAGCTTTATTTTCGTGGGTTTGCGGTGGTAAAGAGAAACAAAATCCCGAATTCATAGTGTGTGAGAATCAAGGTTTGGTAGTTTCGGTTTGGTGATGAGAAACATAAATCCTGTTTACAGTAGGGTTTTTAGGTTTAAAATTGGAGGCAAGGGTGAGATCTGTTGTTTGGAAGGTTGGAATAAGTGAACCGAAACAGAAACTTTAATTCGCAGTGTGAAAGAACTAGGGTTTGGGCGGGTTTAAATTGGTGTAGTACAACAAAAACCCTAATCCAACAATGGTTTTGTGAGGTCTAAAGATGGAAGGGAGTATGAGAACTAGGGTTTGGTGGGTTTTAACAGGTGCCATGAAGCAAAATGCCTAACTCACAGAGATAGCGAATATTAGAGTTTTATGGGTTTGAAGTGCTGAAGAAAAACATAAACCCTAATTCAACATGGGTTTTGTAGGCTTAATGTTGGAAGAGATGGTGAGAGCAGTTGTCTGGTAGGGCTTAAGAGGTGAATAGAAAAAAAGAAACACCTAATTAAAAGTGTGAGACTAGGGTTTGGTGAGTTTCAAATGGTGAACAACAAAAAAAAACCCTCATTGAACTAGGGTTTGCAGGTTTCAAATTGGAAGAGAGTGTTAGAACTTGGGTTTGGTGGGTCTGAATAGGTGAATAGAGAAAAAAACCTTAATTCACCGAGATTGTGAGAAAATTGGGTTGTGTGGGTTTGATTGAAGTGCAAAAGAGAAACAAAAACCTTTTTTCAGAAGATAGTGAGAACTAGGGTTCGGTTAGTTTGATTTGGAGAAGAGAAACATAAAGCCTAATTCACAAAGAGTTCGAGAATTTGGTTTTCATGGGTTTGAAGTGGTGAAGAGAAACAAAAACCCGAATTCACAAAGTGTGTGAGAACCATGGTTTCGTGGGTTTGGATTGGGGATGAGAAACAGAAACCCTATTTACACTAGGGTTTTGAGGATTAAAAAGCGGAAGAGAGTGTGAGAATTATTGTTTGGTAGGTTTGAAAAACTGAACCGAAACAGAATCCCTAATTCACAGACTGTGAGGTCTAGGGTTTTGTGAGTTTAAATTGGTGAAGTACAATGCAAACAGAAATTCAACAATGGTTTTGTAAGGTTTAAATATTGAATTGAGTATGAGAACAAGGGTTTGGCGGGTTTGAACTGATGAACAAAAACAAAACCCCTAACTTATAGAGATTGTGAGAACCAGGGTTTTGTGTGTTTGAAGTGCAGAAGAGAAACATAAACCCTAATTCTAAGAGATTTTGAGAACTAGGTTTGAATTGGAGAAGAGAAATAGAGGCCCTGATTCACAAAGAGTTTGAGAGCTTTATTTTCGTGGGTTTGCGGTGGTAAAGAGAAACAAAATCCCGAATTCATAGTGTGTGAGAATCAAGGTTTGGTAGTTTCGGTTTGGTGATGAGAAACATAAATCCTGTTTACAGTAGGGTTTTTAGGTTTAAAATTGGAGGAAAGGGTGAGATCTGTTGTTTGGAAGGTTGGAATAAGTGAACCGAAACAGAAACTTTAATTCGCAGTGTGAAAGAACTAGGGTTTGGGCGGGTTTAAATTGGTGTAGTACAACAAAAACCCTAATCCAACAATGGTTTTGTGAGGTCTAAAGATGGAAGGGAGTATGAGAACTAGGGTTTGGTGGGTTTTAACAGGTGCCATGAAGCAAAATGCCTAACTCACAGAGATAGCGAATATTAGAGTTTTATGGGTTTGAAGTGCTGAAGAAAAACATAAACCCTAATTCAACATGGGTTTTGTAGGCTTAATGTTGGAAGAGATGGTGAGAGCAGTTGTCTGGTAGGGCTTAAGAGGTGAATAGAAAAAAAGAAACACCTAATTAAAAGTGTGAGAATAGGGTTTGGTGAGTTTCAAATGGTGAACAACAAAAAAAAACCCTCATTGAACTAGGGTTTGCAGGTTTCAAATTGGAAGAGAGTGTTAGAACTTGGGTTTGGTGGGTCTGAATAGGTGAATAGAGAAAAAAACCTTAATTCACCGAGATTGTGAGAAATTGGGTTGTGTGGGTTTGATTGAAGTGCAAAAGAGAAACAAAAACCTTTTTTCAGAAGATAGTGAGAACTAGGGTTCGGTTAGTTTGATTTGGAGAAGAGAAACGTAAAGCCTAATTCACAAAGAGTTCGAGAATTTGGTTTTCATGGGTTTGAAGTGGTGAAGAGAAACAAAAACCCGAATTCACAAAGTGTGTGAGAACCATGGTTTCGTGGGTTTGGATTGGGGATGAGAAACAGAAACCCTATTTACACTAGGGTTTTGAGGATTAAAAAGCGGAAGAGAGTGTGAGAATTATTGTTTGGTAGGTTTGAAAAACTGAACCGAAACAAAATCCCTAATTCACAGACTGTGAGGTCTAGGGTTTTGTGAGTTTAAATTGGTGAAGTACAATGCAAACAGAAATTCAACAATGGTTTTGTAAGGTTTAAATATTGAATTGAGTATGAGAACAAGGGTTTGGCGGGTTTGAACTGATGAACAAAAACAAAACCCCTAACTTATAGAGATTGTGAGAACCAGGGTTTTGTGTGTTTGAAGTGCAGAAGAGAAACATAAACCCTAATTCTAAGAGATTTTGAGAACTAGGTTTGAATTGGAGAAGAGAAATAGAGGCCCTGATTCACAAAGAGTTTGAGAGCTTTATTTTCGTGGGTTTGCGGTGGTAAAGAGAAACAAAATCCCGAATTCATAGTGTGTGAGAATCAAGGTTTGGTAGTTTCGGTTTGGTGATGAGAAACATAAATCCTGTTTACAGTAGGGTTTTTAGGTTTAAAATTGGAGGAAAGGGTGAGATCTGTTGTTTGGAAGGTTGGAATAAGTGAACCGAAACAGAAACTTTAATTCGCAGTGTGAAAGAACTAGGGTTTGGGCGGGTTTAAATTGGTGTAGTACAACAAAAACCCTAATCCAACAATGGTTTTGTGAGGTCTAAAGATGGAAGGGAGTATGAGAACTAGGGTTTGGTGGGTTTTAACAGGTGCCATGAAGCAAAATGCCTAACTCACAGAGATAGCGAATATTAGAGTTTTATGGGTTTGAAGTGCTGAAGAAAAACATAAACCCTAATTCAACATGGGTTTTGTAGGCTTAATGTTGGAAGAGATGGTGAGAGCAGTTGTCTGGTAGGGCTTAAGAGGTGAATAGAAAAAAAGAAACACCTAATTAAAAGTGTGAGAATAGGGTTTGGTGAGTTTCAAATGGTGAACAACAAAAAAAAACCCTCATTGAACTAGGGTTTGCAGGTTTCAAATTGGAAGAGAGTGTTAGAACTTGGGTTTGGTGGGTCTGAATAGGTGAATAGAGAAAAAAACCTTAATTCACCGAGATTGTGAGAAATTGGGTTGTGTGGGTTTGATTGAAGTGCAAAAGAGAAACAAAAACCTTTTTTCAGAAGATAGTGAGAACTAGGGTTCGGTTAGTTTGATTTGGAGAAGAGAAACGTAAAGCCTAATTCACAAAGAGTTCGAGAATTTGGTTTTCATGGGTTTGAAGTGGTGAAGAGAAACAAAAACCCGAATTCACAAAGTGTGTGAGAACCATGGTTTCGTGGGTTTGGATTGGGGATGAGAAACAGAAACCCTATTTACACTAGGGTTTTGAGGATTAAAAAGCGGAAGAGAGTGTGAGAATTATTGTTTGGTAGGTTTGAAAAACTGAACCGAAACAGAATCCCTAATTCACAGACTGTGAGGTCTAGGGTTTTGTGAGTTTAAATTGGTGAAGTACAATGCAAACAGAAATTCAACAATGGTTTTGTAAGGTTTAAATATTGAATTGAGTATGAGAACAAGGGTTTGGCGGGTTTGAACTGATGAACAAAAACAAAACCCCTAACTTATAGAGATTGTGAGAACCAGGGTTTTGTGTGTTTGAAGTGCAGAAGAGAAACATAAACCCTAATTCTAAGAGATTTTGAGAACTAGGTTTGAATTGGAGAAGAGAAATAGAGGCCCTGATTCACAAAGAGTTTGAGAGCTTTATTTTCGTGGGTTTGCGGTGGTAAAGAGAAACAAAATCCCGAATTCATAGTGTGTGAGAATCAAGGTTTGGTAGTTTCGGTTTGGTGATGAGAAACATAAATCCTGTTTACAGTAGGGTTTTTAGGTTTAAAATTGGAGGAAAGGGTGAGATCTGTTGTTTGGAAGGTTGGAATAAGTGAACCGAAACAGAAACTTTAATTCGCAGTGTGAAAGAACTAGGGTTTGGGCGGGTTTAAATTGGTGTAGTACAACAAAAACCCTAATCCAACAATGGTTTTGTGAGGTCTAAAGATGGAAGGGAGTATGAGAACTAGGGTTTGGTGGGTTTTAACAGGTGCCATGAAGCAAAATGCCTAACTCACAGAGATAGCGAATATTAGAGTTTTATGGGTTTGAAGTGCTGAAGAAAAACATAAACCCTAATTCAACATGGGTTTTGTAGGCTTAATGTTGGAAGAGATGGTGAGAGCAGTTGTCTGGTAGGGCTTAAGAGGTGAATAGAAAAAAAGAAACACCTAATTAAAAGTGTGAGAATAGGGTTTGGTGAGTTTCAAATGGTGAACAACAAAAAAAAACCCTCATTGAACTAGGGTTTGCAGGTTTCAAATTGGAAGAGAGTGTTAGAACTTGGGTTTGGTGGGTCTGAATAGGTGAATAGAGAAAAAAACCTTAATTCACCGAGATTGTGAGAAATTGGGTTGTGTGGGTTTGATTGAAGTGCAAAAGAGAAACAAAAACCTTTTTTCAGAAGATAGTGAGAACTAGGGTTCGGTTAGTTTGATTTGGAGAAGAGAAACGTAAAGCCTAATTCACAAAGAGTTCGAGAATTTGGTTTTCATGGGTTTGAAGTGGTGAAGAGAAACAAAAACCCGAATTCACAAAGTGTGTGAGAACCATGGTTTCGTGGGTTTGGATTGGGGATGAGAAACAGAAACCCTATTTACACTAGGGTTTTGAGGATTAAAAAGCGGAAGAGAGTGTGAGAATTATTGTTTGGTAGGATTGAAAAACTGAACCGAAACAGAATCCCTGATTCACAGACTGTGAGGTCTAGGGTTTTGTGAGTTTAAATTGGTGAAGTACAATGCAAACAGAAATTCAACAATGGTTTTGTAAGGTTTAAATATTGAATTGAGTATGAGAACAGGGGTTTGGCGGGTTTGAACTGATGAACAAAAACAAAAACCCTAACTTATAGAGATTGTGAGAACCAGGGTTTTGTGTGTTTGAAGTGCAGAAGAGAAACATAAACCCTAATTCTAAGAGATTTTGAGAACTAGGTTTGAATTGGAGAAGAGAAATAGAGGCCCTGATTCACAAAGAGTTTGAGAGCTTTATTTTCGTGGGTTTGCGGTGGTAAAGAGAAACAAAATCCCGAATTCATAGTGTGTGAGAATCAAGGTTTGGTAGTTTCGGTTTGGTGATGAGAAACATAAATCCTGTTTACAGTAGGGTTTTTAGGTTTAAAATTGGAGGAAAGGGTGAGATCTGTTGTTTGGAAGGTTGGAATAAGTGAACCGAAACAGAAACTTTAATTCGCAGTGTGAAAGAACTAGGGTTTGGGCGGGTTTAAATTGGTGTAGTACAACAAAAACCCTAATCCAACAATGGTTTTGTGAGGTCTAAAGATGGAAGGGAGTATGAGAACTAGGGTTTGGTGGGTTTTAACAGGTGCCATGAAGCAAAATGCCTAACTCACAGAGATAGCGAATATTAGAGTTTTATGGGTTTGAAGTGCTGAAGAAAAACATAAACCCTAATTCAACATGGGTTTTGTAGGCTTAATGTTGGAAGAGATGGTGAGAGCAGTTGTCTGGTAGGGCTTAAGAGGTGAATAGAAAAAAAGAAACACCTAATTAAAAGTGTGAGAATAGGGTTTGGTGAGTTTCAAATGGTGAACAACAAAAAAAATCCCTCATTGAACTAGGGTTTGCAGGTTTCAAATTGGAAGAGAGTGTTAGAACTTGGGTTTGGTGGGTCTGAATAGGTGAATAGAGAAAAAAACCTTAATTCACCGAGATTGTGAGAAATTTGGGTTGTGTGGGTTTGATTGAAGTGCAAAAGAGAAACAAAAACCTTTTTTCAGAAGATAGTGAGAACTAGGGTTCGGTTAGTTTGATTTGGAGAAGAGAAACGTAAAGCCTAATTCACAAAGAGTTCGAGAAGTTGGTTTTCATGGGTTTGAAGTGGTGAAGAGAAACAAAAACCCGAATTCACAAAGTGTGTGAGAACCATGGTTTCGTGGGTTTGGATTGGGGATGAGAAACAGAAACCCTATTTACACTAGGGTTTTGAGGATTAAAAAGCGGAAGAGAGTGTGAGAATTATTGTTTGGTAGGTTTGAAAAACTGAACCGAAACAAAATCCCTAATTCACAGACTGTGAGGTCTAGGGTTTTGTGAGTTTAAATTGGTGAAGTACAATGCAAACAGAAATTCAACAATGGTTTTGTAAGGTTTAAATATTGAATTGAGTATGAGAACAAGGGTTTGGCGGGTTTGAACTGATGAACAAAAACAAAACCCCTAACTTATAGAGATTGTGAGAACCAGGGTTTTGTGTGTTTGAAGTGCAGAAGAGAAACATAAACCCTAATTCTAAGAGATTTTGAGAACTAGGTTTGAATTGGAGAAGAGAAATAGAGGCCCTGATTCACAAAGAGTTTGAGAGCTTTATTTTCGTGGGTTTGCGGTGGTAAAGAGAAACAAAATCCCGAATTCATAGTGTGTGAGAATCAAGGTTTGGTAGTTTCGGTTTGGTGATGAGAAACATAAATCCTGTTTACAGTAGGGTTTTTAGGTTTAAAATTGGAGGAAAGGGTGAGATCTGTTGTTTGGAAGGTTGGAATAAGTGAACCGAAACAGAAACTTTAATTCGCAGTGTGAAAGAACTAGGGTTTGGGCGGGTTTAAATTGGTGTAGTACAACAAAAACCCTAATCCAACAATGGTTTTGTGAGGTCTAAAGATGGAAGGGAGTATGAGAACTAGGGTTTGGTGGGTTTTAACAGGTGCCATGAAGCAAAATGCCTAACTCACAGAGATAGCGAATATTAGAGTTTTATGGGTTTGAAGTGCTGAAGAAAAACATAAACCCTAATTCAACATGGGTTTTGTAGGCTTAATGTTGGAAGAGATGGTGAGAGCAGTTGTCTGGTAGGGCTTAAGAGGTGAATAGAAAAAAAGAAACACCTAATTAAAAGTGTGAGAATAGGGTTTGGTGAGTTTCAAATGGTGAACAACAAAAAAAAACCCTCATTGAACTAGGGTTTGCAGGTTTCAAATTGGAAGAGAGTGTTAGAACTTGGGTTTGGTGGGTCTGAATAGGTGAATAGAGAAAAAAACCTTAATTCACCGAGATTGTGAGAAATTGGGTTGTGTGGGTTTGATTGAAGTGCAAAAGAGAAACAAAAACCTTTTTTCAGAAGATAGTGAGAACTAGGGTTCGGTTAGTTTGATTTGGAGAAGAGAAACGTAAAGCCTAATTCACAAAGAGTTCGAGAATTTGGTTTTCATGGGTTTGAAGTGGTGAAGAGAAACAAAAACCCGAATTCACAAAGTGTGTGAGAACCATGGTTTCGTGGGTTTGGATTGGGGATGAGAAACAGAAACCCTATTTACACTAGGGTTTTGAGGATTAAAAAGCGGAAGAGAGTGTGAGAATTATTGTTTGGTAGGTTTGAAAAACTGAACCGAAACAGAATCCCTAATTCACAGACTGTGAGGTCTAGGGTTTTGTGAGTTTAAATTGGTGAAGTACAATGCAAACAGAAATTCAACAATGGTTTTGTAAGGTTTAAATATTGAATTGAGTATGAGAACAAGGGTTTGGCGGGTTTGAACTGATGAACAAAAACAAAACCCCTAACTTATAGAGATTGTGAGAACCAGGGTTTTGTGTGTTTGAAGTGCAGAAGAGAAACATAAACCCTAATTCTAAGAGATTTTGAGAACTAGGTTTGAATTGGAGAAGAGAAATAGAGGCCCTGATTCACAAAGAGTTTGAGAGCTTTATTTTCGTGGGTTTGCGGTGGTAAAGAGAAACAAAATCCCGAATTCATAGTGTGTGAGAATCAAGGTTTGGTAGTTTCGGTTTGGTGATGAGAAACATAAATCCTGTTTACAGTAGGGTTTTTAGGTTTAAAATTGGAGGAAAGGGTGAGATCTGTTGTTTGGAAGGTTGGAATAAGTGAACCGAAACAGAAACTTTAATTCGCAGTGTGAAAGAACTAGGGTTTGGGCGGGTTTAAATTGGTGTAGTACAACAAAAACCCTAATCCAACAATGGTTTTGTGAGGTCTAAAGATGGAAGGGAGTATGAGAACTAGGGTTTGGTGGGTTTTAACAGGTGCCATGAAGCAAAATGCCTAACTCACAGAGATAGCGAATATTAGAGTTTTATGGGTTTGAAGTGCTGAAGAAAAACATAAACCCTAATTCAACATGGGTTTTGTAGGCTTAATGTTGGAAGAGATGGTGAGAGCAGTTGTCTGGTAGGGCTTAAGAGGTGAATAGAAAAAAAGAAACACCTAATTAAAAGTGTGAGAATAGGGTTTGGTGAGTTTCAAATGGTGAACAACAAAAAAAAACCCTCATTGAACTAGGGTTTGGAGGTTTCAAATTGGAAGAGAGTGTTAGAACTTGGGTTTGGTGGGTCTGAATAGGTGAATAGAGAAAAAAACCTTAATTCACCGAGATTGTGAGAAATTGGGTTGTGTGGGTTTCATTGAAGTGCAAAAGAGAAACAAAAACCTTTTTTCAGAAGATAGTGAGAACTAGGGTTCGGTTAGTTTGATTTGGAGAAGAGAAACATAAAGCCTAATTCACAAAGAGTTCGAGAATTTGGTTTTCATGGGTTTGAAGTGGTGAAGAGAAACAAAAACCCGAATTGACAAAGTGTGTGAGAACCATGGTTTCGTGGGTTTGGATTGGGGATGAGAAACAGAAACCCTATTTACACTAGGGTTTTGAGGATTAAAAAGCGGAAGAGAGTGTGAGAATTATTGTTTGGTAGGTTTGAAAAACTGAACCGAAACAGAATCCCTAATTCACAGACTGTGAGGTCTAGGGTTTTGTGAGTTTAAATTGGTGAAGTACAATGCAAACAGAAATTCAACAATGGTTTTGTAAGGTTTAAATATTGAATTGAGTATGAGAACAAGGGTTTGGCGGGTTTGAACTGATGAACAAAAACAAAACCCCTAACTTATAGAGATTGTGAGAACCAGGGTTTTGTGTGTTTGAAGTGCAGAAGAGAAACATAAACCCTAATTCTAAGAGATTTTGAGAACTAGGTTTGAATTGGAGAAGAGAAATAGAGGCCCTGATTCACAAAGAGTTTGAGAGCTTTATTTTCGTGGGTTTGCGGTGGTAAAGAGAAACAAAATCCCGAATTCATAGTGTGTGAGAATCAAGGTTTGGTAGTTTCGGTTTGGTGATGAGAAACATAAATCCTATTTACAGTAGGGTTTTTAGGTTTAAAATTGGAGGAAAGGGTGAGATCTGTTGTTTGGAAGGTTGGAATAAGTGAACCGAAACAGAAACTTTAATTCGCAGTGTGAAAGAACTAGGGTTTGGGCGGGTTTAAATTGGTGTAGTACAACAAAAACCCTAATCCAACAATGGTTTTGTGAGGTCTAAAGATGGAAGGGAGTATGAGAACTAGGGTTTGGTGGGTTTTAACAGGTGCCATGAAGCAAAATGCCTAACTCACAGAGATAGCGAATATTAGAGTTTTATGGGTTTGAAGTGCTGAAGAAAAACATAAACCCTAATTCAACATGGGTTTTGTAGGCTTAATGTTGGAAGAGATGGTGAGAGCAGTTGTCTGGTAGGGCTTAAGAGGTGAATAGAAAAAAAGAAACACCTAATTAAAAGTGTGAGAATAGGGTTTGGTGAGTTTCAAATGGTGAACAACAAAAAAAAACCCTCATTGAACTAGGGTTTGGAGGTTTCAAATTGGAAGAGAGTGTTAGAACTTGGGTTTGGTGGGTCTGAATAGGTGAATAGAGAAAAAAACCTTAATTCACCGAGATTGTGAGAAATTGGGTTGTGTGGGTTTGATTGAAGTGCAAAAGAGAAACAAAAACCTTTTTTCAGAAGATAGTGAGAACTAGGGTTCGGTTAGTTTGATTTGGAGAAGAGAAACATAAAGCCTAATTCACAAAGAGTTCGAGAATTTGGTTTTCATGGGTTTGAAGTGGTGAAGAGAAACAAAAACCCGAATTGACAAAGTGTGTGAGAACCATGGTTTCGTGGGTTTGGATTGGGGATGAGAAACAGAAACCCTATTTACACTAGGGTTTTGAGGATTAAAAAGCGGAAGAGAGTGTGAGAATTATTGTTTGGTAGGTTTGAAAAACTGAACCGAAACAGAATCCCTAATTCACAGACTGTGAGGTCTAGGGTTTTGTGAGTTTAAATTGGTGAAGTACAATGCAAACAGAAATTCAACAATGGTTTTGTAAGGTTTAAATATTGAATTGAGTATGAGAACAAGGGTTTGGCGGGTTTGAACTGATGAACAAAAACAAAACCCCTAACTTATAGAGATTGTGAGAACCAGGGTTTTGTGTGTTTGAAGTGCAGAAGAGAAACATAAACCCTAATTCTAAGAGATTTTGAGAACTAGGTTTGAATTGGAGAAGAGAAATAGAGGCCCTGATTCACAAAGAGTTTGAGAGCTTTATTTTCGTGGGTTTGCGGTGGTAAAGAGAAACAAAATCCCGAATTCATAGTGTGTGAGAATCAAGGTTTGGTAGTTTCGGTTTGGTGATGAGAAACATAAATCCTATTTACAGTAGGGTTTTTAGGTTTAAAATTGGAGGAAAGGGTGAGATCTGTTGTTTGGAAGGTTGGAATAAGTGAACCGAAACAGAAACTTTAATTCGCAGTGTGAAAGAACTAGGGTTTGGGCGGGTTTAAATTGGTGTAGTACAACAAAAACCCTAATCCAACAATGGTTTTGTGAGGTCTAAAGATGGAAGGGAGTATGAGAACTAGGGTTTGGTGGGTTTTAACAGGTGCCATGAAGCAAAATGCCTAACTCACAGAGATAGCGAATATCAGAGTTTTATGGGTTTGAAGTGCTGAAGAAAAACATAAACCCTAATTCAACATGGGTTTTGTAGGCTTAATGTTGGAAGAGATGGTGAGAGCAGTTGTCTGGTAGGGCTTAAGAGGTGAATAGAAAAAAAGAAACACCTAATTAAAAGTGTGAGAATAGGGTTTGGTGAGTTTCAAATGGTGAACAACAAAAAAAAACCCTCATTGAACAAGGGTTTGGAGGTTTCAAATTGGAAGAGAGTGTTAGAACTTGGGTTTGGTGGGTCTGAATAGGTGAATAGAGAAAAAAACCTTAATTCACCGAGATTGTGAGAAATTGGGTTGTGTGGGTTTGATTGAAGTGCAAAAGAGAAACAAAAACCATTTTTCAGAAGATAGTGAGAACTAGGGTTCGGTTAGTTTGATTTGGAGAAGAGAAACATAAAGCCTAATTCACAAAGAGTTCGAGAATTTGGTTTTCATGGGTTTGAAGTGGTGAAGAGAAACAAAAACCCGAATTCACAAAGTTTGTGAGAACCATGGTTTCGTGGGTTTAGATTGGGGATGAGAAACAGAAACCCTATTTACACTAGGGTTTTGAGGATTAAAAAGCGGAAGAGAGTGTGAGAATTATTGTTTGGTAGGTTTGAAAAACTGAACCAAAACAGAATCCCTAATTCACAGACTGTGAGGTCTAGGGTTTTGTGAGTTTAAATTGGTGAAGTACAATGGAAACAGAAATTCAACAATGGTTTTGTAAGGTTTAAATATTGAATTGAGTATGAGAACAAGGGTTTGGCGGGTTTGAATTGATGAACAAAAACAAAACCCCTGACTTATAGAGATTGTGAGAACCAGGGTTTTGTGTGTTTGAAGTGCAGAAGAGAAACATAAACCCTAATTCTAAGAGATTTTGAGAACTAGGTTTGAATTGGAGAAGAGAAATAGAGGCCCTGATTCACAAAGAGTTTGAGAGCTTTATTTTCGTGGGTTTGCGGTGGTAAAGAGAAACAAAATCCCGAATTCATAGTGTGTGAGAATCAAGGTTTGGTAGTTTCGGTTTGGTGATGAGAAACATAAATCCTGTTTACAGTAGGGTTTTTAGGTTTAAAATTGGAGGAAAGGGTGAGATCTGTTGTTTGGAAGGTTGGAATAAGTGAACCGAAACAGAAACTTTAATTCGCAGTGTGAAAGAACTAGGGTTTGGGCGGGTTTAAATTGGTGTAGTACAACAAAAACCCTAATCCAACAATGGTTTTGTGAGGTCTAAAGATGGAAGGGAGTATGAGAACTAGGGTTTGGTGGGTTTTAACAGGTGCCATGAAGCAAAATGCCTAACTCACAGAGATAGCGAATATTAGAGTTTTATGGGTTTGAAGTGCTGAAGAAAAACATAAACCCTAATTCAACATGGGTTTTGTAGGCTTAATGTTGGAAGAGATGGTGAGAGCAGTTGTCTGGTAGGGCTTAAGAGGTGAATAGAAAAAAAGAAACACCTAATTAAAAGTGTGAGAATAGGGTTTGGTGAGTTTCAAATGGTGAACAACAAAAAAAAACCCTCATTGAACTAGGGTTTGGAGGTTTCAAATTGGAAGAGAGTGTTAGAACTTGGGTTTGGTGGGTCTGAATAGGTGAATAGAGAAAAAAACCTTAATTCACCGAGATTGTGAGAAATTGGGTTGTGTGGGTTTGATTGAAGTGCAAAAGAGAAACAAAAACCTTTTTTCAGAAGATAGTGAGAACTAGGGTTCGGTTAGTTTGATTTGGAGAAGAGAAACATAAAGCCTAATTCACAAAGAGTTCGAGAATTTGGTTTTCATGGGTTTGAAGTGGTGAAGAGAATCAAAAACCCGAATTCACAAAGTGTGTGAGAACCATGGTTTCGTGGGTTTGGATTGGGGATGAGAAACAGAAACCCTATTTACACTAGGGTTTTGAGGATTAAAAAGCGGAAGAGAGTGTGAGAATTATTGTTTGGTAGGTTTGAAAAACTGAACCGAAACAGAATCCCTGATTCACAGAGTGTGAGGTGTAGGGTTTTGTGAGTTTAAATTGGTGAAGTACAATGCAAACAGAAATTCAACAATGGTTTTGTAAGGTTTAAATATTGAATTGAGTATGAGAACAAGGGTTTGGCGGGTTTGAACTGATGAACAAAAACAAAACCCCTGACTTATAGAGATTGTGAGAACCAGGGTTTTGTGTGTTTGAAGTGCAGAAGAGAAACATAAACCCTAATTCTAAGAGATTTTGAGAACTAGGTTTGAATTGGAGAAGAGAAATAGAGGCCCTGATTCACAAAGAGTTTGAGAGCTTTATTTTCGTGGGTTTGCGGTGGTAAAGAGAAACAAAATCCCGAATTCATAGTGTGTGAGAATCAAGGTTTGGTAGTTTCGGTTTGGTGATGAGAAACATAAATCCTATTTACAGTAGGGTTTTTAGGTTTAAAATTGGAGGAAAGGGTGAGATCTGTTGTTTGGAAGGTTGGAATAAGTGAACCGAAACAGAAACTTTAATTCGCAGTGTGAAAGAACTAGGGTTTGGGCGGGTTTAAATTGGTGTAGTACAACAAAAACCCTAATCCAACAATGGTTTTGTGAGGTCTAAAGATGGAAGGGAGTATGAGAACTAGGGTTTGGTGGGTTTTAACAGGTGCCATGAAGCAAAATGCCTAACTCACAGAGATAGCGAATATTAGAGTTTTATGGGTTTGAAGTGCTGAAGAAAAACATAAACCCTAATTCAACATGGGTTTTGTAGGCTTAATGTTGGAAGAGATGGTGAGAGCAGTTGTCTGGTAGGGCTTAAGAGGTGAATAGAAAAAAAGAAACACCTAATTAAAAGTGTGAGAATAGGGTTTGGTGAGTTTCAAATGGTGAACAACAAAAAAAAACCCTCATTGAACTAGGGTTTGGAGGTTTCAAATTGGAAGAGAGTGTTAGAACTTGGGTTTGGTGGGTCTGAATAGGTGAATAGAGAAAAAAACCTTAATTCACCGAGATTGTGAGAAATTGGGTTGTGTGGGTTTGATTGAAGTGCAAAAGAGAAACAAAAACCATTTTTCAGAAGATAGTGAGAACTAGGGTTCGGTTAGTTTGATTTGGAGAAGAGAAACATAAAGCCTAATTCACAAAGAGTTCGAGAATTTGGTTTTCATGGGTTTGAAGTGGTGAAGAGAAACAAAAACCCGAATTCACAAAGTTTGTGAGAACCATGGTTTCGTGGGTTTAGATTGGGGATGAGAAACAGAAACCCTATTTACACTAGGGTTTTGAGGATTAAAAAGCGGAAGAGAGTGTGAGAATTATTGTTTGGTAGGTTTGAAAAACTGAACCGAAACAGAATCCCTAATTCACAGACTGTGAGGTCTAGGGTTTTGTGAGTTTAAATTGGTGAAGTACAATGGAAACAGAAATTCAACAATGGTTTTGTAAGGTTTAAATATTGAATTGAGTATGAGAACAAGGGTTTGGCGGGTTTGAACTGATGAACAAAAACAAAACCCCTGACTTATAGAGATTGTGAGAACCAGGGTTTTGTGTGTTTGAAGTGCAGAAGAGAAACATAAACCCTAATTCTAAGAGATTTTGAGAACTAGGTTTGAATTGGAGAAGAGAAATAGAGGCCCTGATTCACAAAGAGTTTGAGAGCTTTATTTTCGTGGGTTTGCGGTGGTAAAGAGAAACAAAATCCCGAATTCATAGTGTGTGAGAATCAAGGTTTGGTAGTTTCGGTTTGGTGATGAGAAACATAAATCCTATTTACAATAGGGTTTTTAGGTTTAAAATTGGAGGGAAGGGTGAGATCTGTTGTTTGGAAGGTTGGAATAAGTGAACCGAAACAGAAACTTTAATTCGCAGTGTGAAAGAACTAGGGTTTGGGCGGGTTTAAATTGGTGTAGTACAACAAAAACCCTAATCCAACAATGGTTTTGTGAGGTCTAAAGATGGAAGGGAGTATGAGAACTAGGGTTTGGTGGGTTTTAACAGGTGCCATGAAGCAAAATGCCTAACTCACAGAGATAGCGAATATTAGAGTTTTATGGGTTTGAAGTGCTGAAGAAAAACATAAACCCTAATTCAACATGGGTTTTGTAGGCTTAATGTTGGAAGAGATGGTGAGAGCAGTTGTCTGGTAGGGCTTAAGAGGTGAATAGAAAAAAAGAAACACCTAATTAAAAGTGTGAGAATAGGGTTTGGTGAGTTTCAAATGGTGAACAACAAAAAAAAACCCTCATTGAACTAGGGTTTGGAGGTTTCAAATTGGAAGAGAGTGTTAGAACTTGGGTTTGGTGGGTCTGAATAGGTGAATAGAGAAAAAAACCTTAATTCACCGAGATTGTGAGAAATTGGGTTGTGTGGGTTTGATTGAAGTGCAAAAGAGAAACAAAAACCATTTTTCAGAAGATAGTGAGAACTAGGGTTCGGTTAGTTTGATTTGGAGAAGAGAAACATAAAGCCTAATTCACAAAGAGTTCGAGAATTTGGTTTTCATGGGTTTGAAGTGGTGAAGAGAAACAAAAACCCGAATTCACAAAGTTTGTGAGAACCATGGTTTCGTGGGTTTAGATTGGGGATGAGAAACAGAAACCCTATTTACACTAGGGTTTTGAGGATTAAAAAGCGGAAGAGAGTGTGAGAATTATTGTTTGGTAGGTTTGAAAAACTGAACCGAAACAGAATCCCTAATTCACAGACTGTGAGGTCTAGGGTTTTGTGAGTTTAAATTGGTGAAGTACAATGGAAACAGAAATTCAACAATGGTTTTGTAAGGTTTAAATATTGAATTGAGTATGAGAACAAGGGTTTGGCGGGTTTGAACTGATGAACAAAAACAAAACCCCTGACTTATAGAGATTGTGAGAACCAGGGTTTTGTGTGTTTGAAGTGCAGAAGAGAAACATAAACCCTAATTCTAAGAGATTTTGAGAACTAGGTTTGAATTGGAGAAGAGAAATAGAGGCCCTGATTCACAAAGAGTTTGAGAGCTTTATTTTCGTGGGTTTGCGGTGGTAAAGAGAAACAAAATCCCGAATTCATAGTGTGTGAGAATCAAGGTTTGGTAGTTTCGGTTTGGTGATGAGAAACATAAATCCTATTTACAGTAGGGTTTTTAGGTTTAAAATTGGAGGGAAGGGTGAGATCTGTTGTTTGGAAGGTTGGAATAAGTGAACCGAAACAGAAACTTTAATTCGCAGTGTGAAAGAACTAGGGTTTGGGCGGGTTTAAATTGGTGTAGTACAACAAAAACCCTAATCCAACAATGGTTTTGTGAGGTCTAAAGATGGAAGGGAGTATGAGAACTAGGGTTTGGTGGGTTTTAACAGGTGCCATGAAGCAAAATGCCTAACTCACAGAGATAGCGAATATTAGAGTTTTATGGGTTTGAAGTGCTGAAGAAAAACATAAACCCTAATTCAACATGGGTTTTGTAGGCTTAATGTTGGAAGAGATGGTGAGAGCAGTTGTCTGGTAGGGCTTAAGAGGTGAATAGAAAAAAAGAAACACCTAATTAAAAGTGTGAGAATAGGGTTTGGTGAGTTTCAAATGGTGAACAACAAAAAAAAACCCTCATTGAACTAGGGTTTGGAGGTTTCAAATTGGAAGAGAGTGTTAGAACTTGGGTTTGGTGGGTCTGAATAGGTGAATAGAGAAAAAAACCTTAATTCACCGAGATTGTGAGAAATTGGGTTGTGTGGGTTTGATTGAAGTGCAAAAGAGAAACAAAAACCATTTTTCAGAAGATAGTGAGAACTAGGGTTCGGTTAGTTTGATTTGGAGAAGAGAAACATAAAGCCTAATTCACAAAGAGTTCGAGAATTTGGTTTTCATGGGTTTGAAGTGGTGAAGAGAAACAAAAACCCGAATTCACAAAGTTTGTGAGAACCATGGTTTCGTGGGTTTGGATTGGGGATGAGAAACAGAAACCCTATTTACACTAGGGTTTTGAGGATTAAAAAGCGGAAGAGAGTGTGAGAATTATTGTTTGGTAGGTTTGAAAAACTGAACCGAAACAGAATCCCTAATTCACAGACTGTGAGGTCTAGGGTTTTGTGAGTTTAAATTGGTGAAGTACAATGGAAACAGAAATTCAACAATGGTTTTGTAAGGTTTAAATATTGAATTGAGTATGAGAACAAGGGTTTGGCGGGTTTGAACTGATGAACAAAAACAAAACCCCTGACTTATAGAGATTGTGAGAACCAGGGTTTTGTGTGTTTGAAGTGCAGAAGAGAAACATAAACCCTAATTCTAAGAGATTTTGAGAACTAGGTTTGAATTGGAGAAGAGAAATAGAGGCCCTGATTCACAAAGAGTTTGAGAGCTTTATTTTCGTGGGTTTGCGGTGGTAAAGAGAAACAAAATCCCGAATTCATAGTGTGTGAGAATCAAGGTTTGGTAGTTTCGGTTTGGTGATGAGAAACATAAATCCTATTTACAGTAGGGTTTTTAGGTTTAAAATTGGAGGGAAGGGTGAGATCTGTTGTTTGGAAGGTTGGAATAAGTGAACCGAAACAGAAACTTTAATTCGCAGTGTGAAAGAACTAGGGTTTGGGCGGGTTTAAATTGGTGTAGTACAACAAAAACCCTAATCCAACAATGGTTTTGTGAGGTCTAAAGATGGAAGGGAGTATGAGAACTAGGGTTTGGTGGGTTTTAACAGGTGCCATGAAGCAAAATGCCTAACTCACAGAGATAGCGAATATTAGAGTTTTATGGGTTTGAAGTGCTGAAGAAAAACATAAACCCTAATTCAACATGGGTTTTGTAGGCTTAATGTTGGAAGAGATGGTGAGAGCAGTTGTCTGGTAGGGCTTAAGAGGTGAATAGAAAAAAAGAAACACCTAAATAAAAGTGTGAGAATAGGGTTTGGTGAGTTTCAAATGGTGAACAACAAAAAAAAACCCTCATTGAACTAGGGTTTGGAGGTTTCAAATTGGAAGAGAGTGTTAGAACTTGGGTTTGGTGGGTCTGAATAGGTGAATAGAGAAAAAAACCTTAATTCACCGAGATTGTGAGAAATTGGGTTGTGTGGGTTTGATTGAAGTGCAAAAGAGAAACAAAAACCATTTTTCAGAAGATAGTGAGAACTAGGGTTCGGTTAGTTTGATTTGGAGAAGAGAAACATAAAGCCTAATTCACAAAGAGTTCGAGAATTTGGTTTTCATGGGTTTGAAGTGGTGAAGAGAAACAAAAACCCGAATTCACAAAGTTTGTGAGAACCATGGTTTCGTGGGTTTGGATTGGGGATGAGAAACAGAAACCCTATTTACACTAGGGTTTTGAGGATTAAAAAGCGGAAGAGAGTGTGAGAATTATTGTTTGGTAGGTTTGAAAAACTGAACCGAAACAGAATCCCTAATTCACAGACTGTGAGGTCTAGGGTTTTGTGAGTTTAAATTGGTGAAGTACAATGGAAACAGAAATTCAACAATGGTTTTGTAAGGTTTAAATATTGAATTGAGTATGAGAACAAGGGTTTGGCGGGTTTGAACTGATGAACAAAAACAAAACCCCTGACTTATAGAGATTGTGAGAACCAGGGTTTTGTGTGTTTGAAGTGCAGAAGAGAAACATAAACCCTAATTCTAAGAGATTTTGAGAACTAGGTTTGAATTGGAGAAGAGAAATAGAGGCCCTGATTCACAAAGAGTTTGAGAGCTTTATTTTCGTGGGTTTGCGGTGGTAAAGAGAAACAAAATCCCGAATTCATAGTGTGTGAGAATCAAGGTTTGGTAGTTTCGGTTTGGTGATGAGAAACATAAATCCTATTTACAATAGGGTTTTTAGGTTTAAAATTGGAGGGAAGGGTGAGATCTGTTGTTTGGAAGGTTGGAATAAGTGAACCGAAACAGAAACTTTAATTCGCAGTGTGAAAGAACTAGGGTTTGGGCGGGTTTAAATTGGTGTAGTACAACAAAAACCCTAATCCAACAATGGTTTTGTGAGGTCTAAAGATGGAAGGGAGTATGAGAACTAGGGTTTGGTGGGTTTTAACAGGTGCCATGAAGCAAAATGCCTAACTCACAGAGATAGCGAATATTAGAGTTTTATGGGTTTGAAGTGCTGAAGAAAAACATAAACCCTAATTCAACATGGGTTTTGTAGGCTTAATGTTGGAAGAGATGGTGAGAGCAGTTGTCTGGTAGGGCTTAAGAGGTGAATAGAAAAAAAGAAACACCTAATTAAAAGTGTGAGAATAGGGTTTGGTGAGTTTCAAATGGTGAACAACAAAAAAAAACCCTCATTGAACTAGGGTTTGGAGGTTTCAAATTGGAAGAGAGTGTTAGAACTTGGGTTTGGTGGGTCTGAATAGGTGAATAGAGAAAAAAACCTTAATTCACCGAGATTGTGAGAAATTGGGTTGTGTGGGTTTGATTGAAGTGCAAAAGAGAAACAAAAACCATTTTTCAGAAGATAGTGAGAACTAGGGTTCGGTTAGTTTGATTTGGAGAAGAGAAACATAAAGCCTAATTCACAAAGAGTTCGAGAATTTGGTTTTCATGGGTTTGAAGTGGTGAAGAGAAACAAAAACCCGAATTCACAAAGTTTGTGAGAACCATGGTTTCGTGGGTTTAGATTGGGGATGAGAAACAGAAACCCTATTTACACTAGGGTTTTGAGGATTAAAAAGCGGAAGAGAGTGTGAGAATTATTGTTTGGTAGGTTTGAAAAACTGAACCGAAACAGAATCCCTAATTCACAGACTGTGAGGTCTAGGGTTTTGTGAGTTTAAATTGGTGAAGTACAATGGAAACAGAAATTCAACAATGGTTTTGTAAGGTTTAAATATTGAATTGAGTATGAGAACAAGGGTTTGGCGGGTTTGAACTGATGAACAAAAACAAAACCCCTGACTTATAGAGATTGTGAGAACCAGGGTTTTGTGTGTTTGAAGTGCAGAAGAGAAACATAAACCCTAATTCTAAGAGATTTTGAGAACTAGGTTTGAATTGGAGAAGAGAAATAGAGGCCCTGATTCACAAAGAGTTTGAGAGCTTTATTTTCGTGGGTTTGCGGTGGTAAAGAGAAACAAAATCCCGAATTCATAGTGTGTGAGAATCAAGGTTTGGTAGTTTCGGTTTGGTGATGAGAAACATAAATCCTATTTACAGTAGGGTTTTTAGGTTTAAAATTGGAGGGAAGGGTGAGATCTGTTGTTTGGAAGGTTGGAATAAGTGAACCGAAACAGAAACTTTAATTCGCAGTGTGAAAGAACTAGGGTTTGGGCGGGTTTAAATTGGTGTAGTACAACAAAAACCCTAATCCAACAATGGTTTTGTGAGGTCTAAAGATGGAAGGGAGTATGAGAACTAGGGTTTGGTGGGTTTTAACAGGTGCCATGAAGCAAAATGCCTAACTCACAGAGATAGCGAATATTAGAGTTTTATGGGTTTGAAGTGCTGAAGAAAAACATAAACCCTAATTCAACATGGGTTTTGTAGGCTTAATGTTGGAAGAGATGGTGAGAGCAGTTGTCTGGTAGGGCTTAAGAGGTGAATAGAAAAAAAGAAACACCTAATTAAAAGTGTGAGAATAGGGTTTGGTGAGTTTCAAATGGTGAACAACAAAAAAAAACCCTCATTGAACTAGGGTTTGGAGGTTTCAAATTGGAAGAGAGTGTTAGAACTTGGGTTTGGTGGGTCTGAATAGGTGAATAGAGAAAAAAACCTTAATTCACCGAGATTGTGAGAAATTGGGTTGTGTGGGTTTGATTGAAGTGCAAAAGAGAAACAAAAACCATTTTTCAGAAGATAGTGAGAACTAGGGTTCGGTTAGTTTGATTTGGAGAAGAGAAACATAAAGCCTAATTCACAAAGAGTTCGAGAATTTGGTTTTCATGGGTTTGAAGTGGTGAAGAGAAACAAAAACCCGAATTCACAAAGTTTGTGAGAACCATGGTTTCGTGGGTTTGGATTGGGGATGAGAAACAGAAACCCTATTTACACTAGGGTTTTGAGGATTAAAAAGCGGAAGAGAGTGTGAGAATTATTGTTTGGTAGGTTTGAAAAACTGAACCGAAACAGAATCCCTAATTCACAGACTGTGAGGTCTAGGGTTTTGTGAGTTTAAATTGGTGAAGTACAATGGAAACAGAAATTCAACAATGGTTTTGTAAGGTTTAAATATTGAATTGAGTATGAGAACAAGGGTTTGGCGGGTTTGAACTGATGAACAAAAACAAAACCCCTGACTTATAGAGATTGTGAGAACCAGGGTTTTGTGTGTTTGAAGTGCAGAAGAGAAACATAAACCCTAATTCTAAGAGATTTTGAGAACTAGGTTTGAATTGGAGAAGAGAAATAGAGGCCCTGATTCACAAAGAGTTTGAGAGCTTTATTTTCGTGGGTTTGCGGTGGTAAAGAGAAACAAAATCCCGAATTCATAGTGTGTGAGAATCAAGGTTTGGTAGTTTCGGTTTGGTGATGAGAAACATAAATCCTATTTACAGTAGGGTTTTTAGGTTTAAAATTGGAGGGAAGGGTGAGATCTGTTGTTTGGAAGGTTGGAATAAGTGAACCGAAACAGAAACTTTAATTCGCAGTGTGAAAGAACTAGGGTTTGGGCGGGTTTAAATTGGTGTAGTACAACAAAAACCCTAATCCAACAATGGTTTTGTGAGGTCTAAAGATGGAAGGGAGTATGAGAACTAGGGTTTGGTGGGTTTTAACAGGTGCCATGAAGCAAAATGCCTAACTCACAGAGATAGCGAATATTAGAGTTTTATGGGTTTGAAGTGCTGAAGAAAAACATAAACCCTAATTCAACATGGGTTTTGTAGGCTTAATGTTGGAAGAGATGGTGAGAGCAGTTGTCTGGTAGGGCTTAAGAGGTGAATAGAAAAAAAGAAACACCTAAATAAAAGTGTGAGAATAGGGTTTGGTGAGTTTCAAATGGTGAACAACAAAAAAAAACCCTCATTGAACTAGGGTTTGGAGGTTTCAAATTGGAAGAGAGTGTTAGAACTTGGGTTTGGTGGGTCTGAATAGGTGAATAGAGAAAAAAACCTTAATTCACCGAGATTGTGAGAAATTGGGTTGTGTGGGTTTGATTGAAGTGCAAAAGAGAAACAAAAACCATTTTTCAGAAGATAGTGAGAACTAGGGTTCGGTTAGTTTGATTTGGAGAAGAGAAACATAAAGCCTAATTCACAAAGAGTTCGAGAATTTGGTTTTCATGGGTTTGAAGTGGTGAAGAGAAACAAAAACCCGAATTCACAAAGTTTGTGAGAACCATGGTTTCGTGGGTTTGGATTGGGGATGAGAAACAGAAACCCTATTTACACTAGGGTTTTGAGGATTAAAAAGCGGAAGAGAGTGTGAGAATTATTGTTTGGTAGGTTTGAAAAACTGAACCGAAACAGAATCCCTAATTCACAGACTGTGAGGTCTAGGGTTTTGTGAGTTTAAATTGGTGAAGTACAATGGAAACAGAAATTCAACAATGGTTTTGTAAGGTTTAAATATTGAATTGAGTATGAGAACAAGGGTTTGGCGGGTTTGAACTGATGAACAAAAACAAAACCCCTGACTTATAGAGATTGTGAGAACCAGGGTTTTGTGTGTTTGAAGTGCAGAAGAGAAACATAAACCCTAATTCTAAGAGATTTTGAGAACTAGGTTTGAATTGGAGAAGAGAAATAGAGGCCCTGATTCACAAAGAGTTTGAGAGCTTTATTTTCGTGGGTTTGCGGTGGTAAAGAGAAACAAAATCCCGAATTCATAGTGTGTGAGAATCAAGGTTTGGTAGTTTCGGTTTGGTGATGAGAAACATAAATCCTATTTACAGTAGGGTTTTTAGGTTTAAAATTGGAGGAAAGGGTGAGATCTGTTGTTTGGAAGGTTGGAATAAGTGAACCGAAACAGAAACTTTAATTCGCAGTGTGAAAGAACTAGGGTTTGGGCGGGTTTAAATTGGTGTAGTACAACAAAAACCCTAATCCAACAATGGTTTTGTGAGGTCTAAAGATGGAAGGGAGTATGAGAACTAGGGTTTGGTGGGTTTTAACAGGTGCCATGAAGCAAAATGCCTAACTCACAGAGATAGCGAATATTAGAGTTTTATGGGTTTGAAGTGCTGAAGAAAAACATAAACCCTAATTCAACATGGGTTTTGTAGGCTTAATGTTGGAAGAGATGGTGAGAGCAGTTGTCTGGTAGGGCTTAAGAGGTGAATAGAAAAAAAGAAACACCTAATTAAAAGTGTGAGAATAGGGTTTGGTGAGTTTCAAATGGTGAACAACAAAAAAAAACCCTCATTGAACTAGGGTTTGGAGGTTTCAAATTGGAAGAGAGTGTTAGAACTTGGGTTTGGTGGGTCTGAATAGGTGAATAGAGAAAAAAACCTTAATTCACCGAGATTGTGAGAAATTGGGTTGTGTGGGTTTGATTGAAGTGCAAAAGAGAAACAAAAACCTTTTTTCAGAAGATAGTGAGAACTAGGGTTCGGTTAGTTTGATTTGGAGAAGAGAAACATAAAGCCTAATTCACAAAGAGTTCGAGAATTTGGTTTTCATGGGTTTGAAGTGGTGAAGAGAAACAAAAACCCGAATTGACAAAGTGTGTGAGAACCATGGTTTCGTGGGTTTGGATTGGGGATGAGAAACAGAAACCCTATTTACACTAGGGTTTTGAGGATTAAAAAGCGGAAGAGAGTGTGAGAATTATTGTTTGGTAGGTTTGAAAAACTGAACCGAAACAGAATCCCTAATTCACAGACTGTGAGGTCTAGGGTTTTGTGAGTTTAAATTGGTGAAGTACAATGGAAACAGAAATTCAACAATGGTTTTGTAAGGTTTAAATATTGAATTGAGTATGAGAACAAGGGTTTGGCGGGTTTGAACTGATGAACAAAAACAAAACCCCTGACTTATAGAGATTGTGAGAACCAGGGTTTTGTGTGTTTGAAGTGCAGAAGAGAAACATAAACCCTAATTCTAAGAGATTTTGAGAACTAGGTTTGAATTGGAGAAGAGAAATAGAGGCCCTGATTCACAAAGAGTTTGAGAGCTTTATTTTCGTGGGTTTGCGGTGGTAAAGAGAAACAAAATCCCGAATTCATAGTGTGTGAGAATCAAGGTTTGGTAGTTTCGGTTTGGTGATGAGAAACATAAATCCTATTTACAGTAGGGTTTTTAGGTTTAAAATTGGAGGAAAGGGTGAGATCTGTTGTTTGGAAGGTTGGAATAAGTGAACCGAAACAGAAACTTTAATTCGCAGTGTGAAAGAACTAGGGTTTGGGCGGGTTTAAATTGGTGTAGTACAACAAAAACCCTAATCCAACAATGGTTTTGTGAGGTCTAAAGATGGAAGGGAGTATGAGAACTAGGGTTTGGTGGGTTTTAACAGGTGCCATGAAGCAAAATGCCTAACTCACAGAGATAGCGAATATTAGAGTTTTATGGGTTTGAAGTGCTGAAGAAAAACATAAACCCTAATTCAACATGGGTTTTGTAGGCTTAATGTTGGAAGAGATGGTGAGAGCAGTTGTCTGGTAGGGCTTAAGAGGTGAATAGAAAAAAAGAAACACCTAATTAAAAGTGTGAGAATAGGGTTTGGTGAGTTTCAAATGGTGAACAACAAAAAAAAACCCTCATTGAACTAGGGTTTGGAGGTTTCAAATTGGAAGAGAGTGTTAGAACTTGGGTTTGGTGGGTCTGAATAGGTGAATAGAGAAAAAAACCTTAATTCACCGAGATTGTGAGAAATTGGGTTGTGTGGGTTTGATTGAAGTGCAAAAGAGAAACAAAAACCTTTTTTCAGAAGATAGTGAGAACTAGGGTTCGGTTAGTTTGATTTGGAGAAGAGAAACATAAAGCCTAATTCACAAAGAGTTCGAGAATTTGGTTTTCATGGGTTTGAAGTGGTGAAGAGAAACAAAAACCCTAATTGACAAAGTGTGTGAGAACCATGGTTTCGTGGGTTTGGATTGGGGATGAGAAACAGAAACCCTATTTACACTAGGGTTTTGAGGATTAAAAAGCGGAAGAGAGTGTGAGAATTATTGTTTGGTAGGTTTGAAAAACTGAACCGAAACAGAATCCCTAATTCACAGACTGTGAGGTCTAGGGTTTTGTGAGTTTAAATTGGTGAAGTACAATGGAAACAGAAATTCAACAATGGTTTTGTAAGGTTTAAATATTGAATTGAGTATGAGAACAAGGGTTTGGCGGGTTTGAACTGATGAACAAAAACAAAACCCCTGACTTATAGAGATTGTGAGAACCAGGGTTTTGTGTGTTTGAAGTGCAGAAGAGAAACATAAACCCTAATTCTAAGAGATTTTGAGAACTAGGTTTGAATTGGAGAAGAGAAATAGAGGCCCTGATTCACAAAGAGTTTGAGAGCTTTATTTTCGTGGGTTTGCGGTGGTAAAGAGAAACAAAATCCCGAATTCATAGTGTGTGAGAATCAAGGTTTGGTAGTTTCGGTTTGGTGATGAGAAACATAAATCCTATTTACAGTAGGGTTTTTAGGTTTAAAATTGGAGGAAAGGGTGAGATCTGTTGTTTGGAAGGTTGGAATAAGTGAACCGAAACAGAAACTTTAATTCGCAGTGTGAAAGAACTAGGGTTTGGGCGGGTTTAAATTGGTGTAGTACAACAAAAACCCTAATCCAACAATGGTTTTGTGAGGTCTAAAGATGGAAGGGAGTATGAGAACTAGGGTTTGGTGGGTTTTAACAGGTGCCATGAAGCAAAATGCCTAACTCACAGAGATAGCGAATATTAGAGTTTTATGGGTTTGAAGTGCTGAAGAAAAACATAAACCCTAATTCAACATGGGTTTTGTAGGCTTAATGTTGGAAGAGATGGTGAGAGCAGTTGTCTGGTAGGGCTTAAGAGGTGAATAGAAAAAAAAGAAACACCTAATTAAAAGTGTGAGAATAGGGTTTGGTGAGTTTCAAATGGTGAACAACAAAAAAAAACCCTCATTGAACTAGGGTTTGTAGGTTTCAAATTGGAAGAGAGTGTTAGAACTTGGGTTTGGTGGGTCTGAATAGGTGAATAGAGAAAAAAACCTTAATTCACCGAGATTGTGAGAAATTGGGTTGTGTGGGTTTGATTGATGTGCAAAAGAGAAACAAAAACCTTTTTTCAGAAGATAGTGAGAACTAGGGTTCGGTTAGTTTGATTTGGAGAAGAGAAACATAAAGCCTAATTCACAAAGAGTTCGAGAATTTGGTTTTCATGGGTTTGAAGTGGTGAAGAGAAACAAAAACCCGAATTGACAAAGTGTGTGAGAACCATGGTTTCGTGGGTTTGGATTGGGGATGAGAAACAGAAACCCTATTTACACTAGGGTTTTGAGGATTAAAAAGCGGAAGAGAGTGTGAGAATTATTGTTTGGTAGGTTTGAAAAACTGAACCGAAACAGAATCCCTAATTCACAGACTGTGAGGTCGAGGGTTTTGTGAGTTTAAATTGGTGAAGTACAATGCAAACAGAAATTCAACAATGGTTTTGTAAGGTTTAAATATTGAATTGAGTATGAGAACAAGGGTTTGGCGGGTTTGAACTGATGAACAAAAACAAAACCCCTAACTTATAGAGATTGTGAGAACCAGGGTTTTGTGTGTTTGAAGTGCAGAAGAGAAACATAAACCCTAATTCTAAGAGATTTTGAGAACTAGGTTTGAATTGGAGAAGAGAAATAGAGGCCCTGATTCACAAAGAGTTTGAGAGCTTTATTTTCGTGGGTTTGCGGTGGTAAAGAGAAACAAAATCCCGAATTCATAGTGTGTGAGAATCAAGGTTTGGTAGTTTCGGTTTGGTGATGAGAAACATAAATCCTATTTACAGTAGGGTTTTTAGGTTTAAAATTGGAGGAAAGGGTGAGATCTGTTGTTTGGAAGGTTGGAATAAGTGAACCGAAACAGAAACTTTAATTCGCAGTGTGAAAGAACTAGGGTTTGGGCGGGTTTAAATTGGTGTAGTACAACAAAAACCCTAATCCAACAATGGTTTTGTGAGGTCTAAAGATGGAAGGGAGTATGAGAACTAGGGTTTGGTGGGTTTTAACAGGTGCCATGAAGCAAAATGCCTAACTCACAGAGATAGCGAATATTAGAGTTTTATGGGTTTGAAGTGCTGAAGAAAAACATAAACCCTAATTCAACATGGGTTTTGTAGGCTTAATGTTGGAAGAGATGGTGAGAGCAGTTGTCTGGTAGGGCTTAAGAGGTGAATAGAAAAAAAGAAACACCTAATTAAAAGTGTGAGAATAGGGTTTGGTGAGTTTCAAATGGTGAACAACAAAAAAAAACCCTCATTGAACTAGGGTTTGGAGGTTTCAAATTGGAAGAGAGTGTTAGAACTTGGGTTTGGTGGGTCTGAATAGGTGAATAGAGAAAAAAACCTTAATTCACCGAGATTGTGAGAAATTGGGTTGTGTGGGTTTGATTGAAGTGCAAAAGAGAAACAAAAACCTTTTTTCAGAAGATAGTGAGAACTAGGGTTCGGTTAGTTTGATTTGGAGAAGAGAAACATAAAGCCTAATTCACAAAGAGTTCGAGAATTTGGTTTTCATGGGTTTGAAGTGGTGAAGAGAAACAAAAACCCGAATTGACAAAGTGTGTGAGAACCATGGTTTCGTGGGTTTGGATTGGGGATGAGAAACAGAAACCCTATTTACACTAGGGTTTTGAGGATTAAAAAGCGGAAGAGAGTGTGAGAATTATTGTTTGGTAGGTTTGAAAAACTGAACCGAAACAGAATCCCTAATTCACAGACTGTGAGGTCTAGGGTTTTGTGAGTTTAAATTGGTGAAGTACAATGGAAACAGAAATTCAACAATGGTTTTGTAAGGTTTAAATATTGAATTGAGTATGAGAACAAGGGTTTGGCGGGTTTGAACTGATGAACAAAAACAAAACCCCTGACTTATAGAGATTGTGAGAACCAGGGTTTTGTGTGTTTGAAGTGCAGAAGAGAAACATAAACCCTAATTCTAAGAGATTTTGAGAACTAGGTTTGAATTGGAGAAGAGAAATAGAGGCCCTGATTCACAAAGAGTTTGAGAGCTTTATTTTCGTGGGTTTGCGGTGGTAAAGAGAAACAAAATCCCGAATTCATAGTGTGTGAGAATCAAGGTTTGGTAGTTTCGGTTTGGTGATGAGAAACATAAATCCTATTTACAGTAGGGTTTTTAGGTTTAAAATTGGAGGAAAGGGTGAGATCTGTTGTTTGGAAGGTTGGAATAAGTGAACCGAAACAGAAACTTTAATTCGCAGTGTGAAAGAACTAGGGTTTGGGCGGGTTTAAATTGGTGTAGTACAACAAAAACCCTAATCCAACAATGGTTTTGTGAGGTCTAAAGATGGAAGGGAGTATGAGAACTAGGGTTTGGTGGGTTTTAACAGGTGCCATGAAGCAAAATGCCTAACTCACAGAGATAGCGAATATTAGAGTTTTATGGGTTTGAAGTGCTGAAGAAAAACATAAACCCTAATTCAACATGGGTTTTGTAGGCTTAATGTTGGAAGAGATGGTGAGAGCAGTTGTCTGGTAGGGCTTAAGAGGTGAATAGAAAAAAAAGAAACACCTAATTAAAAGTGTGAGAATAGGGTTTGGTGAGTTTCAAATGGTGAACAACAAAAAAAAACCCTCATTGAACTAGGGTTTGTAGGTTTCAAATTGGAAGAGAGTGTTAGAACTTGGGTTTGGTGGGTCTGAATAGGTGAATAGAGAAAAAAACCTTAATTCACCGAGATTGTGAGAAATTGGGTTGTGTGGGTTTGATTGATGTGCAAAAGAGAAACAAAAACCTTTTTTCAGAAGATAGTGAGAACTAGGGTTCGGTTAGTTTGATTTGGAGAAGAGAAACATAAAGCCTAATTCACAAAGAGTTCGAGAATTTGGTTTTCATGGGTTTGAAGTGGTGAAGAGAAACAAAAACCCGAATTGACAAAGTGTGTGAGAACCATGGTTTCGTGGGTTTGGATTGGGGATGAGAAACAGAAACCCTATTTACACTAGGGTTTTGAGGATTAAAAAGCGGAAGAGAGTGTGAGAATTATTGTTTGGTAGGTTTGAAAAACTGAACCGAAACAGAATCCCTAATTCACAGACTGTGAGGTCGAGGGTTTTGTGAGTTTAAATTGGTGAAGTACAATGCAAACAGAAATTCAACAATGGTTTTGTAAGGTTTAAATATTGAATTGAGTATGAGAACAAGGGTTTGGCGGGTTTGAACTGATGAACAAAAACAAAACCCCTAACTTATAGAGATTGTGAGAACCAGGGTTTTGTGTGTTTGAAGTGCAGAAGAGAAACATAAACCCTAATTCTAAGAGATTTTGAGAACTAGGTTTGAATTGGAGAAGAGAAATAGAGGCCCTGATTCAGAAAGAGTTTGAGAGCTTTATTTTCGTGGGTTTGCGGTGGTAAAGAGAAACAAAATCCCGAATTCATAGTGTGTGAGAATCAAGGTTTGGTAGTTTCGGTTTGGTGATGAGAAACATAAATCCTATTTACAGTAGGGTTTTTAGGTTTAAAATTGGAGGAAAGGGTGAGATCTGTTGTTTGGAAGGTTGGAATAAGTGAACCGAAACAGAAACTTTAATTCGCAGTGTGAAAGAACTAGGGTTTGGGCGGGTTTAAATTGGTGTAGTACAACAAAAACCCTAATCCAACAATGGTTTTGTGAGGTCTAAAGATGGAAGGGAGTATGAGAACTAGGGTTTGGTGGGTTTTAACAGGTGCCATGAAGCAAAATGCCTAACTCACAGAGATAGCGAATATTAGAGTTTTATGGGTTTGAAGTGCTGAAGAAAAACATAAACCCTAATTCAACATGGGTTTTGTAGGCTTAATGTTGGAAGAGATGGTGAGAGCAGTTGTCTGGTAGGGCTTAAGAGGTGAATAGAAAAAAAAGAAACACCTAATTAAAAGTGTGAGAATAGGGTTTGGTGAGTTTCAAATGGTGAACAACAAAAAAAAACCCTCATTGAACTAGGGTTTGTAGGTTTCAAATTGGAAGAGAGTGTTAGAACTTGGGTTTGGTGGGTCTGAATAGGTGAATAGAGAAAAAAACCTTAATTCACCGAGATTGTGAGAAATTGGGTTGTGTGGGTTTGATTGATGTGCAAAAGAGAAACAAAAACCTTTTTTCAGAAGATAGTGAGAACTAGGGTTCGGTTAGTTTGATTTGGAGAAGAGAAACATAAAGCCTAATTCACAAAGAGTTCGAGAATTTGGTTTTCATGGGTTTGAAGTGGTGAAGAGAAACAAAAACCCGAATTGACAAAGTGTGTGAGAACCATGGTTTCGTGGGTTTGGATTGGGGATGAGAAACAGAAACCCTATTTACACTAGGGTTTTGAGGATTAAAAAGCGGAAGAGAGTGTGAGAATTATTGTTTGGTAGGTTTGAAAAACTGAACCGAAACAGAATCCCTAATTCACAGACTGTGAGGTCGAGGGTTTTGTGAGTTTAAATTGGTGAAGTACAATGCAAACAGAAATTCAACAATGGTTTTGTAAGGTTTAAATATTGAATTGAGTATGAGAACAAGGGTTTGGCGGGTTTGAACTGATGAACAAAAACAAAACCCCTAACTTATAGAGATTGTGAGAACCAGGGTTTTGTGTGTTTGAAGTGCAGAAGAGAAACATAAACCCTAATTCTAAGAGATTTTGAGAACTAGGTTTGAATTGGAGAAGAGAAATAGAGGCCCTGATTCAGAAAGAGTTTGAGAGCTTTATTTTCGTGGGTTTGCGGTGGTAAAGAGAAACAAAATCCCGAATTCATAGTGTGTGAGAATCAAGGTTTGGTAGTTTCGGTTTGGTGATGAGAAACATAAATCCTATTTACAGTAGGGTTTTTAGGTTTAAAATTGGAGGAAAGGGTGAGATCTGTTGTTTGGAAGGTTGGAATAAGTGAACCGAAACAGAAACTTTAATTCGCAGTGTGAAAGAACTAGGGTTTGGGCGGGTTTAAATTGGTGTAGTACAACAAAAACCCTAATCCAACAATGGTTTTGTGAGGTCTAAAGATGGAAGGGAGTATGAGAACTAGGGTTTGGTGGGTTTTAACAGGTGCCATGAAGCAAAATGCCTAACTCACAGAGATAGCGAATATTAGAGTTTTATGGGTTTGAAGTGCTGAAGAAAAACATAAACCCTAATTCAACATGGGTTTTGTAGGCTTAATGTTGGAAGAGATGGTGAGAGCAGTTGTCTGGTAGGGCTTAAGAGGTGAATAGAAAAAAAAGAAACACCTAATTAAAAGTGTGAGAATAGGGTTTGGTGAGTTTCAAATGGTGAACAACAAAAAAAAACCCTCATTGAACTAGGGTTTGTAGGTTTCAAATTGGAAGAGAGTGTTAGAACTTGGGTTTGGTGGGTCTGAATAGGTGAATAGAGAAAAAAACCTTAATTCACCGAGATTGTGAGAAATTGGGTTGTGTGGGTTTGATTGATGTGCAAAAGAGAAACAAAAACCTTTTTTCAGAAGATAGTGAGAACTAGGGTTCGGTTAGTTTGATTTGGAGAAGAGAAACATAAAGCCTAATTCACAAAGAGTTCGAGAATTTGGTTTTCATGGGTTTGAAGTGGTGAAGAGAAACAAAAACCCGAATTGACAAAGTGTGTGAGAACCATGGTTTCGTGGGTTTGGATTGGGGATGAGAAACAGAAACCCTATTTACACTAGGGTTTTGAGGATTAAAAAGCGGAAGAGAGTGTGAGAATTATTGTTTGGTAGGTTTGAAAAACTGAACCGAAACAGAATCCCTAATTCACAGACTGTGAGGTCTAGGGTTTTGTGAGTTTAAATTGGTGAAGTACAATGGAAACAGAAATTCAACAATGGTTTTGTAAGGTTTAAATATTGAATTGAGTATGAGAACAAGGGTTTGGCGGGTTTGAACTGATGAACAAAAACAAAACCCCTGACTTATAGAGATTGTGAGAACCAGGGTTTTGTGTGTTTGAAGTGCAGAAGAGAAACATAAACCCTAATTCTAAGAGATTTTGAGAACTAGGTTTGAATTGGAGAAGAGAAATAGAGGCCCTGATTCACAAAGAGTTTGAGAGCTTTATTTTCGTGGGTTTGCGGTGGTAAAGAGAAACAAAATCCCGAATTCATAGTGTGTGAGAATCAAGGTTTGGTAGTTTCGGTTTGGTGATGAGAAACATAAATCCTATTTACAGTAGGGTTTTTAGGTTTAAAATTGGAGGAAAGGGTGAGATCTGTTGTTTGGAAGGTTGGAATAAGTGAACCGAAACAGAAACTTTAATTCGCAGTGTGAAAGAACTAGGGTTTGGGCGGGTTTAAATTGGTGTAGTACAACAAAAACCCTAATCCAACAATGGTTTTGTGAGGTCTAAAGATGGAAGGGAGTATGAGAACTAGGGTTTGGTGGGTTTTAACAGGTGCCATGAAGCAAAATGCCTAACTCACAGAGATAGCGAATATTAGAGTTTTATGGGTTTGAAGTGCTGAAGAAAAACATAAACCCTAATTCAACATGGGTTTTGTAGGCTTAATGTTGGAAGAGATGGTGAGAGCAGTTGTCTGGTAGGGCTTAAGAGGTGAATAGAAAAAAAGAAACACCTAATTAAAAGTGTGAGAATAGGGTTTGGTGAGTTTCAAATGGTGAACAACAAAAAAAAACCCTCATTGAACTAGGGTTTGGAGGTTTCAAATTGGAAGAGAGTGTTAGAACTTGGGTTTGGTGGGTCTGAATAGGTGAATAGAGAAAAAAACCTTAATTCACCGAGATTGTGAGAAATTGGGTTGTGTGGGTTTGATTGAAGTGCAAAAGAGAAACAAAAACCTTTTTTCAGAAGATAGTGAGAACTAGGGTTCGGTTAGTTTGATTTGGAGAAGAGAAACATAAAGCCTAATTCACAAAGAGTTCGAGAATTTGGTTTTCATGGGTTTGAAGTGGTGAAGAGAAACAAAAACCCGAATTGACAAAGTGTGTGAGAACCATGGTTTCGTGGGTTTGGATTGGGGATGAGAAACAGAAACCCTATTTACACTAGGGTTTTGAGGATTAAAAAGCGGAAGAGAGTGTGAGAATTATTGTTTGGTAGGTTTGAAAAACTGAACCGAAACAGAATCCCTAATTCACAGACTGTGAGGTCTAGGGTTTTGTGAGTTTAAATTGGTGAAGTACAATGGAAACAGAAATTCAACAATGGTTTTGTAAGGTTTAAATATTGAATTGAGTATGAGAACAAGGGTTTGGCGGGTTTGAACTGATGAACAAAAACAAAACCCCTGACTTATAGAGATTGTGAGAACCAGGGTTTTGTGTGTTTGAAGTGCAGAAGAGAAACATAAACCCTAATTCTAAGAGATTTTGAGAACTAGGTTTGAATTGGAGAAGAGAAATAGAGGCCCTGATTCACAAAGAGTTTGAGAGCTTTATTTTCGTGGGTTTGCGGTGGTAAAGAGAAACAAAATCCCGAATTCATAGTGTGTGAGAATCAAGGTTTGGTAGTTTCGGTTTGGTGATGAGAAACATAAATCCTATTTACAGTAGGGTTTTTAGGTTTAAAATTGGAGGAAAGGGTGAGATCTGTTGTTTGGAAGGTTGGAATAAGTGAACCGAAACAGAAACTTTAATTCGCAGTGTGAAAGAACTAGGGTTTGGGCGGGTTTAAATTGGTGTAGTACAACAAAAACCCTAATCCAACAATGGTTTTGTGAGGTCTAAAGATGGAAGGGAGTATGAGAACTAGGGTTTGGTGGGTTTTAACAGGTGCCATGAAGCAAAATGCCTAACTCACAGAGATAGCGAATATTAGAGTTTTATGGGTTTGAAGTGCTGAAGAAAAACATAAACCCTAATTCAACATGGGTTTTGTAGGCTTAATGTTGGAAGAGATGGTGAGAGCAGTTGTCTGGTAGGGCTTAAGAGGTGAATAGAAAAAAAAGAAACACCTAATTAAAAGTGTGAGAATAGGGTTTGGTGAGTTTCAAATGGTGAACAACAAAAAAAAACCCTCATTGAACTAGGGTTTGTAGGTTTCAAATTGGAAGAGAGTGTTAGAACTTGGGTTTGGTGGGTCTGAATAGGTGAATAGAGAAAAAAACCTTAATTCACCGAGATTGTGAGAAATTGGGTTGTGTGGGTTTGATTGATGTGCAAAAGAGAAACAAAAACCTTTTTTCAGAAGATAGTGAGAACTAGGGTTCGGTTAGTTTGATTTGGAGAAGAGAAACATAAAGCCTAATTCACAAAGAGTTCGAGAATTTGGTTTTCATGGGTTTGAAGTGGTGAAGAGAAACAAAAACCCGAATTGACAAAGTGTGTGAGAACCATGGTTTCGTGGGTTTGGATTGGGGATGAGAAACAGAAACCCTATTTACACTAGGGTTTTGAGGATTAAAAAGCGGAAGAGAGTGTGAGAATTATTGTTTGGTAGGTTTGAAAAACTGAACCGAAACAGAATCCCTAATTCACAGACTGTGAGGTCTAGGGTTTTGTGAGTTTAAATTAGTGAAGTACAATGCAAACAGAAATTCAACAATGGTTTTGTAAGGTTTAAATATTGAATTGAGTATGAGAACAAGGGTTTGGCGGGTTTGAACTGATGAACAAAAACAAAACCCCTAACTTATAGAGATTGTGAGAACCAGGGTTTTGTGTGTTTGAAGTGCAGAAGAGAAACATAAACCCTAATTCTAAGAGATTTTGAGAACTAGGTTTGAATTGGAGAAGAGAAATAGAGGCCCTGATTCAGAAAGAGTTTGAGAGCTTTATTTTCGTGGGTTTGCGGTGGTAAAGAGAAACAAAATCCCGAATTCATAGTGTGTGAGAATCAAGGTTTGGTAGTTTCGGTTTGGTGATGAGAAACATAAATCCTATTTACAGTAGGGTTTTTAGGTTTAAAATTGGAGGAAAGGGTGAGATCTGTTGTTTGGAAGGTTGGAATAAGTGAACCGAAACAGAAACTTTAATTCGCAGTGTGAAAGAACTAGGGTTTGGGCGGGTTTAAATTGGTGTAGTACAACAAAAACCCTAATCCAACAATGGTTTTGTGAGGTCTAAAGATGGAAGGGAGTATGAGAACTAGGGTTTGGTGGGTTTTAACAGGTGCCATGAAGCAAAATGCCTAACTCACAGAGATAGCGAATATTAGAGTTTTATGGGTTTGAAGTGCTGAAGAAAAACATAAACCCTAATTCAACATGGGTTTTGTAGGCTTAATGTTGGAAGAGATGGTGAGAGCAGTTGTCTGGTAGGGCTTAAGAGGTGAATAGAAAAAAAAGAAACACCTAATTAAAAGTGTGAGAATAGGGTTTGGTGAGTTTCAAATGGTGAACAACAAAAAAAAACCCTCATTGAACTAGGGTTTGTAGGTTTCAAATTGGAAGAGAGTGTTAGAACTTGGGTTTGGTGGGTCTGAATAGGTGAATAGAGAAAAAAACCTTAATTCACCGAGATTGTGAGAAATTGGGTTGTGTGGGTTTGATTGATGTGCAAAAGAGAAACAAAAACCTTTTTTCAGAAGATAGTGAGAACTAGGGTTCGGTTAGTTTGATTTGGAGAAGAGAAACATAAAGCCTAATTCACAAAGAGTTCGAGAATTTGGTTTTCATGGGTTTGAAGTGGTGAAGAGAAACAAAAACCCGAATTGACAAAGTGTGTGAGAACCATGGTTTCGTGGGTTTGGATTGGGGATGAGAAACAGAAACCCTATTTACACTAGGGTTTTGAGGATTAAAAAGCGGAAGAGAGTGTGAGAATTATTGTTTGGTAGGTTTGAAAAACTGAACCGAAACAGAATCCCTAATTCACAGACTGTGAGGTCGAGGGTTTTGTGAGTTTAAATTGGTGAAGTACAATGCAAACAGAAATTCAACAATGGTTTTGTAAGGTTTAAATATTGAATTGAGTATGAGAACAAGGGTTTGGCGGGTTTGAACTGATGAACAAAAACAAAACCCCTAACTTATAGAGATTGTGAGAACCAGGGTTTTGTGTGTTTGAAGTGCAGAAGAGAAACATAAACCCTAATTCTAAGAGATTTTGAGAACTAGGTTTGAATTGGAGAAGAGAAATAGAGGCCCTGATTCAGAAAGAGTTTGAGAGCTTTATTTTCGTGGGTTTGCGGTGGTAAAGAGAAACAAAATCCCGAATTCATAGTGTGTGAGAATCAAGGTTTGGTAGTTTCGGTTTGGTGATGAGAAACATAAATCCTATTTACAGTAGGGTTTTTAGGTTTAAAATTGGAGGAAAGGGTGAGATCTGTTGTTTGGAAGGTTGGAATAAGTGAACCGAAACAGAAACTTTAATTCGCAGTGTGAAAGAACTAGGGTTTGGGCGGGTTTAAATTGGTGTAGTACAACAAAAACCCTAATCCAACAATGGTTTTGTGAGGTCTAAAGATGGAAGGGAGTATGAGAACTAGGGTTTGGTGGGTTTTAACAGGTGCCATGAAGCAAAATGCCTAACTCACAGAGATAGCGAATATTAGAGTTTTATGGGTTTGAAGTGCTGAAGAAAAACATAAACCCTAATTCAACATGGGTTTTGTAGGCTTAATGTTGGAAGAGATGGTGAGAGCAGTTGTCTGGTATGGCTTAAGAGGTGAATAGGAAAAAAGAAACACCTAATTAAAAGTGTGAGAATAGGGTTTGGTGAGTTTCAAATGGTGAACAACAAAAAAAAACCCTCATTGAACTAGGGTTTGTAGGTTTCAAATTGGAAGAGAGTGTTAGAACTTGGGTTTGGTGGGTCTGAATAGGTGAATAGAGAAAAAAACCTTAATTCACCGAGATTGTGAGAAATTGGGTTGTGTGGGTTTGATTGAAGTGCAAAAGAGAAACAAAAACCTTTTTTCAGAAGATAGTGAGAACTAGGGTTCGGTTAGTTTGATTTGGAGGAGAGAAACATAAAGCCTAATTCACAAAGAGTTCGAGAATTTGGTTTTCATGGGTTTGAAGTGGTGAAGAGAAACAAAAACCCGAATTGACAAAGTGTGTGAGAACCATGGTTTCGTGGGTTTGGATTGGGGATGAGAAACAGAAACCCTATTTACACTAGGGTTTTGAGGATTAAAAAGCGGAAGAGAGTGTGAGAATTATTGTTTGGTAGGTTTGAAAAACTGAACCGAAACAGAATCCCTAATTCACAGACTGTGAGGTCGAGGGTTTTGTGAGTTTAAATTGGTGAAGTACAATGCAAACAGAAATTCAACAATGGTTTTGTAAGGTTTAAATATTGAATTGAGTATGAGAACAAGGGTTTGGCGGGTTTGAACTGATGAACAAAAACAAAACCCCTAACTTATAGAGATTGTGAGAACCAGGGTTTTGTGTGTTTGAAGTGCAGAAGAGAAACATAAACCCTAATTCTAAGAGATTTTGAGAACTAGGTTTGAATTGGAGAAGAGAAATAGAGGCCCTGATTCAGAAAGAGTTTGAGAGCTTTATTTTCGTGGGTTTGCGGTGGTAAAGAGAAACAAAATCCCGAATTCATAGTGTGTGAGAATCAAGGTTTGGTAGTTTCGGTTTGGTGATGAGAAACATAAATCCTATTTACAGCAGGGTTTTTAGGTTTAAAATTGGAGGAAAGGGTAGGATCTGTTGTTTGGAAGGTTGGAATAAGTGAACCGAAACAGAAACTTTAATTCGCAGTGTGAAAGAACTAGGGTTTGGACGGGTTTAAATTGGTGTAGTACAACAAAAACCCTAATCCAACAATGGTTTTGTGAGGTCTAAAGATGGAAGGGAGTATGAGAACTAGGGTTTGGTGGGTTTTAACAGGTGCCATGAAGCAAAATGCCTAACTCACAGAGATAGCGAATATTAGAGTTTTATGGGTTTGAAGTGCTGAAGAAAAACATAAACCCTAATTCAACATGGGTTTTGTAGGCTTAATGTTGGAAGAGATGGTGAGAGCAGTTGTCTGGTAGGGCTTAAGAGGTGAATAGAAAAAAAGAAACACCTAATTAAAAGTGTGAGAATAGGGTTTGGTGAGTTTCAAATGGTGAACAACAAAAAAAAAACCCTCATTGAACTAGGGTTTGTAGGTTTCAAATTGGAAGAGAGTGTTAGAACTTGGGTTTGGTGGGTCTGAATAGGTGAATAGAGAAAAAAACCTTAATTCACCGAGATTGTGAGAAATTGGGTTGTGTGGGTTTGATTGAAGTGCAAAAGAGAAACAAAAACCTTTTTTCAGAAGATAGTGAGAACTAGGGTTCGGTTAGTTTGATTTGGAGAAGAGAAACATAAAGCCTAATTCACAAAGAGTTCGAGAATTTGGTTTTCATGGGTTTGAAGTGGTGAAGAGAAACAAAAACCCGAATTCACAAAGTGTGTGAGAACCATGGTTTCGTGGGTTTGGATTGGGGATGAGAAACAGAAACCCTATTTACACTAGGGTTTTGAGGATTAAAAAGCGGAAGAGAGTGTGAGAATTATTGTTTGGTAGGTTTGAAAAACTGAACCGAAACAGAATCCCTAATTCACAGACTGTGAGGTCGAGGGTTTTGTGAGTTTAAATTGGTGAAGTACAATGCAAACAGAAATTCAACAATGGTTTTGTAAGGTTTAAATATTGAATTGAGTATGAGAACAAGGGTTTGGCGGGTTTGAACTGATGAACAAAAACAAAACCCCTAACTTATAGAGATTGTGAGAACCAGGGTTTTGTGTGTTTGAAGTGCAGAAGAGAAACATAAACCCTAATTCTAAGAGATTTTGAGAACTAGGTTTGAATTGGAGAAGAGAAATAGAGGCCCTGATTCAGAAAGAGTTTGAGAGCTTTATTTTCGTGGGTTTGCGGTGGTAAAGAGAAACAAAATCCCGAATTCATAGTGTGTGAGAATCAAGGTTTGGTAGTTTCGGTTTGGTGATGAGAAACATAAATCCTATTTACAGTAGGGTTTTTAGGTTTAAAATTGGAGGAAAGGGTGAGATCTGTTGTTTGGAAGGTTGGAATAAGTGAACCGAAACAGAAACTTTAATTCGCAGTGTGAAAGAACTAGGGTTTGGGCGGGTTTAAATTGGTGTAGTACAACAAAAACCCTAATCCAACAATGGTTTTGTGAGGTCTAAAGATGGAAGGGAGTATGAGAACTACGGTTTGGTGGGTTTTAACAGGTGCCATGAAGCAAAATGCCTAACTCACAGAGATAGCGAATATTAGAGTTTTATGGGTTTGAAGTGCTGAAGAAAAACATAAACCCTAATTCAACATGGGTTTTGTAGGCTTAATGTTGGAAGAGATGGTGAGAGCAGTTGTCTGGTAGGGCTTAAGAGGTGAATAGAAAAAAAGAAACACCTAATTAAAAGTGTGAGAATAGGGTTTGGTGAGTTTCAAATGGTGAACAACAAAAAAAAACCCTCATTGAACTAGGGTTTGTAGGTTTCAAATTGGAAGAGAGTGTTAGAACTTGGGTTTGGTGGGTCTGAATAGGTGAATAGAGAAAAAAACCTTAATTCACCGAGATTGTGAGAAATTGGGTTGTGTGGGTTTGATTGAAGTGCAAAAGAGAAACAAAAACCATTTTTCAGAAGATAGTGAGAACTAGGGTTCGGTTAGTTTGATTTGGAGAAGAGAAACATAAAGCCTAATTCACAAAGAGTTCGAGAATTTGGTTTTCATGGGTTTGAAGTGGTGAAGAGAAACAAAAACCCGAATTCACAAAGTGTGTGAGAACCATGGTTTCGTGGGTTTAGATTGGGGATGAGAAACAGAAACCCTATTTACACTAGGGTTTTGAGGATTAAAAAGCGGAAGAGAGTGTGAGAATTATTGTTTGGTAGGTTTGAAAAACTGAACCGAAACAGAATCCCTAATTCACAGACTGTGAGGTCTAGGGTTTTGTGAGTTTAAATTAGTGAAGTACAATGCAAACAGAAATTCAACAATGGTTTTGTAAGGTTTAAATATTGAATTGAGTATGAGAACAAGGGTTTGGCGGGTTTGAACTGATGAACAAAAACAAAACCCCTAACTTATAGAGATTGTGAGAACCAGGGTTTTGTGTGTTTGAAGTGCAGAAGAGAAACATAAACCCTAATTCTAAGAGATTTTGAGAACTAGGTTTGAATTGGAGAAGAGAAATAGAGGCCCTGATTCAGAAAGAGTTTGAGAGCTTTATTTTCGTGGGTTTGCGGTGGTAAAGAGAAACAAAATCCCGAATTCATAGTGTGTGAGAATCAAGGTTTGGTAGTTTCGGTTTGGTGATGAGAAACATAAATCCTATTTACAGTAGGGTTTTTAGGTTTAAAATTGGAGGAAAGGGTGAGATCTGTTGTTTGGAAGGTTGGAATAAGTGAACCGAAACAGAAACTTTAATTCGCAGTGTGAAAGAACTAGGGTTTGGGCGGGTTTAAATTGGTGTAGTACAACAAAAACCCTAATCCAACAATGGTTTTGTGAGGTCTAAAGATGGAAGGGAGTATGAGAACTAGGGTTTGGTGGGTTTTAACAGGTGCCATGAAGCAAAATGCCTAACTCACAGAGATAGCGAATATTAGAGTTTTATGGGTTTGAAGTGCTGAAGAAAAACATAAACCCTAATTCAACATGGGTTTTGTAGGCTTAATGTTGGAAGAGATGGTGAGAGCAGTTGTCTGGTAGGGCTTAAGAGGTGAATAGAAAAAAAGAAACACCTAATTAAAAGTGTGAGAATAGGGTTTGGTGAGTTTCAAATGGTGAACAACAAAAAAAAACCCTCATTGAACTAGGGTTTGTAGGTTTCAAATTGGAAGAGAGTGTTAGAACTTGGGTTTGGTGGGTCTGAATAGGTGAATAGAGAAAAAAAACCTTAATTCACCGAGATTGTGAGAAATTGGGTTGTGTGGGTTTGATTGAAGTGCAAAAGAGAAACAAAAACCTTTTTTCAGAAGATAGTGAGAACTAGGGTTCGGTTAGTTTGATTTGGAGAAGAGAAACATAAAGCCTAATTCACAAAGAGTTCGAGAATTTGGTTTTCATGGGTTTGAAGTGGTGAAGAGAAACAAAAACCCGAATTCACAAAGTGTGTGAGAACCATGGTTTCGTGGGTTTGGATTGGGGATGAGAAACAGAAACCCTATTTACACTAGGGTTTTGAGGATTAAAAAGCGGAAGAGAGTGTGAGAATTATTGTTTGGTAGGTTTGAAAAACTGAACCGAAACAGAATCCCTAATTCACAGACTGTGAGGTCGAGGGTTTTGTGAGTTTAAATTGGTGAAGTACAATGCAAACAGAAATTCAACAATGGTTTTGTAAGGTTTAAATATTGAATTGAGTATGAGAACAAGGGTTTGGCGGGTTTGAACTGATGAACAAAAACAAAACCCCTAACTTATAGAGATTGTGAGAACCAGGGTTTTGTGTGTTTGAAGTGCAGAAGAGAAACATAAACCCTAATTCTAAGAGATTTTGAGAACTAGGTTTGAATTGGAGAAGAGAAATAGAGGCCCTGATTCAGAAAGAGTTTGAGAGCTTTATTTTCGTGGGTTTGCGGTGGTAAAGAGAAACAAAATCCCGAATTCATAGTGTGTGAGAATCAAGGTTTGGTAGTTTCGGTTTGGTGATGAGAAACATAAATCCTATTTACAGTAGGGTTTTTAGGTTTAAAATTGGAGGAAAGGGTGAGATCTGTTGTTTGGAAGGTTGGAATAAGTGAACCGAAACAGAAACTTTAATTCGCAGTGTGAAAGAACTAGGGTTTGGGCGGGTTTAAATTGGTGTAGTACAACAAAAACCCTAATCCAACAATGGTTTTGTGAGGTCTAAAGATGGAAGGGAGTATGAGAACTAGGGTTTGGTGGGTTTTAACAGGTGCCATGAAGCAAAATGCCTAACTCACAGAGATAGCGAATATTAGAGTTTTATGGGTTTGAAGTGCTGAAGAAAAACATAAACCCTAATTCAACATGGGTTTTGTAGGCTTAATGTTGGAAGAGATGGTGAGAGCAGTTGTCTGGTAGGGCTTAAGAGGTGAATAGAAAAAAAGAAACACCTAATTAAAAGTGTGAGAATAGGGTTTGGTGAGTTTCAAATGGTGAACAACAAAAAAAAACCCTCATTGAACTAGGGTTTGTAGGTTTCAAATTGGAAGAGAGTGTTAGAACTTGGGTTTGGTGGGTCTGAATAGGTGAATAGAGAAAAAAACCTTAATTCACCGAGATTGTGAGAAATTGGGTTGTGTGGGTTTGATTGAAGTGCAAAAGAGAAACAAAAATCTTTTTTCAGAAGATAGTGAGAACTAGGGTTCGGTTAGTTTGATTTGGAGAAGAGAAACATAAAGCCTAATTCACAAAGAGTTCGAGAATTTGGTTTTCATGGGTTTGAAGTGGTGAAGAGAAACAAAAACCCGAATTCACAAAGTGTGTGAGAACCATGGTTTCGTGGGTTTGGATTGGGGATGAGAAACAGAAACCCTATTTACACTAGGGTTTTGAGGATTAAAAAGCGGAAGAGAGTGTGAGAATTATTGTTTGGTAGGTTTGAAAAACTGAACCGAAACAGAATCCCTAATTCACAGACTGTGAGGTCGAGGGTTTTGTGAGTTTAAATTGGTGAAGTACAATGCAAACAGAAATTCAACAATGGTTTTGTAAGGTTTAAATATTGAATTGAGTATGAGAACAAGGGTTTGGCGGGTTTGAACTGATGAACAAAAACAAAACCCCTAACTTATAGAGATTGTGAGAACCAGGGTTTTGTGTGTTTGAAGTGCAGAAGAGAAACATAAACCCTAATTCTAAGAGATTTTGAGAACTAGGTTTGAATTGGAGAAGAGAAATAGAGGCCCTGATTCAGAAAGAGTTTGAGAGCTTTATTTTCGTGGGTTTGCGGTGGTAAAGAGAAACAAAATCCCGAATTCATAGTGTGTGAGAATCAAGGTTTGGTAGTTTCGGTTTGGTGATGAGAAACATAAATCCTATTTACAGTAGGGTTTTTAGGTTTAAAATTGGAGGAAAGGGTGAGATCTGTTGTTTGGAAGGTTGGAATAAGTGAACCGAAACAGAAACTTTAATTCGCAGTGTGAAAGAACTAGGGTTTGGGCGGGTTTAAATTGGTGTAGTACAACAAAAACCCTAATCCAACAATGGTTTTGTGAGGTCTAAAGATGGAAGGGAGTATGAGAACTAGGGTTTGGTGGGTTTTAACAGGTGCCATGAAGCAAAATGCCTAACTCACAGAGATAGCGAATATTAGAGTTTTATGGGTTTGAAGTGCTGAAGAAAAACATAAACCCTAATTCAACATGGGTTTTGTAGGCTTAATGTTGGAAGAGATGGTGAGAGCAGTTGTCTGGTAGGGCTTAAGAGGTGAATAGAAAAAAAGAAACACCTAATTAAAAGTGTGAGAATAGGGTTTGGTGAGTTTCAAATGGTGAACAACAAAAAAAAACCCTCATTGAACTAGGGTTTGTAGGTTTCAAATTGGAAGAGAGTGTTAGAACTTGGGTTTGGTGGGTCTGAATAGGTGAATAGAGAAAAAAAACCTTAATTCACCGAGATTGTGAGAAATTGGGTTGTGTGGGTTTGATTGAAGTGCAAAAGAGAAACAAAAACCTTTTTTCAGAAGATAGTGAGAACTAGGGTTCGGTTAGTTTGATTTGGAGAAGAGAAACATAAAGCCTAATTCACAAAGAGTTCGAGAATTTGGTTTTCATGGGTTTGAAGTGGTGAAGAGAAACAAAAACCCGAATTCACAAAGTGTGTGAGAACCATGGTTTCGTGGGTTTGGATTGGGGATGAGAAACAGAAACCCTATTTACACTAGGGTTTTGAGGATTAAAAAGCGGAAGAGAGTGTGAGAATTATTGTTTGGTAGGTTTGAAAAACTGAACCGAAACAGAATCCCTAATTCACAGACTGTGAGGTCGAGGGTTTTGTGAGTTTAAATTGGTGAAGTACAATGCAAACAGAAATTCAACAATGGTTTTGTAAGGTTTAAATATTGAATTGAGTATGAGAACAAGGGTTTGGCGGGTTTGAACTGATGAACAAAAACAAAACCCCTAACTTATAGAGATTGTGAGAACCAGGGTTTTGTGTGTTTGAAGTGCAGAAGAGAAACATAAACCCTAATTCTAAGAGATTTTGAGAACTAGGTTTGAATTGGAGAAGAGAAATAGAGGCCCTGATTCAGAAAGAGTTTGAGAGCTTTATTTTCGTGGGTTTGCGGTGGTAAAGAGAAACAAAATCCCGAATTCATAGTGTGTGAGAATCAAGGTTTGGTAGTTTCGGTTTGGTGATGAGAAACATAAATCCTATTTACAGTAGGGTTTTTAGGTTTAAAATTGGAGGAAAGGGTGAGATCTGTTGTTTGGAAGGTTGGAATAAGTGAACCGAAACAGAAACTTTAATTCGCAGTGTGAAAGAACTAGGGTTTGGGCGGGTTTAAATTGGTGTAGTACAACAAAAACCCTAATCCAACAATGGTTTTGTGAGGTCTAAAGATGGAAGGGAGTATGAGAACTAGGGTTTGGTGGGTTTTAACAGGTGCCATGAAGCAAAATGCCTAACTCACAGAGATAGCGAATATTAGAGTTTTATGGGTTTGAAGTGCTGAAGAAAAACATAAACCCTAATTCAACATGGGTTTTGTAGGCTTAATGTTGGAAGAGATGGTGAGAGCAGTTGTCTGGTAGGGCTTAAGAGGTGAATAGAAAAAAAGAAACACCTAATTAAAAGTGTGAGAATAGGGTTTGGTGAGTTTCAAATGGTGAACAACAAAAAAAAACCCTCATTGAACTAGGGTTTGTAGGTTTCAAATTGGAAGAGAGTGTTAGAACTTGGGTTTGGTGGGTCTGAATAGGTGAATAGAGAAAAAAACCTTAATTCACCGAGATTGTGAGAAATTGGGTTGTGTGGGTTTGATTGAAGTGCAAAAGAGAAACAAAAATCTTTTTTCAGAAGATAGTGAGAACTAGGGTTCGGTTAGTTTGATTTGGAGAAGAGAAACATAAAGCCTAATTCACAAAGAGTTCGAGAATTTGGTTTTCATGGGTTTGAAGTGGTGAAGAGAAACAAAAACCCGAATTCACAAAGTGTGTGAGAACCATGGTTTCGTGGGTTTGGATTGGGGATGAGAAACAGAAACCCTATTTACACTAGGGTTTTGAGGATTAAAAAGCGGAAGAGAGTGTGAGAATTATTGTTTGGTAGGTTTGAAAAACTGAACCGAAACAGAATCCCTAATTCACAGACTGTGAGGTCGAGGGTTTTGTGAGTTTAAATTGGTGAAGTACAATGCAAACAGAAATTCAACAATGGTTTTGTAAGGTTTAAATATTGAATTGAGTATGAGAACAAGGGTTTGGCGGGTTTGAACTGATGAACAAAAACAAAACCCCTAACTTATAGAGATTGTGAGAACCAGGGTTTTGTGTGTTTGAAGTGCAGAAGAGAAACATAAACCCTAATTCTAAGAGATTTTGAGAACTAGGTTTGAATTGGAGAAGAGAAATAGAGGCCCTGATTCAGAAAGAGTTTGAGAGCTTTATTTTCGTGGGTTTGCGGTGGTAAAGAGAAACAAAATCCCGAATTCATAGTGTGTGAGAATCAAGGTTTGGTAGTTTCGGTTTGGTGATGAGAAACATAAATCCTATTTACAGTAGGGTTTTTAGGTTTAAAATTGGAGGAAAGGGTGAGATCTGTTGTTTGGAAGGTTGGAATAAGTGAACCGAAACAGAAACTTTAATTCGCAGTGTGAAAGAACTAGGGTTTGGGCGGGTTTAAATTGGTGTAGTACAACAAAAACCCTAATCCAACAATGGTTTTGTGAGGTCTAAAGATGGAAGGGAGTATGAGAACTAGGGTTTGGTGGGTTTTAACAGGTGCCATGAAGCAAAATGCCTAACTCACAGAGATAGCGAATATTAGAGTTTTATGGGTTTGAAGTGCTGAAGAAAAACATAAACCCTAATTCAACATGGGTTTTATAGGCTTAATGTTGGAAGAGATGGTGAGAGCAGTTGTCTGGTAGGGCTTAAGAGGTGAATAGAAAAAAAGAAACACCTAATTAAAAGTGTGAGAATAGGGTTTGGTGAGTTTCAAATGGTGAACAACAAAAAAAAACCCTCATTGAACTAGGGTTTGTAGGTTTCAAATTGGAAGAGAGTGTTAGAACTTGGGTTTGGTGGGTCTGAATAGGTGAATAGAGAAAAAAACCTTAATTCACCGAGATTGTGAGAAATTGGGTTGTGTGGGTTTGATTGAAGTGCAAAAGAGAAACAAAAACCATTTTTCAGAAGATAGTGAGAACTAGGGTTCGGTTAGTTTGATTTGGAGAAGAGAAACATAAAGCCTAATTCACAAAGAGTTCGAGAATTTGGTTTTCATGGGTTTGAAGTGGTGAAGAGAAACAAAAACCCGAATTCACAAAGTGTGTGAGAACCATGGTTTCGTGGGTTTAGATTGGGGATGAGAAACAGAAACCCTATTTACACTAGGGTTTTGAGGATTAAAAAGCGGAAGAGAGTGTGAGAATTATTGTTTGGTAGGTTTGAAAAACTGAACCGAAACAGAATCCCTAATTCACAGACTGTGAGGTCTAGGGTTTTGTGAGTTTAAATTAGTGAAGTACAATGCAAACAGAAATTCAACAATGGTTTTGTAAGGTTTAAATATTGAATTGAGTATGAGAACAAGGGTTTGGCGGGTTTGAACTGATGAACAAAAACAAAACCCCTAACTTATAGAGATTGTGAGAACCAGGGTTTTGTGTGTTTGAAGTGCAGAAGAGAAACATAAACCCTAATTCTAAGAGATTTTGAGAACTAGGTTTGAATTGGAGAAGAGAAATAGAGGCCCTGATTCAGAAAGAGTTTGAGAGCTTTATTTTCGTGGGTTTGCGGTGGTAAAGAGAAACAAAATCCCGAATTCATAGTGTGTGAGAATCAAGGTTTGGTAGTTTCGGTTTGGTGATGAGAAACATAAATCCTATTTACAGTAGGGTTTTTAGGTTTAAAATTGGAGGAAAGGGTGAGATCTGTTGTTTGGAAGGTTGGAATAAGTGAACCGAAACAGAAACTTTAATTCGCAGTGTGAAAGAACTAGGGTTTGGGCGGGTTTAAATTGGTGTAGTACAACAAAAACCCTAATCCAACAATGGTTTTGTGAGGTCTAAAGATGGAAGGGAGTATGAGAACTAGGGTTTGGTGGGTTTTAACAGGTGCCATGAAGCAAAATGCCTAACTCACAGAGATAGCGAATATTAGAGTTTTATGGGTTTGAAGTGCTGAAGAAAAACATAAACCCTAATTCAACATGGGTTTTGTAGGCTTAATGTTGGAAGAGATGGTGAGAGCAGTTGTCTGGTAGGGCTTAAGAGGTGAATAGAAAAAAAGAAACACCTAATTAAAAGTGTGAGAATAGGGTTTGGTGAGTTTCAAATGGTGAACAACAAAAAAAAACCCTCATTGAACTAGGGTTTGTAGGTTTCAAATTGGAAGAGAGTGTTAGAACTTGGGTTTGGTGGGTCTGAATAGGTGAATAGAGAAAAAAACCTTAATTCACCGAGATTGTGAGAAATTGGGTTGTGTGGGTTTGATTGAAGTGCAAAAGAGAAACAAAAACTTTTTTTCAGAAGATAGTGAGATCTAGGGTTCGGTTAGTTTGATTTGGAGAAGAGAAACATAAAGCCTAATTCACAAAGAGTTCGAGAATTTGGTTTTCATGGGTTTGAAGTGGTGAAGAGAAACAAAAACCCGAATTCACAAAGTGTGTAAGAACCATGGTTTCGTGGGTTTGGATTGGGGATGAGAAACAGAAACCCTATTTACACTAGGGTTTTGAGGATTAAAAAGCGGAAGAGAGTGTGAGAATTATTGTTTGGTAGGTTTGAAAAACTGAACCGAAACAGAATCCCTAATTCACAGACTGTGAGGTCGAGGGTTTTGTGAGTTTAAATTGGTGAAGTACAATGCAAACAGAAATTCAACAATGGTTTTGTAAGGTTTAAATATTGAATTGAGTATGAGAACAAGGGTTTGGCGGGTTTGAACTGATGAACAAAAACAAAACCCCTAACTTATAGAGATTGTGAGAACCAGGGTTTTATGTGTTTGAAGTGCAGAAGAGAAACATAAACCCTAATTCTAAGAGATTTTGAGAACTAGGTTTGAATTGGAGAAGAGAAATAGAGGCCCTGATTCACAAAGAGTTTGAGAGCTTTATTTTCGTGGGTTTGCGGTGGTAAAGAGAAACAAAATCCCGAATTCATAGTGTGTGAGAATCAAGGTTTGGTAGTTTCGGTTTGGTGATGAGAAACATAAATCCTATTTACAATAGGGTTTTTAGGTTTAAAATTGGAGGAAAGGGTGAGATCTGTTGTTTGGAAGGTTGGAATAAGTGAACCGAAACAGAAACTCTAATTCGCAGTGTGAAAGAACTAGGGTTTGGGCGGGTTTAAATTGGTGTCGTACAACATAAACCCTAATCCAACAATGGTTTTGTGAGGTCTAAAGATGGAAAAGAGTATGAGAACTACGGTTTGGTGGGTTTTAACAGGTGCCATGAAGCAAAATGCCTAACTCACAGAGATAGCGAATATTAGAGTTTTATGGGTTTGAAGTGCTGAAGAAAAACATAAACCCTAATTCAACTAGGGTTTTGTAGGCTTAATGTTGGAAGAGATGGTGAGAGCAGTTGTCTGGTAGGGCTTAAGAGGTGAATAGAAAAAAAAGAAACACCTAATTAAAAGTGTGAGAATAGGGTTTGGTGAGTTTCAAATGGTGAACAACAAAAAAAAATCCCTCATTGAACTAGGGTTTGTAGGGTTCAAATTGGAAGAGAGTGTTAAAACTTGGGTTTGGTGGGTCTGAATAGTTGAATAGAGAAAAAAACCTTAATTCACCGAGATTGTGAGAAATTGGGTTGTGTGGGTTTTTTTTTTTTTTTTTTTTTTTTTTTTTTTTGAAAGGTAAGTCAATGTTATAGCAAAATTAAAAAATAGCTAGAAGCCTACAAAATACTTGGGGCATACCCCATGGGTGGAACCCCCAAACCCACCAAAGAGTTAAGCTTAACTCTAAACACAGGGGACAATACAAGAAAATCACCATAACCCTGACAACAAAAAGACAAGTCTGATAATACATAAGACTAAAACACCCAATGTTTAACAAATCTCTTGAACCCCTCACAACACATAAAATATACATAATCTTCATCAGATTACAAAAATGAATTCCTATCCCTGTGAGGGTCTTCATAGCCATCCTAACCCCATGAGTTTCAGCCACCAACTTGTAAAGCTTAATATGAGCCTTGAAATCCCCACATATGAACATAATCAAGATAAATGGAACAAATAGCAGAGCATTTGATCCATCATTTTCCATCTTTAGAACCGTGTCCATAAATTGAAGAGCATCCTTGTCAAATAGCCAAGAGCACTGATAAGAGTCTGCCATCATAAAACTGCACTATAAAATAGCCCTGAAATACTGAAAAACGACCATTTTCAGCATTGAAATACTGAAATCTGCACTGAAAAAACTGCATTTCAGCACTGAAACACTGAAAATACTGCATTTCAGCTCTGGAAAAACTGCATTTCAGTACTGAAACACTGAAATCAGCACTGAAAAACTGTATTTCAGCACTGGTAAATCTGCCCCGATACACTGCATTGCTGGCCGTCACAAAACTGCAGTTTACAAACTGCACTGAAGCACTGAACAACGACCGAAAACTGTAGTAGCCATCCGCGAGGGACTTCATAGCCATCCGAACCCTGTGAACCTCAGCTACCAACTTATAAATCTGCACAAGGTAAGCAAAGGGATCAAAAGATAATGCAACATTTAAAATTTTTATCATAAACCACCTCCCCCGCATTCTGAACCAACTCCTGAACCATACCCCCAACAACACTGAAACATGCTCTATACCACTCATCCAGACAGCAATCCTGAACATAAATACCAGGAAAACTGAGCAAAAAATAATCTCCTCACCCATTGCTAGAAACTCTATCTCCATTTTGAATATCCAACAAGTGATACAATCTAAATTTGACAGTAGAATTTATTTCCTTAACAAGTTGATCCTCCTTTTTAAACTCTCCAGCAAACAGCCTGAGATTCCTTTCCCTCCATAAAATGTAAACACTAGCAGCCAATGATAGTTTGGTAACACATGCCTTTAAAGTATTATTTGTACAGTGGACATTGCACCAATTTACCATATCCACCCACTTCTTCCCAACTTGCCTTAAACCATTATCAGTTGCAACCGAAGCCCAAACTTGAGAAGAGAAGCTCCATTCAAAAAATATATGCTCCCTGCTTTCACACGGTAAGTCACAGAAGACACATTTTTGTTGCTGAATCATCCCATAAAGGACCAATTTATCTTGTGTTTGCATCCTATTATGAATTAAAGTCCATAAGATGAAAGCATGTCTTGGAATATTATTTGGGAACCACACAGTCTTGTACCATTGAACTTGATTATCCCTGTTCCTTAACAAATTCCAAGCTGAACTAATAGAATACTTACCCCTGGTAGGCTTCCAAATCAAGGTATCAACTTCATGACAATCTGGAGGGGGAAGGGTAGCAATATCATCTCTTAACTCCATTAATTTATGAGAGTTTGCAAAAGGAGGAAACCATTGCCCATTTCTGATTATAGCATTGACTTTACAATTGTTTCTTAACCCAGAATCATACCTGATCCTATCCCCATGTTTTTCTACAATAGAATTGGGATACAACCAATCATCATGCCAAAGAAGAATATTATCGCCATTCCCAACCTTGTACTCAATGTATTGTCTAAAAGTATCTCTTAGACCCATTATCTTCTTCCATGACCAAGATCTTTTATCCGGGACCTTAAGCAGCCAGAAATTCTGGTCTTTCATGAGCTCAATCCTTGCCCACTTACTCCAGAGGTTAGTGGGAATAGGCTGTAACAGGTTCCATAGCTGCTTACCAATAGCTGCCACATTCCAAGCTATCAAATCTTTTAATCCTAAGCCCCCTTCATCTTTCGGCAAACACACTTTAGCCCATGCCAACTTCTCACCACCACTCTTCAAATCATCCCCTTTCCATAAGAATTTCCTCATTATCTCATTCAGTTGTTTAAACACAGATTTTGGAAGGATATATGTAGAACTCCAATAAACCTGAACTGAAAACAACACTGAGGCAATCAATTGTAACCTACCCGCAAAGGAAAGGAATCTACAATTCCAAGCCTGAACCCTTTTGGTAATTTTCAATACTAACTCTTGACAGTCAGCTGCATTAAGCTTTGAAGAAATCAGAGGCACCCCTAAATACTTGACAGACAATTTTCCAATTGAAAAGTTGGACCCAAGGACAATATTTTCTAAGACTCTACCCTCCACACCCGATGTAAAAATGGAGCTCTTTGAAGTATTAGGGATTAAACCTGAAAATTCACTAAACTTCCTCAAAACATCCAGCATACAGTTCACTGAATTTTCACTACCCTCACAGAAGAGGAATAGGTCATCAGCAAACATCAAATGATTAATCTCCAATTTTTTACATTTGGGGTGGAACTTAAAAGAGTCATTTTTCCCCAGCTTATTCAACATCCCTGAGAGAACTTCCATGCACATCACAAAAAGATAAGGAGACATAGGGTCCCCTTGCCTAAGCCCTCTTTCCCCTTTGAAAAACCCTTCAAGAGCACCATTAATATTTATAGAGAACTTAGGAGAAGAGCAACAAGTAAGAATCCAACCTCTAACTCTATCAGGCAAACCAAAACACTTCAACACCTCACCCAAAAAATCCCAAGAGACAGAGTCATAAGCTTTAGTCAAATCAATTTTCATGGCAACTCTAGCTGGAGACTCATCTTTATGGTACTGGAGTAATATCTCTTGAGCTAGCAGAACATTATCACAAATACTCCTACCCGGAACAAACCCAGATTGATTAGCACTTATACTCGAGTCTATAATGGGTTTCAACCTATTAGCAATAATTTTTGCTATGCATTTATACAACACATTGCATACTGAAATAGGCCTGAACTCCGTCACTTTAGTAGGATTATCAACTTTGGGGATGAGAGAAATGGAAGTACAGTTTACTTCAGACAACAAATGACCTGAAGCAAAGAAATCCATTATGGCATCCACCACCTCATTTCCAATAACATCCCAGGCCGCTTTATAAAACACTGCATTCAAACCATCCGGACCTGGGGCTTTATCATCTTTTATTGCAAGGAAAGTAGCTTTGATTTCTTCTCTGGTCACATCTCTATTCATGTCTATACTTTGTTCTAGAGAAATAGGGTGTTGAATAAACTCATTCAAAACAGGGATCCTGACCTCTTCTCTCTTGGCAAAAAGATTCTTGTAAAATCCTACAATCTCTCTACTAACATCACCTTTATCAGTCAGAACAGTGCCATCCTCTCTAGTTATGGAAACTATATTGTTAAGAGCTTTCCTCTGATTAGCAATCTTATGAAAATAACTGGTGTTTTGATCTCCTAGCCTCAACCATTGAATCCTAGATAGCTGTCTATATAAACATTCCTCGGCATTTGACACTTTATAAAATTGTTTAAGACAGTCCTTTTCTATTCTTTGAAATTCGTGATTTCCAGGATCCAAATCCACCAAGCATTGAATGTTCAATAACTTTTTCCTAGCTTCAGACACTTGAGTTGGTAAATTATCAAAGTGAGTTTTATTTAAAATTTTCAATGCATTCTTAACCATTTTCAGCTTCTGACTTACCACAAACATTTTACTCCCAGTAACATGACCATTCCACGCATCTCTCACCACTTGAGTAAACTTTTCATGTTTAGTTAAAAAATTATTGAACCTAAATGGTCTTTTAACCCTCTCTACCTCCATAGAGATTTTAACCGTAATACAAGCGTGATCCGAAACCCCTGGAGGCAGAAAAGAAACTTCAGTGATTTGAAAATAATCAACCCAAGCTGAATTCACTAAGCATCTATCCAGCTTGCAAAACACATGACCATTGGACCAAGAAAGTTTGATAGCATTACACTTCAAATCCATTAATCCTGCTCTATCTAGAGCCTGCCCACATTCCCTCATTTTTGCATTCCACTTGTCATCCCCACCCCATTTCTCATGTTGATATCTAATAGCATTTAAGTCACCCGCACAAATCCAGGGGCTGTTCTTCAACGCCATGGAAATATCAAACAACTCTTTCCATAAAATCCTTCTCTCAATATAATCATTACTCCCATAAATAAATGTAGCGAAGAAATTATAAATTTTATCAACAGTATTCACTTTACAGTGAAGAAATTGAGCACTGCCCTTCAATAAATCCACATTTATTTTCTTTGGGTCTCAACAAATCCATAATCTTCCCAAATCCGCAAATTCATAATTATTAACTAACTTCCAACCTGGGCAAATCACTTTCATCACTTTATCGACATTGCTCTTTAACACCTTTGTCTCAATCAAACAAAAAATAGAAATATCTAAAGATTTAATCATTAGCTTTATTTCCTTTTGTTTCACATCCCCATTAAGACCACGAACATTCCAAATATAGCAATTCATATGGAAACTAATTTTTATCAGACTGCTCTCCCCCCTTATCCTCTCTTTTCAAGCCCCTCTTAGTTTTAAATTTCTTGTTAGAAATGGGCCCCAACATACCAACACTTGAATCCAACAAGGACATTGGGCTCTTAATCCCTTTCTCTTTTATAATCAGAGGTTTTGTTCCATCTTTATGACCATGCTTCTCTTCCTCTACCATTCCCCCTAGTTCATGTATAAAACCTTCCTTTTCATTATCGGTATCAATTCCCCAATCCTCCATTATCTCCCCCTCATCAAAATCTCCCAAGCAAGCGAATTTATTAGGGTTAAGAACATTTGTATTATCCCTAGGAACCTCTATCTTCAATTCATTTACATTCACCCGATCCTCATGATTTTTAAATTCATTTGACTCAACAATATTCTCAACCTCAACTACATTATTTCCTAAATTCTGAATATCTTTAGGTATATCATTAACCTGCTCATGATTGATTGTATCAAAATTACTTGTTTCTCCAACTTTCTTCCCCACAACAACCCATTCTTTCTTAATCTCTTTAGTTTTTTTAATAGCATTTTGGACTTTCATTTTAACACAATTTTTGGAAGAATGTCCAAAAATCTCACAGTGTTCACATTTCATGGGAACCCATTGATATTCAACACCAATAGTAACAATTCTCCCATCAGCCAACTTGACCCCTACCTCAGACGGAAATTCAGCTCTAATATCAACCTCAATACACATCCTGGCTGCTAGTGTGTACATTTTATGGAGGGAAAGGAATCTCAGGTTGTTTGCAGGAGAGTTTAAAAGGGAGGAACAACTTGTTAAGGAGATAAATTCTTCAGTCAAGTTTCGATTGTTTCACTTGTTGGATATTCAAAATGGAGATAGAGTCTCTAACAATGAGTGAGAGGAATATTTTCTGCTCAGTTTTTCTGGATTTTATGGTCTGGATTTCTGTCTGGATGAATGGTAGAGAGCTTGTTTCAGTGCTGTTGGGGGTATGGTTCAGGATTTGGTTCAGATTTCGTGGGAGGTGTTATGTGATAAATTTTTTAAATGTTGCGTTATCTTTTGATCCCTTTGCTTACATTGTGCAGATTTATAAGTAGGTGACTGAACTTCACGGGGTTCGGATGGCTATGAAGACCCTCACTGGGATAGGAATAAATTTTTGTAATCTGATGAAGATTATGTATATTTTATTTGTAGTGAGGTGTTCTAGAGATATGTTAAACATTGGTTGCTATAGTCTTATGTATTGTCGAACTTGTTTTATTATTGTCAGGGTTATGGTGATTTTCTTGTGTTTTCCCCTGTGTTTAGAGTTAAGCTTAACGCTTTGGTGGGTGTGGGGGTTCCACCCTTGGGGTATGCCCCAAGTATTTTGTAGGCTTCTAGCCATTTTTTAATTTTCTATACAATTGACTTACCTTTCAAAAAAAAAAAAAATACACATCCTGGCATAATTTAATCTACCCCTATCATCAGTTTGAGAATCAGTATATAGAGGTCTCCCCAAAATGCTAGCAATATATCCCAACCCATCAGGAGTCCACAATTGTAATGGGATATGATAAAATTTAACCCATATTGGAACACTTTTTAACCCTTGTTTATAGATAGCAAGATCAGGCCTCCACTTTTGCAACACCATAAGTTGGTTTGCAAAATGCCAAGGTCCGCTTTCTATAATAGAGTTACAACTTTCAGCACTATCAAACTTGAACAAAAAGAAGCCCCTATCTAGGCTCATAACCTCATTCATCCCATTTTTACCCCAGAGTCTCTTTGCAATGGAATTAACTGTTAGGAATGGTAGTTTCCTATCCATACAATAACCCACTAAGCAATCCCTCCACAAATAACACCCCTTCATTTCGACCTCATAAGGTATTTCAACGATTTTATCTTTCACAGCTTGTGGGAAGTATTTTAATTGCATTTTGTTCTTTGAAATATTTTTAGTTAGTGTTTCTGCCCATGACACAGTAGGTTTAACACCTTCATCACTCCCGGGCTTCAGCAAATTTATACTCATCCCAGTATAATTTTCATTTCTCGAAGAGCCTGTAGGTATCTCTACCACTGCCTCTTTAGTACCCTCATCACTCAGAACAAAATCAGATCTTCCTACAGACACTTGGTGAACCGTAATCCCACTCCCTATCCCTCCTTCTAACACAGACTCCTTACCCTTAATTTCAGACCCCTGCTGTGAATCATTGTGCAACATTTTCATATCGCCCTCATGATTTCCAGCATTCATCATATATTTCCCTATCAGTTCATTTCTAGCCTGTATAGCTCCCCTAAACTCCTCTACCTGTTTCTTCAAACTTTCAATCTCAGCAGAATCCCCCATCACCAGACAATGAGGGCTCCAACCCTTACAAACCAAAAGAAAAGGGTACCAACCCTTACAAGAAAAACAAAATGGGCACCAACCCAAAAAAAAAAAAACGAGCCAAGGGGCTCCAACCCAATCAACAAGGGGCACCAACCCCAATTAAAAGAGATGAAAACTTACAGTGACCTACCACATCACACTCAGCTTATCACCTTCGTCAGGATAGCACAGCTACAGCAACAGCAGCACCAGAAAACACCAGAAATTTCGACCTTAGGCACAATCTAGCAGCTATCCAGAACCAACTTTCGTCTGAGGCACGAAAAGGATGGAAAACAGCTTCAGAAACTGCAACCCGGTTAGAAATATCAGAGAGTGTCTTCGGCAAGAGCAGCAGCTACAGGAGCAGCAGCAGCCGAAAATCGCCGACTCCTCAAAACAAAACGCCCCTTACACAGCTGAATCGTCTGAAAACCAGAGAAAAGGAGCTTCGTCTGACGAAATCCACGGCCTCCGAATCAAAAACTCAGCTAGCAGTTGCCTAAAAAATCCAACAGCAAAAGAAAGACCCAGCATCGGCAATTACAGCAGTAGCAGCTATAGGCCACAACTACAGCTTTCGCCTGTGTCCTCTGTTACCAGTTGTCTTCTTCAGCGGACAACACTGGATCGAGCTTTGTCTGACCGAGGATACTGACCGATCCCCAAAAGTCGCCCCTTGCTTCGTCTGCACAAACCGGGGATGGATTTGCGAAACCCACAACCCCCGAATCTAATGCAGTTACAGGATACACAACAACCAATCGTCCTCACACCCCTTTCTCAGGTCGTCTTCTTCAATCACAACACCGGCAACGAACACCTCTATTTCTGCAAGTCGATCCGAGTCTTCGACAGACCCACGATCACGTCGACCAGGATCAGAACCGTCAAGCAGGACCCTGGAGGATTCGACCTCACACCCCCTACTCAGACTTCAGGGGAATGAAGAAACGAAACCTCACCTGGGTTGTGTGGGTTTGAAGTGCAAAAGAGAAACAAAAACCTTTTTTCAGAAGATAGTGAGAACTAGGGTTCGGTTAGTTTGATTTGGAGAAGAGAAACATAAAGCCTAATTCACAAAGAGTTCGAGAATTTGGTTTTCATTGGTTTAAAGTGGTGAAGAGAAACAAAAACCCGAATTCACAAAGTGTGTGAGAACCATGGTTTCGTGGCTTTGGATCGGGGATGAGAAACAGAAACCCTATTTACACTAGGGTTTTGAGGATTAAAAAGCGGAAGAGAGTATGAGAATTATTGTTTGGTAGGTTTGAAAAACTGAACCGAAACAGAATCCCTAATTCACAGAGTGTGAGGTCGAGGGTTTTGTGAGTTTAAATTGGTGAAGTACAATGCAAACAGAAATTCAACAATGGTTTTGTAAGGTTTAAATATTGAATTGAGTATGAGAACAAGGGTTTGGCGGGTTTGAACTGATGAACAAAAACAAAACCCCTAACTTATAGAGATTGTGAGAACCAGGGTTTTGTGTGTTTGAAGTGCAGAAGAGAAACAGAAACCCTAATTCTAAGAGATTTTGAGAACTAGGTTTGAATTGGAGAAGAGAAATAGAGGCCCTGATTCATAAAGAGTTTGAGAGCTTTATTTTCGTGGGTTTGCGGTGATAAAGAGAAACAAAATCCCGAATTCATAGTGTGTGAGAATCAAGGTTTGGTAGTTTCGGTTTGGTGATGAGAAACATAAATCCTATTTACAGTAGGGTTTTTAGGTTTAAAATTGGAGGAAAGGGTGATATCTGTTGTTTGGAAGGTTGGAATAAGTGAACCGAAACAGAAACTCTAATTCGCAGTTTGAAAGAACTAGGGTTTGGGCGGGTTTAAATTGGTGTAGTACAACATAAACCCTAATCCAACAATGGTTTTGTGAGGTCTAAAGATGGAAGGGAGTATGAGAACTACGGTTTGGTGGGTTTTAACAGGTGCCATGAAGCAAAATGCCTAACTCACAGAGATAGCGAATATTAGAGTTTTATGGGTTTGAAGTGCTGAAGAAAAACATAAACCCTAATTCAACTATTGTTTTGTAGGCTTAATGTTGGAAGAGATGGTGAGAGCAGTTGTCTGGTAGGGCTTAAGAGGTGAATAGAAAAAAAGAAACACCTAATTAAAAGTGTGAGAATAGGGTTTGGTGAGTTTCAAATGGTGAACAACAAAAAAAAAAACCCTCATTGAACTAGGGTTTGTAGGTTTCAAATTGGAAGAGAGTGTTAGAACATGGGTTTGGTGGGTCTAAATAGGTGAATAGAGAAAAAAAACCTTAATTCACCGAGATTGTGAGAAATTGGGTTGTGTGGGTTTGAAGTGCAAAAGAGAAACAAAAACCTTTTTTCAGAAGATAGTGAGAACTAGGGTTCGGTTAGTTTGATTTGGAGAAGAGAAACATAAAGCCTAATTCACAAAGAGTTCGAGAATTTGGTTTTCATGGGTTTGAAGTGGTGAAGAGAAACAAAAACCCGAATTCACAAATTGTGTGGGAACCATGGTTTCGTGGGTTTGGATTGGGCATGAGAAACAGAAACCCTATTTACACTAGGGTTTTGAGGATTAAAAAGCGGAAGAGAGTGTGAGAATTATTGTTTGGTAGGTTTGAAAAACTAAACCGAAACAGAATCCCTAATTCACAGACTGTGAGGTCTAGGGTTTTATGAGTTTCAATTGGTGAAGTGCAATGCAAACAGAAATTCAACAATGGTTTTGTAAGGTTTAAATATTAAATTGAGTATGAGAACAAGGGTTTGGCGGGTTTGAACTGATGAACAAAAACAAAACCCCTAACTTATAGAGATTGTGAGAACCAGGGTTTTGTGTGTTTGAAGTGCAGAAGAGAAACAGAAACCCTAATTCTAAGAGATTTTGAGAACTAGGTTTGAATTGGAGAAGAGAAATAGAGGCCCTGATTCAGAAAGAGTTTGAGAGCTTTATTTTCGTGGGTTTGCGGTGGTAAAGAGAAACAAAATCCCGAATTCATAGTGTGTAAGAATCAAGGTTTGGTAGTTTCGGTTTGGTGATGAGAAACATAAATCCTATTTACAGTAGGGTTTTTAGGTTTAAAATTGGAGGAAAGGGTGATATCTGTTGTTTGGAAGGTTGGAATAAGTGAACCGAAACAGAAACCCTAATTCGCAGTGTGAAGGAACTAGGGTTTGGGCGGGTTTAAATTGGTGTAGTACAACATAAACCCTAATCCAACAATGGTTTTGTGAGGTCTAAAGATGGAAGGGAGTATGAGAACTACGGTTTGGTGGGTTTTAACAGGTGCCATGAAGCAAAATGCCTAACTCACAGAGATAGCGAATATTAGAGTTTTATGGGTTTGAAGTGCTGAAGAAAAACATAAACCCTAATTCAACTAGGGTTTTGTAGGCTTAATGTTGGAAGAGATGGTGAGAGCAGTTGTCTGGTAGGGCTTAAGAGGTGAATAGAAAAAAAGAAACACCTAATTAAAAGTGTGAGAATAGGGTTTGGTGAGTTTCAAATGGTGAACAACAAAAAAAAAACCCTCATTGAACTAGGGTTTGTAGGTTTCAAATTGGAAGAGAGTGTTAGAACATGGGTTTGGTGGGTCTGAATAGGTGAATAGAGAAAAAAAACCTTAATTCACCGAGATTGTGAGAAATTGGGTTGTGTGGGTTTGAAGTGCAAAAGAGAAACAAAAACCTTTTTTCAGAAGATAGTGAGAACTAGGGTTCGGTTAGTTTGATTTGGAGAAGAGAAACGTAAAGCCTAATTCACAAAGAGTTCGAGAATTTGGTTTTCATGGGTTTGAAGTGGTGAAGAGAAACAAAAACCCGAATTCACAAAGTGTGTGAGAACCATGGTTTCGTGGGTTTGGATTGGGCATGAGAAACAGAAACCCTATTTACACTAGGGTTTTGAGGATTAAAAAGCGGAAGAGAGTGTGAGAATTATTGTTTGGTAGGTTTGAAAAACTAAACCGAAACAGAATCCCTAATTCACAGACTGTGAGGTCTAGGGTTTTATGAGTTTCAATTGTTGAAGTGCAATGCAAACAGAAATTCAACAATGGTTTTGTAAGGTTTAAATATTAAATTGAGTATGAGAACAAGGGTATGGCGGGTTTGAACTGATGAACAAAAACAAAACCCCTAACTTTTAGAGATTGTGAGAACCAGGGTTTTGTGTGTTTGAAGTGCAGAAGAGAAACATAAACCCTAATTCTAAGAGATTTTGAGAACTAGGTTTGAATTGGAGAAGAGAAATAGAGGCCCTGATTCAGAAAGAGTTTGAGAGCTTTATTTTCGTGGGTTTGCGGTGGTAAAGAGAAACAAAATCCCGAATTCATAGTGTCTAAGAATCAAGGTTTGGTAGTTTCGGTTTGGTGATGAGAAACATAAATCCTATTTACAGTAGGGTTTTTAGGTTTAAAATTGGAGGAAAGGGTGATATCTGTTGTTTGGAAGGTTGGAATAAGTGAACCGAAACAGAAACCCTAATTCGCAGTGTGAAGGAACTAGGGTTTGGGCGGGTTTAAATTGGTGTAGTACAACATAAACCCTAATTCTAAGAGATTTTTAGAACTAGGTTTGAATTGGAGAAGAGAAATAGAGGCCCTGATTCAGAGAGAGTTTGAGAGCTTTATTTTCGTGGGTTTGCGGTGGTAAAGAGAAACAAAATCCCGAATTCATAGTGTGTGAGAATCAAGGTTTGGTAGTTTCGGTTTGGTGATGAGAAACATAAATCCTATTTTCAATAGGGTTTTTAGGTTTAAAATTGGAGGAAAGGGTGAGATCTGTTGTTTGGAAGGTTGGAATAAGTAAACCGAAACAGAAACTCTAATTCGCAGTGTGAAAGAACTAGGGTTTGGGCGGGTTTAAATTGGTGTAGTACAACATAAACCCTAATCCAACAATGGTTTTGTGAGGTCTAAAGATGGAAGGGAGTATGAGAACTACGGTTTGGTGGGTTTTAACAGGTGCCATGAAGCAAAATGCCTAACTCACAGAGATAGCGAATATTAGAGTTTTATGGGTTTGAAGTGCTGAAGAAAAACATAAACCCTAATTCAACTAGGGTTTTGTAGGCTTAATGTTGGAAGAGATGGTGAGAGCAGTTGTCTGGTAGGGCTTAAGAGGTGAATAGAAAAAAAGAAACACCTAATTAAAAGTGTGAGAATAGGGTTTGGTGAGTTTCAAATGGTGAACAACAAAAAAAAAAACCCTCATTGAACTAGGGTTTGTAGGTTTCAAATTGGAAGAGAGTGTTAGAACATGGGTTTGGTGGGTCTGAATAGGTGAATAGAGAAAAAAAACCTTAATTCACCGAGATTGTGAGAAATTGGGTTGTGTGGGTTTGAAGTGCAAAAGAGAAACAAAAACCTTTTTTCAGAAGATAGTGAGAACTAGGGTTCGGTTAGTTTGATTTGGAGAAGAGAAACGTAAAGCCTAATTCACAAAGAGTTCGAGAATTTGGTTTTCATGGGTTTGAAGTGGTGAAGAGAAACAAAAACCCGAATTCACAAAGTGTGTGAGAACCATGGTTTCGTGGGTTTGGATTGGGCATGAGAAACAGAAACCCTATTTACACTAGGGTTTTGAGGATTAAAAAGCGGAAGAGAGTGTGAGAATTATTGTTTGGTAGGTTTGAAAAACTAAACCGAAACAGAATCCCTAATTCACAGACTGTGAGGTCTAGGGTTTTAACCAAGCATGAAAATTTTATTCAAGTGGTTAAAGATGCGTGGAATGGCCAGGTTACTGGGAGTAAAATGTTTGTGGTAAGTCAAAAACTGAAAATTGTGAAGAATGCTTTGAAAATTCTCAATAAAACTCACTTTGATAAATTTCCAACTCAAGTGTCCGAAGCTAGGAAAAAGTTATTGAACATTCAATGCTTGGTGGATTTGGATCCGGGTAATCACGAATTTCAAAGAATAGAAAAGGACTGTCTTAAACAATTTTATAAAGTGTCAAATGCCGAGGAAGGTTTATATAGACAGTTATCTAGGATTCAATGGCTAAGGCTAGGAGATCAAAACACCAGCTATTTTCATAAGATTGCTAATCAGAGGAAAGCTCTAAACAATATAGTTTCCATAACTAGAGAGGATGGCACTGTTCTTACTGATAAAGGTGATGTTAGTAGAGAGATTGTGGGATTTTACAAGAACCTTTTTGCCAAGAGAGATGAGGCCAGGATCCCTGGTTTGAATGAGTTTATTTAACACCCTATTTCTCTAGAACAAAGCATGGACATGAATAGAGATGTGACCAGAGATGAAATCAAAGCTACCTTCCTTGCTATAAAAGATGACAAAGCCCCAGGGCCGGATGGTTTGAATGCTGTGTTTTATAAGGCGGCCTGGGATGTTATTGGAAATGAGGTGGTGGAGGCCATTATGGATTTCTTTACTACAGGTCAATTGCTTTCTGAGATAAACTGTACTTCCATCTCTCTTATTCCCAAAGTTGATAATCCTACTAAAGTGACGGAGTTCAGGCCTATTTCAGTTTGCAATGTGGTGTATAAATGCATTGCAAAAATTATTGCTAATAGGTTGAAACCCATTCTTGACTCGAGCATAAGTGCAAACCAATCTGGGTTTGTACCGGGTAGTAGTATTTGTGATAATGTTCTGCTAGCTCAAGAGATATTACTCCATTACCATAAAGATGAGTCTCCAGCTAGAGTTGCCATGAAAATTGATCTGACCAAAGCTTATGACTCTGTCTCCTGGGATTTTTTGGGTGAGGTGTTGAAGGGTTTTGGATTGCCTGATCGAGTTAGAGGTTGGATTCTTGCTTGTTGCTCTTCTCCTAAGTTCTCTATAAATATAAATGGTGCGCTTGAAGGGTTTATCAAAGGAGGAAGAGGGCTTCGGCAAGGGGACCCTATGTCACCCTATCTTTTTGTGATGTGTATGGAAGTTCTCTCAGGGATGTTGAATAAACTGGGGAAAAATGACTCTTTTAAGTTCCATGCCAAATGTAAAAGATTGGAGATAAATCATTTGATGTTTGCTGATGACCTTTTCCTCTTTTGTGAGGGTAGTGAAAATTCAGTGAATTGTATGCTGGATGTTTTGAGGAAGTTTAGTGAATTTTCAGGTTTAATTCCTAATACTTCAAAGAGCTCCATTTTTACATCGGGGGTGGGGGGTAGAGTTTTAGAGAATATTGTCCTTGGATCCAACTTTTCAATTGGGAAATTGCCTGTCAAGTATTTAGGGGTTCCTCTGATTTCTTCAAAGCTTAATGCAGCTGATTGTCAAGAGTTAGTATTGAAAATTACTAGAAGGGTTCAGTCTTGGAATTGCAGATTCCTTTCCTTTGCGGGTAGGTTACAATTGATTGCCTCAGTGTTGTTTTCAGTTCAGGTTTATTGGAGTTCTACTTATATCCTTCCAAAATCTGTGTTTAAGCAACTGAATGAGATTATGAGGAAATTCTTATGGAAAGGGGCTGATTTGAAGAGTGGTGGTGAGAAGTTGGCATGGACTAAAGTGTGTTTGCCGAAAGATGAAGGGGGCTTAGGATTAAAAGATTTGATAGCTTGGAATGTGGCAGCTATAGGTAAGCAGCTATGGAACTTGTTGCAGCCTATTCCCACTAATCTCTGGAGTAAGTGGGCAAGGATCGAGCTCATGAAAGACCAGAATTTCTGGCTGCTTAAGGTTCCGGATAAAAGATCTTGGTCATGGAAGAAGATAATGGGGCTAAGGGATACATTTAGACAATACATTGAGTACAAGGTTGGGAATGGCAATAATATTCTTCTTTGGCATGATGATTGGTTGTATCCCAATTCTATTGTAGAAAAACATGGGGATCGGATTAGGTATGATTCTGGATTAAGCAACAATTGTAAAGTCAATGCTATAATTAGAAATGGGCAATGGTTTCCTCCTTTTGCAAACTCTCATAAATTAATGGAGTTAAGAGATGATATTGCTACCCTTCCCCCTCCAGATTGTCATGATGTTGATACTTTGATTTGGAAGCCTACCAGGGGTAAGTATTCTATTAGTTCAGCTTGGAATTTGTTAAGGAACAGGGATACTCAAGTTCAATGGTACAAGACTGTATGGTTCCCAAATAATACTCCAAGATATGCTTTCATCTTATGGACGTTAATTCATAATAGGATGCAGACACAAGATAAATTGGTCCGTTATGGTATGCTTCAACAACAAAAATGTGTCTTCTGTGACTTACCGTGTGAAAGCAGGGAACATCTATTTTTTGAGTGCAGTTTCTCTTCTCAAGTTTGGTCTTCGGTTGTTATTGAAAATGGTTTGAGGCACGTTGGGAAGAAGTGGGTGGAGATGGTAAATTGGTGCAATGTCCACTGTTCAAATAATACTTTAAAGGCTTGTGTTACCAAACTATCATTGGCTGCTAGTGTTTACATTTTATGGAGGGAAAGGAATCTCAGGTTGTTTGCTGGAGAGTTTAAAAAGGAGGAACAACTTGTTAAGGAGATAAATTCTTCTGTCCAATTTAGATTGTTTCACTTGTTGGATATTCAAAATGGAGATAGAGTTTCTAGCAATGGGTGAGGGGATTATTTTTTGCTCAGTTTTCCTGGAATTTATGTTCAGGATTTCTGTCTGGATGAGTGGTAGAGAACATGTTTCAGTGTTGGTGGGGGTATGGGTCAAGTTTTGGTTCAGAATGCGTGCGAGGTGTTTAATGATAAATTTTTTAAATGTTGCATTATCTTTTGATCCCTTTGCTTACATTGTGCAGATTTATAAGTTGGTGGCTGATTTTCACGGGGGTCGGATGGCTATGAAGACCATCACGGATGGCTACCACAGTTTTCGGTCGTCGTCCAGTGCTTCAGTGCAGTTTGTAAACTGCAGTTTTGTGACTGCCAACAATGCAGTTTATCAGTGCAAATTTTTCAGTGCTGAAATTCAGAATTTTCAGTGCAGATTTCAGTGGTTTAGTACTGAAATGCAGTTTTTTCAGTGCAGATTTAAGATTTTCAGTGCTGAAATGGTCGTTTTTCAGAGTTTCAGGGCAGAAATACAGATTTTTCAGTGCAGTTTTCAGTGTTTCAGTACTGAAATGCAGTTTTTTTCAGTGCTGAAATGCAGTATTTTCAGTGGTTCAGTGCTGAAATGCAGTTTTTTCAGTGCAGATTTCAGAATTTCAGTGCTGAAATGGTCGTTTTTCAGTGTGATGGAAGTCTCTTATCATTGCTCCTGGCTAGTGCAAATGACAAGGTTGCTCTTCAAATATGGACATGGTTTAATGATGGAAAACGATGGATCAAATGTTCTGCTATTTGTTTCAATTATCTTGATAATGTTCATATGTGGGGATTTCAAGGCTCATATTAATGTTGTCCACAATCTGATGAAGACTGGACCACTAATGCTTTGGAGGAGTATGATTATTGTTAAACCAATGGTTTCATGTAATTCTCTGGTTTATTGGTTAAGCAATAGAGATAGTATGGTTTTTGTGTATTTTCTCCCTTTTAACAATTTAAATCTAAAGTTGTGGTGGGTTTGGGGATACCACCCTTGGGAATGCCCAAGTTTTTTGTAGGCTTTTGCCGTTTCTGGTTTTTATAATATTGACTTACTTTTCAAAAAAAAAAAAAAAAAAAAAAAAAAAAAAAAAAAAAAAAACCCTAACTTATAGAGATTGTGAGAACCAGGGTTTTGTGTGTTTGAAGTGCAGAAGAGAAACATAAACCCTAATTCTAAGAGATTTTGAGAACTAGGTTTGAATTGGAGAAGAGAAATAGAGGCCCTGATTCAGAAAGAGTTTGAGAGCTTTATTTTCGTGGGTTTGCGGTGGTAAAGAGAAACAAAATCCCGAATTCATAGTGTCTAAGAATCAAGGTTTGGTAGTTTCGGTTTGGTGATGAGAAACATAAATCCTATTTACAGTAGGGTTTTTAGGTTTAAAATTGGAGGAAAGGGTGATATCTGTTGTTTGGAAGGTTGGAATAAGTGAACCGAAACAGAAACCCTAATTCGCAGTGTGAAGGAACTAGGGTTTGGGCGGGTTTAAATTGGTGTAGTACAACATAAACCCTAATTCTAAGAGATTTTGAGAACTAGGTTTGAATTGGAGAAGAGAAATAGAGGCCCTGATTCAGAGAGAGTTTGAGAGCTTTATTTTCGTGGGTTTGCGGTGGTAAAGAGAAACAAAATCCCGAATTCATAATGTGTGAGAATCAAGATTTGGTAGTTTCGGTTTGGTGATGAGAAACATAAATCCTATTTTCAATAGGGTTTTTAGGTTTAAAATTGGAGGAAAGGGTGAGATCTGTTGTTTGGAAGGTTGGAATAAGTGAACCGAAACAGAAACTCTAATTCGCAGTGTGAAAGAACTAGGGTTTGGGCGGGTTTAAATTGGTGTAGTACAACATAAACCCTAATCCAACAATGGTTTTGTGAGGTCTAAAGATGGAAGGGAGTATGAGAACTACGGTTTGGTGGGTTTTAACAGGTGCCATGAAGCAAAATGCCTAACTCACAGAGATAGCGAATATTAGAGTTTTATGGGTTTGAAGTGCTGAAGAAAAACATAAACCCTAATTCAACTAGGGTTTTGTAGGCTTAATGTTGGAAGAGATGGTGAGAGCAGTTGTCTGGTAGGGCTTAAGAGGTGAATAGAAAAAAAGAAACACCTAATTAAAAGTGTGAGAATAGGGTTTGGTGAGTTTCAAATGGTGAACAACAAAAAAAAAAACCCTCATTGAACTAGGGTTTGTAGGTTTCAAATTGGAAGAGAGTGTTAGAACTTGGGTTTGGTGGGTCTGAATAGGTGAATAGAAAAAAAAACCTTAATTCACCAAGATTGTGAGAAATTGGGTTGTGTGGGTTTGAAGCGCAAAAGAGAAACAAAAACCTTTTTTCAGAAGATAGTGAGAACTAGGGTTCGGTTAGTTTGATTTGGAGAAGAGAAACATAAAGCCTAATTCACAAAGAGTTCGAGAATTTGGTTTTCATGGGTTTGAAGTGGTGAAGAGAAACAAAAACCCGAATTCACAAAGTGTGTGAGAACCATGGTTTCGTGGGTTTGGATTGGGGATGAGAAACAGAAACCCTATTTACACTAGGGTTTTGAGGATTAAAAAGCGGAAGAGAGGATGAGAATTATTGTTTGGTAGGTTTGAAAAACTGAACCGAAACAGAATCCCTAATTCACAGAGTGTGAGGTCGAGGGTTTTGTGAGTTTAAATTGGTGAAGTACAATGCAAACGGAAATTCAACAATGGTTTTGTAAGGTTTAAATATTGAATTGAGTATGAGAACAAGGGTTTGGCGGGTTTGAACTGATGAACAAAAACAAAACCCCTAACTTATAGAGATTGTGAGAACCAGGGTTTTGTATGTTTGAAGTGCAGAAGAGAAACATAAACCCTAATTCTAAGAGATTTTGAGAACTAGGTTTGAATTGGAGAAGAGAAATAGAGGCCCTGATTCATAAAGAGTTTGAGAGCTTTATTTTCGTGGGTTTGCGGTGATAAAGAGAAACAAAATCCCGAATTCATAGTGTGTGAGAATCAAGGTTTGGTAGTTTCGGTTTGGTGATGAGAAACATAAATCCTATTTACAGTAGAGTTTTTAGGTTTAAAATTGGAGGAAAGGGTGATATCTGTTGTTTGGAAGGTTGGAATAAGTGAACCGAAACAGAAACTCTAATTCGCAGTGTGAAAGAACTAGGGTTTGGGCGGGTTTAAATTGGTGTAGTACAACATAAACCCTAATCCAACAATGGTTTTGTGAGGTCTAAAGATGGAAGGGAGTATGAGAACTACGGTTTGGTGGGTTTTAACAGGTGCCATGAAGCAAAATGCCTAACTCACAGAGATAGCGAATATTAGAGTTTTATGGGTTTGAAGTGCTGAAGAAAAACATAAACCCTAATTCAACTATTGTTTTGTAGGCTTAATGTTGGAAGAGATGGTGAGAGCAGTTGTCTGGTAGGGCTTAAGAGGTGAATAGAAAAAAAGAAACACCTAATTAAAAGTGTGAGAATAGGGTTTGGTGAGTTTCAAATGGTGAACAACAAAAAAAAAAACCCTCATTGAACTAGGGTTTGTAGGTTTCAAATTGGAAGAGAGTGTTAGAACTTGGGTTTGGTGGGTCTGAATAGGTGAATAGAAAAAAAAACCTTAATTCACCAAGATTGTGAGAAATTGGGTTGTGTGGGTTTGAAGCGCAAAAGAGAAACAAAAACCTTTTTTCAGAAGATAGTGAGAACTAGGGTTCGGTTAGTTTGATTTGGAGAAGAGAAACATAAAGCCTAATTCACAAAGAGTTCGAGAATTTGGTTTTCATGGGTTTGAAGTGGTGAAGAGAAACAAAAACCCGAATTCACAAAGTGTGTGAGAACCATGGTTTCGTGGGTTTGGATTGGGGATGAGAAACAGAAAACCTATTTACACTAGGGTTTTGAGGATTAAAAAGCGGAAGAGAGTGTGAGAATTATTGTTTGGTAGGTTTGAAAAACTAAACCGAAACAGAATCCCTAATTCACAGACTGTGAGGTCTAGGGTTTTGTGAGTTTAAATTGGTGAAGTGCAATGCAAACAGAAATTCAACAATGGTTTTGTAAGGTTTAAATATTAAATTGAGTATGAGAACAAGGGTTTGGCGGGTTTGAACTGATGAACAAAAACAAAACCCCTAACTTATAGAGATTGTGAGAACCAGGGTTTTGTGTGTTTGATGTGCAGAAGAGAAACATAAACCCTAATTCTAAGAGATTTTGAGAACTAGGTTTGAATTGGAGAAGAGAAATAGAGGCCCTGATTCAGAAAGAGTTTGAGAGCTTTATTTTCGTGGGTTTGCGGTGGTAAAGAGAAACAAAATCCCGAATTCATAGTGTGTGAGAATCAAGGTTTGGTAGTTTCGGTTTGGTGATGAGAAACATAAATCCTATTTACAGTAGGGTTTTTAGGTTTAAAATAGGAGGAAAGGGTGATATCTGTTGTTTGGAAGGTTGGAATAAGTGAACCGAAACAGAAACCCTAATTCGCAGTGTGAAAGAACTAGGGTTTGGGCGGGTTTAAATTGGTGTAGTACAACATAATCCCTAATTCTAAGAGATTTTGAGAACTAGGTTTGAATTGGAGAAGAGAAATAGAGGCCCTGATTCAGAAAGAGTTTGAGAGCTTTATTTTTGTGGGTTTGCGGTGGTAAAGAGAATCAAAATCCCGAATTCATAGTGTGTGAGAATCAAGGTTTGGCAGTTTCGGTTTGGTGATGAGAAACATAAATCCTATTTACAATAGGGTTTTTAGGTTTAAAATTGGAGGAAAGGGTGAGATCTGTTGTTTGGAAGGTTGGAATAAGTGAACCGAAACAGAAACTCTAATTCGCAGTGTGAATGAACTAGGGTTTGGGCGGGTTTAAATTGGTGTAGTACAACATAAACCCTAATCCAACAATGGTTTTGTGAGGTCTAAAGATGGAAGGGAGTATGAGAACTACGGTTTGGTGGGTTTTAACAGGTGCCATGAAGAAAAATGCCTAACTCACAGAGATAGCGAATATTAGAGTTTTATGGGTTTGAAGTGCTGAACAAAAACATAAACCCTAATTCAACTAGGGTTTTGTAGGCTTAATGTTGGAAGAGATGGTGAGAGCAGTTGTCCGGTAGGGCTTAAGAGGTGAATAGAAAAAATGAAACACCTAATTAAAAGTGTGAGAATAGGGTTTGGTGAGTTTCAAATGGTGAACAACAAAAAAAAAAACCCTCATTGAACTAGGGTTTGTAGGTTTCAAATTGGAAGAGAGTGTTTGAACTTGGGTTTGGTGGGTCTGAATAGGTGAATAGAAAAAAAAACCTTAATTCACCAAGATTGTGAGAAATTGGGTTGTGTGGGTTTGAAGCGCAAAAGAGAAACAAAAACCTTTTTTCAGAAGATAGTGAGAACTAGGGTTCGGTTAGTTTGATTTGGAGAAGAGAAACATAAAGCCTAATTCACAAAGAGTTCGAGAATTTGGTTTTCATGGGTTTGAAGTGGTGAAGAGAAACAAAAACCCGAATTCACAAAGTGTGTGAGAACCATGCTTTCGTGGGTTTGGATTGGGGATGAGAAACAGAAACCCTATTTAAACTAGGGTTTTGAGGATTAAAAAGCGGAAGAGAGTATGAGAATTATTGTATGGTAGGTTTGAAAAACTGAACCGAAACAGAATTCCTAATTCACAGAGTGTGAGGTCGAGGGTTTTGTGAGTTTAAATTGGTGAAGTACAATGCAAACAGAAATTCAACAATGGTTTTGTAAGGTTTAAATATTGAATTGAGTATGAGAACAAGGGTTTGGCGGGTTTGAACTGATGAACAAAAACAAAACCCCTAACTTATAGAGATTATGAGAACCAGGGTTTTGTGTGTTTGAAGTGCAGAAGAGAAACAGAAACCCTAATTCTAAGAGATTTTGAGAACTAGGTTTGAATTGGAGAAGAGAAATAGAGGCCCTGATTCAGAAAGAGTTTGAGAGCTTTATTTTCGTGGGTTTGCGGTGGTAAAGAGAAACAAAATCCCGAATTCATAGTGTGTGAGAATCAAGGTTTGGTAGTTTCGGTTTGGTGATGGGAAACATAAATCCTATTTACAGTAGGGTTTTTAGGTTTAAAATTGGAGGAAAGGGTGATATCTGTTGTTTGGAAGGTTGGAATAAGTGAACCGAAACAGAAACTCTAATTCGCAGTGTGAAAGAACTAGGGTTTGGGCGGGTTTAAATTGGTGTAGTACAACATGAACCCTAATCCAACAATGGTTTTGTGAGGTCTAAAGATGGAAGGGAGTATGAGAACTACGGTTTGGTGGGTTTTAACAGGTGCCATGAAGCAAAATGCCTAACTCACAGAGATAGCGAATATTAGAGTTTTATGGATTTGAAGTGCTGAAGAAAAACAGAAACCCTAATTCAACTAGGATTTTGTAGGCTTAATGTTGGAAGAGATGGTGAGAGCAGTTGTCTGGTAGGGCTTAATAGGTGAATAGAAAAAAAGAAACACCTAATTAAAAGTGTGATAATAGGGTTTGGTGAGTTTCAAATGGTGAACAACAAAAAAAAAAACCCTCATTGAACTAGGGTTTGTAGGTTTCAAATTGGAAGAGAGTGTTAGAACTTGGGTTTGGTGGGTCTGAATAGGTGAATAGAGAAAAAAACCTTAATTCACCAAGATTGTGAGAAATTGGGTTGTGTGGGTTTGAGGTGCAAAAGAGAAACAAAAACCTTTTTTCAGAAGATAGTGAGAACTAGGGTTCGGTTAGTTTGATTTGGAGAAGAGAAACATAAAGCCTAATTCACAACGAGTTCGAGAATTTGGTTTTCATGGGTTTGAAGTGGTGAAGAGAAACAAAAACCCGAATTCACAAAGTGTGTGAGAACCATGGTTTCGTGGGTATGGATTGGGGATGAGAAACAGAAACCCTATTTACACTAGGGTTTTGAGGATTAAAAAGCGGAAGAGAGTGTGAGAATTATTGTTTGGTAGGTTTGAAAAACTAAACCGAAACAGAATCCCTAATTCACAGACTGTGAGGTCTAGGGTTTTATGAGTTTCAATTGGTGAAGTGCAATGCAAACAGAAATTCAACAATGGTTTTGTAAGGTTTAAATATTGAATTGAGTATGAGAACAAGGGTTTGGCGGGTTTGAACTGATGAACAAAAACAAAACCCCTAACTTATAGAGATTGTGAGAACCAGGGTTTTGTGTGTTTGAAGTGCAGAAGAGAAACAGAAACCCTAATTCTAAGAGATTTTGAGAACTAGGTTTGAATTGGAGAAGAGAAATAGAGGCCCTGATTCAGAAAGAGTTTGAGAGCTTTATTTTCGTGGGTTTGCGGTGGTAAAGAGAAACAAAATCCCGAATTCATAGTGTGTGAGAATCAAGGTTTGGTAGTTTCGGTTTGGTGATGGGAAACATAAATCCTATTTACAGTAGGGTTTTTAGGTTTAAAATTGGAGGAAAGGGTGATATCTGTTGTTTGGAAGGTTGGAATAAGTGAACCGAAACAGAAACTCTAATTCGCAGTGTGAAAGAACTAGGGTTTGGGCGGGTTTAAATTGGTGTAGTACAACATGAACCCTAATCCAACAATGGTTTTGTGAGGTCTAAAGATGGAAGGGAGTATGAGAACTACGGTTTGGTGGGTTTTAACAGGTGCCATGAAGCAAAATGCCTAACTCACAGAGATAGCGAATATTAGAGTTTTATGGGTTTGAAGTGCTGAAGAAAAACAGAAACCCTAATTCAACTAGGATTTTGTAGGCTTAATGTTGGAAGAGATGGTGAGAGCAGTTGTCTGGTAGGGCTTAATAGGTGAATAGAAAAAAAGAAACACCTAATTAAAAGTGTGATAATAGGGTTTGGTGAGTTTCAAATGGTGAACAACAAAAAAAAAAACCCTCATTGAACTAGGGTTTGTAGGTTTCAAATTGGAAGAGAGTGTTAGAACTTGGGTTTGGTGGGTCTGAATAGGTGAATAGAGAAAAAACCTTAATTCACCAAGATTGTGAGAAATTGGGTTGTGTGGGTTTGAAGTGCAAAAGAGAAACAAAAACCTTTTTTCAGAAGATAGTGAGAACTAGGGTTCGGTTAGTTTGATTTGGAGAAGAGAAACATAAAGCCTAATTCACAAAGAGTTCGAGAATTTGGTTTTCATGGGTTTGAAGTGGTGAAGAGAAACAAAAACCCGAATTCACAAAGTGTGTGAGAACCATGGTTTCGTGGGTATGGATTGGGGATGAGAAACAGAAACCCTATTTACACTAGGGTTTTGAGGATTAAAAAGCGGAAGAGAGTGTGAGAATTATTGTTTGGTAGGTTTGAAAAACTAAACCGAAACAGAATCCCTAATTCACAGACTGTGAGGTCTAGGGTTTTATGAGTTTCAATTGGTGAAGTGCAATGCAAACAGAAATTCAACAATGGTTTTGTAAGGTTTAAATATTGAATTGAGTATGAGAACAAGGGTTTGGCGGGTTTGAACTGATGAACAAAAACAAAACCCCTAAATTATAGAGATTGTGAGAACCAGGGTTTTGTGTGTTTGAAGTGCAGAAGAGAAACAGAAACCCTAATTCTAAGAGATTTTGAGAACTAGGTTTGAATTGGAGAAGAGAAATAGAGGCCCTGATTCAGAAAGAGTTTGAGAGCTTTATTTTCGTGGGTTTGCGGTGGTAAAGAGAAACAAAATCCCGAATTCATAGTGTGTGAGAATCAAGGTTTGGTAGTTTCGGTTTGGTGATGAGAAACATAAATCCTATTTACAGTAGGGTTTTTAGGTTTAAAATTGGAGGAAAGGGTGATATCTGTTGTTTGGAAGGTTGGAATAAGTGAACCGAAACAGAAACTCTAAATCGCAGTGTGAAAGAACTAGGGTTTGGGCGGGTTTAAATTGGTGTAGTACAACATAAACCCTAATCCAACAATGGTTTTGTGAGGTCTAATGATGGAAGGGAGTATGAGAACTTCGGTTTGGTGGGTTTTAACAGGTGCCATGAAGCAAAATGCCTAACTCACAGAGATAGCGAATATTAGAGTTTTATGGGTTTGAAGTGCTGAAGAAAAACAGAAACCCTAATTCAACTAGGGTTTTGTAGGCTTAATGTTGGAAGAGATGGTGAGAGCAGTTGTCTGGTAGGGCTTAATAGGTGAATAGAAAAAAAGAAACACCTAATTAAAAGTGTGATAATAGGGTTTGGTGAGTTTCAAATGGTGAACAATAAAAAAAAAAACCCTCATTGAACTAGGGTTTGTAGGTTTCAAATTGGAAGAGAGTGTTAGAACATGGGTTTGGTGGGTCTGAATAAGTGAATGGAGAAAAAAAACCTTAATTCACCGAGATTGTGAGAAATTGGGTTGTGTGGGTTTGAAGTGCAAAAGAGAAACAAAAACCTTTTTTCAGAAGATAGTGAGAACTAGGGTTCGGTTAGTTTGATTTGGAGAAGAGAAACATAAAGCCTAATTCACAAAGATTTCAAGAATTTGGTTTTCATGGGTTTGAAGTGGTGAAGAGAAACAAAAACCCGAATTCACAAAGTGTGTGAGAACCATGGTTTCGTGGGTATGGATTGGGGATGAGAAATAGAAACCCTATTTACACTAGGGTTTTGAGGATTAAAAAGCGGAAGAGAGTGTGAGAATTATTGTTCGGTAGGTTTGAAAAACTGAACCGAAACAGAATCCCTAATTCACAGAGTGTGAGGTCTAGGGTTTTGTGAGTTTAAATTGGTGAAGTACAATGCAAACAGAAATTCAACAATGGTTTTGTAAGGTTTAAATATTGAATTGAGTATGAGAACAAGGGTTTGGCGGGTTTGAACTGATGGACAAAAACAAAAACCCTAACTTATAGAGATTTTGAGAACCAGGGTTTTGTGTGTTTGAAGTGCAGAAGAGAAACATAAACCCTAATTCTAAGAGATTTTGAGAACTAGGTTTAAATTGTATAAGAGAAATAGAGGCCCTGATTCAGAAAGAGTTTGAGAGCTTTATTTTCGTGGGTTTGCGGTGGTAAAGAGAAACAAAATCCCGAATTCATAGTGTGTGAGAATCAAGGTTTGGTAGTTTCGGATTGGTGATGAGAAACATAAATCCTATTTACAGTAGGGTTTTTAGGTTTAAAATTGGAGGAAAGGGTGAGATCTGTTGTTTGGAAGATTGGAATAAGTGAACCGAAACAGAAACTCTAATTCGCAGTGTGAAAGAACTAGGGTTTGGGCGGGTTTAAATTGGTGTAGTACAACATAAACCCTAGTCCAACAATGGTTTTGTGAGGTCTAAAGATGGAAGGGAGTATGAGAACTACGGTTTGGTGGGTTTTAACAGGTGTCATGAAGCAAAATGCCTAACATCAAAGAGATAGCGAATATTAGAGTTTTATGGGTTTGAAGTGCTGAAGAAAAACATAAACCCTAATTCAACTAGGGTTTTGTAGGCTTAATGTTGGAAGAGATGGTGAGAGCAGTTGTCTAGTAGGGCTTAAGGGGTGAATAGAAAAAAAGAAACACCTAATTAAAAGTGTGAGAATAGGGTTTGGTGAGTTTCAAATGGTGAACAACAAAAAAAAAAACCCTCATTGAACTAGGGTTTGTAGGTTTCAAATTGGAAGAGAGTGTTAGAACTTGGGTTTGGTGGGTCTGAATAGGTGAATAGAGAAAAAAACCTTAATTCACCGAGATTGTGAGAAATTGGGTTGTGTGGGATTGAAGTGCAAAAGAGAAACAAAAACCTTTTTTCAAACTAACCGAGGGTTCGGTTAGTTTGATTTGGAGAAGAGAAACATAAAGCCTAATTCACAAAGAGTTCGAGAATTTGGTTTTCATGGGTTTGAAGTGGTAAAGAGAAACAATATCCCGAATTCATAGTGCGTGAGAATCAAGGTTTGGTAGTTTCGGTTTGGTGATGAGAAACATAAATCCTATTTACAGTAGGGTTTTTAGGTTTAAAATTGGAGGAAAGGGTGAGATCTTTTGTTTGGAAGGTTGGAATAAGTGAACCGAAACAGAAACTCTAATTCACAGTGTGAAAGAACTAGAGTTTGGGCGGGTTTGAATTGGTGTAGTACAACAAAAACCCTATTCCAACAATGGTTTTGTGAGGTCTAAAGATGGAAGGGAGTATGGGAACTACGGTTTGGTGGGTTTTAACAGGTGCGATGAAGCAAAATGCCTAACTCACAGAGATAGCGAATATTAGAGTTTTATGGGTTTGAAGTGCTGAAGAAAAACAGAAACCCTAATTCAACTAGGGTTTTGTAGGCTTAATGTTGGAAGAGATGGTGAGAGCAGTTGTTTGGTAGGGCTTAAGATGTGAATAGAAAAAAAGAAACACCTTATTAAAAGTGTGAGAATAGGGTTTGGTGAGTTTCAAATGGTGAGCAACAAAAAAAAACCCTCATTGAACTAGGGTTTGTAGGTTTCAAATTGGAAGAGGGTGTTAGAACTTGGGTTTGGTGGGTCTGAATAGGTGAATAGAGAAAAAAACCTTTATTCACCGAGATTGTGAGAAATTGGGTTGTGTGGGTTTGAAGTGCAAAAGAGAAACATAAAGCCTAATTCACAAAGAGTTCGAGAATTTGGTTTTCAAGGGTTTGAAGTGGTGAAGAGAAACAAAAACCCGAATTCACAAAGTGTGTGAGAAGCATGGTTTCGTGGGTTTGGATTGGGGATGAGAAACAGAAACCCTATTTACACTAGGGTTTTGAGGATTAAACAGCGGAAGAGAGTGTGAGAATTATTGTTTGGTAGGTTTGAAAAACTGAACCGAAACAGAATCCCTAATTCACAGAGTGTGAGGTCTAGGGTTTTGTGAGTTTAAATTGGTGAAGTACAATGCAAACAGAAATTCAACAATGGTTTTGTAAGGTTTAAATATTGAATTAAGTATGAGAACAAGGGGTTTGGCGGGTTTGAACTGATGGAAAAAAACAAAAACCCTAACTTATAGAGATTGTGAGAACCAGGGTTTTGTGTGTTTGAAGTGCAGAAGAGAAACATAAACCCTAATTCTAAGAGATTTTGAGAACTAGGTTTGAATTGGAGAAGAGAAATAGAGGCCCTGATTCAGAAAGAGTTTGAGAGCTTTATTTTCGTGGGTTTGCGGTGGTAAAGAGAAACAAAATCCGGAATTCATAGTGTGTGAGAATCAAGGTTTGGTAGTTTCGGTTTGGTGATGAGAAACATAAATCCTATTTACAGTAGGGTTTTTAGGTTTAAAATTGGAGGAAAGGGTGAGATCTGTTGTTTGGAAGGTTGGAATAAGTGAACCGAAACAGAAACTCTAATTCACAGTGTGAAAGAACTAGGGTTTGGGCGGGTTTAAATTGGTGTAGTACAATAAAAACCCTAATCCAACAATGGTTTTGTGAGGTCTAAAGATGGAAGGGAGTATGGGAACTACGGTTTGGTGGGTTTTAACAGGTGCCATGAAGCAAAATGCCTAACTCACAGAGATAGCGAATATTAGAGTTTTATGGGTTTGAAGTGCTGAAGAAAAACAGAAACCCTAATTCAACTAGGGTTTTGTAGGCTTAATGTTGGAAGAGATGGTGAGAGCAGTTGTCTGGTAGGGCTTAAGATGTGAATATAAAAAAAGAAACACCTAATTAAAAGTGTGAGAATAGGGTTTGGTGAGTTTCAAATGGTGAGCAACAAAAAAAAACCCTCATTGAATTAGGGTTTGTAGGTTTCAAATTGGAAGAGGGTGTTAGAACTTGGGTTTGGTGGGTTTGAATAGGTGAATAGAGAAAAAAACCTTAATTCACCGAGATTGTAAGAAATTGGGTTGTGTGGGTTTGAAGTGCAAAAGAGAAACATAAAGCCTAATTCACAAAGAGTTCGAGAATTTGGTTTTCATGGGTTTGAAGTGGTGAAGAGAAACAAAAACCCGAATTCACAAAGTGTGTGAGAAGCATGGTTTCGTGGGTTTGGATTAGGGATGAGAAACAGAAATCCTATTTACACTAGGGTTTTGAGGATTAAAAAGCGGAAGAGAGTGTGAGAATTATTGTTTCGTAGGTTTGAAAAACTGAACCGAAACAGAATCCCTAATTCACATAGTGTGAGGTCTAGGGTTTTGTGAGTTTAAATTGGTGAAGTACAATGCAAACAGAAATTCAACAATGGTTTTGTAAGGTTTAAATATTGAATTGAGTATGAGAACAAGGGTTTGGCGGGTTTGAACTGATGAACAAAAACAAAAACCCTAACTTATAGAGATTGTGAGAACCAGGGTTTTGTGTGTTTCAAGTGCAGAAGAGAAACATAAGCCCTAATTCTAAGAGATTTTGAGAACTAGGTTTGAATTGGAGAAGAGAAATAGAGGCCCTGATTCAGAAAGAGTTTGAGAGCTTTATTTTCGTGGGTTTGCGTTGGTAAAGAGAAACAAAATCCCGAATTCATAGTGTGTGAGAATCAAGGTTTGGTAGTTTCGGTTTGGTGATGAGAAACATAAATCCTATTTACAGTAGGGTTTTTATGTTTAAAATTGGAGGAAAGGGTGTCATCTGTTGTTTGGAAGGTTGGAATAAGTGAACCGAAACAGAAACTCTAATTCACAGTGTGAAAGAACTAGGGTTTGGGCGGGTTTAAATTGGTGTAGTACAACATAAACCCTAATCCAACAATGGTTTTGTGAGGTCTAAAGATGGAAGGGAGTATGGGAACTACGGTTTGGTGGGTTTTAACAGGTGCCATGAAGCGAAATGCCTAACTCACATAGATAGCGAATATTAGAGTTTTATGGGTTTGAAGTGCTGAAGAAAAACAGAAACCCTAATTCAACTAGGGTTTTGTAGGCTTAATGTTGGAAGAGATGGTGAGAGCAGTTGTCTGGTAGGGCTTAAGAGGTGAATAGAAAAAAAGAAACATTTAATTAAAAGTGTGAGAATAGGGTTTGGTGAGTTTCAAATGGTGAGCAACAAAAAAAAACCCTCATTGAACTAGGGTTTGTAGGTTTCAAACTGGAAGAGGGTGTTAGAAATTGGGTTTGGTGGGTCTGAATATGTGAATAGAGAAAAAATCCTTAATTCACCGAGATTGTGAGAAATTGGGTTGTGTGGGTTTGAAGTGCAAAAGAGAAACAAAAACCTTTTTTCAAACTAACCGAGGGTTCGGTTAGTTTGATTTGGAGAAGAGAAACATAAAGCCTAATTCACAAAGAGTTCGAGAATTTGGTTTTCATGGGTTTGAAGTGGTGAAGAGAAACAAAAGCCCGTATTCACAAAGTGTGTGAGAAGCATGGTTTCGTGGGTTTGGATTGGGGATGAGAAACAGAAACCCTATTTACACTAGGGTTTTGAGGATTAAAAAGCGGAAGAGAGTGTGAGAATTATTGTTTGGTAGGTTTGAAAAACTGAACCGAAACAGAATCCCTAATTCACAGAGTGTGAGGTCTAGGGTTTTGTGAGTTTAAATTGGTGAAGTACAATGCAAACAGAAATTCAACAATGGTTTTGTAAGGTTTAAATATTGAATTGAGTATGAGAACAAGGGTTTGGCGGGTTTGAACTGATGAACAAAAACAAAAACCCTAACTTATAGAGATTGTGAGAACCAGGGTTTTGTGTGTTTCAAGTGCAGAAGAGAAACATAAGCCCTAATTCTAAGAGATTTTGAGAACTAGGTTTGAATTGGAGAAGAGAAATAGAGGCCCTGATTCAGAAAGAGTTTGAGAGCTTTATTTTCGTGGGTTTGCGTTGGTAAAGAGAAACAAAATCCCGAATTCATAGTGTGTGAGAATCAAGGTTTGGTAGTTTCGGTTTGGTGATGAGAAACATAAATCCTATTTACAGTAGGGTTTTTAGGTTTAAAATTTGAGGAAAGGGTGAGATCTGTTGTTTGGAAGGTTGGAATAAGTGAACCGAAACAGAAACTCTAATTCACAGTGTGAAAGAACTAGGGTTTGGGCGGGTTTAAATTGGTGTAGTACAACATAAACCCTAATCCAACAATGGTTTTGTGAGGTCTAAAGATGGAAGGGAGTATGGGAACTACGGTTTGGTGGGTTTTAACAGGTGCCATGAAGCGAAATGCCTAACTCACATAGATAGCGAATATTAGAGTTTTATGGGTTTGAAGTGCTGAAGAAAAACAGAAACCCTAATTCAACTAGGGTTTTGTAGGCTTAATGTTGGAAGAGATGGTGAGAGCAGTTGTCTGGTAGGGCTTAAGAGGTGAATAGAAAAAAAGAAACATTTAATTAAAAGTGTGAGAATAGGGTTTGGTGAGTTTCAAATGGTGAGCAACAAAAAAAAACCCTCATTGAACTAGGGTTTGTAGGTTTCAAATTGGAAGAGGGTGTTAGAAATTGGGTTTGGTGGGTCTGAATAGGTGAATAGAGAAAAAAACCTTAATTCACCGAGATTGTGAGAAATTGGGTTGTGTGGGTTTGAAGTGCAAAAGAGAAACAAAAACCTTTTTTCAAACTAACCGATGGTTCGGTTAGTTTGATTTGGAGAAGAGAAACATAAAGCCTAATTCACAAAGAGTTCGAGGATTTGGTTTTCATGGGTTTGAAGTGGTGAAGAGAAACAAAAGCCCGAATTCACAAAGTGTGTGAGAACCATGGTTTCGTGGGTTTGGATTGGGGATGAGAAACAGAAACCCTATTTACACTAGGGTTTTGAGGATTAAAAAGCGGAAGAGAGTGTGAGAATTATTGTTTCGTAGGTTTGAAAAACTGAACCGAAACAGAATCCCTAATTCACATAGTGTGAGGTCTAGGGTTTTGTGAGTTTAAATTGGTGAAGTACAATGCAAACAGAAATTCAACAATGGTTTTGTAAGGTTTAAATATTGAATTGAGTATGAGAACAAGGGTTTGGCGGGTTTGAACTGATGAACAAAAACAAAAACCCTAACTTATAGAGATTGTGAGAACCAGGGTTTTGTGTGTTTCAAGTGCAGAAGAGAAACATAAGCCCTAATTCTAAGAGATTTTGAGAACTAGGTTTGAATTGGAGAAGAGAAATAGAGGCCCTGATTCAGAAAGAGTTTGAGAGCTTTATTTTCGTGGGTTTGCGTTGGTAAAGAGAAACAAAATCCCGAATTCATAGTGTGTGAGAATCAAGGTTTGGTAGTTTCGGTTTGGTGATGAGAAACATAAATCCTATTTACAGTAGGGTTTTTAGGTTTAAAATTTGAGGAAAGGGTGAGATCTGTTGTTTGGAAGGTTGGAATAAGTGATCCGAAACAGAAACTCTAATTCACAGTGTGAAAGAACTAGGGTTTGGGCGGGTTTAAATTGGTGTAGTACAACATAAACCCTAATCCAACAATGGTTTTGTGAGGTCTAAAGATGGAAGGGAGTATGGGAACTACGGTTTGGTGGGTTTTAACAGGTGCCATGAAGCGAAATGCCTAACTCACATAGATAGCGAATATTAGAGTTTTATGGGTTTGAAGTGCTGAAGAAAAACAGAAACCCTAATTCAACTAGGGTTTTGTAGGCTTAATGTTGGAAGAGATGGTGAGAGCAGTTGTCTGGTAGGGCTTAAGAGGTGAATAGAAAAAAAGAAACATTTAATTAAAAGTGTGAGAATAGGGTTTGGTGAGTTTCAAATGGTGAGCAACAAAAAAAAACCCTCATTGAACTAGGGTTTGTAGGTTTCAAATTGGAAGAGGGTGTTAGAAATTGGGTTTGGTGGGTCTGAATAGGTGAATAGAGAAAAAAACCTTAATTCACCGAGATTGTGAGAAATTGGGTTGTGTGGGTTTGAAGTGCAAAAGAGAAACAAAAACCTATTTTCAAACTAACCGAGGGTTCGGTTAGTTTGATTTGGAGAAGAGAAACATAAAGCCTAATTCACAAAGAGTTCGAGGATTTGGTTTTCATGGGTTTGAAGTGGTGAAGAGAAACAAAAGCCCGAATTCACAAAGTGTGTGAGAACCATGGTTTCGTGGGTTTGGATTGGGGATGAGAAACAGAAACCCTATTTACACTAGGGTTTTGAGGATTAAAAAGCGGAAGAGAGTGTGAGAATTATTGTTTCGTAGGTTTGAAAAACTGAACCGAAACAGAATCCCTAATTCACATAGTGTGAGGTCTAGGGTTTTGTGAGTTTAAATTGGTGAAGTACAATGCAAACAGAAATTCAACAATGGTTTTGTAAGGTTTAAATATTGAATTGAGTATGAGAACAAGGGTTTGGCGGGTTTGAACTGATGAACAAAAACAAAAACCCTAACTTATAGAGATTGTGAGAACCAGGGTTTTGTGTGTTTCAAGTGCAGAAGAGAAACATAAGCCCTAATTCTAAGAGATTTTGAGAACTAGGTTTGAATTGGAGAAGAGAAATAGAGGCCCTGATTCAGAAAGAGTTTGAGAGCTTTATTTTCGTGGGTTTGCGTTGGTAAAGAGAAACAAAATCCCGAATTCATAGTGTGTGAGAATCAAGGTTTGGTAGTTTCGGTTTGGTGATGAGAAACATAAATCCTATTTACAGTAGGGTTTTTAGGTTTAAAATTTGAGGAAAGGGTGAGATCTGTTGTTTGGAAGGTTGGAATAAGTGAACCGAAACAGAAACTCTAATTCACAGTGTGAAAGAACTAGGGTTTGGGCGGGTTTAAATTGGTGTAGTACAACATAAACCCTAATCCAACAATGGTTTTGTGAGGTCTAAAGATGGAAGGGAGTATGGGAACTACGGTTTGGTGGGTTTTAACAGGTGCCATGAAGCAAAATGCCTAACTCACAGAGATAGCGAATATTAGAGTTTTATGGGTTTGAAGTGCTTAAGAAAAACAGAAACCCTAATTCAACTAGGGTTTTGTAGGCTAAATGTTGGAAGAGATGGTGAGAGCAGTTGTCTGGTAGGGCTTTAGAGGTGAATAGAAAAAAAGAAACACCTAATTAAAAGTGTGAGAATAGGGTTTGGTGAGTTTCAAATGGTGAGCAACAAAAAAAAACCCTCATTGAACTAGGGTTTGTAGGTTTCAAATTGGAAGAGGGTGTTAGAACTTGGGTTTGGTGGGTCTGAATAGGTGAATAGAGAAAAAAACCTTAATTCACCGGGATTGTGATAAATTGGGTTGTGTGGGTTTGAAGTGCAAAAGAGAAACAAAAACCTATTTTCAAACTAACCGAGGGTTCGGTTAGTTTGATTTGGAGAAGAGAAACATAAAGCCTAATTCACTAAGAGTTCGAGAATTTGGCCTTCATGGGTTTGAAGTGGTGAAGAGAAACAAAAGCCCGAATTCACAAAGTGTGTGAGAACCATGGTTTCGTGGGTTTGGATTGGGGATGAGAAACAGAAACCCTATTTACACTAGGGTTTTGAGGATTAAAAAGCGGAAGAGAGTGTGAGAATTATTGTTTGGTGGGTTTGAAAAACTGAACCGAAACAGAATCCCTAATTCACAGAGTGTGAGGTCTAGGGTTTTGTGAGTTTAAATTGGTGAAGTACAATGCAAACAGAAATTCAACAATGGTTTTGTAAGGTTTAAATATTGAATTGAGTATGAGAACAAGGGTTTGGCGGGTTTGAACTGATGAACAAAAACAAAATCCCTAACTTACAGAGATTGTGAGAACCAGGGTTTTGTGTGTTTGAAGTGCAGAAGAGAAACATAAACCCTAATTCTAAGAGATTTTGAGAACTAGGTTTGAATTGGAGAAGAGAAATAGAGGCCCTGATTCAGAAAGAGTTTGAGAGCTTTATTTTCGTGGGTTTGCGGTGGTAAAGAGAAACAAAATCCCGAATTCATAGTGTGTGAGAATCAAGGTTTGGTAGTTTCGGTTTGGTGATGAGAAACATAAATCCTATTTACAGTAGGGTTTTTAGGTTTAAAATTGGAGGAAAGGGTGAGATCTGTTGTTTGGAAGGTTGGAATAAGTGAACCGAAACAGAAACTCTAATTCACAGTGTGAAAGAACTAGGGTTTGGGCGGGTTTAAATTGGTGTAGTACAACATAAACCCTAATCCAACAATGGTTTTGTGAGGTCTAAAGATGGAAGGGAGTATGGGAACTACGGTTTGGTGGGTTTTAACAGGTGCCATGAAGCAAAATGCCTAACTCACAGAGATAGCGAATATTAGAGTTTTATGGGTTTGAAGTGCTTAAGAAAAACAGAAACCCTAATTCAACTAGGGTTTTGTAGGCTAAATGTTGGAAGAGATGGTGAGAGCAGTTGTCTGGTAGGGCTTAAGAGGTGAATAGAAAAAAAGAAACACCTAATTAAAAGTGTGAGAATAGGGTTTGGTGAGTTTCAAATGGTGAGCAACAAAAAAAAACCCTCATTGAACTAGGGTTTGTAGGTTTCAAATTGGAAGAGGGTGTTAGAACTTGGGTTTGGTGGGTCTGAATAGGTGAATAGAGAAAAAAACCTTAATTCACCGGGATTGTGATAAATTGGGTTGTGTGGGTTTGAAGTGCAAAAGAGAAACAAAAACCTATTTTCAAACTAACCGAGGGTTCGGTTAGTTTGATTTGGAGAAGAGAAACATAAAGCCTAATTCACTAAGAGTTCGAGAATTTGGCTTTCATGGGTTTGAAGTGGTGAAGAGAAACAAAAGCCCGAATTCACAAAGTGTGTGAGAACCATGGTTTCGTGGGTTTGGATTGGGGATGAGAAACAGAAACCCTATTTACACTAGGGTTTTGAGGATTAAAAAGCGGAAGAGAGTGTGAGAATTATTGTTTGGTGGGTTTGAAAAACTGAACCGAAACAGAATCCCTAATTCACAGAGTGTGAGGTCTAGGGTTTTGTGAGTTTAAATTGGTGAAGTACAATGCAAACAGAAATTCAACAATGGTTTTGTAAGGTTTAAATATTGAATTGAGTATGAGAACAAGGGTTTGGCGGGTTTGAACTGATGAACAAAAACAAAATCCCTAAATTACAGAGATTGTGAGAACCAGGGTTTTGTGTGTTTGAAGTGCAGAAGAGAAACATAAACCCTAATTCTAAGAGATTTTGAGAACTAGGTTTGAATTGGAGAAGAGAAATAGAGGCCCTGATTCAGAAAGAGTTTGAGAGCTTTATTTTCGTGGGTTTGCGGTGGTAAAGAGAAACAAAATCCCGAATTCATAGTGTGTGAGAATCAAGGTTTGGTAGTTTCGGTTTGGTGATGAGAAACATAAATCCTATTTACAGTAGGGTTTTTAGGTTTAAAATTGGAGGAAAGGGTGAGATCTGTTGTTTGGAAGGTTGGAATAAGTGAACCGAAACAGAAACTCTAATTCACAGTGTGAAAGAACTAGGGTTTGGGCGGGTTTAAATTGGTGTAGTACAACATAAACCCTAATCCAACAATGGTTTTGTGAGGTCTAAAGATGGAAGGGAGTATGGGAACTACGGTTTGGTGGGTTTTAACAGGTGCCATGAAGCAAAATGCCTAACTCACAGAGATAGCGAATATTAGAGTTTTATGGGTTTGAAGTGCTGAAGAAAAACAGAAACCCTAATTCGACTAGGGTTTTGTAGGCTTAATGTTGGAAGAGATGGTGAGAGCAGTTGTCTGGTAGGGCTTAAGAGGTGAATAGAAAAAAAGAAACACCTAATTAAAAGTGTGAGAATAGGGTTTGGTGAGTTTCAAATGGTGAGCAACAAAAAAAAACCCTCATTGAACTAGGGTTTGTAGGTTTCAAATTGGAAGAGGGTGTTAGAACTTGGGTTTGGTGGGTCTGAATAGGTGAATAGAGAAAAAAACCTTAATTCACCGGGATTGTGAGAAATTGGGTTGTGTGGGTTTGAAGTGCAAAAGAGAAACAAAAACCTTTTTTCAAACTAACCGAGGGTTCGGTTAGTTTGATTTGGAGAAGAGAAACATAAAGCCTAATTCACAAAGAGTTCGAGAATTTGGTTTTCATGGGTTTGAAGTGGTGAAGAGAAACAAAAGCCCGAATTCACAAAGTGTGTGAGAACCATGGTTTCGTGGGTTTGGATTGGGGATGAGAAACAGAAACCCTATTTACACTAGGGTTTTGAGGATTAAAAAGCGGAAGAGAGTGTGAGAATTATTGTTTGGTGGGTTTGAAAAACGGAACCGAAACAGAATCCCTAATTCACAGAGTGTGAGGTCTAGGGTTTTGTGAGTTTAAATTGGTGAAGTACAATGCAAACAGAAATTCAACAATGGTTTTGTAAGGTTTAAATATTGAATTGAGTATGAGAACAAGGGTTTGGCGGGTTTGAACTGATGAACAAAAACAAAAACCCTAACTTACAGAGATTGTGAGAACCAGGGTTTTGTGTGTTTGAAGTGCAGAAGAGAAACATAAACCCTAATTCTAAGAGATTTTGAGAACTAGGTTTGAATTGGAGAAGAGAAATAGAGGCCCTGATTCAGAAAGAGTTTGAGAGCTTTATTTTCGTGGGTTTGCGGTGGTAAAGAGAAACAAAATCCCGAATTCATAGTGTGTGAGAATCAAGGTTTGGTAGTTTCGGTTTGGTGATGAGAAACATAAATCCTATTTACAGTAGGGTTTTTAGGTTTAAAATTGGAGGAAAGGGTGAGATCTGTTGTTTGGAAGGTTGGAATAAGTGAACCGAAACAGAAACTCTAATTCACAGTGTGAAAGAACTAGGGTTTGGGCGGGTTTAAATTGGTGTAGTACAACATAAACCCTAATCCAACAATGGTTTTGTGAGGTCTAAAGATGGAAGGGAGTATGGGAACTACGGTTTGGTGGGTTTTAACAGGTGCCATGAAGCAAAATGCCTAACTCACAGAGATAGCGAATATTAGAGTTTTATGGGTTTGAAGTGCTGAAGAAAAACAGAAACCCTAATTCAACTAGGGTTTTGTAGGCTTAATGTTGGAAGAGATGGTGAGAGCAGTTGTCTGGTAGGGCTTAAGAGGTGAATAGAAAAAAAGAAACACCTAATTAAAAGTGTGAGAATAGGGTTTGGTGAGTTTCAAATGGTGAGCAACAAAAAAAAACCCTCATTGAACTAGGGTTTGTAGGTTTCAAATTGGAAGAGGGTGTTAGAACTTGGGTTTGGTGGGTCTGAATAGGTGAATAGAGAAAAAAACCTTAATTCACCGGGATTGTGAGAAATTGGGTTGTGTGGGTTTGAAGTGCAAAAGAGAAACAAAAACCTTTTTTCAAACTAACCGAGGGTTCGGTTAGTTTGATTTGGAGAAGAGAAACATAAAGCCTAATTCACAAAGAGTTCGAGAATTTGGTTTTCATGGGTTTGAAGTGGTGAAGAGAAACAAAAGCCCGAATTCACAAAGTGTGTGAGAACCATGGTTTCGTGGGTTTGGATTGGGGATGAGAAACAGAAACCCTATTTACACTAGGGTTTTGAGGATTAAAAAGCGGAAGAGAGTGTGAGAATTATTGTTTGGTGGGTTTGAAAAACGGAACCGAAACAGAATCCCTAATTCACAGAGTGTGAGGTCTAGGGTTTTGTGAGTTTAAATTGGTGAAGTACAATGCAAACAGAAATTCAACAATGGTTTTGTAAGGTTTAAATATTGAATTGAGTATGAGAACAAGGGTTTGGCGGGTTTGAACTGATGAACAAAAACAAAAACCCTAACTTACAGAGATTGTGAGAACCAGGGTTTTGTGTGTTTGAAGTGCAGAAGAGAAACATAAACCCTAATTCTAAGAGATTTTGAGAACTAGGTTTGAATTGGAGAAGAGAAATAGAGGCCCTGATTCAGAAAGAGTTTGAGAGCTTTATTTTCGTGGGTTTGCGGTGGTAAAGAGAAACAAAATCCCGAATTCATAGTGTGTGAGAATCAAGGTTTGGTAGTTTCGGTTTGGTGATGAGAAACATAAATCCTATTTACAGTAGGGTTTTTAGGTTTAAAATTGGAGGAAAGGGTGAGATCTGTTGTTTGGAAGGTTGGAATAAGTGAACCGAAACAGAAACTCTAATTCACAGTGTGAAAGAACTAGGGTTTGGGCGGGTTTAAATTGGTGTAGTACAACATAAACCCTAATCCAACAATGGTTTTGTGAGGTCTAAAGATGGAAGGGAGTATGGGAACTACGGTTTGGTGGGTTTTAACAGGTGCCATGAAGCAAAATGCCTAACTCACAGAGATAGCGAATATTAGAGTTTTATGGGTTTGAAGTGCTGAAGAAAAACAGAAACCCTAATTCAACTAGGGTTTTGTAGGCTTAATGTTGGAAGAGATGGTGAGAGCAGTTGTCTGGTAGGGCTTAAGAGGTGAATAGAAAAAAAGAAACACCTAATTAAAAGTGTGAGAATAGGGTTTGGTGAGTTTCAAATGGTGAGCAACAAAAAAAAACCCTCATTGAACTAGGGTTTGTAGGTTTCAAATTGGAAGAGGGTGTTAGAACTTGGGTTTGGTGGGTCTGAATAGGTGAATAGAGAAAAAAACCTTAATTCACCGGGATTGTGAGAAATTGGGTTGTGTGGGTTTGAAGTGCAGAAGAGAAACAAAAACCTTTTTTCAAACTAACCGAGGGTTCGGTTAGTTTGATTTGGAGAAGAGAAACATAAAGCCTAATTCACAAAGAGTTCGAGAATTTGGTTTTCATGGGTTTGAAGTGGTGAAGAGAAACAAAAGCCCGAATTCACAAAGTGTGTGAGAACCATGGTTTCGTGGGTTTGGATTGGGGATGAGAAACAGAAACCCTATTTACACTAGGGTTTTGAGGATTAAAAAGCGGAAGAGAGTGTGAGAATTATTGTTTGGTGGGTTTGAAAAACGGAACCGAAACAGAATCCCTAATTCACAGAGTGTGAGGTCTAGGGTTTTGTGAGTTTAAATTGGTGAAGTACAATGCAAACAGAAATTCAACAATGGTTTTGTAAGGTTTAAATATTGAATTGAGTATGAGAACAAGGGTTTGGCGGGTTTGAACTGATGAACAAAAACAAAAACCCTAACTTACAGAGATTGTGAGAACCAGGGTTTTGTGTGTTTGAAGTGCAGAAGAGAAACATAAACCCTAATTCTAAGAGATTTTGAGAACTAGGTTTGAATTGGAGAAGAGAAATAGAGGCCCTGATTCAGAAAGAGTTTGAGAGCTTTATTTTCGTGGGTTTGCGGTGGTAAAGAGAAACAAAATCCCGAATTCATAGTGTGTGAGAATCAAGGTTTGGTAGTTTCGGTTTGGTGATGAGAAACATAAATCCTATTTACAGTAGGGTTTTTAGGTTTAAAATTGGAGGAAAGGGTGAGATCTGTTGTTTGGAAGGTTGGAATAAGTGAACCGAAACAGAAACTCTAATTCACAGTGTGAAAGAACTAGGGTTTGGGCGGGTTTAAATTGGTGTAGTACAACATAAACCCTAATCCAACAATGGTTTTGTGAGGTCTAAAGATGGAAGGGAGTATGGGAACTACGGTTTGGTGGGTTTTAACAGGTGCCATGAAGCAAAATGCCTAACTCACAGAGATAGCGAATATTAGAGTTTTATGGGTTTGAAGTGCTGAAGAAAAACAGAAACCCTAATTCAACTAGGGTTTTGTAGGCTTAATGTTGGAAGAGATGGTGAGAGCAGTTGTCTGGTAGGGCTTAAGAGGTGAATAGAAAAAAAGAAACACCTAATTAAAAGTGTGAGAATAGGGTTTGGTGAGTTTCAAATGGTGAGCAGCAAAAAAAAACCCTCATTGAACTAGGGTTTGTAGGTTTCAAATTGGAAGAGGGTGTTAGAACTTGGGTTTGGTGGGTCTGAATAGGTGAATAGAGAAAAAAACCTTAATTCACCGGGATTGTGAGAAATTGGGTTGTGTGGGTTTGAAGTGCAAAAGAGAAACAAAAACCTTTTTTCAAACTAACCGAGGGTTCGGTTAGTTTGATTTGGAGAAGAGAAACATAAAGCCTAATTCACAAAGAGTTCGAGAATTTGGTTTTCATGGGTTTGAAGTGGTGAAGAGAAACAAAAGCCCGAATTCACAAAGTGTGTGAGAACCATGGTTTCGTGGGTTTGGATTGGGGATGAGAAACAGAAACCCTATTTACACTAGGGTTTTGAGGATTAAAAAGCGGAAGAGAGTGTGAGAATTATTGTTTGGTGGGTTTGAAAAACTGAACCGAAACAGAATCCCTAATTCACAGAGTGTGAGGTCTAGGGTTTTGTGAGTTTAAATTGGTGAAGTACAATGCAAACAGAAATTCAACAATGGTTTTGTAAGGTTTAAATATTGAATTGAGTATGAGAACAAGGGTTTGGCGGGTTTGAACTGATGAACAAAAACAAAAACCCTAACTTACAGAGATTGTGAGAACCAGGGTTTTGTGTGTTTGAAGTGCAGAAGAGAAACATAAACCCTAATTCTAAGAGATTTTGAGAACTAGGTTTGAATTGGAGAAGAGAAATAGAGGCCCTGATTCAGAAAGAGTTTGAGAGCTTTATTTTCGTGGGTTTGCGGTGGTAAAGAGAAACAAAATCCCGAATTCATAGTGTGTGAGAATCAAGGTTTGGTAGTTTCGGTTTGGTGATGAGAAACATAAATCCTATTTACAGTAGGGTTTTTAGGTTTAAAATTGGAGGAAAGGGTGAGATCTGTTGTTTGGAAGGTTGGAATAAGTGAACCGAAACAGAAACTCTAATTCACAGTGTGAAAGAACTAGGGTTTGGGCGGGTTTAAATTGGTGTAGTACAACATAAACCCTAATCCAACAATGGTTTTGTGAGGTCTAAAGATGGAAGGGAGTATGGGAACTACGGTTTGGTGGGTTTTAACAGGTGCCATGAAGCAAAATGCCTAACTCACAGAGATAGCGAATATTAGAGTTTTATGGGTTTGAAGTGCTGAAGAAAAACAGAAACCCTAATTCAACTAGGGTTTTGTAGGCTTAATGTTGGAAGAGTTGGTGAGAGCAGTTGTCTGGTAGGGCTTAAGAGGTGAATAGAAAAAAAGAAACACCTAATTAAAAGTGTGAGAATAGGGTTTGGTGAGTTTCAAATGGTGAGCAGCAAAAAAAAACCCTCATTGAACTAGGGTTTGTAGGTTTCAAATTGGAAGAGGGTGTTAGAACTTGGGTTTGGTGGGTCTGAATAGGTGAATAGAGAAAAAAACCTTAATTCACCGGGATTGTGAGAAATTGGGTTGTGTGGGTTTGAAGTGCAAAAGAGAAACAAAAACCTTTTTTCAAACTAACCGAGGGTTCGGTTAGTTTGATTTGGAGAAGAGAAACATAAAGCCTAATTCACAAAGAGTTCGAGAATTTGGTTTTCATGGGTTTGAAGTGGTGAAGAGAAACAAAAGCCCGAATTCACAAAGTGTGTGAGAACCATGGTTTCGTGGGTTTGGATTGGGGATGAGAAACAGAAACCCTATTTACACTAGGGTTTTGAGGATTAAAAAGCGGAAGAGAGTGTGAGAATTATTGTTTGGTGGGTTTGAAAAACTGAACCGAAACAGAATCCCTAATTCACAGAGTGTGAGGTCTAGGGTTTTGTGAGTTTAAATTGGTGAAGTACAATGCAAACAGAAATTCAACAATGGTTTTGTAAGGTTTAAATATTGAATTGAGTATGAGAACAAGGGTTTGGCGGGTTTGAACTGATGAACAAAAACAAAAACCCTAACTTACAGAGATTGTGAGAACCAGGGTTTTGTGTGTTTGAAGTGCAGAAGAGAAACATAAACCCTAATTCTAAGAGATTTTGAGAACTAGGTTTGAATTGGAGAAGAGAAATAGAGGCCCTGATTCAGAAAGAGTTTGAGAGCTTTATTTTCGTGGGTTTGCGGTGGTAAAGAGAAACAAAATCCCGAATTCATAGTGTGTGAGAATCAAGGTTTGGTAGTTTCGGTTTGGTGATGAGAAACATAAATCCTATTTACAGTAGGGTTTTTAGGTTTAAAATTGGAGGAAAGGGTGAGATCTGTTGTTTGGAAGGTTGGAATAAGTGAACCGAAACAGAAACTCTAATTCACAGTGTGAAAGAACTAGGGTTTGGGCGGGTTTAAATTGGTGTAGTACAACATAAACCCTAATCCAACAATGGTTTTGTGAGGTCTAAAGATGGAAGGGAGTATGGGAACTACGGTTTGGTGGGTTTTAACAGGTGCCATGAAGCAAAATGCCTAACTCACAGAGATAGCGAATATTAGAGTTTTATGGGTTTGAAGTGCTGAAGAAAAACAGAAACCTTAATTCAACTAGGGTTTTGTAGGCTTAATGTTGGAAGAGTTGGTGAGAGCAGTTGTCTGGTAGGGCTTAAGAGGTGAATAGAAAAAAAGAAACACCTAATTAAAAGTGTGAGAATAGGGTTTGGTGAGTTTCAAATGGTGAGCAGCAAAAAAAAACCCTCATTGAACTAGGGTTTGTAGGTTTCAAATTGGAAGAGGGTGTTAGAACTTGGGTTTGGTGGGTCTGAATAGGTGAATAGAGAAAAAAACCTTAATTCACCGGGATTGTGAGAAATTGGGTTGTGTGGGTTTGAAGTGCAAAAGAGAAACAAAAACCTTTTTTCAAACTAACCGAGGGTTCGGTTAGTTTGATTTGGAGAAGAGAAACATAAAGCCTAATTCACTAAGAGTTCGAGAATTTGGCTTTCATGGGTTTGAAGTGGTGAAGAGAAACAAAAGCCCGAATTCACAAAGTGTGTGAGAACCATGGTTTCGTGGGTTTGGATTGGGGATGAGAAACAGAAACCCTATTTACACTAGGGTTTTGAGGATTAAAAAGCGGAAGAGAGTGTGAGAATTATTGTTTGGTGGGTTTGAAAAACTGAACCGAAACAGAATCCCTAATTCACAGAGTGTGAGGTCTAGGGTTTTGTGAGTTTAAATTGGTGAAGTACAATGCAAACAGAAATTCAACAATGGTTTTGTAAGGTTTAAATATTGAATTGAGTATGAGAACAAGGGTTTGGCGGGTTTGAACTGATGAACAAAAACAAAAACCCTAACTTACAGAGATTGTGAGAACCAGGGTTTTGTGTGTTTGAAGTGCAGAAGAGAAACATAAACCCTAATTCTAGGAGATTTTGAGAACTAGGTTTGAATTGGAGAAGAGAAATAGAGGCCCTGATTCAGAAAGAGTTTGAGAGCTTTATTTTCGTGGGTTTGCGGTGGTAAAGAGAAACAAAATCCCGAATTCATAGTGTGTGAGAATCAAGGTTTGGTAGTTTCGGTTTGGTGATGAGAAACATAAATCCTATTTACAGTAGGGTTTTTAGGTTTAAAATTGGAGGAAAGGGTGAGATCTGTTGTTTGGAAGGTTGGAATAAGTGAACCGAAACAGAAACTCTAATTCACAGTGTGAAAGAACTAGGGTTTGGGCGGGTTTAAATTGGTGTAGTACAACATAAACCCTAATCCAACAATGGTTTTGTGAGGTCTAAAGATGGAAGGGAGTATGGGAACTACGGTTTGGTGGGTTTTAACAGGTGCCATGAAGCAAAATGCCTAACTCACAGAGATAGCGAATATTAGAGTTTTATGGGTTTGAAGTGCTGAAGAAAAACAGAAACCCTAATTCAACTAGGGTTTTGTAGGCTTAATGTTGGAAGAGATGGTGAGAGCAGTTGTCTGGTAGGGCTTAAGAGGTGAATAGAAAAAAAGAAACACCTAATTAAAAGTGTGAGAATAGGGTTTGGTGAGTTTCAAATGGTGAGCAACAAAAAAAAACCCTCATTGAACTAGGGTTTGTAGGTTTCAAATTGGAAGAGGGTGTTAGAACTTGGGTTTGGTGGGTCTGAATAGGTGAATAGAGAAAAAAACCTTAATTCACCGGGATTGTGAGAAATTGGGTTGTGTGGGTTTGAAGTGCAAAAGAGAAACAAAAACCTTTTTTCAAACTAACCGAGGGTTCGGTTAGTTTGATTTGGAGAAGAGAAACATAAAGCCTAATTCACAAAGAGTTCGAGAATTTGGTTTTCATGGGTTTGAAGTGGTGAAGAGAAACAAAAGCCCGAATTCACAAAGTGTGTGAGAACCATGGTTTCGTGGGTTTGGATTGGGGATGAGAAACAGAAACCCTATTTACACTAGGGTTTTGAGGATTAAAAAGCGGAAGAGAGTGTGAGAATTATTGTTTGGTGGGTTTGAAAAACTGAACCGAAACAGAATCCCTAATTCACAGAGTGTGAGGTCTAGGGTTTTGTGAGTTTAAATTGGTGAAGTACAATGCAAACAGAAATTCAACAATGGTTTTGTAAGGTTTAAATATTGAATTGAGTATGAGAACAAGGGTTTGGCGGGTTTGAACTGATGAACAAAAACAAAAACCCTAACTTACAGAGATTGTGAGAACCAGGGTTTTGTGTGTTTGAAGTGCAGAAGAGAAACATAAACCCTAATTCTAAGAGATTTTGAGAACTAGGTTTGAATTGGAGAAGAGAAATAGAGGCCCTGATTCAGAAAGAGTTTGAGAGCTTTATTTTCGTGGGTTTGCGGTGGTAAAGAGAAACAAAATCCCGAATTCATAGTGTGTGAGAATCAAGGTTTGGTAGTTTCGGTTTGGTGATGAGAAACATAAATCCTATTTACAGTAGGGTTTTTAGGTTTAAAATTGGAGGAAAGGGTGAGATCTGTTGTTTGGAAGGTTGGAATAAGTGAACCGAAACAGAAACTCTAATTCACAGTGTGAAAGAACTAGGGTTTGGGCGGGTTTAAATTGGTGTAGTACAACATAAACCCTAATCCAACAATGGTTTTGTGAGGTCTAAAGATGGAAGGGAGTATGGGAACTACGGTTTGGTGGGTTTTAACAGGTGCCATGAAGCAAAATGCCTAACTCACAGAGATAGCGAATATTAGAGTTTTATGGGTTTGAAGTGCTGAAGAAAAACAGAAACCCAAATTCAACTAGGGTTTTGTAGGCTTAATGTTGGAAGAGATGGTGAGAGCAGTTGTCTGGTAGGGCTTAAGAGGTGAATAGAAAAAAAGAAACACCTAATTAAAAGTGTGAGAATAGGGTTTGGTGAGTTTCAAATGGTGAGCAACAAAAAAAAACCCTCATTGAACTAGGGTTTGTAGGTTTCAAATTGGAAGAGGGTGTTAGAACTTGGGTTTGGTGGGTCTGAATAGGTGAATAGAGAAAAAAACCTTAATTCACCGGGATTGTGAGAAATTGGGTTGTGTGGGTTTGAAGTGCAAAAGAGAAACAAAAACCTTTTTTCAAACTAACCGAGGGTTCGGTTAGTTTGATTTGGAGAAGAGAAACATAAAGTCTAATTCACAAAGAGTTCGAGAATTTGGTTTTCATGGGTTTGAAGTGGTGAAGAGAAACAAAAGCCCGAATTCACAAAGTGTGTGAGAACCATGGTTTCGTGGGTTTGGATTGGGGATGAGAAACAGAAACCCTATTTACACTAGGGTTTTGAGGATTAAAAAGCGGAAGAGAGTGTGAGAATTATTGTTTGGTGGGTTTGAAAAACTGAACCGAAACAGAATCCCTAATTCACAGAGTGTGAGGTCTAGGGTTTTGTGAGTTTAAATTGGTGAAGTACAATGCAAACAGAAATTCAACAATGGTTTTGTAAGGTTTAAATATTGAATTGAGTATGAGAACAAGGGTTTGGCGGGTTTGAACTGATGAACAAAAACAAAAACCCTAACTTACAGAGATTGTGAGAACCAGGGTTTTGTGTGTTTGAAGTGCAGAAGAGAAACATAAACCCTAATTCTAAGAGATTTTGAGAACTAGGTTTGAATTGGAGAAGAGAAATAGAGGCCCTGATTCAGAAAGAGTTTGAGAGCTTTATTTTCGTGGGTTTGCGGTGGTAAAGAGAAACAAAATCCCGAATTCATAGTGTGTGAGAATCAAGGTTTGGTAGTTTCGGTTTGGTGATGAGAAACATAAATCCTATTTACAGTAGGGTTTTTAGGTTTAAAATTGGAGGAAAGGGTGAGATCTGTTGTTTGGAAGGTTGGAATAAGTGAACCGAAACAGAAACTCTAATTCACAGTGTGAAAGAACTAGGGTTTGGGCGGGTTTAAATTGGTGTAGTACAACATAAACCCTAATCCAACAATGGTTTTGTGAGGTCTAAAGATGGAAGGGAGTATGGGAACTACGGTTTGGTGGGTTTTAACAGGTGCCATGAAGCAAAATGCCTAACTCACAGAGATAGCGAATATTAGAGTTTTATGGGTTTGAAGTGCTGAAGAAAAACAGAAACCCAAATTCAACTAGGGTTTTGTAGGCTTAATGTTGGAAGAGATGGTGAGAGCAGTTGTCTGGTAGGGCTTAAGAGGTGAATAGAAAAAAAGAAACACCTAATTAAAAGTGTGAGAATAGGGTTTGGTGAGTTTCAAATGGTGAGCAACAAAAAAAAACCCTCATTGAACTAGGGTTTGTAGGTTTCAAATTGGAAGAGGGTGTTAGAACTTGGGTTTGGTGGGTCTGAATAGGTGAATAGAGAAAAAAACCTTAATTCACCGGGATTGTGAGAAATTGGGTTGTGTGGGTTTGAAGTGCAAAAGAGAAACAAAAACCTTTTTTCAAACTAACCGAGGGTTCGGTTAGTTTGATTTGGAGAAGAGAAACATAAAGCCTAATTCACAAAGAGTTCGAGAATTTGGTTTTCATGGGTTTGAAGTGGTGAAGAGAAACAAAAGCCCGAATTCACAAAGTGTGTGAGAACCATGGTTTCGTGGGTTTGGATTGGGGATGAGAAACATAAACCCTATTTACACTAGGGTTTTGAGGATTAAAAAGCGGAAGAGAGTGTGAGAATTATTGTTTGGTGGGTTTGAAAAACTGAACCGAAACAGAATCCCTAATTCACAGAGTGTGAGGTCTAGGGTTTTGTGAGTTTAAATTGGTGAAGTACAATGCAAACAGAAATTCAACAATGGTTTTGTAAGGTTTAAATATTGAATTGAGTATGAGAACAAGGGTTTGGCGGGTTTGAACTGATGAACAAAAACAAAAACCCTAACTTACAGAGATTGTGAGAACCAGGGTTTTGTGTGTTTGAAGTGCAGAAGAGAAACATAAACCCTAATTCTAAGAGATTTTGAGAACTAGGTTTGAATTGGAGAAGAGAAATAGAGGCCCTGATTCAGAAAGAGTTTGAGAGCTTTATTTTCGTGGGTTTGCGGTGGTAAAGAGAAACAAAATCCCGAATTCATAGTGTGTGAGAATCAAGGTTTGGTAGTTTCGGTTTGGTGATGAGAAACATAAATCCTATTTACAGTAGGGTTTTTAGGTTTAATATTGGAGGAAAGGGTGAGATCTGTTGTTTGGAAGGTTGGAATAAGTGAACCGAAACAGAAACTCTAATTCACAGTGTGAAAGAACTAGGGTTTGGGCGGGTTTAAATTGGTGTAGTACAACATAAACCCTAATCCAACAATGGTTTTGTGAGGTCTAAAGATGGAAGGGAGTATGGGAACTACGGTTTGGTGGGTTTTAACAGGTGCCATGAAGCAAAATGCCTAACTCACAGAGATAGCGAATATTAGAGTTTTATGGGTTTGAAGTGCTGAAGAAAAACAGAAACCCTAATTCAACTAGGGTTTTGTAGGCTTAATGTTGGAAGAGATGGTGAGAGCAGTTGTCTGGTAGGGCTTAAGAGGTGAATAGAAAAAAAGAAACACCTAATTAAAAGTGTGAGAATAGGGTTTGGTGAGTTTCAAATGGTGAGCAACAAAAAAAAACCCTCATTGAACTAGGGTTTGTAGGTTTCAAATTGGAAGAGGGCGTTAGAACTTGGGTTTGGTGGGTCTGAATAGAGAAAAAAACCTTAATTCACCGAGATTGTGAGAAATTGGGTAGTGTGGGTTTGATGTGCAAAAGAGAAACAAAAACCTTTTTTCAAACTAACCGAGGGTTCGGTTAGTTTGATTTGGAGAAGAGAAACATAAAGCCTAATTCACAAAGAGTTCGAGAATTTGGTTTTCATGGGTTTGAAGTGGTGAAGAGAAACAAAAGCCCGAATTCACAAAGTGTGTGAGAACCATGGTTTCGTGGGTTTGGATTGGGGATGAGAAACAGAAACCCTATTTACACTAGGGTTTTGAGGATTAAAAAGCCGAAGAGAGTGTGAGAATTATTGTTTGGTGGGTTTGAAAAACTGAACCGAAACAGAATCCCTAATTCACAGAGTGTGAGGTCTAGGGTTTTGTGAGTTTAAATTGGTGAAGTACAATGCAAACAGAAATTCAACAATGGTTTTGTAAGGTTTAAATATTGAATTGAGTATGAGAACAAGGGTATGGCGGGTTTGAACTGATGAACAAAAACAAAAACCCTAACTTACAGAGATTGTGAGAACAAGGGTTTTGTGTGTTTGAAGTGCAGAAGAGAAACATAAACCCTAATTCTAAGAGATTTTGAGAACTAGGTTTGAATTGGAGAAGAGAAATAGAGGCCCTGATTCAGAAAGAGTTTGAGAGCTTTATTTTCGTGGGTTTGCGGTGGTAAAGAGAAACAAAATCCCGAATTCATAGTGTGTGAGAATCAAGGTTTGGTAGTTTCGGTTTGGTGATGAGAAACATAAATCCTATTTACAGTAGGGTTTTTAGGTTTAAAATTGGAGGAAAGGGTGAGATCTGTTGTTTGGAAGGTTGGAATAAGTGAACCGAAACAGAAACTCTAATCCACAGTGTGAAAGAACTAGGGTTTGGGCGGGTTTAAATTGGTGTAGTACAACATAAACCCTAATCCAACAATGGTTTTGTGAGGTCTAAAGATGGAAGGGAGTATGGGAACTACGGTTTGGTGGGTTTTAACAGGTGCCATGAAGCAAAATGCCTAACTCACAGAGATAGCGAATATTAGAGTTTTATGGGTTTGAAGTGCTGAAGAAAAACAGAAACCCTAATTCAACTAGGGTTTTGTAGGCTTAATGTTGGAAGAGATGGTGAGAGCAGTTGTCTGGTAGGGCTTAAGAGGTGAATAGAAAAAAAGAAACACCTAATTAAAAGTGTGAGAATAGGGTTTGGTGAGTTTCAAATGGTGAGCAACAAAAAAAAACCCTCATTGAACTAGGGTTTGTAGGTTTCAAATTGGAAGAGGGTGTTAGAACTTGGGTTTGGTGGGTCTGAATAGGTGAATAGAGAAAAAAACCTTAATTCACCGGGATTGTGAGAAATTTGGTTGTGTGGGTTTGAAGTGCAAAAGAGAAACAAAAACGTTTTTTCAAACTAACCGAGGGTTCGGTTAGTTTGATTTGGAGAAGAGAAACATAAAGCCTAATTCACAAAGAGTTCGAGAATTTGGTTTTCATGGGTTTGAAGTGGTGAAGAGAAACAAAAGCCCGAATTCACAAAGTGTGTGAGAACCATGGTTTCGTGGGTTTGGATTGGGGATGAGAAACAGAAACCCTATTTACACTAGGGTTTTGAGGATTAAAAAGCGGAAGAGAGTGTGAGAATTATTGTTTGGTGGGTTTGAAAAACTGAACCGAAACAGAATCCCTAATTTACAGAGTGTGAGGTCTAGGGTTTTGTGAGTTTAAATTGGTGAAGTACAATGCAAACAGAAATTCAACAATGGTTTTGTAAGGTTTAAATATTGAATTGAGTATGAGAACAAGGGTATGGCGGGTTTGAACTGATGAACAAAAACAAAAACCCTAACTTACAGAGATTGTGAGAACAAGGGTTTTGTGTGTTTGAAGTGCAGAAGAGAAACATAAACCCTAATTCTAAGAGATTTTGAGAACTAGGTTTGAATTGGAGAAGAGAAATAGAGGCCCTGATTCAGAAAGAGTTTGAGAGCTTTATTTTCGTGGGTTTGCGGTGGTAAAGAGAAACAAAATCCCGAATTCATAGTGTGTGAGAATCAAGGTTTGGTAGTTTCGGTTTGGTGATGAGAAACATAAATCCTATTTACAGTAGGGTTTTTAGGTTTAAAATTGGAGGAAAGGGTGAGATCTGTTGTTTGGAAGGTTGGAATAAGTGAACCGAAACAGAAACTCTAATCCACAGTGTGAAAGAACTAGGGTTTGGGCGGGTTTAAATTGGTGTAGTACAACATAAACCCTAATCCAACAATGGTTTTGTGAGGTCTAAAGATGGAAGGGAGTATGGGAACTACGGTTTGGTGGGTTTTAACAGGTGCCATGAAGCAAAATGCCTAACTCACAGAGATAGCGAATATTAGAGTTTTATGGGTTTGAAGTGCTGAAGAAAAACAGAAACCCTAATTCAACTAGGGTTTTGTAGGCTTAATGTTGGAAGAGATGGTGAGAGCAGTTGTCTGGTAGGGCTTAAGAGGTGAATAGAAAAAAAGAAACACCTAATTAAAAGTGTGAGAATAGGGTTTGGTGAGTTTCAAATGGTGAGCAACAAAAAAAAACCCTCATTGAACTAGGGTTTGTAGGTTTCAAATTGGAAGAGGGTGTTAGAACTTGGGTTTGGTGGGTCTGAATAGGTGAATAGAGAAAAAAACCTTAATTCACCGGGATTGTGAGAAATTTGGTTGTGTGGGTTTGAAGTGCAAAAGAGAAACAAAAACCTTTTTTCAAACTAACCGAGGGTTCGGTTAGTTTGATTTGGAGAAGAGAAACATAAAGCCTAATTCACAAAGAGTTCGAGAATTTGGTTTTCATGGGTTTGAAGTGGTGAAGAGAAACAAAAGCCCGAATTCACAAAGTGTGTGAGAACCATGGTTTCGTGGGTTTGGATTGGGGATGAGAAACAGAAACCCTATTTACACTAGGGTTTTGAGGATTAAAAAGCGGAAGAGAGTGTGAGAATTATTGTTTGGTGGGTTTGAAAAACTGAACCGAAACAGAATCCCTAATTCACAGAGTGTGAGGTCTAGGGTTTTGTGAGTTTAAATTGGTGAAGTACAATGCAAACAGAAATTCAACAATGGTTTTGTAAGGTTTAAATATTGAATTGAGTATGAGAACAAGGGTTTGGCGGGTTTGAACTGATGAACAAAAACAAAAACCCTAACTTACAGAGATTGTGAGAACCAGGGTTTTGTGTGTTTGAAGTGCAGAAGAGAAACATAAACCCTAATTCTAAGAGATTTTGAGAACTAGGTTTGAATTGGAGAAGAGAAATAGAGGCCCTGATTCAGAAAGAGTTTGAGAGCTTTATTTTCGTGGGTTTGCGGTGGTAAAGAGAAACAAAATCCCGAATTCATAGTGTGTGAGAATCAAGGTTTGGTAGTTTCGGTTTGGTGATGAGAAACATAAATCCTATTTACAGTAGGGTTTTTAGGTTTAAAATTGGAGGAAAGGGTGAGATCTGTTGTTTGGAAGGTTGGAATAAGTGAACCGAAACAGAAACTCTAATCCACAGTGTGAAAGAACTAGGGTTTGGGCGGGTTTAAATTGGTGTAGTACAACATAAACCCTAATCCAACAATGGTTTTGTGAGGTCTAAAGATGGAAGGGAGTATGGGAACTACGGTTTGGTGGGTTTTAACAGGTGCCATGAAGCAAAATGCCTAACTCACAGAGATAGCGAATATTAGAGTTTTATGGGTTTGAAGTGCTGAAGAAAAACAGAAACCCTAATTCAACTAGGGTTTTGTAGGCTTAATGTTGGAAGAGATGGTGAGAGCAGTTGTCTGGTAGGGCTTAAGAGGTGAATAGAAAAAAAGAAACACCTAATTAAAAGTGTGAGAATAGGGTTTGGTGAGTTTCAAATGGTGAGCAACAAAAAAAAACCCTCATTGAACTAGGGTTTGTAGGTTTCAAATTGGAAGAGGGTGTTAGAACTTGGGTTTGGTGGGTCTGAATAGGTGAATAGAGAAAAAAACCTTAATTCACCGGGATTGTGAGAAATTTGGTTGTGTGGGTTTGAAGTGCAAAAGAGAAACAAAAACCTTTTTTCAAACTAACCGAGGGTTCGGTTAGTTTGATTTGGAGAAGAGAAACATAAAGCCTAATTCACAAAGAGTTCGAGAATTTGGTTTTCATGGGTTTGAAGTGGTGAAGAGAAACAAAAGCCCGAATTCACAAAGTGTGTGAGAACCATGGTTTCGTGGGTTTGGATTGGGGATGAGAAACAGAAACCCTATTTACACTAGGGTTTTGAGGATTAAAAAGCGGAAGAGAGTGTGAGAATTATTGTTTGGTGGGTTTGAAAAACTGAACCGAAACAGAATCCCTAATTCACAGAGTGTGAGGTCTAGGGTTTTGTGAGTTTAAATTGGTGAAGTACAATGCAAACAGAAATTCAACAATGGTTTTGTAAGGTTTAAATATTGAATTGAGTATGAGAACAAGGGTTTGGCGGGTTTGAACTGATGAACAAAAACAAAAACCCTAACTTATAGAGATTGTGAGAACCAGGGTTTTGTGTGTTTCTAGTGCAGAAGAGAAACATAAACCCTAATTCTAAGAGATTTTGAGAACTAGGTTTGAATTGGAGAAGAGAAATAGAGGCCCTGATTCAGAAAGAGTTTGAGAGCTTTATTTTCCTGGGTTTGCGGTGGTAAAGAGAAACAAAATCCCGAATTCATAGTGTGTGAGAATCAAGGTTTGGTAGTTTCGGTTTGGTGATGAGAAACATAAATCCTATTTACAGTAGGGTTTTTAGGTTTAAAATTGGAGGAAAGGGTGAGATCTGTTGTTTGGAAGGTTGGAATAAGTGAACCGAAACAGAAACTCTAATTCACAGTGTGAAAGAACTAGGGTTTGGGCGGGTTTAAATTGGTGTAGTACAACATAAACCCTAATCCAACAATGGTTTTGTGAGGTCTAAAGATGGAAGGGAGTATGGGAACTACGGTTTGGTGGGTTTTAACAGGTGCCATTAATTTATGTGAGTTTGCAGATTCCTTTCCTTTGCGGGTAGGTTACAATTGATTGCCTCAGTGTTGTTTTCAGTTCAGGTTTATTGGAGTTCTACTTATATCCTTCCAAAATCTGTGTTTAAACAACTGAATGAGATAATGAGGAAATTCTTATGGAAAGGGGCTGATTTGAAGAGTGGTGGTGAGAAGTTAGCCTGGGCTAAAGTGTGTTTGCCGAAAGATGAAGGGGGCTTAGGATTAAAAGATCTGATAGCTTGGAATGTGGCAGCTATTGGTAAGCAGCTATGGAACCTGTTACAGCCTATTCCCACTAACCTCTGGAGTAAGTGGGCAAGGATTGAGCTCATGAAAGACCAGAATTTCTGGCTGCTTAAGGTACCGGATAAAAGATCTTGGTCATGGAAGAAGATAATGGGTCTAAGAGATACATTTAGACAATACATTGAGTACAAGGTCGGGAATGGCGATAATATTCTTCTTTGGCATGATGATTGGTTGTATCCCAATTCTATTGTAGAAAAGCATGGGGATAGGATCAGGTATGATACTGGGTTAAGAAGCAATTGTAAAGTCAATGCTATAATCAGAAATGGGCAATGGTTTCCTCCTTTTGCAAACTCACATAAATTAATGGAGTTAAGAGATGATATTGCTACCCTTCCCCCTCCTGATTGTCATAATGTTGATACCTTGATTTGGAAGCCTACCAGGGGTAAGTATTCTATTAGTTCAGCTTGGAATTTGTTAAGGAACAGGGATAATCAAGTTCAATGGTATAAGACTGTGTGGTTCCCAAATAATATCCCAAGACATGCCTTCATCTTATGGACTTTAATTCATAATAGGATGCAAACACAAGATAAATTGGTCCTCTATGGGATGTTTCAGCAACAAAAGTGTGTCTTCTGTGACTTACCGTGTGAAAGCAGGGAACATTTATTTTTTGAATGCAGTTTCTCTTCTCAAGTTTGGTCTTCGGTTGCAATTGATAATGGTTTGAGGCAAGTTGGGAAGAAGTGGGTGGATATGGTTAATTGGTGCAATGTCCATTGTACAAATAATACTTTAAAGGCATGTGTTACCAAACTATCATTGGCTGCTAGTGTTTACATTTTATGGAGGGAAAGAAATCTCAGGATGTTTGCTGGAGAGTTTAAAAAGGAGGATCAACTGGTTAAGGAGATAAATTCGTCTGTCAAATTTAGATTGTTTCACTTGTTGGATATTCAAAATGGAGATAGAGTTTCTAGCAATGGGTGAGGGGATTATTTTTTGCTCACTTTTCATGGATTTTATGTTCAGGATTTCTGTCTGGATGAGTGGTAGAGAGCATGTTTCAGGGTTGTTGGGAATATGGTTCAGGATTTGGCTCAGAATGCGGGGGAGGTGGTTTATGATAAAAATTTTAAATGTTGCATTATCTTTTGACCCATTTGCTTACATTGTGCAGATTTATAAGTTGGTGGCTGAGTTTCACAGGGTTCGGATGGCAATGAAGTACCTCGCGGATGGCTACCACAGTTTTCGGTCGTTGTTCAGTGCTTCTGTGCAGTTTGTAAACTGCAGTTTTGTGACGGCCAGCAATGCAGTTTATTAGTGCAGATTTTTCAGTGCTGAAATACAGATTTTTCAGTGCAGATTTCAGTGTTTCAGTACTGAAATGCAGTTTTTTTTCAGTGCTGAAATGCAGTTTCTTCAGTGTTACAGTGCTGAAATGCAGTTTTTTCGGTGCAGATTTTAGTATTTCAGTGCTGAAATGGTCGTTTTTCAGTGTTTCCGGGCTATTTTATAGTGCAGTTTTGTGATGGCAGACTCTTATAAGTGCTCTTGGCTATTTGACAAGGATGCTCTTCAATTTATGGACACGGTTTTAATGATGGAAAATGATGGATCAAATGCTCTGCTATTTGTTTCATTTATCTTGATTATGTTCATTTGTGGGGATTTCAAGGCTCATATTCAGATTTATAAGTTGGTGGATGATGTTCACCGGGTTCGGTCCTTCACGGTGATAGGTATTATTTCTTGTAATCTGATGAAGATTATGTATTTTTTATTTGCAGTGAGGTGCTCTAGAGATATGTTAAACATTGGTTGCTATAGTCTTATGCATTATCAGACTTATTTTTTTGTTGTCAGGGTTATGGTGTTTTTCTTGTATTTTCCCCTGTGTTTAGAGTTAAGCTTAACTCTTTGGTGGGATTGCGGGTTCCACCCTTGGGGTATGCCCCAAGTATTTTGTAGGCTTCAAGCCATTTTTTAATTTTTCTATAAAATTGACTTACCTTTCAAAAAAAAAAAAAAAAAAAAAAAAAAAAAAAAAAAAAAAAAAATGCCTAACTCACAGAGATAGCGAATATTAGAGTTTTATGGGTTTGAAGTGCTGAAGAAAAACAGAAACCTAATTCAACTAGGGTTTTGTAATGTTGGAAGAGATGGTGAGAGCAGTTGTCTGGTAGGGCTTAAGAGGTGAATAGAAAAAAAGAAACACCTAATTAAAAGTGTGAGAATAGGGTTTGGTGAGTTTCAAATGGTGAGCAACAAAAAAAAACCCTCATTGAACTAGGGTTTGTAGGTTTCAAATTGGAAGAGGGCGTTAGAACTTGGGTTTGGTGGGTCTGAATAGAGAAAAAAACCTTAATTCACCGGGATTGTGAGAAATTGGGTTGTGTGGGTTTGAAGTGCAAAAGAGAAACAAAAACCTTTTTTCAAACTAACCGAGGGTTCGGTTAGTTTGATTTGGAGAAGAGAAACATAAAGCCTAATTCACAAAGAGTTCGAGAATTTGGTTTTCATGGGTTTGAAGTGGTGAAGAGAAACAAAAGCCCGAATTCACAAAGTGTGTGAGAACCATGGTTTCGTGGGTTTGGATTGGGGATGAGAAACAGAAACCCTATTTACACTAGGGTTTTGAGGATTAAAAAGCGGAAGAGAGTGTGAGAATTATTGTTTGGTGGGTTTGAAAAACTGAACCGAAACAGAATCCCTAATTCACAGAGTGTGAGGTCTAGGGTTTTGTGAGTTTAAATTGGTGAAGTACAATGCAAACAGAAATTCAACAATGGTTTTGTAAGGTTTAAATATTGAATTGAGTATGAGAACAAGGGTTTGGCGGGTTTGAACTGATGAACAAAAACAAAAACCCTAACTAATAGAGATTGTGAGAACCAGGGTTTTGTGTGTTTCAAGTGCAGAAGAGAAACATAAACCCTAATTCTAAGAGATTTTGAGAACTAGGTTTGAATTGGAGAAGAGAAATAGAGGCCCTGATTCAGAAAGAGTTTGAGAGCTTTATTTTCGTGGGTTTGCGGTGGTAAAGAGAAACAAAATCCCGAATTCATAGTGTGTGAGAATCAAGGTTTGGTAGTTTCGGTTTGGTGATGAGAAACATAACTCCTATTTACAGTAGGGTTTTTAGGTTTAAAATTGGAGGAAAGGGTGAGATCTGTTGTTTGGAAGGTTGGAATAAGTGAACCGAAACAGAAACTCTAATTCACAGTGTGAAAGAACTAGGGTTTGGGCGGGTTTAAATTGGTGTAGTACAACATAAACCCTAATCCAACAATGGTTTTGTGAGGTCTAAAGATGGAAGGGAGTATGGGAACTACGGTTTGGTGGGTTTTAACAGGTGCCATGAAGCAAAATGCCTAACTCACAGAGATAGCGAATATTAGAGTTTTATGGGTTTGAAGTGCTGAAGAAAAACAGAAACCCTAATTCAACTAGGGTTTTGTAGGCTTAATGTTGGAAGAGATGGTGAGAGCAGTTGTCTGGTAGGGCTTAAGAGGTGAATAGAAAAAAAGAAACACCTAATTAAAAGTGTGAGAATAGGGTTTGGTGAGTTTCAAATGGTGAGCAATAAAAAAAAACCCTCATTGAACTAGGGTTTGTAGGTTTCAAATTGGAAGAGGGTGTTAGAACTTGGGTTTGGTGGGTCTGAATAGGTGAATAGAGAAAAAAACCTTAATTCACCGGGATTGTGAGAAATTGGGTTGTGTGGGTTTGAAGTGCAAAAGAGAAACAAAAACCTTTTTTCAAACTAACCGAGGGTTCGGTTAGTTTGATTTGGAGAAGAGAAACATAAAGCCTAATTCACAAAGAGTTCGAGAATTTGGTTTTCATGGGTTTGAAGTGGTGAAGAGAAACAAAAGCCCGAATTCACAAAGTGTGTGAGAACCATGGTTTCGTGGGTTTGGATTGGGGATGAGAAACAGAAACCCTATTTACACTAGGGTTTTGAGGATTAAAAAGCGGAAGAGAGTGTGAGAATTATTGTTTGGTGGGTTTGAAAAACTGAACCGAAACAGAATCCCTAATTCAGAGAGTGTGAGGTCTAGGGTTTTGTGAGTTTAAATTGGTAAAGTACAATGCAAACAGAAATTCAACAATGGTTTTGTAAGGTTTAAATATTGAATTGAGTATGAGAACAAGGGTTTGGCGGGTTTGAACTGATGAACAAAAACAAAAACCCTAACTTATAGAGATTGTGAGAACCAGGGTTTTGTGTGTTTCAAGTGCAGAAGAGAAACATAAACCCTAATTCTAAGAGATTTTGAGAACTAGGTTTGAATTGGAGAAGAGAAATAGAGGCCCTGATTCAGAAAGAGTTTGAGAGCTTTATTTTCGTGGGTTTGCGGTGGTAAAGAGAAACAAAATCCCGAATTCATAGTGTGTGAGAATCAAGGTTTGGTAGTTTCGGTTTGGTGATGAGAAACATAAATCCTATTTACAGTAGGGTTTTTAGGTTTAAAATTGGAGGAAAGGGTGAGATCTGTTGTTTGGAAGGTTGGAATAAGTGAACCGAAACAGAAACTCTAATTCACAGTGTGAAAGAACTAGGGTTTGGGCGGGTTTAAATTGGTGTAGTACAACATAAACCCTAATCCAACAATGGTTTTGTGAGGTCTAAAGATGGAAGGGAGTATGGGAACTACGGTTTGGTGGGTTTTAACAGGTGCCATGAAGCAAAATGCCTAACTCACAGAGATAGCGAATATTAGAGTTTTATGGGTTTGAAGTGCTGAAGAAAAACAGAAACCCTAATTCAACTAGGGTTTTGTAGGCTTAATGTTGGAAGAGATGGTGAGAGCAGTTGTCTGGTAGGGCTTAAGAGGTGAATAGAAAAAAAGAAACACCTAATTAAAAGTGTGAGAATAGGGTTTGGTGAGTTTCAAATGGTGAGCAATAAAAAAAAACCCTCATTGAACTAGGGTTTGTAGGTTTCAAATTGGAAGAGGGTGTTAGAACTTGGGTTTGGTGGGTCTCAATAGGTGAATAGAGAAAAAAACCTTAATTCACCGGGATTGTGAGAAATTGGGTTGTGTGGGTTTGAAGTGCAAAAGAGAAACAAAAACCTTTTTTCAAACTAACCGAGGGTTCGGTTAGTTTGATTTGGAGAAGAGAAACATAAAGCCTAATTCACAAAGAGTTCGAGAATTTGGTTTTCATGGGTTTGAAGTGGTGAAGAGAAACAAAAGCCCGAATTCACAAAGTGTGTGAGAACCATGGTTTCGTGGGTTTGGATTGGGGATGAGAAACAGAAACCCTATTTACACTAGGGTTTTGAGGATTAAAAAGCGGAAGAGAGTGTGAGAATTATTGTTTGGTGGGTTTGAAAAACTGAACCGAAACAGAATCCCTAATTCAGAGAGTGTGAGGTCTAGGGTTTTGTGAGTTTAAATTGGTGAAGTACAATGCAAACAGAAATTCAACAATGGTTTTGTAAGGTTTAAATATTGAATTGAGTATGAGAACAAGGGTTTGGCGGGTTTGAACTGATGAACAAAAACAAAAACCCTAACTTATAGAGATTGTGAGAACCAGGGTTTTGTGTGTTTCAAGTGCAGAAGAGAAACATAAACCCTAATTCTAAGAGATTTTGAGAACTAGGTTTGAATTGGAGAAGAGAAATAGAGGCCCTGATTCAGAAAGAGTTTGAGAGCTTTATTTTCGTGGGTTTGCGGTGGTAAAGAGAAACAAAATCCCGAATTCATAGTGTGTGAGAATCAAGGTTTGGTAGTTTCGGTTTGGTGATGAGAAACATAAATCCTATTTACAGTAGGGTTTTTAGGTTTAAAATTGGAGGAAAGGGTGAGATCTGTTGTTTGGAAGGTTGGAATAAGTGAACCGAAACAGAAACTCTAATTCACAGTGTGAAAGAACTAGGGTTTGGGCGGGTTTAAATTGGTGTAGTACAACATAAACCCTAATCCAACAATGGTTTTGTGAGGTCTAAAGATGGAAGGGAGTATGGGAACTACGGTTTGGTGGGTTTTAACAGGTGCCATGAAGCAAAATGCCTAACTCACAGAGATAGCGAATATTAGAGTTTTATGGGTTTGAAGTGCTGAAGAAAAACAGAAACCCTAATTCAACTAGGGTTTTGTAGGCTTAATGTTGGAAGAGATGGTGAGAGCAGTTGTCTGGTAGGGCTTAAGAGGTGAATAGAAAAAAAGAAACACCTAATTAAAAGTGTGAGAATAGGGTTTGGTGAGTTTCAAATGGTGAGCAATAAAAAAAAACCCTCATTGAACTAGGGTTTGTAGGTTTCAAATTGGAAGAGGGTGTTAGAACTTGGGTTTGGTGGGTCTCAATAGGTGAATAGAGAAAAAAACCTTAATTCACCGGGATTGTGAGAAATTGGGTTGTGTGGGTTTGAAGTGCAAAAGAGAAACAAAAACCTTTTTTCAAACTAACCGAGGGTTCGGTTAGTTTGATTTGGAGAAGAGAAACATAAAGCCTAATTCACAAAGAGTTCGAGAATTTGGTTTTCATGGGTTTGAAGTGGTGAAGAGAAACAAAAGCCCGAATTCACAAAGTGTGTGAGAACCATGGTTTCGTGGGTTTGGATTGGGGATGAGAAACAGAAACCCTATTTACACTAGGGTTTTGAGGATTAAAAAGCGGAAGAGAGTGTGAGAATTATTGTTTGGTGGGTTTGAAAAACTGAACCGAAACAGAATCCCTAATTCAGAGAGTGTGAGGTCTAGGGTTTTGTGAGTTTAAATTGGTGAAGTACAATGCAAACAGAAATTCAACAATGGTTTTGTAAGGTTTAAATATTGAATTGAGTATGAGAACAAGGGTTTGGCGGGTTTGAACTGATGAACAAAAACAAAAACCCTAACTTATAGAGATTGTGAGAACCAGGGTTTTGTGTGTTTCAAGTGCAGAAGAGAAACATAAACCCTAATTCTAAGAGATTTTGAGAACTAGGTTTGAATTGGAGAAGAGAAATAGAGGCCCTGATTCAGAAAGAGTTTGAGAGCTTTATTTTCGTGGGTTTGCGGTGGTAAAGAGAAACAAAATCCCGAATTCATAGTGTGTGAGAATCAAGGTTTGGTAGTTTCGGTTTGGTGATGAGAAACATAAATCCTATTTACAGTAGGGTTTTTAGGTTTAAAATTGGAGGAAAGGGTGAGATCTGTTGTTTGGAAGGTTGGAATAAGTGAACCGAAACAGAAACTCTAATTCACAGTGTGAAAGAACTAGGGTTTGGGCGGGTTTAAATTGGTGTAGTACAACATAAACCCTAATCCAACAATGGTTTTGTGAGGTCTAAAGATGGAAGGGAGTATGGGAACTACGGTTTGGTGGGTTTTAACAGGTGCCATGAAGCAAAATGCCTAACTCACAGAGATAGCGAATATTAGAGTTTTATGGGTTTGAAGTGCTGAAGAAAAACAGAAACCCTAATTCAACTAGGGTTTTGTAGGCTTAATGTTGGAAGAGATGGTGAGAGCAGTTGTCTGGTAGGGCTTAAGAGGTGAATAGAAAAAAAGAAACACCTAATTAAAAGTGTGAGAATAGGGTTTGGTGAGTTTCAAATGGTGAGCAACAAAAAAAAACCCTCATTGAACTAGGGTTTGTAGGTTTCAAATTGGAAGAGGGCGTTAGAACTTGGGTTTGGTGGGTCTCAATAGAGAAAAAAACCTTAATTCACCGAGATTGTGAGAAATTGGGTAGTGTGGGTTTGAAGTGCAGAAGAGAAACAAAAACCTTTTTTCAAACTAACCGAGGGTTCGGTTAGTTTGATTTGGAGAAGAGAAACATAAAGCCTAATTCACAAAGAGTTCGAGAATTTGGTTTTCATGGGTTTGAAGTGGTGAAGAGAAACAAAAGCCCGAATTCACAAAGTGTGTGAGAACCATGGTTTCGTGGGTTTGGATTGGGGATGAGAAACAGAAACCCTATTTACACTAGGGTTTTGAGGATTAAAAAGCGGAAGAGAGTGTGAGAATTATAGTTTGGTGGGTTTGAAAAACTGAACCGAAACAGAATCCCTAATTCACAGAGTGTGAGGTCTAGGGTTTTGTGAGTTTAAATTGGTGAAGTACAATGCAAACAGAAATTCAACAAAGGTTTTGTAAGGTTTAAATATTTAATTGAGTATGAGAACAAGGGTTTGGCGGGTTTGAACTGATGAACAAAAACAAAAACCCTAACTTATAGAGATTGTGAGAACCAGGGTTTTGTGTGTTTCAAGTGCAGAAGAGAAACATAAACCCTAATTCTAAGAGATTTTGAGAACTAGGTTTGAATTGGAGAAGAGAAATAGAGGCCCTGATTCACAAAGAGTTTGAGAGCTTTATTTTCGTGGGTTTGCGGTGGTAAAGAGAAACAAAATCCCGAATTCATAGTGTGTGAGAATCAAGGTTTGGTAGTTTCGGTTTGGTGATGAGAAACATAAATCCTATTTACAGTAGGGTTTTTAGGTTTAAAATTGGAGGAAAGGGTGAGATCTGTTGTTTGGAAGGTTGGAATAAGTGAACCGAAACAGAAACTCTAATTCACAGTGTGAAAGAACTAGGGTTTGGGCGGGTTTAAATTGGTGTAGTACAACATAAACCCTAATCCAACAATGGTTTTGTGAGGTCTAAAGATGGAAGGGAGTATGGGAACTACGGTTTGGTGGGTTTTAACAGGTGCCATGAAGCAAAATGCCTAACTCACAGAGATAGCGAATATTAGAGTTTTATGGGATTGAAGTGCTGAAGAAAAACAGAAACCCTAATTCAACTAGGGTTTTGTAGGCTTAATGTTGGAAGAGATGGTGAGAGCAGTTGTCTGGTAGGGCTTAAGAGGTGAATAGAAAAAAAGAAACACCTAATTAAAAGTGTGAGAATAGGGTTTGGTGAGTTTCAAATGGTGAGCAACAAAAAAAAACCCTCATTGAACTAGGGTTTGTAGGTTTCAAATTGGAAGAGGGTGTTAGAACTTGGGTTTGGTGGGTCTCAATAGGTGAATAGAGAAAAAAACCTTAATTCACCGGGATTGTGAGAAATTGGGTTGTGTGGGTTTGAAATGCAAAAGAGAAACAAAAACCTTTTTTCAAACTAACCGAGGGTTCGGTTAGTTTGATTTGGAGAAGGGAAACATAAAGCCTAATTCACAAAGAGTTCGAGAATTTGGTTTTCATGGGTTTGAAGTGGTGAAGAGAAACAAAAGCCCGAATTCACAAAGTGTGTGAGAACCATGGTTTCGTGGGTTTGGATTGGGGATGAGAAACAGAAACCCTATTTACACTAGGGTTTTGAGGATTAAAAAGCGGAAGAGAGTGTGAGAATTATTGTTTGGTGGGTTTGAAAAACGGAACCGAAACAGAATCCCTAATTCACAGAGTGTGAGGTCTAGGGTTTTATGAGTTTAAATTGGTGAAGTACAATGCAAACAGAAATTCAACAATGGTTTTGTAAGGTTTAAATATTGAATTGAGTATGAGAACAAGGGTTTGGCGGGTTTGAACTGATGAACAAAAACAAAAACCCTAACTTACAGAGATTGTGAGAACCAGGGTTTTGTGTGTTTGAAGTGCAGAAGAGAAACATAAACCCTAATTCTAAGAGATTTTGAGAACTAGGTTTGAATTGGAGAAGAGAAATAGAGGCCCTGATTCACAAAGAGTTTGAGAGCTTTATTTTCGTGGGTTTGCGGTGGTAAAGAGAAACAAAATCCCGAATTCATAGTGTGTGAGAATCAAGGTTTGGTAGTTTCGGTTTGGTGATGAGAAACATAAATCCTATTTACAGTAGGGTTTTTAGGTTTAAAATTGGAGGAAAGGGTGAGATCTGTTGTTTGGAAGGTTGGAATAAGTGAACCGAAACAGAAACTCTAATTCACAGTGTGAAAGAACTAGGGTTTGGGCGGGTTTAAATTGGTGTAGTACAACATAAACCCTAATCCAACAATGGTTTTGTGAGGTCTAAAGATGGAAGGGAGTATGGGAACTACGGTTTGGTGGGTTTTAACAGGTGCCATGAAGCAAAATGCCTAACTCACAGAGATAGCGAATATTAGAGTTTTATGGGTTTGAAGTGCTGAAGAAAAACAGAAACCCTAATTCAACTAGGGTTTTGTAGGCTTAATGTTGGAAGAGATGGTGAGAGCAGTTGTCTGGTAGGGCTTAAGAGGTGAATAGAAAAAAAGAAACACCTAATTAAAAGTGTGAGAATAGGGTTTGGTGAGTTTCAAATGGTGAGCAACAAAAAAAAACCCTCATTGAACTAGGGTTTGTAGGTTTCAAATTGGAAGAGGGTGTTAGAACTTGGGTTTGGTGGGTCTCAATAGGTGAATAGAGAAAAAAACCTTAATTCACCGGGATTGTGAGAAATTGGGTTGTGTGGGTTTGAAGTGCAAAAGAGAAACAAAAAAACCTTTTTTCAAACTAACCGAGGGTTCGGTTAGTTTGATTTGGAGAAGAGAAACATAAAGCCTAATTCACAAAGAGTTCGAGAATTTGGTTTTCATGGGTTTGAAGTGGTGAAGAGAAACAAAAGCCCGAATTCACAAAGTGTGTGAGAACCATGGTTTCGTGGGTTTGGATTGGGGATGAGAAACAGAAACCCTATTTACACTAGGGTTTTGAGGATTAAAAAGCGGAAGAGAGTGTGAGAATTATTGTTTGGTGGGTTTGAAAAACGGAACCGAAACAGAATCCCTAATTCACAGAGTGTGAGGTCTAGGGTTTTATGAGTTTAAATTGGTGAAGTACAATGCAAACAGAAATTCAACAATGGTTTTGTAAGGTTTAAATATTGAATTGAGTATGAGAACAAGGGTTTGGCGGGTTTGAACTGATGAACAAAAACAAAAACCCTAACTTACAGAGATTGTGAGAACCAGGGTTTTGTGTGTTTGAAGTGCAGAAGAGAAACATAAACCCTAATTCTAAGAGATTTTGAGAACTAGGTTTGAATTGGAGAAGAGAAATAGAGGCCCTGATTCACAAAGAGTTTGAGAGCTTTATTTTCGTGGGTTTGCGGTGGTAAAGAGAAACAAAATCCCGAATTCATAGTGTGTGAGAATCAAGGTTTGGTAGTTTCGGTTTGGTGATGAGAAACATAAATCCTATTTACAGTAGGGTTTTTAGGTTTAAAATTGGAGGAAAGGGTGAGATCTGTTGTTTGGAAGGTTGGAATAAGTGAACCGAAACAGAAACTCTAATTCACAGTGTGAAAGAACTAGGGTTTGGGCGGGTTTAAATTGGTGTAGTACAACATAAACCCTAATCCAACAATGGTTTTGTGAGGTCTAAAGATGGAAGGGAGTATGGGAACTACGGTTTGGTGGGTTTTAACAGGTGCCATGAAGCAAAATGCCTAACTCACAGAGATAGCGAATATTAGAGTTTTATGGGTTTGAAGTGCTGAAGAAAAACAGAAACCCTAATTCAACTAGGGTTTTGTAGGCTTAATGTTGGAAGAGATGGTGAGAGCAGTTGTCTGGTAGGGCTTAAGAGATGAATAGAAAAAAAGAAACACCTAATTTAAAGTGTGAGAATAGGGTTTGGTGAGTTTCAAATGGTGAGCAACAAAAAAAAACCCTCATTGAACTAGGGTTTGTAGGTTTCAAATTGGAAGAGGGCGTTAGAACTTGGGTTTGGTGGGTCTGAATAGAGAAAAAAACCTTAATTCACCGAGATTGTGAGAAATTGGGTAGTGTGGGTTTGAAGTGCAAAAGAGAAACAAAAACCTTTTTTCAAACTAACCGAGGGTTCGGTTAGTTTGATTTGGAGAAGAGAAACATAAAGCCTAATTCACAAAGAGTTCGAGAATTTGGTTTTCATGGGTTTGAAGTGGTGAAGAGAAACAAAAGCCCGAATTCACAAAGTGTGTGAGAACCATGGTTTCGTGGGTTTGGATTGGGGATGAGAAACAGAAACCCTATTTACACTAGGGTTTTGAGGATTAAAAAGCGGAAGAGAGTGTGAGAATTGTAGTTTGGTGGGTTTGAAAAACTGAACCGAAACAGAATCCCTAATTCACAGAGTGTGAGGTCTAGGGTTTTGTGAGTTTAAATTGGTGAAGTACAATGCAAACAGAAATTCAACAATGGTTTTGAAAGGTTTAAATATTGAATTGAGTATGAGAACAAGGGTTTGGCGGGTTTGAACTGATGAACAAAAACAAAAACCCTAACTTATAGAGATTGTGAGAACCAGGGTTTTGTGTGTTTCAAGTGCAGAAGTGAAACATTAACCCTAATTCTAGGAGATTTTGAGAACTAGGTTTGAATTGGAGAAGAGAAATAGAGGCCCTGATTCAGAAAGAGTTTGAGAGCTTTATTTTCGTGGGTTTGCGGTGGTAAAGAGAAACAAAATCCCGAATTCATAGTGTGTGAGAATCAAGGTTTGGTAGTTTCGGTTTGGTGATGAGAAACATAAATCCTATTTACCGTAGGGTTTTTAGGTTTAAAATTGGAGGAAAGGGTGAGATCTGTTGTTTGGAAGGTTGGAATAAGTGAACCGAAACAGAAACTCTAATTCACAGTGTGAAAGAACTAGGGTTTGGGCGGGTTTAAATTGGTGTAGTACAACATAAACCCTAATCCAACAATGGTTTTGTGAGGTCTAAAGATGGAAGGGAGTATGGGAACTACGGTTTGGTGGGTTTTAACAGGTGCCATGAAGCAAAATGCCTAATTCACAGAGATAGCGAATATTAGAGTTTTATGGGTTTGAAGTGCTGAAGAAAAACAGAAACCCTAATTCAACTAGGGTTTTGTAGGCTTAATGTTGGAAGAGATGGTGAGAGCAGTTGTCTGGTAGGGCTTAAGAGGTGAATAGAAAAAAAGAAACACCTAATTAAAAGTGTGAGAATAGGGTTTGGTGAGTTTCAAATGGTGAGCAACAAAAAAAAACCCTCATTGAACTAGGGTTTGTAGGTTTCAAATTGGAAGAGGGTGTTAGAACTTCGGTTTGGTGGGTCTCAATAGGTGAATAGAGAAAAAAACCTTAATTCACCGGGATTGTGAGAAATTGGGTTGTGTGGGTTTGAAGTGCAAAAGAGAAACAAAAACCTTTTTTCTAACTAACCGAGGGTTCGGTTAGTTTGATTTGGAGAAGAGAAACATAAAGCCTAATTCACAAAGAGTTCGAGAATTTGGTTTTCATGGGTTTGAAGTGGTGAAGAGAAACAAAAGCCCGAATTCACAAAGTGTGTGAGAACCATGGTTTCGTGGGTTTGGATTGGGGATGAGAAACAGAAACCCTATTTACACTAGGGTTTTGAGGATTAAAAAGCGGAAGAGAGTGTGAGAATTATTGTTTGGTGGGTTTGAAAAACTGAACCGAAACAGAATCCCTAATTCACAGAGTGTGAGGTCTAGGGTTTTGTGAGTTTAAATTGGTGAAGTACAATGCAAACAGAAATTCAACAATGGTTTTGTAAGGTTTAAATATTGAATTGAGTATGAGAACAAGGGTTTGGCGGGTTTGAACTGATGAACAAAAACAAAAACCCTAACTTATAGAGATTGTGAGAACCAGGGTTTTGTGTGTTTCAAGTGCAGAAGAGAAACATAAACCCTAATTCTAAGAGATTTTGAGAACTAGGTTTGAATTGGAGAAGAGAAATAGAGGCCCTGATTCAGAAAGAGTTTGAGAGCTTTATTTTCGTGGGTTTGAGGTGGTAAAGAGAAACAAAATCCTGAATTCATAGTGTGTGAGAAGCAAGGTTTGGTAGTTTCGGTTTGGTGATGAGAAACATAAATCCTATTTACAGTAGGGTTTTTAGGTTTAAAATTGGAGGAAAGGGTGAGATCTGTTGTTTGGAAGGTTGGAATAAGTGAACCGAAACAGAAACTCTAATTCACAGTGTGAAAGAACTAGGGTTTGGGCGGGTTTAAATTGGTGTAGTACAACATAAACCCTAATCCAACAATGGTTTTGTGAGGTCTAAAGATGGAAGGGAGTATGGGAACTACGGTTTGGTGGGTTTTAACAGGTGCCATGAAGCAAAATGCCTAACTCACAGAGATAGCAAATATTAGAGTTTTATGGGTTTGAAGTGCTGAAGAAAAACAGAAACCCTAATTCAACTAGGGTTTTGTAGGCTTAATGTTGGAAGAGATGGTGAGAGCAGTTGTCTGGTAGGGCTTAAGAGGTGAATAGAAAAAAAGAAACACCTAATTAAAAGTGTGAGAATAGGGTTTGGTGAGTTTCAAATGGTGAGCAACAAAAAAAAACCCTCATTGAACTAGGGTTTGTAGGTTTCAAATTGGAAGAGGGCGTTAGAACTTGGGTTTGGTGGGTCTGAATAGAGAAAAAAACCTTAATTCACCGAGATTGTGAGAAATTGGGTAGTGTGGGTTTGAAGTGCAAAAGAGAAACAAAAACCTTTTTTCAAACTAACCGAGGGTTCGGTTAGTTTGATTTGGAGAAGAGAAACATAAAGCCTAATTCACAAAGAGTTCGAGAATTTGGTTTTCATGGGTTTGAAGTGGTGAAGAGAAACAAAAACCCGAATTGACAAAGTGTGTGAGAACCATGGTTTCGTGGGTTTGGATTGGGGATGAGAAACAGAAACCCTATTTACACTAGGGTTTTGAGGATTAAAAAGCGGAAGAGAGTGTGAGAATTATTGTTTGGTGGGTTTGAAAAACTGAACCGAAACAGAATCCCTAATTCACAGAGTGTGAGGTCTAGGGTTTTGTGAGTTTAAATTGGTGAAGTACAATGCAAACAGAAATTCAACAATGGTTTTGTAAGGTTTAAATATTGAATTGAGTATGAGAACAAGGGTTTGGCGGGTTTGAACTGATGAACAAAAACAAAAACCCTAACTTATAGAGATTGTGAGAACCAGGGTTTTGTGTGTTTCAAGTGCAGAAGAGAAACATAAACCCTAATTCTAAGAGATTTTGAGAACTAGGTTTGAATTGGAGAAGAGAAATAGAGGCCCTGATTCAGAAAGAGTTTGAGAGCTTTATTTTCGTGGGTTTGCGGTGGTAAAGAGAAACAAAATCCCGAATTCATAGTGTGTGAGAATCAAGGTTTGGTAGTTTCGGTTTGGTGATGAGAAACATAAATCCTATTTACCGTAGGGTTTTTAGGTTTAAAATTGGAGGAAAGGGTGAGATCTGTTGTTTGGAAGGTTGGAATAAGTGAACCGAAACAGAAACTCTAATTCACAGTGTGAAAGAACTAGGGTTTGGGCGGGTTTAAATTGGTGTAGTACAACATAAACCCTAATCCAACAATGGTTTTGTGAGGTCTAAAGATGGAAGGGAGTATGGGAACTACGGTTTGGTGGGTTTTAACAGGTGCCATGAAGCAAAATGCCTAACTCACAGAGATAGCGAATATTAGAGTTTTATGGGTTTGAAGTGCTGAAGAAAAACAGAAACCCTAATTCAACTAGGGTTTTGTAGGCTTAATGTTGGAAGAGATGGTGAGAGCAGTTGTCTGGTAGGGCTTAAGAGGTGAATAGAAAAAAAGAAACACCTAATTAAAAGTGTGAGAATAGGGTTTGGTGAGTTTCAAATGGTGAGCAACAAAAAAAAACCCTCATTGAACTAGGGTTTGTAGGTTTCAAATTGGAAGAGGGTGTTAGAACTTGGGTTTGGTGGGTCTCAATAGGTGAATAGAGAAAAAAACCTTAATTCACCGGGATTGTGAGAAATTGGGTTGTGTGGGTTTGAAGTGCAATAGAGAAACAAAAACCTTTTTTCAAACTAACCGAGGGTTCGGTTAGTTTGATTTGGAGAAGAGAAACATAAAGCCTAATTCACAAAGAGTTCGAGAATTTGGTTTTCATGGGTTTGAAGTGGTGAAGAAAAACAAAAGCCCGAATTCACAAAGTGTGTGAGAACCATGGTTTCGTGGGTTTGGATTGGGGATGAGAAACAAAAACCCTATTTACACTAGGGTTTTGAGGATTAAAAAGCGGAAGAGAGTGTGAGAATTATTGTTTGGTGGGTTTGAAAAACTGAACCGAAACAGAATCCCAAATTCACAGAGTGTGAGGTCTAGGGTTTTGTGAGTTTAAATTGGTGAAGTACAATGCAAACAGAAATTCAACAATGGTTTTGTAAGGTTTAAATATTGAATTGAGTATGAGAACAAGGGTTTGGCGGGTTAGAACAGATGAACAAAAACAAAAACCCTAACATATAGAGATTGTGAGAACCAGGGTTTTGTGTGTTTCAAGTGCAGAAGAGAAACATAAACCCTAATTCTAAGAGATTTTGAGAACTAGGTTTGAATTGGAGAAGAGAAATAGAGGCCCTGATTCAGAAAGAGTTTGAGAGCTTTATTTTCGTGGGTTTGCGGTGGTAAAGAGAAACAAAATCCGAATTCATAGTGTGTGAGAATCAAGGTTTGGTAGTTTCGGTTTGGTGATGAGAAACATAAATCCTATTTACAGTAGGGTTTTTTGGTTTAAAATTGGAGGAAAGGGTGAGATCTGTTGTTTGGAAGGTTGGAATAAGTGAACCGAAACAGAAACTCTAATTCACAGTGTGAAAGAACTAGGGTTTGGGCGGGTTTAAATTGGTGTAGTACAACATAAACCCTAATCCAACAATGGTTTTGTGAGGTCTAAAGATGGAAGGGAGTATGGGAACTACGGTTTGGTGGGTTTTAACAGGTGCCATGAAGCAAAATGCCTAACTCACAGAGATAGCGAATATTAGAGTTTTATGGGTTTGAAGTGCTGAAGAAAAACAGAAAACCTAATTCAACTAGGGTTTTAGAGGCTTAATGTTGGAAGAGATGGTGAGAGCAGTTGTCTTGTAGGGCTTAAGAGGTGAATAGAAAAAAAGAAACACCTAATTAAAAGTGTGAGAATAGGGTTTGGTGAGTTTCAAATGGTGAGCAACAAAAAAAAACCCTCATTGAACTAGGGTTTGTAGGTATCAAATTGGAAGAGGGTGTTAGAACTTGGGTTTGGTGGGTCTGAATAGGTGAATAGAGAAAAAAAACCTTAATTCACCGGGATTGTGAGAAATTGGGTTGTGTGGGTTTGAAGTGCAAAAGAGAAACAAAAACCTTTTTTGAAACTAACCGAGGGTTCGGTTAGTTTGATTTGGAGAAGAGAAACATAAAGCCTAATTCACAAAGAGTTCGAGAATTTGGTTTTCATGGGTTTGAAGTGGTGAAGAGAAACAAAAGCCCGAATTCACAAAGTGTGTGAGAACCATGGTTTCGTGGGTTTGGATTGGGGATGAGAAACAGAAACCCTGTTTGCACTAGGGTTTTGAGGATTAAAAAGCGGAAGAGAGTGTGAGAATTATTGTTTGGTAGGTTTGAAAAATTGAACCGAAACAGAATCCCTAATTCACAGAGTGTGAGGTCTAGGGTTTTGTGAGTTTAAATTGGTGAAGTTCAATGCAAACAGAAATTCAACAATGGTTTTGTAAGGTTTAAATATTGAATTGAGTATAAGAACAAGGGTTTGGCGGGTTTGAACTGATGAACAAAAACAAAAACCCTAACTTATAGAGATTGTGAGAACCAGGGTTTTGTGTGTTTCAAGTGCAGAAGAGAAACATAAACCCTAATTCTAAGAGATTTTGAGAACTAGGTTTGAATTGGAGAAGAGAAATAGAGGCCCTGATTCAGAAAGAGTTTGAGAGCTTTATTTTCGTGGGTTTGCGGTGGTAAAGAGAAACAAAATCCCGAATTCATAGTGTGTGAGAATCAAGGTTTGGTAGTTTCGGTTTGGTGATGAGAAACATAAATCCTATTTACAGTAGGGTTTTTAGGTTTAAAATTGGAGGAAAGGGTGGGATCTGTTGTTTGGAAGGTTGGAATAAGTGAACCGAAACAGAAACTCTAATTCACAGTGTGAAAGAACTAGGGTTTGGGCGGGTTTAAATTGGTGTAGTACAACATAAACCCTAATCCAACAATGGTTTTGTGAGGTCTAAAGATGGAAGGGAGTATGGGAACTACGGTTTGGTGGGTTTTAACAGGTGCCATGAAGCAAAATGCCTAACTCACAGAGATAGCGAATATTAGAGTTTTATGGGTTTGAAGTGCTGAAGAAAAACAGAAACCCTAATTCAACTAGGGTTTTGTAGGCTTAATGTTGGAAGAGATGGTGAGAGCAGTTGTCTGGTAGGGCTTAAGAGGTGAATAGAAAAAAAGAAACACCTAATTAAAAGTGTGAGAATAGGGTTTGGTGAGTTTCAAATGGTGAGCAACAAAAAAAAACCCTCATTGAACTAGGGTTTGTAGGTTTCAAATTGGAAGAGGGTGTTAGAACTTGGGTTTGGTGGGTCTGAATAGGTGAATAGAGAAAAAAAACCTTAATTCACCGAGATTGTGAGAAATTGGGTTGTGTGGGTTTGAAGTGCAAAAGAGAAAGAAAAACCTTTTTTCAAACTAACCGAGGGTTCGGTTAGTTTGATTTGGAGAAGAGAAACATAAAGCCTAATTCACAAAGAGTTCGAGGATTTGGTTTTCATGGGTTTGAAGTGGTGAAGAGAAACAAAAGCCCGAATTCACAAAGTGTGTGAGAACCATGGTCTCGTGGGTTTGGATTGGGGATGAGAAACAGAAACCCTATTTACACTAGGGTTTTGAGGATTAAAAAGCGGAAGAGAGTGTGAGAATTATTGTTTGGTAGGTTTGAAAAACTGAACCGAAACAGAATCCCTAATTCACAGAGTGTGAGGTCTAGGGTTTTGTGAGTTTAAATTGGTGAAGTACAATGCAAACAGAAATTCAACAATGGTTTAGTAAGGTTTAAATATTGAATTGAGTATGAGAACAAGGGTTTGAACTGATGAACAAAAACAAAAACCCTAACTTATAGAGATTGTGAGAACCAGGGTTTTGTGTGTTTGAAGTGCAGAAGAGAAACATAAACCCTAATTCTAAGAGATTTTGAGAACTAGGTTTGAATTGGAGAAGAGAAATAGAGGCCCTGATTCAGAAAGAGTTTGAGAGCTTTATTTTCGTGGGTTTGCGGTGGTAAAGAGAAACAAAATCCCGAATTCATAGTGTGTGAGAATCAAGGTTTGGTAGTTTCGGTTTGGTGATGAGAAACATAAATCCTATTTACAGTAGGGTTTTTAGGTTTAAAATTGGAGGAAAGGGTGGGATCTGTTGTTTGGAAGGTTGGAATAAGTGAACCGAAACAGAAACTCTAATTCACAGTGTGAAAGAACTAGGGTTTGGGCGGGTTTAAATTGGTGTAGTACAACATAAACCCTAATCCAACAATGGTTTTGTGAGGTCTAAAGATGGAAGGGAGTATGGGAACTACGGTTTGGTGGGTTTTAACAGGTGCCATGAAGCAAAATGCCTAACTCACAGAGATAGCGAATATTAGAGTTTTATGGGTTTGAAGTGCTGAAGAAAAACAGAAACCCTAATTCAACTAGGGTTTTGTAGGCTTAATGTTGGAAGAGATGGTGAGAGCAGTTGTCTGGTAGGGCTTAAGAGGTGAATAGAAAAAAAGAAACACCTAATTAAAAGTGTGAGAATAGGGTTTGGTGAGTTTCAAATGGTGAGCAACAAAAAAAAACCCTCTTTGAACTAGGGTTTGTAGGTTTCAAATTGGAAGAGGGTGTTAGAACTTGGGTTTGGTGGGTCTGAATAGGTGAATGGAGAAAAAAAACCTTAATTCACCGAGATTGTGAGAAATTGGGTTGTGTGGGTTTGAAGTGCAAAAGAGAAAGAAAAACCTTTTTTCAAACTAACCGAGGGTTCGGTTAGTTTGATTTGGAGAAGAGAAACATAAAGCCTAATTCACAAAGAGTTCGAGGATTTGGTTTTCATGGGTTTGAAGTGGTGAAGAGAAACAAAAGCCCGAATTCACAAAGTGTGTGAGAACCATGGTCTCGTGGGTTTGGATTGGGGATGAGAAACAGAAACCCTATTTACACTAGGGTTTTGAGGATTAAAAAGCGGAAGAGAGTGTGAGAATTATTGTTTGGTAGGTTTGAAAAACTGAACCGAAACAGAATCCCTAATTCACAGAGTGTGAGGTCTAGGGTTTTGTGAGTTTAAATTGGTGAAGTACAATGCAAACAGAAATTCAACAATGGTTTAGTAAGGTTTAAATATTGAATTGAGTATGAGAACAAGGGTTTGAACTGATGAACAAAAACAAAAACCCTAACTTATAGAGATTGTGAGAACCAGGGTTTTGTGTGTTTGAAGTGCAGAAGAGAAACATAAACCCTAATTCTAAGAGATTTTGAGAACTAGGTTTGAATTGGAGAAGAGAAATAGAGGCCCTGATTCAGAAAGAGTTTGAGAGCTTTATTTTCGTGGGTTTGCGGTGGTAAAGAGAAACAAAATCCCGAATTCATAGTGTGTGAGAATCAAGGTTTGGTAGTTTCGGTTTGGTGATGAGAAACATAAATCCTATTTACAGTAGGGTTTTTAGGTTTAAAATTGGAGGAAAGGGTGGGATCTGTTGTTTGGAAGGTTGGAATAAGTGAACCGAAACAGAAACTCTAATTCACAGTGTGAAAGAACTAGGGTTTGGGCGGGTTTAAATTGGTGTAGTACAACATAAACCCTAATCCAACAATGGTTTTGTGAGGTCTAAAGATGGAAGGGAGTATGGGAACTACGGTTTGGTGGGTTTTAACAGGTGCCATGAAGCAAAATGCCTAACTCACAGAGATAGCGAATATTAGAGTTTTATGGGTTTGAAGTGCTGAAGAAAAACAGAAACCCTAATTCAACTAGGGTTTTGTAGGCTTAATGTTGGAAGAGATGGTGAGAGCAGTTGTCTGGTAGGGCTTAAGAGGTGAATAGAAAAAAAGAAACACCTAATTAAAAGTGTGAGAATAGGGTTTGGTGAGTTTCAAATGGTGAGCAACAAAAAAAAACCCTCTTTGAACTAGGGTTTGTAGGTTTCAAATTGGAAGAGGGTGTTAGAACTTGGGTTTGGTGGGTCTGAATAGGTGAATAGAGAAAAAAAACCTTAATTCACCGAGATTGTGAGAAATTGGGTTGTGTGGGTTTGAAGTGCAAAAGAGAAAGAAAAACCTTTTTTCAAACTAACCGAGGGTTCGGTTAGTTTGATTTGGAGAAGAGAAACATAAAGCCTAATTCACAAAGAGTTCGAGGATTTGGTTTTCATGGGTTTGAAGTGGTGAAGAGAAACAAAAGCCCGAATTCACAAAGTGTGTGAGAACCATGGTCTCGTGGGTTTGGATTGGGGATGAGAAACAGAAACCCTATTTACACTAGGGTTTTGAGGATTAAAAAGCGGAAGAGAGTGTGAGAATTATTGTTTGGTAGGTTTGAAAAACTGAACCGAAACAGAATCCCTAATTCACAGAGTGTGAGGTCTAGGGTTTTGTGAGTTTAAATTGGTGAAGTACAATGCAAACAGAAATTCAACAATGGTTTAGTAAGGTTTAAATATTGAATTGAGTATGAGAACAAGGGTTTGAACTGATGAACAAAAACAAAAACCCTAACTTATAGAGATTGTGAGAACCAGGGTTTTGTGTGTTTGAAGTGCAGAAGAGAAACATAAACCCTAATTCTAAGAGATTTTGAGAACTAGGTTTGAATTGGAGAAGAGAAATAGAGGCCCTGATTCAGAAAGAGTTTGAGAGCTTTATTTTCGTGGGTTTGCGGTGGTAAAGAGAAACAAAATCCCGAATTCATAGTGTGTGAGAATCAAGGTTTGGTAGTTTCGGTTTGGTGATGAGAAACATAAATCCTATTTACAGTAGGGTTTTTAGGTTTAAAATTGGAGGAAAGGGTGGGATCTGTTGTTTGGAAGGTTGGAATAAGTGAACCGAAACAGAAACTCTAATTCACAGTGTGAAAGAACTAGGGTTTGGGCGGGTTTAAATTGGTGTAGTACAACATAAACCCTAATCCAACAATGGTTTTGTGAGGTCTAAAGATGGAAGGGAGTATGGGAACTACGGTTTGGTGGGTTTTAACAGGTGCCATGAAGCAAAATGCCTAACTCACAGAGATAGCGAATATTAGAGTTTTATGGGTTTGAAGTGCTGAAGAAAAACAGAAACCCTAATTCAACTAGGGTTTTGTAGGCTTAATGTTGGAAGAGATGGTGAGAGCAGTTGTCTGGTAGGGCTTAAGAGGTGAATAGAAAAAAAGAAACACCTAATTAAAAGTGTGAGAATAGGGTTTGGTGAGTTTCAAATGGTGAGCAACAAAAAAAAACCCTCTTTGAACTAGGGTTTGTAGGTTTCAAATTGGAAGAGGGTGTTAGAACTTGGGTTTGGTGGGTCTGAATAGGTGAATGGAGAAAAAAAACCTTAATTCACCGAGATTGTGAGAAATTGGGTTGTGTGGGTTTGAAGTGCAAAAGAGAAAGAAAAACCTTTTTTCAAACTAACCGAGGGTTCGGTTAGTTTGATTTGGAGAAGAGAAACATAAAGCCTAATTCACAAAGAGTTCGAGGATTTGGTTTTCATGGGTTTGAAGTGGTGAAGAGAAACAAAAGCCCGAATTCACAAAGTGTGTGAGAACCATGGTCTCGTGGGTTTGGATTGGGGATGAGAAACAGAAACCCTATTTACACTAGGGTTTTGAGGATTAAAAAGCGGAAGAGAGTGTGAGAATTATTGTTTGGTAGGTTTGAAAAACTGAACCGAAACAGAATCCCTAATTCACAGAGTGTGAGGTCTAGGGTTTTGTGAGTTTAAATTGGTGAAGTACAATGCAAACAGAAATTCAACAATGGTTTAGTAAGGTTTAAATATTGAATTGAGTATGAGAACAAGGGTTTGAACTGATGAACAAAAACAAAAACCCTAACTTATAGAGATTGTGAGAACCAGGGTTTTGTGTGTTTGAAGTGCAGAAGAGAAACATAAACCCTAATTCTAAGAGATTTTGAGAACTAGGTTTGAATTGGAGAAGAGAAATAGAGGCCCTGATTCAGAAAGAGTTTGAGAGCTTTATTTTCGTGGGTTTGCGGTGGTAAAGAGAAACAAAATCCCGAATTCATAGTGTGTGAGAATCAAGGTTTGGTAGTTTCGGTTTGGTGATGAGAAACATAAATCCTATTTACAGTAGGGTTTTTAGGTTTAAAATTGGAGGAAAGGGTGGGATCTGTTGTTTGGAAGGTTGGAATAAGTGAACCGAAACAGAAACTCTAATTCACAGTGTGAAAGAACTAGGGTTTGGGCGGGTTTAAATTGGTGTAGTACAACATAAACCCTAATCCAACAATGGTTTTGTGAGGTCTAAAGATGGAAGGGAGTATGGGAACTACGGTTTGGTGGGTTTTAACAGGTGCCATGAAGCAAAATGCCTAACTCACAGAGATAGCGAATATTAGAGTTTTATGGGTTTGAAGTGCTGAAGAAAAACAGAAACCCTAATTCAACTAGGGTTTTGTAGGCTTAATGTTGGAAGAGATGGTGAGAGCAGTTGTCTGGTAGGGCTTAAGAGGTGAATAGAAAAAAAGAAACACCTAATTAAAAGTGTGAGAATAGGGTTTGGTGAGTTTCAAATGGTGAGCAACAAAAAAAAACCCTCATTGAACTAGGGTTTGTAGGTTTCAAATTGGAAGAGGGTGTTAGAACTTGGGTTTGGTGGGTCTGAATAGGTGAATGGAGAAAAAAAACCTTAATTCACCGAGATTGTGAGAAATTGGGTTGTGTGGGTTTGAAGTGCAAAAGAGAAAGAAAAACCTTTTTTCAAACTAACCGAGGGTTCGGTTAGTTTGATTTGGAGAAGAGAAACATAAAGCCTAATTCACAAAGAGTTCGAGGATTTGGTTTTCATGGGTTTGAAGTGGTGAAGAGAAACAAAAGCCCGAATTCACAAAGTGTGTGAGAACCATGGTCTCGTGGGTTTGGATTGGGGATGAGAAACAGAAACCCTATTTACACTAGGGTTTTGAGGATTAAAAAGCGGAAGAGAGTGTGAGAATTATTGTTTGGTAGGTTTGAAAAACTGAACCGAAACAGAATCCCTAATTCACAGAGTGTGAGGTCTAGGGTTTTGTGAGTTTAAATTGGTGAAGTACAATGCAAACAGAAATTCAACAATGGTTTAGTAAGGTTTAAATATTGAATTGAGTATGAGAACAAGGGTTTGAACTGATGAACAAAAACAAAAACCCTAACTTATAGAGATTGTGAGAACCAGGGTTTTGTGTGTTTGAAGTGCAGAAGAGAAACATAAACCCTAATTCTAAGAGATTTTGAGAACTAGGTTTGAATTGGAGAAGAGAAATAGAGGCCCTGATTCACAAAGAGTTTGAGAGCTTTATTTTCGTGGGTTTGCGGTGGTAAAGAGAAACAAAATCCCGAATTCATAGTGTGTGAGAATCAAGGTTTGGTAGTTTCGGTTTGGTGATGAGAAACATAAATCCTATTTACAGTAGGGTTTTTAGGTTTAAAATTGGAGGAAAGGGTGGGATCTGTTGTTTGGAAGGTTGGAATAAGTGAACCGAAACAGAAACTCTAATTCACAGTGTGAAAGAACTAGGGTTTGGGCGGGTTTAAATTGGTGTAGTACAACATAAACCCTAATCCAACAATGGTTTTGTGAGGTCTAAAGATGGAAGGGAGTATGGGAACTACGGTTTGGTGGGTTTTAACAGGTGCCATGAAGCAAAATGCCTAACTCACAGAGATAGCGAATATTAGAGTTTTATGGGTTTGAAGTGCTGAAGAAAAACAGAAACCCTAATTCAACTAGGGTTTTGTAGGCTTAATGTTGGAAGAGATGGTGAGAGCAGTTGTCTGGTAGGGCTTAAGAGGTGAATAGAAAAAAAGAAACACCTAATTAAAAGTGTGAGAATAGGGTTTGGTGAGTTTCAAATGGTGAGCAACAAAAAAAAACCCTCATTGAACTAGGGTTTGTAGGTTTCAAATTGGAAGAGGGTGTTAGAACTTGGGTTTGGTGGGTCTGAATAGGTGAATAGAGAAAAAAAACCTTAATTCACCGAGATTGTGAGAAATTGGGTTGTGTGGGTTTGAAGTGCAAAAGAGAAAGAAAAACCTTTTTTCAAACTAACCGAGGGTTCGGTTAGTTTGATTTGGAGAAGAGAAACATAAAGCCTAATTCACAAAGAGTTCGAGGATTTGGTTTTCATGGGTTTGAAGTGGTGAAGAGAAACAAAAGCCCGAATTCACAAAGTGTGTGAGAACCATGGTCTCGTGGGTTTGGATTGGGGATGAGAAACAGAAACCCTATTTACACTAGGGTTTTGAGGATTAAAAAGCGGAAGAGAGTGTGAGAATTATTGTTTGGTAGGTTTGAAAAACTGAACCGAAACAGAATCCCTAATTCACAGAGTGTGAGGTCTAGGGTTTTGTGAGTTTAAATTGGTGAAGTACAATGCAAACAGAAATTCAACAATGGTTTAGTAAGGTTTAAATATTGAATTGAGTATGAGAACAAGGGTTTGAACTGATGAACAAAAACAAAAACCCTAACTTATAGAGATTGTGAGAACCAGGGTTTTGTGTGTTTGAAGTGCAGAAGAGAAACATAAACCCTAATTCTAAGAGATTTTGAGAACTAGGTTTGAATTGGAGAAGAGAAATAGAGGCCCTGATTCACAAAGAGTTTGAGAGCTTTATTTTCGTGGGTTTGCGGTGGTAAAGAGAAACAAAATCCCGAATTCATAGTGTGTGAGAATCAAGGTTTGGTAGTTTCGGTTTGGTGATGAGAAACATAAATCCTATTTACAGTAGGGTTTTTAGGTTTAAAATTGGAGGAAAGGGTGGGATCTGTTGTTTGGAAGGTTGGAATAAGTGAACCGAAACAGAAACTCTAATTCACAGTGTGAAAGAACTAGGGTTTGGGCGGGTTTAAATTGGTGTAGTACAACATAAACCCTAATCCAACAATGGTTTTGTGAGGTCTAAAGATGGAAGGGAGTATGGGAACTACGGTTTGGTGGGTTTTAACAGGTGCCATGAAGCAAAATGCCTAACTCACAGAGATAGCGAATATTAGAGTTTTATGGGTTTGAAGTGCTGAAGAAAAACAGAAACCCTAATTCAACTAGGGTTTTGTAGGCTTAATGTTGGAAGAGATGGTGAGAGCAGTTGTCTGGTAGGGCTTAAGAGGTGAATAGAAAAAAAGAAACACCTAATTAAAAGTGTGAGAATAGGGTTTGGTGAGTTTCAAATGGTGAGCAACAAAAAAAAACCCTCATTGAACTAGGGTTTGTAGGTTTCAAATTGGAAGAGGGTGTTAGAACTTGGGTTTGGTGGGTCTGAATAGGTGAATAGAGAAAAAAAACCTTAATTCACCGAGATTGTGAGAAATTGGGTTGTGTGGGTTTGAAGTGCAAAAGAGAAAGAAAAACCTTTTTTCAAACTAACCGAGGGTTCGGTTAGTTTGATTTGGAGAAGAGAAACATAAAGCCTAATTCACAAAGAGTTCGAGGATTTGGTTTTCATGGGTTTGAAGTGGTGAAGAGAAACAAAAGCCCGAATTCACAAAGTGTGTGAGAACCATGGTCTCGTGGGTTTGGATTGGGGATGAGAAACAGAAACCCTATTTACACTAGGGTTTTGAGGATTAAAAAGCGGAAGAGAGTGTGAGAATTATTGTTTGGTAGGTTTGAAAAACTGAACCGAAACAGAATCCCTAATTCACAGAGTGTGAGGTCTAGGGTTTTGTGAGTTTAAATTGGTGAAGTACAATGCAAACAGAAATTCAACAATGGTTTAGTAAGGTTTAAATATTGAATTGAGTATGAGAACAAGGGTTTGAACTGATGAACAAAAACAAAAACCCTAACTTATAGAGATTGTGAGAACCAGGGTTTTGTGTGTTTGAAGTGCAGAAGAGAAACATAAACCCTAATTCTAAGAGATTTTGAGAACTAGGTTTGAATTGGAGAAGAGAAATAGAGGCCCTGATTCAGAAAGAGTTTGAGAGCTTTATTTTCGTGGGTTTGCGGTGGTAAAGAGAAACAAAATCCCGAATTCATAGTGTGTGAGAATCAAGGTTTGGTAGTTTCGGTTTGGTGATGAGAAACATAAATCCTATTTACAGTAGGGTTTTTAGGTTTAAAATTGGAGGAAAGGGTGGGATCTGTTGTTTGGAAGGTTGGAATAAGTGAACCGAAACAGAAACTCTAATTCACAGTGTGAAAGAACTAGGGTTTGGGCGGGTTTAAATTGGTGTAGTACAACATAAACCCTAATCCAACAATGGTTTTGTGAGGTCTAAAGATGGAAGGGAGTATGGGAACTACGGTTTGGTGGGTTTTAACAGGTGCCATGAAGCAAAATGCCTAACTCACAGAGATAGCGAATATTAGAGTTTTATGGGTTTGAAGTGCTGAAGAAAAACAGAAACCCTAATTCAACTAGGGTTTTGTAGGCTTAATGTTGGAAGAGATGGTGAGAGCAGTTGTCTGGTAGGGCTTAAGAGGTGAATAGAAAAAAAGAAACACCTAATTAAAAGTGTGAGAATAGGGTTTGGTGAGTTTCAAATGGTGAGCAACAAAAAAAAACCCTCTTTGAACTAGGGTTTGTAGGTTTCAAATTGGAAGAGGGTGTTAGAACTTGGGTTTGGTGGGTCTGAATAGGTGAATGGAGAAAAAAAACCTTAATTCACCGAGATTGTGAGAAATTGGGTTGTGTGGGTTTGAAGTGCAAAAGAGAAAGAAAAACCTTTTTTCAAACTAACCGAGGGTTCGGTTAGTTTGATTTGGAGAAGAGAAACATAAAGCCTAATTCACAAAGAGTTCGAGGATTTGGTTTTCATGGGTTTGAAGTGGTGAAGAGAAACAAAAGCCCGAATTCACAAAGTGTGTGAGAACCATGGTCTCGTGGGTTTGGATTGGGGATGAGAAACAGAAACCCTATTTACACTAGGGTTTTGAGGATTAAAAAGCGGAAGAGAGTGTGAGAATTATTGTTTGGTAGGTTTGAAAAACTGAACCGAAACAGAATCCCTAATTCACAGAGTGTGAGGTCTAGGGTTTTGTGAGTTTAAATTGGTGAAGTACAATGCAAACAGAAATTCAACAATGGTTTAGTAAGGTTTAAATATTGAATTGAGTATGAGAACAAGGGTTTGAACTGATGAACAAAAACAAAAACCCTAACTTATAGAGATTGTGAGAACCAGGGTTTTGTGTGTTTGAAGTGCAGAAGAGAAACATAAACCCTAATTCTAAGAGATTTTGAGAACTAGGTTTGAATTGGAGAAGAGAAATAGAGGCCCTGATTCAGAAAGAGTTTGAGAGCTTTATTTTCGTGGGTTTGCGGTGGTAAAGAGAAACAAAATCCCGAATTCATAGTGTGTGAGAATCAAGGTTTGGTAGTTTCGGTTTGGTGATGAGAAACATAAATCCTATTTACAGTAGGGTTTTTAGGTTTAAAATTGGAGGAAAGGGTGGGATCTGTTGTTTGGAAGGTTGGAATAAGTGAACCGAAACAGAAACTCTAATTCACAGTGTGAAAGAACTAGGGTTTGGGCGGGTTTAAATTGGTGTAGTACAACATAAACCCTAATCCAACAATGGTTTTGTGAGGTCTAAAGATGGAAGGGAGTATGGGAACTACGGTTTGGTGGGTTTTAACAGGTGCCATGAAGCAAAATGCCTAACTCACAGAGATAGCGAATATTAGAGTTTTATGGGTTTGAAGTGCTGAAGAAAAACAGAAACCCTAATTCAACTAGGGTTTTGTAGGCTTAATGTTGGAAGAGATGGTGAGAGCAGTTGTCTGGTAGGGCTTAAGAGGTGAATAGAAAAAAAGAAACACCTAATTAAAAGTGTGAGAATAGGGTTTGGTGAGTTTCAAATGGTGAGCAACAAAAAAAAACCCTCTTTGAACTAGGGTTTGTAGGTTTCAAATTGGAAGAGGGTGTTAGAACTTGGGTTTGGTGGGTCTGAATAGGTGAATAGAGAAAAAAAACCTTAATTCACCGAGATTGTGAGAAATTGGGTTGTGTGGGTTTGAAGTGCAAAAGAGAAAGAAAAACCTTTTTTCAAACTAACCGAGGGTTCGGTTAGTTTGATTTGGAGAAGAGAAACATAAAGCCTAATTCACAAAGAGTTCGAGGATTTGGTTTTCATGGGTTTGAAGTGGTGAAGAGAAACAAAAGCCCGAATTCACAAAGTGTGTGAGAACCATGGTCTCGTGGGTTTGGATTGGGGATGAGAAACAGAAACCCTATTTACACTAGGGTTTTGAGGATTAAAAAGCGGAAGAGAGTGTGAGAATTATTGTTTGGTAGGTTTGAAAAACTGAACCGAAACAGAATCCCTAATTCACAGAGTGTGAGGTCTAGGGTTTTGTGAGTTTAAATTGGTGAAGTACAATGCAAACAGAAATTCAACAATGGTTTAGTAAGGTTTAAATATTGAATTGAGTATGAGAACAAGGGTTTGAACTGATGAACAAAAACAAAAACCCTAACTTATAGAGATTGTGAGAACCAGGGTTTTGTGTGTTTGAAGTGCAGAAGAGAAACATAAACCCTAATTCTAAGAGATTTTGAGAACTAGGTTTGAATTGGAGAAGAGAAATAGAGGCCCTGATTCAGAAAGAGTTTGAGAGCTTTATTTTCGTGGGTTTGCGGTGGTAAAGAGAAACAAAATCCCGAATTCATAGTGTGTGAGAATCAAGGTTTGGTAGTTTCGGTTTGGTGATGAGAAACATAAATCCTATTTACAGTAGGGTTTTTAGGTTTAAAATTGGAGGAAAGGGTGGGATCTGTTGTTTGGAAGGTTGGAATAAGTGAACCGAAACAGAAACTCTAATTCACAGTGTGAAAGAACTAGGGTTTGGGCGGGTTTAAATTGGTGTAGTACAACATAAACCCTAATCCAACAATGGTTTTGTGAGGTCTAAAGATGGAAGGGAGTATGGGAACTACGGTTTGGTGGGTTTTAACAGGTGCCATGAAGCAAAATGCCTAACTCACAGAGATAGCGAATATTAGAGTTTTATGGGTTTGAAGTGCTGAAGAAAAACAGAAACCCTAATTCAACTAGGGTTTTGTAGGCTTAATGTTGGAAGAGATGGTGAGAGCAGTTGTCTGGTAGGGCTTAAGAGGTGAATAGAAAAAAAGAAACACCTAATTAAAAGTGTGAGAATAGGGTTTGGTGAGTTTCAAATGGTGAGCAACAAAAAAAACCCTCTTTGAACTAGGGTTTGTAGGTTTCAAATTGGAAGAGGGTGTTAGAACTTGGGTTTGGTGGGTCTGAATAGGTGAATAGAGAAAAAAAACCTTAATTCACCGAGATTGTGAGAAATTGGGTTGTGTGGGTTTGAAGTGCAAAAGAGAAAGAAAAACCTTTTTTCAAACTAACCGAGGGTTCGGTTAGTTTGATTTGGAGAAGAGAAACATAAAGCCTAATTCACAAAGAGTTCGAGGATTTGGTTTTCATGGGTTTGAAGTGGTGAAGAGAAACAAAAGCCCGAATTCACAAAGTGTGTGAGAACCATGGTCTCGTGGGTTTGGATTGGGGATGAGAAACAGAAACCCTATTTACACTAGGGTTTTGAGGATTAAAAAGCGGAAGAGAGTGTGAGAATTATTGTTTGGTAGGTTTGAAAAACTGAACCGAAACAGAATCCCTAATTCACAGAGTGTGAGGTCTAGGGTTTTGTGAGTTTAAATTGGTGAAGTACAATGCAAACAGAAATTCAACAATGGTTTAGTAAGGTTTAAATATTGAATTGAGTATGAGAACAAGGGTTTGAACTGATGAACAAAAACAAAAACCCTAACTTATAGAGATTGTGAGAACCAGGGTTTTGTGTGTTTGAAGTGCAGAAGAGAAACATAAACCCTAATTCTAAGAGATTTTGAGAACTAGGTTTGAATTGGAGAAGAGAAATAGAGGCCCTGATTCAGAAAGAGTTTGAGAGCTTTATTTTCGTGGGTTTGCGGTGGTAAAGAGAAACAAAATCCCGAATTCATAGTGTGTGAGAATCAAGGTTTGGTAGTTTCGGTTTGGTGATGAGAAACATAAATCCTATTTACAGTAGGGTTTTTAGGTTTAAAATTGGAGGAAAGGGTGGGATCTGTTGTTTGGAAGGTTGGAATAAGTGAACCGAAACAGAAACTCTAATTCACAGTGTGAAAGAACTAGGGTTTGGGCGGGTTTAAATTGGTGTAGTACAACATAAACCCTAATCCAACAATGGTTTTGTGAGGTCTAAAGATGGAAGGGAGTATGGGAACTACGGTTTGGTGGGTTTTAACAGGTGCCATGAAGCAAAATGCCTAACTCACAGAGATAGCGAATATTAGAGTTTTATGGGTTTGAAGTGCTGAAGAAAAACAGAAACCCTAATTCAACTAGGGTTTTGTAGGCTTAATGTTGGAAGAGATGGTGAGAGCAGTTGTCTGGTAGGGCTTAAGAGGTGAATAGAAAAAAAGAAACACCTAATTAAAAGTGTGAGAATAGGGTTTGGTGAGTTTCAAATGGTGAGCAACAAAAAAAAACCCTCTTTGAACTAGGGTTTGTAGGTTTCAAATTGGAAGAGGGTGTTAGAACTTGGGTTTGGTGGGTCTGAATAGGTGAATAGAGAAAAAAAACCTTAATTCACCGAGATTGTGAGAAATTGGGTTGTGTGGGTTTGAAGTGCAAAAGAGAAAGAAAAACCTTTTTTCAAACTAACCGAGGGTTCGGTTAGTTTGATTTGGAGAAGAGAAACATAAAGCCTAATTCACAAAGAGTTCGAGGATTTGGTTTTCATGGGTTTGAAGTGGTGAAGAGAAACAAAAGCCCGAATTCACAAAGTGTGTGAGAACCATGGTCTCGTGGGTTTGGATTGGGGATGAGAAACAGAAACCCTATTTACACTAGGGTTTTGAGGATTAAAAAGCGGAAGAGAGTGTGAGAATTATTGTTTGGTAGGTTTGAAAAACTGAACCGAAACAGAATCCCTAATTCACAGAGTGTGAGGTCTAGGGTTTTGTGAGTTTAAATTGGTGAAGTACAATGCAAACAGAAATTCAACAATGGTTTAGTAAGGTTTAAATATTGAATTGAGTATGAGAACAAGGGTTTGAACTGATGAACAAAAACAAAAACCCTAACTTATAGAGATTGTGAGAACCAGGGTTTTGTGTGTTTGAAGTGCAGAAGAGAAACATAAACCCTAATTCTAAGAGATTTTGAGAACTAGGTTTGAATTGGAGAAGAGAAATAGAGGCCCTGATTCAGAAAGAGTTTGAGAGCTTTATTTTCGTGGGTTTGCGGTGGTAAAGAGAAACAAAATCCCGAATTCATAGTGTGTGAGAATCAAGGTTTGGTAGTTTCGGTTTGGTGATGAGAAACATAAATCCTATTTACAGTAGGGTTTTTAGGTTTAAAATTGGAGGAAAGGGTGGGATCTGTTGTTTGGAAGGTTGGAATAAGTGAACCGAAACAGAAACTCTAATTCACAGTGTGAAAGAACTAGGGTTTGGGCGGGTTTAAATTGGTGTAGTACAACATAAACCCTAATCCAACAATGGTTTTGTGAGGTCTAAAGATGGAAGGGAGTATGGGAACTACGGTTTGGTGGGTTTTAACAGGTGCCATGAAGCAAAATGCCTAACTCACAGAGATAGCGAATATTAGAGTTTTATGGGTTTGAAGTGCTGAAGAAAAACAGAAACCCTAATTCAACTAGGGTTTTGTAGGCTTAATGTTGGAAGAGATGGTGAGAGCAGTTGTCTGGTAGGGCTTAAGAGGTGAATAGAAAAAAAGAAACACCTAATTAAAAGTGTGAGAATAGGGTTTGGTGAGTTTCAAATGGTGAGCAACAAAAAAAAACCCTCTTTGAACTAGGGTTTGTAGGTTTCAAATTGGAAGAGGGTGTTAGAACTTGGGTTTGGTGGGTCTGAATAGGTGAATAGAGAAAAAAAACCTTAATTCACCGAGATTGTGAGAAATTGGGTTGTGTGGGTTTGAAGTGCAAAAGAGAAAGAAAAACCTTTTTTCAAACTAACCGAGGGTTCGGTTAGTTTGATTTGGAGAAGAGAAACATAAAGCCTAATTCACAAAGAGTTCGAGGATTTGGTTTTCATGGGTTTGAAGTGGTGAAGAGAAACAAAAGCCCGAATTCACAAAGTGTGTGAGAACCATGGTCTCGTGGGTTTGGATTGGGGATGAGAAACAGAAACCCTATTTACACTAGGGTTTTGAGGATTAAAAAGCGGAAGAGAGTGTGAGAATTATTGTTTGGTAGGTTTGAAAAACTGAACCGAAACAGAATCCCTAATTCACAGAGTGTGAGGTCTAGGGTTTTGTGAGTTTAAATTGGTGAAGTACAATGCAAACAGAAATTCAACAATGGTTTAGTAAGGTTTAAATATTGAATTGAGTATGAGAACAAGGGTTTGAACTGATGAACAAAAACAAAAACCCTAACTTATAGAGATTGTGAGAACCAGGGTTTTGTGTGTTTGAAGTGCAGAAGAGAAACATAAACCCTAATTCTAAGAGATTTTGAGAACTAGGTTTGAATTGGAGAAGAGAAATAGAGGCCCTGATTCAGAAAGAGTTTGAGAGCTTTATTTTCGTGGGTTTGCGGTGGTAAAGAGAAACAAAATCCCGAATTCATAGTGTGTGAGAATCAAGGTTTGGTAGTTTCGGTTTGGTGATGAGAAACATAAATCCTATTTACAGTAGGGTTTTTAGGTTTAAAATTGGAGGAAAGGGTGGGATCTGTTGTTTGGAAGGTTGGAATAAGTGAACCGAAACAGAAACTCTAATTCACAGTGTGAAAGAACTAGGGTTTGGGCGGGTTTAAATTGGTGTAGTACAACATAAACCCTAATCCAACAATGGTTTTGTGAGGTCTAAAGATGGAAGGGAGTATGGGAACTACGGTTTGGTGGGTTTTAACAGGTGCCATGAAGCAAAATGCCTAACTCACAGAGATAGCGAATATTAGAGTTTTATGGGTTTGAAGTGCTGAAGAAAAACAGAAACCCTAATTCAACTAGGGTTTTGTAGGCTTAATGTTGGAAGAGATGGTGAGAGCAGTTGTCTGGTAGGGCTTAAGAGGTGAATAGAAAAAAAGAAACACCTAATTAAAAGTGTGAGAATAGGGTTTGGTGAGTTTCAAATGGTGAGCAACAAAAAAAAACCCTCTTTGAACTAGGGTTTGTAGGTTTCAAATTGGAAGAGGGTGTTAGAACTTGGGTTTGGTGGGTCTGAATAGGTGAATAGAGAAAAAAAACCTTAATTCACCGAGATTGTGAGAAATTGGGTTGTGTGGGTTTGAAGTGCAAAAGAGAAAGAAAAACCTTTTTTCAAACTAACCGAGGGTTCGGTTAGTTTGATTTGGAGAAGAGAAACATAAAGCCTAATTCACAAAGAGTTCGAGGATTTGGTTTTCATGGGTTTGAAGTGGTGAAGAGAAACAAAAGCCCGAATTCACAAAGTGTGTGAGAACCATGGTCTCGTGGGTTTGGATTGGGGATGAGAAACAGAAACCCTATTTACACTAGGGTTTTGAGGATTAAAAAGCGGAAGAGAGTGTGAGAATTATTGTTTGGTAGGTTTGAAAAACTGAACCGAAACAGAATCCCTAATTCACAGAGTGTGAGGTCTAGGGTTTTGTGAGTTTAAATTGGTGAAGTACAATGCAAACAGAAATTCAACAATGGTTTAGTAAGGTTTAAATATTGAATTGAGTATGAGAACAAGGGTTTGAACTGATGAACAAAAACAAAAACCCTAACTTATAGAGATTGTGAGAACCAGGGTTTTGTGTGTTTGAAGTGCAGAAGAGAAACATAAACCCTAATTCTAAGAGATTTTGAGAACTAGGTTTGAATTGGAGAAGAGAAATAGAGGCCCTGATTCAGAAAGAGTTTGAGAGCTTTATTTTCGTGGGTTTGCGGTGGTAAAGAGAAACAAAATCCCGAATTCATAGTGTGTGAGAATCAAGGTTTGGTAGTTTCGGTTTGGTGATGAGAAACATAAATCCTATTTACAGTAGGGTTTTTAGGTTTAAAATTGGAGGAAAGGGTGGGATCTGTTGTTTGGAAGGTTGGAATAAGTGAACCGAAACAGAAACTCTAATTCACAGTGTGAAAGAACTAGGGTTTGGGCGGGTTTAAATTGGTGTAGTACAACATAAACCCTAATCCAACAATGGTTTTGTGAGGTCTAAAGATGGAAGGGAGTATGGGAACTACGGTTTGGTGGGTTTTAACAGGTGCCATGAAGCAAAATGCCTAACTCACAGAGATAGCGAATATTAGAGTTTTATGGGTTTGAAGTGCTGAAGAAAAACAGAAACCCTAATTCAACTAGGGTTTTGTAGGCTTAATGTTGGAAGAGATGGTGAGAGCAGTTGTCTGGTAGGGCTTAAGAGGTGAATAGAAAAAAAGAAACACCTAATTAAAAGTGTGAGAATAGGGTTTGGTGAGTTTCAAATGGTGAGCAACAAAAAAAAACCCTCATTGAACTAGGGTTTGTAGGTTTCAAATTGGAAGAGGGTGTTAGAACTTGGGTTTGGTGGGTCTGAATAGGTGAATAGAGAAAAAAAACCTTAATTCACCGAGATTGTGAGAAATTGGGTTGTGTGGGTTTGAAGTGCAAAAGAGAAAGAAAAACCTTTTTTCAAACTAACCGAGGGTTCGGTTAGTTTGATTTGGAGAAGAGAAACATAAAGCCTAATTCACAAAGAGTTCGAGGATTTGGTTTTCATGGGTTTGAAGTGGTGAAGAGAAACAAAAGCCCGAATTCACAAAGTGTGTGAGAACCATGGTCTCGTGGGTTTGGATTGGGGATGAGAAACAGAAACCCTATTTACACTAGGGTTTTGAGGATTAAAAAGCGGAAGAGAGTGTGAGAATTATTGTTTGGTAGGTTTGAAAAACTGAACCGAAACAGAATCCCTAATTCACAGAGTGTGAGGTCTAGGGTTTTGTGAGTTTAAATTGGTGAAGTACAATGCAAACAGAAATTCAACAATGGTTTAGTAAGGTTTAAATATTGAATTGAGTATGAGAACAAGGGTTTGAACTGATGAACAAAAACAAAAACCCTAACTTATAGAGATTGTGAGAACCAGGGTTTTGTGTGTTTGAAGTGCAGAAGAGAAACATAAACCCTAATTCTAAGAGATTTTGAGAACTAGGTTTGAATTGGAGAAGAGAAATAGAGGCCCTGATTCAGAAAGAGTTTGAGAGCTTTATTTTCGTGGGTTTGCGGTGGTAAAGAGAAACAAAATCCCGAATTCATAGTGTGTGAGAATCAAGGTTTGGTAGTTTCGGTTTGGTGATGAGAAACATAAATCCTATTTACAGTAGGGTTTTTAGGTTTAAAATTGGAGGAAAGGGTGGGATCTGTTGTTTGGAAGGTTGGAATAAGTGAACCGAAACAGAAACTCTAATTCACAGTGTGAAAGAACTAGGGTTTGGGCGGGTTTAAATTGGTGTAGTACAACATAAACCCTAATCCAACAATGGTTTTGTGAGGTCTAAAGATGGAAGGGAGTATGGGAACTACGGTTTGGTGGGTTTTAACAGGTGCCATGAAGCAAAATGCCTAACTCACAGAGATAGCGAATATTAGAGTTTTATGGGTTTGAAGTGCTGAAGAAAAACAGAAACCCTAATTCAACTAGGGTTTTGTAGGCTTAATGTTGGAAGAGATGGTGAGAGCAGTTGTCTGGTAGGGCTTAAGAGGTGAATAGAAAAAAAGAAACACCTAATTAAAAGTGTGAGAATAGGGTTTGGTGAGTTTCAAATGGTGAGCAACAAAAAAAAACCCTCATTGAACTAGGGTTTGTAGGTTTCAAATTGGAAGAGGGTGTTAGAACTTGGGTTTGGTGGGTCTGAATAGGTGAATAGAGAAAAAAAACCTTAATTCACCGAGATTGTGAGAAATTGGGTTGTGTGGGTTTGAAGTGCAAAAGAGAAAGAAAAACCTTTTTTCAAACTAACCGAGGGTTCGGTTAGTTTGATTTGGAGAAGAGAAACATAAAGCCTAATTCACAAAGAGTTCGAGGATTTGGTTTTCATGGGTTTGAAGTGGTGAAGAGAAACAAAAGCCCGAATTCACAAAGTGTGTGAGAACCATGGTCTCGTGGGTTTGGATTGGGGATGAGAAACAGAAACCCTATTTACACTAGGGTTTTGAGGATTAAAAAGCGGAAGAGAGTGTGAGAATTATTGTTTGGTAGGTTTGAAAAACTGAACCGAAACAGAATCCCTAATTCACAGAGTGTGAGGTCTAGGGTTTTGTGAGTTTAAATTGGTGAAGTACAATGCAAACAGAAATTCAACAATGGTTTAGTAAGGTTTAAATATTGAATTGAGTATGAGAACAAGGGTTTGAACTGATGAACAAAAACAAAAACCCTAACTTATAGAGATTGTGAGAACCAGGGTTTTGTGTGTTTGAAGTGCAGAAGAGAAACATAAACCCTAATTCTAAGAGATTTTGAGAACTAGGTTTGAATTGGAGAAGAGAAATAGAGGCCCTGATTCAGAAAGAGTTTGAGAGCTTTATTTTCGTGGGTTTGCGGTGGTAAAGAGAAACAAAATCCCGAATTCAAAGTGTGTGAGAATCAAGGTTTGGTAGTTTCGGTTTGGTGATGAGAAACATAAATCCTATTTACAGTAGGGTTTTTAGGTTTAAAATTGGAGGAAAGGGTGGGATCTGTTGTTTGGAAGGTTGGAATAAGTGAACCGAAACAGAAACTCTAATTCACAGTGTGAAAGAACTAGGGTTTGGGCGGGTTTAAATTGGTGTAGTACAACATAAACCCTAATCCAACAATGGTTTTGTGAGGTCTAAAGATGGAAGGGAGTATGGGAACTACGGTTTGGTGGGTTTTAACAGGTGCCATGAAGCAAAATGCCTAACTCACAGAGATAGCGAATATTAGAGTTTTATGGGTTTGAAGTGCTGAAGAAAAACAGAAACCCTAATTCAACTAGGGTTTTGTAGGCTTAATGTTGGAAGAGATGGTGATAGCAGTTGTCTGGTAGGGCTTAAGAGGTGAATAGAAAAAAAGAAACACCTAATTAAAAGTGTGAGAATAGGGTTTGGTGAGTTTCAAATGGTGAGCAACAAAAAAAAACCCTCATTGAACTAGGGTTTGTAGGTTTCAAATTGGAAGAGGGTGTTAGAACTTGGGTTTGGTGGGTCTGAATAGGTGAATAGAGAAAAAAAACCTTAATTCACCGAGATTGTGAGAAATTGGGTTGTGTGGGTTTGAAGTGCAAAAGAGAAACAAAAACCTTTTTTCAAACTAACCGAGGGTTCGGTTAGTTTGATTTGGAGAAGAGAAACATAAAGCCTAATTCACAAAGAGTTCGAGGATTTGGTTTTCATGGGTTTGAAGTGGTGAAGAGAAACAAAAGCCCGAATTCACAAAGTGTGTGAGAACCATGGTCTCGTGGGTTTGGATTGGGGATGAGAAACAGAAACCCTATTTACACTAGGGTTTTGAGGATTAAAAAGCGGAAGAGAGTGTGAGAATTATTGTTTGGTAGGTTTGAAAAACTGAACCGAAACAGAATCCCTAATTCACAGAGTGTGAGGTCTAGGGTTTTGTGAGTTTAAATTGGTGAAGTACAATGCAAACAGAAATTCAGCAATGGTTTAGTAAGGTTTAAATATTGAATTGAGTATGAGAACAAGGGTTTGAACTGATGAACAAAAACAAAAACCCTAACTTATAGAGATTGTGAGAACCAGGGTTTTGTGTGTTTGAAGTGCAGAAGAGAAACATAAACCCTAATTCTAAGAGATTTTGAGAACTAGGTTTGAATTGTTGAAGAGAAATAGAGGCCCTGATTCAGAAAGAGTTTGAGAGCTTTATTTTCGTGGGTTTGCGGTGGTAAAGAGAAACAAAATCCCGAATTCATAGTGTGTGAGAATCAAGGTTTGGTAGTTTCGGTTTGGTGATGAGAAACATAAATCCTATTTACAGTAGGGTTTTTAGGTTTAAAATTGGAGGAAAGGGTGGGATCTGTTGTTTGGAAGGTTGGAATAAGTGAACCGAAACAGAAACTCTAATTCACAGTGTGAAAGAACTAGGGTTTGGGCGGGTTTAAATTGGTGTAGTACAACATAAACCCTAATCCAACAATGGTTTTGTGAGGTCTAAAGATGGAAGGGAGTATGGGAACTACGGTTTGGTGGGTTTTAACAGGTGCCATGAAGCAAAATGCCTAACTCACAGAGCTAGCGAATATTAGAGTTTTATGGGTTTGAAGTGCTGAAGAAAAACAGAAACCCTAATTCAACTAGGGTTTTGTAGGCTTAATGTTGGAAGAGATGGTGAGAGCAGTTGTCTGGTAGGGCTTAAGAGGTGAATAGAAAAAAAGAAACACCTAATTAAAAGTGTGAGAATACGGTTTGGTGAGTTTCAAATGGTGAGCAACAAAAAAAAACCCTCATTGAACTAGGGTTTGTAGGTTTCAAATTGGAAGAGGGTGTTAGAACTTGGGTTTGGTGGGTCTGAATAGGTGAATAGAGAAAAAAAACCTTAATTCACCGAGATTGTGAGAAATTGGGTTGTGTGGGTTTGAAGTGCAAAAGAGAAACAAAAACCTTTTTTCAAACTAACCGAGGGTTCGGTTAGTTTGATTTGGAGAAGAGAAACATAAAGCCTAATTCACAAAGAGTTCGAGGATTTGGTTTTCATGGGTTTGAAGTGGTGAAGAGAAACAAAAGCCCGAATTCACAAAGTGTGTGAGAACCATGGTCTCGTGGGTTTGGATTGGGGATGAGAAACAGAAACCCTATTTACACTAGGGTTTTGAGGATTAAAAAGCGGAAGAGAGTGTGAGAATTATTGTTCGGTAGGTTTGAAAAACTGAACCGAAACAGAATCCCTAATTCACAGAGTGTGAGGTCTAGGGTTTTGTGAGTTTAAATTGGTGAAGTACAATGCAAACAGAAATTCAACAATGGTTTAGTAAGGTTTAAATATTGAATTGAGTATGAGAACAAGGGTTTGAACTGATGAACAAAAACAAAAACCCTAACTTATAGAGATTGTGAGAACCAGGGTTTTGTGTGTTTGAAGTGCAGAAGAGAAACATAAACCCTAATTCTAAGAGATTTTGAGAACTAGGTTTGAATTGTTGAAGAGAAATAGAGGCCCTGATTCAGAAAGAGTTTGAGAGCTTTATTTTCGTGGGTTTGCGGTGGTAAAGAGAAACAAAATCCCGAATTCATAGTGTGTGAGAATCAAGGTTTGGTAGTTTCGGTTTGGTGATGAGAAACATAAATCCTATTTACAGTAGGGTTTTTAGGTTTAAAATTGGAGGAAAGGGTGGGATCTGTTGTTTGGAAGGTTGGAATAAGTGAACCGAAACAGAAACTCTAATTCACAGTGTGAAAGAACTAGGGTTTGGGCGGGTTTAAATTGGTGTAGTACAACATAAACCCTAATCCAACAATGGTTTTGTGAGGTCTAAAGATGGAAGGGAGTATGGGAACTACGGTTTGGTGGGTTTTAACAGGTGCCATGAAGCAAAATGCCTAACTCACAGAGCTAGCGAATATTAGAGTTTTATGGGTTTGAAGTGCTGAAGAAAAACAGAAACCCTAATTCAACTAGGGTTTTGTAGGCTTAATGTTGGAAGAGATGGTGAGAGCAGTTGTCTGGTAGGGCTTAAGAGGTGAATAGAAAAAAAGAAACACCTAATTAAAAGTGTGAGAATACGGTTTGGTGAGTTTCAAATGGTGAGCAACAAAAAAAAACCCTCATTGAACTAGGGTTTGTAGGTTTCAAATTGGAAGAGGGTGTTAGAACTTGGGTTTGGTGGGTCTGAATAGGTGAATAGAGAAAAAAAACCTTAATTCACCGAGATTGTGAGAAATTGGGTTGTGTGGGTTTGAAGTGCAAAAGAGAAACAAAAACCTTTTTTCAAACTAACCGAGGGTTCGGTTAGTTTGATTTGGAGAAGAGAAACATAAAGCCTAATTCACAAAGAGTTCGAGGATTTGGTTTTCATGGGTTTGAAGTGGTGAAGAGAAACAAAAGCCCGAATTCACAAAGTGTGTGAGAACCATGGTCTCGTGGGTTTGGATTGGGGATGAGAAACAGAAACCCTATTTACACTAGGGTTTTGAGGATTAAAAAGCGGAAGAGAGTGTGAGAATTATTGTTCGGTAGGTTTGAAAAACTGAACCGAAACAGAATCCCTAATTCACAGAGTGTGAGGTCTAGGGTTTTGTGAGTTTAAATTGGTGAAGTACAATGCAAACAGAAATTCAACAATGGTTTAGTAAGGTTTAAATATTGAATTGAGTATGAGAACAAGGGTTTGAACTGATGAACAAAAACAAAAACCCTAACTTATAGAGATTGTGAGAACCAGGGTTTTGTGTGTTTGAAGTGCAGAAGAGAAACATAAACCCTAATTCTAAGAGATTTTGAGAACTAGGTTTGAATTGTTGAAGAGAAATAGAGGCCCTGATTCAGAAAGAGTTTGAGAGCTTTATTTTCGTGGGTTTGCGGTGGTAAAGAGAAACAAAATCCCGAATTCATAGTGTGTGAGAATCAAGGTTTGGTAGTTTCGGTTTGGTGATGAGAAACATAAATCCTATTTACAGTAGGGTTTTTAGGTTTAAAATTGGAGGAAAGGGTGGGATCTGTTGTTTGGAAGGTTGGAATAAGTGAACCGAAACAGAAACTCTAATTCACAGTGTGAAAGAACTAGGGTTTGGGCGGGTTTAAATTGGTGTAGTACAACATAAACCCTAATCCAACAATGGTTTTGTGAGGTCTAAAGATGGAAGGGAGTATGGGAACTACGGTTTGGTGGGTTTTAACAGGTGCCATGAAGCAAAATGCCTAACTCACAGAGCTAGCGAATATTAGAGTTTTATGGGTTTGAAGTGCTGAAGAAAAACAGAAACCCTAATTCAACTAGGGTTTTGTAGGCTTAATGTTGGAAGAGATGGTGAGAGCAGTTGTCTGGTAGGGCTTAAGAGGTGAATAGAAAAAAAGAAACACCTAATTAAAAGTGTGAGAATACGGTTTGGTGAGTTTCAAATGGTGAGCAACAAAAAAAAACCCTCATTGAACTAGGGTTTGTAGGTTTCAAATTGGAAGAGGGTGTTAGAACTTGGGTTTGGTGGGTCTGAATAGGTGAATAGAGAAAAAAAACCTTAATTCACCGAGATTGTGAGAAATTGGGTTGTGTGGGTTTGAAGTGCAAAAGAGAAACAAAAACCTTTTTTCAAACTAACCGAGGGTTCGGTTAGTTTGATTTGGAGAAGAGAAACATAAAGCCTAATTCACAAAGAGTTCGAGGATTTGGTTTTCATGGGTTTGAAGTGGTGAAGAGAAACAAAAGCCCGAATTCACAAAGTGTGTGAGAACCATGGTCTCGTGGGTTTGGATTGGGGATGAGAAACAGAAACCCTATTTACACTAGGGTTTTGAGGATTAAAAAGCGGAAGAGAGTGTGAGAATTATTGTTCGGTAGGTTTGAAAAACTGAACCGAAACAGAATCCCTAATTCACAGAGTGTGAGGTCTAGGGTTTTGTGAGTTTAAATTGGTGAAGTACAATGCAAACAGAAATTCAACAATGGTTTAGTAAGGTTTAAATATTGAATTGAGTATGAGAACAAGGGTTTGAACTGATGAACAAAAACAAAAACCCTAACTTATAGAGATTGTGAGAACCAGGGTTTTGTGTGTTTGAAGTGCAGAAGAGAAACATAAACCCTAATTCTAAGAGATTTTGAGAACTAGGTTTGAATTGTTGAAGAGAAATAGAGGCCCTGATTCAGAAAGAGTTTGAGAGCTTTATTTTCGTGGGTTTGCGGTGGTAAAGAGAAACAAAATCCCGAATTCATAGTGTGTGAGAATCAAGGTTTGGTAGTTTCGGTTTGGTGATGAGAAACATAAATCCTATTTACAGTAGGGTTTTTAGGTTTAAAATTGGAGGAAAGGGTGGGATCTGTTGTTTGGAAGGTTGGAATAAGTGAACCGAAACAGAAACTCTAATTCACAGTGTGAAAGAACTAGGGTTTGGGCGGGTTTAAATTGGTGTAGTACAACATAAACCCTAATCCAACAATGGTTTTGTGAGGTCTAAAGATGGAAGGGAGTATGGGAACTACGGTTTGGTGGGTTTTAACAGGTGCCATGAAGCAAAATGCCTAACTCACAGAGCTAGCGAATATTAGAGTTTTATGGGTTTGAAGTGCTGAAGAAAAACAGAAACCCTAATTCAACTAGGGTTTTGTAGGCTTAATGTTGGAAGAGATGGTGAGAGCAGTTGTCTGGTAGGGCTTAAGAGGTGAATAGAAAAAAAGAAACACCTAATTAAAAGTGTGAGAATACGGTTTGGTGAGTTTCAAATGGTGAGCAACAAAAAAAAACCCTCATTGAACTAGGGTTTGTAGGTTTCAAATTGGAAGAGGGTGTTAGAACTTGGGTTTGGTGGGTCTGAATAGGTGAATAGAGAAAAAAAACCTTAATTCACCGAGATTGTGAGAAATTGGGTTGTGTGGGTTTGAAGTGCAAAAGAGAAACAAAAACCTTTTTTCAAACTAACCGAGGGTTCGGTTAGTTTGATTTGGAGAAGAGAAACATAAAGCCTAATTCACAAAGAGTTCGAGGATTTGGTTTTCATGGGTTTGAAGTGGTGAAGAGAAACAAAAGCCCGAATTCACAAAGTGTGTGAGAACCATGGTCTCGTGGGTTTGGATTGGGGATGAGAAACAGAAACCCTATTTACACTAGGGTTTTGAGGATTAAAAAGCGGAAGAGAGTGTGAGAATTATTGTTCGGTAGGTTTGAAAAACTGAACCGAAACAGAATCCCTAATTCACAGAGTGTGAGGTCTAGGGTTTTGTGAGTTTAAATTGGTGAAGTACAATGCAAACAGAAATTCAACAATGGTTTAGTAAGGTTTAAATATTGAATTGAGTATGAGAACAAGGGTTTGAACTGATGAACAAAAACAAAAACCCTAACTTATAGAGATTGTGAGAACCAGGGTTTTGTGTGTTTGAAGTGCAGAAGAGAAACATAAACCCTAATTCTAAGAGATTTTGAGAACTAGGTTTGAATTGGAGAAGAGAAATAGAGGCCCTGATTCAGAAAGAGTTTGAGAGCTTTATTTTCGTGGGTTTGCGGTGGTAAAGAGAAACAAAATCCCGAATTCATAGTGTGTGAGAATCAAGGTTTGGTAGTTTCGGTTTGGTGATGAGAAACATAAATCCTATTTACAGTAGGGTTTTTAGGTTTAAAATTGGAGGAAAGGGTGGGATCTGTTGTTTGGAAGGTTGGAATAAGTGAACCGAAACAGAAACTCTAATTCACAGTGTGAAAGAACTAGGGTTTGGGCGGGTTTAAATTGGTGTAGTACAACATAAACCCTAATCCAACAATGGTTTTGTGAGGTCTAAAGATGGAAGGGAGTATGGGAACTACGGTTTGGTGGGTTTTAACAGGTGCCATGAAGCAAAATGCCTAACTCACAGAGCTAGCGAATATTAGAGTTTTATGGGTTTGAAGTGCTGAAGAAAAACAGAAACCCTAATTCAACTAGGGTTTTGTAGGCTTAATGTTGGAAGAGATGGTGAGAGCAGTTGTCTGGTAGGGCTTAAGAGGTGAATAGAAAAAAAGAAACACCTAATTAAAAGTGTGAGAATACGGTTTGGTGAGTTTCAAATGGTGAGCAACAAAAAAAAACCCTCATTGAACTAGGGTTTGTAGGTTTCAAATTGGAAGAGGGTGTTAGAACTTGGGTTTGGTGGGTCTGAATAGGTGAATAGAGAAAAAAAACCTTAATTCACCGAGATTGTGAGAAATTGGGTTGTGTGGGTTTGAAGTGCAAAAGAGAAACAAAAACCTTTTTTCAAACTAACCGAGGGTTCGGTTAGTTTGATTTGGAGAAGAGAAACATAAAGCCTAATTCACAAAGAGTTCGAGGATTTGGTTTTCATGGGTTTGAAGTGGTGAAGAGAAACAAAAGCCCGAATTCACAAAGTGTGTGAGAACCATGGTCTCGTGGGTTTGGATTGGGGATGAGAAACAGAAACCCTATTTACACTAGGGTTTTGAGGATTAAAAAGCGGAAGAGAGTGTGAGAATTATTGTTTGGTAGGTTTGAAAAACTGAACCGAAACAGAATCCCTAATTCACAGAGTGTGAGGTCTAGGGTTTTGTGAGTTTAAATTGGTGAAGTACAATGCAAACAGAAATTCAGCAATGGTTTAGTAAGGTTTAAATATTGAATTGAGTATGAGAACAAGGGTTTGAACTGATGAACAAAAACAAAAACCCTAACTTATAGAGATTGTGAGAACCAGGGTTTTGTGTGTTTGAAGTGCAGAAGAGAAACATAAACCCTAATTCTAAGAGATTTTGAGAACTAGGTTTGAATTGTTGAAGAGAAATAGAGGCCCTGATTCAGAAAGAGTTTGAGAGCTTTATTTTCGTGGGTTTGCGGTGGTAAAGAGAAACAAAATCCCGAATTCATAGTGTGTGAGAATCAAGGTTTGGTAGTTTCGGTTTGGTGATGAGAAACATAAATCCTATTTACAGTAGGGTTTTTAGGTTTAAAATTGGAGGAAAGGGTGGGATCTGTTGTTTGGAAGGTTGGAATAAGTGAACCGAAACAGAAACTCTAATTCACAGTGTGAAAGAACTAGGGTTTGGGCGGGTTTAAATTGGTGTAGTACAACATAAACCCTAATCCAACAATGGTTTTGTGAGGTCTAAAGATGGAAGGGAGTATGGGAACTACGGTTTGGTGGGTTTTAACAGGTGCCATGAAGCAAAATGCCTAACTCACAGAGCTAGCGAATATTAGAGTTTTATGGGTTTGAAGTGCTGAAGAAAAACAGAAACCCTAATTCAACTAGGGTTTTGTAGGCTTAATGTTGGAAGAGATGGTGAGAGCAGTTGTCTGGTAGGGCTTAAGAGGTGAATAGAAAAAAAGAAACACCTAATTAAAAGTGTGAGAATACGGTTTGGTGAGTTTCAAATGGTGAGCAACAAAAAAAAACCCTCATTGAACTAGGGTTTGTAGGTTTCAAATTGGAAGAGGGTGTTAGAACTTGGGTTTGGTGGGTCTGAATAGGTGAATAGAGAAAAAAAACCTTAATTCACCGAGATTGTGAGAAATTGGGTTGTGTGGGTTTGAAGTGCAAAAGAGAAACAAAAACCTTTTTTCAAACTAACCGAGGGTTCGGTTAGTTTGATTTGGAGAAGAGAAACATAAAGCCTAATTCACAAAGAGTTCGAGGATTTGGTTTTCATGGGTTTGAAGTGGTGAAGAGAAACAAAAGCCCGAATTCACAAAGTGTGTGAGAACCATGGTTTCGTGGGTTTGGATTGGGGATGAGAAACAGAAACCCTATTTACACTAGGGTTTTGAGGATTAAAAAGCGGAAGAGAGTGTGAGAATTATTGTTTGGTAGGTTTGAAAAACTGAACCGAAACAGAATCCCTAATTCACAGAGTGTGAGGTCTAGGGTTTTGTGAGTTTAAATTGGTGAAGTACAATGCAAACAGAAATTCAGCAATGGTTTAGTAAGGTTTAAATATTGAATTGAGTATGAGAACAAGGGTTTGAACTGATGAACAAAAACAAAAACCCTAACTTATAGAGATTGTGAGAACCAGGGTTTTGTGTGTTTGAAGTGCAGAAGAGAAACATAAACCCTAATTCTAAGAGATTTTGAGAACTAGGTTTGAATTGTTGAAGAGAAATAGAGGCCCTGATTCAGAAAGAGTTTGAGAGCTTTATTTTCGTGGGTTTGCGGTGGTAAAGAGAAACAAAATCCCGAATTCATAGTGTGTGAGAATCAAGGTTTGGTAGTTTCGGTTTGGTGATGAGAAACATAAATCCTATTTACAGTAGGGTTTTTAGGTTTAAAATTGGAGGAAAGGGTGGGATCTGTTGTTTGGAAGGTTGGAATAAGTGAACCGAAACAGAAACTCTAATTCACAGTGTGAAAGAACTAGGGTTTGGGCGGGTTTAAATTGGTGTAGTACAACATAAACCCTAATCCAACAATGGTTTTGTGAGGTCTAAAGATGGAAGGGAGTATGGGAACTACGGTTTGGTGGGTTTTAACAGGTGCCATGAAGCAAAATGCCTAACTCACAGAGCTAGCGAATATTAGAGTTTTATGGGTTTGAAGTGCTGAAGAAAAACAGAAACCCTAATTCAACTAGGGTTTTGTAGGCTTAATGTTGGAAGAGATGGTGAGAGCAGTTGTCTGGTAGGGCTTAAGAGGTGAATAGAAAAAAAGAAACACCTAATTAAAAGTGTGAGAATACGGTTTGGTGAGTTTCAAATGGTGAGCAACAAAAAAAAACCCTCATTGAACTAGGGTTTGTAGGTTTCAAATTGGAAGAGGGTGTTAGAACTTGGGTTTGGTGGGTCTGAATAGGTGAATAGAGAAAAAAAACCTTAATTCACCGAGATTGTGAGAAATTGGGTTGTGTGGGTTTGAAGTGCAAAAGAGAAACAAAAACCTTTTTTCAAACTAACCGAGGGTTCGGTTAGTTTGATTTGGAGAAGAGAAACATAAAGCCTAATTCACAAAGAGTTCGAGGATTTGGTTTTCATGGGTTTGAAGTGGTGAAGAGAAACAAAAGCCCGAATTCACAAAGTGTGTGAGAACCATGGTTTCGTGGGTTTGGATTGGGGATGAGAAACAGAAACCCTATTTACACTAGGGTTTTGAGGATTAAAAAGCGGAAGAGAGTGTGAGAATTATTGTTTGGTAGGTTTGAAAAACTGAACCGAAACAGAATCCCTAATTCACAGAGTGTGAGGTCTAGGGTTTTGTGAGTTTAAATTGGTGAAGTACAATGCAAACAGAAATTCAGCAATGGTTTAGTAAGGTTTAAATATTGAATTGAGTATGAGAACAAGGGTTTGAACTGATGAACAAAAACAAAAACCCTAACTTATAGAGATTGTGAGAACCAGGGTTTTGTGTGTTTGAAGTGCAGAAGAGAAACATAAACCCTAATTCTAAGAGATTTTGAGAACTAGGTTTGAATTGTTGAAGAGAAATAGAGGCCCTGATTCAGAAAGAGTTTGAGAGCTTTATTTTCGTGGGTTTGCGGTGGTAAAGAGAAACAAAATCCCGAATTCATAGTGTGTGAGAATCAAGGTTTGGTAGTTTCGGTTTGGTGATGAGAAACATAAATCCTATTTACAGTAGGGTTTTTAGGTTTAAAATTGGAGGAAAGGGTGGGATCTGTTGTTTGGAAGGTTGGAATAAGTGAACCGAAACAGAAACTCTAATTCACAGTGTGAAAGAACTAGGGTTTGGGCGGGTTTAAATTGGTGTAGTACAACATAAACCCTAATCCAACAATGGTTTTGTGAGGTCTAAAGATGGAAGGGAGTATGGGAACTACGGTTTGGTGGGTTTTAACAGGTGCCATGAAGCAAAATGCCTAACTCACAGAGCTAGCGAATATTAGAGTTTTATGGGTTTGAAGTGCTGAAGAAAAACAGAAACCCTAATTCAACTAGGGTTTTGTAGGCTTAATGTTGGAAGAGATGGTGAGAGCAGTTGTCTGGTAGGGCTTAAGAGGTGAATAGAAAAAAAGAAACACCTAATTAAAAGTGTGAGAATACGGTTTGGTGAGTTTCAAATGGTGAGCAACAAAAAAAAACCCTCATTGAACTAGGGTTTGTAGGTTTCAAATTGGAAGAGGGTGTTAGAACTTGGGTTTGGTGGGTCTGAATAGGTGAATAGAGAAAAAAAACCTTAATTCACCGAGATTGTGAGAAATTGGGTTGTGTGGGTTTGAAGTGCAAAAGAGAAACAAAAACCTTTTTTCAAACTAACCGAGGGTTCGGTTAGTTTGATTTGGAGAAGAGAAACATAAAGCCTAATTCACAAAGAGTTCGAGGATTTGGTTTTCATGGGTTTGAAGTGGTGAAGAGAAACAAAAGCCCGAATTCACAAAGTGTGTGAGAACCATGGTTTCGTGGGTTTGGATTGGGGATGAGAAACAGAAACCCTATTTACACTAGGGTTTTGAGGATTAAAAAGCGGAAGAGAGTGTGAGAATTATTGTTTGGTAGGTTTGAAAAACTGAACCGAAACAGAATCCCTAATTCACAGAGTGTGAGGTCTAGGGTTTTGTGAGTTTAAATTGGTGAAGTACAATGCAAACAGAAATTCAACAATGGTTTAGTAAGGTTTAAATATTGAATTGAGTATGAGAACAAGGGTTTGAACTGATGAACAAAAACAAAAACCCTAACTTATAGAGATTGTGAGAACCAGGGTTTTGTGTGTTTGAAGTGCAGAAGAGAAACATAAACCCTAATTCTAAGAGATTTTGAGAACTAGGTTTGAATTGGAGAAGAGAAATAGAGGCCCTGATTCAGAAAGAGTTTGAGAGCTTTATTTTCGTGGGTTTGCGGTGGTAAAGAGAAACAAAATCCCGAATTCATAGTGTGTGAGAATCAAGGTTTGGTAGTTTCGGTTTGGTGATGAGAAACATAAATCCTATTTACAGTAGGGTTTTTAGGTTTAAAATTGGAGGAAAGGGTGGGATCTGTTGTTTGGAAGGTTGGAATAAGTGAACCGAAACAGAAACTCTAATTCACAGTGTGAAAGAACTAGGGTTTGGGCGGGTTTAAATTGGTGTAGTACAACATAAACCCTAATCCAACAATGGTTTTGTGAGGTCTAAAGATGGAAGGGAGTATGGGAACTACGGTTTGGTGGGTTTTAACAGGTGCCATGAAGCAAAATGCCTAACTCACAGAGATAGCGAATATTAGAGTTTTATGGGTTTGAAGTGCTGAAGAAAAACAGAAACCCTAATTCAACTAGGGTTTTGTAGGCTTAATGTTGGAAGAGATGGTGAGAGCAGTTGTCTGGTAGGGCTTAAGAGGTGAATAGAAAAAAAGAAACACCTAATTAAAAGTGTGAGAATAGGGTTTGGTGAGTTTCAAATGGTGAGCAACAAAAAAAAACCCTCATTGAACTAGGGTTTGTAGGTTTCAAATTGGAAGAGGGTGTTAGAACTTGGGTTTGGTGGGTCTGAATAGGTGAATAGAGAAAAAAAACCTTAATTCACCGAGATTGTGAGAAATTGGGTTGTGTGGGTTTGAAGTGCAAAAGAGAAACAAAAACCTTTTTTCAGAAGATAGTGAGAACTAGGGTTCGGTTAGTTTGATTTGGAGAAGAGAAACATAAAGCCTAATTCACAAAGAGTTCGAGAATTTGGTTTTCATGGGTTTGAATTGGTGAAGAGAAACAAAAGCCCGAATTCACAAAGTGTGTGAGAACCATGATTTCGTGGGTTTGGATTGGGGATGAGAAACAGAAACCCTATTTACACTAGGGTTTTGAGGATTAAAAAGCGGAAGAGAGTGTGAGAATTATTGTTTGGTAGGTTTGAAAAACTGAACCGAAACAGAATCCCTAATTCACAGAGTGTGAGGTCTAGGGTTTTGTGAGTTTAAATTGGTGAAGTACAATGCAAACAGAAATTCAACAATGGTTTAGTAAGGTTTAAATATTGAATTGAGTATGAGAACAAGGGTTTGAACTGATGAACAAAAACAAAAACCCTAACTTATAGAGATTGTGAGAACCAGGGTTTTGTGTGTTTGAAGTGCAGAAGAGAAACATAAACCCTAATTCTAAGAGATTTTGAGAACTAGGTTTGAATTGGAGAAGAGAAATAGAGGCCCTGATTCAGAAAGAGTTTGAGAGCTTTATTTTTGTGGGTTTGCGGTGGTAAAGAGAAACAAAATCCCGAATTCATAGTGTGTGAGAATCAAGGTTTGGTAGTTTCGGTTTGGTGATGAGAAACATAAATCCTATTTACAGTAGGGTTTTTAGGTTTAAAATTGGAGGAAAGGGTGGGATCTGTTGTTTGGAAGGTTGGAATAAGTGAACCGAAACAGAAACTCTAATTCACAGTGTGAAAGAACTAGGGTTTGGGCGGGTTTAAATTGGTGTAGTACAACATAAACCCTAATCCAACAATGGTTTTGTGAGGTCTAAAGATGGAAGGGAGTATGGGAACTACGGTTTGGTGGGTTTTAACAGGTGCCATGAAGCAAAATGCCTAACTCACAGAGATAGCGAATATTAGAGTTTTATGGGTTTGAAGTGCTGAAGAAAAACAGAAACCCTAATTCAACTAGGGTTTTGTAGGCTTAATGTTGGAAGAGATGGTGAGAGCAGTTGTCTGGTAGGGCTTAAGAGGTGAATAAAAAAAAAGAAACACCTAATTAAAAGTGTGAGAATAGGGTTTGGTGAGTTTCAAATGGTGAGCAACAAAAAAAAACCCTCATTGAACTAGGGTTTGTAGGTTTCAAATTGGAAGAGGGTGTTAGAACTTGGGTTTGGTGGGTCTGAATAGGTGAATAGAGAAAAAAAACCTTAATTCACCGAGATTGTGAGAAATTGGGTTGTGTGGGTTTGAAGTGCAAAAGAGAAAGAAAAACCTTTTTTCAAACTAACCGAGGGTTCGGTTAGTTTGATTTGGAGAAGAGAAACATAAAGCCTAATTCACAAAGAGTTCGAGGATTTGGTTTTCATGGGTTTGAAGTGGTGAAGAGAAACAAAAGCCCGAATTCACAAAGTGTGTGAGAACCATGGTTTCGTGGGTTTGGATTGGGGATGAGAAACAGAAACCCTATTTACACTAGGGTTTTGAGGATTAAAAAGCGGAAGAGAGTGTGAGAATTATTGTTTGGTAGGTTTGAAAAACTGAACCGAAACAGAATCCCTAATTCACAGAGTGTGAGGTCTAGGGTTTTGTGAGTTTATATTGGTGAAGTACAATGCAAACAGAAATTCAACAATGGTTTAGTAAGGTTTAAATATTGAATTGAGTATGAGAACAAGGGTTTGGCGGGTTTGAACCGATGAACAAAAACAAAAACCCTAACTTATAGAGATTGTGAGAACCAGGGTTTTGTGTGTTTGAAGTGCAGAAGAGAAACATAAACCCTAATTCTAAGAGATTTTGAGAACTAGGTTTGAATTGGAGAAGAGAAATAGAGGCCCTGATTCAGAAAGAGTTTGAGAGCTTTATTTTCGTGGGTTAGCGGTGGTAAAGAGAAACAAAATCCCGAATTCATAGTGTGTGAGAATCAAGGTTTGGTAGTTTCGGTTTGGTGATGAGAAACATAAATCCTATTTACAGTAGGGTTTTTAGGTTTAAAATTGGAGGAAAGGGTGGGATCTGTTGTTTGGAAGGTTGGAATAAGTGAACCGAAACAGAAACTCTAATTCACAGTGTGAAAGAACTAGGGTTTGGGCGGGTTTAAATTGGTGTAGTACAACATAAACCCTAATCCAACAATGGTTTTGTGAGGTCTAAAGATGGAAGGGAGTATGGGAACTACGGTTTGGTGGGTTTTAACAGGTGCCATGAAGCAAAATGCCTAACTCACAGAGCTAGCGAATATTAGAGTTTTATGGGTTTGAAGTGCTGAAGAAAAACAGAAACCCTAATTCAACTAGGGTTTTGTAGGCTTAATGTTGGAAGAGATGGTGAGAGCAGTTGTCTGGTAGGGCTTAAGAGGTGAATAGAAAAAAAGAAACACCTAATTAAAAGTGTGAGAATACGGTTTGGTGAGTTTCAAATGGTGAGCAACAAAAAAAAACCCTCATTGAACTAGGGTTTGTAGGTTTCAAATTGGAAGAGGGTGTTAGAACTTGGGTTTGGTGGGTCTGAATAGGTGAATAGAGAAAAAAAACCTTAATTCACCGAGATTGTGAGAAATTGGGTTGTGTGGGTTTGAAGTGCAAAAGAGAAACAAAAACCTTTTTTCAAACTAACCGAGGGTTCGGTTAGTTTGATTTGGAGAAGAGAAACATAAAGCCTAATTCACAAAGAGTTCGAGGATTTGGTTTTCATGGGTTTGAAGTGGTGAAGAGAAACAAAAGCCCGAATTCACAAAGTGTGTGAGAACCATGGTTTCGTGGGTTTGGATTGGGGATGAGAAACAGAAACCCTATTTACACTAGGGTTTTGAGGATTAAAAAGCGGAAGAGAGTGTGAGAATTATTGTTTGGTAGGTTTGAAAAACTGAACCGAAACAGAATCCCTAATTCACAGAGTGTGAGGTCTAGGGTTTTGTGAGTTTAAATTGGTGAAGTACAATGCAAACAGAAATTCAACAATGGTTTAGTAAGGTTTAAATATTGAATTGAGTATGAGAACAAGGGTTTGAACTGATGAACAAAAACAAAAACCCTAACTTTTAGAGATTGTGAGAACCAGGGTTTTGTGTGTTTGAAGTGCAGAAGAGAAACATAAACCCTAATTCTAAGAGATTTTGAGAACTAGGTTTGAATTGGAGAAGAGAAATAGAGGCCCTGATTCAGAAAGAGTTTGAGAGCTTTATTTTCGTGGGTTTGCGGTGGTAAAGAGAAACAAAATCCCGAATTCATAGTGTGTGAGAATCAAGGTTTGGTAGTTTCGGTTTGGTGATGAGAAACATAAATCCTATTTACAGTAGGGTTTTTAGGTTTAAAATTGGAGGAAAGGGTGGGATCTGTTGTTTGGAAGGTTGGAATAAGTGAACCGAAACAGAAACTCTAATTCACAGTGTGAAAGAACTAGGGTTTGGGCGGGTTTAAATTGGTGTAGTACAACATAAACCCTAATCCAACAATGGTTTTGTGAGGTCTAAAGATGGAAGGGAGTATGGGAACTACGGTTCGGTGGGTTTTAACAGGTGCCATGAAGCAAAATGCCTAAATCACAGAGATAGCGAATATTAGAGTTTTATGGGTTTGAAGTGCTGAAGAAAAACAGAAACCCTAATTCAACTAGGGTTTTGTAGGCTTAATGTTGGAAGAGATGGTGAGAGCAGTTGTCTGGTAGGGCTTAAGAGGTGAATAGAAAAAAAGAAACACCTAATTAAAAGTGTGAGAATACGGTTTGGTGTGTTTCAAATGGTGAGCAACAAAAAAAAACCCTCATTGAACTAGGGTTTGTAGGTTTCAAATTGGAAGAGGGTGTTAGAACTTGGGTTTGGTGGGTCTGAATAGGTGAATAGAGAAAAAAAACCTTAATTCACCGAGATTGTGAGAAATTGGGTTGTGTGGGTTTGAAGTGCAAAAGAGAAACAAAAACCTTTTTTCAGAAGATAGTGAGAACTAGGGTTCGGTTAGTTTGATTTGGAGAAGAGAAACATAAAGCCTAATTCACAAAGAGTTCGAGAATTTGGTTTTCATGGGTTTGAATTGGTGAAGAGAAACAAAAGCCCGAATTCACAAAGTGTGTGAGAACCATGGTTTCGTGGGTTTGGATTGGGGATGAGAAACAGAAACCCTATTTACACTAGGGTTTTGAGGATTAAAAAGCGGAAGAGAGTGTGAGAATTATTGTTTGGTAGGTTTGAAAAACTGAACCGAAACAGAATCCCTAATTCACAGAGTGTGAGGTCTAGGGTTTTGTGAGTTTAAATTGGTGAAGTACAATGCAAACAGAAATTCAACAATGGTTTAGTAAGGTTTAAATATTGAATTGAGTATGAGAACAAGGGTTTGAACTGATGAACAAAAACAAAAACCCTAACTTATAGAGATTGTGAGAACCAGGGTTTTGTGTGTTTGAAGTGCAGAAGAGAAACATAAACCCTAATTCTAAGAGATTTTGAGAACTAGGTTTGAATTGGAGAAGAGAAATAGTGGCCCTGATTCAGAAAGAGTTTGAGAGCTTTATTTTCGTGGGTTTGCGGTGGTAAAGAGAAACAAAATCCCGAATTCATAGTGTGTGAGAATCAAGGTTTGGTAGTTTCGGTTTGGTGATGAGAAACATAAATCCTATTTACAGTAGGGTTTTTAGGTTTAAAATTGGAGGAAAGGGTGGGATCTGTTGTTTGGAAGGTTGGAATAAGTGAACCGAAACAGAAACTCTAATTCACAGTGTGAAAGAACTAGGGTTTGGGCGGGTTTAAATTGGTGTAGTACAACATAAACCCTAATCCAACAATGGTTTTGTGAGGTCTAAAGATGGAAGGGAATATGGGAACTACGGTTTGGTGGGTTTTAACAGGTGCCATGAAGCAAAATGCCTAACTCACAAAGATAGCGAATATTAGAGTTTTATGGGTTTGAAGTGCTGAAGAAAAACAGAAACCCTAATTCAACTAGGGTTTTGTAGGCTTAATGTTGGAAGAGATGGTGAGAGCAGTTGTCTGGTAGGGCTTAAGTGGTGAATAAAAAAAAAGAAACACCTAATTAAAAGTGTGAGAATAGGGTTTGGTGAGTTTCAAATGGTGAGCAAAAAAAAAAAACCCTCATTGAACTAGGGTTTGTAGGTTTCAAATTGGAAGAGGGTGTTAGAACTTGGGTTTGGTGGGTCTGAATAGGTGAATAGAGAAAAAAAACCTTAATTCACCGAGATTGTGAGAAATTGGGTTGTGTGGGTTTGAAGTGCAAAAGAGAAACAAAAACCTTTTTTCAAACTAACCGAGGGTTCGGTTAGTTTGATTTGGAGAAGAGAAACATAAAGCCTAATTCACAAAGAGTTCGAGGATTTGGTTTTCATGGGTTTGAAGTGGTGAAGAGAAACAAAAGCCCGAATTCACAAAGTGTGTGAGAACCATGGTTTCGTGGGTTTGGATTGGGGATGAGAAACAGAAACCCTATTTACACTAGGGTTTTGAGGATTAAAAAGCGGAAGAGAGTGTGAGAATTATTGTTTGGTAGGTTTGAAAAACTGAACCGAAACAGAATCCCTAATTCACAGAGTGTGAGGTCTAGGGTTTTGTGAGTTTATATTGGTGAAGTACAATGCAAACAGAAATTCAACAATGGTTTAGTAAGGTTTAAATATTGAATTGAGTATGAGAACAAGGGTTTGGCGGGTTTGAACTGATGAACAAAAACAAAAACCCTAACTTATAGAGATTGTGAGAACTAGGGTTTTGTGTGTTTGAAGTGCAGAAGAGAAACATAAACCCTAATTCTAAGAGATTTTGAGAACTAGGTTTGAATTGGAGAAGAGAAATAGAGGCCCTGATTCAGAAAGAGTTTGAGAGCTTTATTTTCGTGGGTTAGCGGTGGTAAAGAGAAACAAAATCCCGAATTCATAGTGTGTGAGAATCAAGGTTTGGTAGTTTCGGTTTGGTGATGAGAAACATAAATCCTATTTACAGTAGGGTTTTTAGGTTTAAAATTGGAGGAAAGGGTGGGATCTGTTGTTTGGAAGGTTGGAATAAGTGAACCGAAACAGAAACTCTAATTCACAGTGTGAAAGAACTAGGGTTTGGGCGGGTTTAAATTGGTGTAGTACAACATAAACCCTAATCCAACAATGGTTTTGTGAGGTCTAAAGATGGAAGGGAGTATGGGAACTACGGTTTGGTGGGTTTTAACAGGTGCCATGAAGCAAAATGCCTAACTCACAGAGATAGCGAATATTAGAGTTTTATGGGTTTGAAGTGCTGAAGAAAAACAGAAACCCTAATTCAACTAGGGTTTTGTAGGCATAATGTTGGAAGAGATGGTGAGAGCAGTTGTCTGGTAGGGCTTAAGAGGTGAATAGAAAAAAAGAAACACCTAATTAAAAGTGTGAGAATACGGTTTGGTGAGTTTCAAATGGTGAGCAACAAAAAAAAACCCTCATTGAACTAGGGTTTGTAGGTTTCAAATTGGAAGAGGGTGTTAGAACTTGGGTTTGGTGGGTCTGAATAGGTGAATAGAGAAAAAAAACCTTAATTCACCGAGATTGTGAGAAATTGGGTTGTGTGGGTTTGAAGTGCAAAAGAGAAACAAAAACCTTTTTTCAAACTAACCGAGGGTTCGGTTAGTTTGATTTGGAGAAGAGAAACATAAAGCCTAATTCACAAAGAGTTCGAGGATTTGGTTTTCATGGGTTTGAAGTGGTGAAGAGAAACAAAAGCCCGAATTCACAAAGTGTGTGAGAACCATGGTTTCGTGGGTTTGGATTGGGGATGAGAAACAGAAACCCTATTTACACTAGGGTTTTGAGGATTAAAAAGCGGAAGAGAGTGTGAGAATTATTGTTTGGTAGGTTTGAAAAACTGAACCGAAACAGAATCCCTAATTCACAGAGTGTGAGGTCTAGGGTTTTGTGAGTTTAAATTGGTGAAGTACAATGCAAACAGAAATTCAACAATGGTTTAGTAAGGTTTAAATATTGAATTGAGTATGAGAACAAGGGTTTGAACTGATGAACAAAAACAAAAACCCTAACTTATAGAGATTGTGAGAACCAGGGTTTTGTGTGTTTGAAGTGCAGAAGAGAAACATAAACCCTAATTCTAAGAGATTTTGAGAACTAGGTTTGAATTGGAGAAGAGAAATAGAGGCCCTGATTCAGAAAGAGTTTGAGAGCTTTATTTTCGTGGGTTTGCGGTGGTAAAGAGAAACAAAATCCCGAATTCATAGTGTGTGAGAATCAAGGTTTGGTAGTTTCGGTTTGGTGATGAGAAACATAAATCCTATTTACAGTAGGGTTTTTAGGTTTAAAATTGGAGGAAAGGGTGGGATCTGTTGTTTGGAAGGTTGGAATAAGTGAACCGAAACAGAAACTCTAATTCACAGTGTGAAAGAACTAGGGTTTGGGCGGGTTTAAATTGGTGTAGTACAACATAAACCCTAATCCAACAATGGTTTTGTGAGGTCTAAAGATGGAAGGGAGTATGGGAACTACGGTTCGGTGGGTTTTAACAGGTGCCATGAAGCAAAATGCCTAACTCACAGAGATAGCGAATATTAGAGTTTTATGGGTTTGAAGTGCTGAAGAAAAACAGAAACCCTAATTCAACTAGGGTTTTGTAGGCTTAATGTTGGAAGAGATGGTGAGAGCAGTTGTCTGGTAGGGCTTAAGAGGTGAATAGAAAAAAAGAAACACCTAATTAAAAGTGTGAGAATACGGTTTGGTGAGTTTCAAATGTTGAGCAACAAAAAAAAACCCTCATTGAACTAGGGTTTGTAGGTTTCAAATTGGAAGAGGGTGTTAGAACTTGGGTTTGGTGGGTCTGAATAGGTGAATAGAGAAAAAAAACCTTAATTCACCGAGATTGTGAGAAATTGGGTTGTGTGGGTTTGAAGTGCAAAAGAGAAACAAAAACCTTTTTTCAAACTAACCGAGGGTTCGGTTAGTTTGATTTGGAGAAGAGAAACATAAAGCCTAATTCACAAAGAGTTCGAGGATTTGGTTTTCATGGGTTTGAAGTGGTGAAGAGAAACAAAAGCCCGAATTCACAAAGTGTGTGAGAACCATGGTTTCGTGGGTTTGGATTGGGGATGAGAAACAGAAACCCTATTTACACTAGGGTTTTGAGGATTAAAAAGCGGAAGAGAGTGTGAGAATTATTGTTTGGTAGGTTTGAAAAACTGAACCGAAACAGAATCCCTAATTCACAGAGTGTGAGGTCTAGGGTTTTGTGAGTTTAAATTGGTGAAGTACAATGCAAACAGAAATTCAACAATGGTTTAGTAAGGTTTAAATATTGAATTGAGTATGAGAACAAAGGTTTGAACTGATGAACAAAAACAAAAACCCTAACTTATAGAGATTGTGAGAACCAGGGTTTTGTGTGTTTGAAGTGCAGAAGAGAAACATAAACCCTAATTCTAAGAGATTTTGAGAACTAGGTTTGAATTGGAGAAGAGAAATAGAGGCCCTGATTCAGAAAGAGTTTGAGAGCTTTATTTTCGTGGGTTTGCGGTGGTAAAGAGAAACAAAATCCCGAATTCATAGTGTGTGAGAATCAAGGTTTGGTAGTTTCGGTTTGGTGATGAGAAACATAAATCCTATTTACAGTAGGGTTTTTAGGTTTAAAATTGGAGGAAAGGGTGGGATCTGTTGTTTGGAAGGTTGGAATAAGTGAACCGAAACAGAAACTCTAATTCACAGTGTGAAAGAACTAGGGTTTGGGCGGGTTTAAATTGGTGTAGTACAACATAAACCCTAATCCAACAATGGTTTTGTGAGGTCTAAAGATGGAAGGGAGTATGGGAACTACGGTTTGGTGGGTTTTAACAGGTGCCATGAAGCAAAATGCCTAACTCACAGAGATAGCGAATATTAGAGTTTTATGGGTTTGAAGTGCTGAAGAAAAACAGAAACCCTAATTCAACTAGGGTTTTGTAGGCTTAATGTTGGAAGAGATGGTGAGAGCAGTTGTCTGGTAGGGCTTAAGAGGTGAATAGAAAAAAAGAAACACCTAATTAAAAGTGTGAGAATACGGTTTGGTGAGTTTCAAATGGTGAGCAACAAAAAAAAACCCTCATTGAACTAGGGTTTGTAGGTTTCAAATTGGAAGAGGGTGTTAGAGTTTGGTGGGTCTGAATAGGTGAATAGAGAAAAAAAACCTTAATTCACCGAGATTGTGAGAAATTGGGTTGTGTGGGTTTGAAGTGCAAAAGAGAAACAAAAACCTTTTTTCAAACTAACCGAGGGTTCGGTTAGTTTGATTTGGAGAAGAGAAACATAAAGCCTAATTCACAAAGAGTTCGAGGATTTGGTTTTCATGGGTTTGAAGTGGTGAAGAGAAACAAAAGCCCGAATTCACAAAGTGTGTGAGAACCATGGTTTCGTGGGTTTGGATTGGGGATGAGAAACAGAAACCCTATTTACACTAGGGTTTTGAGGATTAAAAAGCGGAAGAGAGTGTGAGAATTATTGTTTGGTAGGTTTGAAAAACTGAACCGAAACAGAATCCCTAATTCACAGAGTGTGAGGTCTAGGGTTTTGTGAGTTTAAATTGGTGAAGTACAATGCAAACAGAAATTCAACAATGGTTTAGTAAGGTTTAAATATTGAATTGAGTATGAGAACAAAGGTTTGAACTGATGAACAAAAACAAAAACCCTAACTTATAGAGATTGTGAGAACCAGGGTTTTGTGTGTTTGAAGTGCAGAAGAGAAACATAAACCCTAATTCTAAGAGATTTTGAGAACTAGGTTTGAATTGGAGAAGAGAAATAGAGGCCCTGATTCAGAAAGAGTTTGAGAGCTTTATTTTCGTGGGTTTGCGGTGGTAAAGAGAAACAAAATCCCGAATTCATAGTGTGTGAGAATCAAGGTTTGGTAGTTTCGGTTTGGTGATGAGAAACATAAATCCTATTTACAGTAGGGTTTTTAGGTTTAAAATTGGAGGAAAGGGTGGGATCTGTTGTTTGGAAGGTTGGAATAAGTGAACCGAAACAGAAACTCTAATTCACAGTGTGAAAGAACTAGGGTTTGGGCGGGTTTAAATTGGTGTAGTACAACATAAACCCTAATCCAACAATGGTTTTGTGAGGTCTAAAGATGGAAGGGAGTATGGGAACTACGGTTTGGTGGGTTTTAACAGGTGCCATGAAGCAAAATGCCTAACTCACAGAGATAGCGAATATTAGAGTTTTATGGGTTTGAAGTGCTGAAGAAAAACAGAAACCCTAATTCAACTAGGGTTTTGTAGGCTTAATGTTGGAAGAGATGGTGAGAGCAGTTGTCTGGTAGGGCTTAAGAGGTGAATAGAAAAAAAGAAACACCTAATTAAAAGTGTGAGAATACGGTTTGGTGAGTTTCAAATGGTGAGCAACAAAAAAAAACCCTCATTGAACTAGGGTTTGTAGGTTTCAAATTGGAAGAGGGTGTTAGAACTTGGGTTTGGTGGGTCTGAATAGGTGAATAGAGAAAAAAAAACCTTAATTCACCGAGATTGTGAGAAATTGGGTTGTGTGGGTTTGAAGTGCAAAAGAGAAACAAAAACCTTTTTTCAAACTAACCGAGGGTTCGGTTAGTTTGATTTGGAGAAGAGAAACATAAAGCCTAATTCACAAAGAGTTCGAGGATTTGGTTTTCATGGGTTTGAAGTGGTGAAGAGAAACAAAAGCCCGAATTCACAAAGTGTGTGAGAACCATGGTTTCGTGGGTTTGGATTGGGGATGAGAAACAGAAACCCTATTTACACTAGGGTTTTGAGGATTAAAAAGCGGAAGAGAGTGTGAGAATTATTGTTTGGTAGGTTTGAAAAACTGAACCGAAACAGAATCCCTAATTCACAGAGTGTGAGGTCTAGGGTTTTGTGAGTTTAAATTGGTGAAGTACAATGCAAACAGAAATTCAACAATGGTTTAGTAAGGTTTAAATATTGAATTGAGTATGAGAACAAGGGTTTGAACTGATGAACAAAAACAAAAACCCTAACTTATAGAGATTGTGAGAACCAGGGTTTTGTGTGTTTGAAGTGCAGAAGAGAAACATAAACCCTAATTCTAAGAGATTTTGAGAACTAGGTTTGAATTGGAGAAGAGAAATAGAGGCCCTGATTCAGAAAGAGTTTGAGAGCTTTATTTTCGTGGGTTTGCGGTGGTAAAGAGAAACAAAATCCCGAATTCATAGTGTGTGAGAATCAAGGTTTGGTAGTTTCGGTTTGGTGATGAGAATCATAAATCCTATTTACAGTAGGGTTTTTAGGTTTAAAATTGGAGGAAAGGGTGGGATCTGTTGTTTGGAAGGTTGGAATAAGTGAACCGAAACAGAAACTCTAATTCACAGTGTGAAAGAACTAGGGTATGGGCGGGTTTAAATTGGTGTAGTACAACATAAACCCTAATCCAAGAATGGTTTTGTGAGGTCTAAAGATGGAAGGGAGTATGGGAACTACGGTTTGGTGGGTTTTAACAGGTGCCATGAAGCAAAATGCCTAACTCACAGAGATAGCGAATATTAGAGTTTTATGGGTTTGAAGTGCTGAAGAAAAACAGAAACCCTAATTCAACTAGGGTTTTGTAGGCTTAATGTTGGAAGAGATGGTGAGAGCAGTTGTCTGGTAGGGCTTAAGAGGTGAATAGAAAAAAAGAAACACCTAATTAAAAGTGTGAGAATACGGTTTGGTGAGTTTCAAATGGTGAGCAACAAAAAAAAACCCTCATTGAACTAGGGTTTGTAGGTTTCAAATTGGAAGAGGGTGTTAGAACTTGGGTTTGGTGGGTCTGAATAGGTGAATAGAGAAAAAAAACCTTAATTCACCGAGATTGTGAGAAATTGGGTTGTGTGGGTTTGAAGTGCAAAAGAGAAACAAAAACCTTTTTTCAAACTAACCGAGGGTTCGGTTAGTTTGATTTGGAGAAGAGAAACATAAAGCCTAATTCACAAAGAGTTCGAGGATTTGGTTTTCATGGGTTTGAAGTGGTGAAGAGAAACAAAAGCCCGAATTCACAAAGTGTGTGAGAACCATGGTTTCGTGGGTTTGGATTGGGGATGAGAAACAGAAACCCTATTTACACTAGGGTTTTGAGGATTAAAAAGCGGAAGAGAGTGTGAGAATTATTGTTTGGTAGGTTTGAAAAACTGAACCGAAACAGAATCCCTAATTCACAGAGTGCGAGGTCTAGGGTTTTGTGAGTTTAAATTGGTGAAGTACAATGCAAACAGAAATTCAACAATGGTTTAGTAAGGTTTAAATATTGAATTGAGTATGAGAACAAGGGTTTGAACTGATGAACAAAAACAAAAACCCTAACTTATAGAGATTGTGAGAACCAGGGTTTTGTGTGTTTGAAGTGCAGAAGAGAAACATAAACCCTAATTCTAAGAGATTTTGAGAACTAGGTTTGAATTGGAGAAGAGAAATAGAGGCCCTGATTCAGAAAGAGTTTGAGAGCTTTATTTTCGTGGGTTTGCGGTGGTAAAGAGAAACAAAATCCCGAATTCATAGTGTGTGAGAATCAAGGTTTGGTAGTTTCGGTTTGGTGATGAGAAACATAAATCCTATTTACAGTAGGGTTTTTAGGTTTAAAATTGGAGGAAAGGGTGGGATCTGTTGTTTGGAAGGTTGGAATAAGTGAACCGAAACAGAAACTCTAATTCACAGTGTGAAAGAACTAGGGTTTGGGCGGGTTTAAATTGGTGTAGTACAACATAAACCCTAATCCAACAATGGTTTTGTGAGGTCTAAAGATGGAAGGGAGTATGGGAACTACGGTTCGGTGGGTTTTAACAGGTGCCATGAAGCAAAATGCCTAACTCACAGAGATAGCGAATATTAGAGTTTTATGGGTTTGAAGTGCTGAAGAAAAACAGAAACCCTAATTCAACTAGGGTTTTGTAGGCTTAATGTTGGAAGAGATGGTGAGAGCAGTTGTCTGGTAGGGCTTAAGAGGTGAATAGAAAAAAAGAAACACCTAATTAAAAGTGTGAGAATAGGGTTTGGTGAGTTTCAAATGGTGAGCAACAAAAAAAAACCCTCATTGAACTAGGGTTTGTAGGTTTCAAATTGGAAGAGGGTGTTAGAACTTGGGTTTGGTGGGTCTGAATAGGTGAATAGAGAAAAAAAACCTTAATTCACCGAGATTGTGAGAAATTGGGTTGTGTGGGTTTGAAGTGCAAAAGAGAAACAAAAACCTTTTTTCAAACTAACCGAGGGTTCGGTTAGTTTGATTTGGAGAAGAGAAACATAAAGCCTAATTCACAAAGAGTTCGAGGATTTGGTTTTCATGGGTTTGAAGTGGTGAAGAGAAACAAAAGCCCGAATTCACAAAGTGTGTGAGAACCATGGTTTCGTGGGTTTGGATTGGGGATGAGAAACAGAAACCCTATTTACACTAGGGTTTTGAGGATTAAAAAGCGGAAGAGAGTGTGAGAATTATTGTTTGGTAGGTTTGAAAAACTGAACCGAAACAGAATCCCTAATTCACAGAGTGCGAGGTCTAGGGTTTTGTGAGTTTAAATTGGTGAAGTACAATGCAAACAGAAATTCAACAATGGTTTAGTAAGGTTTAAATATTGAATTGAGTATGAGAACAAGGGTTTGGCGGGTTTGAACTGATGAACAAAAACAAAAACCCTAACTTATAGAGATTGTGAGAACCAGGGTTTTGTGTGTTTGAAGTGCAGAAGAGAAACATAAACCCTAATTCTAAGAGATTTTGAGAACTAGGTTTGAATTGGAGAAGAGAAATAGAGGCCCTGATTCAGAAAGAGTTTGAGAGCTTTATTTTCGTGGGTTTGCGGTGGTAAAGAGAAACAAAATCCCGAATTCATAGTGTGTGAGAATCAAGGTTTGGTAGTTTCGGTTTGGTGATGAGAAACATAAATCCTATTTACAGTAGGGTTTTTAGGTTTAAAATTGGAGGAAAGGGTGGGATCTGTTGTTTGGAAGGTTGGAATAAGTGAACCGAAACAGAAACTCTAATTCACAGTGTGAAAGAACTAGGGTTTGGGCGGGTTTAAATTGGTGTAGTACAACATAAACCCTAATCCAACAATGGTTTTGTGAGGTCTAAAGATGGAAGGGAGTATGGGAACTACGGTTCGGTGGGTTTTAACAGGTGCCATGAAGCAAAATGCCTAACTCACAGAGATAGCGAATATTAGAGTTTTATGGGTTTGAAGTGCTGAAGAAAAACAGAAACCCTAATTCAACTAGGGTTTTGTAGGCTTAATGTTGGAAGAGATGGTGAGAGCAGTTGTCTGGTAGGGCTTAAGAGGTGAATAGAAAAAAAGAAACACCTAATTAAAAGTGTGAGAATAGGGTTTGGTGAGTTTCAAATGGTGAGCAACAAAAAAAAACCCTCATTGAACTAGGGTTTGTAGGTTTCAAATTGGAAGAGGGTGTTAGAACTTGGGTTTGGTGGGTCTGAATAGGTGAATAGAGAAAAAAAACCTTAATTCACCGAGATTGTGAGAAATTGGGTTGTGTGGGTTTGAAGTGCAAAAGAGAAACAAAAACCTTTTTTCAAACTAACCGAGGGTTCGGTTAGTTTGATTTGGAGAAGAGAAACATAAAGCCTAATTCACAAAGAGTTCGAGGATTTGGTTTTCATGGGTTTGAAGTGGTGAAGAGAAACAAAAGCCCGAATTCACAAAGTGTGTGAGAACCATGGTTTCGTGGGTTTGGATTGGGGATGAGAAACAGAAACCCTATTTACACTAGGGTTTTGAGGATTAAAAAGCGGAAGAGAGTGTGAGAATTATTGTTTGGTAGGTTTGAAAAACTGAACCGAAACAGAATCCCTAATTCACAGAGTGCGAGGTCTAGGGTTTTGTGAGTTTAAATTGGTGAAGTACAATGCAAACAGAAATTCAACAATGGTTTAGTAAGGTTTAAATATTGAATTGAGTATGAGAACAAGGGTTTGAACTGATGAACAAAAACAAAAACCCTAACTTATAGAGATTGTGAGAACCAGGGTTTTGTGTGTTTGAAGTGCAGAAGAGAAACATAAACCCTAATTCTAAGAGATTTTGAGAACTAGGTTTGAATTGGAGAAGAGAAATAGAGGCCCTGATTCAGAAAGAGTTTGAGAGCTTTATTTTCGTGGGTTTGCGGTGGTAAAGAGAAACAAAATCCCGAATTCATAGTGTGTGAGAATCAAGGTTTGGTAGTTTCGGTTTGGTGATGAGAAACATAAATCCTATTTACAGTAGGGTTTTTAGGTTTAAAATTGGAGGAAAGGGTGGGATCTGTTGTTTGGAAGGTTGGAATAAGTGAACCGAAACAGAAACTCTAATTCACAGTGTGAAAGAACTAGGGTTTGGGCGGGTTTAAATTGGTGTAGTACAACATAAACCCTAATCCAACAATGGTTTTGTGAGGTCTAAAGATGGAAGGGAGTATGGGAACTACGGTTCGGTGGGTTTTAACAGGTGCCATGAAGCAAAATGCCTAACTCACAGAGATAGCGAATATTAGAGTTTTATGGGTTTGAAGTGCTGAAGAAAAACAGAAACCCTAATTCAACTAGGGTTTTGTAGGCTTAATGTTGGAAGAGATGGTGAGAGCAGTTGTCTGGTAGGGCTTAAGAGGTGAATAGAAAAAAAGAAACACCTAATTAAAAGTGTGAGAATACGGTTTGGTGAGTTTCAAATGGTGAGCAACAAAAAAAAACCCTCATTGAACTAGGGTTTGTAGGTTTCAAATTGGAAGAGGGTGTTAGAACTTGGGTTTGGTGGGTCTGAATAGGTGAATAGAGAAAAAAAACCTTAATTCACCGAGATTGTGAGAAATTGGGTTGTGTGGGTTTGAAGTGCAAAAGAGAAACAAAAACCTTTTTTCAAACTAACCGAGGGTTCGGTTAGTTTGATTTGGAGAAGAGAAACATAAAGCCTAATTCACAAAGAGTTCGAGGATTTGGTTTTCATGGGTTTGAAGTGGTGAAGAGAAACAAAAGCCCGAATTCACAAAGTGTGTGAGAACCATGGTTTCGTGGGTTTGGATTGGGGATGAGAAACAGAAACCCTATTTACACTAGGGTTTTGAGGATTAAAAAGCGGAAGAGAGTGTGAGAATTATTGTTTGGTAGGTTTGAAAAACTGAACCGAAACAGAATCCCTAATTCACAGAGTGCGAGGTCTAGGGTTTTGTGAGTTTAAATTGGTGAAGTACAATGCAAACAGAAATTCAACAATGGTTTAGTAAGGTTTAAATATTGAATTGAGTATGAGAACAAGGGTTTGAACTGATGAACAAAAACAAAAACCCTAACTTATAGAGATTGTGAGAACCAGGGTTTTGTGTGTTTGAAGTGCAGAAGAGAAACATAAACCCTAATTCTAAGAGATTTTGAGAACTAGGTTTGAATTGGAGAAGAGAAATAGAGGCCCTGATTCAGAAAGAGTTTGAGAGCTTTATTTTCGTGGGTTTGCGGTGGTAAAGAGAAACAAAATCCCGAATTCATAGTGTGTGAGAATCAAGGTTTGGTAGTTTCGGTTTGGTGATGAGAAACATAAATCCTATTTACAGTAGGGTTTTTAGGTTTAAAATTGGAGGAAAGGGTGGGATCTGTTGTTTGGAAGGTTGGAATAAGTGAACCGAAACAGAAACTCTAATTCACAGTGTGAAAGAACTAGGGTTTGGGCGGGTTTAAATTGGTGTAGTACAACATAAACCCTAATCCAACAATGGTTTTGTGAGGTCTAAAGATGGAAGGGAGTATGGGAACTACGGTTCGGTGGGTTTTAACAGGTGCCATGAAGCAAAATGCCTAACTCACAGAGATAGCGAATATTAGAGTTTTATGGGTTTGAAGTGCTGAAGAAAAACAGAAACCCTAATTCAACTAGGGTTTTGTAGGCTTAATGTTGGAAGAGATGGTGAGAGCAGTTGTCTGGTAGGGCTTAAGAGGTGAATAGAAAAAAAGAAACACCTAATTAAAAGTGTGAGAATAGGGTTTGGTGAGTTTCAAATGGTGAGCAACAAAAAAAAACCCTCATTGAACTAGGGTTTGTAGGTTTCAAATTGGAAGAGGGTGTTAGAACTTGGGTTTGGTGGGTCTGAATAGGTGAATAGAGAAAAAAAACCTTAATTCACCGAGATTGTGAGAAATTGGGTTGTGTGGGTTTGAAGTGCAAAAGAGAAACAAAAACCTTTTTTCAAACTAACCGAGGGTTCGGTTAGTTTGATTTGGAGAAGAGAAACATAAAGCCTAATTCACAAAGAGTTCGAGGATTTGGTTTTCATGGGTTTGAAGTGGTGAAGAGAAACAAAAGCCCGAATTCACAAAGTGTGTGAGAACCATGGTTTCGTGGGTTTGGATTGGGGATGAGAAACAGAAACCCTATTTACACTAGGGTTTTGAGGATTAAAAAGCGGAAGAGAGTGTGAGAATTATTGTTTGGTAGGTTTGAAAAACTGAACCGAAACAGAATCCCTAATTCACAGAGTGCGAGGTCTAGGGTTTTGTGAGTTTAAATTGGTGAAGTACAATGCAAACAGAAATTCAACAATGGTTTAGTAAGGTTTAAATATTGAATTGAGTATGAGAACAAGGGTTTGGCGGGTTTGAACTGATGAACAAAAACAAAAACCCTAACTTATAGAGATTGTGAGAACCAGGGTTTTGTGTGTTTGAAGTGCAGAAGAGAAACATAAACCCTAATTCTAAGAGATTTTGAGAACTAGGTTTGAATTGGAGAAGAGAAATAGAGGCCCTGATTCAGAAAGAGTTTGAGAGCTTTATTTTCGTGGGTTTGCGGTGGTAAAGAGAAACAAAATCCCGAATTCATAGTGTGTGAGAATCAAGGTTTGGTAGTTTCGGTTTGGTGATGAGAAACATAAATCCTATTTACAGTAGGGTTTTTAGGTTTAAAATTGGAGGAAAGGGTGGGATCTGTTGTTTGGAAGGTTGGAATAAGTGAACCGAAACAGAAACTCTAATTCACAGTGTGAAAGAACTAGGGTTTGGGCGGGTTTAAATTGGTGTAGTACAACATAAACCCTAATCCAACAATGGTTTTGTGAGGTCTAAAGATGGAAGGGAGTATGGGAACTACGGTTCGGTGGGTTTTAACAGGTGCCATGAAGCAAAATGCCTAACTCACAGAGATAGCGAATATTAGAGTTTTATGGGTTTGAAGTGCTGAAGAAAAACAGAAACCCTAATTCAACTAGGGTTTTGTAGGCTTAATGTTGGAAGAGATGGTGGGAGCAGTTGTCTGGTAGGGCTTAAGAGGTGAATAGAAAAAAAGAAACACCTAATTAAAAGTGTGAGAATAGGGTTTGGTGAGTTTCAAATGGTGAGCAACAAAAAAAAACCCTCATTGAACTAGGGTTTGTAGGTTTCAAATTGGAAGAGGGTGTTAGAACTTGGGTTTGGTGGGTCTGAATAGGTGAATAGAGAAAAAAAACCTTAATTCACCGAGATTGTGAGAAATTGGGTTGTGTGGGTTTGAAGTGCAAAAGAGAAACAAAAACCTTTTTTCAAACTAACCGAGGGTTCGGTTAGTTTGATTTGGAGAAGAGAAACATAAAGCCTAATTCACAAAGAGTTCGAGGATTTGGTTTTCATGGGTTTGAAGTGGTGAAGAGAAACAAAAGCCCGAATTCACAAAGTGTGTGAGAACCATGGTTTCGTGGGTTTGGATTGGGGATGAGAAACAGAAACCCTATTTACACTAGGGTTTTGAGGATTAAAAAGCGGAAGAGAGTGTGAGAATTATTGTTTGGTAGGTTTGAAAAACTGAACCGAAACAGAATCCCTAATTCACAGAGTGCGAGGTCTAGGGTTTTGTGAGTTTAAATTGGTGAAGTACAATGCAAACAGAAATTCAACAATGGTTTAGTAAGGTTTAAATATTGAATTGAGTATGAGAACAAGGGTTTGGCGGGTTTGAACTGATGAACAAAAACAAAAACCCTAACTTATAGAGATTGTGAGAACCAGGGTTTTGTGTGTTTGAAGTGCAGAAGAGAAACATAAACCCTAATTCTAAGAGATTTTGAGAACTAGGTTTGAATTGGAGAAGAGAAATAGAGGCCCTGATTCAGAAAGAGTTTGAGAGCTTTATTTTCGTGGGTTTGCGGTGGTAAAGAGAAACAAAATCCCGAATTCATAGTGTGTGAGAATCAAGGTTTGGTAGTTTCGGTTTGGTGATGAGAAACATAAATCCTATTTACAGTAGGGTTTTTAGGTTTAAAATTGGAGGAAAGGGTGGGATCTGTTGTTTGGAAGGTTGGAATAAGTGAACCGAAACAGAAACTCTAATTCACAGTGTGAAAGAACTAGGGTTTGGGCGGGTTTAAATTGGTGTAGTACAACATAAACCCTAATCCAACAATGGTTTTGTGAGGTCTAAAGATGGAAGGGAGTATGGGAACTACGGTTCGGTGGGTTTTAACAGGTGCCATGAAGCAAAATGCCTAACTCACAGAGATAGCGAATATTAGAGTTTTATGGGTTTGAAGTGCTGAAGAAAAACAGAAACCCTAATTCAACTAGGGTTTTGTAGGCTTAATGTTGGAAGAGATGGTGGGAGCAGTTGTCTGGTAGGGCTTAAGAGGTGAATAGAAAAAAAGAAACACCTAATTAAAAGTGTGAGAATAGGGTTTGGTGAGTTTCAAATGGTGAGCAACAAAAAAAAACCCTCATTGAACTAGGGTTTGTAGGTTTCAAATTGGAAGAGGGTGTTAGAACTTGGGTTTGGTGGGTCTGAATAGGTGAATAGAGAAAAAAAACCTTAATTCACCGAGATTGTGAGAAATTGGGTTGTGTGGGTTTGAAGTGCAAAAGAGAAACAAAAACCTTTTTTCAAACTAACCGAGGGTTCGGTTAGTTTGATTTGGAGAAGAGAAACATAAAGCCTAATTCACAAAGAGTTCGAGGATTTGGTTTTCATGGGTTTGAAGTGGTGAAGAGAAACAAAAGCCCGAATTCACAAAGTGTGTGAGAACCATGGTTTCGTGGGTTTGGATTGGGGATGAGAAACAGAAACCCTATTTACACTAGGGTTTTGAGGATTAAAAAGCGGAAGAGAGTGTGAGAATTATTGTTTGGTAGGTTTGAAAAACTGAACCGAAACAGAATCCCTAATTCACAGAGTGCGAGGTCTAGGGTTTTGTGAGTTTAAATTGGTGAAGTACAATGCAAACAGAAATTCAACAATGGTTTAGTAAGGTTTAAATATTGAATTGAGTATGAGAACAAGGGTTTGGCGGGTTTGAACTGATGAACAAAAACAAAAACCCTAACTTATAGAGATTGTGAGAACCAGGGTTTTGTGTGTTTGAAGTGCAGAAGAGAAACATAAACCCTAATTCTAAGAGATTTTGAGAACTAGGTTTGAATTGGAGAAGAGAAATAGAGGCCCTGATTCAGAAAGAGTTTGAGAGCTTTATTTTCGTGGGTTTGCGGTGGTAAAGAGAAACAAAATCCCGAATTCATAGTGTGTGAGAATCAAGGTTTGGTAGTTTCGGTTTGGTGATGAGAAACATAAATCCTATTTACAGTAGGGTTTTTAGGTTTAAAATTGGAGGAAAGGGTGGGATCTGTTGTTTGGAAGGTTGGAATAAGTGAACCGAAACAGAAACTCTAATTCACAGTGTGAAAGAACTAGGGTTTGGGCGGGTTTAAATTGGTGTAGTACAACATAAACCCTAATCCAACAATGGTTTTGTGAGGTCTAAAGATGGAAGGGAGTATGGGAACTACGGTTCGGTGGGTTTTAACAGGTGCCATGAAGCAAAATGCCTAACTCACAGAGATAGCGAATATTAGAGTTTTATGGGTTTGAAGTGCTGAAGAAAAACAGAAACCCTAATTCAACTAGGGTTTTGTAGGCTTAATGTTGGAAGAGATGGTGGGAGCAGTTGTCTGGTAGGGCTTAAGAGGTGAATAGAAAAAAAGAAACACCTAATTAAAAGTGTGAGAATAGGGTTTGGTGAGTTTCAAATGGTGAGCAACAAAAAAAAACCCTCATTGAACTAGGGTTTGTAGGTTTCAAATTGGAAGAGGGTGTTAGAACTTGGGTTTGGTGGGTCTGAATAGGTGAATAGAGAAAAAAAACCTTAATTCACCGAGATTGTGAGAAATTGGGTTGTGTGGGTTTGAAGTGCAAAAGAGAAACAAAAACCTTTTTTCAAACTAACCGAGGGTTCGGTTAGTTTGATTTGGAGAAGAGAAACATAAAGCCTAATTCACAAAGAGTTCGAGGATTTGGTTTTCATGGGTTTGAAGTGGTGAAGAGAAACAAAAGCCCGAATTCACAAAGTGTGTGAGAACCATGGTTTCGTGGGTTTGGATTGGGGATGAGAAACAGAAACCCTATTTACACTAGGGTTTTGAGGATTAAAAAGCGGAAGAGAGTGTGAGAATTATTGTTTGGTAGGTTTGAAAAACTGAACCGAAACAGAATCCCTAATTCACAGAGTGCGAGGTCTAGGGTTTTGTGAGTTTAAATTGGTGAAGTACAATGCAAACAGAAATTCAACAATGGTTTAGTAAGGTTTAAATATTGAATTGAGTATGAGAACAAGGGTTTGGCGGGTTTGAACTGATGAACAAAAACAAAAACCCTAACTTATAGAGATTGTGAGAACCAGGGTTTTGTGTGTTTGAAGTGCAGAAGAGAAACATAAACCCTAATTCTAAGAGATTTTGAGAACTAGGTTTGAATTGGAGAAGAGAAATAGAGGCCCTGATTCAGAAAGAGTTTGAGAGCTTTATTTTCGTGGGTTTGCGGTGGTAAAGAGAAACAAAATCCCGAATTCATAGTGTGTGAGAATCAAGGTTTGGTAGTTTCGGTTTGGTGATGAGAAACATAAATCCTATTTACAGTAGGGTTTTTAGGTTTAAAATTGGAGGAAAGGGTGGGATCTGTTGTTTGGAAGGTTGGAATAAGTGAACCGAAACAGAAACTCTAATTCACAGTGTGAAAGAACTAGGGTTTGGGCGGGTTTAAATTGGTGTAGTACAACATAAACCCTAATCCAACAATGGTTTTGTGAGGTCTAAAGATGGAAGGGAGTATGGGAACTACGGTTCGGTGGGTTTTAACAGGTGCCATGAAGCAAAATGCCTAACTCACAGAGATAGCGAATATTAGAGTTTTATGGGTTTGAAGTGCTGAAGAAAAACAGAAACCCTAATTCAACTAGGGTTTTGTAGGCTTAATGTTGGAAGAGATGGTGGGAGCAGTTGTCTGGTAGGGCTTAAGAGGTGAATAGAAAAAAAGAAACACCTAATTAAAAGTGTGAGAATAGGGTTTGGTGAGTTTCAAATGGTGAGCAACAAAAAAAAACCCTCATTGAACTAGGGTTTGTAGGTTTCAAATTGGAAGAGGGTGTTAGAACTTGGGTTTGGTGGGTCTGAATAGGTGAATAGAGAAAAAAAACCTTAATTCACCGAGATTTTGAGAAATTGGGTTGTGTGGGTTTGAAGTGCAAAAGAGAAACAAAAACCTTTTTTCAAACTAACCGAGGGTTCGGTTAGTTTGATTTGGAGAAGAGAAACATAAAGCCTAATTCACAAAGAGTTCGAGGATTTGGTTTTCATGGGTTTGAAGTGGTGAAGAGAAACAAAAGCCCGAATTCACAAAGTGTGTGAGAACCATGGTTTCGTGGGTTTGGATTGGGGATGAGAAACAGAAACCCTATTTACACTAGGGTTTTGAGGATTAAAAAGCGGAAGAGAGTGTGAGAATTATTGTTTGGTAGGTTTGAAAAACTGAACCGAAACAGAATCCCTAATTCACAGAGTGCGAGGTCTAGGGTTTTGTGAGTTTAAATTGGTGAAGTACAATGCAAACAGAAATTCAACAATGGTTTAGTAAGGTTTAAATATTGAATTGAGTATGAGAACAAGGGTTTGGCGGGTTTGAACTGATGAACAAAAACAAAAACCCTAACTTATAGAGATTGTGAGAACCAGGGTTTTGTGTGTTTGAAGTGCAGAAGAGAAACATAAACCCTAATTCTAAGAGATTTTGAGAACTAGGTTTGAATTGGAGAAGAGAAATAGAGGCCCTGATTCAGAAAGAGTTTGAGAGCTTTATTTTCGTGGGTTTGCGGTGGTAAAGAGAAACAAAATCCCGAATTCATAGTGTGTGAGAATCAAGGTTTGGTAGTTTCGGTTTGGTGATGAGAAACATAAATCCTATTTACAGTAGGGTTTTTAGGTTTAAAATTGGAGGAAAGGGTGGGATCTGTTGTTTGGAAGGTTGGAATAAGTGAACCGAAACAGAAACTCTAATTCACAGTGTGAAAGAACTAGGGTTTGGGCGGGTTTAAATTGGTGTAGTACAACATAAACCCTAATCCAACAATGGTTTTGTGAGGTCTAAAGATGGAAGGGAGTATGGGAACTACGGTTCGGTGGGTTTTAACAGGTGCCATGAAGCAAAATGCCTAACTCACAGAGATAGCGAATATTAGAGTTTTATGGGTTTGAAGTGCTGAAGAAAAACAGAAACCCTAATTCAACTAGGGTTTTGTAGGCTTAATGTTGGAAGAGATGGTGGGAGCAGTTGTCTGGTAGGGCTTAAGAGGTGAATAGAAAAAAAGAAACACCTAATTAAAAGTGTGAGAATAGGGTTTGGTGAGTTTCAAATGGTGAGCAACAAAAAAAAACCCTCATTGAACTAGGGTTTGTAGGTTTCAAATTGGAAGAGGGTGTTAGAACTTGGGTTTGGTGGGTCTGAATAGGTGAATAGAGAAAAAAAACCTTAATTCACCGAGATTGTGAGAAATTGGGTTGTGTGGGTTTGAAGTGCAAAAGAGAAACAAAAACCTTTTTTCAAACTAACCGAGGGTTCGGTTAGTTTGATTTGGAGAAGAGAAACATAAAGCCTAATTCACAAAGAGTTCGAGGATTTGGTTTTCATGGGTTTGAAGTGGTGAAGAGAAACAAAAGCCCGAATTCACAAAGTGTGTGAGAACCATGGTTTCGTGGGTTTGGATTGGGGATGAGAAACAGAAACCCTATTTACACTAGGGTTTTGAGGATTAAAAAGCGGAAGAGAGTGTGAGAATTATTGTTTGGTAGGTTTGAAAAACTGAACCGAAACAGAATCCCTAATTCACAGAGTGCGAGGTCTAGGGTTTTGTGAGTTTAAATTGGTGAAGTACAATGCAAACAGAAATTCAACAATGGTTTAGTAAGGTTTAAATATTGAATTGAGTATGAGAACAAGGGTTTGGCGGGTTTGAACTGATGAACAAAAACAAAAACCCTAACTTATAGAGATTGTGAGAACCAGGGTTTTGTGTGTTTGAAGTGCAGAAGAGAAACATAAACCCTAATTCTAAGAGATTTTGAGAACTAGGTTTGAATTGGAGAAGAGAAATAGAGGCCCTGATTCAGAAAGAGTTTGAGAGCTTTATTTTCGTGGGTTTGCGGTGGTAAAGAGAAACAAAATCCCGAATTCATAGTGTGTGAGAATCAAGGTTTGGTAGTTTCGGTTTGGTGATGAGAAACATAAATCCTATTTACAGTAGGGTTTTTAGGTTTAAAATTGGAGGAAAGGGTGGGATCTGTTGTTTGGAAGGTTGGAATAAGTGAACCGAAACAGAAACTCTAATTCACAGTGTGAAAGAACTAGGGTTTGGGCGGGTTTAAATTGGTGTAGTACAACATAAACCCTAATCCAACAATGGTTTTGTGAGGTCTAAAGATGGAAGGGAGTATGGGAACTACGGTTCGGTGGGTTTTAACAGGTGCCATGAAGCAAAATGCCTAACTCACAGAGATAGCGAATATTAGAGTTTTATGGGTTTGAAGTGCTGAAGAAAAACAGAAACCCTAATTCAACTAGGGTTTTGTAGGCTTAATGTTGGAAGAGATGGTGGGAGCAGTTGTCTGGTAGGGCTTAAGAGGTGAATAGAAAAAAAGAAACACCTAATTAAAAGTGTGAGAATAGGGTTTGGTGAGTTTCAAATGGTGAGCAACAAAAAAAAACCCTCATTGAACTAGGGTTTGTAGGTTTCAAATTGGAAGAGGGTGTTAGAACTTGGGTTTGGTGGGTCTGAATAGGTGAATAGAGAAAAAAAACCTTAATTCACCGAGATTGTGAGAAATTGGGTTGTGTGGGTTTGAAGTGCAAAAGAGAAACAAAAACCTTTTTTCAAACTAACCGAGGGTTCGGTTAGTTTGATTTGGAGAAGAGAAACATAAAGCCTAATTCACAAAGAGTTCGAGGATTTGGTTTTCATGGGTTTGAAGTGGTGAAGAGAAACAAAAGCCCGAATTCACAAAGTGTGTGAGAACCATGGTTTCGTGGGTTTGGATTGGGGATGAGAAACAGAAACCCTATTTACACTAGGGTTTTGAGGATTAAAAAGCGGAAGAGAGTGTGAGAATTATTGTTTGGTAGGTTTGAAAAACTGAACCGAAACAGAATCCCTAATTCACAGAGTGCGAGGTCTAGGGTTTTGTGAGTTTAAATTGGTGAAGTACAATGCAAACAGAAATTCAACAATGGTTTAGTAAGGTTTAAATATTGAATTGAGTATGAGAACAAGGGTTTGGCGGGTTTGAACTGATGAACAAAAACAAAAACCCTAACTTATAGAGATTGTGAGAACCAGGGTTTTGTGTGTTTGAAGTGCAGAAGAGAAACATAAACCCTAATTCTAAGAGATTTTGAGAACTAGGTTTGAATTGGAGAAGAGAAATAGAGGCCCTGATTCAGAAAGAGTTTGAGAGCTTTATTTTCGTGGGTTTGCGGTGGTAAAGAGAAACAAAATCCCGAATTCATAGTGTGTGAGAATCAAGGTTTGGTAGTTTCGGTTTGGTGATGAGAAACATAAATCCTATTTACAGTAGGGTTTTTAGGTTTAAAATTGGAGGAAAGGGTGGGATCTGTTGTTTGGAAGGTTGGAATAAGTGAACCGAAACAGAAACTCTAATTCACAGTGTGAAAGAACTAGGGTTTGGGCGGGTTTAAATTGGTGTAGTACAACATAAACCCTAATCCAACAATGGTTTTGTGAGGTCTAAAGATGGAAGGGAGTATGGGAACTACGGTTCGGTGGGTTTTAACAGGTGCCATGAAGCAAAATGCCTAACTCACAGAGATAGCGAATATTAGAGTTTTATGGGTTTGAAGTGCTGAAGAAAAACAGAAACCCTAATTCAACTAGGGTTTTGTAGGCTTAATGTTGGAAGAGATGGTGGGAGCAGTTGTCTGGTAGGGCTTAAGAGGTGAATAGAAAAAAAGAAACACCTAATTAAAAGTGTGAGAATAGGGTTTGGTGAGTTTCAAATGGTGAGCAACAAAAAAAAACCCTCATTGAACTAGGGTTTGTAGGTTTCAAATTGGAAGAGGGTGTTAGAACTTGGGTTTGGTGGGTCTGAATAGGTGAATAGAGAAAAAAAACCTTAATTCACCGAGATTGTGAGAAATTGGGTTGTGTGGGTTTGAAGTGCAAAAGAGAAACAAAAACCTTTTTTCAAACTAACCGAGGGTTCGGTTAGTTTGATTTGGAGAAGAGAAACATAAAGCCTAATTCACAAAGAGTTCGAGGATTTGGTTTTCATGGGTTTGAAGTGGTGAAGAGAAACAAAAGCCCGAATTCACAAAGTGTGTGAGAACCATGGTTTCGTGGGTTTGGATTGGGGATGAGAAACAGAAACCCTATTTACACTAGGGTTTTGAGGATTAAAAAGCGGAAGAGAGTGTGAGAATTATTGTTTGGTAGGTTTGAAAAACTGAACCGAAACAGAATCCCTAATTCACAGAGTGCGAGGTCTAGGGTTTTGTGAGTTTAAATTGGTGAAGTACAATGCAAACAGAAAGTCAACAATGGTTTAGTAAGGTTTAAATATTGAATTGAGTATGAGAACAAGGGTTTGGCGGGTTTGAACTGATGAACAAAAACAAAAACCCTAACTTATAGAGATTGTGAGAACCAGGGTTTTGTGTGTTTGAAGTGCAGAAGAGAAACATAAACCCTAATTCTAAGAGATTTTGAGAACTAGGTTTGAATTGGAGAAGAGAAATAGAGGCCCGGATTCAGAAAGAGTTTGAGAGCTTTATTTTCGTGGGTTTGCGGTGGTAAAGAGAAACAAAATCCCGAATTCATAGTGTGTGAGAATCAAGGTTTGGTAGTTTCGGTTTGGTGATGAGAAACATAAATCCTATTTACAGTAGGGTTTTTAGGTTTAAAATTGGAGGAAAGGGTGGGATCTGTTGTTTGGAAGGTTGGAATAAGTGAACCGAAACAGAAACTCTAATTCACAGTGTGAAAGAACTAGGGTTTGGGCGGGTTTAAATTGGTGTAGTACAACATAAACCCTAATCCAACAATGGTTTTGTGAGGTCTAAAGATGGAAGGGAGTATGGGAACTACGGTTCGGTGGGTTTTAACAGGTGCCATGAAGCAAAATGCCTAACTCACAGAGATAGCGAATATTAGAGTTTTATGGGTTTGAAGTGCTGAAGAAAAACAGAAACCCTAATTCAACTAGGGTTTTGTAGGCTTAATGTTGGAAGAGATGGTGGGAGCAGTTGTCTGGTAGGGCTTAAGAGGTGAATAGAAAAAAAGAAACACCTAATTAAAAGTGTGAGAATAGGGTTTGGTGAGTTTCAAATGGTGAGCAACAAAAAAAAACCCTCATTGAACTAGGGTTTGTAGGTTTCAAATTGGAAGAGGGTGTTAGAACTTGGGTTTGGTGGGTCTGAATAGGTGAATAGAGAAAAAAAACCTTAATTCACCGAGATTGTGAGAAATTGGGTTGTGTGGGTTTGAAGTGCAAAAGAGAAACAAAAACCTTTTTTCAAACTAACCGAGGGTTCGGTTAGTTTGATTTGGAGAAGAGAAACATAAAGCCTAATTCACAAAGAGTTCGAGGATTTGGTTTTCATGGGTTTGAAGTGGTGAAGAGAAACAAAAGCCCGAATTCACAAAGTGTGTGAGAACCATGGTTTCGTGGGTTTGGATTGGGGATGAGAAACAGAAACCCTATTTACACTAGGGTTTTGAGGATTAAAAAGCGGAAGAGAGTGTGAGAATTATTGTTTGGTAGGTTTGAAAAACTGAACCGAAACAGAATCCCTAATTCACAGAGTGCGAGGTCTAGGGTTTTGTGAGTTTAAATTGGTGAAGTACAATGCAAACAGAAATTCAACAATGGTTTAGTAAGGTTTAAATATTGAATTGAGTATGAGAACAAGGGTTTGGCGGGTTTGAACTGATGAACAAAAACAAAAACCCTAACTTATAGAGATTGTGAGAACCAGGGTTTTGTGTGTTTGAAGTGCAGAAGAGAAACATAAACCCTAATTCTAAGAGATTTTGAGAACTAGGTTTGAATTGGAGAAGAGAAATAGAGGCCCGGATTCAGAAAGAGTTTGAGAGCTTTATTTTCGTGGGTTTGCGGTGGTAAAGAGAAACAAAATCCCGAATTCATAGTGTGTGAGAATCAAGGTTTGGTAGTTTCGGTTTGGTGATGAGAAACATAAATCCTATTTACAGTAGGGTTTTTAGGTTTAAAATTGGAGGAAAGGGTGGGATCTGTTGTTTGGAAGGTTGGAATAAGTGAACCGAAACAGAAACTCTAATTCACAGTGTGAAAGAACTAGGGTTTGGGCGGGTTTAAATTGGTGTAGTACAACATAAACCCTAATCCAACAATGGTTTTGTGAGGTCTAAAGATGGAAGGGAGTATGGGAACTACGGTTCGGTGGGTTTTAACAGGTGCCATGAAGCAAAATGCCTAACTCACAGAGATAGCGAATATTAGAGTTTTATGGGTTTGAAGTGCTGAAGAAAAACAGAAACCCTAATTCAACTAGGGTTTTGTAGGCTTAATGTTGGAAGAGATGGTGGGAGCAGTTGTCTGGTAGGGCTTAAGAGGTGAATAGAAAAAAAGAAACACCTAATTAAAAGTGTGAGAATAGGGTTTGGTGAGTTTCAAATGGTGAGCAACAAAAAAAAACCCTCATTGAACTAGGGTTTGTAGGTTTCAAATTGGAAGAGGGTGTTAGAACTTGGGTTTGGTGGGTCTGAATAGGTGAATAGAGAAAAAAAACCTTAATTCACCGAGATTGTGAGAAATTGGGCTGTGTGGGTTTGAAGTGCAAAAGAGAAACAAAAACCTTTTTTCAAACTAACCGAGGGTTCGGTTAGTTTGATTTGGAGATGAGAAACATAAAGCCTAATTCACAAAGAGTTCGAGATTTTGGTTTTCATGGGTTTGAAGTGGTGAAGAGAAACAAAAACCCGAATTCACAAAGTGTGTGAGAACCATGGTTTCGTGGGTCTGGATTGGGGATGAGAAACAGAAACCCTATTTACACTAGGGTTTTGAGGATTAAAAAGCGGAAGAGAGTGTGAGAATTATTGTTTGGTAGGTTTGAAAAACTGAACCGAAACAGAATCCCCAATTCACAGAGTGTGAGGTCTAGGGTTTTGTGAGTTTAAATTGGTGAAGTACAATGCAAACAGAAATTCAACAATGGTTTTGTAAGGTTTAAATATTGAATCGAGTATGACAACAAGGGTTTGGCGGGTTTGAACTGATGAACAAAAACAAAAACCCTAACTCAAAGAGATTGTGAGAAACCAGGGTTTTGTGTGTTTGAAGTGCAGAAGAGAAACATAAACCCTAATTCTAAGAGATTTTGAGAACTAGGTTTGAATTGGAGAAGAGAAATAGAGGCCCTGATTCAGAAAGAGTTTGAGAGCTTTATTTTCGTGGGTTTGCGGTGGTAAAGAGAAACAAAATCCCGAATTCATAGTGTGTGAGAATCAAGGTTTGGTAGTTTCGGTTTGGTGATGAGAAACATAAATCCTATTTACAGTAGGGTTTTTAGGTTTAAAATTGGAGGAAAGGGTGAGATCTGTTGTTCGGAAGGTTGGAATAAGTGAACCGAAACAGAAACTCTAATTCACAGTGTGAAAGAACTTGGGTTTGGGCGGGTTTAAATTGGTGTAGTACAACATAAACCCTAATCCAACAATGGTTTTGTGAGGTCTAAAGATGGAAGGGAGTATGGGAACTACGGTTTGGTGGGTTTTAACAGGTGCCATGAAGCAAAATGCCTAACTCACTGAGATAGCGAATATTAGAGTTTTACGGGTTTGAAGTGCTGAAGAAAAACAGAAACCCTAATTCAACTAGGGTTTTGTAGGCTTAATGTTGGAAGAGATGGTGAGAGCAGTTGTCTGGTAGGGCTTAAGAGGTGAATAGAAAAAAAGAAACACCTAATTAAAAGTGTGAGAATAGGGTTTGGTGAGTTTCAAATGGTGAGCAACAAAAAAAAACCCTCATTGAACTAGGGTTTGTAGGTTTCAAATTGGAAAAGAGAGTGTTAGAACTTGGGTTTGGTGGGTCTGAATAGGTGAATAGAGAAAAAAACCTTAATTCACCGAGATTGTGAGAAATTGGGCTGTGTGGGTTTGAAGTGCAAAAGAGAAACAAAAACCTTTTTTCAAACTAACCGAGGGTTCGGTTAGTTTGATTTGGAGATGAGAAACATAAAGCCTAATTCACAAAGAGTTCGAGATTTTGGTTTTCATGGGTTTGAAGTGGTGAAGAGAAACAAAAACCCGAATTCACAAAGTGTGTGAGAACCATGGTTTCGTGGGTCTGGATTGGGGATGAGAAACAGAAACCCTATTTACACTAGGGTTTTGAGGATTAAAAAGCGGAAGAGAGTGTGAGAATTATTGTTTGGTAGGTTTGAAAAACTGAACCGAAACAGAATCCCCAATTCACAGAGTGTGAGGTCTAGGGTTTTGTGAGTTTAAATTGGTGAAGTACAATGCAAACAGAAATTCAACAATGGTTTTGTAAGGTTTAAATATTGAATCGAGTATGACAACAAGGGTTTGGCGGGTTTGAACTGATGAACAAAAACAAAAACCCTAACTTATAGAGATTGTGAGAACCAGGGTTTTGTGTGTTTGAAGTGCAGAAGAGAAACATAAACCCTAATTCTAAGAGATTTTGAGAACTAGGTTTGAATTGGAGAAGAGAAATAGAGGCCCTGATTCAGAAAGAGTTTGAGAGCTTTATTTTCGTGGGTTTGCGGTGGTAAAGAGAAACAAAATCCCGAATTCATAGTGTGTGAGAATCAAGGTTTGGTAGTTTCGGTTTGGTGATGAGAAACATAAATCCTATTTACAGTAGGGTTTTTAGGTTTAAAATTGGAGGAAAGGGTGAGATCTGTTGTTCGGAAGGTTGGAATAAGTGAAACGAAACAGAAACTCTAATTCACAGTGTGAAAGAACTAGGGTTTGGGCGGGTTTAAATTGGCGTAGTACAACATAAACCCTAATCCAACAATGGTTTTGTGAGGTCTAAAGATGGAAGGGAGTATGGGAACTACGGTTTGGTGGGTTTTAACAGGTGCCATGAAGCAAAATGCCTAACTCACTGAGATAGCGAATATTAGAGTTTTACGGGTTTGAAGTGCTGAAGAAAAACAGAAACCCTAATTCAACTAGGGTTTTGTAGGCTTAATGTTGGAAGAGATGGTGAGAGCAGTTGTCTGGTAGGGCTTAAGAGGTGAATAGAAAAAAAGAAACACCTAATTAAAACTGTGAGAATAGGGTTTGGTGAGTTTCAAATGGTGAGCAACAAAAAAAAAACCCTCATTGAACTAGGGTTTGTAGGTTTCAAATTGGGAAGAGAGTGATAGAACTTGGGTTTGGTGGGTCTGAATAGGTGAATAGAGAAAAAAACCTTAATTCACCGAGATTGTGAGAAATTGGGCTGTGTGGGTTTGAAGTGCAAAAGAGAAACAAAAACCTTTTTTCAAACTAACCGAGGGTTCGGTTAGTTTGATTTGGAGATGAGAAACATAAAGCCTAATTCACAAAGAGTTCGAGATTTTGGTTTTCATGGGTTTGAAGTGGTGAAGAGAAACAAAAACCCGAATTCACAAAGTGTGTGAGAACCATGGTTTCGTGGGTCTGGATTGGGGATGAGAAACAGAAACCCTATTTACACTAGGGTTTTGAGGATTAAAAAGCGGAAGAGAGTGTGAGAATTATTGTTTGGTAGGTGTGAAAAACTGAACCGAAACAGAATCCCAAATTCACAGAGTGTGAGGTCTAGGGTTTTGTGAGTTTAAATTGGTGAAGTACAATGCAAACAGAAATTCAACAATGGTTTTGTAAGGTTTAAATATTGAATCGAGTATGACAACAAGGGTTTGGCGGGTTTGAACTGATGAACAAAAACAAAAACCCTAACTTATAGAGATTGTGAGAACCAGGGTTTTGTGTGTTTGAAGTGCAGAAGAGAAACATAAACCCTAATTCTAAGAGATTTTGAGAACTAGGTTTGAATTGGAGAAGAGAAATAGAGGCCCTGATTCAGAAAGAGTTTGAGAGCTTTATTTTCGTGGGTTTGCGGTGGTAAAGAGAAACAAAATCCCGAATTCATAGTGTGTGAGAATCAAGGTTTGGTAGTTTCGGTTTGGTGATGAGAAACATAAATCCTATTTACAGTAGGGTTTTTAGGTTTAAAATTGGAGGAAAGGGTGAGATCTGTTGTTCGGAAGGTTGGAATAAGTGAAACGAAACAGAAACTCTAATTCACAGTGTGAAAGAACTAGGGTTTGGGCGGGTTTAAATTGGCGTAGTACAACATAAACCCTAATCCAACAATGGTTTTGTGAGGTCTAAAGATGGAAGGGAGTATGGGAACTACGGTTTGGTGGGTTTTAACAGGTGCCATGAAGCAAAATGCCTAACTCACAGAGATAGCGAATATTAGAGTTTTACGGGTTTGAAGTGCTGAAGAAAAACAGAAACCCTAATTCAACTAGGGTTTTGTAGGCTTAATGTTGGAAGAGATGGTGAGAGCAGTTGTCTGGTAGGGCTTAAGAGGTGAATAGAAAAAAAGAAACACCTAATTAAAACTGTGAGAATAGGGTTTGGTGAGTTTCAAATGGTGAGCAACAAAAAAAAACCCTCATTGAACTAGGGTTTGTAGGTTTCAAATTGGAAAAGAGAGTGTTAGAACTTGGGTTTGGTGGGTCTGAATAGGTGAATAGAGAAAAAAACCTTAATTCACCGAGATTGTGACAAATTGGGCTGTGTGGGTTTGAAGTGCAAAAGAGAAACAAAAACCTTTTTTCAAACTAACCGAGGGTTCGGTTAGTTTGATTTGGAGATGAGAAACATAAAGCCTAATTCACAAAGAGTTCGAGAATTTGGTTTTCATGGGTTTGAAGTGGTGAAGAGAAACAAAAACCCGAATTCACAAAGTGTGTGAGAACCATGGTTTCGTGGGTCTGGATTGGGGATGAGAAACAGAAACCCTATTTACACTAGGGTTTTGAGGATTAAAAAGCGGAAGAGAGTGTGAGAATTATTGTTTGGTAGGTTTGAAAAACTGAACCGAAACAGAATCCCCAATTCACAGAGTGTGAGGTCTAGGGTTTTGTGAGTTTAAATTGGTGAAGTACAATGCAAACAGAAATTCAACAATGGTTTTGTAAGGTTTAAATATTGAATCGAGTATGACAACAAGGGTTTGGCGGGTTTGAACTGATGAACAAAAACAAAAACCCTAACTTATAGAGATTGTGAGAACCAGGGTTTTGTGTGTTTGAAGTGCAGAAGAGAAACATAAACCCTAATTCTAAGAGATTTTGAGAACTAGGTTTGAATTGGAGAAGAGAAATAGAGGCCCTGATTCAGAAAGAGTTTGAGAGCTTTATTTTCGTGGGTTTGCGGTGGTAAAGAGAAACAAAATCCCGAATTCATAGTGTGTGAGAATCAAGGTTTGGTAGTTTCGGTTTGGTGATGAGAAACATAAATCCTATTTACAGTAGGGTTTTTAGGTTTAAAATTGGAGGAAAGGGTGAGATCTGTTGTTCGGAAGGTTGGAATAAGTGAAACGAAACAGAAACTCTAATTCACAGTGTGAAAGAACTAGGGTTTGGGCGGGTTTAAATTGGCGTAGTACAACATAAACCCTAATCCAACAATGGTTTTGTGAGGTCTAAAGATGGAAGGGAGTATGGGAACTACGGTTTGGTGGGTTTTAACAGGTGCCATGAAGCAAAATGCCTAACTCACAGAGATAGCGAATATTAGAGTTTTACGGGTTTGAAGTGCTGAAGAAAAACAGAAACCCTAATTCAACTAGGGTTTTGTAGGCTTAATGTTGGAAGAGATGGTGAGAGCAGTTGTCTGGTAGGGCTTAAGAGGTGAATAGAAAAAAAGAAACACCTAATTAAAAGTGTGAGAATAGGGTTTGGTGAGTTTCAAATGGTGAGCAACAAAAAAAAAACCCTCATTGAACTAGGGTTTGTAGGTTTCAAATTGGGAAGAGAGTGATAGAACTTGGGTTTGGTGGGTCTGAATAGGTGAATAGAGAAAAAAACCTTAATTCACCGAGATTGTGACAAATTGGGCTGTTTGGGTTTGAAGTGCAAATGAGAAACAAAAACCTTTTTTCAAACTAACCGAGGGTTCGGTTAGTTTGATTTGGAGATGAGAAACATAAAGCCTAATTCACAAAGAGTTCGAGATTTTGGTTTTCATGGGTTTGAAGTGGTGAAGAGAAACAAAAACCCGAATTCACAAAGTGTGTGAGAACCATGGTTTCGTGGGTCTGGATTGGGGATGAGAAACAGAAACCCTATTTACACTAGGGTTTTGAGGATTAAAAAGCGGAAGAGAGTGTGAGAATTATTGTTTGGTAGGTGTGAAAAACTGAACCGAAACAGAATCCCAAATTCACAGAGTGTGAGGTCTAGGGTTTTGTGAGTTTAAATTGGTGAAGTACAATGCAAACAGAAATTCAACAATGGTTTTGTAAGGTTTAAATATTGAATCGAGTATGACAACAAGGGTTTGGCGGGTTTGAACTGATGAACAAAAACAAAAACCCTAACTTATAGAGATTGTGAGAACCAGGGTTTTGTGTGTTTGAAGTGCAGAAGAGAAACATAAACCCTAATTCTAAGAGATTTTGAGAACTAGGTTTGAATTGGAGAAGAGAAATAGAGGCCCTGATTCAGAAAGAGTTTGAGAGCTTTATTTTCGTGGGTTTGCGGTGGTAAAGAGAAACAAAATCCCGAATTCATAGTGTGTGAGAATCAAGGTTTGGTAGTTTCGGTTTGGTGATGAGAAACATAAATCCTATTTACAGTAGGGTTTTTAGGTTTAAAATTGGAGGAAAGGGTGAGATCTGTTGTTCGGAAGGTTGGAATAAGTGAAACGAAACAGAAACTCTAATTCACAGTGTGAAAGAACTAGGGTTTGGGCGGGTTTAAATTGGCGTAGTACAACATAAACCCTAATCCAACAATGGTTTTGTGAGGTCTAAAGATGGAAGGGAGTATGGGAACTACGGTTTGGTGGGTTTTAACAGGTGCCATGAAGCAAAATGCCTAACTCACAGAGATAGCGAATATTAGAGTTTTACGGGTTTGAAGTGCTGAAGAAAAACAGAAACCCTAATTCAACTAGGGTTTTGTAGGCTTAATGTTGGAAGAGATGGTGAGAGCAGTTGTCTGGTAGGGCTTAAGAGGTGAATAGAAAAAAAGAAACACCTAATTAAAACTGTGAGAATAGGGTTTGGTGAGTTTCAAATGGTGAGCAACAAAAAAAAAACCCTCATTGAACTAGGGTTTGTAGGTTTCAAATTGGGAAGAGAGTGATAGAACTTGGGTTTGGTGGGTCTGAATAGGTGAATAGAGAAAAAAACCTTAATTCACCGAGATTGTGACAAATTGGGCTGTTTGGGTTTGAAGTGCAAATGAGAAACAAAAACCTTTTTTCAAACTAACCGAGGGTTCGGTTAGTTTGATTTGGAGATGAGAAACATAAAGCCTAATTCACAAAGAGTTCGAGATTTTGGTTTTCATGGGTTTGAAGTGGTGAAGAGAAACAAAAACCCGAATTCACAAAGTGTGTGAGAACCATGGTTTCGTGGGTCTGGATTGGGGATGAGAAACAGAAACCCTATTTACACTAGGGTTTTGAGGATTAAAAAGCGGAAGAGAGTGTGAGAATTATTGTTTGGTAGGTGTGAAAAACTGAACCGAAACAGAATCCCAAATTCACAGAGTGTGAGGTCTAGGGCTTTGTGAGTTTAAATTGGTGAAGTACAATGCAAACAGAAATTCAACAATGGTTTTGTAAGGTTTAAATATTGAATCGAGTATGACAACAAGGGTTTGGCGGGTTTGAACTGATGAACAAAAACAAAAACCCTAACTTATAGAGATTGTGAGAACCAGGGTTTTGTGTGTTTGAAGTGCAGAAGAGAAACATAAACCCTAATTCTAAGAGATTTTGAGAACTAGGTTTGAATTGGAGAAGAGAAATAGAGGCCCTGATTCAGAAAGAGTTTGAGAGCTTTATTTTCGTGGGTTTGCGGTGGTAAAGAGAAACAAAATCCCGAATTCATAGTGTGTGAGAATCAAGGTTTGGTAGTTTCGGTTTGGTGATGAGAAACATAAATCCTATTTACAGTAGGGTTTTTAGGTTTAAAATTGGAGGAAAGGGTGAGATCTGTTGTTCGGAAGGTTGGAATAAGTGAAACGAAACAGAAACTCTAATTCACAGTGTGAAAGAACTAGGGTTTGGGCGGGTTTAAATTGGCGTAGTACAACATAAACCCTAATCCAACAATGGTTTTGTGAGGTCTAAAGATGGAAGGGAGTATGGGAACTACGGTTTGGTGGGTTTTAACAGGTGCCATGAAGCAAAATGCCTAACTCACAGAGATAGCGAATATTAGAGTTTTACGGGTTTGAAGTGCTGAAGAAAAACAGAAACCCTAATTCAACTAGGGTTTTGTAGGCTTAATGTTGGAAGAGATGGTGAGAGCAGTTGTCTGGTAGGGCTTAAGAGGTGAATAGAAAAAAAGAAACACCTAATTAAAACTGTGAGAATAGGGTTTGGTGAGTTTCAAATGGTGAGCAACAAAAAAAAAACCCTCATTGAACTAGGGTTTGTAGGTTTCAAATTGGGAAGAGAGTGATAGAACTTGGGTTTGGTGGGTCTGAATAGGTGAATAGAGAAAAAAACCTTAATTCACCGAGATTGTGACAAATTGGGCTGTTTGGGTTTGAAGTGCAAATGAGAAACAAAAACCTTTTTTCAAACTAACCGAGGGTTCGGTTAGTTTGATTTGGAGATGAGAAACATAAAGCCTAATTCACAAAGAGTTCGAGATTTTGGTTTTCATGGGTTTGAAGTGGTGAAGAGAAACAAAAACCCGAATTCACAAAGTGTGTGAGAACCATGGTTTCGTGGGTCTGGATTGGGGATGAGAAACAGAAACCCTATTTACACTAGGGTTTTGAGGATTAAAAAGCGGAAGAGAGTGTGAGAATTATTGTTTGGTAGGTGTGAAAAACTGAACCGAAACAGAATCCCAAATTCACAGAGTGTGAGGTCTAGGGCTTTGTGAGTTTAAATTGGTGAAGTACAATGCAAACAGAAATTCAACAATGGTTTTGTAAGGTTTAAATATTGAATCGAGTATGACAACAAGGGTTTGGCGGGTTTGAACTGATGAACAAAAACAAAAACCCTAACTTATAGAGATTGTGAGAACCAGGGTTTTGTGTGTTTGAAGTGCAGAAGAGAAACATAAACCCTAATTCTAAGAGATTTTGAGAACTAGGTTTGAATTGGAGAAGAGAAATAGAGGCCCTGATTCAGAAAGAGTTTGAGAGCTTTATTTTCGTGGGTTTGCGGTGGTAAAGAGAAACAAAATCCCGAATTCATAGTGTGTGAGAATCAAGGTTTGGTAGTTTCGGTTTGGTGATGAGAAACATAAATCCTATTTACAGTAGGGTTTTTAGGTTTAAAATTGGAGGAAAGGGTGAGATCTGTTGTTCGGAAGGTTGGAATAAGTGAAACGAAACAGAAACTCTAATTCACAGTGTGAAAGAACTAGGGTTTGGGCGGGTTTAAATTGGCGTAGTACAACATAAACCCTAATCCAACAATGGTTTTGTGAGGTCTAAAGATGGAAGGGAGTATGGGAACTACGGTTTGGTGGGTTTTAACAGGTGCCATGAAGCAAAATGCCTAACTCACAGAGATAGCGAATATTAGAGTTTTACGGGTTTGAAGTGCTGAAGAAAAACAGAAACCCTAATTCAACTAGGGTTTTGTAGGCTTAATGTTGGAAGAGATGGTGAGAGCAGTTGTCTGGTAGGGCTTAAGAGGTGAATAGAAAAAAAGAAACACCTAATTAAAAGTGTGAGAATAGGGTTTGGTGAGTTTCAAATGGTGAGCAACAAAAAAAAAACCCTCATTGAACTAGGGTTTGTAGGTTTCAAATTGGAAGAGAGTGATAGAACTTGGGTTTGGTGGGTCTGAATAGGTGAATAGAGAAAAAAACCTTAATTCACCGAGATTGTGACAAATTGGGCTGTTTGGGTTTGAAGTGCAAATGAGAAACAAAAACCTTTTTTCAAACTAACCGAGGGTTCGGTTAGTTTGATTTGGAGATGAGAAACATAAAGCCTAATTCACAAAGAGTTCGAGATTTTGGTTTTCATGGGTTTGAAGTGGTGAAGAGAAACAAAAACCCGAATTCACAAAGTGTGTGAGAACCATGGTTTCGTGGGTCTGGATTGGGGATGAGAAACAGAAACCCTATTTACACTAGGGTTTTGAGGATTAAAAAGCGGAAGAGAGTGTGAGAATTATTGTTTGGTAGGTGTGAAAAACTGAACCGAAACAGAATCCCAAATTCACAGAGTGTGAGGTCTAGGGTTTTGTGAGTTTAAATTGGTGAAGTACAATGCAAACAGAAATTCAACAATGGTTTTGTAAGGTTTAAATATTGAATCGAGTATGACAACAAGGGTTTGGCGGGTTTGAACTGATGAACAAAAACAAAAACCCTAACTTATAGAGATTGTGAGAACCAGGGTTTTGTGTGTTTGAAGTGCAGAAGAGAAACATAAACCCTAATTCTAAGAGATTTTGAGAACTAGGTTTGAATTGGAGAAGAGAAATAGAGGCCCTGATTCAGAAAGAGTTTGAGAGCTTTATTTTCGTGGGTTTGCGGTGGTAAAGAGAAACAAAATCCCGAATTCATAGTGTGTGAGAATCAAGGTTTGGTAGTTTCGGTTTGGTGATGAGAAACATAAATCCTATTTACTGAAGGGTTTTTAGGTTTAAAATTGGAGGAAAGGGTGAGATCTGTTGTTCGGAAGGTTGGAATAAGTGAAACGAAACAGAAACTCTAATTCACAGTGTGAAAGAACTAGGGTTTGGGCGGGTTTAAATTGGCGTAGTACAACATAAACCCTAATCCAACAATGGTTTTGTGAGGTCTAAAGATGGAAGGGAGTATGGGAACTACGGTTTGGTGGGTTTTAACAGGTGCCATGAAGCAAAATGCCTAACTCACAGAGATAGCGAATATTAGAGTTTTACGGGTTTGAAGTGCTGAAGAAAAACAGAAACCCTAATTCAACTAGGGTTTTGTAGGCTTAATGTTGGAAGAGATGGTGAGAGCAGTTGTCTGGTAGGGCTTAAGAGGTGAATAGAAAAAAAGAAACACCTAATTAAAAGTGTGAGAATAGGGTTTGGTGAGTTTCAAATGGTGAGCAACAAAAAAAAAACCCTCATTGAACTAGGGTTTGTAGGTTTCAAATTGGAAGAGAGTGATAGAACTTGGGTTTGGTGGGTCTGAATAGGTGAATAGAGAAAAAAACCTTAATTCACCGAGATTGTGACAAATTGGGCTGTTTGGGTTTGAAGTGCAAATGAGAAACAAAAACCTTTTTTCAAACTAACCGAGGGTTCGGTTAGTTTGATTTGGAGATGAGAAACATAAAGCCTAATTCACAAAGAGTTCGAGATTTTGGTTTTCATGGGTTTGAAGTGGTGAAGAGAAACAAAAACCCGAATTCACAAAGTGTGTGAGAACCATGGTTTCGTGGGTCTGGATTGGGGATGAGAAACAGAAACCCTATTTACACTAGGGTTTTGAGGATTAAAAAGCGGAAGAGAGTGTGAGAATTATTGTTTGGTAGGTGTGAAAAACTGAACCGAAACAGAATCCCAAATTCACAGAGTGTGAGGTCTAGGGTTTTGTGAGTTTAAATTGGTGAAGTACAATGCAAACAGAAATTCAACAATGGTTTTGTAAGGTTTAAATATTGAATCGAGTATGACAACAAGGGTTTGGCGGGTTTGAACTGATGAACAAAAACAAAAACCCTAACTTATAGAGATTGTGAGAACCAGGGTTTTGTGTGTTTGAAGTGCAGAAGAGAAACATAAACCCTAATTCTAAGAGATTTTGAGAACTAGGTTTGAATTGGAGAAGAGAAATAGAGGCCCTGATTCAGAAAGAGTTTGAGAGCTTTATTTTCGTGGGTTTGCGGTGGTAAAGAGAAACAAAATCCCGAATTCATAGTGTGTGAGAATCAAGGTTTGGTAGTTTCGGTTTGGTGATGAGAAACATAAATCCTATTTACTGAAGGGTTTTTAGGTTTAAAATTGGAGGAAAGGGTGAGATCTGTTGTTCGGAAGGTTGGAATAAGTGAAACGAAACAGAAACTCTAATTCACAGTGTGAAAGAACTAGGGTTTGGGCGGGTTTAAATTGGCGTAGTACAACATAAACCCTAATCCAACAATGGTTTTGTGAGGTCTAAAGATGGAAGGGAGTATGGGAACTACGGTTTGGTGGGTTTTAACAGGTGCCATGAAGCAAAATGCCTAACTCACAGAGATAGCGAATATTAGAGTTTTACGGGTTTGAAGTGCTGAAGAAAAACAGAAACCCTAATTCAACTAGGGTTTTGTAGGCTTAATGTTGGAAGAGATGGTGAGAGCAGTTGTCTGGTAGGGCTTAAGAGGTGAATAGAAAAAAAGAAACACCTAATTAAAAGTGTGAGAATAGGGTTTGGTGAGTTTCAAATGGTGAGCAACAAAAAAAAAACCCTCATTGAACTAGGGTTTGTAGGTTTCAAATTGGAAGAGAGTGATAGAACTTGGGTTTGGTGGGTCTGAATAGGTGAATAGAGAAAAAAACCTTAATTCACCGAGATTGTGACAAATTGGGCTGTTTGGGTTTGAAGTGCAAATGAGAAACAAAAACCTTTTTTCAAACTAACCGAGGGTTCGGTTAGTTTGATTTGGAGATGAGAAACATAAAGCCTAATTCACAAAGAGTTCGAGATTTTGGTTTTCATGGGTTTGAAGTGGTGAAGAGAAACAAAAACCCGAATTCACAAAGTGTGTGAGAACCATGGTTTCGTGGGTCTGGATTGGGGATGAGAAACAGAAACCCTATTTACACTAGGGTTTTGAGGATTAAAAAGCGGAAGAGAGTGTGAGAATTATTGTTTGGTAGGTGTGAAAAACTGAACCGAAACAGAATCCCAAATTCACAGAGTGTGAGGTCTAGGGTTTTGTGAGTTTAAATTGGTGAAGTACAATGCAAACAGAAATTCAACAATGGTTTTGTAAGGTTTAAATATTGAATCGAGTATGACAACAAGGGTTTGGCGGGTTTGAACTGATGAACAAAAACAAAAACCCTAACTTATAGAGATTGTGAGAACCAGGGTTTTGTGTGTTTGAAGTGCAGAAGGGAAACATAAACCCTAATTCTAAGAGATTTTGAGAACTAGGTTTGAATTGGAGAAGAGAAATAGAGGCCCTGATTCAGAAAGAGTTTGAGAGCTTTATTTTCGTGGGTTTGCGGTGGTAAAGAGAAACAAAATCCCGAATTCATAGTGTGTGAGAATCAAGGTTTGGTAGTTTCGGTTTGGTGATGAGAAACATAAATCCTATTTACAGAAGGGTTTTTAGGTTTAAAATTGGAGGAAAGGGTGAGATCTGTTGTTCGGAAGGTTGGAATAAGTGAAACGAAACAGAAACTCTAATTCACAGTGTGAAAGAACTAGGGTTTGGGCGGGTTTAAATTGGCGTAGTACAACATAAACCCTAATCCAACAATGGTTTTGTGAGGTCTAAAGATGGAAGGGAGTATGGGAACTACGGTTTGGTGGGTTTTAACAGGTGCCATGAAGCAAAATGCCTAACTCACAGAGATAGCGAATATTAGAGTTTTACGGGTTTGAAGTGCTGAAGAAAAACAGAAACCCTAATTCAACTAGGGTTTTGTAGGCTTAATGTTGGAAGAGATGGTGGGAGCAGTTGTCTGGTAGGGCTTAAGAGGTGAATAGAAAAAAAGAAACACCTAATTAAAAGTGTGAGAATAGGGTTTGGTGAGTTTCAAATGGTGAGCAACAAAAAAAAAACCCTCATTGAACTAGGGTTTGTAGGTTTCAAATTGGAAGAGAGTGATAGAACTTGGGTTTGGTGGGTCTGAATAGGTGAATAGAGAAAAAAACCTTAATTCACCGAGATTGTGACAAATTGGGCTGTTTGGGTTTGAAGTGCAAATGAGAAACAAAAACCTTTTTTCAAACTAACCGAGGGTTCGGTTAGTTTGATTTGGAGATGAGAAACATAAAGCCTAATTCACAAAGAGTTCGAGATTTTGGTTTTCATGGGTTTGAAGTGGTGAAGAGAAACAAAAACCCGAATTCACAAAGTGTGTGAGAACCATGGTTTCGTGGGTCTGGATTGGGGATGAGAAACAGAAACCCTATTTACACTAGGGTTTTGAGGATTAAAAAGCGGAAGAGAGTGTGAGAATTATTGTTTGGTAGGTGTGAAAAACTGAACCGAAACAGAATCCCAAATTCACAGAGTGTGAGGTCTAGGGTTTTGTGAGTTTAAATTGGTGAAGTACAATGCAAACAGAAATTCAACAATGGTTTTGTAAGGTTTAAATATTGAATCGAGTATGACAACAAGGGTTTGGCGGGTTTGAACTGATGAACAAAAACAAAAACCCTAACTTATAGAGATTGTGAGAACCAGGGTTTTGTGTGTTTGAAGTGCAGAAGAGAAACATAAACCCTAATTCTAAGAGATTTTGAGAACTAGGTTTGAATTGGAGAAGAGAAATAGAGGCCCTGATTCAGAAAGAGTTTGAGAGCTTTATTTTCGTGGGTTTGCGGTGGTAAAGAGAAACAAAATCCCGAATTCATAGTGTGTGAGAATCAAGGTTTGGTAGTTTCGGTTTGGTGATGAGAAACATAAATCCTATTTACAGAAGGGTTTTTAGGTTTAAAATTGGAGGAAAGGGTGAGATCTGTTGTTCGGAAGGTTGGAATAAGTGAAACGAAACAGAAACTCTAATTCACAGTGTGAAAGAACTAGGGTTTGGGCGGGTTTAAATTGGCGTAGTACAACATAAACCCTAATCCAACAATGGTTTTGTGAGGTCTAAAGATGGAAGGGAGTATGGGAACTACGGTTTGGTGGGTTTTAACAGGTGCCATGAAGCAAAATGCCTAACTCACAGAGATAGCGAATATTAGAGTTTTACGGGTTTGAAGTGCTGAAGAAAAACAGAAACCCTAATTCAACTAGGGTTTTGTAGGCTTAATGTTGGAAGAGATGGTGGGAGCAGTTGTCTGGTAGGGCTTAAGAGGTGAATAGAAAAAAAGAAACACCTAATTAAAAGTGTGAGAATAGGGTTTGGTGAGTTTCAAATGGTGAGCAACAAAAAAAAAACCCTCATTGAACTAGGGTTTGTAGGTTTCAAATTGGAAGAGAGTGATAGAACTTGGGTTTGGTGGGTCTGAATAGGTGAATAGAGAAAAAAACCTTAATTCACCGAGATTGTGACAAATTGGGCTGTTTGGGTTTGAAGTGCAAATGAGAAACAAAAACCTTTTTTCAAACTAACCGAGGGTTCGGTTAGTTTGATTTGGAGATGAGAAACATAAAGCCTAATTCACAAAGAGTTCGAGATTTTGGTTTTCATGGGTTTGAAGTGGTGAAGAGAAACAAAAACCCGAATTCACAAAGTGTGTGAGAACCATGGTTTCGTGGGTCTGGATTGGGGATGAGAAACAGAAACCCTATTTACACTAGGGTTTTGAGGATTAAAAAGCGGAAGAGAGTGTGAGAATTATTGTTTGGTAGGTGTGAAAAACTGAACCGAAACAGAATCCCAAATTCACAGAGTGTGAGGTCTAGGGTTTTGTGAGTTTAAATTGGTGAAGTACAATGCAAACAGAAATTCAACAATGGTTTTGTAAGGTTTAAATATTGAATCGAGTATGACAACAAGGGTTTGGCGGGTTTGAACTGATGAACAAAAACAAAAACCCTAACTTATAGAGATTGTGAGAACCAGGGTTTTGTGTGTTTGAAGTGCAGAAGGGAAACATAAACCCTAATTCTAAGAGATTTTGAGAACTAGGTTTGAATTGGAGAAGAGAAATAGAGGCCCTGATTCAGAAAGAGTTTGAGAGCTTTATTTTCGTGGGTTTGCGGTGGTAAAGAGAAACAAAATCCCGAATTCATAGTGTGTGAGAATCAAGGTTTGGTAGTTTCGGTTTGGTGATGAGAAACATAAATCCTATTTACAGAAGGGTTTTTAGGTTTAAAATTGGAGGAAAGGGTGAGATCTGTTGTTCGGAAGGTTGGAATAAGTGAAACGAAACAGAAACTCTAATTCACAGTGTGAAAGAACTAGGGTTTGGGCGGGTTTAAATTGGCGTAGTACAACATAAACCCTAATCCAACAATGGTTTTGTGAGGTCTAAAGATGGAAGGGAGTATGGGAACTACGGTTTGGTGGGTTTTAACAGGTGCCATGAAGCAAAATGCCTAACTCACAGAGATAGCGAATATTAGAGTTTTACGGGTTTGAAGTGCTGAAGAAAAACAGAAACCCTAATTCAACTAGGGTTTTGTAGGCTTAATGTTGGAAGAGATGGTGGGAGCAGTTGTCTGGTAGGGCTTAAGAGGTGAATAGAAAAAAAGAAACACCTAATTAAAAGTGTGAGAATAGGGTTTGGTGAGTTTCAAATGGTGAGCAACAAAAAAAAAACCCTCATTGAACTAGGGTTTGTAGGTTTCAAATTGGAAGAGAGTGATAGAACTTGGGTTTGGTGGGTCTGAATAGGTGAATAGAGAAAAAAACCTTAATTCACCGAGATTGTGACAAATTGGGCTGTTTGGGTTTGAAGTGCAAATGAGAAACAAAAACCTTTTTTCAAACTAACCGAGGGTTCGGTTAGTTTGATTTGGAGATGAGAAACATAAAGCCTAATTCACAAAGAGTTCGAGATTTTGGTTTTCATGGGTTTGAAGTGGTGAAGAGAAACAAAAACCCGAATTCACAAAGTGTGTGAGAACCATGGTTTCGTGGGTCTGGATTGGGGATGAGAAACAGAAACCCTATTTACACTAGGGTTTTGAGGATTAAAAAGCGGAAGAGAGTGTGAGAATTATTGTTTGGTAGGTGTGAAAAACTGAACCGAAACAGAATCCCAAATTCACAGAGTGTGAGGTCTAGGGTTTTGTGAGTTTAAATTGGTGAAGTACAATGCAAACAGAAATTCAACAATGGTTTTGTAAGGTTTAAATATTGAATCGAGTATGACAACAAGGGTTTGGCGGGTTTGAACTGATGAACAAAAACAAAAACCCTAACTTATAGAGATTGTGAGAACCAGGGTTTTGTGTGTTTGAAGTGCAGAAGAGAAACATAAACCCTAATTCTAAGAGATTTTGAGAACTAGGTTTGAATTGGAGAAGAGAAATAGAGGCCCTGATTCAGAAAGAGTTTGAGAGCTTTATTTTCGTGGGTTTGCGGTGGTAAAGAGAAACAAAATCCCGAATTCATAGTGTGTGAGAATCAAGGTTTGGTAGTTTCGGTTTGGTGATGAGAAACATAACTCCTATTTACATTAGGGTTTTTAGGTTTAAAATTGGAGGAAAGGGTGAGATCTGTTGTTTGGAAGGTTGGAATAAGTGAACCGAAACAGAAACTCTAATTCACAGTGTGAAAGAACTAGGGTTTGGGCGGGTTTAAATTGGTGTAGTACAACATAAACCCCAATCCAACAATGGTTTTGTGAGGTCTAAAGATGGAAGGGAGTATGGGAACTACGGTTTGGTGGGTTTTAACAGGTGCCATGAAGCAAAATGCCTAACTCACAGAGATAGCGAATATTAGAGTTTTACGGGTTTGAAGTGCTGAAGAAAAACAGAAACCCTAATTCAACTAGGGTTTTGTAGGCTTAATGTTGGAAGAGATGGTGGGAGCAGTTGTCTGGTAGGGCTTAAGAGGTGAATAGAAAAAAAGAAACACCTAATTAAAAGTGTGAGAATAGGGTTTGGTGAGTTTCAAATGGTGAGCAACAAAAAAAAAACCCTCATTGAACTAGGGTTTGTAGGTTTCAAATTGGAAGAGAGTGATAGAACTTGGGTTTGGTGGGTCTGAATAGGTGAATAGAGAAAAAAACCTTAATTCACCGAGATTGTGACAAATTGGGCTGTTTGGGTTTGAAGTGCAAATGAGAAACAAAAACCTTTTTTCAAACTAACCGAGGGTTCGGTTAGTTTGATTTGGAGATGAGAAACATAAAGCCTAATTCACAAAGAGTTCGAGATTTTGGTTTTCATGGGTTTGAAGTGGTGAAGAGAAACAAAAACCCGAATTCACAAAGTGTGTGAGAACCATGGTTTCGTGGGTCTGGATTGGGGATGAGAAACAGAAACCCTATTTACACTAGGGTTTTGAGGATTAAAAAGCGGAAGAGAGTGTGAGAATTATTGTTTGGTAGGTGTGAAAAACTGAACCGAAACAGAATCCCAAATTCACAGAGTGTGAGGTCTAGGGTTTTGTGAGTTTAAATTGGTGAAGTACAATGCAAACAGAAATTCAACAATGGTTTTGTAAGGTTTAAATATTGAATCGAGTATGACAACAAGGGTTTGGCGGGTTTGAACTGATGAACAAAAACAAAAACCCTAACTTATAGAGATTGTGAGAACCAGGGTTTTGTGTGTTTGAAGTGCAGAAGAGAAACATAAACCCTAATTCTAAGAGATTTTGAGAACTAGGTTTGAATTGGAGAAGAGAAATAGAGGCCCTGATTCAGAAAGAGTTTGAGAGCTTTATTTTCGTGGGTTTGCGGTGGTAAAGAGAAACAAAATCCCGAATTCATAGTGTGTGAGAATCAAGGTTTGGTAGTTTCGGTTTGGTGATGAGAAACATAAATCCTATTTACAGTAGGGTTTTTAGGTTTAAAATTGGAGGAAAGGGTGAGATCTGTTGTTTGGAAGGTTGGAATAAGTGAAATGAAGACAGAATGGGTAATAGTAGGGAGGAAAAATATTGAGGCTGAGGGGGAGGGGTCAAAGGATGGCATTGAGATTCAAAATAAAGTTATTACCTGCCATCTTTCTTTAGAGGAAAATGATTTTATTGATGATTGGGGTATTGATGATGTTACTATGGATCATTTGAATGAGGAAAATGATTTACCTGATGACATAAATGATATTGATCATAAAAATGAGTCAAAGGTCCCAAATAAGTTCAATTGTTTGGGTGACCTAGAGGAAAGCAATTTAATGGATGAATGGGGCGTTGATTCTGGGAATGAAGAGTATGATGGGGATGATCTAAATGTTTTATCTTCAACCAAGCAACAAGGTGACATGAGGCTGGTGCAGAAAGGAAAACAAGCAAATAGTCCTATTGATTTATTGGCTGATAAAATAGGAGTTTTGAGCAAGGTGCCTCAACCTAAATATAAAACCAAAAGGGTGTTGAAAGGGGATTCTGGTGCATTGGTGCAAGGAGGAGTGGCGAATTCTCCAGGATAGATGTTTCTTCACCTGTGTTTGTTGTTTGTGCAATAATATAAGCGGGTGATGACTGTGGAAGAGGATGTTTGATGACATAATTCTTGCTCTTTTTCTTCAGATTTGTGGATATTTGAAGCGCATGTTTTATTTCTTCAATCTGATGAAGATTGATACATGTAAGCTAGGGATGAAGATGGTTATTGTTAAACCAATTGTTTTTTGTCATATTTTATTTCATTGGTTTAGTAAGAGTGATATTATGGATTTTGTGTTATTATTCCCTTTTATCAAGTTATATCTAATGATTTGGTGGGTTTGGGGATACCACCCTTGGGAATGCCCAAGTATTATGTAGGCTTCTGCCATTTTATGTTTTTATAATATTGACTTACCTTTCAAAAAAAAAAAAGGTTGGAATAAGTGAACCGAAACCGAAACTCTAATTCACAGTGTGAAAGAACTAGGGTAAGGGCGGGTTTAAATTGGTGTAGTACAACATAAACCCTAATCCAACAATGGTTTTGTGAGGTCTAAAGATGGAAGGGAGTATGGGAACTACGGTTTGGTGGGTTTTAACAGGTGCCATGAAGCAAAATGCCTAACTCACAGAGATAGCGAATATTAGAGTTTTATGGGTTTGAAGTGCTGAAGAAAAACAGAAACCCTAATTCAACTAGGGTTTTGTAGGCTTAATGTTGGAAGAGATGGTGAGAGCAGTTGTCTGGTAGGGCTTAAGAGGTGAATAGAAAAAAAGAAACACCTAATTAAAAGTGTGAGAATAGGGTTTGGTGAGTTTCAAATGGTGAGCAACAAAAAAAAACCCTCATTGAACTAGGGTTTGTTTGTTTCAAATTGGAAGAGAGTGTTAGAACTTGGGTTTGGTGGGTCTGAATAGGTGAATAGAGAAAAAAACCTTAATTCACCGAGATTGTGAGAAATTGGGCTGTGTGGGTTTGAAGTGCAAAAGAGAAACAAAAACCTTTTTTCAAACTAACCGAGGGTTCGGTTAGTTTGATTAGGAGATGAGAAACATAAATCCTAATTCACAAAGAGTTCGAGAATTTGGTTTTCATGGGTTTGAAGTGGTGAAGAGAAACAAAAACCCGAATTCACAAAGTGTGTGAGAACCATGGTTTCGTGGGTCTGGATTGGGGATGAGAAACAGAAACCCTATTTACACTAGGGTTTTGAGGATTAAAAAGCGGAAGAGAGTGTGAGAATTATTGTTTGGTAGGTGTGAAAAACTGAACCGAAACAGAATCCCTAATTCACAGAGTGTGAGGTCTAGGGTTTTGTGAGTTTAAATTGGTGAAGTACAATGCAAACAGAAATTCAACAATGGTTTTGTAAGGTTTAAATATTGAATCGAGTATGAGAACAAGGGTTTGGCGGGTTTGAACTGATGAACAAAAACAAAAACCCTAACTTATAGAGATTGTGAGAACCAGGGTTTTGTGTGTTTGAAGTGCAGAAGAGAAACATAAACCCTAATTCTAAGAGATTTTGAGAACTAGGTTTGAATTGGAGAAGAGAAATAGAGGCCCTGATTCAGAAAGAGTTTTAGAGCTTTATTTTCGTGGGTTTGCGGTGGTAAAGAGAAACAAAATCCCGAATTCATAGTGTGTGAGAATCAAGGTTTGGTAGTTTCGGTTTGGTGATGAGAAACATAAATCCTATTTACAATAGGGTTTTTAGGTTTAAAATTGGAGGAAAGGGTGAGATCTGTTGTTTGGAAGGTTGGAATAAGTGAACCGAAACCGAAACTCTAATTCACAGTGTGAAAGAACTAGGGTTTGGGCGGGTTTAAATAGGTGTAGTACAACATAAACCCTAATCCAACAATGGTTTTGTGAGGTCTAAAGATGGAAGGGAGTATGGGAACTACGGTTTGGTGGGTTTTAACAGGTGCCATGAAGCAAAATGCCTAACTCACAGAGATAGCGAATATTAGAGTTTTATGGGTTTGAAGTGCTGAAGAAAAACAGAAACCCTAATTCAACTAGGGTTTTGTAGGCTTAATGTTGGAAGAGATGGTGAGAGCAGTTGTCTGGTAGGGCTTAAGAGGTTAATAGAAAAAAAGAAACACCTAATTAAAAGTGTGAGAATAGGGTTTGGTGAGTTTCAAATGGCGAGCAACAAAAAAAAACCCTCATTGAACTAGGGTTTGTAGGTTTCAAATTGGAAGAGAGTGTTAGAACTTGGGTTTGGTGGGTCTGAATAGGTGAATAGAGAAAAAAACCTTAATTCACCGTGATTGTGAGAAATTGGGCTGTGTGGGTTTGAAGTGCAAAAGAGAAACAAAAACCTTTTTTCAAACTAACCGAGGGTTCGGTTAGTTTGATTTGGAGATGAGAAACATAAAGCCTAATTCACAAAGAGTTCGAGATTTTGGTTTTCATGGGTTTGAAGTGGTGAAGAGAAACAAAAACCCGAATTCACAAAGTGTGTGAGAACCATGGTTTCGTGGGTCTGGATTGGGGATGAGAAACAGAAACCCTATTTACACTAGGGTTTTGAGGATTAAAAAGCGGAAGAGAGTGTGAGAATTATTGTTTGGTAGGTGTGAAAAACTGAACCGAAACAGAATCCCAAATTCACAGAGTGTGAGGTCTAGGGTTTTGTGAGTTTAAATTGGTGAAGTACAATGCAAACAGAAATTCAACAATGGTTTTGTAAGGTTTAAATATTGAATCGAGTATGACAACAAGGGTTTGGCGGGTTTGAACTGATGAACAAAAACAAAAACCCTAACTTATAGAGATTGTGAGAACCAGGGTTTTGTGTGTTTGAAGTGCAGAAGAGAAACATAAACCCTAATTCTAAGAGATTTTGAGAACTAGGTTTGAATTGGAGAAGAGAAATAGAGGCCCTGATTCAGAAAGAGTTTGAGAGCTTTATTTTCGTGGGTTTTTTTTTTTTTTTTTTTTTTTTTTGAAAAGTAAGTCAATATTATAGAAAATTAAAAAATGGCTAGAAGCCTACAAAATACTTGGGGCATACCCGAAGGGTGGAACCCCCAAACCCACCAGAGAGTTAAGCAAATTATTTTCGTGGGTTTGCGGTGGTAAAGGGAAACAAAATCCCGAATTCATAGTGTGTGAGAATCAAGGTTTGGTAGTTTCGGTTTGGTGATGAGAAACATAAATCCTATTTACAGTAGGGTTTTTAGGTTTAAAATTGGAGGAAAGGGTGAGATCTGTTGTTTGGAAGGTTGGAAGAAGTGAACCGAAACAGAAACTCTAATTCACAGTGTGAAAGAACTAGGGTTTGGGCGGGTTTAAATTGGTGTAGTACAACATAAACCCTAATCCAACAATGGTTTTGTGAGGTCTAAAGATGGAAGGGAGTATGGGAACTACGGTTTGGTGGGTTTTAACAGGTGCCATGAAGCAAAATGCCTAACTCACAGAGATAGCGAATATTAGAGTTTTATGGGTTTGAAGTGCTGAAGAAAAACAGAAACCCTAATTCAACTAGGGTTTTGTAGGCTTAATGTTGGAAGAGATGGTGAGAGCAGTTGTCTGGTAGGGCTTAAGAGGTGAATAGAAAAAAAGAAACACCTAATTAAAAGTGTGAGAATAGGGTTTGGTGAGTTTCAAATGGTGAGCAACAAAAAAAAACCCTCATTGAACTAGGGTTTGTTTGTTTCAAATTGGAAGAGAGTGTTAGAACTTGGGTTTGGTGGGTCTGAATAGGTGAATAGAGAAAAAAACCTTAATTCACCGAGATTGTGAGAAATTGGGCTGTGTGGGTTTGAAGTGCAAAAGAGAAACAAAAACCTTTTTTCAAACTAACCGAGGGTTCGGTTAGTTTGATTAGGAGATGAGAAACATAAATCCTAATTCACAAAGAGTTCGAGAATTTGGTTTTCATGGGTTTGAAGTGGTGAAGAGAAACAAAAACCCGAATTCACAAAGTGTGTGAGAACCATGGTTTCGTGGGTCTGGATTGGGGATGAGAAACAGAAACCCTATTTACACTAGGGTTTTGAGGATTAAAAAGCGGAAGAGAGTGTGAGAATTATTGTTTGGTAGGTGTGAAAAACTGAACCGAAACAGAATCCCTAATTCACAGAGTGTGAGGTCTAGGGTTTTGTGAGTTTAAATTGGTGAAGTACAATGCAAACAGAAATTCAACAATGGTTTTGTAAGGTTTAAATATTGAATCGAGTATGAGAACAAGGGTTTGGCGGGTTTGAACTGATGAACAAAAACAAAAACCCTAACTTATAGAGATTGTGAGAACCAGGGTTTTGTGTGTTTGAAGTGCAGAAGAGAAACATAAACCCTAATTCTAAGAGATTTTGAGAACTAGGTTTGAATTGGAGAAGAGAAATAGAGGCCCTGATTCAGAAAGAGTTTTAGAGCTTTATTTTCGTGGGTTTGCGGTGGTAAAGAGAAACAAAATCCCGAATTCATAGTGTGTGAGAATCAAGGTTTGGTAGTTTCGGTTTGGTGATGAGAAACATAAATCCTATTTACAATAGGGTTTTTAGGTTTAAAATTGGAGGAAAGGGTGAGATCTGTTGTTTGGAAGGTTGGAATAAGTGAACCGAAACCGAAACTCTAATTCACAGTGTGAAAGAACTAGGGTTTGGGCGGGTTTAAATAGGTGTAGTACAACATAAACCCTAATCCAACAATGGTTTTGTGAGGTCTAAAGATGGAAGGGAGTATGGGAACTACGGTTTGGTGGGTTTTAACAGGTGCCATGAAGCAAAATGCCTAACTCACAGAGATAGCGAATATTAGAGTTTTATGGGTTTGAAGTGCTGAAGAAAAACAGAAACCCTAATTCAACTAGGGTTTTGTAGGCTTAATGTTGGAAGAGATGGTGAGAGCAGTTGTCTGGTAGGGCTTAAGAGGTTAATAGAAAAAAAGAAACACCTAATTAAAAGTGTGAGAATAGGGTTTGGTGAGTTTCAAATGGCGAGCAACAAAAAAAAACCCTCATTGAACTAGGGTTTGTAGGTTTCAAATTGGAAGAGAGTGTTAGAACTTGGGTTTGGTGGGTCTGAATAGGTGAATAGAGAAAAAAACCTTAATTCACCGTGATTGTGAGAAATTGGGCTGTGTGGGTTTGAAGTGCAAAAGAGAAACAAAAACCTTTTTTCAAACTAACCGAGGGTTCGGTTAGTTTGATTTGGAGATGAGAAACATAAAGCCTAATTCACAAAGAGTTCGAGATTTTGGTTTTCATGGGTTTGAAGTGGTGAAGAGAAACAAAAACCCGAATTCACAAAGTGTGTGAGAACCATGGTTTCGTGGGTCTGGATTGGGGATGAGAAACAGAAACCCTATTTACACTAGGGTTTTGAGGATTAAAAAGCGGAAGAGAGTGTGAGAATTATTGTTTGGTAGGTGTGAAAAACTGAACCGAAACAGAATCCCAAATTCACAGAGTGTGAGGTCTAGGGTTTTGTGAGTTTAAATTGGTGAAGTACAATGCAAACAGAAATTCAACAATGGTTTTGTAAGGTTTAAATATTGAATCGAGTATGACAACAAGGGTTTGGCGGGTTTGAACTGATGAACAAAAACAAAAACCCTAACTTATAGAGATTGTGAGAACCAGGGTTTTGTGTGTTTGAAGTGCAGAAGAGAAACATAAACCCTAATTCTAAGAGATTTTGAGAACTAGGTTTGAATTGGAGAAGAGAAATAGAGGCCCTGATTCAGAAAGAGTTTGAGAGCTTTATTTTCGTGGGTTTTTTTTTTTTTTTTTTTTTTTTTTGAAAAGTAAGTCAATATTATAGAAAATTAAAAAATGGCTAGAAGCCTACAAAATACTTGGGGCATACCCGAAGGGTGGAACCCCCAAACCCACCAGAGAGTTAAGCAAATTATTTTCGTGGGTTTGCGGTGGTAAAGGGAAACAAAATCCCGAATTCATAGTGTGTGAGAATCAAGGTTTGGTAGTTTCGGTTTGGTGATGAGAAACATAAATCCTATTTACAGTAGGGTTTTTAGGTTTAAAATTGGAGGAAAGGGTGAGATCTGTTGTTTGGAAGGTTGGAAGAAGTGAACCGAAACAGAAACTCTAATTCACAGTGTGAAAGAACTAGGGTTTGGGCGGGTTTAAATTGGTGTAGTACAACATAAACCCTAATCCAACAATGGTTTTGTGAGGTCTAAAGATGGAAGGGAGTATGGGAACTACGGTTTGGTGGGTTTTAACAGGTGCCATGAAGCAAAATGCCTAACTCACAGAGATAGCGAATATTAGAGTTTTATAGCTTTGAAGTGCTGAAGAAAAACAGAAACCCTAATTCAACTAGGGTTTTGTAGGCTTAATGTTGGAAGAGATGGTGAGAGCAGTTGTCTGGTAGGGCTTAAGAGGTGAATAGAAAAAAAGAAACACCTAATTAAAAGTGTGAGAATAGGGTTTGGTGAGTTTCAAATGTCGAGCAACAAAAAAAAACCCTCATTGAACTAGGGTTTGTAGGTTTCAAATTGGAAGAGAGTGTTAGAACTTGGGTTTGGTGGGTCTGAATAGGTGAATAGAGAAAAAAACCTTAATTCACCGTGATTGTGAGAAATTGGGCTGTGTGGGTTTGAAGTGCAAAAGAGAAACAAAAACCTTTTTTCAAACTAACCGAGGGTTCGGTTAGTTTGATTTGGAGATGAGAAACATAAAGCCTAATTCACAAAGAGTTCGAGAATTTGGTTTTCATGGGTTTGAAGTGGTGAAGAGAAACAAAAACCCGAATTCACAAAGTGTGTGAGAACCATGGTTTCGTGGGTCTGGATTGGGGATGAGAAACAGAAACCCTATTTACACTAGGGTTTTGAGGATGAAAAAGCGGAAGAGAGTGTGAGAATTATTGTTTGGTAGGTGTGAAAAACTGAACCGAAACAGAATCCCAAATTCACAGAGTGTGAGGTCTAGGGTTTTGTGAGTTTAAATTGGTGAAGTACAATGCAAACAGAAATTCAACAATGGTTTTGTAAGGTTTAAATATTGAATCGAGTATGACAACAAGGGTTTGGCGGGTTTGAACTGATGAACAAAAACAAAAACCCTTACTTATAGAGATTGTGAGAACCAGGGTTTTGTGTGTTTGAAGTGCAGAAGAGAAACATAAACCCTAATTCTAAGAGATTTTGAGAACTAGGTTTGAATTGGAGAAGAGAAATAGAGGCCCTGATTCAGAAAGAGTTTGAAAGCTTTATTTTCGTGGGTTTGCGGTGGTAAAGGGAAACAAAATCCCGAATTCATAGTGTGTGAGAATCAAGGTTTGGTAGTTTCGGTTTGGTGATGAGAAACATAAATCATATTTACAGTAGGGTTTTTAGGTTTAAAATTGGAGGAAAGGGTGAGATCTGTTGTTTGGAAGGTTGGAAGAAGTGAACCGAGACAGAAACTCTAATTCACAGTGTGAAAGAATTATGGCATCCACCACCTCATTTCCAATAACATCCCATGCAGCCTTATAAAACACAGCATTCAGACCATCCGGCCCTGGAGCTTTGTCATCTTTTAGGGTTTATGTTTCTCTTCTGCACTTCAAACACACAAAACCCTGGTTTCTCACAATCTCTATGAGTTAGGGTTTTTGCTTTTGTTCATCAGTTCAAACCCGCCAAACCCTTGTTCTCACACTCGATTCAATATTTAAACCTTACAAAACCATTGTTGAATTTCTGTTTGCATTGTACTTCACCAATTTAAACTCACAAAACCCTAGACCTCACACTCTGTGAATTAGGGATTCTGTTTCGGTTCAGTTTTTCACACCTACCAAACAATAATTCTCACACTCTCTTCCGCTTTTTAATCCTCAAAACCCTAGTGTAAATAGGGTTTCTGTTTCTCATCCCCAATCCAGACCCACGAAACCATGGTTCTCACACACTTTGTGAATTCGGGTTTTTGTTTCTCTTCACCACTTCAAACCCATGAAAACCAAATTCTCGAACTCTTTGTGAATTAGGCTTTATGTTTCTCATCTCCAAATCAAACTAACCGAACCCTCGGTTAGTTTGAAAAAAGGTTTTTGTTTCTCTTTTGCACTTCAAACCCACACAGCCCAATTTCTCACAATCTCGGTGAATTAAGGTTTTTTTCTCTATTCACCTATTCAGACCCACCAAACCCAAGTTCTAACACTCTCTTCCAATTTGAAACCTACAAACCCTAGTTCAATGAGGGTTTTTTTTTGTTGCTCACCATTTGAAACTCACCAAACCCTATTCTCACACTTTTAATTAGGTGTTTCTTTTTTTCTATTCACCTCTTAAGCCCTACCAGACAACTGCTCTCACCATCTCTTCCAACATTTAGCCTACAAAACCCTAGTTGAATTAGGGTTTCTGTTTTTCTTCAGCACTTCAAACCTATAAAACTCTAATATTCGCTATCTCTGTGAGTTAGGCATTTTGCTTCATGGCACCTGTTAAAACCCACCAAACCGTAGTTCCCATACTCCCTTCCATCTTTAGACCTCACAAAACCATTGTTGGATTAGGGTTTATGTTGTACTACACCAATTTAAACCCGCCGCTTTCTGAGTTAAATTGTACTTCCATCTCTCTTATTCCCAAAGTGGATAATCCTACTAAAGTGACAGAGTTTAGGCCTATTTCAGTTTGCAATGTGTTGTATAAATGCATAGCCAAAATTATTGCTAATAGGTTGAAGCCCATTCTAGAATCGAGTATAAGTGCAAATCAATCAGGGTTTGTTCCTGGTAGGAGTATTTGTGATAATATTTTGCTAGCACAAGAGATATTACTCCATTACCATAAAGATGAGTTCCCAGCTAGAGTTGCCATGAAAATTGATTTGACTAAAGCTTATGATTCTGTCTCTTGGGATTTTTTGGGTGAGGTGTTGAAGTGTTTTGGGTTGCCTGAAAGAGTTAGAGGTTGGATTCTTGCTTGTTGCTCCTCTCCTAAGTTTTCTATTAATATTAATGGAGCTCTTGAAGGGTTTTTCAAAGGGGGAAGAGGGCTTAGGCAAGGGGACCCTATGTCTCCTTATCTTTTTGTGATGTGTATGGAAGTTCTCTCAGGAATGTTGAATAAGTTGGGGAAAAATGACGCGTTTAAGTTCCATACCAAATGTAAAAAATTGGAGATTAATCACTTGATGTTTGCTGATGACCTATTCCTCTTCTGTGAGGGTAGTGAAAATTCAGTGAATTGTATGTTGGATGTATTGAGGAGGTTTAGTGATTTTTCAGGTTTATTTCCTAATACCTCAAAGAGCTCCATTTTTACATCGGGTGTGGAGGGTAGAGTTTTGGATAATATTATCCGTGGGTCCAACTTTTCAATTGGAAAATTGCCTGTCAAGTATCTAGGGGTGCCTCTGATTTCTTCTAAGCTTAATGCTAATGATTGTCAAGAGTTAGTTTTGAAAATTACTAGAAGGGTTCAATCTTGGAATTGCATATTCCTTTCCTTTGCGGGTAGGTTACAATTGATTGCCTCGGTGTTGTTTTCAGTTCAAGTTTATTGGAGTTCTACTTATATCCTTCCAAAATCGGTGTTTAAACAGCTGAATGAGATTATGAGGAAATTCTTGTGGAAAGGGGCTGACTTGAAGAGTGGAGGTGAGAAAATGGCATGGACTAAAGTGTGTCTGCCGAAGGATGAAGAGGGCTTAGGCTTAAAAGATTTGATAGCTTGGAATGTGGCTGCTATTGGTAAGCAGCTTTGGAACCTGTTGCAGCCTATTCCCACCAACCTTTGGAGTAAGTGGGCTAGGATAGAGCTCATGAAAGACCAAAATTTTTGGTTGCTTAAGGTCCCGGATAAAAGATCTTGGTCATGGAAAAAGATAATGGGGCTAAGAGATACATTTAGACATTACATTGAGTACAAGGTTGGGAATGGCAATAATATTCTTCTTTGGCATGATGATTGGTTGTATCCCACTTCTATTGTAGAAAAACATGGGGATAGGATCAGGTATGATTCTGGGTTAAGAACCACTTGTAAAGTCAATGCCATAATCAGAAATGGGCAATGGTACCCTCCTTTTGCAAACTCTCACAAATTAATGGAGTTAAGAGATGATATTGCAATCCTCCCCCCTCCTGATTGCCATGATGTTGACACTTTGATTTGGAAGCCTACCAAGGGTAAGTATTCTATTAGTTCGGCTTGGAATTTGTTAAGGAACAGGGATAGTCAAGTTAAATGGTACAAGACTGTGTGGTTCCCAAATAATATTCCAAGACATGCTTTCATTTTATGGACTTTAATTCATAATAGGATGCAAACTCAAGATAAATTGGTCATTTATGGGTTACTTCAGCAACAAAAATGTGTCTTCTGTGACTTACCGTGTGAAAACAGGGAACATCTATTTTTTGAATGCAGTTTCTCTTCTCAAGTTTGGTCTTCGGTTGCTATTGAAAATGGTTTAAAGCAAGTTGGGAAGAAGTGGGTGGATATAGTAAATTGGTGCAATGACCATTGTACTAACAATACTTTAAAGGCATGTGTTACCAAACTCGCATTGGCTGCAAGTGTTTACATCTTATGGAGGGAGAGAAACCTCAGATTGTATGCAGGAGAGTTTAAAAAGGAGGTGCAACTTGTTCAGGAGATAAATTCTTCTGTCAAATTTAGATTGTATCACTTGTTGGATATTCAAAATGGAGAAAGAGTTTCAAGCAATGGGTGAGGGGAATATTTGCTTAGTTTTCCTGGAATTTATGTTTTGGGTTTGTGTTTGGATGAGTGGTAGAGAGTCAGTGTTTATGGGATTATGGTTCAGGAAATGGTTCAGACTTCGTGGGAGGTGCTTTGTGATCATTTTTATAAATGTTGCATTATCTTTTGATCCCTTTGTTTATACTGTGCAGATTTATAAGTGGGTTGCTGAAGTTCAAGGGGTTCGGATGGCTATGAAGACTCTCGCTGTGATAGAAATTAATTTTTGTAATCTGATGAAGATTATGTATATTATATTTGTGGGGAGGTGCTCTGGAGATATGTTAAACATTGGTTCCTATAGTCTTATGTTTTATCAGACTTGTTTTATTGTTGTAAGGGTAATGGTGATCCTCTTGTATAATCCCCTGTGTTTAGACTTAAGCTTAACTCTCTGGTGGGTTTGGGGGTTCCACCCTTGGGGTATGCCCCAAGTATTTTGTAGGCTTCTAGCCATTTTTTAATTTTCTATAATATTGACTTACTTTTCAAAAAAAAAAAAAAAAAAAAAACCCTAATTCTAAGATATTTTGAGAACTAGGTTTGAATTGGAGAAGAGAAATAGAGGCCCTGATTCAGAAAGAGTTTGAGAGCTTTATTTTCGTGGGTTTGCGGTGGTAAAGAGAAACAAAATCCCGAATTCATAGTGTGTGAGAATCAAGGTTTGGTAGTTTCGGTTTGGTGATGAGAAACATAAATCCTACTTACAGTAGGGTTTTTAGGTTTAAAATTGGAGGAAAGGGTGAGATCTGTTGTTTGGAAGGTTGGAATAAGTGAACCGAAACAGAAACTCTAATTCACAGTGTGAAAGAACTAGGGTTTGGGCGGGTTTAAATTGGTGTAGTACAACATAAACCCCAATCCAACAATGGTTTTGTGAGGTCTAAAGATGGAAGGGAGTATGGGAACTACGGTTTGGTGGGTTTTAACAGGTGCCATGAAGCAAAATGCCTAACTCACAGAGATAGCGAATATTAGAGTTTTATGGGTTTGAAGTGCTGAAGAAAAACAGAAACCCTAATTCAACTAGGGTTTTGTAGGCTTAATGTTGGAAGAGATGGTGAGAGCAGTTGTCTGGTAGGGCTTAAGAGGTGAATAGAAAAAAAGAAACACCTAATTAAAAGTGTGAGAATAGGGTTTGGTGAGTTTCAAATGGTGAGCAACAAAAAAAAAACCCTCATTGAACTAGGGTTTGTAGGTTTCAAATTGGAAGAGAGTGTTAGAACTTGGGTTTGGTGGGTCTGAATAGGTGAATAGAGAAAAAAAACCTTAATTCACCGAGATTGTGAGAAATTGGGCTGTGTGGGTTTGAAGTGCAAAAGAGAAACAAAAACCTTTTTTCAAACTAACCGAGGGTTCGGTTAGTTTGATTTGGAGATGAGAAACATAAAGCCTAATTCACAAAGAGTTCGAGAATTTGGTTTTCATGGGTTTGAAGTGGTGAAGAGAAACAAAAACCCGAATTCACAAAGTGTGTGAGAACCATGGTTTCGTGGGTCTGGATTGGGGATGAGAAACAGAAACCCTATTTACACTAGGGTTTTGAGGATTAAAAAGCGGAAGAGAGTGTGAGAATTATTGTTTGGTAGGTGTGAAAAACTGAACCGAAACAGAATCCCTAATTCACAGAGTGTGAGGTCTAGGGTTTTGTGAGTTTAAATTGGTGAAGTACAATGCAAACAGAAATTCAACAATGGTTTTGTAAGGTTTAAATATTGAATCGAGTGTGAGAACAAGGGTTTGGCGGGTTTGAACTGATGAACAAAAGCAAAAACCCTAACTCATAGAGATTGTGAGAAACCAGGGTTTTGTGTGTTTGAAGTGCAGAAGAGAAACATAAACCCTAATTCTAAGAGATTTTGAGAACTAGGTTTGAATTGGAGAAGAGAAATAGAGGCCCTGATTCAGAAAGAGTTTGAGAGCTTTATTTTCGTGGGTTTGCGGTGGTAAAGAGAAACAAAATCCCGAATTCATAGTGTGTGAGAATCAAGGTTTGGTAGTTTCGGTTTGGTGATGAGAAACATAAATCCTACTTACAGTAGGGTTTTTAGGTTTAAAATTGGAGGAAAGGGTGAGATCTGTTGTTTGGAAGGTTGGAATAAGTGAACCGAAACAGAAACTCTAATTCACAGTGTGAAAGAACTAGGGTTTGGGCGGGTTTAAATTGGTGTAGTACAACATAAACCCCAATCCAACAATGGTTTTGTGAGGTCTAAAGATGGAAGGGAGTATGGGAACTACGGTTTGGTGGGTTTTAACAGGTGCCATGAAGCAAAATGCCTAACTCACAGAGATAGCGAATATTAGAGTTTTATGGGTTTGAAGTGCTGAAGAAAAACAGAAACCCTAATTCAACTAGGGTTTTGTAGGCTTAATGTTGGAAGAGATGGTGAGAGCAGTTGTCTGGTAGGGCTTAAGAGGTGAATAGAAAAAAAGAAACACCTAATTAAAAGTGTGAGAATAGGGTTTGGTGAGTTTCAAATGGTGAGCAACAAAAAAAAAACCCTCATTGAACTAGGGTTTGTAGGTTTCAAATTGGAAGAGAGTGTTAGAACTTGGGTTTGGTGGGTCTGAATAGGTGAATAGAGAAAAAAAACCTTAATTCACCGAGATTGTGAGAAATTGGGCTGTGTGGGTTTGAAGTGCAAAAGAGAAACAAAAACCTTTTTTCAAACTAACCGAGGGTTCGGTTAGTTTGATTTGGAGATGAGAAACATAAAGCCTAATTCACAAAGAGTTCGAGAATTTGGTTTTCATGGGTTTGAAGTGGTGAAGAGAAACAAAAACCCGAATTCACAAAGTGTGTGAGAACCATGGTTTCGTGGGTCTGGATTGGGGATGAGAAACAGAAACCCTATTTACACTAGGGTTTTGAGGATTAAAAAGCGGAAGAGAGTGTGAGAATTATTGTTTGGTAGGTGTGAAAAACTGAACCGAAACAGAATCCCTAATTCACAGAGTGTGAGGTCTAGGGTTTTGTGAGTTTAAATTGGTGAAGTACAATGCAAACAGAAATTCAACAATGGTTTTGTAAGGTTTAAATATTGAATCGAGTGTGAGAACAAGGGTTTGGCGGGTTTGAACTGATGAACAAAAGCAAAAACCCTAACTCATAGAGATTGTGAGAAACCAGGGTTTTGTGTGTTTGAAGTGCAGAAGAGAAACATAAACCCTAATTCTAAGAGATTTTGAGAACTAGGTTTGAATTGGAGAAGAGAAATAGAGGCCCTGATTCAGAAAGAGTTTGAGAGCTTTATTTTCGTGGGTTTGCGGTGGTAAAGAGAAACAAAATCCCGAATTCATAGTGTGTGAGAATCAAGGTTTGGTAGTTTCGGTTTGGTGATGAGAAACATAAATCCTACTTACAGTAGGGTTTTTAGGTTTAAAATTGGAGGAAAGGGTGAGATCTGTTGTTTGGAAGGTTGGAATAAGTGAACCGAAACAGAAACTCTAATTCACAGTGTGAAAGAACTAGGGTTTGGGCGGGTTTAAATTGGTGTAGTACAACATAAACCCCAATCCAACAATGGTTTTGTGAGGTCTAAAGATGGAAGGGAGTATGGGAACTACGGTTTGGTGGGTTTTAACAGGTGCCATGAAGCAAAATGCCTAACTCACAGAGATAGCGAATATTAGAGTTTTATGGGTTTGAAGTGCTGAAGAAAAACAGAAACCCTAATTCAACTAGGGTTTTGTAGGCTTAATGTTGGAAGAGATGGTGAGAGCAGTTGTCTGGTAGGGCTTAAGAGGTGAATAGAAAAAAAGAAACACCTAATTAAAAGTGTGAGAATAGGGTTTGGTGAGTTTCAAATGGTGAGCAACAAAAAAAAAAACCCTCATTGAACTAGGGTTTGTAGGTTTCAAATTGGAAGAGAGTGTTAGAACTTGGGTTTGGTGGGTCTGAATAGGTGAATAGAGAAAAAAAACCTTAATTCACCGAGATTGTGAGAAATTGGGCTGTGTGGGTTTGAAGTGCAAAAGAGAAACAAAAACCTTTTTTCAAACTAACCGAGGGTTCGGTTAGTTTGATTTGGAGATGAGAAACATAAAGCCTAATTCACAAAGAGTTCGAGAATTTGGTTTTCATGGGTTTGAAGTGGTGAAGAGAAACAAAAACCCGAATTCACAAAGTGTGTGAGAACCATGGTTTCGTGGGTCTGGATTGGGGATGAGAAACAGAAACCCTATTTACACTAGGGTTTTGAGGATTAAAAAGCGGAAGAGAGTGTGAGAATTATTGTTTGGTAGGTGTGAAAAACTGAACCGAAACAGAATCCCTAATTCACAGAGTGTGAGGTCTAGGGTTTTGTGAGTTTAAATTGGTGAAGTACAATGCAAACAGAAATTCAACAATGGTTTTGTAAGGTTTAAATATTGAATCGAGTGTGAGAACAAGGGTTTGGCGGGTTTGAACTGATGAACAAAAGCAAAAACCCTAACTCATAGAGATTGTGAGAAACCAGGGTTTTGTGTGTTTGAAGTGCAGAAGAGAAACATAAACCCTAATTCTAAGAGATTTTGAGAACTAGGTTTGAATTGGAGAAGAGAAATAGAGGCCCTGATTCAGAAAGAGTTTGAGAGCTTTATTTTCGTGGGTTTGCGGTGGTAAAGAGAAACAAAATCCCGAATTCATAGTGTGTGAGAATCAAGGTTTGGTAGTTTCGGTTTGGTGATGAGAAACATAAATCCTACTTACAGTAGGGTTTTTAGGTTTAAAATTGGAGGAAAGGGTGAGATCTGTTGTTTGGAAGGTTGGAATAAGTGAACCGAAACAGAAACTCTAATTCACAGTGTGAAAGAACTAGGGTTTGGGCGGGTTTAAATTGGTGTAGTACAACATAAACCCCAATCCAACAATGGTTTTGTGAGGTCTAAAGATGGAAGGGAGTATGGGAACTACGGTTTGGTGGGTTTTAACAGGTGCCATGAAGCAAAATGCCTAACTCACAGAGATAGCGAATATTAGAGTTTTATGGGTTTGAAGTGCTGAAGAAAAACAGAAACCCTAATTCAACTAGGGTTTTGTAGGCTTAATGTTGGAAGAGATGGTGAGAGCAGTTGTCTGGTAGGGCTTAAGAGGTGAATAGAAAAAAAGAAACACCTAATTAAAAGTGTGAGAATAGGGTTTGGTGAGTTTCAAATGGTGAGCAACAAAAAAAAAAACCCTCATTGAACTAGGGTTTGTAGGTTTCAAATTGGAAGAGAGTGTTAGAACTTGGGTTTGGTGGGTCTGAATAGGTGAATAGAGAAAAAAAACCTTAATTCACCGAGATTGTGAGAAATTGGGCTGTGTGGGTTTGAAGTGCAAAAGAGAAACAAAAACCTTTTTTCAAACTAACCGAGGGTTCGGTTAGTTTGATTTGGAGATGAGAAACATAAAGCCTAATTCACAAAGAGTTCGAGAATTTGGTTTTCATGGGTTTGAAGTGGTGAAGAGAAACAAAAACCCGAATTCACAAAGTGTGTGAGAACCATGGTTTCGTGGGTCTGGATTGGGGATGAGAAACAGAAACCCTATTTACACTAGGGTTTTGAGGATTAAAAAGCGGAAGAGAGTGTGAGAATTATTGTTTGGTAGGTGTGAAAAACTGAACCGAAACAGAATCCCTAATTCACAGAGTGTGAGGTCTAGGGTTTTGTGAGTTTAAATTGGTGAAGTACAATGCAAACAGAAATTCAACAATGGTTTTGTAAGGTTTAAATATTGAATCGAGTGTGAGAACAAGGGTTTGGCGGGTTTGAACTGATGAACAAAAGCAAAAACCCTAACTCATAGAGATTGTGAGAAACCAGGGTTTTGTGTGTTTGAAGTGCAGAAGAGAAACATAAACCCTAATTCTAAGAGATTTTGAGAACTAGGTTTGAATTGGAAAAGAGAAATAGAGGCCCTGATTCAGAAAGAGTTTGAGAGCTTTATTTTCGTGGGTTTGCGGTGGTAAAGAGAAACAAAATCCCGAATTCATAGTGTGTGAGAATCAAGGTTTGGTAGTTTCGGTTTGGTGATGAGAAACATAAATCCTACTTACAGTAGGGTTTTTAGGTTTAAAATTGGAGGAAAGGGTGAGATCTGTTGTTTGGAAGGTTGGAATAAGTGAACCGAAACAGAAACTCTAATTCACCATTATAAGAGTCATATGGAGAACAATACCATAAACCATTGAGGGGTGTTTGGGATTTGGGTTAGTGGATTGAGATATGATTGTTGACTCGGTCAAACTGAGTCTGACCAAGTAATTTGTTATGCTATTCCACTGAGTCAGTTCGGGTTATGATTAAAATTAGATTCAATTACTGAGCTGTGTACGAGTTAAGTCAGATCTGGGAGTTCTTCATGGGTTTGGACTGAAACTTTGGGTGTTGACTTTCGTGCTTCTTCCTCCCTCGCTAGGTGGTCCCTGGTTCGTAAGGCGAAACGGTGAGCTTGATCAAGGGCGATTCGGGGGCCGATCTCGTCGTTTGGTGGTGGATTGCTTCAGACGAAGTCGTTGCTCGTCGGTTCTTCAGACGAACTGTGGGTGTTGACTTCGTGTTTCCCTCAATTCGGCGATATACGGCTCTTCAGACGAAGCTGGTTGGTGTTTCTTGCGAAGTTAGTCGGATCTTCAAACGAAGATAGTCGGTGGCGTTTCTTCAGACGTAGCTTGTCGGTGGTTCGAGGAGACGGTGATTGCGAGGTTTTGTGCTTACAATTCCCTGAAGTCTGAGTAGGGGGGTGTGAGGACAATCGGTTGCTGTGTTCGGGCCTGAAGTCTGAGTAAGGTTCCCTGCTGAGATTGGAACGAGTTCGTGCTTGGGGTTCATCTGTGAAACTCTACGGTTCGTGGAGCTGCTTGTTCGTGGTTCAAACGGCGATCTGTTTCAGTTTTTAATATTGCTGATAGTGGTACGAGTTTGTGATTGGGTTTCATCTGCGAAAATCTAAGCGAAGCTGACTGTGTAATCTGTTTTGGCCTGCTGCGATTGGAGCGGACGACGAAGCTGTCTGTCGATTGAAGTTGTTTCTGTCTGAAACTGCTACTCTTGCCGAAGCTGGGTCGATTGCAATTTTTCTGAAGCTACTCTGTTGCTGGTTGCACTTCCTGAAGCTGGACAAGATGATTTCACGAAGTGCTGTGGTAAGTCGAAGGTGTTAAGTTTCTGAGCAACTAATTCTCCCTGAAGTCTGAGTAGGGGTGAAATTTGGGGGTTCGGATTGTTTCGGTGCTGTTGCTGGTCGAAGATTATCAAACGTTTCTGTTCAATTAGTTGAAGTTGTGAAGAGTCTGAGCTGGTTGCTGGGTTCTGTACTGCGAGGGTAAGAATCTTGTATTTTTCTCTTTGTTTTTCATTCACTGGGGTTGGTGCCCCGATTTGTAAGGGTTGGTGCCCTCTTGTTTGTGTTTGTAAGGGGTTGATGCCCTGTAGTTATATAAGTAATGGGTGAAGAAATTATTAGGCTCAATAAAAAAATTGAGGTATTGCAGAAAGCTTTAGAGGCTAGTGTTGAACTGAACAGTAAATATAAATTTGATGAAAGTAACCTGGTTTCTGGGTTTGAGAAGGGAAAAGGAAGTCAGAATGTAAGGTTGGGTGATTTGTGTATGGGTTCAGTTCAAAGTGTTGCAGATAAAATCAGTACAGAAGATCCGAATGTGGTGAAAAGGGTTAAATCTGGGCTAATTGAGTTGAATGACAAGGTCATGTCTCCTACAATGGGTAAAGCTGATGAAACTGTGTTTAACAAGGAATTCCCATCTTTGGTTTCACATGGTGAAAGTAGTAATGGTCAGATAAAGGAAGGAATAGGTGGAGTATTACCTGCTATGACTTGGGCTGATACATTATCTAAGAACATTGAGAAGAAGAAGATGAACTTGAAGTATTACCCTCATGCTGTGAAGGATAAAATAGTTGAAATCCCTTATGAGGTTGAAATGAAGGGGTGTGTTATGTGGAGGGATTCTATTGTGGGTTACTGTTTGGATAGGAAACTTCCATTTCTTACAATGAACTCAATTGCAAAAAGAATTTGGGGTAGACAAGGTCTTATTGAAGTATTAAGTTTGGATAAGGGTTTTTTCCTTTTCAAATTTGATTGCTCTGAAAATTGTGATGCTATTTTAGAGGGTGGACCTTGGCATTTTGCAAATCAACTGATGGTATTGCAAAGATGGAGACATGATTTAATTATGAACAAGCAAGGTCTTAAGAGCATTCCTATTTGGGCAAAATTTTTTAATGTTCCTCTAAATATGTGGACTTCTGAAGGTCTGGGGCATATTGCTAGTGTTTTGGGGAAACCCTTATATAATGATGCTCAAACTGATGGGAAAGGGAGATTAAACTATGCCAGAGTATGTATTGAGGTGGATATATCAAATGAACTTCCGAATGAAATTGGGGCTAAAATGTCTGATGGTAGAATTGTTCCAATTACTGTTGAATATCAATGGATTCCGATGAAATGTTCTCATTGTGAGGTTTTTGGTCACTCTAATAAGAATTGTACTAAGCTGAAAGTCCAAGCTGCTTTATCAAAGCCTAAAGAGATTAAAAAGGAATGGGTTGTAGTGGGAAAAAAAGGTGGGGAAACTAGTACTGACAAGGCTGGTTTGGAGAAAGATAATATAATGGTTGATTCAAATAAGCAAGATATTGATACAAATGTTTATACAGTTGATGTTGGTTTTGAAAACAATGATACAAATACAGTTGGTGATGGTTTTCAAAATTATGTTCAGGATGAGGTGGGAGGAGTGTCTTTTGAAGTGAATATGTTGAATGTGAATGAGGGGTGTTCTCTGGTTAATAAGAAGGTTGTATTGAGCCCTAATAAATTTTCTTCTTTGGGAGATTTTGATGAGGGTGAGATTGTTGAAGAGTGGGGATCTAAATCTGAAGTTATTCAAGATTCTGTTTTAGAGGATGGGGGAGTTTCAAGTGCTGATAAAAGTTTTGTGTTCAATAAAAAGGAAAAAGGCACTGGTCTTGAGAAGGTGAGTAAAGAATCTGTTTCTAAGCCTACTTTCAAGACTAAAAGAGGTAATAAAAGGGAATTGAGAGGGAAGGAGGATCCAAATCAGATTGTTTCACAATGATTTCTTATATATGGAATATCAGAGGCCTAAATGGGGAGGGAAAGCAAAAAGAGGTCAAGTTGATGATTAGTAATTTGGACGTGTCTATGTTTTGTTTAATTGAAACGAAGGTTCTTAAGGATAATGCTGAGAAAATTCTTAACAAAATATGCCCAGATTGGTGTTTTGTGAACAATTATCAGTTTGCTGTTCTGGGGAGAGTATGGGTGTGCTGGAATCCAAGGAAAATCAATATAAAGATGCTTTCTGGGAGTGATCAATATATCCATTGTTTGGTGTCTTCTTGTGACAACAAAATAAGATATTTTGCTACTTTTATTTATGGAAGTAATGAGTATATTGATAGAAGGGAATTGTGGAGAGTTCTGCTCAACATTTCTTTGGAAATGAAAAATGATCCGTGGATGTGTACTGGTGACTTTAATGCTGTGAGATTCAAACATGAGAAGTGGGGTGGATCTGATAGTTGGAATTCTAAGATGAGGGAATGTAGCTTGGCTCTTGATAAAGCTGGTTTGATTGATTTAAAATACATTGGCATTAAGTACTCATGGTCTAATGGTCATGTGTTTACTAAATTGGATAGATGTATGGTTAACACTGTATGGTGTGATTATTTTCAGCATACTGAAGTTAATTTTCTTCCTCCTGGGGTGTCGGATCATGCTTATATCATGATTAAGATTCAAATGGATATTGTCAGGATAAAGAAGCCATTTAGATTTAATAATTTTTTGGCTAAGCATGAGGATTATATTGCTGTGATTAAGCAGGCTTGGGACACTCATATTGAGGGATCTTTGATGTTTATTGTGGTTCAAAAGCTGAAGTTGGTTAAAGTGGCTTTGAAAAATCTTAACAAAAATTTCTATGATAAGTTACCTACTCAAGTTGTTATTGCCAGGAAAAAATTACTAAATGTTCAAAGCTTAATTGATCAGATGCCTGGGAATCAACAGTTGCAGGAGGTTGAGAGGTCTTGTCTCAAAGATTTTTACAGAGTGTCTAATGCTGAGGAGTGTCTTTATAGGCAGCAATCAAGAGTGCAGTGGTTGAAATTGGGTGATCAAAATACTAGCTATTTTCACAAGTTAGCAGTGCAAAGGAAAACCTATAACAGTATTAATGCTATTACTAGGGATGATGGATCTATTGCTTCTAATCAAAATGATATTAGCAGAGAGATTGTTGGTTTTTATAAAAAACTATTTTCTAGAAGGGATGGTGAAAGGATGAATGATTTATCTGAATTTATTAAGAATCCTATTTCAAATGTTCAAAGTGAAGAGATGAGCAGAGAGGTTACTAGAGAGGATATTAGAAAGGTTTTCTTTTCTATGAAAGATGATAAAGCTCCTGGGCCTGATGGTTTAAATGCTTTCTTCTTCAAATCTGCTTGGTGTGTTATTGGAAATGATAAGATTAGTGCTGTTCAAGATTTTTTTCAATCTGGAATGCTCCTTTCTGAATTAAATTGCACATCCATTTCTCTGCTTCCCAAAGTTGATAATCCAACCAAAGTTTCTGAATTCAGACCCATTTCTGTTTGTAATGTTCTGTATAAAGGTATTGCTAAGATCATCGCTAACAGATTAAAGCCTATTCTGAACTCGTGTATCAGTGCTAATCAATCTGGGTTTGTTCCTGGTAGAAATATTGGTGATAACATTTTGCTGGCTCAAGAGATTCTGTTGCATTATCACAAGGATAAGACCCCTTCTAGGATTGCTATGAAGATTGATTTGACTAAGGCTTATGACTCTGTATCTTGGCTGTTTTTAGATGAGGTTCTCAGATGTTTTGGGATTCCGGATAAAGTCAGAAGATGGATTAATTTGTGTTTTAGTTCTCCTAAATTCTCTATAAATGTCAATGGTGGACTTGAGGGATTTTTTAAAAGTGGAAGAGGGCTTAGGCAAGGGGATCCCATGTCCCCTTACTTGTTTGTTATGTGTATGGAGATTTTGTCTGGAATGTTAAATGGTTTGGGTAAGAATGATCAGTTTAAATTCCATGCTAAATGCAAAAAGCTTGAAATTAATCACCTTATGTTTGCGGATGATTTGTTTCTCTTTTGTGAAGGAAATGAAGGTTCAGTTAACATTATGTTGGATGTCTTGAAGAATTTTAGCAATTTATCTGGATTGTTTCCTAATGCTTCTAAAAGTTCTATTTTCACATCTGGTGTGGATGAGAGGGTGGTTGAGAGCATTGTTCTTGCCTCTAATTTTTCTGTTGGGAAATTACCTGTTAAGTACCTCGGTGTTCCTCTAATATCCACTAAATTAAATACTTCTGATTGTTCTGAGCTAGTGCTTAAGATTACAAGGAGGGTTCAGGCTTGGAGTTGTAGGTTTCTTTCTTTTGCAGGGAGGCTTCAATTGATTGCCTCAGTTCTGTTTTCTGTGCAAGTTTACTGAAGTTCTACTTACATTTTGCCTAAAGCAGTGATGAAGCAGTTGACATCTATTATGAGAAGATTTCTTTGGAAAGGGGTTGATTTAAAAAGTGGGGGTGAGAAGGTTGCTTGGGATAGGATTTGTCTTCCTAAGGAGGAAGGTGGGCTTGGTATGAAAGACTTGGTCACTTGGAACATAGCTGCTATAGGTAAGCAACTTTGGAATCTGTTACAGCCCATTCCTACAAATCTATGGAGTAAATGGGCTAGGATTGAGTTGATGAAAGATCAAAATTTTTGGCTTCTAAAGATTCCCGATAAAAGGTCTTGGTCATGGAAGAAGATATTAGGGTTGAGGGAGAAATTTAGAACTCATTTCAGTTACAAAGTGGGGAATGGTGAAAATATTTTGTTGTGGCATGATGATTGGGTATACAACATTTCTATAATTGAGAAGTATGGTGATAGAATTGTGTATGACTCTGGTATGAGAAGAGATTCTAAAGTCAGTTCAATCATTAGGGAGGGGAATTGGCATCCTCCATTTGCTGTTTCTCATCAACTGATGGAGCTCAGAGATGATATTCAAAATCTGCCTAAGCCTAATTGTAGTTCAAATGATAGAATTTTGTGGATTCCAACAAATGACAAGTACTCCATTAATTCAGCTTGGAACCTTCTAAGGAATAAATCTGATGATGTTCCTTGGTTCAAATCTGTGTGGTTTTCAAATAATGTGCCTAGACATGCTTTTATTCTGTGGACCCTTATTCACAATAGAATGCAAACGCAAGATAGGTTGGAAAAATTTGGTATTATTCAGCACCAAAAATGTGTTTTATGTTCAAGTCCCTATGAAAATAGGAATCATCTTTTCTTTGCATGTAAATTTTCTGCTAGAATCTGGAATTTAGTGGCTAAGGAAAATGGGATGGAGCATTTGGGTCTGGATTGGTCTGCTATTCTAAGCTGGTGTAATTCTTTTTGTAAATCTAAATCTCTGAAATCTTGTGTTGCCAAGCTTTCTTTTGCTGCTGCAGTTTACATAGTTTGGCGGGAAAGAAATCTCAGGTTGTTTGCTAAAGAATTTAAAACTGAGATGCAGCTTGCTAAGGAAATCATTGAGACTGTGAAATTCAGATTGTTTCACCTTATTAGTGATGAACATCAGGGAGTTATTGCTGGATGATTTCTTTCAGTGCTTCAGTGCAGTGTGCAAACTACAGTATTTTTGTCGGACTGAAATGCATCAATGCTTCAGTATTTCAATACAGTTTTTCAGTGCTTAGGGCTGTTTTCAGTGCAGTTTTCAGTGCAGTGCAGTTTTTGTTGTGTTTCAGTGCTTCAGGGCTGTTTTCAGTGCAGTTTTTCAGTGCAGTTTGGGCTGTTTTGCAGTGCTTCAGTGCAGTTTTTCAGTGTAGTTTTGGCTGTGTTGCAGTGCTTCAGGGCTGTTTTTCAGTGCAGTTTTGGCTGTTTTCAGTGCTTCAGGGCTGTTTTTCAGTGCAGTTTTGGATATTGAGCAGTAAAATATTGCAGCAGATTGAGAATATCAATGCAGTTTTTCAGTGCTTCAGGGCTGTTTTTTTTTGTGGTTAGCCAGACATGTGCAAAATTGCAGTTTTTTTGTTTGCCATCATGGTTTCAGTTTTCAAGCTGATCTTGTGTTTGACATGTACAGAATGTCAGGATGGCTGGAGGCTGATGGATCAAATATTCTGCTATTGGTTTCATATATCTTGATTATGTTCATATATGGAGATTTCAAAGCTCATATTAATGTTATCCACAATCTGATGAAGACTGGAACATGTATGCTTTGGAGAAGTATGGTTATTGTTAAACCAATTTTTTCATGTAATTTTCTGTCTTATTGGTTTAGTAATAGAGATAGTATGGTTTTTGTGTATATTATCCCTTTTAACAATTTAAATCTAAAGATTTGGTGGGTTTGGGAATACCACCCTTGGGAATGCCCAAGTATTTTGTAGGCTGTTGCCGTTTTTGATTTTATAATATTGACTTACTTTTCAAAAAAAAAAACAGAAACTCTAATTCACAGTGTGAAAGAACTAGGGTTTGGGCGGGTTTAAATTGGTGTAGTACAACATAAACCCCAATCCAACAATGGTTTTGTGAGGTCTAAAGATGGAAGGGAGTATGGGAACTACGGTTTGGTGGGTTTTAACAGGTGCCATGAAGCAAAATGCCTAACTCACAGAGATAGCGAATATTAGAGTTTTATGGGTTTGAAGTGCTGAAGAAAAACAGAAACCCTAATTCAACCAGGGTTTTGTAGGCTTAATGTTGGAAGAGATGGTGAGAGCAGTTGTCTGGTAGGGCTTAAGAGGTGAATAGAAAAAAAGAAACACCTAATTAAAAGTGTGAGAATAGGGTTTGGTGAGTTTCAAATGGTGAGCAACAAAAAAAAACCCCTCATTGAACTAGGGTTTGTAGGTTTCAAATTGGAAGAGAGTGTTAGAACTTGGGTTTGGTGGGTCTGAATAGGTGAATAGAGAAAAAAAACCTTAATTTACCGAGATTGTGAGAAATTGGGCTGTGTGGGTTTGAAGTGCAAAAGAGAAACAAAAACCTTTTTTCAAACTAACCGAGGGTTCGGTTAGTTTGATTTGGAGATGAGAAACATAAAGCCTAATTCACAAAGAGTTCGAGAATTTGGTTTTCATGGGTTTGAAGTGGTGAAGAGAAACAAAAACCCGAATTCACAAAGTGTGTGAGAACCATGGTTTCGTGGGTCTGGATTGGTGATGAGAAACAGAAACCCTATTTACTAAAGGGTTTTGAGGATTAAAAAGCGGAAGAGAGTGTGAGAATTATTGTTTGCTAGGTTTGAAAAACTGAACCGAAACAGAATCCCTAATTCACAGAGTGTGAGGTCTAGGGTTTTGTGAGTTTAAATTGGTGAAGTACAATGCAAACAGAAATTCAACAATGGTTTTGTAAGGTTTAAATATTGAATTGAATATGAGTACAAGGGTTTGGCGGGTTTGAACTGATGAACAAAACCAAAAACCCTAACTCATAGAGATTGTGAGAAACCAGGGTTTTGTGTGTTTGAAGTGCAGAAGAGAAACATAAACCCTAATTCTAAGAGATTTTGAGAACTAGGTTTGAATTGGAGAAGAGAAATAGAGGCCCTGATTCAGAAAGAGTTTGAGAGCTTTATTTTCGTGGGTTTGCGGTGGTAAAGAGAAACAAAATCCCGAATTCATAGTGTGTGAGAATCAAGGTTTGGTAGTTTCGGTTTGGTGATGAGAAACATAAATCCTACTTACAGTAGGGTTTTTAGGTTTAAAATTGGAGGAAAGGGTGAGATCTGTTGTTTGGAAGGTTGGAATAAGTGAACCGAAACAGAAACTCTAATTCACAGTGTGAAAGAACTAGGGTTTGGGCGGGTTTAAATTGGTGTAGTACAACATAAACCCCAATCCAACAATGGTTTTGTGAGGTCTAAAGATGGAAGGGAGTATGGGAACTACGGTTTGGTGGGTTTTAACAGGTGCCATGAAGCAAAATGCCTAACTCACAGAGATAGCGAATATTAGAGTTTTATGGGTTTGAAGTGCTGAAGAAAAACAGAAACCCTAATTCAACTAGGGTTTTGTAGGCTTAATGTTGGAAGAGATGGTGAGAGCAGTTGTCTGGTAGGGCTTAAGAGGTGAATAGAAAAAAAGAAACACCTAATTAAAAGTGTGAGAATAGGGTTTGGTGAGTTTCAAATGGTGAGCAACAAAAAAAAAACCCTCATTGAACTAGGGTTTGTAGGTTTCAAATTGGAAGAGAGTGTTAGAACTTGGGTTTGGTGGGTCTGAATAGGTGAATAGAGAAAAAAAACCTTAATTCACCGAGATTGTGAGAAATTGGGTTGTGTGGGTTTGAAGTGCAAAAGAGAAACAAAAACCTTTTTTCAAACTGACCGAGGGTTCGGTTAGTTTGATTTGGAGATGAGAAACATAAAGCCTAATTCACAAAGAGTTCGAGAATTTGGTTTTCATGGGTTTGAAGTGGTGAAGAGAAACAAAAACCCGAATTCACAAAGTGTGTGAGAACCATGGTTTCGTGGGTCTGGATTGGGGATGAGAAACAGAAACCCTATTTACACTAGGGTTTTGAGGATTAAAAAGCGGAAGAGAGTGTGAGAATTATTGTTTGGTAGGTTTGAAAAACTGAACCGAAACAGAATCCCTAATTCACAGAGTGTGAGGTCTAGGGTTTTGTGAGTTTAAATTGGTGAAGTACAATGCAAACAGAAATTCAACAATGGTTTTGTAAGGTTTAAATATTGAATCGAGTGTGAGAAACAAAAACCCTAACTCATAGAGATTGTGAGAAACCAGGGTTTTGTGTGTTTGAAGTGCAGAAGAGAAACATAAACCCTAATCCTAAGAGATTTTGAGAACTAGGTTTGAATTGGAGAAGAGAAATAGAGGCCCTGATTCAGAAAGAGTTTGAGAGCTTTATTTTCGTGGGTTTGCGGTGGTAAAGAGAAACAAAATCCCGAATTCATAGTGTGTGAGAATCATGGTTTGGTAGTTTCGGTTTGGTGATGAGAAACATAAATCCTACTTACAGTAGGGTTTTTAGGTTTAAAATTGGAGGAAAGGGTGAGATCTGTTGTTTGGAAGGTTGGAATAAGTGAACCGAAACAGAAACTCCAATTCACAGTGTGAAAGAACAAGGGTTTGGGCGGGTTTAAATGGGTGTAGTACAACATAAACCCCAATCCAACAATGGTTTTGTGAGGTCTAAAGATGGAAGGGAGTATGGGAACTACGGTTCGGTGGGTTTTAACAGGTGCCATGAAGCAAAAATGCCTAACTCACAGAGATAGCGAATATTAGAGTTTTATGGGTTTGAAGTTCTGAAGAAAAACAGAAACCCTAATTCAACTAGGGTTTTGTAGGCTTAATGTTGGAAGAGATGGTGAGAGCAGTTGTCTGGTAGGGCTTAAGGGGTGAATAGAAAAAAAGAAACACCTAATTAAAAGTGTGAGAATAGGGTTTGGTGAGTTTCAAATGGTGAGCAACAAAAAAAAAACCCTCATTGAACTAGGGTTTGTAGGTTTCAAATTGGAAGAGAGTGTTAGAACTTGGGTTTGGTGGGTCTGAATAGGTGAATAGAGAAAAAAAACCTTAATTCACCGAGATTGTGAGAAATTGGGTTGTGTGGGTATGAAGTGCAAAAGAGAAACAAAAACCTTTTTTCAAACTGACCGAGGGTTCGGTTAGTTTGATTTGGAGATGAGAAACATAAAGCCTAATTCACAAAGAGTTCGAGAATTTGGTTTTCATGGGTTTGAAGTGGTGAAGAGAAACAAAAACCCGAATTCACAAAGTGTGTGAGAACCATGGTTTCGTGGGTCTGGATTGGGGATGAGAAACAGAAACCCTATTTACACTAGGGTTTTGAGGATTAAAAAGCGGAAGAGAGTGTGAGAATTATTGTTTGGTAGGTTTGAAAAACTGAACCGAAACAGAATCCCTAATTGACAGAGTGTGAGGTCTAGGGTTTTGTGAGTTTAAATTGGTGAAGTACAATGCAAACAGAAATTCAACAATGGTTTTGTAAGGTTTAAATATTGAATTGAGTATGAGAACAAGGGTTTGGCGGGTTTGAACTGATGAACAGAAACAAAAACCCTAACTCATAGAGATTGTGAGAAACCAGGGTTTTGTGTGTTTGAAGTGCAGAAGAGAAACATAAACCCTAATCCTAAGAGATTTTGAGAACTGGGTTTGAATTGGAGAAGAGAAATAGAGGCCCTGATTCAGAAAGAGTTTGAGAGCTTTATTTTCGTGGGTTTGCGGTGGTAAAGAGAAACAAAATCCCGAATTCATAGTGTGTGAGAATCAAGGTTTGGTAGTTTCGGTTTGGTGATGAGAAACATAAATCCTACTTACAGTAGGGTTTTTAGGTTTAAAATTGGAGGAAAGGGTGAGATCTGTTGTTTGGAAGGTTGGAATAAGTGAACCGAAACAGAAACTCTAATTCACAGTGTGAAAGAACTAGGGTTTGGGCGGGTTTAAATGGGTGTAGTACAACATAAACCCCAATCCAACAATGGTTTTGTGAGGTCTAAAGATGGAAGGGAGTATGGGAACTACGGTTCGGTGGGTTTTAACAGGTGCCATGAAGCAAAAATGCCTAACTCACAGAGATAGCGAATATTAGAGTTTTATGGGTTTGAAGTGCTGAAGAAAAACAGAAACCCTAATTCAACTAGGGTTTTGTAGGCTTAATGTTGGAAGAGATGGTGAGAGCAGTTGTCTGGTAGGGCTTAAGGGGTGAATAGAAAAAAAGAAACACCTAATTAAAAGTGTGAGAATAGGGTTTGGTGAGTTTCAAATGGTGAGCAACAAAAAAAAAACCCTCATTGAACTAGGGTTTGTAGGTTTCAAATTGGAAGAGAGTGTTAGAACTTGGGTTTGGTGGGTCTGAATAGGTGAATAGAGAAAAAAACCTTAATTCACCGAGATTGTGAGAAATTGGGTTGTGTGGGTTTGAAGTGCAAAAGAGAAACAAAAACCTTTTTTCAAACTAACCGAGGGTTCGGTTAGTTTGATTTGGAGATGAGAAACATAAAGCCTAATTCACAAAGAGTTCGAGAATTTGGTTTTCATGGGTTTGAAGTGGTGAAGAGAAACAAAAACCCGAATTCACAAAGTGTGTGAGAACCATGGTTTCGTGGGTCTGGATTGGGGATGAGAAACAGAAACCCTATTTACACTAGGGTTTTGAGGATTAAAAAGCAGAAGAGAGTGTGAGAATTATTGTTTGGTAGGTTTGAAAAACTGAACCGAAACAGAATCCCTAATTCACAGAGTGTGAGGTCTAGGGTTTTGTGAGTTTAAATTGGTGAAGTACAATGCATACAGAAATTCAACAATGGTTTTGTAAGGTTTAAATATTGAATTGAGTATGAGAACAAGGGTTTGGCGGGTTTGAACTGATGAACAGAAACAAAAACCCTAACTCATAGAGATTGTGAGAAACCAGGGTTTTGTGTGTTTGAAGTGCAGAAGAGAAACATAAACCCTAATCCTAAGAGATTTTGAGAACTAGGTTTGAATTGGAGAAGAGAAATAGAGGCCCTGATTCAGAAAGAGTTTGAGAGCTTTATTTTCGTGGGTTTGCGGTGGTAAAGAGAAACAAAATCCCGAATTCATAGTGTGTGAGAATCAAGGTTTGGTAGTTTCGGTTTGGTGATGAGAAACATAAATCCTACTTACAGTAGGGTTTTTAGGTTTAAAATTGGAGGAAAGGGTGAGATCTGTTGTTTGGAAGGTTGGAATAAGTGAACCGAAACAGAAACTCTAATTCACAGTGTGAAAGAACTAGGGTTTGGGCGGGTTTAAATGGGTGTAGTACAACATAAACCCCAATCCAACAATGGTTTTGTGAGGTCTAAAGATGGAAGGGAGTATGGGAACTACGGTTCGGTGGGTTTTAACAGGTGCCATGAAGCAAAAATGCCTAACTCACAGAGATAGCGAATATTAGAGTTTTATGGGTTTGAAGTGCTGAAGAAAAACAGAAACCCTAATTCAACTAGGGTTTTGTAGGCTTAATGTTGGAAGAGATGGTGAGAGCAGTTGTCTGGTAGGGCTTAAGGGGTGAATAGAAAAAAAAGAAACACCTAATTAAAAGTGTGAGAATAGGGTTTGGTGAGTTTCAAATGGTGAGCAACAAAAAAAAAACCCTCATTGAACTAGGGTTTGTAGGTTTCAAATTGGAAGAGAGTGTTAGAACTTGGGTTTGGTGGGTCTGAATAGGTGAATAGAGAAAAAAAACCTTAATTCACCGAGATTGTGAGAAATTGGGTTGTGTGGGTTTGAAGTGCAAAAGAGAAACAAAAACCTTTTTTCAAACTGACCGAGGGTTCGGTTAGTTTGATTTGGAGATGAGAAACATAAAGCCTAATTCACAAAGAGTTCGAGAATTTGGTTTTCATGGGTTTGAAGTGGTGAAGAGAAACAAAAACCCGAATTCACAAAGTGTGTGAGAACCATGGTTTCGTGGGTCTGGATTGGGGATGAGAAACAGAAACCCTATTTACACTAGGGTTTTGAGGATTAAAAAGCGGAAGAGAGTGTGAGAATTATTGTTTGGTAGGTTTGAAAAACTGAACCGAAACAGAATCCCTAATTCACAGAGTGTGAGGTCTAGGGTTTTGTGAGTTTAAATTGGTGAAGTACAATGCAAACAGAAATTCAACAATGGTTTTGTAAGGTTTAAATATTGAATCGAGTGTGAGAAACAAAAACCCTAACTCATAGAGATTGTGAGAAACCAGGGTTTTGTGTGTTTGAAGTGCAGAAGAGAAACATAAACCCTAATCCTAAGAGATTTTGAGAACTAGGTTTGAATTGGAGAAGAGAAATAGAGGCCCTGATTCAGAAAGAGTTTGAGAGCTTTATTTTCGTGGGTTTGCGGTGGTAAAGAGAAACAAAATCCCGAATTCATAGTGTGTGAGAATCATGGTTTGGTAGTTTCGGTTTGGTGATGAGAAACATAAATCCTACTTACAGTAGGGTTTTTAGGTTTAAAATTGGAGGAAAGGGTGAGATCTGTTGTTTGGAAGGTTGGAATAAGTGAACCGAAACAGAAACTCCAATTCACAGTGTGAAAGAACTAGGGTTTGGGCGGGTTTAAATGGGTGTAGTACAACATAAACCCCAATCCAACAATGGTTTTGTGAGGTCTAAAGATGGAAGGGAGTATGGGAACTACGGTTCGGTGGGTTTTAACAGGTGCCATGAAGCAAAAATGCCTAACTCACAGAGATAGCGAATATTAGAGTTTTATGGGTTTGAAGTTCTGAAGAAAAACAGAAACCCTAATTCAACTAGGGTTTTGTAGGCTTAATGTTGGAAGAGATGGTGAGAGCAGTTGTCTGGTAGGGCTTAAGGGGTGAATAGAAAAAAAGAAACACCTAATTAAAAGTGTGAGAATAGGGTTTGGTGAGTTTCAAATGGTGAGCAACAAAAAAAAAACCCTCATTGAACTAGGGTTTGTAGGTTTCAAATTGGAAGAGAGTGTTAGAACTTGGGTTTGGTGGGTCTGAATAGGTGAATAGAGAAAAAAAACCTTAATTCACCGAGATTGTGAGAAATTGGGTTGTGTGGGTATGAAGTGCAAAAGAGAAACAAAAACCTTTTTTCAAACTGACCGAGGGTTCGGTTAGTTTGATTTGGAGATGAGAAACATAAAGCCTAATTCACAAAGAGTTCGAGAATTTGGTTTTCATGGGTTTGAAGTGGTGAAGAGAAACAAAAACCCGAATTCACAAAGTGTGTGAGAACCATGGTTTCGTGGGTCTGGATTGGGGATGAGAAACAGAAACCCTATTTACACTAGGGTTTTGAGGATTAAAAAGCGGAAGAGAGTGTGAGAATTATTGTTTGGTAGGTTTGAAAAACTGAACCGAAACAGAATCCCTAATTCACAGAGTGTGAGGTCTAGGGTTTTGTGAGTTTAAATTGGTGAAGTACAATGCAAACAGAAATTCAACAATGGTTTTGTAAGGTTTAAATATTGAATTGAGTATGAGAACAAGGGTTTGGCGGGTTTGAACTGATGAACAGAAACAAAAACCCTAACTCATAGAGATTGTGAGAAACCAGGGTTTTGTGTGTTTGAAGTGCAGAAGAGAAACATAAACCCTAATCCTAAGAGATTTTGAGAACTGGGTTTGAATTGGAGAAGAGAAATAGAGGCCCTGATTCAGAAAGAGTTTGAGAGCTTTATTTTCGTGGGTTTGCGGTGGTAAAGAGAAACAAAATCCCGAATTCATAGTGTGTGAGAATCAAGGTTTGGTAGTTTCGGTTTGGTGATGAGAAACATAAATCCTACTTACAGTAGGGTTTTTAGGTTTAAAATTGGAGGAAAGGGTGAGATCTGTTGTTTGGAAGGTTGGAATAAGTGAACCGAAACAGAAACTCTAATTCACAGTGTGAAAGAACTAGGGTTTGGGCGGGTTTAAATGGGTGTAGTACAACATAAACCCCAATCCAACAATGGTTTTGTGAGGTCTAAAGATGGAAGGGAGTATGGGAACTACGGTTCGGTGGGTTTTAACAGGTGCCATGAAGCAAAAATGCCTAACTCACAGAGATAGCGAATATTAGAGTTTTATGGGTTTGAAGTGCTGAAGAAAAACAGAAACCCTAATTCAACTAGGGTTTTGTAGGCTTAATGTTGGAAGAGATGGTGAGAGCAGTTGTCTGGTAGGGCTTAAGGGGTGAATAGAAAAAAAAGAAACACCTAATTAAAAGTGTGAGAATAGGGTTTGGTGAGTTTCAAATGGTGAGCAACAAAAAAAAAACCCTCATTGAACTAGGGTTTGTAGGTTTCAAATTGGAAGAGAGTGTTAGAACTTGGGTTTGGTGGGTCTGAATAGGTGAATAGAGAAAAAAAACCTTAATTCACCGAGATTGTGAGAAATTGGGTTGTGTGGGTTTGAAGTGCAAAAGAGAAACAAAAACCTTTTTTCAAACTGACCGAGGGTTCGGTTAGTTTGATTTGGAGATGAGAAACATAAAGCCTAATTCACAAAGAGTTCGAGAATTTGGTTTTCATGGGTTTGAAGTGGTGAAGAGAAACAAAAACCCGAATTCACAAAGTGTGTGAGAACCATGGTTTCGTGGGTCTGGATTGGGGATGAGAAACAGAAACCCTATTTACACTAGGGTTTTGAGGATTAAAAAGCGGAAGAGAGTGTGAGAATTATTGTTTGGTAGGTTTGAAAAACTGAACCGAAACAGAATCCCTAATTCACAGAGTGTGAGGTCTAGGGTTTTGTGAGTTTAAATTGGTGAAGTACAATGCAAACAGAAATTCAACAATGGTTTTGTAAGGTTTAAATATTGAATCGAGTGTGAGAAACAAAAACCCTAACTCATAGAGATTGTGAGAAACCAGGGTTTTGTGTGTTTGAAGTGCAGAAGAGAAACATAAACCCTAATCCTAAGAGATTTTGAGAACTAGGTTTGAATTGGAGAAGAGAAATAGAGGCCCTGATTCAGAAAGAGTTTGAGAGCTTTATTTTCGTGGGTTTGCGGTGGTAAAGAGAAACAAAATCCCGAATTCATAGTGTGTGAGAATCATGGTTTGGTAGTTTCGGTTTGGTGATGAGAAACATAAATCCTACTTACAGTAGGGTTTTTAGGTTTAAAATTGGAGGAAAGGGTGAGATCTGTTGTTTGGAAGGTTGGAATAAGTGAACCGAAACAGAAACTCCAATTCACAGTGTGAAAGAACTAGGGTTTGGGCGGGTTTAAATGGGTGTAGTACAACATAAACCCCAATCCAACAATGGTTTTGTGAGGTCTAAAGATGGAAGGGAGTATGGGAACTACGGTTCGGTGGGTTTTAACAGGTGCCATGAAGCAAAAATGCCTAACTCACAGAGATAGCGAATATTAGAGTTTTATGGGTTTGAAGTTCTGAAGAAAAACAGAAACCCTAATTCAACTAGGGTTTTGTAGGCTTAATGTTGGAAGAGATGGTGAGAGCAGTTGTCTGGTAGGGCTTAAGGGGTGAATAGAAAAAAAGAAACACCTAATTAAAAGTGTGAGAATAGGGTTTGGTGAGTTTCAAATGGTGAGCAACAAAAAAAAAACCCTCATTGAACTAGGGTTTGTAGGTTTCAAATTGGAAGAGAGTGTTAGAACTTGGGTTTGGTGGGTCTGAATAGGTGAATAGAGAAAAAAAACCTTAATTCACCGAGATTGTGAGAAATTGGGTTGTGTGGGTATGAAGTGCAAAAGAGAAACAAAAACCTTTTTTCAAACTGACCGAGGGTTCGGTTAGTTTGATTTGGAGATGAGAAACATAAAGCCTAATTCACAAAGAGTTCGAGAATTTGGTTTTCATGGGTTTGAAGTGGTGAAGAGAAACAAAAACCCGAATTCACAAAGTGTGTGAGAACCATGGTTTCGTGGGTCTGGATTGGGGATGAGAAACAGAAACCCTATTTACACTAGGGTTTTGAGGATTAAAAAGCGGAAGAGAGTGTGAGAATTATTGTTTGGTAGGTTTGAAAAACTGAACCGAAACAGAATCCCTAATTCACAGAGTGTGAGGTCTAGGGTTTTGTGAGTTTAAATTGGTGAAGTACAATGCAAACAGAAATTCAACAATGGTTTTGTAAGGTTTAAATATTGAATTGAGTATGAGAACAAGGGTTTGGCGGGTTTGAACTGATGAACAGAAACAAAAACCCTAACTCATAGAGATTGTGAGAAACCAGGGTTTTGTGTGTTTGAAGTGCAGAAGAGAAACATAAACCCTAATCCTAAGAGATTTTGAGAACTGGGTTTGAATTGGAGAAGAGAAATAGAGGCCCTGATTCAGAAAGAGTTTGAGAGCTTTATTTTCGTGGGTTTGCGGTGGTAAAGAGAAACAAAATCCCGAATTCATAGTGTGTGAGAATCAAGGTTTGGTAGTTTCGGTTTGGTGATGAGAAACATAAATCCTACTTACAGTAGGGTTTTTAGGTTTAAAATTGGAGGAAAGGGTGAGATCTGTTGTTTGGAAGGTTGGAATAAGTGAACCGAAACAGAAACTCTAATTCACAGTGTGAAAGAACTAGGGTTTGGGCGGGTTTAAATGGGTGTAGTACAACATAAACCCCAATCCAACAATGGTTTTGTGAGGTCTAAAGATGGAAGGGAGTATGGGAACTACGGTTCGGTGGGTTTTAACAGGTGCCATGAAGCAAAAATGCCTAACTCACAGAGATAGCGAATATTAGAGTTTTATGGGTTTGAAGTGCTGAAGAAAAACAGAAACCCTAATTCAACTAGGGTTTTGTAGGCTTAATGTTGGAAGAGATGGTGAGAGCAGTTGTCTGGTAGGGCTTAAGGGGTGAATAGAAAAAAAGAAACACCTAATTAAAAGTGTGAGAATAGGGTTTGGTGAGTTTCAAATGGTGAGCAACAAAAAAAAAACCCTCATTGAACTAGGGTTTGTAGGTTTCAAATTGGAAGAGAGTGTTAGAACTTGGGTTTGGTGGGTCTGAATAGGTGAATAGAGAAAAAAACCTTAATTCACCGAGATTGTGAGAAATTGGGTTGTGTGGGTTTGAAGTGCAAAAGAGAAACAAAAACCTTTTTTCAAACTAACCGAGGGTTCGGTTAGTTTGATTTGGAGATGAGAAACATAAAGCCTAATTCACAAAGAGTTCGAGAATTTGGTTTTCATGGGTTTGAAGTGGTGAAGAGAAACAAAAACCCGAATTCACAAAGTGTGTGAGAACCATGGTTTCGTGGGTCTGGATTGGGGATGAGAAACAGAAACCCTATTTACACTAGGGTTTTGAGGATTAAAAAGCGGAAGAGAGTGTGAGAATTATTGTTTGGTAGGTTTGAAAAACTGAACCGAAACAGAATCCCTAATTCACAGAGTGTGAGGTCTAGGGTTTTGTGAGTTTAAATTGGTGAAGTACAATGCATACAGAAATTCAACAATGGTTTTGTAAGGTTTAAATATTGAATTGAGTATGAGAACAAGGGTTTGGCGGGTTTGAACTGATGAACAGAAACAAAAACCCTAACTCATAGAGATTGTGAGAAACCAGGGTTTTGTGTGTTTGAAGTGCAGAAGAGAAACATAAACCCTAATCCTAAGAGATTTTGAGAACTAGGTTTGAATTGGAGAAGAGAAATAGAGGCCCTGATTCAGAAAGAGTTTGAGAGCTTTATTTTCGTGGGTTTGCGGTGGTAAAGAGAAACAAAATCCCGAATTCATAGTGTGTGAGAATCAAGGTTTGGTAGTTTCGGTTTGGTGATGAGAAACATAAATCCTACTTACAGTAGGGTTTTTAGGTTTAAAATTGGAGGAAAGGGTGAGATCTGTTGTTTGGAAGGTTGGAATAAGTGAACCGAAACAGAAACTCCAATTCACAGTGTGAAAGAACTAGGGTTTGGGCGGGTTTAAATGGGTGTAGTACAACATAAACCCCAATCCAACAATGGTTTTGTGAGGTCTAAAGATGGAAGGGAGTATGGGAACTACGGTTCGGTGGGTTTTAACAGGTGCCATGAAGCAAAAATGCCTAACTCACAGAGATAGCGAATATTAGAGTTTTATGGGTTTGAAGTGCTGAAGAAAAACAGAAACCCTAATTCAACTAGGGTTTTGTAGGCTTAATGTTGGAAGAGATGGTGAGAGCAGTTGTCTGGTAGGGCTTAAGGGGTGAATAGAAAAAAAAGAAACACCTAATTAAAAGTGTGAGAATAGGGTTTGGTGAGTTTCAAATGGTGAGCAACAAAAAAAAAACCCTCATTGAACTAGGGTTTGTAGGTTTCAAATTGGAAGAGAGTGTTAGAACTTGGGTTTGGTGGGTCTGAATAGGTGAATAGAGAAAAAAACCATAATTCACCGAGATTGTGAGAAATTGGGTTGTGTGGGTTTGAAGTGCAAAAGAGAAACAAAAACCTTTTTTCAAACTAACCGAGGGTTCGGTTAGTTTGATTTGGAGATGAGAAACATAAAGCCTAATTCACAATTAGTTCGAGAATTTGGTTTTCATGGGTTTGAAGTGGTGAAGAGAAACAAAAACCCGAATTCACAAAGTGTGTGAGAACCATGGTTTCGTGGGTCTGGATTGGGGATGAGAAACAGAAACCCTATTTACACTAGGGTTTTGAGGATTAAAAAGCGGAAGAGAGTGTGAGAATTATTGTTTGGTAGGTTTGAAAAACTGAACCGAAACAGAATCCCTAATTCACAGAGTGTGAGGTCTAGGGTTTTGTGAGTTTAAATTGGTGAAGTACAATGCAAACAGAAATTCAACAATGGTTTTGTAAGGTTTAAATATTGAATTGAGTATGAGAACAAGGGTTTGGCGGGTTTGAACTGATGAACAGAAACAAAAACCCTAACTCATAGAGATTGTGAAAAACCAGGGTTTTGTGTGTTTGAAGTGCAGAAGAGAAACATAAACCCTAATCCTAAGAGATTTTGAGAACTAGGTTTGAATTGGAGAAGAGAAATAGAGGCCCTGATTCAGAAAGAGTTTGAGAGCTTTATTTTCGTGGGTTTGCGGTGGTAAAGAGAAACAAAATCCCGAATTCATAGTGTGTGAGAATCAAGGTTTGGTAGTTTCGGTTTGGTGATGAGAAACATAAATCCTACTTACAGTAGGGTTTTTAGGTTTAAAATTGGAGGAAAGGGTGAGATCTGTTGTTTGGAAGGTTGGAATAAGTGAACCGAAACAGAAACTCTAATTCACAGTGTGAAAGAACTAGGGTTTGGGCGGGTTTAAATGGGTGTAGTACAACATAAACCCCAATCCAACAATGGTTTTGTGAGGTCTAAAGATGGAAGGGAGTATGGGAACTACGGTTCGGTGGGTTTTAACAGGTGCCATGAAGCAAAAATGCCTAACTCACAGAGATAGCGAATATTAGAGTTTTATGGGTTTGAAGTGCTGAAGAAAAACAGAAACCCTAATTCAACTAGGGTTTTGTAGGCTTAATGTTGGAAGAGATGGTGAGAGCAGTTGTCTGGTAGGGCTTAAGGGGTGAATAGAAAAAAAGAAACACCTAATTAAAAGTGTGAGAATAGGGTTTGGTGAGTTTATGGTGAGCAACAAAAAAAAAACCCTCATTGAACTAGGGTTTGTAGGTTTCAAATTGGAAGAGAGTGTTAGAACTTGGGTTTGGTGGGTCTGAATAGGTGAATAGAGAAAAAAACCTTAATTCACCGAGATTGTGAGAAATTGGGTTGTGTGGGTTTGAAGTGCAAAAGAGAAACAAAAACCTTTTTTCAAACTAACCGAGGGTTCGGTTAGTTTGATTTGGAGATGAGAAACATAAAGCCTAATTCACAAAGAGTTCGAGAATTTGGTTTTCATGGGTTTGAAGTGGTGAAGAGAAACAAAAACCCGAATTCACAAAGTGTGTGAGAACCATGGTTTCGTGGGTCTGGATTGGGGATGAGAAACAGAAACCCTATTTACACTAGGGTTTTGAGGATTAAAAAGCGGAAGAGAGTGTGAGAATTATTGTTTGGTAGGTTTGAAAAACTGCACCGAAACAGAATCCCTAATTCACAGAGTGTGAGGTCTAGGGTTTTGTGAGTTTAAATTGGTGAAGTACAATGCAAACAGAAATTCAACAATGGTTTTGTAAGGTTTAAATATTGAATTGAGTATGAGAACAAGGGTTTGGCGGGTTTGAACTGATGAACAGAAACAAAAACCCTAACTCATAGAGATTGTGAGAAACCAGGGTTTTGTGTGTTTGAAGTGCAGAAGAGAAACATAAACCCTAATCCTAAGAGATTTTGAGAACTAGGTTTGAATTGGAGAAGAGAAATAGAGGCCCTGATTCAGAAAGAGTTTGAGAGCTTTATTTTCGTGGGTTTGCGGTGGTAAAGAGAAACAAAATCCCGAATTCATAGTGTGTGAGAATCAAGGTTTGGTAGTTTCGGTATGGTGATGAGAAACATAAATCCTACTTACAGTAGGGTTTTTAGGTTTAAAATTGGAGGAAAGGGTGAGATCTGTTGTTTGGAAGGTTGGAATAAGTGAACCGAAACAGAAACTCTAATTCACAGTGTGAAAGAACTAGGGTTTGGGCGGGTTTAAATGGGTGTAGTACAACATAAACCCCAATCCAACAATGGTTTTGTGAGGTCTAAAGATGGAAGGGAGTATGGGAACTACGGTTCGGTGGGTTTTAACAGGTGCCATGAAGCAAAATGCCTAACTCACAGAGATAGCGAATATTAGAGTTTTATGGGTTTGAAGTGCTGAAGAAAAACAGAAACCCTAATTCAACTAGGGTTTTGTAGGCTTAATGTTGGAAGAGATGGTGAGAGCAGTTGTCTGGCAGGGCTTAAGGGGTGAATAGAAAAAAAGAAACACCTAATTAAAAGTGTGAGAATAGGGTTTGGTGAGTTTCAAATGGTGAGCAACAAAAAAAAAACCCTCATTGAACTAGGGTTTGTAGGTTTCAAATTGGAAGAGAGTGTTAGAACTTGGGTTTGGTGGGTCTGAATAGGTGAATAGAGAAAAAAACCTTAATTCACCGAGATTGTGAGAAATTGGGTTGTGTGGGTTTGAAGTGCAAAAGAGAAACAAAAACCTTTTTTCAAACTAACCGAGGGTTCGGTTAGTTTGATTTGGAGATGAGAAACATAAAGCCTAATTCACAAAGAGTTCGAGAATTTGGTTTTCATGGGTTTGAAGTGGTGAAGAGAAACAAAAACCCGAATTCACAAAGTGTGTGAGAACCATGGTTTCGTGGGTCTGGATTGGGGATGAGAAACAGAAACCCTATTTACACTAGGGTTTTGAGGATTAAAAAGCGGAAGAGAGTGTGAGAATTATTGTTTGGTAGGTTTGAAAAACTGAACCGAAACAGAATCCCTAATTCACAGAGTGTGAGGTCTAGGGTTTTGTGAGTTTAAATTGGTGAAGTACAATGCAAACAGAAATTCAACAATGGTTTTGTAAGGTTTAAATATTGAATTGAGTATGAGAACAAGGGTTTGGCGGGTTTGAACTGATGAACAGAAACAAAAACCCTAACTCATAGAGATTGTGAGAAACCAGGGTTTTGTGTGTTTGAAGTGCAGAAGAGAAACATAAACCCTAATCCTAAGAGATTTTGAGAACTAGGTTTGAATTGGAGAAGAGAAATAGAGGCCCTGATTCAGAAAGAGTTTGAGAGCTTTATTTTCGTGGGTTTGCGGTGGTAAAGAGAAACAAAATCCCGAATTCATAGTGTGTGAGAATCAAGGTTTGGTAGTTTCGGTTTGGTGATGAGAAACATAAATCCTACTTACAGTAGGGTTTTTAGGTTTAAAATTGGAGGAAAGGGTGAGATCTGTTGTTTGGAAGGTTGGAATAAGTGAACCGAAACAGAAACTCTAATTCACAGTGTGAAAGAACTAGGGTTTGGGCGGGTTTAAATGGGTGTAGTATAACATAAACCCCAATCCAACAATGGTTTTGTGAGGTCTAAAGATGGAAGGGAGTATGGGAACTACGGTTCGGTGGGTTTTAACAGGTGCCATGAAGCAAAAATGCCTAACTCACAGAGATAGCGAATATTAGAGTTTTATGGGTTTGAAGTGCTGAAGAAAAACAGAAACCCTAATTCAACTAGGGTTTTGTAGGCTTAATGTTGGAAGAGATGGTGAGAGCAGTTGTCTGGTAGGGCTTAAGAGGTGAATAGAAAAAAAGAAACACCTAATTAAAAGTGTGAGAATAGGGTTTGGTGAGTTTCAAATGGTGAGCAACAAAAAAAAAACCCTCATTGAACTAGGGTTTGTAGGTTTCAAATTGGAAGAGAGTGTTAGAACTTGGTTTTGGTGGGTCTGAATAGGTGAATAGAGAAAAAAACCTTAATTCACCGAGATTGTGAAAAATTGGGTTGTGTGGGTTTGAAGTGCAAAAGAGAAACAAAAACCTTTTTTCAAACTAACCGAGGGTTCGGTTAGTTTGATTTGGAGATGAGAAACATAAAGCCTAATTCGCAAAGAGTTCGAGAATTTGGTTTTCATGGGTTTGAAGTGGTGAAGAGAAACAAAAACCCGAATTCACAAAGTGTGTGAGAACCATGGTTTCGTGGGTCTGGATTGGGGATGAGAAACAGAAACCCTATTTACACTAGGGTTTTGAGGATTAAAAAGCGGAAGAGAGTGTGAGAATTATTGTTTGGTAGGTTTGTAAAACTGCACCGAAACAGAATCCCTAATTCACAGAGTGTGAGGTCTAGGGTTTTGTGAGTTTAAATTGTTGAAGTACAATGCAAACAGAAATTCAACAATGGTTTTGTAAGGTTTAAATATTGAATTGAGTATGAGAACAAGGGTTTGGCGGGTTTGAACTGATGAACAGAAACAAAAACCCTAACTCATAGAGATTGTGAGAAACCAGGGTTTTGTGTGTTTGAAGTGCAGAAGAGAAACATAAACCCTAATCCTAAGAGATTTTGAGAACTAGGTTTGAATTGGAGAAGAGAAATAGAGGCCCTGACTCAGAAAGAGTTTGAGAGCTTTATTTTCGTGGGTTTGCGGTGGTAAAGAGAAACAAAATCCCGAATTCATAGTGTGTGAGAATCAAGGTTTGGTAGTTTCGGTTTGGTGATGAGAAACATAAATCCTACTTACAGTAGGGTTTTTAGGTTTAAAATTGGAGGAAAGGGTGAGATCTGTTGTTTGGAAGGTTGGAATAAGTGAACCGAAACAGAAACTCTAATTCACAGTGTGAAAGAACTAGGGTTTGGGCGGGTTTAAATGGGTGTAGTACAACATAAACCCCAATCCAACAATGGTTTTGTGAGGTCTAAAGATGGAAGGGAGTATGGGAACTACGGTTCGGTGGGTTTTAACAGGTGCCATGAAGCAAAAATGCCTAACTCACAGACATAGCGAATATTAGAGTTTTATGGGTTTGAAGTGCTGAAGAAAAACAGAAACCCTAATTCAACTAGGGTTTTGTAGGCTTAATGTTGGAAGAGATGGTGAGAGCAGTTGTCTGGCAGGGCTTAAGAGGTGAATAGAAAAAAAGAAACACCTAATTAAAAGTGTGAGAATAGGGTTTGGTGAGTTTCAAATGGTGAGCAACAAAAAAAAAACCCTCATTGAACTAGGGTTTGTAGGTTTCAAATTGGAAGAGAGTGTTAGAACTTGGTTTTGGTGGGTCTGAATAGGTGAATAGAGAAAAAAACCTTAATTCACCGAGATTGTGAGAAATTGGGTTGTGTGGGTTTGAAGTGCAAAAGAGAAACAAAAACCTTTTTTCAAACTAACCGAGGGTTCGGTTAGTTTGATTTGGAGATGAGAAACATAAAGCCTAATTCGCAAAGAGTTCGAGAATTTGGTTTTCATGGGTTTGAAGTGGTGAAGAGAAACAAAAACCCGAATTCACAAAGTGTGTGAGAACCATGGTTTCGTGGGTCTGGATTGGGGATGAGAAACAGAAACCCTATTTACACTAGGGTTTTGAGGATTAAAAAGCGGAAGAGAGTGTGAGAATTATTGTTTGGTAGGTTTGAAAAACTGAACCGAAACAGAATCCCTAATTCACAGAGTGTGAGGTCTAGGGTTTTGTGAGTTTAAATTGGTGAAATACAATGCAAACAGAAATTCAACAATGGTTTTGTAAGGTTTAAATATTGAATTGAGTATGAGAACAAGGGTTTGGCGGGTTTGAACTGATGAACAAAAACAAAAACCCTAACTCATAGAGATTGTGAGAAACCAGGGTTTTGTGTGTTTGAAGTGCAGAAGAGAAACATAAACCCTAATCCTAAGAGATTTTGAGAACTAGGTTTGAATTGGAGAAGAGAAATAGAGGCCCTGATTCAGAAAGAGTTTGAGAGCTTTATTTTCGTGGGTTTGCGGTGGTAAAGAGAAACAAAATCCCGAATTCATAGTGTGTGAGAATCAAGGTTTGGTAGTTTCGGTTTGGTGATGAGAAACATAAATCCTACTTACAGTAGGGTTTTTAGGTTTAAAATTGGAGGAAAGGGTGAGATCTGTTGTTTGGAAGGTTGGAATAAGTGAACCGAAACAGAAACTCTAATTCACAGTGTGAAAGAACTAGGGTTTGGGCGGGTTTAAATTGGTGTAGTACAACATAAACCCCAATCCAACAATGGTTTTGTGAGGTCTAAAGATGGAAGGGAGTATGGGAACTACGGTTCGGTGGGTTTTAACAGGTGCCATGAAGCAAAATGCCTAACTCACAGAGATAGCGAATATTAGAGTTTTATGGGTTTGAAGTGCTGAAGAAAAACAGAAACCCTAATTCAACTAGGGTTTCGTAGGCTTAATGTTGGAAGAGATGGTGAGAGCAGTTGTCTGGTAGGGCTTAAGAGGTGAATAGAAAAAAAGAAACACCTAATTAAAAGTGTGAGAATAGGGTTTGGTGAGTTTCAAATGGTGAGCAACAAAAAAAAAACCCTCATTGAACTAGGGTTTGTAGGTTTCAAATTGGAAGAGAGTGTTAGAACTTGGGTTTGGTGGGTCTGAATAGGTGAATAGAGAAAAAAACCTTAATTCACCGAGATTGTGAGAAATTGGGTTGTGTGGGTTTGAAGTGCAAAAGAGAAACAAAAACCTTTTTTCAAACTAACCGAGGGTTCGGTTAGTTTGATTTGGAGATGAGAAACATAAAGCCTAATTCGCAAAGAGTTCGAGAATTTGGTTTTCATGGGTTTGAAGTGGTGAAGAGAAACAAAAACCCGAATTCACAAAGTGTGTGAGAACCATGGTTTCGTGGGTCTGGATTGGGGATGAGAAACAGAAACCCTATTTACACTAGGGTTTTGAGGATTAAAAAGCGGAAGAGAGTGTGAGAATTATTGTTTGGTAGGTTTGAAAAACTGAACCGAAACAGAATCCCTAATTCACAGAGTGTGAGGTCTAGGGTTTTGTGAGTTTAAATTGGTGAAGTACAATGCAAACAGAAATTCAACAATGGTTTTGTAAGGTTTAAATATTGAATTGAGTATGAGAACAAGGGTTTGGCGGGTTTGAACTGATGAACAAAAACAAAAACCCTAACTCATAGAGATTGTGAGAAACCAGGGTTTTGTGTGTTTGAAGTGCAGAAGAGAAACATAAACCCTAATCCTAAGAGATTTTGAGAACTAGGTTTGAATTGGAGAAGAGAAATAGAGGCCCTGACTCAGAAAGAGTTTGAGAGCTTTATTTTCGTGGGTTTGCGGTGGTAAAGAGAAACAAAATCCCGAATTCATAGTGTGTGAGAATCAAGGTTTGGTAGTTTCGGTTTGGTGATGAGAAACATAAATCCTACTTACAGTAGGGTTTTTAGGTTTAAAATTGGAGGAAAGGGTGAGATCTGTTGTTTGGAAGGTTGGAATAAGTGAACCGAAACAGAAACTCTAATTCACAGTGTGAAAGAACTAGGGTTTGGGCGGGTTTAAATTGGTGTAGTACAACATAAACCCCAATCCAACAATGGTTTTGTGAGGTCTAAAGATGGAAGGGATTATGGGAACTACGGTTCGGTGGGTTTTAACAGGTGCCATGAAGCAAAATGCCTAACTCACAGAGATAGCGAATATTAGAGTTTTATGGGTTTGAAGTGCTGAAGAAAAACAGAAACCCTAATTCAACTAGGGTTTCGTAGGCTTAATGTTGGAAGAGATGGTGAGAGCAGTTGTCTGGTAGGGCTTAAGAGGTGAATAGAAAAAAAGAAACACCTAATTAAAAGTGTGAGAATAGGGTTTGGTGAGTTTCAAATGGTGAGCAACAAAAAAAAAACCCTCATTGAACTAGGGTTTGTAGGTTTCAAATTGGAAGAGAGTGTTAGAACTTGGGTTTGGTGGGTCTGAATAGGTGAATAGAGAAAAAAACCTTAATTCACCGAGATTGTGAGAAATTGGGTTGTGTGGGTTTGAAGTGCAAAAGAGAAACAAAAACCTTTTTTCAAACTAACCGAGGGTTCGGTTAGTTTGATTTGGAGATGAGAAACATAAAGCCTAATTCGCAAAGAGTTCGAGAATTTGGTTTTCATGGGTTTGAAGTGGTGAAGAGAAACAAAAACCCGAATTCACAAAGTGTGTGAGAACCATGGTTTCGTGGGTCTGGATTGGGGATGAGAAACAGAAACCCTATTTACACTAGGGTTTTGAGGATTAAAAAGCGGAAGAGAGTGTGAGAATTATTGTTTGGTAGGTTTGAAAAACTGAACCGAAACAGAATCCCTAATTCACAGAGTGTGAGGTCTAGGGTTTTGTGAGTTTAAATTGGTGAAGTACAATGCAAACAGAAATTCAACAATGGTTTTGTAAGGTTTAAATATTGAATTGAGTATGAGAACAAGGGTTTGGCGGGTTTGAACTGATGAACAAAAACAAAAACCCTAACTCATAGAGATTGTGAGAAACCAGGGTTTTGTGTGTTTGAAGTGCAGAAGAGAAACATAAACCCTAATCCTAAGAGATTTTGAGAACTAGGTTTGAATTGGAGAAGAGAAATAGAGGCCCTGATTCAGAAAGAGTTTGAGAGCTTTATTTTCGTGGGTTTGCGGTGGTAAAGAGAAACAAAATCCCGAATTCATAGTGTGTGAGAATCAAGGTTTGGTAGTTTCGGTTTGGTGATGAGAAACATAAATCCTACTTACAGTAGGGTTTTTAGGTTTAAAATTGGAGGAAAGGGTGAGATCTGTTGTTTGGAAGGTTGGAATAAGTGAACCGAAACAGAAACTCTAATTCACAGTGTGAAAGAACTAGGGTTTGGGCGGGTTTAAATTGGTGTAGTACAACATAAACCCCAATCCAACAATGGTTTTGTGAGGTCTAAAGATGGAAGGGAGTATGGGAACTACGGTTCGGTGGGTTTTAACAGGTGCCATGAAGCAAAATGCCTAACTCACAGAGATAGCGAATATTAGAGTTTTATGGGTTTGAAGTGCTGAAGAAAAACAGAAACCCTAATTCAACTAGGGTTTCGTAGGCTTAATGTTGGAAGAGATGGTGAGAGCAGTTGTCTGGTAGGGCTTAAGAGGTGAATAGAAAAAAAGAAACACCTAATTAAAAGTGTGAGAATAGGGTTTGGTGAGTTTCAAATGGTGAGCAACAAAAAAAAAACCCTCATTGAACTAGGGTTTGTAGGTTTCAAATTGGAAGAGAGTGTTAGAACTTGGGTTTGGTGGGTCTGAATAGGTGAATAGAGAAAAAAACCTTAATTCACCGAGATTGTGAGAAATTGGGTTGTGTGGGTTTGAAGTGCAAAAGAGAAACAAAAACCTTTTTTCAAACTAACCGAGGGTTCGGTTAGTTTGATTTGGAGATGAGAAACATAAAGCCTAATTCGCAAAGAGTTCGAGAATTTGGTTTTCATGGGTTTGAAGTGGTGAAGAGAAACAAAAACCCGAATTCACAAAGTGTGTGAGAACCATGGTTTCGTGGGTCTGGATTGGGGATGAGAAACAGAAACCCTATTTACACTAGGGTTTTGAGGATTAAAAAGCGGAAGAGAGTGTGAGAATTATTGTTTGGTAGGTTTGAAAAACTGAACCGAAACAGAATCCCTAATTCACAGAGTGTGAGGTCTAGGGTTTTGTGAGTTTAAATTGGTGAAGTACAATGCAAACAGAAATTCAACAATGGTTTTGTAAGGTTTAAATATTGAATTGAGTATGAGAACAAGGGTTTGGCGGGTTTGAACTGATGAACAAAAACAAAAACCCTAACTCATAGAGATTGTGAGAAACCAGGGTTTTGTGTGTTTGAAGTGCAGAAGAGAAACATAAACCCTAATCCTAAGAGATTTTGAGAACTAGGTTTGAATTGGAGAAGAGAAATAGAGGCCCTGACTCAGAAAGAGTTTGAGAGCTTTATTTTCGTGGGTTTGCGGTGGTAAAGAGAAACAAAATCCCGAATTCATAGTGTGTGAGAATCAAGGTTTGGTAGTTTCGGTTTGGTGATGAGAAACATAAATCCTACTTACAGTAGGGTTTTTAGGTTTAAAATTGGAGGAAAGGGTGAGATCTGTTGTTTGGAAGGTTGGAATAAGTGAACCGAAACAGAAACTCTAATTCACAGTGTGAAAGAACTAGGGTTTGGGCGGGTTTAAATTGGTGTAGTACAACATAAACCCCAATCCAACAATGGTTTTGTGAGGTCTAAAGATGGAAGGGATTATGGGAACTACGGTTCGGTGGGTTTTAACAGGTGCCATGAAGCAAAATGCCTAACTCACAGAGATAGCGAATATTAGAGTTTTATGGGTTTGAAGTGCTGAAGAAAAACAGAAACCCTAATTCAACTAGGGTTTCGTAGGCTTAATGTTGGAAGAGATGGTGAGAGCAGTTGTCTGGTAGGGCTTAAGAGGTGAATAGAAAAAAAGAAACACCTAATTAAAAGTGTGAGAATAGGGTTTGGTGAGTTTCAAATGGTGAGCAACAAAAAAAAAACCCTCATTGAACTAGGGTTTGTAGGTTTCAAATTGGAAGAGAGTGTTAGAACTTGGGTTTGGTGGGTCTGAATAGGTGAATAGAGAAAAAAACCTTAATTCACCGAGATTGTGAGAAATTGGGTTGTGTGGGTTTGAAGTGCAAAAGAGAAACAAAAACCTTTTTTCAAACTAACCGAGGGTTCGGTTAGTTTGATTTGGAGATGAGAAACATAAAGCCTAATTCGCAAAGAGTTCGAGAATTTGGTTTTCATGGGTTTGAAGTGGTGAAGAGAAACAAAAACCCGAATTCACAAAGTGTGTGAGAACCATGGTTTCGTGGGTCTGGATTGGGGATGAGAAACAGAAACCCTATTTACACTAGGGTTTTGAGGATTAAAAAGCGGAAGAGAGTGTGAGAATTATTGTTTGGTAGGTTTGAAAAACTGAACCGAAACAGAATCCCTAATTCACAGAGTGTGAGGTCTAGGGTTTTGTGAGTTTAAATTGGTGAAGTACAATGCAAACAGAAATTCAACAATGGTTTTGTAAGGTTTAAATATTGAATTGAGTATGAGAACAAGGGTTTGGCGGGTTTGAACTGATGAACAAAAACAAAAACCCTAACTCATAGAGATTGTGAGAAACCAGGGTTTTGTGTGTTTGAAGTGCAGAAGAGAAACATAAACCCTAATCCTAAGAGATTTTGAGAACTAGGTTTGAATTGGAGAAGAGAAATAGAGGCCCTGATTCAGAAAGAGTTTGAGAGCTTTATTTTCGTGGGTTTGCGGTGGTAAAGAGAAACAAAATCCCGAATTCATAGTGTGTGAGAATCAAGGTTTGGTAGTTTCGGTTTGGTGATGAGAAACATAAATCCTACTTACAGTAGGGTTTTTAGGTTTAAAATTGGAGGAAAGGGTGAGATCTGTTGTTTGGAAGGTTGGAATAAGTGAACCGAAACAGAAACTCTAATTCACAGTGTGAAAGAACTAGGGTTTGGGCGGGTTTAAATTGGTGTAGTACAACATAAACCCCAATCCAACAATGGTTTTGTGAGGTCTAAAGATGGAAGGGAGTATGGGAACTACGGTTCGGTGGGTTTTAACAGGTGCCATGAAGCAAAATGCCTAACTCACAGAGATAGCGAATATTAGAGTTTTATGGGTTTGAAGTGCTGAAGAAAAACAGAAACCCTAATTCAACTAGGGTTTCGTAGGCTTAATGTTGGAAGAGATGGTGAGAGCAGTTGTCTGGTAGGGCTTAAGAGGTGAATAGAAAAAAAGAAACACCTAATTAAAAGTGTGAGAATAGGGTTTGGTGAGTTTCAAATGGTGAGCAACAAAAAAAAAACCCTCATTGAACTAGGGTTTGTAGGTTTCAAATTGGAAGAGAGTGTTAGAACTTGGGTTTGGTGGGTCTGAATAGGTGAATAGAGAAAAAAACCTTAATTCACCGAGATTGTGAGAAATTGGGTTGTGTGGGTTTGAAGTGCAAAAGAGAAACAAAAACCTTTTTTCAAACTAACCGAGGGTTCGGTTAGTTTGATTTGGAGATGAGAAACATAAAGCCTAATTCGCAAAGAGTTCGAGAATTTGGTTTTCATGGGTTTGAAGTGGTGAAGAGAAACAAAAACCCGAATTCACAAAGTGTGTGAGAACCATGGTTTCGTGGGTCTGGATTGGGGATGAGAAACAGAAACCCTATTTACACTAGGGTTTTGAGGATTAAAAAGCGGAAGAGAGTGTGAGAATTATTGTTTGGTAGGTTTGAAAAACTGAACCGAAACAGAATCCCTAATTCACAGAGTGTGAGGTCTAGGGTTTTGTGAGTTTAAATTGGTGAAGTACAATGCAAACAGAAATTCAACAATGGTTTTGTAAGGTTTAAATATTGAATTGAGTATGAGAACAAGGGTTTGGCGGGTTTGAACTGATGAACAAAAACAAAAACCCTAACTCATAGAGATTGTGAGAAACCAGGGTTTTGTGTGTTTGAAGTGCAGAAGAGAAACATAAACCCTAATCCTAAGAGATTTTGAGAACTAGGTTTGAATTGGAGAAGAGAAATAGAGGCCCTGATTCAGAAAGAGTTTGAGAGCTTTATTTTCGTGGGTTTGCGGTGGTAAAGAGAAACAAAATCCCGAATTCATAGTGTGTGAGAATCAAGGTTTGGTAGTTTCGGTTTGGTGATGAGAAACATAAATCCTACTTACAGTAGGGTTTTTAGGTTTAAAATTGGAGGAAAGGGTGAGATCTGTTGTTTGGAAGGTTGGAATAAGTGAACCGAAACAGAAACTCTAATTCACAGTGTGAAAGAACTAGGGTTTGGGCGGGTTTAAATTGGTGTAGTACAACATAAACCCCAATCCAACAATGGTTTTGTGAGGTCTAAAGATGGAAGGGAGTATGGGAACTACGGTTCGGTGGGTTTTAACAGGTGCCATGAAGCAAAATGCCTAACTCACAGAGATAGCGAATATTAGAGTTTTATGGGTTTGAAGTGCTGAAGAAAAACAGAAACCCTAATTCAACTAGGGTTTCGTAGGCTTAATGTTGGAAGAGATGGTGAGAGCAGTTGTCTGGTAGGGCTTAAGAGGTGAATAGAAAAAAAGAAACACCTAATTAAAAGTGTGAGAATAGGGTTTGGTGAGTTTCAAATGGTGAGCAACAAAAAAAAAACCCTCATTGAACTAGGGTTTGTAGGTTTCAAATTGGAAGAGAGTGTTAGAACTTGGGTTTGGTGGGTCTGAATAGGTGAATAGAGAAAAAAACCTTAATTCACCGAGATTGTGAGAAATTGGGTTGTGTGGGTTTGAAGTGCAAAAGAGAAACAAAAACCTTTTTTCAAACTAACCGAGGGTTCGGTTAGTTTGATTTGGAGATGAGAAACATAAAGCCTAATTCGCAAAGAGTTCGAGAATTTGGTTTTCATGGGTTTGAAGTGGTGAAGAGAAACAAAAACCCGAATTCACAAAGTGTGTGAGAACCATGGTTTCGTGGGTCTGGATTGGGGATGAGAAACAGAAACCCTATTTACACTAGGGTTTTGAGGATTAAAAAGCGGAAGAGAGTGTGAGAATTATTGTTTGGTAGGTTTAAAAAACTGAACCGAAACAGAATCCCTAATTCACAGAGTGTGAGGTCTAGGGTTTTGTGAGTTTAAATTGGTGAAGTACAATGCAAACAGAAATTCAACAATGGTTTTGTAAGGTTTAAATATTGAATTGAGTATGAGAACAAGGGTTTGGCGGGTTTGAACTGATGAACAAAAACAAAAACCCTAACTCATAGAGATTGTGAGAAACCAGGGTTTTGTGTGTTTGAAGTGCAGAAGAGAAACATAAACCCTAATCCTAAGAGATTTTGAGAACTAGGTTTGAATTGGAGAAGAGAAATAGAGGCCCTGATTCAGAAAGAGTTTGAGAGCTTTATTTTCGTGGGTTTGCGGTGGTAAAGAGAAACAAAATCCCGAATTCATAGTGTGTGAGAATCAAGGTTTGGTAGTTTCGGTTTGGTGATGAGAAACATAAATCCTACTTACAGTAGGGTTTTTAGGTTTAAAATTGGAGGAAAGGGTGAGATCTGTTGTTTGGAAGGTTGGAATAAGTGAACCGAAACAGAAACTCTAATTCACAGTGTGAAAGAACTAGGGTTTGGGCGGGTTTAAATTGGTGTAGTACAACATAAACCCCAATCCAACAATGGTTTTGTGAGGTCTAAAGATGGAAGGGAGTATGGGAACTACGGTTCGGTGGGTTTTAACAGGTGCCATGAAGCAAAATGCCTAACTCACAGAGATAGCGAATATTAGAGTTTTATGGGTTTGAAGTGCTGAAGAAAAACAGAAACCCTAATTCAACTAGGGTTTCGTAGGCTTAATGTTGGAAGAGATGGTGAGAGCAGTTGTCTGGTAGGGCTTAAGAGGTGAATAGAAAAAAAGAAACACCTAATTAAAAGTGTGAGAATAGGGTTTGGTGAGTTTCAAATGGTGAGCAACAAAAAAAAAACCCTCATTGAACTAGGGTTTGTAGGTTTCAAATTGGAAGAGAGTGTTAGAACTTGGGTTTGGTGGGTCTGAATAGGTGAATAGAGAAAAAAACCTTAATTCACCGAGATTGTGAGAAATTGGGTTGTGTGGGTTTGAAGTGCAAAAGAGAAACAAAAACCTTTTTTCAAACTAACCGAGGGTTCGGTTAGTTTGATTTGGAGTTGAGAAACATAAAGCCTAATTCGCAAAGAGTTCGAGAATTTGGTTTTCATGGGTTTGAAGTGGTGAAGAGAAACAAAAACCCGAATTCACAAAGTGTGTGAGAACCATGGTTTCGTGGGTCTGGATTGGGGATGAGAAACAGAAACCCTATTTACACTAGGGTTTTGAGGATTAAAAAGCGGAAGAGAGTGTGAGAATTATTGTTTGGTAGGTTTGAAAAACTGAACCGAAACAGAATCCCTAATTCACAGAGTGTGAGGTCTAGGGTTTTGTGAGTTTAAATTGGTGAAGTACAATGCAAACAGAAATTCAACAATGGTTTTGTAAGGTTTAAATATTGAATTGAGTATGAGAACAAGGGTTTGGCGGGTTTGAACTGATGAACAAAAACAAAAACCCTAACTCATAGAGATTGTGAGAAACCAGGGTTTTGTGTGTTTGAAGTGCAGAAGAGAAACATAAACCCTAATCCTAAGAGATTTTGAGAACTAGGTTTGAATTGGAGAAGAGAAATAGAGGCCCTGATTCAGAAAGAGTTTGAGAGCTTTATTTTCGTGGGTTTGCGGTGGAAAAGAGAAACAAAATCCCGAATTCATAGTGTGTGAGAATCAAGGTTTGGTAGTTTCGGTTTGGTGATGAGAAACATAAATCCTACTTACAGTAGGGTTTTTAGGTTTAAAATTGGAGGAAAGGGTGAGATCTGTTGTTTGGAAGGTTGGAATAAGTGAACCGAAACAGAAACTCTAATTCACAGTGTGAAAGAACTAGGGTTTGGGCGGGTTTAAATTGGTGTAGTACAACATAAACCCCAATCCAACAATGGTTTTGTGAGGTCTAAAGATGGAAGGGAGTATGGGAACTACGGTTCGGTGGGTTTTAACAGGTGCCATGAAGCAAAATGCCTAACTCACAGAGATAGCGAATATTAGAGTTTTATGGGTTTGAAGTGCTGAAGAAAAACAGAAACCCTAATTCAACTAGGGTTTCGTAGGCTTAATGTTGGAAGAGATGGTGAGAGCAGTTGTCTGGTAGGGCTTAAGAGGTGAATAGAAAAAAAGAAACACCTAATTAAAAGTGTGAGAATAGGGTTTGGTGAGTTTCAAATGGTGAGCAACAAAAAAAAAACCCTCATTGAACTAGGGTTTGTAGGTTTCAAATTGGAAGAGAGTGTTAGAACTTGGGTTTGGTGGGTCTGAATAGGTGAATAGAGAAAAAAACCTTAATTCACCGAGATTGTGAGAAATTGGGTTGTGTGGGTTTGAAGTGCAAAAGAGAAACAAAAACCTTTTTTCAAACTAACCGAGGGTTCGGTTAGTTTGATTTGGAGTTGAGAAACATAAAGCCTAATTCGCAAAGAGTTCGAGAATTTGGTTTTCATGGGTTTGAAGTGGTGAAGAGAAACAAAAACCCGAATTCACAAAGTGTGTGAGAACCATGGTTTCGTGGGTCTGGATTGGGGATGAGAAACAGAAACCCTATTTACACTAGGGTTTTGAGGATTAAAAAGCGGAAGAGAGTGTGAGAATTATTGTTTGGTAGGTTTGAAAAACTGAACCGAAACAGAATCCCTAATTCACAGAGTGTGAGGTCTAGGGTTTTGTGAGTTTAAATTGGTGAAGTACAATGCAAACAGAAATTCAACAATGGTTTTGTAAGGTTTAAATATTGAATTGAGTATGAGAACAAGGGTTTGGCGGGTTTGAACTGATGAACAAAAACAAAAACCCTAACTCATAGAGATTGTGAGAAACCAGGGTTTTGTGTGTTTGAAGTGCAGAAGAGAAACATAAACCCTAATCCTAAGAGATTTTGAGAACTAGGTTTGAATTGGAGAAGAGAAATAGAGGCCCTGATTCAGAAAGAGTTTGAGAGCTTTATTTTCGTGGGTTTGCGGTGGTAAAGAGAAACAAAATCCCGAATTCATAGTGTGTGAGAATCAAGGTTTGGTAGTTTCGGTTTGGTGATGAGAAACATAAATCCTACTTACAGTAGGGTTTTTAGGTTTAAAATTGGAGGAAAGGGTGAGATCTGTTGTTTGGAAGGTTGGAATAAGTGAACCGAAACAGAAACTCTAATTCACAGTGTGAAAGAACTAGGGTTTGGGCGGGTTTAAATTGGTGTAGTACAACATAAACCCCAATCCAACAATGGTTTTGTGAGGTCTAAAGATGGAAGGGAGTATGGGAACTACGGTTCGGTGGGTTTTAACAGGTGCCATGAAGCAAAATGCCTAACTCACAGAGATAGCGAATATTAGAGTTTTATGGGTTTGAAGTGCTGAAGAAAAACAGAAACCCTAATTCAACTAGGGTTTCGTAGGCTTAATGTTGGAAGAGATGGTGAGAGCAGTTGTCTGGTAGGGCTTAAGAGGTGAATAGAAAAAAAGAAACACCTAATTAAAAGTGTGAGAATAGGGTTTGGTGAGTTTCAAATGGTGAGCAACAAAAAAAAAACCCTCATTGAACTAGGGTTTGTAGGTTTCAAATTGGAAGAGAGTGTTAGAACTTGGGTTTGGTGGGTCTGAATAGGTGAATAGAGAAAAAAACCTTAATTCACCGAGATTGTGAGAAATTGGGTTGTGTGGGTTTGAAGTGCAAAAGAGAAACAAAAACCTTTTTTCAAACTAACCGAGGGTTCGGTTAGTTTGATTTGGAGATGAGAAACATAAAGCCTAATTCGCAAAGAGTTCGAGAATTTGGTTTTCATGGGTTTGAAGTGGTGAAGAGAAACAAAAACCCGAATTCACAAAGTGTGTGAGAACCATGGTTTCGTGGGTCTGGATTGGGGATGAGAAACAGAAACCCTATTTACACTAGGGTTTTGAGGATTAAAAAGCGGAAGAGAGTGTGAGAATTATTGTTTGGTAGGTTTGAAAAACTGAACCGAAACAGAATCCCTAATTCACAGAGTGTGAGGTCTAGGGTTTTGTGAGTTTAAATTGGTGAAGTACAATGCAAACAGAAATTCAACAATGGTTTTGTAAGGTTTAAATATTGAATTGAGTATGAGAACAAGGGTTTGGCGGGTTTGAACTGATGAACAAAAACAAAAACCCTAACTCATAGAGATTGTGAGAAACCAGGGTTTTGTGTGTTTGAAGTGCAGAAGAGAAACATAAACCCTAATCCTAAGAGATTTTGAGAACTAGGTTTGAATTGGAGAAGAGAAATAGAGGCCCTGATTCAGAAAGAGTTTGAGAGCTTTATTTTCGTGGGTTTGCGGTGGTAAAGAGAAACAAAATCCCGAATTCATAGTGTGTGAGAATCAAGGTTTGGTAGTTTCGGTTTGGTGATGAGAAACATAAATCCTACTTACAGTAGGGTTTTTAGGTTTAAAATTGGAGGAAAGGGTGAGATCTGTTGTTTGGAAGGTTGGAATAAGTGAACCGAAACAGAAACTCTAATTCACAGTGTGAAAGAACTAGGGTTTGGGCGGGTTTAAATTGGTGTAGTACAACATAAACCCCAATCCAACAATGGTTTTGTGAGGTCTAAAGATGGAAGGGAGTATGGGAACTACGGTTCGGTGGGTTTTAACAGGTGCCATGAAGCAAAATGCCTAACTCACAGAGATAGCGAATATTAGAGTTTTATGGGTTTGAAGTGCTGAAGAAAAACAGAAACCCTAATTCAACTAGGGTTTCGTAGGCTTAATGTTGGAAGAGATGGTGAGAGCAGTTGTCTGGTAGGGCTTAAGAGGTGAATAGAAAAAAAGAAACACCTAATTAAAAGTGTGAGAATAGGGTTTGGTGAGTTTCAAATGGTGAGCAACAAAAAAAAAACCCTCATTGAACTAGGGTTTGTAGGTTTCAAATTGGAAGAGAGTGTTAGAACTTGGGTTTGGTGGGTCTGAATAGGTGAATAGAGAAAAAAACCTTAATTCACCGAGATTGTGAGAAATTGGGTTGTGTGGGTTTGAAGTGCAAAAGAGAAACAAAAACCTTTTTTCAAACTAACCGAGGGTTCGGTTAGTTTGATTTGGAGATGAGAAACATAAAGCCTAATTCGCAAAGAGTTCGAGAATTTGGTTTTCATGGGTTTGAAGTGGTGAAGAGAAACAAAAACCCGAATTCACAAAGTGTGTGAGAACCATGGTTTCGTGGGTCTGGATTGGGGATGAGAAACAGAAACCCTATTTACACTAGGGTTTTGAGGATTAAAAAGCGGAAGAGAGTGTGAGAATTATTGTTTGGTAGGTTTGAAAAACTGAACCGAAACAGAATCCCTAATTCACAGAGTGTGAGGTCTAGGGTTTTGTGAGTTTAAATTGGTGAAGTACAATGCAAACAGAAATTCAACAATGGTTTTGTAAGGTTTAAATATTGAATTGAGTATGAGAACAAGGGTTTGGCGGGTTTGAACTGATGAACAAAAACAAAAACCCTAACTCATAGAGATTGTGAGAAACCAGGGTTTTGTGTGTTTGAAGTGCAGAAGAGAAACATAAACCCTAATCCTAAGAGATTTTGAGAACTAGGTTTGAATTGGAGAAGAGAAATAGAGGCCCTGATTCAGAAAGAGTTTGAGAGCTTTATTTTCGTGGGTTTGCGGTGGTAAAGAGAAACAAAATCCCGAATTCATAGTGTGTGAGAATCAAGGTTTGGTAGTTTCGGTTTGGTGATGAGAAACATAAATCCTACTTACAGTAGGGTTTTTAGGTTTAAAATTGGAGGAAAGGGTGAGATCTGTTGTTTGGAAGGTTGGAATAAGTGAACCGAAACAGAAACTCTAATTCACAGTGTGAAAGAACTAGGGTTTGGGCGGGTTTAAATTGGTGTAGTACAACATAAACCCCAATCCAACAATGGTTTTGTGAGGTCTAAAGATGGAAGGGAGTATGGGAACTACGGTTCGGTGGGTTTTAACAGGTGCCATGAAGCAAAATGCCTAACTCACAGAGATAGCGAATATTAGAGTTTTATGGGTTTGAAGTGCTGAAGAAAAACAGAAACCCTAATTCAACTAGGGTTTCGTAGGCTTAATGTTGGAAGAGATGGTGAGAGCAGTTGTCTGGTAGGGCTTAAGAGGTGAATAGAAAAAAAGAAACACCTAATTAAAAGTGTGAGAATAGGGTTTGGTGAGTTTCAAATGGTGAGCAACAAAAAAAAAACCCTCATTGAACTAGGGTTTGTAGGTTTCAAATTGGAAGAGAGTGTTAGAACTTGGGTTTGGTGGGTCTGAATAGGTGAATAGAGAAAAAAACCTTAATTCACCGAGATTGTGAGAAATTGGGTTGTGTGGGTTTGAAGTGCAAAAGAGAAACAAAAACCTTTTTTCAAACTAACCGAGGGTTCGGTTAGTTTGATTTGGAGATGAGAAACATAAAGCCTAATTCGCAAAGAGTTCGAGAATTTGGTTTTCATGGGTTTGAAGTGGTGAAGAGAAACAAAAACCCGAATTCACAAAGTGTGTGAGAACCATGGTTTCGTGGGTCTGGATTGGGGATGAGAAACAGAAACCCTATTTACACTAGGGTTTTGAGGATTAAAAAGCGGAAGAGAGTGTGAGAATTATTGTTTGGTAGGTTTGAAAAACTGAACCGAAACAGAATCCCTAATTCACAGAGTGTGAGGTCTAGGGTTTTGTGAGTTTAAATTGGTGAAGTACAATGCAAACAGAAATTCAACAATGGTTTTGTAAGGTTTAAATATTGAATTGAGTATGAGAACAAGGGTTTGGCGGGTTTGAACTGATGAACAAAAACAAAAACCCTAACTCATAGAGATTGTGAGAAACCAGGGTTTTGTGTGTTTGAAGTGCAGAAGAGAAACATAAACCCTAATCCTAAGAGATTTTGAGAACTAGGTTTGAATTGGAGAAGAGAAATAGAGGCCCTGATTCAGAAAGAGTTTGAGAGCTTTATTTTCGTGGGTTTGCGGTGGTAAAGAGAAACAAAATCCCGAATTCATAGTGTGTGAGAATCAAGGTTTGGTAGTTTCGGTTTGGTGATGAGAAACATAAATCCTACTTACAGTAGGGTTTTTAGGTTTAAAATTGGAGGAAAGGGTGAGATCTGTTGTTTGGAAGGTTGGAATAAGTGAACCGAAACAGAAACTCTAATTCACAGTGTGAAAGAACTAGGGTTTGGGCGGGTTTAAATTGGTGTAGTACAACATAAACCCCAATCCAACAATGGTTTTGTGAGGTCTAAAGATGGAAGGGAGTATGGGAACTACGGTTCGGTGGGTTTTAACAGGTGCCATGAAGCAAAATGCCTAACTCACAGAGATAGCGAATATTAGAGTTTTATGGGTTTGAAGTGCTGAAGAAAAACAGAAACCCTAATTCAACTAGGGTTTCGTAGGCTTAATGTTGGAAGAGATGGTGAGAGCAGTTGTCTGGTAGGGCTTAAGAGGTGAATAGAAAAAAAGAAACACCTAATTAAAAGTGTGAGAATAGGGTTTGGTGAGTTTCAAATGGTGAGCAACAAAAAAAAAACCCTCATTGAACTAGGGTTTGTAGGTTTCAAATTGGAAGAGAGTGTTAGAACTTGGGTTTGGTGGGTCTGAATAGGTGAATAGAGAAAAAAACCTTAATTCACCGAGATTGTGAGAAATTGGGTTGTGTGGGTTTGAAGTGCAAAAGAGAAACAAAAACCTTTTTTCAAACTAACCGAGGGTTCGGTTAGTTTGATTTGGAGATGAGAAACATAAAGCCTAATTCGCAAAGAGTTCGAGAATTTGGTTTTCATGGGTTTGAAGTGGTGAAGAGAAACAAAAACCCGAATTCACAAAGTGTGTGAGAACCATGGTTTCGTGGGTCTGGATTGGGGATGAGAAACAGAAACCCTATTTACACTAGGGTTTTGAGGATTAAAAAGCGGAAGAGAGTGTGAGAATTATTGTTTGGTAGGTTTGAAAAACTGAACCGAAACAGAATCCCTAATTCACAGAGTGTGAGGTCTAGGGTTTTGTGAGTTTAAATTGGTGAAGTACAATGCAAACAGAAATTCAACAATGGTTTTGTAAGGTTTAAATATTGAATTGAGTATGAGAACAAGGGTTTGGCGGGTTTGAACTGATGAACAAAAACAAAAACCCTAACTCATAGAGATTGTGAGAAACCAGGGTTTTGTGTGTTTGAAGTGCAGAAGAGAAACATAAACCCTAATCCTAAGAGATTTTGAGAACTAGGTTTGAATTGGAGAAGAGAAATAGAGGCCCTGATTCAGAAAGAGTTTGAGAGCTTTATTTTCGTGGGTTTGCGGTGGTAAAGAGAAACAAAATCCCGAATTCATAGTGTGTGAGAATCAAGGTTTGGTAGTTTCGGTTTGGTGATGAGAAACATAAATCCTACTTACAGTAGGGTTTTTAGGTTTAAAATTGGAGGAAAGGGTGAGATCTGTTGTTTGGAAGGTTGGAATAAGTGAACCGAAACAGAAACTCTAATTCACAGTGTGAAAGAACTAGGGTTTGGGCGGGTTTAAATTGGTGTAGTACAACATAAACCCCAATCCAACAATGGTTTTGTGAGGTCTAAAGATGGAAGGGAGTATGGGAACTACGGTTCGGTGGGTTTTAACAGGTGCCATGAAGCAAAATGCCTAACTCACAGAGATAGCGAATATTAGAGTTTTATGGGTTTGAAGTGCTGAAGAAAAACAGAAACCCTAATTCAACTAGGGTTTCGTAGGCTTAATGTTGGAAGAGATGGTGAGAGCAGTTGTCTGGTAGGGCTTAAGAGGTGAATAGAAAAAAAGAAACACCTAATTAAAAGTGTGAGAATAGGGTTTGGTGAGTTTCAAATGGTGAGCAACAAAAAAAAAACCCTCATTGAACTAGGGTTTGTAGGTTTCAAATTGGAAGAGAGTGTTAGAACTTGGGTTTGGTGGGTCTGAATAGGTGAATAGAGAAAAAAACCTTAATTCACCGAGATTGTGAGAAATTGGGTTGTGTGGGTTTGAAGTGCAAAAGAGAAACAAAAACCTTTTTTCAAACTAACCGAGGGTTCGGTTAGTTTGATTTGGAGATGAGAAACATAAAGCCTAATTCGCAAAGAGTTCGAGAATTTGGTTTTCATGGGTTTGAAGTGGTGAAGAGAAACAAAAACCCGAATTCACAAAGTGTGTGAGAACCATGGTTTCGTGGGTCTGGATTGGGGATGAGAAACAGAAACCCTATTTACACTAGGGTTTTGAGGATTAAAAAGCGGAAGAGAGTGTGAGAATTATTGTTTGGTAGGTTTGAAAAACTGAACCGAAACAGAATCCCTAATTCACAGAGTGTGAGGTCTAGGGTTTTGTGAGTTTAAATTGGTGAAGTACAATGCAAACAGAAATTCAACAATGGTTTTGTAAGGTTTAAATATTGAATTGAGTATGAGAACAAGGGTTTGGCGGGTTTGAACTGATGAACAAAAACAAAAACCCTAACTCATAGAGATTGTGAGAAACCAGGGTTTTGTGTGTTTGAAGTGCAGAAGAGAAACATAAACCCTAATCCTAAGAGATTTTGAGAACTAGGTTTGAATTGGAGAAGAGAAATAGAGGCCCTGATTCAGAAAGAGTTTGAGAGCTTTATTTTCGTGGGTTTGCGGTGGTAAAGAGAAACAAAATCCCGAATTCATAGTGTGTGAGAATCAAGGTTTGGTAGTTTCGGTTTGGTGATGAGAAACATAAATCCTACTTACAGTAGGGTTTTTAGGTTTAAAATTGGAGGAAAGGGTGAGATCTGTTGTTTGGAAGGTTGGAATAAGTGAACCGAAACAGAAACTCTAATTCACAGTGTGAAAGAACTAGGGTTTGGGCGGGTTTAAATTGGTGTAGTACAACATAAACCCCAATCCAACAATGGTTTTGTGAGGTCTAAAGATGGAAGGGAGTATGGGAACTACGGTTCGGTGGGTTTTAACAGGTGCCATGAAGCAAAATGCCTAACTCACAGAGATAGCGAATATTAGAGTTTTATGGGTTTGAAGTGCTGAAGAAAAACAGAAACCCTAATTCAACTAGGGTTTCGTAGGCTTAATGTTGGAAGAGATGGTGAGAGCAGTTGTCTGGTAGGGCTTAAGAGGTGAATAGAAAAAAAGAAACACCTAATTAAAAGTGTGAGAATAGGGTTTGGTGAGTTTCAAATGGTGAGCAACAAAAAAAAAACCCTCATTGAACTAGGGTTTGTAGGTTTCAAATTGGAAGAGAGTGTTAGAACTTGGGTTTGGTGGGTCTGAATAGGTGAATAGAGAAAAAAACCTTAATTCACCGAGATTGTGAGAAATTGGGTTGTGTGGGTTTGAAGTGCAAAAGAGAAACAAAAACCTTTTTTCAAACTAACCGAGGGTTCGGTTAGTTTGATTTGGAGATGAGAAACATAAAGCCTAATTCGCAAAGAGTTCGAGAATTTGGTTTTCATGGGTTTGAAGTGGTGAAGAGAAACAAAAACCCGAATTCACAAAGTGTGTGAGAACCATGGTTTCGTGGGTCTGGATTGGGGATGAGAAACAGAAACCCTATTTACACTAGGGTTTTGAGGATTAAAAAGCGGAAGAGAGTGTGAGAATTATTGTTTGGTAGGTTTGAAAAACTGAACCGAAACAGAATCCCTAATTCACAGAGTGTGAGGTCTAGGGTTTTGTGAGTTTAAATTGGTGAAGTACAATGCAAACAGAAATTCAACAATGGTTTTGTAAGGTTTAAATATTGAATTGAGTATGAGAACAAGGGTTTGGCGGGTTTGAACTGATGAACAAAAACAAAAACCCTAACTCATAGAGATTGTGAGAAACCAGGGTTTTGTGTGTTTGAAGTGCAGAAGAGAAACATAAACCCTAATCCTAAGAGATTTTGAGAACTAGGTTTGAATTGGAGAAGAGAAATAGAGGCCCTGATTCAGAAAGAGTTTGAGAGCTTTATTTTCGTGGGTTTGCGGTGGTAAAGAGAAACAAAATCCCGAATTCATAGTGTGTGAGAATCAAGGTTTGGTAGTTTCGGTTTGGTGATGAGAAACATAAATCCTACTTACAGTAGGGTTTTTAGGTTTAAAATTGGAGGAAAGGGTGAGATCTGTTGTTTGGAAGGTTGGAATAAGTGAACCGAAACAGAAACTCTAATTCACAGTGTGAAAGAACTAGGGTTTGGGCGGGTTTAAATTGGTGTAGTACAACATAAACCCCAATCCAACAATGGTTTTGTGAGGTCTAAAGATGGAAGGGAGTATGGGAACTACGGTTCGGTGGGTTTTAACAGGTGCCATGAAGCAAAATGCCTAACTCACAGAGATAGCGAATATTAGAGTTTTATGGGTTTGAAGTGCTGAAGAAAAACAGAAACCCTAATTCAACTAGGGTTTCGTAGGCTTAATGTTGGAAGAGATGGTGAGAGCAGTTGTCTGGTAGGGCTTAAGAGGTGAATAGAAAAAAAGAAACACCTAATTAAAAGTGTGAGAATAGGGTTTGGTGAGTTTCAAATGGTGAGCAACAAAAAAAAAACCCTCATTGAACTAGGGTTTGTAGGTTTCAAATTGGAAGAGAGTGTTAGAACTTGGGTTTGGTGGGTCTGAATAGGTGAATAGAGAAAAAAACCTTAATTCACCGAGATTGTGAGAAATTGGGTTGTGTGGGTTTGAAGTGCAAAAGAGAAACAAAAACCTTTTTTCAAACTAACCGAGGGTTCGGTTAGTTTGATTTGGAGATGAGAAACATAAAGCCTAATTCGCAAAGAGTTCGAGAATTTGGTTTTCATGGGTTTGAAGTGGTGAAGAGAAACAAAAACCCGAATTCACAAAGTGTGTGAGAACCATGGTTTCGTGGGTCTGGATTGGGGATGAGAAACAGAAACCCTATTTACACTAGGGTTTTGAGGATTAAAAAGCGGAAGAGAGTGTGAGAATTATTGTTTGGTAGGTTTGAAAAACTGAACCGAAACAGAATCCCTAATTCACAGAGTGTGAGGTCTAGGGTTTTGTGAGTTTAAATTGGTGAAGTACAATGCAAACAGAAATTCAACAATGGTTTTGTAAGGTTTAAATATTGAATTGAGTATGAGAACAAGGGTTTGGCGGGTTTGAACTGATGAACAAAAACAAAAACCCTAACTCATAGAGATTGTGAGAAACCAGGGTTTTGTGTGTTTGAAGTGCAGAAGAGAAACATAAACCCTAATCCTAAGAGATTTTGAGAACTAGGTTTGAATTGGAGAAGAGAAATAGAGGCCCTGATTCAGAAAGAGTTTGAGAGCTTTATTTTCGTGGGTTTGCGGTGGTAAAGAGAAACAAAATCCCGAATTCATAGTGTGTGAGAATCAAGGTTTGGTAGTTTCGGTTTGGTGATGAGAAACATAAATCCTACTTACAGTAGGGTTTTTAGGTTTAAAATTGGAGGAAAGGGTGAGATCTGTTGTTTGGAAGGTTGGAATAAGTGAACCGAAACAGAAACTCTAATTCACAGTGTGAAAGAACTAGGGTTTGGGCGGGTTTAAATTGGTGTAGTACAACATAAACCCCAATCCAACAATGGTTTTGTGAGGTCTAAAGATGGAAGGGAGTATGGGAACTACGGTTCGGTGGGTTTTAACAGGTGCCATGAAGCAAAATGCCTAACTCACAGAGATAGCGAATATTAGAGTTTTATGGGTTTGAAGTGCTGAAGAAAAACAGAAACCCTAATTCAACTAGGGTTTCGTAGGCTTAATGTTGGAAGAGATGGTGAGAGCAGTTGTCTGGTAGGGCTTAAGAGGTGAATAGAAAAAAAGAAACACCTAATTAAAAGTGTGAGAATAGGGTTTGGTGAGTTTCAAATGGTGAGCAACAAAAAAAAAACCCTCATTGAACTAGGGTTTGTAGGTTTCAAATTGGAAGAGAGTGTTAGAACTTGGGTTTGGTGGGTCTGAATAGGTGAATAGAGAAAAAAACCTTAATTCACCGAGATTGTGAGAAATTGGGTTGTGTGGGTTTGAAGTGCAAAAGAGAAACAAAAACCTTTTTTCAAACTAACCGAGGGTTCGGTTAGTTTGATTTGGAGATGAGAAACATAAAGCCTAATTCGCAAAGAGTTCGAGAATTTGGTTTTCATGGGTTTGAAGTGGTGAAGAGAAACAAAAACCCGAATTCACAAAGTGTGTGAGAACCATGGTTTCGTGGGTCTGGATTGGGGATGAGAAACAGAAACCCTATTTACACTAGGGTTTTGAGGATTAAAAAGCGGAAGAGAGTGTGAGAATTATTGTTTGGTAGGTTTGAAAAACTGAACCGAAACAGAATCCCTAATTCACAGAGTGTGAGGTCTAGGGTTTTGTGAGTTTAAATTGGTGAAGTACAATGCAAACAGAAATTCAACAATGGTTTTGTAAGGTTTAAATATTGAATTGAGTATGAGAACAAGGGTTTGGCGGGTTTGAACTGATGAACAAAAACAAAAACCCTAACTCATAGAGATTGTGAGAAACCAGGGTTTTGTGTGTTTGAAGTGCAGAAGAGAAACATAAACCCTAATCCTAAGAGATTTTGAGAACTAGGTTTGAATTGGAGAAGAGAAATAGAGGCCCTGATTCAGAAAGAGTTTGAGAGCTTTATTTTCGTGGGTTTGCGGTGGTAAAGAGAAACAAAATCCCGAATTCATAGTGTGTGAGAATCAAGGTTTGGTAGTTTCGGTTTGGTGATGAGAAACATAAATCCTACTTACAGTAGGGTTTTTAGGTTTAAAATTGGAGGAAAGGGTGAGATCTGTTGTTTGGAAGGTTGGAATAAGTGAACCGAAACAGAAACTCTAATTCACAGTGTGAAAGAACTAGGGTTTGGGCGGGTTTAAATTGGTGTAGTACAACATAAACCCCAATCCAACAATGGTTTTGTGGGGTCTAAAGATGGAAGGGAGTATGGGAACTACGGTTCGGTGGGTTTTAACAGGTGCCATGAAGCAAAATGCCTAACTCACAGAGATAGCGAATATTAGAGTTTTATGGGTTTGAAGTGCTGAAGAAAAACAGAAACCCTAATTCAACTAGGGTTTTGTAGGCTTAATGTTGGAGGAGATGGTGAGAGCAGTTGTCTGGTAGGGCTTAAGAGGTGAATAGAAAAAAAGAAACACCTAATTAAAAGTGTGAGAATAGGGTTTGGTGAGTTTCAAATGGTGAGCAACAAAAAAAAAACCCTCATTGAACTAGGGTTTGTAGGTTTCAAATTGGAAGAGAGTGTTAGAACTTGGGTTTGGTGGGTCTGAATAGGTGAATAGAGAAAAAAACCTTAATTCACCGAGATTGTGAGAAATTGGGTTGTGTGGGTTTGAAGTGCAAAAGAGAAACAAAAACCTTTTTTCAAACTAACCGAGGGTTCGGTTAGTTTGATTTGGAGATGAGAAACATAAAGCCTAATTCGCAAAGAGTTCGAGAATTTGGTTTTCATGGGTTTGAAGTGGTGAAGAGAAACAAAAACCCGAATTCACAAAGTGTGTGAGAACCATGGTTTCGTGGGTCTGGATTGGGGATGAGAAACAGAAACCCTATTTACACTAGGGTTTTGAGGATTAAAAAGCGGAAGAGAGTGTGAGAATTATTGTTTGGTAGGCTTGAAAAACTGAACCGAAACAGAATCCCTAATTCACAGAGTGTGAGGTCTAGGGTTTTGTGAGTTTAAATTGGTGAAGTACAATGCAAACAGAAATTCAACAATGGTTTTGTAAGGTTTAAATATTGAATTGAGTATGAGAACAAGGGTTTGGCGGGTTTGAACTGATGAACAAAAACAAAAACCCTAACTCATAGAGATTGTGAGAAACCAGGGTTTTGTGTGTTTGAAGTGCAGAAGAGAAACATAAACGCTAATCCTAAGAGATTTTGAGAACTAGGTTTGAATTGGAGAAGAGAAATAGAGGCCCTGATTCAGAAAGAGTTTGAGAGCTTTATTTTCGTGGGTTTGCGGTGGTAAAGAGAAACAAAATCCCGAATTCATAGTGTGTGAGAATCAAGGTTTGGTAGTTTCGGTTTGGTGATGAGAAACATAAATCCTACTTACAGTAGGGTTTTTAGGTTTAAAATTGGAGGAAAGGGTGAGATCTGTTGTTTGGAAGGTTGGAATAAGTGAACCGAAACAGAAACTCTAATTCACAGTGTGAAAGAACTAGGGTTTGGGCGGGTTTAAATTGGTGTAGTACAACATAAACCCCAATCCAACAATGGTTTTGTGGGGTCTAAAGATGGAAGGGAGTATGGGAACTACGGTTCGGTGGGTTTTAACAGGTGCCATGAAGCAAAATGCCTAACTCACAGAGATAGCGAATATTAGAGTTTTATGGGTTTGAAGTGCTGAAGAAAAACAGAAACCCTAATTCAACTAGGGTTTTGTAGGCTTAATGTTGGAGGAGATGGTGAGAGCAGTTGTCTGGTAGGGCTTAAGAGGTGAATAGAAAAAAAGAAACACCTAATTAAAAGTGTGAGAATAGGGTTTGGTGAGTTTCAAATGGTGAGCAACAAAAAAAAAACCCTCATTGAACTAGGGTTTGTAGGTTTCAAATTGGAAGAGAGTGTTAGAACTTGGGTTTGGTGGGTCTGAATAGGTGAATAGAGAAAAAAACCTTAATTCACCGAGATTGTGAGAAATTGGGTTGTGTGGGTTTGAAGTGCAAAAGAGAAACAAAAACCTTTTTTCAAACTAACCGAGGGTTCGGTTAGTTTGATTTGGAGATGAGAAACATAAAGCCTAATTCACAAAGTGTGTGAGAACCATGGTTTCGTGGGTCTGGATTGGGGATGAGAAACAGAAACCCTATTTACACTAGGGTTTTGAGGATTAAAAAGCGGAAGAGAGTGTGAGAATTATTGTTTGGTAGGCTTGAAAAACTGAACCGAAACAGAATCCCTAATTCACAGAGTGTGAGGTCTAGGGTTTTGTGAGTTTAAATTGGTGAAGTACAATGCAAACAGAAATTCAACAATGGTTTTGTAAGGTTTAAATATTGAATTGAGTATGAGAACAAGGGTTTGGCGGGTTTGAACTGATGAACAAAAACAAAAACCCTAACTCATAGAGATTGTGAGAAACCAGGGTTTTGTGTGTTTGAAGTGCAGAAGAGAAACATAAACGCTAATCCTAAGAGATTTTGAGAACTAGGTTTGAATTGGAGAAGAGAAATAGAGGCCCTGATTCAGAAAGAGTTTGAGAGCTTTATTTTCGTGGGTTTGCGGTGGTAAAGAGAAACAAAATCCCGAATTCATAGTGTGTGAGAATCAAGGTTTGGTAGTTTCGGTTTGGTGATGAGAAACATAAATCCTACTTACAGTAGGGTTTTTAGGTTTAAAATTGGAGGAAAGGGTGAGATCTGTTGTTTGGAAGGTTGGAATAAGTGAACCGAAACAGAAACTCTAATTCACAGTGTGAAAGAACTAGGGTTTGGGCGGGTTTAAATTGGTGTAGTACAACATAAACCCCAATCCAACAATGGTTTTGTGGGGTCTAAAGATGGAAGGGAGTATGGGAACTACGGTTCGGTGGGTTTTAACAGGTGCCATGAAGCAAAATGCCTAACTCACAGAGATAGCGAATATTAGAGTTTTATGGGTTTGAAGTGCTGAAGAAAAACAGAAACCCTAATTCAACTAGGGTTTTGTAGGCTTAATGTTGGAGGAGATGGTGAGAGCAGTTGTCTGGTAGGGCTTAAGAGGTGAATAGAAAAAAAGAAACACCTAATTAAAAGTGTGAGAATAGGGTTTGGTGAGTTTCAAATGGTGAGCAACAAAAAAAAAACCCTCATTGAACTAGGGTTTGTAGGTTTCAAATTGGAAGAGAGTGTTAGAACTTGGGTTTGGTGGGTCTGAATAGGTGAATAGAGAAAAAAACCTTAATTCACCGAGATTGTGAGAAATTGGGTTGTGTGGGTTTGAAGTGCAAAAGAGAAACAAAAACCTTTTTTCAAACTAACCGAGGGTTCGGTTAGTTTGATTTGGAGATGAGAAACATAAAGCCTAATTCGCAAAGAGTTCGAGAATTTGGTTTTCATGGGTTTGAAGTGGTGAAGAGAAACAAAAACCCGAATTCACAAAGTGTGTGAGAACCATGGTTTCGTGGGTCTGGATTGGGGATGAGAAACAGAAACCCTATTTACACTAGGGTTTTGAGGATTAAAAAGCGGAAGAGAGTGTGAGAATTATTGTTTGGTAGGCTTGAAAAACTGAACCGAAACAGAATCCCTAATTCACAGAGTGTGAGGTCTAGGGTTTTGTGAGTTTAAATTGGTGAAGTACAATGCAAACAGAAATTCAACAATGGTTTTGTAAGGTTTAAATATTGAATTGAGTATGAGAACAAGGGTTTGGCGGGTTTGAACTGATGAACAAAAACAAAAACCCTAACTCATAGAGATTGTGAGAAACCAGGGTTTTGTGTGTTTGAAGTGCAGAAGAGAAACATAAACGCTAATCCTAAGAGATTTTGAGAACTAGGTTTGAATTGGAGAAGAGAAATAGAGGCCCTGATTCAGAAAGAGTTTGAGAGCTTTATTTTCGTGGGTTTGCGGTGGTAAAGAGAAACAAAATCCCGAATTCATAGTGTGTGAGAATCAAGGTTTGGTAGTTTCGGTTTGGTGATGAGAAACATAAATCCTACTTACAGTAGGGTTTTTAGGTTTAAAATTGGAGGAAAGGGTGAGATCTGTTGTTTGGAAGGTTGGAATAAGTGAACCGAAACAGAAACTCTAATTCACAGTGTGAAAGAACTAGGGTTTGGGCGGGTTTAAATTGGTGTAGTACAACATAAACCCCAATCCAACAATGGTTTTGTGGGGTCTAAAGATGGAAGGGAGTATGGGAACTACGGTTCGGTGGGTTTTAACAGGTGCCATGAAGCAAAATGCCTAACTCACAGAGATAGCGAATATTAGAGTTTTATGGGTTTGAAGTGCTGAAGAAAAACAGAAACCCTAATTCAACTAGGGTTTTGTAGGCTTAATGTTGGAGGAGATGGTGAGAGCAGTTGTCTGGTAGGGCTTAAGAGGTGAATAGAAAAAAAGAAACACCTAATTAAAAGTGTGAGAATAGGGTTTGGTGAGTTTCAAATGGTGAGCAACAAAAAAAAAACCCTCATTGAACTAGGGTTTGTAGGTTTCAAATTGGAAGAGAGTGTTAGAACTTGGGTTTGGTGGGTCTGAATAGGTGAATAGAGAAAAAAACCTTAATTCACCGAGATTGTGAGAAATTGGGTTGTGTGGGTTTGAAGTGCAAAAGAGAAACAAAAACCTTTTTTCAAACTAACCGAGGGTTCGGTTAGTTTGATTTGGAGATGAGAAACATAAAGCCTAATTCGCAAAGAGTTCGAGAATTTGGTTTTCATGGGTTTGAAGTGGTGAAGAGAAACAAAAACCCGAATTCACAAAGTGTGTGAGAACCATGGTTTCGTGGGTCTGGATTGGGGATGAGAAACAGAAACCCTATTTACACTAGGGTTTTGAGGATTAAAAAGCGGAAGAGAGTGTGAGAATTATTGTTTGGTAGGCTTGAAAAACTGAACCGAAACAGAATCCCTAATTCACAGAGTGTGAGGTCTAGGGTTTTGTGAGTTTAAATTGGTGAAGTACAATGCAAACAGAAATTCAACAATGGTTTTGTAAGGTTTAAATATTGAATTGAGTATGAGAACAAGGGTTTGGCGGGTTTGAACTGATGAACAAAAACAAAAACCCTAACTCATAGAGATTGTGAGAAACCAGGGTTTTGTGTGTTTGAAGTGCAGAAGAGAAACATAAACGCTAATCCTAAGAGATTTTGAGAACTAGGTTTGAATTGGAGAAGAGAAATAGAGGCCCTGATTCAGAAAGAGTTTGAGAGCTTTATTTTCGTGGGTTTGCGGTGGTAAAGAGAAACAAAATCCCGAATTCATAGTGTGTGAGAATCAAGGTTTGGTAGTTTCGGTTTGGTGATGAGAAACATAAATCCTACTTACAGTAGGGTTTTTAGGTTTAAAATTGGAGGAAAGGGTGAGATCTGTTGTTTGGAAGGTTGGAATAAGTGAACCGAAACAGAAACTCTAATTCACAGTGTGAAAGAACTAGGGTTTGGGCGGGTTTAAATTGGTGTAGTACAACATAAACCCCAATCCAACAATGGTTTTGTGGGGTCTAAAGATGGAAGGGAGTATGGGAACTACGGTTCGGTGGGTTTTAACAGGTGCCATGAAGCAAAATGCCTAACTCACAGAGATAGCGAATATTAGAGTTTTATGGGTTTGAAGTGCTGAAGAAAAACAGAAACCCTAATTCAACTAGGGTTTTGTAGGCTTAATGTTGGAGGAGATGGTGAGAGCAGTTGTCTGGTAGGGCTTAAGAGGTGAATAGAAAAAAAGAAACACCTAATTAAAAGTGTGAGAATAGGGTTTGGTGAGTTTCAAATGGTGAGCAACAAAAACAAAACCCTCATTGAACTAGGGTTTGTAGGTTTCAAATTGGAAGAGAGTGTTAGAACTTGGGTTTGGTGGGTCTGAATAGGTGAATAGAGAAAAAAACCTTAATTCACCGAGATTGTGAGAAATTGGGTTGTGTGGGTTTGAAGTGCAAAAGAGAAACAAAAACCTTTTTTCAAACTAACCGAGGGTTCGGTTAGTTTGATTTGGAGATGAGAAACATAAAGCCTAATTCGCAAAGAGTGCGAGAATTTGGTTTTCATGGGTTTGAAGTGGTGAAGAGAAACAAAAACCCGAATTCACAAAGTGTGTGAGAACCATGGTTTCGTGGGTCTGGATTGGGGATGAGAAACAGAAACCCTATTTACACTAGGGTTTTGAGGATTAAAAAGCGGAAGAGAGTGTGAGAATTATTGTTTGGTAGGTTTGAAAAACTGAACCGAAACAGAATCCCTAATTCACAGAGTGTGAGGTCTAGGGTTTTGTGAGTTTAAATTGGTGAAGTACAATGCAAACAGAAATTCAACAATGGTTTTGTAAGGTTTAAATATTGAATTGAGTATGAGAACAAGGGTTTGGCGGGTTTGAACTGATGAACAAAAACAAAAACCCTAACTCATAGAGATTGTGAGAAACCAGGGTTTTGTGTGTTTGAAGTGCAGAAGAGAAACATAAACCCTAATCCTAAGAGATTTTGAGAACTAGGTTTGAATTGGAGAAGAGAAATAGAGGCCCTGATTCAGAAAGAGTTTGAGAGCTTTATTTTCGTGGGTTTGCGGTGGTAAAGAGAAACAAAATCCCGAATTCATAGTGTGTGAGAATCAAGGTTTGGTAGTTTCGGTTTGGTGATGAGAAACATAAATCCTACTTACAGTAGGGTTTTTAGGTTTAAAATTGGAGGAAAGGGTGAGATCTGTTGTTTGGAAGGTTGGAATAAGTGAACCGAAACAGAAACTCTAATTCACAGTGTGAAAGAACTAGGGTTTGGGCGGGTTTAAATGGGTGTAGTACAACATAAACCCCAATCCAACAATGGTTTTGTGAGGTCTAAAGATGGAAGGGAGTATGGGAACTACGGTTCGGTGGGTTTTAACAGGTGCCATGAAGCAAAATGCCTAACTCACAGAGATAGCGAATATTAGAGTTTTATGGGTTTGAAGTGCTGAAGAAAAACAGAAACCCTAATTCAACTAGGGTTTTGTAGGCTTAATGTTGGAAGAGATGGTGAGAGCAGTTGTCTGGTAGGGCTTAAGAGGTGAATAGAAAAAAAGAAACACCTAATTAAAAGTGTGAGAATAGGGTTTGGTGAGTTTCAAATGGTGAGCAACAAAAAAAAAACCCTCATTGAACTAGGGTTTGTAGGTTTCAAATTGGAAGAGAGTGTTAGAACTTGGGTTTGGTGGGTCTGAATAGGTGAATAGAGAAAAAAACCTTAATTCACCGAGATTGTGAGAAATTGGGTTGTGTGGGTTTGAAGTGCAAAAGAGAAACAAAAACCTTTTTTCAAACTAACCGAGGGTTCGGTTAGTTTGATTTGGAGATGAGAAACATAAAGCCTAATTCGCAAAGAGTGCGAGAATTTGGTTTTCATGGGTTTGAAGTGGTGAAGAGAAACAAAAACCCGAATTCACAAAGTGTGTGAGAACCATGGTTTCGTGGGTCTGGATTGGGGATGAGAAACAGAAACCCTATTTACACTAGGGTTTTGAGGATTAAAAAGCGGAAGAGAGTGTGAGAATTATTGTTTGGTAGGTTTGAAAAACTGAACCGAAACAGAATCCCTAATTCACAGAGTGTGAGGTCTAGGGTTTTGTGAGTTTAAATTGGTGAAGTACAATGCAAACAGAAATTCAACAATGGTTTTGTAAGGTTTAAATATTGAATTGAGTATGAGAACAAGGGTTTGGCGGGTTTGAACTGATGAACAAAAACAAAAACCCTAACTCATTGAGATTGTGAGAAACCAGGGTTTTGTGTGTTTGAAGTGCAGAAGAGAAACATAAACCCTAATCCTAAGAGATTTTGAGAACTAGGTTTGAATTGGAGAAGAGAAATAGAGGCCCTGATTCAGAAAGAGTTTGAGAGCTTTATTTTCGTGGGTTTGCGGTGGTAAAGAGAAACAAAATCCCGAATTCATAGTGTGTGAGAATCAAGGTTTGGTAGTTTCGGTTTGGTGATGAGAAACATAAATCCTACTTACAGTAGGGTTTTTAGGTTTAAAATTGGAGGAAAGGGTGAGATCTGTTGTTTGGAAGGTTGGAATAAGTGAACCGAAACAGAAACTCTAATTCACAGTGTGAAAGAACTAGGGTTTGGGCGGGTTTAAATGGGTGTAGTACAACATAAACCCCAATCCAACAATGGTTTTGTGAGGTCTAAAGATGGAAGGGAGTATGGGAACTACGGTTCGGTGGGTTTTAACAGGTGCCATGAAGCAAAATGCCTAACTCACAGAGATAGCGAATATTAGAGTTTTATGGGTTTGAAGTGCTGAAGAAAAACAGAAACCCTAATTCAACTAGGGTTTTGTAGGCTTAATGTTGGAAGAGATGGTGAGAGCAGTTGTCTGGTAGGGCTTAAGAGGTGAATAGAAAAAAAGAAACACCTAATTAAAAGTGTGAGAATAGGGTTTGGTGAGTTTCAAATGGTGAGCAACAAAAAAAAAACCCTCATTGAACTAGGGTTTGTAGGTTTCAAATTGGAAGAGAGTGTTAGAACTTGGGTTTGGTGGGTCTGAATAGGTGAATAGAGAAAAAAACCTTAATTCACCGAGATTGTGAGAAATTGGGTTGTGTGGGTTTGAAGTGCAAAAGAGAAACAAAAACCTTTTTTCAAACTAACCGAGGGTTCGGTTAGTTTGATTTGGAGATGAGAAACATAAAGCCTAATTCGCAAAGAGTGCGAGAATTTGGTTTTCATGGGTTTGAAGTGGTGAAGAGAAACAAAAACCCGAATTCACAAAGTGTGTGAGAACCATGGTTTCGTGGGTCTGGATTGGGGATGAGAAACAGAAACCCTATTTACACTAGGGTTTTGAGGATTAAAAAGCGGAAGAGAGTGTGAGAATTATTGTTTGGTAGGTTTGAAAAACTGAACCGAAACAGAATCCCTAATTCACAGAGTGTGAGGTCTAGGGTTTTGTGAGTTTAAATTGGTGAAGTACAATGCAAACAGAAATTCAACAATGGTTTTGTAAGGTTTAAATATTGAATTGAGTATGAGAACAAGGGTTTGGCGGGTTTGAACTGATGAACAAAAACAAAAACCCTAACTCATAGAGATTGTGAGAAACCAGGGTTTTGTGTGTTTGAAGTGCAGAAGAGAAACATAAACCCTAATCCTAAGAGATTTTGAGAACTAGGTTTGAATTGGAGAAGAGAAATAGAGGCCCTGATTCAGAAAGAGTTTGAGAGCTTTATTTTCGTGGGTTTGCGGTGGTAAAGAGAAACAAAATCCCGAATTCATAGTGTGTGAGAATCAAGGTTTGGTAGTTTCGGTTTGGTGATGAGAAACATAAATCCTACTTACAGTAGGGTTTTTAGGTTTAAAATTGGAGGAAAGGGTGAGATCTGTTGTTTGGAAGGTTGGAATAAGTGAACCGAAACAGAAACTCTAATTCACAGTGTGAAAGAACTAGGGTTTGGGCGGGTTTAAATGGGTGTAGTACAACATAAACCCCAATCCAACAATGGTTTTGTGAGGTCTAAAGATGGAAGGGAGTATGGGAACTACGGTTCGGTGGGTTTTAACAGGTGCCATGAAGCAAAATGCCTAACTCACAGAGATAGCGAATATTAGAGTTTTATGGGTTTGAAGTGCTGAAGAAAAACAGAAACCCTAATTCAACTAGGGTTTTGTAGGCTTAATGTTGGAAGAGATGGTGAGAGCAGTTGTCTGGTAGGGCTTAAGAGGTGAATAGAAAAAAAGAAACACCTAATTAAAAGTGTGAGAATAGGGTTTGGTGAGTTTCAAATGGTGAGCAACAAAAAAAAAACCCTCATTGAACTAGGGTTTGTAGGTTTCAAATTGGAAGAGAGTGTTAGAACTTGGGTTTGGTGGGTCTGAATAGGTGAATAGAGAAAAAAACCTTAATTCACCGAGATTGTGAGAAATTGGGTTGTGTGGGTTTGAAGTGCAAAAGAGAAACAAAAACCTTTTTTCAAACTAACCGAGGGTTCGGTTAGTTTGATTTGGAGATGAGAAACATAAAGCCTAATTCGCAAAGAGTGCGAGAATTTGGTTTTCATGGGTTTGAAGTGGTGAAGAGAAACAAAAACCCGAATTCACAAAGTGTGTGAGAACCATGGTTTCGTGGGTCTGGATTGGGGATGAGAAACAGAAACCCTATTTACACTAGGGTTTTGAGGATTAAAAAGCGGAAGAGAGTGTGAGAATTATTGTTTGGTAGGTTTGAAAAACTGAACCGAAACAGAATCCCTAATTCACAGAGTGTGAGGTCTAGGGTTTTGTGAGTTTAAATTGGTGAAGTACAATGCAAACAGAAATTCAACAATGGTTTTGTAAGGTTTAAATATTGAATTGAGTATGAGAACAAGGGTTTGGCGGGTTTGAACTGATGAACAAAAACAAAAACCCTAACTCATTGAGATTGTGAGAAACCAGGGTTTTGTGTGTTTGAAGTGCAGAAGAGAAACATAAACCCTAATCCTAAGAGATTTTGAGAACTAGGTTTGAATTGGAGAAGAGAAATAGAGGCCCTGATTCAGAAAGAGTTTGAGAGCTTTATTTTCGTGGGTTTGCGGTGGTAAAGAGAAACAAAATCCCGAATTCATAGTGTGTGAGAATCAAGGTTTGGTAGTTTCGGTTTGGTGATGAGAAACATAAATCCTACTTACAGTAGGGTTTTTAGGTTTAAAATTGGAGGAAAGGGTGAGATCTGTTGTTTGGAAGGTTGGAATAAGTGAACCGAAACAGAAACTCTAATTCACAGTGTGAAAGAACTAGGGTTTGGGCGGGTTTAAATGGGTGTAGTACAACATAAACCCCAATCCAACAATGGTTTTGTGAGGTCTAAAGATGGAAGGGAGTATGGGAACTACGGTTCGGTGGGTTTTAACAGGTGCCATGAAGCAAAATGCCTAACTCACAGAGATAGCGAATATTAGAGTTTTATGGGTTTGAAGTGCTGAAGAAAAACAGAAACCCTAATTCAACTAGGGTTTTGTAGGCTTAATGTTGGAAGAGATGGTGAGAGCAGTTGTCTGGTAGGGCTTAAGAGGTGAATAGAAAAAAAGAAACACCTAATTAAAAGTGTGAGAATAGGGTTTGGTGAGTTTCAAATGGTGAGCAACAAAAAAAAAACCCTCATTGAACTAGGGTTTGTAGGTTTCAAATTGGAAGAGAGTGTTAGAACTTGGGTTTGGTGGGTCTGAATAGGTGAATAGAGAAAAAAACCTTAATTCACCGAGATTGTGAGAAATTGGGTTGTGTGGGTTTGAAGTGCAAAAGAGAAACAAAAACCTTTTTTCAAACTAACCGAGGGTTCGGTTAGTTTGATTTGGAGATGAGAAACATAAAGCCTAATTCGCAAAGAGTGCGAGAATTTGGTTTTCATGGGTTTGAAGTGGTGAAGAGAAACAAAAACCCGAATTCACAAAGTGTGTGAGAACCATGGTTTCGTGGGTCTGGATTGGGGATGAGAAACAGAAACCCTATTTACACTAGGGTTTTGAGGATTAAAAAGCGGAAGAGAGTGTGAGAATTATTGTTTGGTAGGTTTGAAAAACTGAACCGAAACAGAATCCCTAATTCACAGAGTGTGAGGTCTAGGATTTTGTGAGTTTAAATTGGTGAAGTACAATGCAAACAGAAATTCAACAATGGTTTTGTAAGGTTTAAATATTGAATTGAGTATGAGAACAAGGGTTTGGCGGGTTTGAACTGATGAACAAAAACAAAAACCCTAACTCATTGAGATTGTGAGAAACCAGGGTTTTGTGTGTTTGAAGTGCAGAAGAGAAACATAAACCCTAATCCTAAGAGATTTTGAGAACTAGGTTTGAATTGGAGAAGAGAAATAGAGGCCCTGATTCAGAAAGAGTTTGAGAGCTTTATTTTCGTGGGTTTGCGGTGGTAAAGAGAAACAAAATCCCGAATTCATAGTGTGTGAGAATCAAGGTTTGGTAGTTTCGGTTTGGTGATGAGAAACATAAATCCTACTTACAGTAGGGTTTTTAGGTTTAAAATTGGAGGAAAGGGTGAGATCTGTTGTTTGGAAGGTTGGAATAAGTGAACCGAAACAGAAACTCTAATTCACAGTGTGAAAGAACTAGGGTTTGGGCGGGTTTAAATGGGTGTAGTACAACATAAACCCCAATCCAACAATGGTTTTGTGAGGTCTAAAGATGGAAGGGAGTATGGGAACTACGGTTCGGTGGGTTTTAACAGGTGCCATGAAGCAAAATGCCTAACTCACAGAGATAGCGAATATTAGAGTTTTATGGGTTTGAAGTGCTGAAGAAAAACAGAAACCCTAATTCAACTAGGGTTTTGTAGGCTTAATGTTGGAAGAGATGGTGAGAGCAGTTGTCTGGTAGGGCTTAAGAGGTGAATAGAAAAAAAGAAACACCTAATTAAAAGTGTGAGAATAGGGTTTGGTGAGTTTCAAATGGTGAGCAACAAAAAAAAAACCCTCATTGAACTAGGGTTTGTAGGTTTCAAATTGGAAGAGAGTGTTAGAACTTGGGTTTGGTGGGTCTGAATAGGTGAATAGAGAAAAAAACCTTAATTCACCGAGATTGTGAGAAATTGGGTTGTGTGGGTTTGAAGTGCAAAAGAGAAACAAAAACCTTTTTTCAAACTAACCGAGGGTTCGGTTAGTTTGATTTGGAGATGAGAAACATAAAGCCTAATTCGCAAAGAGTGCGAGAATTTGGTTTTCATGGGTTTGAAGTGGTGAAGAGAAACAAAAACCCGAATTCACAAAGTGTGTGAGAACCATGGTTTCGTGGGTCTGGATTGGGGATGAGAAACAGAAACCCTATTTACACTAGGGTTTTGAGGATTAAAAAGCGGAAGAGAGTGTGAGAATTATTGTTTGGTAGGTTTGAAAAACTGAACCGAAACAGAATCCCTAATTCACAGAGTGTGAGGTCTAGGGTTTTGTGAGTTTAAATTGGTGAAGTACAATGCAAACAGAAATTCAACAATGGTTTTGTAAGGTTTAAATATTGAATTGAGTATGAGAACAAGGGTTTGGCGGGTTTGAACTGATGAACAAAAACAAAAACCCTAACTCATAGAGATTGTGAGAAACCAGGGTTTTGTGTGTTTGAAGTGCAGAAGAGAAACATAAACCCTAATCCTAAGAGATTTTGAGAACTAGGTTTGAATTGGAGAAGAGAAATAGAGGCCCTGATTCAGAAAGAGTTTGAGAGCTTTATTTTCGTGGGTTTGCGGTGGTAAAGAGAAACAAAATCCCGAATTCATAGTGTGTGAGAATCAAGGTTTGGTAGTTTCGGTTTGGTGATGAGAAACATAAATCCTACTTACAGTAGGGTTTTTAGGTTTAAAATTGGAGGAAAGGGTGAGATCTGTTGTTTGGAAGGTTGGAATAAGTGAACCGAAACAGAAACTCTAATTCACAGTGTGAAAGAACTAGGGTTTGGGCGGGTTTAAATGGGTGTAGTACAACATAAACCCCAATCCAACAATGGTTTTGTGAGGTCTAAAGATGGAAGGGAGTATGGGAACTACGGTTCGGTGGGTTTTAACAGGTGCCATGAAGCAAAATGCCTAACTCACAGAGATAGCGAATATTAGAGTTTTATGGGTTTGAAGTGCTGAAGAAAAACAGAAACCCTAATTCAACTAGGGTTTTGTAGGCTTAATGTTGGAAGAGATGGTGAGAGCAGTTGTCTGGTAGGGCTTAAGAGGTGAATAGAAAAAAAGAAACACCTAATTAAAAGTGTGAGAATAGGGTTTGGTGAGTTTCAAATGGTGAGCAACAAAAAAAAAACCCTCATTGAACTAGGGTTTGTAGGTTTCAAATTGGAAGAGAGTGTTAGAACTTGGGTTTGGTGGGTCTGAATAGGTGAATAGAGAAAAAAACCTTAATTCACCGAGATTGTGAGAAATTGGGTTGTGTGGGTTTGAAGTGCAAAAGAGAAACAAAAACCTTTTTTCAAACTAACCGAGGGTTCGGTTAGTTTGATTTGGAGATGAGAAACATAAAGCCTAATTCGCAAAGAGTGCGAGAATTTGGTTTTCATGGGTTTGAAGTGGTGAAGAGAAACAAAAACCCGAATTCACAAAGTGTGTGAGAACCATGGTTTCGTGGGTCTGGATTGGGGATGAGAAACAGAAACCCTATTTACACTAGGGTTTTGAGGATTAAAAAGCGGAAGAGAGTGTGAGAATTATTGTTTGGTAGGTTTGAAAAACTGAACCGAAACAGAATCCCTAATTCACAGAGTGTGAGGTCTAGGGTTTTGTGAGTTTAAATTGGTGAAGTACAATGCAAACAGAAATTCAACAATGGTTTTGTAAGGTTTAAATATTGAATTGAGTATGAGAACAAGGGTTTGGCGGGTTTGAACTGATGAACAAAAACAAAAACCCTAACTCATAGAGATTGTGAGAAACCAGGGTTTTGTGTGTTTGAAGTGCAGAAGAGAAACATAAACCCTAATCCTAAGAGATTTTGAGAACTAGGTTTGAATTGGAGAAGAGAAATAGAGGCCCTGATTCAGAAAGAGTTTGAGAGCTTTATTTTCGTGGGTTTGCGGTGGTAAAGAGAAACAAAATCCCGAATTCATAGTGTGTGAGAATCAAGGTTTGGTAGTTTCGGTTTGGTGATGAGAAACATAAATCCTACTTACAGTAGGGTTTTTAGGTTTAAAATTGGAGGAAAGGGTGAGATCTGTTGTTTGGAAGGTTGGAATAAGTGAACCGAAACAGAAACTCTAATTCACAGTGTGAAAGAACTAGGGTTTGGGCGGGTTTAAATGGGTGTAGTACAACATAAACCCCAATCCAACAATGGTTTTGTGAGGTCTAAAGATGGAAGGGAGTATGGGAACTACGGTTCGGTGGGTTTTAACAGGTGCCATGAAGCAAAATGCCTAACTCACAGAGATAGCGAATATTAGAGTTTTATGGGTTTGAAGTGCTGAAGAAAAACAGAAACCCTAATTCAACTAGGGTTTTGTAGGCTTAATGTTGGAAGAGATGGTGAGAGCAGTTGTCTGGTAGGGCTTAAGAGGTGAATAGAAAAAAAGAAACACCTAATTAAAAGTGTGAGAATAGGGTTTGGTGAGTTTCAAATGGTGAGCAACAAAAAAAAAACCCTCATTGAACTAGGGTTTGTAGGTTTCAAATTGGAAGAGAGTGTTAGAACTTGGGTTTGGTGGGTCTGAATAGGTGAATAGAGAAAAAAACCTTAATTCACCGAGATTGTGAGAAATTGGGTTGTGTGGGTTTGAAGTGCAAAAGAGAAACAAAAACCTTTTTTCAAACTAACCGAGGGTTCGGTTAGTTTGATTTGGAGATGAGAAACATAAAGCCTAATTCGCAAAGAGTGCGAGAATTTGGTTTTCATGGGTTTGAAGTGGTGAAGAGAAACAAAAACCCGAATTCACAAAGTGTGTGAGAACCATGGTTTCGTGGGTCTGGATTGGGGATGAGAAACAGAAACCCTATTTACACTAGGGTTTTGAGGATTAAAAAGCGGAAGAGAGTGTGAGAATTATTGTTTGGTAGGTTTGAAAAACTGAACCGAAACAGAATCCCTAATTCACAGAGTGTGAGGTCTAGGGTTTTGTGAGTTTAAATTGGTGAAGTACAATGCAAACAGAAATTCAACAATGGTTTTGTAAGGTTTAAATATTGAATTGAGTATGAGAACAAGGGTTTGGCGGGTTTGAACTGATGAACAAAAACAAAAACCCTAACTCATAGAGATTGTGAGAAACCAGGGTTTTGTGTGTTTGAAGTGCAGAAGAGAAACATAAACCCTAATCCTAAGAGATTTTGAGAACTAGGTTTGAATTGGAGAAGAGAAATAGAGGCCCTGATTCAGAAAGAGTTTGAGAGCTTTATTTTCGTGGGTTTGCGGTGGTAAAGAGAAACAAAATCCCGAATTCATAGTGTGTGAGAATCAAGGTTTGGTAGTTTCGGTTTGGTGATGAGAAACATAAATCCTACTTACAGTAGGGTTTTTAGGTTTAAAATTGGAGGAAAGGGTGAGATCTGTTGTTTGGAAGGTTGGAATAAGTGAACCGAAACAGAAACTCTAATTCACAGTGTGAAAGAACTAGGGTTTGGGCGGGTTTAAATGGGTGTAGTACAACATAAACCCCAATCCAACAATGGTTTTGTGAGGTCTAAAGATGGAAGGGAGTATGGGAACTACGGTTCGGTGGGTTTTAACAGGTGCCATGAAGCAAAATGCCTAACTCACAGAGATAGCGAATATTAGAGTTTTATGGGTTTGAAGTGCTGAAGAAAAACAGAAACCCTAATTCAACTAGGGTTTTGTAGGCTTAATGTTGGAAGAGATGGTGAGAGCAGTTGTCTGGTAGGGCTTAAGAGGTGAATAGAAAAAAAGAAACACCTAATTAAAAGTGTGAGAATAGGGTTTGGTGAGTTTCAAATGGTGAGCAACAAAAAAAAAACCCTCATTGAACTAGGGTTTGTAGGTTTCAAATTGGAAGAGAGTGTTAGAACTTGGGTTTGGTGGGTCTGAATAGGTGAATAGAGAAAAAAACCTTAATTCACCGAGATTGTGAGAAATTGGGTTGTGTGGGTTTGAAGTGCAAAAGAGAAACAAAAACCTTTTTTCAAACTAACCGAGGGTTCGGTTAGTTTGATTTGGAGATGAGAAACATAAAGCCTAATTCGCAAAGAGTGCGAGAATTTGGTTTTCATGGGTTTGAAGTGGTGAAGAGAAACAAAAACCCGAATTCACAAAGTGTGTGAGAACCATGGTTTCGTGGGTCTGGATTGGGGATGAGAAACAGAAACCCTATTTACACTAGGGTTTTGAGGATTAAAAAGCGGAAGAGAGTGTGAGAATTATTGTTTGGTAGGTTTGAAAAACTGAACCGAAACAGAATCCCTAATTCACAGAGTGTGAGGTCTAGGGTTTTGTGAGTTTAAATTGGTGAAGTACAATGCAAACAGAAATTCAACAATGGTTTTGTAAGGTTTAAATATTGAATTGAGTATGAGAACAAGGGTTTGGCGGGTTTGAACTGATGAACAAAAACAAAAACCCTAACTCATAGAGATTGTGAGAAACCAGGGTTTTGTGTGTTTGAAGTGCAGAAGAGAAACATAAACCCTAATCCTAAGAGATTTTGAGAACTAGGTTTGAATTGGAGAAGAGAAATAGAGGCCCTGATTCAGAAAGAGTTTGAGAGCTTTATTTTCGTGGGTTTGCGGTGGTAAAGAGAAACAAAATCCCGAATTCATAGTGTGTGAGAATCAAGGTTTGGTAGTTTCGGTTTGGTGATGAGAAACATAAATCCTACTTACAGTAGGGTTTTTAGGTTTAAAATTGGAGGAAAGGGTGAGATCTGTTGTTTGGAAGGTTGGAATAAGTGAACCGAAACAGAAACTCTAATTCACAGTGTGAAAGAACTAGGGTTTGGGCGGGTTTAAATGGGTGTAGTACAACATAAACCCCAATCCAACAATGGTTTTGTGAGGTCTAAAGATGGAAGGGAGTATGGGAACTACGGTTCGGTGGGTTTTAACAGGTGCCATGAAGCAAAATGCCTAACTCACAGAGATAGCGAATATTAGAGTTTTATGGGTTTGAAGTGCTGAAGAAAAACAGAAACCCTAATTCAACTAGGGTTTTGTAGGCTTAATGTTGGAAGAGATGGTGAGAGCAGTTGTCTGGTAGGGCTTAAGAGGTGAATAGAAAAAAAGAAACACCTAATTAAAAGTGTGAGAATAGGGTTTGGTGAGTTTCAAATGGTGAGCAACAAAAAAAAAACCCTCATTGAACTAGGGTTTGTAGGTTTCAAATTGGAAGAGAGTGTTAGAACTTGGGTTTGGTGGGTCTGAATAGGTGAATAGAGAAAAAAACCTTAATTCACCGAGATTGTGAGAAATTGGGTTGTGTGGGTTTGAAGTGCAAAAGAGAAACAAAAACCTTTTTTCAAACTAACCGAGGGTTCGGTTAGTTTGATTTGGAGATGAGAAACATAAAGCCTAATTCGCAAAGAGTGCGAGAATTTGGTTTTCATGGGTTTGAAGTGGTGAAGAGAAACAAAAACCCGAATTCACAAAGTGTGTGAGAACCATGGTTTCGTGGGTCTGGATTGGGGATGAGAAACAGAAACCCTATTTACACTAGGGTTTTGAGGATTAAAAAGCGGAAGAGAGTGTGAGAATTATTGTTTGGTAGGTTTGAAAAACTGAACCGAAACAGAATCCCTAATTCACAGAGTGTGAGGTCTAGGGTTTTGTGAGTTTAAATTGGTGAAGTACAATGCAAACAGAAATTCAACAATGGTTTTGTAAGGTTTAAATATTGAATTGAGTATGAGAACAAGGGTTTGGCGGGTTTGAACTGATGAACAAAAACAAAAACCCTAACTCATAGAGATTGTGAGAAACCAGGGTTTTGTGTGTTTGAAGTGCAGAAGAGAAACATAAACCCTAATCCTAAGAGATTTTGAGAACTAGGTTTGAATTGGAGAAGAGAAATAGAGGCCCTGATTCAGAAAGAGTTTGAGAGCTTTATTTTCGTGGGTTTGCGGTGGTAAAGAGAAACAAAATCCCGAATTCATAGTGTGTGAGAATCAAGGTTTGGTAGTTTCGGTTTGGTGATGAGAAACATAAATCCTACTTACAGTAGGGTTTTTAGGTTTAAAATTGGAGGAAAGGGTGAGATCTGTTGTTTGGAAGGTTGGAATAAGTGAACCGAAACAGAAACTCTAATTCACAGTGTGAAAGAACTAGGGTTTGGGCGGGTTTAAATGGGTGTAGTACAACATAAACCCCAATCCAACAATGGTTTTGTGAGGTCTAAAGATGGAAGGGAGTATGGGAACTACGGTTCGGTGGGTTTTAACAGGTGCCATGAAGCAAAATGCCTAACTCACAGAGATAGCGAATATTAGAGTTTTATGGGTTTGAAGTGCTGAAGAAAAACAGAAACCCTAATTCAACTAGGGTTTTGTAGGCTTAATGTTGGAAGAGATGGTGAGAGCAGTTGTCTGGTAGGGCTTAAGAGGTGAATAGAAAAAAAGAAACACCTAATTAAAAGTGTGAGAATAGGGTTTGGTGAGTTTCAAATGGTGAGCAACAAAAAAAAAACCCTCATTGAACTAGGGTTTGTAGGTTTCAAATTGGAAGAGAGTGTTAGAACTTGGGTTTGGTGGGTCTGAATAGGTGAATAGAGAAAAAAACCTTAATTCACCGAGATTGTGAGAAATTGGGTTGTGTGGGTTTGAAGTGCAAAAGAGAAACAAAAACCTTTTTTCAAACTAACCGAGGGTTCGGTTAGTTTGATTTGGAGATGAGAAACATAAAGCCTAATTCGCAAAGAGTGCGAGAATTTGGTTTTCATGGGTTTGAAGTGGTGAAGAGAAACAAAAACCCGAATTCACAAAGTGTGTGAGAACCATGGTTTCGTGGGTCTGGATTGGGGATGAGAAACAGAAACCCTATTTACACTAGGGTTTTGAGGATTAAAAAGCGGAAGAGAGTGTGAGAATTATTGTTTGGTAGGTTTGAAAAACTGAACCGAAACAGAATCCCTAATTCACAGAGTGTGAGGTCTAGGGTTTTGTGAGTTTAAATTGGTGAAGTACAATGCAAACAGAAATTCAACAATGGTTTTGTAAGGTTTAAATATTGAATTGAGTATGAGAACAAGGGTTTGGCGGGTTTGAACTGATGAACAAAAACAAAAACCCTAACTCATAGAGATTGTGAGAAACCAGGGTTTTGTGTGTTTGAAGTGCAGAAGAGAAACATAAACCCTAATCCTAAGAGATTTTGAGAACTAGGTTTGAATTGGAGAAGAGAAATAGAGGCCCTGATTCAGAAAGAGTTTGAGAGCTTTATTTTCGTGGGTTTGCGGTGGTAAAGAGAAACAAAATCCCGAATTCATAGTGTGTGAGAATCAAGGTTTGGTAGTTTCGGTTTGGTGATGAGAAACATAAATCCTACTTACAGTAGGGTTTTTAGGTTTAAAATTGGAGGAAAGGGTGAGATCTGTTGTTTGGAAGGTTGGAATAAGTGAACCGAAACAGAAACTCTAATTCACAGTGTGAAAGAACTAGGGTTTGGGCGGGTTTAAATGGGTGTAGTACAACATAAACCCCAATCCAACAATGGTTTTGTGAGGTCTAAAGATGGAAGGGAGTATGGGAACTACGGTTCGGTGGGTTTTAACAGGTGCCATGAAGCAAAATGCCTAACTCACAGAGATAGCGAATATTAGAGTTTTATGGGTTTGAAGTGCTGAAGAAAAACAGAAACCCTAATTCAACTAGGGTTTTGTAGGCTTAATGTTGGAAGAGATGGTGAGAGCAGTTGTCTGGTAGGGCTTAAGAGGTGAATAGAAAAAAAGAAACACCTAATTAAAAGTGTGAGAATAGGGTTTGGTGAGTTTCAAATGGTGAGCAACAAAAAAAAAACCCTCATTGAACTAGGGTTTGTAGGTTTCAAATTGGAAGAGAGTGTTAGAACTTGGGTTTGGTGGGTCTGAATAGGTGAATAGAGAAAAAAACCTTAATTCACCGAGATTGTGAGAAATTGGGATGTGTGGGTTTGAAGTGCAAAAGAGAAACAAAAACCTTTTTTCAAACTAACCGAGGGTTCGGTTAGTTTGATTTGGAGATGAGAAACATAAAGCCTAATTCGCAAAGAGTGCGAGAATTTGGTTTTCATGGGTTTGAAGTGGTGAAGAGAAACAAAAACCCGAATTCACAAAGTGTGTGAGAACCATGGTTTCGTGGGTCTGGATTGGGGATGAGAAACAGAAACCCTATTTACACTAGGGTTTTGAGGATTAAAAAGCGGAAGAGAGTGTGAGAATTATTGTTTGGTAGGTTTGAAAAACTGAACCGAAACAGAATCCCTAATTCACAGAGTGTGAGGTCTAGGGTTTTGTGAGTTTAAATTGGTGAAGTACAATGCAAACAGAAATTCAACAATGGTTTTGTAAGGTTTAAATATTGAATTGAGTATGAGAACAAGGGTTTGGCGGGTTTGAACTGATGAACAAAAACAAAAACCCTAACTCATAGAGATTGTGAGAAACCAGGGTTTTGTGTGTTTGAAGTGCAGAAGAGAAACATAAACCCTAATCCTAAGAGATTTTGAGAACTAGGTTTGAATTGGAGAAGAGAAATAGAGGCCCTGATTCAGAAAGAGTTTGAGAGCTTTATTTTCGTGGGTTTGCGGTGGTAAAGAGAAACAAAATCCCGAATTCATAGTGTGTGAGAATCAAGGTTTGGTAGTTTCGGTTTGGTGATGAGAAACATAAATCCTACTTACAGTAGGGTTTTTAGGTTTAAAATTGGAGGAAAGGGTGAGATCTGTTGTTTGGAAGGTTGGAATAAGTGAACCGAAACAGAAACTCTAATTCACAGTGTGAAAGAACTAGGGTTTGGGCGGGTTTAAATGGGTGTAGTACAACATAAACCCCAATCCAACAATGGTTTTGTGAGGTCTAAAGATGGAAGGGAGTATGGGAACTACGGTTCGGTGGGTTTTAACAGGTGCCATGAAGCAAAATGCCTAACTCACAGAGATAGCGAATATTAGAGTTTTATGGGTTTGAAGTGCTGAAGAAAAACAGAAACCCTAATTCAACTAGGGTTTTGTAGGCTTAATGTTGGAAGAGATGGTGAGAGCAGTTGTCTGGTAGGGCTTAAGAGGTGAATAGAAAAAAAGAAACACCTAATTAAAAGTGTGAGAATAGGGTTTGGTGAGTTTCAAATGGTGAGCAACAAAAAAAAAACCCTCATTGAACTAGGGTTTGTAGGTTTCAAATTGGAAGAGAGTGTTAGAACTTGGGTTTGGTGGGTCTGAATAGGTGAATAGAGAAAAAAACCTTAATTCACCGAGATTGTGAGAAATTGGGATGTGTGGGTTTGAAGTGCAAAAGAGAAACAAAAACCTTTTTTCAAACTAACCGAGGGTTCGGTTAGTTTGATTTGGAGATGAGAAACATAAAGCCTAATTCGCAAAGAGTGCGAGAATTTGGTTTTCATGGGTTTGAAGTGGTGAAGAGAAACAAAAACCCGAATTCACAAAGTGTGTGAGAACCATGGTTTCGTGGGTCTGGATTGGGGATGAGAAACAGAAACCCTATTTACACTAGGGTTTTGAGGATTAAAAAGCGGAAGAGAGTGTGAGAATTATTGTTTGGTAGGTTTGAAAAACTGAACCGAAACAGAATCCCTAATTCACAGAGTGTGAGGTCTAGGGTTTTGTGAGTTTAAATTGGTGAAGTACAATGCAAACAGAAATTCAACAATGGTTTTGTAAGGTTTAAATATTGAATTGAGTATGAGAACAAGGGTTTGGCGGGTTTGAACTGATGAACAAAAACAAAAACCCTAACTCATAGAGATTGTGAGAAACCAGGGTTTTGTGTGTTTGAAGTGCAGAAGAGAAACATAAACCCTAATCCTAAGAGATTTTGAGAACTAGGTTTGAATTGGAGAAGAGAAATAGAGGCCCTGATTCAGAAAGAGTTTGAGAGCTTTATTTTCGTGGGTTTGCGGTGGTAAAGAGAAACAAAATCCCGAATTCATAGTGTGTGAGAATCAAGGTTTGGTAGTTTCGGTTTGGTGATGAGAAACATAAATCCTACTTACAGTAGGGTTTTTAGGTTTAAAATTGGAGGAAAGGGTGAGATCTGTTGTTTGGAAGGTTGGAATAAGTGAACCGAAACAGAAACTCTAATTCACAGTGTGAAAGAACTAGGGTTTGGGCGGGTTTAAATGGGTGTAGTACAACATAAACCCCAATCCAACAATGGTTTTGTGAGGTCTAAAGATGGAAGGGAGTATGGGAACTACGGTTCGGTGGGTTTTAACAGGTGCCATGAAGCAAAATGCCTAACTCACAGAGATAGCGAATATTAGAGTTTTATGGGTTTGAAGTGCTGAAGAAAAACAGAAACCCTAATTCAACTAGGGTTTTGTAGGCTTAATGTTGGAAGAGATGGTGAGAGCAGTTGTCTGGTAGGGCTTAAGAGGTGAATAGAAAAAAAGAAACACCTAATTAAAAGTGTGAGAATAGGGTTTGGTGAGTTTCAAATGGTGAGCAACAAAAAAAAAACCCTCATTGAACTAGGGTTTGTAGGTTTCAAATTGGAAGAGAGTGTTAGAACTTGGGTTTGGTGGGTCTGAATAGGTGAATAGAGAAAAAAACCTTAATTCACCGAGATTGTGAGAAATTGGGTTGTGTGGGTTTGAAGTGCAAAAGAGAAACAAAAACCTTTTTTCAAACTAACCGAGGGTTCGGTTAGTTTGATTTGGAGATGAGAAACATAAAGCCTAATTCGCAAAGAGTGCGAGAATTTGGTTTTCATGGGTTTGAAGTGGTGAAGAGAAACAAAAACCCGAATTCACAAAGTGTGTGAGAACCATGGTTTCGTGGGTCTGGATTGGGGATGAGAAACAGAAACCCTATTTACACTAGGGTTTTGAGGATTAAAAAGCGGAAGAGAGTGTGAGAATTATTGTTTGGTAGGTTTGAAAAACTGAACCGAAACAGAATCCCTAATTCACAGAGTGTGAGGTCTAGGGTTTTGTGAGTTTAAATTGGTGAAGTACAATGCAAACAGAAATTCAACAATGGTTTTGTAAGGTTTAAATATTGAATTGAGTATGAGAACAAGGGTTTGGCGGGTTTGAACTGATGAACAAAAACAAAAACCCTAACTCATAGAGATTGTGAGAAACCAGGGTTTTGTGTGTTTGAAGTGCAGAAGAGAAACATAAACCCTAATCCTAAGAGATTTTGAGAACTAGGTTTGAATTGGAGAAGAGAAATAGAGGCCCTGATTCAGAAAGAGTTTGAGAGCTTTATTTTCGTGGGTTTGCGGTGGTAAAGAGAAACAAAATCCCGAATTCATAGTGTGTGAGAATCAAGGTTTGGTAGTTTCGGTTTGGTGATGAGAAACATAAATCCTACTTACAGTAGGGTTTTTAGGTTTAAAATTGGAGGAAAGGGTGAGATCTGTTGTTTGGAAGGTTGGAATAAGTGAACCGAAACAGAAACTCTAATTCACAGTGTGAAAGAACTAGGGTTTGGGCGGGTTTAAATGGGTGTAGTACAACATAAACCACAATCCAACAATGGTTTTGTGAGGTCTAAAGATGGAAGGGAGTATGGGAACTACGGTTCGGTGGGTTTTAACAGGTGCCATGAAGCAAAATGCCTAACTCACAGAGATAGCGAATATTAGAGTTTTATGGGTTTGAAGTGCTGAAGAAAAACAGAAACCCTAATTCAACTAGGGTTTTGTAGGCTTAATGTTGGAAGAGATGGTGAGAGCAGTTGTCTGGTAGGGCTTAAGAGGTGAATAGAAAAAAAGAAACACCTAATTAAAAGTGTGAGAATAGGGTTTGGTGAGTTTCAAATGGTGAGCAACAAAAAAAAAACCCTCATTGAACTAGGGTTTGTAGGTTTCAAATTGGAAGAGAGTGTTAGAACTTGGGTTTGGTGGGTCTGAATAGGTGAATAGAGAAAAAAACCTTAATTCACCGAGATTGTGAGAAATTGGGTTGTGTGGGTTTGAAGTGCAAAAGAGAAACAAAAACCTTTTTTCAAACTAACCGAGGGTTCGGTTAGTTTGATTTGGAGATGAGAAACATAAAGCCTAATTCGCAAAGAGTGCGAGAATTTGGTTTTCATGGGTTTGAAGTGGTGAAGAGAAACAAAAACCCGAATTCACAAAGTGTGTGAGAACCATGGTTTCGTGGGTCTGGATTGGGGATGAGAAACAGAAACCCTATTTACACTAGGGTTTTGAGGATTAAAAAGCGGAAGAGAGTGTGAGAATTATTGTTTGGTAGGTTTGAAAAACTGAACCGAAACAGAATCCCTAATTCACAGAGTGTGAGGTCTAGGGTTTTGTGAGTTTAAATTGGTGAAGTACAATGCAAACAGAAATTCAACAATGGTTTTGTAAGGTTTAAATATTGAATTGAGTATGAGAGCAAGGGTTTGGCGGGTTTGAACTGATGAACAAAAACAAAAACCCTAACTCATAGAGATTGTGAGAAACCAGGGTTTTGTGTGTTTGAAGTGCAGAAGAGAAACATAAACCCTAATCCTAAGAGATTTTGAGAACTAGGTTTGAATTGGAGAAGAGAAATAGAGGCCCTGATTCAGAAAGAGTTTGAGAGCTTTATTTTCGTGGGTTTGCGGTGGTAAAGAGAAACAAAATCCCGAATTCATAGTGTGTGAGAATCAAGGTTTGGTAGTTTCGGTTTGGTGATGAGAAACATAAATCCTACTTACAGTAGGGTTTTTAGGTTTAAAATTGGAGGAAAGGGTGAGATCTGTTGTTTGGAAGGTTGGAATAAGTGAACCGAAACAGAAACTCTAATTCACAGTGTGAAAGAACTAGGGTTTGGGCGGGTTTAAATTGGTGTAGTACAACATAAACCACAATCCAACAATGGTTTTGTGAGGTCTAAAGATGGAAGGGAGTATGGGAACTACGGTTCGGTGGGTTTTAACAGGTGCCATGAAGCAAAATGCCTAACTCACAGAGATAGCGAATATTAGAGTTTTATGGGTTTGAAGTGCTGAAGAAAAACAGAAACCCTAATTCAACTAGGGTTTTGTAGGCTTAATGTTGGAAGAGATGGTGAGAGCAGTTGTCTGGTAGGGCTTAAGAGGTGAATAGAAAAAAAGAAACACCTAATTAAAAGTGTGAGAATAGGGTTTGGTGAGTTTCAAATGGTGAGCAACAAAAAAAAAACCCTCATTGAACTAGGGTTTGTAGGTTTCAAATTGGAAGAGAGTGTTAGAACTTGGGTTTGGTGGGTCTGAATAGGTGAATAGAGAAAAAAACCTTAATTCACCGAGATTGTGAGAAATTGGGTTGTGTCGGTTTGAAGTGCAAAAGAGAAACAAAAACCTTTTTTCAAACTAACCGAGGGTTCGGTTAGTTTGATTTGGAGATGAGAAACATAAAGCCTAATTCGCAAAGAGTTCGAGAATTTGGTTTTCATGGGTTTGAAGTGGTGAAGAGAAACAAAAACCCGAATTCACAAAGTGTGTGAGAACCATGGTTTCGTGGGTCTGGATTGGGGATGAGAAACAGAAACCCTATTTACACTAGGGTTTTGAGGATTAAAAAGCGGAAGAGAGTGTGAGAATTATTGTTTGGTAGGTTTGAAAAACTGAACCGAAACAGAATCCCTAATTCACAGAGTGTGAGGTCTAGGGTTTTGTGAGTTTAAATTGGTGAAGTACAATGCAAACAGAAATTCAACAATGGTTTTGTAGGGTTTAAATATTGAATTGAGTATGAGAACAAGGGTTTGGCGGGTTTGAACTGATGAACAAAAACAAAAACCCTAACTCATAGAGATTGTGAGAAACCAGGGTTTTGTGTGTTTGAAGTGCAGAAGAGAAACATAAACCCTAATCCTAAGAGATTTTGAGAACTAGGTTTGAATTGGAGAAGAGAAATAGAGGCCCTGATTCAGAAAGAGTTTGAGAGCTTTATTTTCGTGGGTTTGCGGTGGTAAAGAGAAACAAAATCCCGAATTCATAGTGTGTGAGAATCAAGGTTTGGTAGTTTCGGTTTGGTGATGAGAAACATAAATCCTACTTACAGTAGGGTTTTTAGGTTTAAAATTGGAGGAAAGGGTGAGATCTGTTGTTTGGAAGGTTGGAATAAGTGAACCGAAACAGAAACTCTAATTCACAGTGTGAAAGAACTAGGGTTTGGGCGGGTTTAAATTGGTGTAGTACAACATAAACCCCAATCCAACAATGGTTTTGTGAGGTCTAAAGATGGAAGGGAGTATGGGAACTACGGTTCGGTGGGTTTTAACAGGTGCCATGAAGCAAAATGCCTAACTCACAGAGATAGCGAATATTAGAGTTTTATGGGTTTGAAGTGCTGAAGAAAAACAGAAACCCTAATTCAACTAGGGTTTTGTAGGCTTAATGTTGGAAGAGATGGTGAGAGCAGTTGTCTGGTAGGGCTTAAGAGGTGAATAGAAAAAAAGAAACACCTAATTAAAAGTGTGAGAATAGGGTTTGGTGAGTTTCAAATGGTGAGCAACAAAAAAAAAACCCTCATTGAACTAGGGTTTGTAGGTTTCAAATTGGAAGAGAGTGTTAGAACTTGGGTTTGGTGGGTCTGAATAGGTGAATAGAGAAAAAAACCTTAATTCACCGAGATTGTGAGAAATTGGGTTGTGTGGGTTTGAAGTGCAAAAGAGAAACAAAAACCTTTTTTCAAACTAACCGAGGGTTCGGTTAGTTTGATTTGGAGATGAGAAACATAAAGCCTAATTCGCAAAGAGTTCGAGAATTTGGTTTTCATGGGTTTGAAGTGGTGAAGAGAAACAAAAACCCGAATTCACAAAGTGTGTGAGAACCATGGTTTCGTGGGTCTGGATTGGGGATGAGAAACAGAAACCCTATTTACACTAGGGTTTTGAGGATTAAAAAGCGGAAGAGAGTGTGAGAATTATTGTTTGGTAGGTTTGAAAAACTGAACCGAAACAGAATCCCTAATTCACAGAGTGTGAGGTCTAGGGTTTTGTGAGTTTAAATTGGTGAAGTACAATGCAAACAGAAATTCAACAATGGTTTTGTAAGGTTTAAATATTGAATTGAGTATGAGAACAAGGGTTTGGCGGGTTTGAACTGATGAACAAAAACAAAAACCCTAACTCATAGAGATTGTGAGAAACCAGGGTTTTGTGTGTTTGAAGTGCAGAAGAGAAACATAAACCCTAATCCTAAGAGATTTTGAGAACTAGGTTTGAATTGGAGAAGAGAAATAGAGGCCCTGATTCAGAAAGAGTTTGAGAGCTTTATTTTCGTGGGTTTGCGGTGGTAAAGAGAAACAAAATCCCGAATTCATAGTGTGTGAGAATCAAGGTTTGGTAGTTTCGGTTTGGTGATGAGAAACATAAATCCTACTTACAGTAGGGTTTTTAGGTTTAAAATTGGAGGAAAGGGTGAGATCTGTTGTTTGGAAGGTTGGAATAAGTGAACCGAAACAGAAACTCTAATTCACAGTGTGAAAGAACTAGGGTTTGGGCGGGTTTAAATGGGTGTAGTACAACATAAACCCCAATCCAACAATGGTTTTGTGAGGTCTAAAGATGGAAGGGAGTATGGGAACTACGGTTCGGTGGGTTTTAACAGGTGCCATGAAGCAAAATGCCTAACTCACAGAGATAGCGAATATTAGAGTTTTATGGGTTTGAAGTGCTGAAGAAAAACAGAAACCCTAATTCAACTAGGGTTTTGTAGGCTTAATGTTGGAAGAGATGGTGAGAGCAGTTGTCTGGTAGGGCTTAAGAGGTGAATAGAAAAAAAGAAACACCTAATTAAAAGTGTGAGAATAGGGTTTGGTGAGTTTCAAATGGTGAGCAACAAAAAAAAAACCCTCATTGAACTAGGGTTTGTAGGTTTCAAATTGGAAGAGAGTGTTAGAACTTGGGTTTGGTGGGTCTGAATAGGTGAATAGAGAAAAAAACCTTAATTCACCGAGATTGTGAGAAATTGGGTTGTGTGGGTTTGAAGTGCAAAAGAGAAACAAAAACCTTTTTTCAAACTAACCGAGGGTTCGGTTAGTTTGATTTGGAGATGAGAAACATAAAGCCTAATTCGCAAAGAGTTCGAGAATTTGGTTTTCATGGGTTTGAAGTGGTGAAGAGAAACAAAAACCCGAATTCACAAAGTGTGTGAGAACCATGGTTTCGTGGGTCTGGATTGGGGATGAGAAACAGAAACCCTATTTACACTAGGGTTTTGAGGATTAAAAAGCGGAAGAGAGTGTGAGAATTATTGTTTGGTAGGTTTGAAAAACTGAACCGAAACAGAATCCCTAATTCACAGAGTGTGAGGTCTAGGGTTTTGTGAGTTTAAATTGGTGAAGTACAATGCAAACAGAAATTCAACAATGGTTTTGTAGGGTTTAAATATTGAATTGAGTATGAGAACAAGGGTTTGGCGGGTTTGAACTGATGAACAAAAACAAAAACCCTAACTCATAGAGATTGTGAGAAACCAGGGTTTTGTGTGTTTGAAGTGCAGAAGAGAAACATAAACCCTAATCCTAAGAGATTTTGAGAACTAGGTTTGAATTGGAGAAGAGAAATAGAGGCCCTGATTCAGAAAGAGTTTGAGAGCTTTATTTTCGTGGGTTTGCGGTGGTAAAGAGAAACAAAATCCCGAATTCATAGTGTGTGAGAATCAAGGTTTGGTAGTTTCGGTTTGGTGATGAGAAACATAAATCCTACTTACAGTAGGGTTTTTAGGTTTAAAATTGGAGGAAAGGGTGAGATCTGTTGTTTGGAAGGTTGGAATAAGTGAACCGAAACAGAAACTCTAATTCACAGTGTGAAAGAACTAGGGTTTGGGCGGGTTTAAATTGGTGTAGTACAACATAAACCCCAATCCAACAATGGTTTTGTGAGGTCTAAAGATGGAAGGGAGTATGGGAACTACGGTTCGGTGGGTTTTAACAGGTGCCATGAAGCAAAATGCCTAACTCACAGAGATAGCGAATATTAGAGTTTTATGGGTTTGAAGTGCTGAAGAAAAACAGAAACCCTAATTCAACTAGGGTTTTGTAGGCTTAATGTTGGAAGAGATGGTGAGAGCAGTTGTCTGGTAGGGCTTAAGAGGTGAATAGAAAAAAAGAAACACCTAATTAAAAGTGTGAGAATAGGGTTTGGTGAGTTTCAAATGGTGAGCAACAAAAAAAAAACCCTCATTGAACTAGGGTTTGTAGGTTTCAAATTGGAAGAGAGTGTTAGAACTTGGGTTTGGTGGGTCTGAATAGGTGAATAGAGAAAAAAACCTTAATTCACCGAGATTGTGAGAAATTGGGTTGTGTGGGTTTGAAGTGCAAAAGAGAAACAAAAACCTTTTTTCAAACTAACCGAGGGTTCGGTTAGTTTGATTTGGAGATGAGAAACATAAAGCCTAATTCGCAAAGAGTTCGAGAATTTGGTTTTCATGGGTTTGAAGTGGTGAAGAGAAACAAAAACCCGAATTCACAAAGTGTGTGAGAACCATGGTTTCGTGGGTCTGGATTGGGGATGAGAAACAGAAACCCTATTTACACTAGGGTTTTGAGGATTAAAAAGCGGAAGAGAGTGTGAGAATTATTGTTTGGTAGGTTTGAAAAACTGAACCGAAACAGAATCCCTAATTCACAGAGTGTGAGGTCTAGGGTTTTGTGAGTTTAAATTGGTGAAGTACAATGCAAACAGAAATTCAACAATGGTTTTGTAGGGTTTAAATATTGAATTGAGTATGAGAACAAGGGTTTGGCGGGTTTGAACTGATGAACAAAAACAAAAACCCTAACTCATAGAGATTGTGAGAAACCAGGGTTTTGTGTGTTTGAAGTGCAGAAGAGAAACATAAACCCTAATCCTAAGAGATTTTGAGAACTAGGTTTGAATTGGAGAAGAGAAATAGAGGCCCTGATTCAGAAAGAGTTTGAGAGCTTTATTTTCGTGGGTTTGCGGTGGTAAAGAGAAACAAAATCCCGAATTCATAGTGTGTGAGAATCAAGGTTTGGTAGTTTCGGTTTGGTGATGAGAAACATAAATCCTACTTACAGTAGGGTTTTTAGGTTTAAAATTGGAGGAAAGGGTGAGATCTGTTGTTTGGAAGGTTGGAATAAGTGAACCGAAACAGAAACTCTAATTCACAGTGTGAAAGAACTAGGGTTTGGGCGGGTTTAAATGGGTGTAGTACAACATAAACCCCAATCCAACAATGGTTTTGTGAGGTCTAAAGATGGAAGGGAGTATGGGAACTACGGTTCGGTGGGTTTTAACAGGTGCCATGAAGCAAAATGCCTAACTCACAGAGATAGCGAATATTAGAGTTTTATGGGTTTGAAGTGCTGAAGAAAAACAGAAACCCTAATTCAACTAGGGTTTTGTAGGCTTAATGTTGGAAGAGATGGTGAGAGCAGTTGTCTGGTAGGGCTTAAGAGGTGAATAGAAAAAAAGAAACACCTAATTAAAAGTGTGAGAATAGGGTTTGGTGAGTTTCAAATGGTGAGCAACAAAAAAAAAACCCTCATTGAACTAGGGTTTGTAGGTTTCAAATTGGAAGAGAGTGTTAGAACTTGGGTTTGGTGGGTCTGAATAGGTGAATAGAGAAAAAAACCTTAATTCACCGAGATTGTGAGAAATTGGGTTGTGTGGGTTTGAAGTGCAAAAGAGAAACAAAAACCTTTTTTCAAACTAACCGAGGGTTCGGTTAGTTTGATTTGGAGATGAGAAACATAAAGCCTAATTCGCAAAGAGTTCGAGAATTTGGTTTTCATGGGTTTGAAGTGGTGAAGAGAAACAAAAACCCGAATTCACAAAGTGTGTGAGAACCATGGTTTCGTGGGTCTGGATTGGGGATGAGAAACAGAAACCCTATTTACACTAGGGTTTTGAGGATTAAAAAGCGGAAGAGAGTGTGAGAATTATTGTTTGGTAGGTTTGAAAAACTGAACCGAAACAGAATCCCTAATTCACAGAGTGTGAGGTCTAGGGTTTTGTGAGTTTAAATTGGTGAAGTACAATGCAAACAGAAATTCAACAATGGTTTTGTAGGGTTTAAATATTGAATTGAGTATGAGAACAAGGGTTTGGCGGGTTTGAACTGATGAACAAAAACAAAAACCCTAACTCATAGAGATTGTGAGAAACCAGGGTTTTGTGTGTTTGAAGTGCAGAAGAGAAACATAAACCCTAATCCTAAGAGATTTTGAGAACTAGGTTTGAATTGGAGAAGAGAAATAGAGGCCCTGATTCAGAAAGAGTTTGAGAGCTTTATTTTCGTGGGTTTGCGGTGGTAAAGAGAAACAAAATCCCGAATTCATAGTGTGTGAGAATCAAGGTTTGGTAGTTTCGGTTTGGTGATGAGAAACATAAATCCTACTTACAGTAGGGTTTTTAGGTTTAAAATTGGAGGAAAGGGTGAGATCTGTTGTTTGGAAGGTTGGAATAAGTGAACCGAAACAGAAACTCTAATTCACAGTGTGAAAGAACTAGGGTTTGGGCGGGTTTAAATTGGTGTAGTACAACATAAACCCCAATCCAACAATGGTTTTGTGAGGTCTAAAGATGGAAGGGAGTATGGGAACTACGGTTCGGTGGGTTTTAACAGGTGCCATGAAGCAAAATGCCTAACTCACAGAGATAGCGAATATTAGAGTTTTATGGGTTTGAAGTGCTGAAGAAAAACAGAAACCCTAATTCAACTAGGGTTTTGTAGGCTTAATGTTGGAAGAGATGGTGAGAGCAGTTGTCTGGTAGGGCTTAAGAGGTGAATAGAAAAAAAGAAACACCTAATTAAAAGTGTGAGAATAGGGTTTGGTGAGTTTCAAATGGTGAGCAACAAAAAAAAAACCCTCATTGAACTAGGGTTTGTAGGTTTCAAATTGGAAGAGAGTGTTAGAACTTGGGTTTGGTGGGTCTGAATAGGTGAATAGAGAAAAAAACCTTAATTCACCGAGATTGTGAGAAATTGGGTTGTGTGGGTTTGAAGTGCAAAAGAGAAACAAAAACCTTTTTTCAAACTAACCGAGGGTTCGGTTAGTTTGATTTGGAGATGAGAAACATAAAGCCTAATTCGCAAAGAGTTCGAGAATTTGGTTTTCATGGGTTTGAAGTGGTGAAGAGAAACAAAAACCCGAATTCACAAAGTGTGTGAGAACCATGGTTTCGTGGGTCTGGATTGGGGATGAGAAACAGAAACCCTATTTACACTAGGGTTTTGAGGATTAAAAAGCGGAAGAGAGTGTGAGAATTATTGTTTGGTAGGTTTGAAAAACTGAACCGAAACAGAATCCCTAATTCACAGAGTGTGAGGTCTAGGGTTTTGTGAGTTTAAATTGGTGAAGTACAATGCAAACAGAAATTCAACAATGGTTTTGTAGGGTTTAAATATTGAATTGAGTATGAGAACAAGGGTTTGGCGGGTTTGAACTGATGAACAAAAACAAAAACCCTAACTCATAGAGATTGTGAGAAACCAGGGTTTTGTGTGTTTGAAGTGCAGAAGAGAAACATAAACCCTAATCCTAAGAGATTTTGAGAACTAGGTTTGAATTGGAGAAGAGAAATAGAGGCCCTGATTCAGAAAGAGTTTGAGAGCTTTATTTTCGTGGGTTTGCGGTGGTAAAGAGAAACAAAATCCCGAATTCATAGTGTGTGAGAATCAAGGTTTGGTAGTTTCGGTTTGGTGATGAGAAACATAAATCCTACTTACAGTAGGGTTTTTAGGTTTAAAATTGGAGGAAAGGGTGAGATCTGTTGTTTGGAAGGTTGGAATAAGTGAACCGAAACAGAAACTCTAATTCACAGTGTGAAAGAACTAGGGTTTGGGCGGGTTTAAATTGGTGTAGTACAACATAAACCCCAATCCAACAATGGTTTTGTGAGGTCTAAAGATGGAAGGGAGTATGGGAACTACGGTTCGGTGGGTTTTAACAGGTGCCATGAAGCAAAATGCCTAACTCACAGAGATAGCGAATATTAGAGTTTTATGGGTTTGAAGTGCTGAAGAAAAACAGAAACCCTAATTCAACTAGGGTTTTGTAGGCTTAATGTTGGAAGAGATGGTGAGAGCAGTTGTCTGGTAGGGCTTAAGAGGTGAATAGAAAAAAAGAAACACCTAATTAAAAGTGTGAGAATAGGGTTTGGTGAGTTTCAAATGGTGAGCAACAAAAAAAAAACCCTCATTGAACTAGGGTTTGTAGGTTTCAAATTGGAAGAGAGTGTTAGAACTTGGGTTTGGTGGGTCTGAATAGGTGAATAGAGAAAAAAACCTTAATTCACCGAGATTGTGAGAAATTGGGTTGTGTGGGTTTGAAGTGCAAAAGAGAAACAAAAACCTTTTTTCAAACTAACCGAGGGTTCGGTTAGTTTGATTTGGAGATGAGAAACATAAAGCCTAATTCGCAAAGAGTTCGAGAATTTGGTTTTCATGGGTTTGAAGTGGTGAAGAGAAACAAAAACCCGAATTCACAAAGTGTGTGAGAACCATGGTTTCGTGGGTCTGGATTGGGGATGAGAAACAGAAACCCTATTTACACTAGGGTTTTGAGGATTAAAAAGCGGAAGAGAGTGTGAGAATTATTGTTTGGTAGGTTTGAAAAACTGAACCGAAACAGAATCCCTAATTCACAGAGTGTGAGGTCTAGGGTTTTGTGAGTTTAAATTGGTGAAGTACAATGCAAACAGAAATTCAACAATGGTTTTGTAGGGTTTAAATATTGAATTGAGTATGAGAACAAGGGTTTGGCGGGTTTGAACTGATGAACAAAAACAAAAACCCTAACTCATAGAGATTGTGAGAAACCAGGGTTTTGTGTGTTTGAAGTGCAGAAGAGAAACATAAACCCTAATCCTAAGAGATTTTGAGAACTAGGTTTGAATTGGAGAAGAGAAATAGAGGCCCTGATTCAGAAAGAGTTTGAGAGCTTTATTTTCGTGGGTTTGCGGTGGTAAAGAGAAACAAAATCCCGAATTCATAGTGTGTGAGAATCAAGGTTTGGTAGTTTCGGTTTGGTGATGAGAAACATAAATCCTACTTACAGTAGGGTTTTTAGGTTTAAAATTGGAGGAAAGGGTGAGATCTGTTGTTTGGAAGGTTGGAATAAGTGAACCGAAACAGAAACTCTAATTCACAGTGTGAAAGAACTAGGGTTTGGGCGGGTTTAAATTGGTGTAGTACAACATAAACCCCAATCCAACAATGGTTTTGTGAGGTCTAAAGATGGAAGGGAGTATGGGAACTACGGTTCGGTGGGTTTTAACAGGTGCCATGAAGCAAAATGCCTAACTCACAGAGATAGCGAATATTAGAGTTTTATGGGTTTGAAGTGCTGAAGAAAAACAGAAACCCTAATTCAACTAGGGTTTTGTAGGCTTAATGTTGGAAGAGATGGTGAGAGCAGTTGTCTGGTAGGGCTTAAGAGGTGAATAGAAAAAAAGAAACACCTAATTAAAAGTGTGAGAATAGGGTTTGGTGAGTTTCAAATGGTGAGCAACAAAAAAAAAACCCTCATTGAACTAGGGTTTGTAGGTTTCAAATTGGAAGAGAGTGTTAGAACTTGGGTTTGGTGGGTCTGAATAGGTGAATAGAGAAAAAAACCTTAATTCACCGAGATTGTGAGAAATTGGGTTGTGTGGGTTTGAAGTGCAAAAGAGAAACAAAAACCTTTTTTCAAACTAACCGAGGGTTCGGTTAGTTTGATTTGGAGATGAGAAACATAAAGCCTAATTCGCAAAGAGTTCGAGAATTTGGTTTTCATGGGTTTGAAGTGGTGAAGAGAAACAAAAACCCGAATTCACAAAGTGTGTGAGAACCATGGTTTCGTGGGTCTGGATTGGGGATGAGAAACAGAAACCCTATTTACACTAGGGTTTTGAGGATTAAAAAGCGGAAGAGAGTGTGAGAATTATTGTTTGGTAGGTTTGAAAAACTGAACCGAAACAGAATCCCTAATTCACAGAGTGTGAGGTCTAGGGTTTTGTGAGTTTAAATTGGTGAAGTACAATGCAAACAGAAATTCAACAATGGTTTTGTAGGGTTTAAATATTGAATTGAGTATGAGAACAAGGGTTTGGCGGGTTTGAACTGATGAACAAAAACAAAAACCCTAACTCATAGAGATTGTGAGAAACCAGGGTTTTGTGTGTTTGAAGTGCAGAAGAGAAACATAAACCCTAATCCTAAGAGATTTTGAGAACTAGGTTTGAATTGGAGAAGAGAAATAGAGGCCCTGATTCAGAAAGAGTTTGAGAGCTTTATTTTCGTGGGTTTGCGGTGGTAAAGAGAAACAAAATCCCGAATTCATAGTGTGTGAGAATCAAGGTTTGGTAGTTTCGGTTTGGTGATGAGAAACATAAATCCTACTTACAGTAGGGTTTTTAGGTTTAAAATTGGAGGAAAGGGTGAGATCTGTTGTTTGGAAGGTTGGAATAAGTGAACCGAAACAGAAACTCTAATTCACAGTGTGAAAGAACTAGGGTTTGGGCGGGTTTAAATTGGTGTAGTACAACATAAACCCCAATCCAACAATGGTTTTGTGAGGTCTAAAGATGGAAGGGAGTATGGGAACTACGGTTCGGTGGGTTTTAACAGGTGCCATGAAGCAAAATGCCTAACTCACAGAGATAGCGAATATTAGAGTTTTATGGGTTTGAAGTGCTGAAGAAAAACAGAAACCCTAATTCAACTAGGGTTTTGTAGGCTTAATGTTGGAAGAGATGGTGAGAGCAGTTGTCTGGTAGGGCTTAAGAGGTGAATAGAAAAAAAGAAACACCTAATTAAAAGTGTGAGAATAGGGTTTGGTGAGTTTCAAATGGTGAGCAACAAAAAAAAAACCCTCATTGAACTAGGGTTTGTAGGTTTCAAATTGGAAGAGAGTGTTAGAACTTGGGTTTGGTGGGTCTGAATAGGTGAATAGAGAAAAAAACCTTAATTCACCGAGATTGTGAGAAATTGGGTTGTGTGGGTTTGAAGTGCAAAAGAGAAACAAAAACCTTTTTTCAAACTAACCGAGGGTTCGGTTAGTTTGATTTGGAGATGAGAAACATAAAGCCTAATTCGCAAAGAGTTCGAGAATTTGGTTTTCATGGGTTTGAAGTGGTGAAGAGAAACAAAAACCCGAATTCACAAAGTGTGTGAGAACCATGGTTTCGTGGGTCTGGATTGGGGATGAGAAACAGAAACCCTATTTACACTAGGGTTTTGAGGATTAAAAAGCGGAAGAGAGTGTGAGAATTATTGTTTGGTAGGTTTGAAAAACTGAACCGAAACAGAATCCCTAATTCACAGAGTGTGAGGTCTAGGGTTTTGTGAGTTTAAATTGGTGAAGTACAATGCAAACAGAAATTCAACAATGGTTTTGTAGGGTTTAAATATTGAATTGAGTATGAGAACAAGGGTTTGGCGGGTTTGAACTGATGAACAAAAACAAAAACCCTAACTCATAGAGATTGTGAGAAACCAGGGTTTTGTGTGTTTGAAGTGCAGAAGAGAAACATAAACCCTAATCCTAAGAGATTTTGAGAACTAGGTTTGAATTGGAGAAGAGAAATAGAGGCCCTGATTCAGAAAGAGTTTGAGAGCTTTATTTTCGTGGGTTTGCGGTGGTAAAGAGAAACAAAATCCCGAATTCATAGTGTGTGAGAATCAAGGTTTGGTAGTTTCGGTTTGGTGATGAGAAACATAAATCCTACTTACAGTAGGGTTTTTAGGTTTAAAATTGGAGGAAAGGGTGAGATCTGTTGTTTGGAAGGTTGGAATAAGTGAACCGAAACAGAAACTCTAATTCACAGTGTGAAAGAACTAGGGTTTGGGCGGGTTTAAATTGGTGTAGTACAACATAAACCCCAATCCAACAATGGTTTTGTGAGGTCTAAAGATGGAAGGGAGTATGGGAACTACGGTTCGGTGGGTTTTAACAGGTGCCATGAAGCAAAATGCCTAACTCACAGAGATAGCGAATATTAGAGTTTTATGGGTTTGAAGTGCTGAAGAAAAACAGAAACCCTAATTCAACTAGGGTTTTGTAGGCTTAATGTTGGAAGAGATGGTGAGAGCAGTTGTCTGGTAGGGCTTAAGAGGTGAATAGAAAAAAAGAAACACCTAATTAAAAGTGTGAGAATAGGGTTTGGTGAGTTTCAAATGGTGAGCAACAAAAAAAAAACCCTCATTGAACTAGGGTTTGTAGGTTTCAAATTGGAAGAGAGTGTTAGAACTTGGGTTTGGTGGGTCTGAATAGGTGAATAGAGAAAAAAACCTTAATTCACCGAGATTGTGAGAAATTGGGTTGTGTGGGTTTGAAGTGCAAAAGAGAAACAAAAACCTTTTTTCAAACTAACCGAGGGTTCGGTTAGTTTGATTTGGAGATGAGAAACATAAAGCCTAATTCGCAAAGAGTTCGAGAATTTGGTTTTCATGGGTTTGAAGTGGTGAAGAGAAACAAAAACCCGAATTCACAAAGTGTGTGAGAACCATGGTTTCGTGGGTCTGGATTGGGGATGAGAAACAGAAACCCTATTTACACTAGGGTTTTGAGGATTAAAAAGCGGAAGAGAGTGTGAGAATTATTGTTTGGTAGGTTTGAAAAACTGAACCGAAACAGAATCCCTAATTCACAGAGTGTGAGGTCTAGGGTTTTGTGAGTTTAAATTGGTGAAGTACAATGCAAACAGAAATTCAACAATGGTTTTGTAGGGTTTAAATATTGAATTGAGTATGAGAACAAGGGTTTGGCGGGTTTGAACTGATGAACAAAAACAAAAACCCTAACTCATAGAGATTGTGAGAAACCAGGGTTTTGTGTGTTTGAAGTGCAGAAGAGAAACATAAACCCTAATCCTAAGAGATTTTGAGAACTAGGTTTGAATTGGAGAAGAGAAATAGAGGCCCTGATTCAGAAAGAGTTTGAGAGCTTTATTTTCGTGGGTTTGCGGTGGTAAAGAGAAACAAAATCCCGAATTCATAGTGTGTGAGAATCAAGGTTTGGTAGTTTCGGTTTGGTGATGAGAAACATAAATCCTACTTACAGTAGGGTTTTTAGGTTTAAAATTGGAGGAAAGGGTGAGATCTGTTGTTTGGAAGGTTGGAATAAGTGAACCGAAACAGAAACTCTAATTCACAGTGTGAAAGAACTAGGGTTTGGGCGGGTTTAAATTGGTGTAGTACAACATAAACCCCAATCCAACAATGGTTTTGTGAGGTCTAAAGATGGAAGGGAGTATGGGAACTACGGTTCGGTGGGTTTTAACAGGTGCCATGAAGCAAAATGCCTAACTCACAGAGATAGCGAATATTAGAGTTTTATGGGTTTGAAGTGCTGAAGAAAAACAGAAACCCTAATTCAACTAGGGTTTTGTAGGCTTAATGTTGGAAGAGATGGTGAGAGCAGTTGTCTGGTAGGGCTTAAGAGGTGAATAGAAAAAAAGAAACACCTAATTAAAAGTGTGAGAATAGGGTTTGGTGAGTTTCAAATGGTGAGCAACAAAAAAAAAACCCTCATTGAACTAGGGTTTGTAGGTTTCAAATTGGAAGAGAGTGTTAGAACTTGGGTTTGGTGGGTCTGAATAGGTGAATAGAGAAAAAAACCTTAATTCACCGAGATTGTGAGAAATTGGGTTGTGTGGGTTTGAAGTGCAAAAGAGAAACAAAAACCTTTTTTCAAACTAACCGAGGGTTCGGTTAGTTTGATTTGGAGATGAGAAACATAAAGCCTAATTCGCAAAGAGTTCGAGAATTTGGTTTTCATGGGTTTGAAGTGGTGAAGAGAAACAAAAACCCGAATTCACAAAGTGTGTGAGAACCATGGTTTCGTGGGTCTGGATTGGGGATGAGAAACAGAAACCCTATTTACACTAGGGTTTTGAGGATTAAAAAGCGGAAGAGAGTGTGAGAATTATTGTTTGGTAGGTTTGAAAAACTGAACCGAAACAGAATCCCTAATTCACAGAGTGTGAGGTCTAGGGTTTTGTGAGTTTAAATTGGTGAAGTACAATGCAAACAGAAATTCAACAATGGTTTTGTAGGGTTTAAATATTGAATTGAGTATGAGAACAAGGGTTTGGCGGGTTTGAACTGATGAACAAAAACAAAAACCCTAACTCATAGAGATTGTGAGAAACCAGGGTTTTGTGTGTTTGAAGTGCAGAAGAGAAACATAAACCCTAATCCTAAGAGATTTTGAGAACTAGGTTTGAATTGGAGAAGAGAAATAGAGGCCCTGATTCAGAAAGAGTTTGAGAGCTTTATTTTCGTGGGTTTGCGGTGGTAAAGAGAAACAAAATCCCGAATTCATAGTGTGTGAGAATCAAGGTTTGGTAGTTTCGGTTTGGTGATGAGAAACATAAATCCTACTTACAGTAGGGTTTTTAGGTTTAAAATTGGAGGAAAGGGTGAGATCTGTTGTTTGGAAGGTTGGAATAAGTGAACCGAAACAGAAACTCTAATTCACAGTGTGAAAGAACTAGGGTTTGGGCGGGTTTAAATTGGTGTAGTACAACATAAACCCCAATCCAACAATGGTTTTGTGAGGTCTAAAGATGGAAGGGAGTATGGGAACTACGGTTCGGTGGGTTTTAACAGGTGCCATGAAGCAAAATGCCTAACTCACAGAGATAGCGAATATTAGAGTTTTATGGGTTTGAAGTGCTGAAGAAAAACAGAAACCCTAATTCAACTAGGGTTTTGTAGGCTTAATGTTGGAAGAGATGGTGAGAGCAGTTGTCTGGTAGGGCTTAAGAGGTGAATAGAAAAAAAGAAACACCTAATTAAAAGTGTGAGAATAGGGTTTGGTGAGTTTCAAATGGTGAGCAACAAAAAAAAAACCCTCATTGAACTAGGGTTTGTAGGTTTCAAATTGGAAGAGAGTGTTAGAACTTGGGTTTGGTGGGTCTGAATAGGTGAATAGAGAAAAAAACCTTAATTCACCGAGATTGTGAGAAATTGGGTTGTGTGGGTTTGAAGTGCAAAAGAGAAACAAAAACCTTTTTTCAAACTAACCGAGGGTTCGGTTAGTTTGATTTGGAGATGAGAAACATAAAGCCTAATTCGCAAAGAGTTCGAGAATTTGGTTTTCATGGGTTTGAAGTGGTGAAGAGAAACAAAAACCCGAATTCACAAAGTGTGTGAGAACCATGGTTTCGTGGGTCTGGATTGGGGATGAGAAACAGAAACCCTATTTACACTAGGGTTTTGAGGATTAAAAAGCGGAAGAGAGTGTGAGAATTATTGTTTGGTAGGTTTGAAAAACTGAACCGAAACAGAATCCCTAATTCACAGAGTGTGAGGTCTAGGGTTTTGTGAGTTTAAATTGGTGAAGTACAATGCAAACAGAAATTCAACAATGGTTTTGTAGGGTTTAAATATTGAATTGAGTATGAGAACAAGGGTTTGGCGGGTTTGAACTGATGAACAAAAACAAAAACCCTAACTCATAGAGATTGTGAGAAACCAGGGTTTTGTGTGTTTGAAGTGCAGAAGAGAAACATAAACCCTAATCCTAAGAGATTTTGAGAACTAGGTTTGAATTGGAGAAGAGAAATAGAGGCCCTGATTCAGAAAGAGTTTGAGAGCTTTATTTTCGTGGGTTTGCGGTGGTAAAGAGAAACAAAATCCCGAATTCATAGTGTGTGAGAATCAAGGTTTGGTAGTTTCGGTTTGGTGATGAGAAACATAAATCCTACTTACAGTAGGGTTTTTAGGTTTAAAATTGGAGGAAAGGGTGAGATCTGTTGTTTGGAAGGTTGGAATAAGTGAACCGAAACAGAAACTCTAATTCACAGTGTGAAAGAACTAGGGTTTGGGCGGGTTTAAATTGGTGTAGTACAACATAAACCCCAATCCAACAATGGTTTTGTGAGGTCTAAAGATGGAAGGGAGTATGGGAACTACGGTTCGGTGGGTTTTAACAGGTGCCATGAAGCAAAATGCCTAACTCACAGAGATAGCGAATATTAGAGTTTTATGGGTTTGAAGTGCTGAAGAAAAACAGAAACCCTAATTCAACTAGGGTTTTGTAGGCTTAATGTTGGAGGAGATGGTGAGAGCAGTTGTCTGGTAGGGCTTAAGAGGTGAATAGAAAAAAAGAAACACCTAATTAAAAGTGTGAGAATAGGGTTTGGTGAGTTTCAAATGGTGAGCAACAAAAAAAAAACCCTCATTGAACTAGGGTTTGTAGGTTTCAAATTGGAAGAGAGTGTTAGAACTTGGGTTTGGTGGGTCTGAATAGGTGAATAGAGAAAAAAACCTTAATTCACCGAGATTGTGAGAAATTGGGTTGTGTGGGTTTGAAGTGCAAAAGAGAAACAAAAACCTTTTTTCAAACTAACCGAGGGTTCGGTTAGTTTGATTTGGAGATGAGAAACATAAAGCCTAATTCGCAAAGAGTTCGAGAATTTGGTTTTCATGGGTTTGAAGTGGTGAAGAGAAACAAAAACCCGAATTCACAAAGTGTGTGAGAACCATGGTTTCGTGGGTCTGGATTGGGGATGAGAAACAGAAACCCTATTTACACTAGGGTTTTGAGGATTAAAAAGCGGAAGAGAGTGTGAGAATTATTGTTTGGTAGGTTTGAAAAACTGAACCGAAACAGAATCCCTAATTCACAGAGTGTGAGGTCTAGGGTTTTGTGAGTTTAAATTGGTGAAGTACAATGCAAACAGAAATTCAACAATGGTTTTGTAGGGTTTAAATATTGAATTGAGTATGAGAACAAGGGTTTGGCGGGTTTGAACTGATGAACAAAAACAATAACCCTAACTCATAGAGATTGTGAGAAACCAGGGTTTTGTGTGTTTGAAGTGCAGAAGAGAAACAGAAACCCTAATTCTAAGAGATTTTGAGAACTAGGTTTGAATTGGAGAAGAGAAATAGAGGCCCTGATTCAGAAAGAGTTTGAGAGCTTTATTTTCGTGGGTTTGCGGTGGTAAAGAGAAACAAAATCCCGAATTCATAGTGTGTGAGAATCAAGGTTTGGTAGTTTCGGTTTGGTGATGAGAAACATAAATCCTATTTACAGTAGGGCTTTTAGGTTTAAAATTGGAGGAAAGGGTGAGATCTGTTGTTTGGAAGGTTGGAATAAGTGAACCGAAACAGAAACTCTAATTCACAGTGTGAAAGAACTAGGGTTTGGGCGGGTTTAAATTGGTGTAGTACAACATAAACCCTAATCCAACAATGGTTTAATTAAACTAGGGTTTTGTAGGCTTAATGTTGGAGGAGATGGTGAGAGCAGTTGTCTGGTAGGGCTTAAGAGGTGAATAGAAAAAAAGAAACACCTAATTAAAAGTGTGAGAATAGGGTTTGGTGAGTTTCAAATGGTGAGCAACAAAAAAAAAACCCTCATTGAACTAGGGTTTGTAGGTTTCAAATTGGAAGAGAGTGTTAGAACTTGGGTTTGGTGGGTCTGAATAGGTGAATAGAGAAAAAAACCTTAATTCACCGAGATTGTGAGAAATTGGGTTGTGTGGGTTTGAAGTGCAAAAGAGAAACAAAAACCTTTTTTCAAACTAACCGAGGGTTCGGTTAGTTTGATTTGGAGATGAGAAACATAAAGCCTAATTCGCAAAGAGTTCGAGAATTTGGTTTTCATGGGTTTGAAGTGGTGAAGAGAAACAAAAACCCGAATTCACAAAGTGTGTGAGAACCATGGTTTCGTGGGTCTGGATTGGGGATGAGAAACAGAAACCCTATTTACACTAGGGTTTTGAGGATTAAAAAGCGGAAGAGAGTGTGAGAATTATTGTTTGGTAGGTTTGAAAAACTGAACCGAAACAGAATCCCTAATTCACAGAGTGTGAGGTCTAGGGTTTTGTGAGTTTAAATTGGTGAAGTACAATGCAAACAGAAATTCAACAATGGTTTTGTAAGGTTTAAATATTGAATTGAGTATGAGAACAAGGGTTTGGCGGGTTTGAACTGATGAACAAAAACAATAACCCTAACTCATAGAGATTGTGAGAAACCAGGGTTTTGTGTGTTTGAAGTGCAGAAGAGAAACAGAAACCCTAATTCTAAGAGATTTTGAGAACTAGGTTTGAATTGGAGAAGAGAAATAGAGGCCCTGATTCAGAAAGAGTTTGAGAGCTTTATTTTCGTGGGTTTGCGGTGGTAAAGAGAAACAAAATCCCGAATTCATAGTGTGTGAGAATCAAGGTTTGGTAGTTTCGGTTTGGTGATGAGAAACATAAATCCTATTTACAGTAGGGCTTTTAGGTTTAAAATTGGAGGAAAGGGTGAGATCTGTTGTTTGGAAGGTTGGAATAAGTGAACCGAAACAGAAACTCTAATTCACAGTGTGAAAGAACTAGGGTTTGGGCGGGTTTAAATTGGTGTAGTACAACATAAACCCTAATCCAACAATGGTTTTGTGAGGTCTAAAGATGGAAGGGAGTATGGGAACTACGGTTTGTTGGGTTTTAACAGGTGCCATGAAGCAAAATGCCTAACTCACAGAGATAGCGAATATTAGAGTTTTATGTGTTTGAAGTGCTGAAAAAAAAAGTGCTGAAGAAAAACAGAAACCCTAATTCAACTAGGGTTTTGTAGGCTTAATGTTGGAGGAGATGGTGAGAGCAGTTGTCTGGTAGGGCTTAAGAGGTGAATAGAAAAAAAGAAACACCTAATTAAAAGTGTGAGAATAGGGTTTGGTGAGTTTCAAATGGTGAGCAACAAAAAAAAAACCCTCATTGAACTAGGGTTTGTAGGTTTCAAATTGGAAGAGAGTGTTAGAACTTGGGTTTGGTGGGTCTGAATAGGTGAATAGAGAAAAAAACCTTAATTCACCGAGATTGTGAGAAATTGGGTTGTGTGGGTTTGAAGTGCAAAAGAGAAACAAAAACCTTTTTTCAAACTAACCGAGGGTTCGGTTAGTTTGATTTGGAGATGAGAAACATAAAGCCTAATTCGCAAAGAGTTCGAGAATTTGGTTTTCATGGGTTTGAAGTGGTGAAGAGAAACAAAAACCCGAATTCACAAAGTGTGTGAGAACCATGGTTTCGTGGGTCTGGATTGGGGATGAGAAACAGAAACCCTATTTACACTAGGGTTTTGAGGATTAAAAAGCGGAAGAGAGTGTGAGAATTATTGTTTGGTAGGTTTGAAAAACTGAACCGAAACAGAATCCCTAATTCACAGAGTGTGAGGTCTAGGGTTTTGTGAGTTTAAATTGGTGAAGTACAATGCAAACAGAAATTCAACAATGGTTTTGTAAGGTTTAAATATTGAATTGAGTATGAGAACAAGGGTTTGGCGGGTTTGAACTGATGAACAAAAACAAAAACCCTAACTCATAGAGATTGTGAGAAACCAGGGTTTTGTGTGTTTGAAGTGCAGAAGAGAAACATAAACCCTAATCCTAAGAGATTTTGAGAACTAGGTTTGAATTGGAGAAGAGAAATAGAGGCCCTGATTCAGAAAGAGTTTGAGAGCTTTATTTTCGTGGGTTTGCGGTGGTAAAGAGAAACAAAATCCCGAATTCATAGTGTGTGAGAATCAAGGTTTGGTAGTTTCGGTTTGGTGATGAGAAACATAAATCCTACTTACAGTAGGGTTTTTAGGTTTAAAATTGGAGGAAAGGGTGAGATCTGTTGTTTGGAAGGTTGGAATAAGTGAACCGAAACAGAAACTCTAATTCACAGTGTGAAAGAACTAGGGTTTGGGCGGGTTTAAATTGGTGTAGTACAACATAAACCCCAATCCAACAATGGTTTTGTGAGGTCTAAAGATGGAAGGGAGTATGGGAACTACGGTTCGGTGGGTTTTAACAGGTGCCATGAAGCAAAATGCCTAACTCACAGAGATAGCGAATATTAGAGTTTTATGGGTTTGAAGTGCTGAAGAAAAACAGAAACCCTAATTCAACTAGGGTTTTGTAGGCTTAATGTTGGAAGAGATGGTGAGAGCAGTTGTCTGGTAGGGCTTAAGAGGTGAATAGAAAAAAAGAAACACCTAATTAAAAGTGTGAGAATAGGGTTTGGTGAGTTTCAAATGGTGAGCAACAAAAAAAAAACCCTCATTGAACTAGGGTTTGTAGGTTTCAAATTGGAAGAGAGTGTTAGAACTTGGGTTTGGTGGGTCTGAATAGGTGAATAGAGAAAAAAACCTTAATTCACCGAGATTGTGAGAAATTGGGTTGTGTGGGTTTGAAGTGCAAAAGAGAAACAAAAACCTTTTTTCAAACTAACCGAGGGTTCGGTTAGTTTGATTTGGAGATGAGAAACATAAAGCCTAATTCGCAAAGAGTTCGAGAATTTGGTTTTCATGGGTTTGAAGTGGTGAAGAGAAACAAAAACCCGAATTCACAAAGTGTGTGAGAACCATGGTTTCGTGGGTCTGGATTGGGGATGAGAAACAGAAACCCTATTTACACTAGGGTTTTGAGGATTAAAAAGCGGAAGAGAGTGTGAGAATTATTGTTTGGTAGGTTTGAAAAACTGAACCGAAACAGAATCCCTAATTCACAGAGTGTGAGGTCTAGGGTTTTGTGAGTTTAAATTGGTGAAGTACAATGCAAACAGAAATTCAACAATGGTTTTGTAAGGTTTAAATATTGAATTGAGTATGAGAACAAGGGTTTGGCGGGTTTGAACTGATGAACAAAAACAATAACCCTAACTCATAGAGATTGTGAGAAACCAGGGTTTTGTGTGTTTGAAGTGCAGAAGAGAAACAGAAACCCTAATTCTAAGAGATTTTGAGAACTAGGTTTGAATTGGAGAAGAGAAATAGAGGCCCTGATTCAGAAAGAGTTTGAGAGCTTTATTTTCGTGGGTTTGCGGTGGTAAAGAGAAACAAAATCCCGAATTCATAGTGTGTGAGAATCAAGGTTTGGTAGTTTCGGTTTGGTGATGAGAAACATAAATCCTATTTACAGTAGGGCTTTTAGGTTTAAAATTGGAGGAAAGGGTGAGATCTGTTGTTTGGAAGGTTGGAATAAGTGAACCGAAACAGAAACTCTAATTCACAGTGTGAAAGAACTAGGGTTTGGGCGGGTTTAAATTGGTGTAGTACAACATAAACCCTAATCCAACAATGGTTTTGTGAGGTCTAAAGATGGAAGGGAGTATGGGAACTACGGTTTGTTGGGTTTTAACAGGTGCCATGAAGCAAAATGCCTAACTCACAGAGATAGCGAATATTAGAGTTTTATGTGTTTGAAGTGCTGAAAAAAAAAGTGCTGAAGAAAAACAGAAACCCTAATTCAACTAGGGTTTTGTAGGCTTAATGTTGGAGGAGATGGTGAGAGCAGTTGTCTGGTAGGGCTTAAGAGGTGAATAGAAAAAAAGAAACACCTAATTAAAAGTGTGAGAATAGGGTTTGGTGAGTTTCAAATGGTGAGCAACAAAAAAAAAACCCTCATTGAACTAGGGTTTGTAGGTTTCAAATTGGAAGAGAGTGTTAGAACTTGGGTTTGGTGGGTCTGAATAGGTGAATAGAGAAAAAAACCTTAATTCACCGAGATTGTGAGAAATTGGGTTGTGTGGGTTTGAAGTGCAAAAGAGAAACAAAAACCTTTTTTCAAACTAACCGAGGGTTCGGTTAGTTTGATTTGGAGATGAGAAACATAAAGCCTAATTCGCAAAGAGTTCGAGAATTTGGTTTTCATGGGTTTGAAGTGGTGAAGAGAAACAAAAACCCGAATTCACAAAGTGTGTGAGAACCATGGTTTCGTGGGTCTGGATTGGGGATGAGAAACAGAAACCCTATTTACACTAGGGTTTTGAGGATTAAAAAGCGGAAGAGAGTGTGAGAATTATTGTTTGGTAGGTTTGAAAAACTGAACCGAAACAGAATCCCTAATTCACAGAGTGTGAGGTCTAGGGTTTTGTGAGTTTAAATTGGTGAAGTACAATGCAAACAGAAATTCAACAATGGTTTTGTAAGGTTTAAATATTGAATTGAGTATGAGAACAAGGGTTTGGCGGGTTTGAACTGATGAACAAAAACAAAAACCCTAACTCATAGAGATTGTGAGAAACCAGGGTTTTGTGTGTTTGAAGTGCAGAAGAGAAACATAAACCCTAATCCTAAGAGATTTTGAGAACTAGGTTTGAATTGGAGAAGAGAAATAGAGGCCCTGATTCAGAAAGAGTTTGAGAGCTTTATTTTCGTGGGTTTGCGGTGGTAAAGAGAAACAAAATCCCGAATTCATAGTGTGTGAGAATCAAGGTTTGGTAGTTTCGGTTTGGTGATGAGAAACATAAATCCTACTTACAGTAGGGTTTTTAGGTTTAAAATTGGAGGAAAGGGTGAGATCTGTTGTTTGGAAGGTTGGAATAAGTGAACCGAAACAGAAACTCTAATTCACAGTGTGAAAGAACTAGGGTTTGGGCGGGTTTAAATTGGTGTAGTACAACATAAACCCCAATCCAACAATGGTTTTGTGAGGTCTAAAGATGGAAGGGAGTATGGGAACTACGGTTCGGTGGGTTTTAACAGGTGCCATGAAGCAAAATGCCTAACTCACAGAGATAGCGAATATTAGAGTTTTATGGGTTTGAAGTGCTGAAGAAAAACAGAAACCCTAATTCAACTAGGGTTTTGTAGGCTTAATGTTGGAAGAGATGGTGAGAGCAGTTGTCTGGTAGGGCTTAAGAGGTGAATAGAAAAAAAGAAACACCTAATTAAAAGTGTGAGAATAGGGTTTGGTGAGTTTCAAATGGTGAGCAACAAAAAAAAAACCCTCATTGAACTAGGGTTTGTAGGTTTCAAATTGGAAGAGAGTGTTAGAACTTGGGTTTGGTGGGTCTGAATAGGTGAATAGAGAAAAAAACCTTAATTCACCGAGATTGTGAGAAATTGGGTTGTGTGGGTTTGAAGTGCAAAAGAGAAACAAAAACCTTTTTTCAAACTAACCGAGGGTTCGGTTAGTTTGATTTGGAGATGAGAAACATAAAGCCTAATTCGCAAAGAGTTCGAGAATTTGGTTTTCATGGGTTTGAAGTGGTGAAGAGAAACAAAAACCCGAATTCACAAAGTGTGTGAGAACCATGGTTTCGTGGGTCTGGATTGGGGATGAGAAACAGAAACCCTATTTACACTAGGGTTTTGAGGATTAAAAAGCGGAAGAGAGTGTGAGAATTATTGTTTGGTAGGTTTGAAAAACTGAACCGAAACAGAATCCCTAATTCACAGAGTGTGAGGTCTAGGGTTTTGTGAGTTTAAATTGGTGAAGTACAATGCAAACAGAAATTCAACAATGGTTTTGTAAGGTTTAAATATTGAATTGAGTATGAGAACAAGGGTTTGGCGGGTTTGAACTGATGAACAAAAACAATAACCCTAACTCATAGAGATTGTGAGAAACCAGGGTTTTGTGTGTTTGAAGTGCAGAAGAGAAACAGAAACCCTAATTCTAAGAGATTTTGAGAACTAGGTTTGAATTGGAGAAGAGAAATAGAGGCCCTGATTCAGAAAGAGTTTGAGAGCTTTATTTTCGTGGGTTTGCGGTGGTAAAGAGAAACAAAATCCCGAATTCATAGTGTGTGAGAATCAAGGTTTGGTAGTTTCGGTTTGGTGATGAGAAACATAAATCCTATTTACAGTAGGGCTTTTAGGTTTAAAATTGGAGGAAAGGGTGAGATCTGTTGTTTGGAAGGTTGGAATAAGTGAACCGAAACAGAAACTCTAATTCACAGTGTGAAAGAACTAGGGTTTGGGCGGGTTTAAATTGGTGTAGTACAACATAAACCCTAATCCAACAATGGTTTAATTAAACTAGGGTTTTGTAGGCTTAATGTTGGAGGAGATGGTGAGAGCAGTTGTCTGGTAGGGCTTAAGAGGTGAATAGAAAAAAAGAAACACCTAATTAAAAGTGTGAGAATAGGGTTTGGTGAGTTTCAAATGGTGAGCAACAAAAAAAAAACCCTCATTGAACTAGGGTTTGTAGGTTTCAAATTGGAAGAGAGTGTTAGAACTTGGGTTTGGTGGGTCTGAATAGGTGAATAGAGAAAAAAACCTTAATTCACCGAGATTGTGAGAAATTGGGTTGTGTGGGTTTGAAGTGCAAAAGAGAAACAAAAACCTTTTTTCAAACTAACCGAGGGTTCGGTTAGTTTGATTTGGAGATGAGAAACATAAAGCCTAATTCGCAAAGAGTTCGAGAATTTGGTTTTCATGGGTTTGAAGTGGTGAAGAGAAACAAAAACCCGAATTCACAAAGTGTGTGAGAACCATGGTTTCGTGGGTCTGGATTGGGGATGAGAAACAGAAACCCTATTTACACTAGGGTTTTGAGGATTAAAAAGCGGAAGAGAGTGTGAGAATTATTGTTTGGTAGGTTTGAAAAACTGAACCGAAACAGAATCCCTAATTCACAGAGTGTGAGGTCTAGGGTTTTGTGAGTTTAAATTGGTGAAGTACAATGCAAACAGAAATTCAACAATGGTTTTGTAAGGTTTAAATATTGAATTGAGTATGAGAACAAGGGTTTGGCGGGTTTGAACTGATGAACAAAAACAAAAACCCTAACTCATAGAGATTGTGAGAAACCAGGGTTTTGTGTGTTTGAAGTGCAGAAGAGAAACATAAACCCTAATCCTAAGAGATTTTGAGAACTAGGTTTGAATTGGAGAAGAGAAATAGAGGCCCTGATTCAGAAAGAGTTTGAGAGCTTTATTTTCGTGGGTTTGCGGTGGTAAAGAGAAACAAAATCCCGAATTCATAGTGTGTGAGAATCAAGGTTTGGTAGTTTCGGTTTGGTGATGAGAAACATAAATCCTACTTACAGTAGGGTTTTTAGGTTTAAAATTGGAGGAAAGGGTGAGATCTGTTGTTTGGAAGGTTGGAATAAGTGAACCGAAACAGAAACTCTAATTCACAGTGTGAAAGAACTAGGGTTTGGGCGGGTTTAAATTGGTGTAGTACAACATAAACCCCAATCCAACAATGGTTTTGTGAGGTCTAAAGATGGAAGGGAGTATGGGAACTACGGTTCGGTGGGTTTTAACAGGTGCCATGAAGCAAAATGCCTAACTCACAGAGATAGCGAATATTAGAGTTTTATGGGTTTGAAGTGCTGAAGAAAAACAGAAACCCTAATTCAACTAGGGTTTTGTAGGCTTAATGTTGGAAGAGATGGTGAGAGCAGTTGTCTGGTAGGGCTTAAGAGGTGAATAGAAAAAAAGAAACACCTAATTAAAAGTGTGAGAATAGGGTTTGGTGAGTTTCAAATGGTGAGCAACAAAAAAAAAACCCTCATTGAACTAGGGTTTGTAGGTTTCAAATTGGAAGAGAGTGTTAGAACTTGGGTTTGGTGGGTCTGAATAGGTGAATAGAGAAAAAAACCTTAATTCACCGAGATTGTGAGAAATTGGGTTGTGTGGGTTTGAAGTGCAAAAGAGAAACAAAAACCTTTTTTCAAACTAACCGAGGGTTCGGTTAGTTTGATTTGGAGATGAGAAACATAAAGCCTAATTCGCAAAGAGTTCGAGAATTTGGTTTTCATGGGTTTGAAGTGGTGAAGAGAAACAAAAACCCGAATTCACAAAGTGTGTGAGAACCATGGTTTCGTGGGTCTGGATTGGGGATGAGAAACAGAAACCCTATTTACACTAGGGTTTTGAGGATTAAAAAGCGGAAGAGAGTGTGAGAATTATTGTTTGGTAGGTTTGAAAAACTGAACCGAAACAGAATCCCTAATTCACAGAGTGTGAGGTCTAGGGTTTTGTGAGTTTAAATTGGTGAAGTACAATGCAAACAGAAATTCAACAATGGTTTTGTAAGGTTTAAATATTGAATTGAGTATGAGAACAAGGGTTTGGCGGGTTTGAACTGATGAACAAAAACAATAACCCTAACTCATAGAGATTGTGAGAAACCAGGGTTTTGTGTGTTTGAAGTGCAGAAGAGAAACAGAAACCCTAATTCTAAGAGATTTTGAGAACTAGGTTTGAATTGGAGAAGAGAAATAGAGGCCCTGATTCAGAAAGAGTTTGAGAGCTTTATTTTCGTGGGTTTGCGGTGGTAAAGAGAAACAAAATCCCGAATTCATAGTGTGTGAGAATCAAGGTTTGGTAGTTTCGGTTTGGTGATGAGAAACATAAATCCTATTTACAGTAGGGCTTTTAGGTTTAAAATTGGAGGAAAGGGTGAGATCTGTTGTTTGGAAGGTTGGAATAAGTGAACCGAAACAGAAACTCTAATTCACAGTGTGAAAGAACTAGGGTTTGGGCGGGTTTAAATTGGTGTAGTACAACATAAACCCTAATCCAACAATGGTTTAATTAAACTAGGGTTTTGTAGGCTTAATGTTGGAGGAGATGGTGAGAGCAGTTGTCTGGTAGGGCTTAAGAGGTGAATAGAAAAAAAGAAACACCTAATTAAAAGTGTGAGAATAGGGTTTGGTGAGTTTCAAATGGTGAGCAACAAAAAAAAAACCCTCATTGAACTAGGGTTTGTAGGTTTCAAATTGGAAGAGAGTGTTAGAACTTGGGTTTGGTGGGTCTGAATAGGTGAATAGAGAAAAAAACCTTAATTCACCGAGATTGTGAGAAATTGGGTTGTGTGGGTTTGAAGTGCAAAAGAGAAACAAAAACCTTTTTTCAAACTAACCGAGGGTTCGGTTAGTTTGATTTGGAGATGAGAAACATAAAGCCTAATTCGCAAAGAGTTCGAGAATTTGGTTTTCATGGGTTTGAAGTGGTGAAGAGAAACAAAAACCCGAATTCACAAAGTGTGTGAGAACCATGGTTTCGTGGGTCTGGATTGGGGATGAGAAACAGAAACCCTATTTACACTAGGGTTTTGAGGATTAAAAAGCGGAAGAGAGTGTGAGAATTATTGTTTGGTAGGTTTGAAAAACTGAACCGAAACAGAATCCCTAATTCACAGAGTGTGAGGTCTAGGGTTTTGTGAGTTTAAATTGGTGAAGTACAATGCAAACAGAAATTCAACAATGGTTTTGTAAGGTTTAAATATTGAATTGAGTATGAGAACAAGGGTTTGGCGGGTTTGAACTGATGAACAAAAACAAAAACCCTAACTCATAGAGATTGTGAGAAACCAGGGTTTTGTGTGTTTGAAGTGCAGAAGAGAAACATAAACCCTAATCCTAAGAGATTTTGAGAACTAGGTTTGAATTGGAGAAGAGAAATAGAGGCCCTGATTCAGAAAGAGTTTGAGAGCTTTATTTTCGTGGGTTTGCGGTGGTAAAGAGAAACAAAATCCCGAATTCATAGTGTGTGAGAATCAAGGTTTGGTAGTTTCGGTTTGGTGATGAGAAACATAAATCCTACTTACAGTAGGGTTTTTAGGTTTAAAATTGGAGGAAAGGGTGAGATCTGTTGTTTGGAAGGTTGGAATAAGTGAACCGAAACAGAAACTCTAATTCACAGTGTGAAAGAACTAGGGTTTGGGCGGGTTTAAATTGGTGTAGTACAACATAAACCCCAATCCAACAATGGTTTTGTGAGGTCTAAAGATGGAAGGGAGTATGGGAACTACGGTTCGGTGGGTTTTAACAGGTGCCATGAAGCAAAATGCCTAACTCACAGAGATAGCGAATATTAGAGTTTTATGGGTTTGAAGTGCTGAAGAAAAACAGAAACCCTAATTCAACTAGGGTTTTGTAGGCTTAATGTTGGAAGAGATGGTGAGAGCAGTTGTCTGGTAGGGCTTAAGAGGTGAATAGAAAAAAAGAAACACCTAATTAAAAGTGTGAGAATAGGGTTTGGTGAGTTTCAAATGGTGAGCAACAAAAAAAAAACCCTCATTGAACTAGGGTTTGTAGGTTTCAAATTGGAAGAGAGTGTTAGAACTTGGGTTTGGTGGGTCTGAATAGGTGAATAGAGAAAAAAACCTTAATTCACCGAGATTGTGAGAAATTGGGTTGTGTGGGTTTGAAGTGCAAAAGAGAAACAAAAACCTTTTTTCAAACTAACCGAGGGTTCGGTTAGTTTGATTTGGAGATGAGAAACATAAAGCCTAATTCGCAAAGAGTTCGAGAATTTGGTTTTCATGGGTTTGAAGTGGTGAAGAGAAACAAAAACCCGAATTCACAAAGTGTGTGAGAACCATGGTTTCGTGGGTCTGGATTGGGGATGAGAAACAGAAACCCTATTTACACTAGGGTTTTGAGGATTAAAAAGCGGAAGAGAGTGTGAGAATTATTGTTTGGTAGGTTTGAAAAACTGAACCGAAACAGAATCCCTAATTCACAGAGTGTGAGGTCTAGGGTTTTGTGAGTTTAAATTGGTGAAGTACAATGCAAACAGAAATTCAACAATGGTTTTGTAAGGTTTAAATATTGAATTGAGTATGAGAACAAGGGTTTGGCGGGTTTGAACTGATGAACAAAAACAATAACCCTAACTCATAGAGATTGTGAGAAACCAGGGTTTTGTGTGTTTGAAGTGCAGAAGAGAAACAGAAACCCTAATTCTAAGAGATTTTGAGAACTAGGTTTGAATTGGAGAAGAGAAATAGAGGCCCTGATTCAGAAAGAGTTTGAGAGCTTTATTTTCGTGGGTTTGCGGTGGTAAAGAGAAACAAAATCCCGAATTCATAGTGTGTGAGAATCAAGGTTTGGTAGTTTCGGTTTGGTGATGAGAAACATAAATCCTATTTACAGTAGGGCTTTTAGGTTTAAAATTGGAGGAAAGGGTGAGATCTGTTGTTTGGAAGGTTGGAATAAGTGAACCGAAACAGAAACTCTAATTCACAGTGTGAAAGAACTAGGGTTTGGGCGGGTTTAAATTGGTGTAGTACAACATAAACCCTAATCCAACAATGGTTTTGTGAGGTCTAAAGATGGAAGGGAGTATGGGAACTACGGTTTGTTGGGTTTTAACAGGTGCCATGAAGCAAAATGCCTAACTCACAGAGATAGCGAATATTAGAGTTTTATGTGTTTGAAGTGCTGAAAAAAAAAGTGCTGAAGAAAAACAGAAACCCTAATTCAACTAGGGTTTTGTAGGCTTAATGTTGGAGGAGATGGTGAGAGCAGTTGTCTGGTAGGGCTTAAGAGGTGAATAGAAAAAAAGAAACACCTAATTAAAAGTGTGAGAATAGGGTTTGGTGAGTTTCAAATGGTGAGCAACAAAAAAAAAACCCTCATTGAACTAGGGTTTGTAGGTTTCAAATTGGAAGAGAGTGTTAGAACTTGGGTTTGGTGGGTCTGAATAGGTGAATAGAGAAAAAAACCTTAATTCACCGAGATTGTGAGAAATTGGGTTGTGTGGGTTTGAAGTGCAAAAGAGAAACAAAAACCTTTTTTCAAACTAACCGAGGGTTCGGTTAGTTTGATTTGGAGATGAGAAACATAAAGCCTAATTCGCAAAGAGTTCGAGAATTTGGTTTTCATGGGTTTGAAGTGGTGAAGAGAAACAAAAACCCGAATTCACAAAGTGTGTGTGAACCATGATTTCGTGGGTCTGGATTGGGGATGAGAAACAGAAACCCTATTTACACTAGGGTTTTGAGGATTAAAAAGCGGAAGAGAGTGTGAGAATTATTGTTTGGTAGGTTTGAAAAACTGAACCGAAACAGAATCCCTATTTCACAGAGTGTGAGGTCTAGGGTTTTGTGAGTTTAAATTGGTGAAGTACAATGCAAACAGAAATTCAACAATGGTTTTGTAAGGTTTAAATATTGAATTGAGTATGAGAACAAGGGTTTGGCGGGTTTGAACTGATGAACAAAAACAATAACCCTAACTCATAGAGATTGTGAGAAACCAGGGTTTTGTGTGTTTGAAGTGCAGAAGAGAAACAGAAACCCTAATTCTAAGAGATTTTGAGAACTAGTGTTTTGTGTGAGAAACCAGGGTTTTGTGTGTTTGAAGCTAGGGGGTGATGTAGGTACTGTTAAACCTACGTTATCTTGGGCTGATTCTCTAATTAAAAATATTTCAAAGAACAAAATGCAATTAAAATACTTCCCACAAGCTGTGAAAGATAAAATTGTTGAAATACCTTATGATGTCGAAATGAAGGGGTGTTATTTGTGGAGGGATTGCTTAGTTGGTTATTGTATGGATAGGAAACTACCATTCCCAACGGTAAATTCCATTGCAAAGAGACTCTGGGGTAATAATGGGATGACTGAGGTTATGAGCCTTGATAGGGGTTTCTTTTTGTTCAAGTTTGATAGTACTGAAAGTAGTAATTCTATTATAGAAAGCGGACCTTGGCATTTTGCAAACCAGCTTATGGTGTTGCAAAAGTGGAGGCCTGATCTTGCTATCTATAAACAAGGGTTAAAAAGTGTTCCAATATGGGCTAAATTTTATCATATTCCATTACAATTGTGGACTCCGGATGGGTTGGGATATATTGCTAGCATTTTGGGGAGACCTCTATATACTGATTCTCAAACTGATGATAGGGGTAGATTAAATTATGCCAGGATGTGTATTGAGGTGGATATTAAAGCTGAATTTCCGTCTGAGGTAGGGGTCAAGTTAGCTGATGGGAGAATTGTCACTATTGGTGTTGAATATCAATGGATACCCATGAAATGTGAGCACTGTGAGATTTTTGGACATTCTTCCAAAAATTGTGTTAAAATGAAAGTCCAAAATGCAATTCAAAAATCTAAAGAGACTAAGAAAGAATGGGTTGCTGTAGGGAAGAAAGTCGGTGAAACAAGTAATTCTGAGGCAATAAATCAGGAGCAGGTTATACCTAAAGATATTCAGAATTTAGGAAATAAAGTTGTTAAGGTTGAGATTATTGTAGAGTCAAATGAATTAAAAAATCATGAGGCTCTGGTGAATGTAAATGAATTGAAGATAGATGAGCCTAGGGATAATACAAATGTTCTTTCACCTAATAAATTCTCATGCCTGGGAGATTTTGATGATGGGGAGATAATGGAGGATTGGGGAATAGATACAGTAAATGAAAAGGAATGTTTTATACATGATCCAGGGAGAAGGGTAGAGGAAGAAAAGAATGGTCATAAAGCTGGGGAAAACCCTCTGAGTATAAAAGAGATAGGGAGTAAGAGCTCTATTTCCTTGTTAGTCTCAGGTGTTGGTACGGTGGGCCCCATTTCTAACAAGAAATTTAAAACTAAAAGGGTCTTGAAAAGAGAGGATAAGGGGGGAGATCAGTCTGCTCAAAATTAGTTTCCATATGAATTGCTATATTTGGAATGTTCGTGGTCTTAACGGGGAGGTGAAACAGAAGGAAATTAAGTTAATGATTAAATCATTAGATATTTCTATATTTTGTTTGATTGAGACAAATGTTTTAAAGAACAATGTTGATAAAGTGATGAAAGTGATTTGCCCAGGTTGGAAGTTAGTTAATAATTATGATTTTGCGGATTTGGGAAGATTATGGATTTGTTGGGACCCAAAGAAAATGAATGTGGATTTATTGAAGGGCAATGCTCAATTTCTTCACTGTAAAGTGAGTACTGTTGATAAAATCTATAATTGCTTCGCTACATTTATTTATGGAAGTAATGATTATATTGAGAGAAGGATTTTATGGAAAGAGTTGTTGGATATTTCCATGGCTATGAAGAACAGCCCCTGGATTTGTGTGGGTGACCTAAATGCTATTAGATATCAACATGAGAAATGGGGTGGGGATGACAAGTGGAATGCAAAAATGAGGGAATGTGGGCAGGCTCTAGATAGAGCAGGATTAATGGATTTGAAGTATAATGGTATCAAATTTTCTTGGTCCAATGATCATGTGTTTTGTATGCTGGATAGATGCTTAGTGAACTCAGCTTGGGTTGATTATTTTCAATCCACTGAAGTTTCTTTTTTGCCTCCAGGGGTTTCGGACCATGCTTGTATTACGGTTAAAATCTCTATGGAGGTAGAGAGGGTTAAAAGACCATTTAGGTTCAACAATTTTCTAACTAAACATGAAAAGTTTACTCAGGTGGTGAGAGATGCGTGGAATGGCCATGTTACTGGGAGTAAAATGTTTGTGGTAAATCAGAAGCTGAAAATGGTAAAGAATGCTTTGAAAATTTTAAATAAAACTCACTTTGATAATTTACCAACTCAAGTGTCTGAAGCTAGGAAAAAGTTATTAAACATTCAATGCTTGGTGGATTTGGATCCTGGAAATCACGAATTTCAAAGAATAGAAAAGGACTGTCTTAAACAATTTTATAAAGTGTCAAATGCCGAGGAATGTTTATATAGACAGCTATCGAGGATTCAATGGCTGAGGCTAGGTGATCAAAACACCAGCTATTTTCATAAGATTGCTAATCAGAGGAAAGCTCTTAACAATATAGTCTCCATAACTAGAGAGGATGGCACTGTTCTGACTGATAAAGGTGATGTTAGTAGAGAGATTGTGGGATTTTACAAGAATCTTTTTGCCAAGAGAGAAGAGGTCAGGATCCCTGTTTTGAATGAGTTTATTCAAAACCCTATTTCCCTAGAGCAAAGTATGGACATGAATAGAGATGTGACCAGAGAAGAAATAAAAGCTACTTTCCTTGCAATAAAAGATGACAAAGCCCCAGGTCCGGATGGTTTGAATGCAGTGTTTTATAAGGCGACCTGGGACGTTATTGGAAATGAGGTGGTGGATGCCATTTTGGATTTCTTTGCATCAGGTCAATTGCTTTCTGAAGTAAACTGTACTTCCATTTCTCTCATCCCCAAAGTTGATAATCCTACCAAAGTGACGGAGTTTAGGCCTATTTCAGTATGCAATGTGTTGTATAAATGCATAGCAAAAATTATTGCTAATAGGTTGAAACCCATTCTAGACTTGAGTATAAGTGCAAATCAATCTGGGTTTGTTCCGGGTAGGAGTATTTGTGATAATGTCCTGCTAGCTCAAGAGATATTACTCCATTACCATAAAGATGAGCCTCCAGCTAGAGTTGCCATGAAAATTGATTTGACTAAAGCTTATGACTCTGTCTCTTGGGATTTTTTGGGTGAGGTGTTGAAGTGTTTTGGTTTGCCTGATAGAGTTAGAGGTTGGATTCTCACTTGTTGCTCTTCTCCTAAGTTCTCTATAAATATTAATGGTGCTCTTGAAGGGTTTTTCAAAGGGGGAAGAGGGCTTAGGCAAGGGGACCCTATGTCTCCTTATCTTTTTGTGATGTGTATGGAAGTTCTCTCAGGGATGTTGAATAAACTGGGGAAAAATGACTCTTTTAAGTTCCACGCCAAATGTAAAAAATTGGAGATTAATCATTTGATGTTTGCTGATGACCTATTCCTCTTCTGTGAAGGTAATGAAAATTCAGTGAACTGTATGCTGGATGTTTTGAGGAAGTTTAGTGATTTTTCAGGTTTAATCCCTAATACTTCAAAGAGCTCCATTTTTACGTCAGGTGTGGAGGGTAGAGTCTTAGAAAATATTGTCCTTGGGTCCAACTTTTCAATTGGAAAATTGCCTGTCAAGTATTTAGGGGTGCCTCTGATTTCTTCAAAGCTTAATGCTGCTGACTGTCAAGAGTTAGTATTGAAAATTACCAGAAGGGTTCAGGCTTGGAATTGCAGATTCCTTTCCTTTGCGGGTAGGTTACAATTGATTGCCTCAGTGTTGTTTTCAGTTCAGGTTTATTGGAGTTCTACTTATATCCTTCCAAAATCTGTGTTTAAACAACTGAATGAGATAATGAGGAAATTCTTATGGAAAGGGGCTGATTTGAAGAGTGGTGGTGAGAAGTTAGCCTGGGCTAAAGTGTGTTTGCCGAAAGATGAAGGGGGCTTAGGATTAAAAGATCTGATAGCTTGGAATGTGGCAGCTATTGGTAAGCAGCTATGGAACCTGTTACAGCCTATTCCCACTAACCTCTGGAGTAAGTGGGCAAGGATTGAGCTCATGAAAGACCAGAATTTCTGGCTGCTTAAGGTACCGGATAAAAGATCTTGGTCATGGAAGAAGATAATGGGTCTAAGAGATACATTTAGACAATACATTGAGTACAAGGTCGGGAATGGCGATAATATTCTTCTTTGGCATGATGATTGGTTGTATCCCAATTCTATTGTAGAAAAGCATGGGGATAGGATCAGGTATGATACTGGGTTAAGAAGCAATTGTAAAGTCAATGCTATAATCAGAAATGGGCAATGGTTTCCTCCTTTTGCAAACTCACATAAATTAATGGAGTTAAGAGATGATATTGCTACCCTTCCCCCTCCTGATTGTCATGATGTTGATACCTTGATTTGGAAGCCTACCAGGGGTAAGTATTCTATTAGTTCAGCTTGGAATTTGTTAAGGAACAGGGATAATCAAGTTCAATGGTATAAGACTGTGTGGTTCCCAAATAATATCCCAAGACATGCCTTCATCTTATGGACTTTAATTCATAATAGGATGCAAACACAAGATAAATTGGTCCTCTATGGGATGTTTCAGCAACAAAAGTTTGTCTTCTGTGACTTACCGTGTGAAAGCAGGGAACATTTATTTTTTGAATGCAGTTTCTCTTCTCAAGTTTGGTCTTCGGTTGCAATTGATAATGGTTTGAGGCAAGTTGGGAAGAAGTGGGTGGATATGGTTAATTGGTGCAATGTCCACTGTACAAATAATACTTTAAAGGCATGTGTTACCAAACTATCATTGGCTGCTAGTGTTTACATTTTATGGAGGGAAAGGAATCTCAGGCTGTTTGCTGGAGAGTTTAAAAAGGAGGATCAACTGGTTAAGGAGATAAATTCGTCTGTCAAATTTAGATTGTTTCACTTGTTGGATATTCAAAATGGAGATAGAGTTTCTAGCAATGGGTGAGGGGATTATTTTTTGCTCAGTTTTCATGGATTTTATGTTCAGGATTTCTGTCTGGATGAGTGGTAGAGAGCATGTTTCAGGGTTGTTGGGAATATGGTTCAGGATTTGGCTCAGAATGCGGGGGAGGTGGTTTATGATAAAAATTTTAAATGTTGCATTATCTTTTGACCCATTTGCTTACATTGTGCAGATTTATAAGTTGGTGGCTGAGTTTCACAGGGTTCGGATGGCAATGAAGTACCTCGCGGATGGCTACTACAGTTTTCGGTCGTTGTTCAGTGCTTCTGTGCAGTTTGTAAACTGCAGTTTTGTGACGGCCAGCAATGCAGTTTATCAGTGCAGATTTTTCAGTGCTGAAATACAGATTTTTCAGTGCAGATTTCAGTGTTTCAGTACTGAAATGCAGTTTTTTTCAGTGCTGAAATGCAGTTTCTTCAGTGTTACAGTGCTGAAATGCAGTTTTTTCGGTGCAGATTTTAGTATTTCAGTGCTGAAATGGTCGTTTTTCAGTGTTTCCGGGCTATTTTATAGTGCAGTTTTGTGATGGCAGACTCTTATAAGTGCTCTTGGCTATTTGACAAGGATGCTCTTCAATTTATGGACACGGTTTTAATGATGGAAAATGATGGATCAAATGCTCTGCTATTTGTTTCATTTATCTTGATTATGTTCATTTGTGGGGATTTCAAGGCTCATATTCAGATTTATAAGTTGGTGGATGATGTTCACCGGGTTCGGTCCTTCACGGTGATAGGTATTATTTCTTGTAATCTAATGAAGATTATGTATTTTTTATTTCCAGTGAGGTGCTCTAGAGATATGTTAAACATTGGTTGCTATAGTCTTATGCATTATCAGACTTATTTTTTTGTTGTCAGGGTTATGGTGTTTTTCTTGTATTTTCCCCTGTGTTTAGAGTTAAGCTTAACTCTTTGGTGGGATTGGGGGTTCCACCCTTGGGGTATGCCCCAAGTATTTTGTAGGCTTCAAGCCATTTTTTAATTTTTCTATATAATTGACTTACCTTTCAAAAAAAAAAAAAAAAAAGGTTGGAATAAGTGAACCGAAACAGAAACTTTAATTCACAGTGTGAAAGAACTAGGGTTTGGGCGGGTTTAAATTGGTGTAGTACAACATAAACCCTAATCCAACAATGGTTTTGTGAGGTCTAAAGATGGAAGGGAGTATGGGAACTACGGTTTGGTGGGTTTTAACAGGTGCCATGAAGCAAAATGCCTAACTCACAGAGATAGCGAATATTAGAGTTTTATGGGTTTGAAGTGCTGAAGAAAAACAGAAACCCTAATTCAACTAGGGTTTTGTAGGCTTAATGTTGGAAGAGATGGTGAGAGCAGTTGTCTGGTAGGGCTTAAGAGGTGAATAGAAAAAAAGAAACACCTAATTAAAAGTGTGAGAATAGGGTTTGGTGAGTTTCAAATGGTGAGCAACAAAAAAAAAACCCTCATTGAACTAGGGTTTGTAGGTTTCAAATTGGAAGAGAGTGTTAGAACTTGGGTTTGGTGGGTCTGAATAGGTGAATAGAGAAAAAAACCTTAATTCACCGAGATTGTGAGAAATTGGGTTGTGTGGGTTTGAAGTGCAAAAGAGAAACAAAAACCTTTTTTCAAACTAACCGAGGGTTCGGTTAGTTTGATTTGGAGATGAGAAACATAAAGCCTAATTCACAAAGAGTTCGAGAATTTGGTTTTCATGGGTTTGAAGTGGTGAAGAGAAACAAAAACCCGAATTCACAAAGTGTGTGAGAACCATGGTTTCGTGGGTTTGGATTGGGGATGAGAAACAGAAACCCTATTTACACTAGGGTTTTGAGGATTAAAAAGCGGAAGAGAGTGTGAGAATTATTGTTTGGTAGGATTGAAAAACTGAACCGAAACAGAATCCCTGATTCACAGAGTGTGAGGTGTAGGGTTTTGTGAGTTTAAATTGGTGAAGTACAATGCAAACAGAAATTCAACAATGGTTTTGTAAGGTTTAAATATTGAATTGAGTATGAGAACAGGGGTTTGGCGGGTTTGAACTGATGAACAAAAACAAAAACCCTAACTTATAGAGATTGTGAGAACCAGGGTTTTGTGTGTTTGAAGTGCAGAAGAGAAACATAAACCCTAATTCTAAGAGATTTTGAGAACTAGGTTTGAATTGGAGAAGAGAAATAGAGGCCCTGATTCAGAAAGAGTTTGAGAGCTTTATTTTCGTGGGTTTGCGGTGGTAAAGAGAAACAAAATCCCGAATTCATAGTGCGTGAGAATCAAGGTTTGGTAGTTTCGGTTTGGTGATGAGAAACATAAATCCTATTTACAGTAGGGTTTTTAGGTTTAAAATTGGAGGAAAGGGTGAGATCTGTTGTTTGGAAGGTTGGAATAAGTGAACCGAAACAGAAACTCTAATTCACAGTGTGAAAGAACTAGGGTTTGGGCGGGTTTAAATTGGTGTAGTACAACATAAACCCTAATCCAACAATGGTTTTGTGAGGTCTAAAGATGGAAGGGAGTATGGGAACTACGGTTTGGTGGGTTTTAACAGGTGCCATGAAGCAAAATGCCTAACTCACAGAGATAGCGAATATTAGAGTTTTATGGGTTTGAAGTGCTGAAGAAAAACAGAAACCCTAATTCAACTAGGGTTTTGTAGGCTTAATGTTGGAAGAGATGGTGAGAGCAGTTGTCTGGTAGGGCTTAAGAGGTGAATAGAAAAAAAGAAACACCTAATTAAAAGTGTGAGAATAGGGTTTGGTGAGTTTCAAATGGTGAGCAACAAAAAAAAACCCTCATTGAACTAGGGTTTGTAGGTTTCAAATTGGAAGAGAGTGTTAGAACTTGGGTTTGGTGGGTCTGAATAGGTGAATAGAGAAAAAAACCTTAATTCACCGGGATTGTGAGAAATTGGGTTGTGTGGGTTTGAAGTGCAAAAGAGAAACAAAAACCTTTTTTCAAACTAACCGAGGGTTCGGTTAGTTTGATTTGGAGATGAGAAACATAAAGCCTAATTCACAAAGAGTTCGAGAATTTGGTTTTCATGGGTTTGAAGTGGTGAAGAGAAACAAAAACCCGAATTCACAAAGTGTGTGAGAACCATGGTTTCGTGGGTTTGGATTGGGGATGAGAAACAGAAACCCTATTTACACTAGGGTTTTGAGGATTAAAAAGCGGAAGAGAGTGTGAGAATTATTGTTTGGTAGGATTGAAAAACTGAACCGAAACAGAATCCCTGATTCACAGAGTGTGAGGTGTAGGGTTTTGTGAGTTTAAATTGGTGAAGTACAATGCAAACAGAAATTCAACAATGGTTTTGTAAGGTTTAAATATTGAATTGAGTACGAGAACAGGGGTTTGGCGGGTTTGAACTGATGAACAAAAACAAAAACCCTAACTTATAGAGATTGTGAGAACCAGGGTTTTGTGTGTTTGAAGTGCAGAAGAGAAACATAAACCCTAATTCTAAGAGATTTTGAGAACTAGGTTTGAATTGGAGAAGAGAAATAGAGGCCCTGATTCAGAAAGAGTTTGAGAGCTTTATTTTCGTGGGTTTGCGGTGGTAAAGAGAAACAAAATCCCGAATTCATAGTGCGTGAGAATCAAGGTTTGGTAGTTTCGGTTTGGTGATGAGAAACATAAATCCTATTTACAGTAGGGTTTTTAGGTTTAAAATTGGAGGAAAGGGTGAGATCTGTTGTTTGGAAGGTTGGAATAAGTGAACCGAAACAGAAACTCTAATTCACAGTGTGAAAGAACTAGGGTTTGGGCGGGTTTAAATTGGTGTAGTACAACATAAACCCTAATCCAACAATGGTTTTGTGAGGTCTAAAGATGGAAGGGAGTATGGGAACTACGGTTTGGTGGGTTTTAACAGGTGCCATGAAGCAAAATGCCTAACTCACAGAGATAGCGAATATTAGAGTTTTATGGGTTTGAAGTGCTGAAGAAAAACAGAAACCCTAATTCAACTAGGGTTTTGTAGGCTTAATGTTGGAAGAGATGGTGAGAGCAGTTGTCTGGTAGGGCTTAAGAGGTGAATAGAAAAAAAGAAACACCTAATTAAAAGTGTGAGAATAGGGTTTGGTGAGTTTCAAATGGTGAGCAACAAAAAAAAACCCTCATTGAACTAGGGTTTGTAGGTTTCAAATTGGAAGAGAGTGTTAGAACTTGGGTTTGGTGGGTCTGAATAGGTGAATAGAGAAAAAAACCTTAATTCACCGGGATTGTGAGAAATTGGGTTGTGTGGGTTTGAAGTGCAAAAGAGAAACAAAAACCTTTTTTCAAACTAACCGAGGGTTCGGTTAGTTTGATTTGGAGATGAGAAACATAAAGCCTAATTCACAAAGAGTTCGAGAATTTGGTTTTCATGGGTTTGAAGTGGTGAAGAGAAACAAAAACCCGAATTCACAAAGTGTGTGAGAACCATGGTTTCGTGGGTTTGGATTGGGGATGAGAAACAGAAACCCTATTTACACTAGGGTTTTGAGGATTAAAAAGCGGAAGAGAGTGTGAGAATTATTGTTTGGTAGGATTGAAAAACTGAACCGAAACAGAATCCCTGATTCACAGAGTGTGAGGTGTAGGGTTTTGTGAGTTTAAATTGGTGAAGTACAATGCAAACAGAAATTCAACAATGGTTTTGTAAGGTTTAAATATTGAATTGAGTACGAGAACAGGGGTTTGGCGGGTTTGAACTGATGAACAAAAACAAAAACCCTAACTTATAGAGATTGTGAGAACCAGGGTTTTGTGTGTTTGAAGTGCAGAAGAGAAACATAAACCCTAATTCTAAGAGATTTTGAGAACTAGGTTTGAATTGGAGAAGAGAAATAGAGGCCCTGATTCAGAAAGAGTTTGAGAGCTTTATTTTCGTGGGTTTGCGGTGGTAAAGAGAAACAAAATCCCGAATTCATAGTGCGTGAGAATCAAGGTTTGGTAGTTTCGGTTTGGTGATGAGAAACATAAATCCTATTTACAGTAGGGTTTTTAGGTTTAAAATTGGAGGAAAGGGTGAGATCTGTTGTTTGGAAGGTTGGAATAAGTGAACCGAAACAGAAACTCTAATTCACAGTGTGAAAGAACTAGGGTTTGGGCGGGTTTAAATTGGTGTAGTACAACATAAACCCTAATCCAACAATGGTTTTGTGAGGTCTAAAGATGGAAGGGAGTATGGGAACTACGGTTTGGTGGGTTTTAACAGGTGCCATGAAGCAAAATGCCTAACTCACAGAGATAGCGAATATTAGAGTTTTATGGGTTTGAAGTGCTGAAGAAAAACAGAAACGCTAATTCAACTAGGGTTCTGTAGGCTTAATGTTGGAAGAGATGGTGAGAGCAGTTGTCTGGTAGGGCTTAAGAGGTGAATAGAAAAAAAGAAACACCTAATTAAAAGTGTGAGAATAGGGTTTGGTGAGTTTCAAATGGTGAGCAACAAAAAAAAACCCTCATTGAACTAGGGTTTGTAGGTTTCAAATTGGAAGAGAGTGTTAGAACTTGGGTTTGGTGGGTCTGAATAGTTGAATAGAGAAAAAAACCTTAATTCACCGGGATTGTGAGAAATTGGGTTGTGTGGGTTTGAAGTGCAAAAGAGAAACAAAAACCTTTTTTCAAACTAACCGAGGGTTCGGTTAGTTTGATTTGGAGATGAGAAACATAAAGCCTAATTCACAAAGAGTTCGAGAATTTGGTTTTCATGGGTTTGAAGTGGTGAAGAGAAACAAAAACCCGAATTCACAAAGTGTGTGAGAACCATGGTTTCGTGGGTCTGGATTGGGGATGAGAAACAGAAACCCTATTTACACTAGGGTTTTGAGGATTAAAAAGCGGAAGAGAGTGTGAGAATTATTGTTTGGTAGGATTGAAAAACTGAACCGAAACAGAATCCCTGATTCACAGAGTGTGAGGTGTAGGGTTTTGTGAGTTTAAATTGGTGAAGTACAATGCAAACAGAAATTCAACAATGGTTTTGTAAGGTTTAAATATTGAATTGAGTACGAGAACAGGGGTTTGGCGGGTTTGAACTGATGAACAAAAACAAAAACCCTAACTTATAGAGATTGTGAGAACCAGGGTTTTGTGTGTTTGAAGTGCAGAAGAGAAACATAAACCCTAATTCTAAGAGATTTTGAGAACTAGGTTTGAATTGGAGAAGAGAAATAGAGGCCCTGATTCAGAAAGAGTTTGAGAGCTTTATTTTCGTGGGTTTGCGGTGGTAAAGAGAAACAAAATCCCGAATTCATAGTGCGTGAGAATCAAGGTTTGGTAGTTTCGGTTTGGTGATGAGAAACATAAATCCTATTTACAGTAGGGTTTTTAGGTTTAAAATTGGAGGAAAGGGTGAGATCTGTTGTTTGGAAGGTTGGAATAAGTGAACCGAAACAGAAACTCTAATTCACAGTGTGAAAGAACTAGGGTTTGGGCGGGTTTAAATTGGTGTAGTACAACATAAACCCTAATCCAACAATGGTTTTGTGAGGTCTAAAGATGGAAGGGAGTATGGGAACTACGGTTTGGTGGGTTTTAACAGGTGCCATGAAGCAAAATGCCTAACTCACAGAGATAGCGAATATTAGAGTTTTATGGGTTTGAAGTGCTGAAGAAAAACAGAAACGCTAATTCAACTAGGGTTCTGTAGGCTTAATGTTGGAAGAGATGGTGAGAGCAGTTGTCTGGTAGGGCTTAAGAGGTGAATAGAAAAAAAGAAACACCTAATTAAAAGTGTGAGAATAGGGTTTGGTGAGTTTCAAATGGTGAGCAACAAAAAAAAACCCTCATTGAACTAGGGTTTGTAGGTTTCAAATTGGAAGAGAGTGTTAGAACTTGGGTTTGGTGGGTCTGAATAGGTGAATAGAGAAAAAAACCTTAATTCACCGGGATTGTGAGAAATTGGGTTGTGTGGGTTTGAAGTGCAAAAGAGAAACAAAAACCTTTTTTCAAACTAACCGAGGGTTCGGTTAGTTTGATTTGGAGATGAGAAACATAAAGCCTAATTCACAAAGAGTTCGAGAATTTGGTTTTCATGGGTTTGAAGTGGTGAAGAGAAACAAAAACCCGAATTCACAAAGTGTGTGAGAACCATGGTTTCGTGGGTCTGGATTGGGGATGAGAAACAGAAACCCTATTTACACTAGGGTTTTGAGGATTAAAAAGCGGAAGAGAGTGTGAGAATTATTGTTTGGTAGGATTGAAAAACTGAACCGAAACAGAATCCCTGATTCACAGAGTGTGAGGTGTAGGGTTTTGTGAGTTTAAATTGGTGAAGTACAATGCAAACAGAAATTCAACAATGGTTTTGTAAGGTTTAAATATTGAATTGAGTACGAGAACAGGGGTTTGGCGGGTTTGAACTGATGAACAAAAACAAAAACCCTAACTTATAGAGATTGTGAGAACCAGGGTTTTGTGTGTTTGAAGTGCAGAAGAGAAACATAAACCCTAATTCTAAGAGATTTTGAGAACTAGGTTTGAATTGGAGAAGAGAAATAGAGGCCCTGATTCAGAAAGAGTTTGAGAGCTTTATTTTCGTGGGTTTGCGGTGGTAAAGAGAAACAAAATCCCGAATTCATAGTGCGTGAGAATCAAGGTTTGGTAGTTTCGGTTTGGTGATGAGAAACATAAATCCTATTTACAGTAGGGTTTTTAGGTTTAAAATTGGAGGAAAGGGTGAGATCTGTTGTTTGGAAGGTTGGAATAAGTGAACCGAAACAGAAACTCTAATTCACAGTGTGAAAGAACTAGGGTTTGGGCGGGTTTAAATTGGTGTAGTACAACATAAACCCTAATCCAACAATGGTTTTGTGAGGTCTAAAGATGGAAGGGAGTATGGGAACTACGGTTTGGTGGGTTTTAACAGGTGCCATGAAGCAAAATGCCTAACTCACAGAGATAGCGAATATTTGAGTTTTATGGGTTTGAAGTGCTGAAGAAAAACAGAAACGCTAATTCAACTAGGGTTCTGTAGGCTTAATGTTGGAAGAGATGGTGAGAGCAGTTGTCTGGTAGGGCTTAAGAGGTGAATAGAAAAAAAGAAACACCTAATTAAAAGTGTGAGAATAGGGTTTGGTGAGTTTCAAATGGTGAGCAACAAAAAAAAACCCTCATTGAACTAGGGTTTGTAGGTTTCAAATTGGAAGAGAGTGTTAGAACTTGGGTTTGGTGGGTCTGAATAGGTGAATAGAGAAAAAAACCTTAATTCACCGGGATTGTGAGAAATTGGGTTGTGTGGGTTTGAAGTGCAAAAGAGAAACAAAAACCTTTTTTCAAACTAACCGAGGGTTCGGTTAGTTTGATTTGGAGATGAGAAACATAAAGCCTAATTCACAAAGAGTTCGAGAATTTGGTTTTCATGGGTTTGAAGTGGTGAAGAGAAACAAAAACCCGAATTCACAAAGTGTGTGAGAACCATGGTTTCGTGGGTCTGGATTGGGGATGAGAAACAGAAACCCTATTTACACTAGGGTTTTGAGGATTAAAAAGCGGAAGAGAGTGTGAGAATTATTGTTTGGTAGGATTGAAAAACTGAACCGAAACAGAATCCCTGATTCACAGAGTGTGAGGTGTAGGGTTTTGTGAGTTTAAATTGGTGAAGTACAATGCAAACAGAAATTCAACAATGGTTTTGTAAGGTTTAAATATTGAATTGAGTACGAGAACAGGGGTTTGGCGGGTTTGAACTGATGAACAAAAACAAAAACCCTAACTTATAGAGATTGTGAGAACCAGGGTTTTGTGTGTTTGAAGTGCAGAAGAGAAACATAAACCCTAATTCTAAGAGATTTTGAGAACTAGGTTTGAATTGGAGAAGAGAAATAGAGGCCCTGATTCAGAAAGAGTTTGAGAGCTTTATTTTCGTGGGTTTGCGGTGGTAAAGAGAAACAAAATCCCGAATTCATAGTGCGTGAGAATCAAGGTTTGGTAGTTTCGGTTTGGTGATGAGAAACATAAATCCTATTTACAGTAGGGTTTTTAGGTTTAAAATTGGAGGAAAGGGTGAGATCTGTTGTTTGGAAGGTTGGAATAAGTGAACCGAAACAGAAACTCTAATTCACAGTGTGAAAGAACTAGGGTTTGGGCGGGTTTAAATTGGTGTAGTACAACATAAACCCTAATCCAACAATGGTTTTGTGAGGTCTAAAGATGGAAGGGAGTATGGGAACTACGGTTTGGTGGGTTTTAACAGGTGCCATGAAGCAAAATGCCTAACTCACAGAGATAGCGAATATTAGAGTTTTATGGGTTTGAAGTGCTGAAGAAAAACAGAAACGCTAATTCAACTAGGGTTCTGTAGGCTTAATGTTGGAAGAGATGGTGAGAGCAGTTGTCTGGTAGGGCTTAAGAGGTGAATAGAAAAAAAGAAACACCTAATTAAAAGTGTGAGAATAGGGTTTGGTGAGTTTCAAATGGTGAGCAACAAAAAAAAACCCTCATTGAACTAGGGTTTGTAGGTTTCAAATTGGAAGAGAGTGTTAGAACTTGGGTTTGGTGGGTCTGAATAGGTGAATAGAGAAAAAAACCTTAATTCACCGGGATTGTGAGAAATTGGGTTGTGTGGGTTTGAAGTGCAAAAGAGAAACAAAAACCTTTTTTCAAACTAACCGAGGGTTCGGTTAGTTTGATTTGGAGATGAGAAACATAAAGCCTAATTCACAAAGAGTTCGAGAATTTGGTTTTCATGGGTTTGAAGTGGTGAAGAGAAACAAAAACCCGAATTCACAAAGTGTGTGAGAACCATGGTTTCGTGGGTCTGGATTGGGGATGAGAAACAGAAACCCTATTTACACTAGGGTTTTGAGGATTAAAAAGCGGAAGAGAGTGTGAGAATTATTGTTTGGTAGGATTGAAAAACTGAACCGAAACAGAATCCCTGATTCACAGAGTGTGAGGTGTAGGGTTTTGTGAGTTTAAATTGGTGAAGTACAATGCAAACAGAAATTCAACAATGGTTTTGTAAGGTTTAAATATTGAATTGAGTACGAGAACAGGGGTTTGGCGGGTTTGAACTGATGAACAAAAACAAAAACCCTAACTTATAGAGATTGTGAGAACCAGGGTTTTGTGTGTTTGAAGTGCAGAAGAGAAACATAAACCCTAATTCTAAGAGATTTTGAGAACTAGGTTTGAATTGGAGAAGAGAAATAGAGGCCCTGATTCAGAAAGAGTTTGAGAGCTTTATTTTCGTGGGTTTGCGGTGGTAAAGAGAAACAAAATCCCGAATTCATAGTGCGTGAGAATCAAGGTTTGGTAGTTTCGGTTTGGTGATGAGAAACATAAATCCTATTTACAGTAGGGTTTTTAGGTTTAAAATTGGAGGAAAGGGTGAGATCTGTTGTTTGGAAGGTTGGAATAAGTGAACCGAAACAGAAACTCTAATTCACAGTGTGAAAGAACTAGGGTTTGGGCGGGTTTAAATTGGTGTAGTACAACATAAACCCTAATCCAACAATGGTTTTGTGAGGTCTAAAGATGGAAGGGAGTATGGGAACTACGGTTTGGTGGGTTTTAACAGGTGCCATGAAGCAAAATGCCTAACTCACAGAGATAGCGAATATTAGAGTTTTATGGGTTTGAAGTGCTGAAGAAAAACAGAAACGCTAATTCAACTAGGGTTCTGTAGGCTTAATGTTGGAAGAGATGGTGAGAGCAGTTGTCTGGTAGGGCTTAAGAGGTGAATAGAAAAAAAGAAACACCTAATTAAAAGTGTGAGAATAGGGTTTGGTGAGTTTCAAATGGTGAGCAACAAAAAAAAACCCTCATTGAACTAGGGTTTGTAGGTTTCAAATTGGAAGAGAGTGTTAGAACTTGGGTTTGGTGGGTCTGAATAGGTGAATAGAGAAAAAAACCTTAATTCACCGGGATTGTGAGAAATTGGGTTGTGTGGGTTTGAAGTGCAAAAGAGAAACAAAAACCTTTTTTCAAACTAACCGAGGGTTCGGTTAGTTTGATTTGGAGATGAGAAACATAAAGCCTAATTCACAAAGAGTTCGAGAATTTGGTTTTCATGGGTTTGAAGTGGTGAAGAGAAACAAAAACCCGAATTCACAAAGTGTGTGAGAACCATGGTTTCGTGGGTCTGGATTGGGGATGAGAAACAGAAACCCTATTTACACTAGGGTTTTGAGGATTAAAAAGCGGAAGAGAGTGTGAGAATTATTGTTTGGTAGGATTGAAAAACTGAACCGAAACAGAATCCCTGATTCACAGAGTGTGAGGTGTAGGGTTTTGTGAGTTTAAATTGGTGAAGTACAATGCAAACAGAAATTCAACAATGGTTTTGTAAGGTTTAAATATTGAATTGAGTACTAGAACAGGGGTTTGGCGGGTTTGAACTGATGAACAAAAACAAAAACCCTAACTTATAGAGATTGTGAGAACCAGGGTTTTGTGTGTTTGAAGTGCAGAAGAGAAACATAAACCCTAATTCTAAGAGATTTTGAGAACTAGGTTTGAATTGGAGAAGAGAAATAGAGGCCCTGATTCAGAAAGAGTTTGAGAGCTTTATTTTCGTGGGTTTGCGGTGGTAAAGAGAAACAAAATCCCGAATTCATAGTGCGTGAGAATCAAGGTTTGGTAGTTTCGGTTTGGTGATGAGAAACATAAATCCTATTTACAGTAGGGTTTTTAGGTTTAAAATTGGAGGAAAGGGTGAGATCTGTTGTTTGGAAGGTTGGAATAAGTGAACCGAAACAGAAACTCTAATTCACAGTGTGAAAGAACTAGGGTTTGGGCGGGTTTAAATTGGTGTAGTACAACATAAACCCTAATCCAACAATGGTTTTGTGAGGTCTAAAGATGGAAGGGAGTATGGGAACTACGGTTTGGTGGGTTTTAACAGGTGCCATGAAGCAAAATGCCTAACTCACAGAGATAGCGAATATTAGAGTTTTATGGGTTTGAAGTGCTGAAGAAAAACAGAAACGCTAATTCAACTAGGGTTCTGTAGGCTTAATGTTGGAAGAGATGGTGAGAGCAGTTGTCTGGTAGGGCTTAAGAGGTGAATAGAAAAAAAGAAACACCTAATTAAAAGTGTGAGAATAGGGTTTGGTGAGTTTCAAATGGTGAGCAACAAAAAAAAACCCTCATTGAACTAGGGTTTGTAGGTTTCAAATTGGAAGAGAGTGTTAGAACTTGGGTTTGGTGGGTCTGAATAGGTGAATAGAGAAAAAAACCTTAATTCACCGGGATTGTGAGAAATTGGGTTGTGTGGGTTTGAAGTGCAAAAGAGAAACAAAAACCTTTTTTCAAACTAACCGAGGGTTCGGTTAGTTTGATTTGGAGATGAGAAACATAAAGCCTAATTCACAAAGAGTTCGAGAATTTGGTTTTCATGGGTTTGAAGTGGTGAAGAGAAACAAAAACCCGAATTCACAAAGTGTGTGAGAACCATGGTTTCGTGGGTCTGGATTGGGGATGAGAAACAGAAACCCTATTTACACTAGGGTTTTGAGGATTAAAAAGCGGAAGAGAGTGTGAGAATTATTGTTTGGTAGGATTGAAAAACTGAACCGAAACAGAATCCCTGATTCACAGAGTGTGAGGTGTAGGGTTTTGTGAGTTTAAATTGGTGAAGTACAATGCAAACAGAAATTCAACAATGGTTTTGTAAGGTTTAAATATTGAATTGAGTACGAGAACAGGGGTTTGGCGGGTTTGAACTGATGAACAAAAACAAAAACCCTAACTTATAGAGATTGTGAGAACCAGGGTTTTGTGTGTTTGAAGTGCAGAAGAGAAACATAAACCCTAATTCTAAGAGATTTTGAGAACTAGGTTTGAATTGGAGAAGAGAAATAGAGGCCCTGATTCAGAAAGAGTTTGAGAGCTTTATTTTCGTGGGTTTGCGGTGGTAAAGAGAAACAAAATCCCGAATTCATAGTGCGTGAGAATCAAGGTTTGGTAGTTTCGGTTTGGTGATGAGAAACATAAATCCTATTTACAGTAGGGTTTTTAGGTTTAAAATTGGAGGAAAGGGTGAGATCTGTTGTTTGGAAGGTTGGAATAAGTGAACCGAAACAGAAACTCTAATTCACAGTGTGAAAGAACTAGGGTTTGGGCGGGTTTAAATTGGTGTAGTACAACATAAACCCTAATCCAACAATGGTTTTGTGAGGTCTAAAGATGGAAGGGAGTATGGGAACTACGGTTTGGTGGGTTTTAACAGGTGCCATGAAGCAAAATGCCTAACTCACAGAGATAGCGAATATTAGAGTTTTATGGGTTTGAAGTGCTGAAGAAAAACAGAAACGCTAATTCAACTAGGGTTCTGTAGGCTTAATGTTGGAAGAGATGGTGAGAGCAGTTGTCTGGTAGGGCTTAAGAGGTGAATAGAAAAAAAGAAACACCTAATTAAAAGTGTGAGAATAGGGTTTGGTGAGTTTCAAATGGTGAGCAACAAAAAAAAACCCTCATTGAACTAGGGTTTGTAGGTTTCAAATTGGAAGAGAGTGTTAGAACTTGGGTTTGGTGGGTCTGAATAGGTGAATAGAGAAAAAAACCTTAATTCACCGGGATTGTGAGAAATTGGGTTGTGTGGGTTTGAAGTGCAAAAGAGAAACAAAAACCTTTTTTCAAACTAACCGAGGGTTCGGTTAGTTTGATTTGGAGATGAGAAACATAAAGCCTAATTCACAAAGAGTTCGAGAATTTGGTTTTCATGGGTTTGAAGTGGTGAAGAGAAACAAAAACCCGAATTCACAAAGTGTGTGAGAACCATGGTTTCGTGGGTCTGGATTGGGGATGAGAAACAGAAACCCTATTTACACTAGGGTTTTGAGGATTAAAAAGCGGAAGAGAGTGTGAGAATTATTGTTTGGTAGGATTGAAAAACTGAACCGAAACAGAATCCCTGATTCACAGAGTGTGAGGTGTAGGGTTTTGTGAGTTTAAATTGGTGAAGTACAATGCAAACAGAAATTCAACAATGGTTTTGTAAGGTTTAAATATTGAATTGAGTACGAGAACAGGGGTTTGGCGGGTTTGAACTGATGAACAAAAACAAAAACCCTAACTTATAGAGATTGTGAGAACCAGGGTTTTGTGTGTTTGAAGTGCAGAAGAGAAACATAAACCCTAATTCTAAGAGATTTTGAGAACTAGGTTTGAATTGGAGAAGAGAAATAGAGGCCCTGATTCAGAAAGAGTTTGAGAGCTTTATTTTCGTGGGTTTGCGGTGGTAAAGAGAAACAAAATCCCGAATTCATAGTGCGTGAGAATCAAGGTTTGGTAGTTTCGGTTTGGTGATGAGAAACATAAATCCTATTTACAGTAGGGTTTTTAGGTTTAAAATTGGAGGAAAGGGTGAGATCTGTTGTTTGGAAGGTTGGAATAAGTGAACCGAAACAGAAACTCTAATTCACAGTGTGAAAGAACTAGGGTTTGGGCGGGTTTAAATTGGTGTAGTACAACATAAACCCTAATCCAACAATGGTTTTGTGAGGTCTAAAGATGGAAGGGAGTATGGGAACTACGGTTTGGTGGGTTTTAACAGGTGCCATGAAGCAAAATGCCTAACTCACAGAGATAGCGAATATTAGAGTTTTATGGGTTTGAAGTGCTGAAGAAAAACAGAAACGCTAATTCAACTAGGGTTCTGTAGGCTTAATGTTGGAAGAGATGGTGAGAGCAGTTGTCTGGTAGGGCTTAAGAGGTGAATAGAAAAAAAGAAACACCTAATTAAAAGTGTGAGAATAGGGTTTGGTGAGTTTCAAATGGTGAGCAACAAAAAAAAACCCTCATTGAACTAGGGTTTGTAGGTTTCAAATTGGAAGAGAGTGTTAGAACTTGGGTTTGGTGGGTCTGAATAGGTGAATAGAGAAAAAAACCTTAATTCACCGGGATTGTGAGAAATTGGGTTGTGTGGGTTTGAAGTGCAAAAGAGAAACAAAAACCTTTTTTCAAACTAACCGAGGGTTCGGTTAGTTTGATTTGGAGATGAGAAACATAAAGCCTAATTCACAAAGAGTTCGAGAATTTGGTTTTCATGGGTTTGAAGTGGTGAAGAGAAACAAAAACCCGAATTCACAAAGTGTGTGAGAACCATGGTTTCGTGGGTCTGGATTGGGGATGAGAAACAGAAACCCTATTTACACTAGGGTTTTGAGGATTAAAAAGCGGAAGAGAGTGTGAGAATTATTGTTTGGTAGGATTGAAAAACTGAACCGAAACAGAATCCCTGATTCACAGAGTGTGAGGTGTAGGGTTTTGTGAGTTTAAATTGGTGAAGTACAATGCAAACAGAAATTCAACAATGGTTTTGTAAGGTTTAAATATTGAATTGAGTACGAGAACAGGGGTTTGGCGGGTTTGAACTGATGAACAAAAACAAAAACCCTAACTTATAGAGATTGTGAGAACCAGGGTTTTGTGTGTTTGAAGTGCAGAAGAGAAACATAAACCCTAATTCTAAGAGATTTTGAGAACTAGGTTTGAATTGGAGAAGAGAAATAGAGGCCCTGATTCAGAAAGAGTTTGAGAGCTTTATTTTCGTGGGTTTGCGGTGGTAAAGAGAAACAAAATCCCGAATTCATAGTGCGTGAGAATCAAGGTTTGGTAGTTTCGGTTTGGTGATGAGAAACATAAATCCTATTTACAGTAGGGTTTTTAGGTTTAAAATTGGAGGAAAGGGTGAGATCTGTTGTTTGGAAGGTTGGAATAAGTGAACCGAAACAGAAACTCTAATTCACAGTGTGAAAGAACTAGGGTTTGGGCGGGTTTAAATTGGTGTAGTACAACATAAACCCTAATCCAACAATGGTTTTGTGAGGTCTAAAGATGGAAGGGAGTATGGGAACTACGGTTTGGTGGGTTTTAACAGGTGCCATGAAGCAAAATGCCTAACTCACAGAGATAGCGAATATTAGAGTTTTATGGGTTTGAAGTGCTGAAGAAAAACAGAAACGCTAATTCAACTAGGGTTCTGTAGGCTTAATGTTGGAAGAGATGGTGAGAGCAGTTGTCTGGTAGGGCTTAAGAGGTGAATAGAAAAAAAGAAACACCTAATTAAAAGTGTGAGAATAGGGTTTGGTGAGTTTCAAATGGTGAGCAACAAAAAAAAACCCTCATTGAACTAGGGTTTGTAGGTTTCAAATTGGAAGAGAGTGTTAGAACTTGGGTTTGGTGGGTCTGAATAGGTGAATAGAGAAAAAAACCTTAATTCACCGGGATTGTGAGAAATTGGGTTGTGTGGGTTTGAAGTGCAAAAGAGAAACAAAAACCTTTTTTCAAACTAACCGAGGGTTCGGTTAGTTTGATTTGGAGATGAGAAACATAAAGCCTAATTCACAAAGAGTTCGAGAATTTGGTTTTCATGGGTTTGAAGTGGTGAAGAGAAACAAAAACCCGAATTCACAAAGTGTGTGAGAACCATGGTTTCGTGGGTCTGGATTGGGGATGAGAAACAGAAACCCTATTTACACTAGGGTTTTGAGGATTAAAAAGCGGAAGAGAGTGTGAGAATTATTGTTTGGTAGGATTGAAAAACTGAACCGAAACAGAATCCCTGATTCACAGAGTGTGAGGTGTAGGGTTTTGTGAGTTTAAATTGGTGAAGTACAATGCAAACAGAAATTCAACAATGGTTTTGTAAGGTTTAAATATTGAATTGAGTACGAGAACAGGGGTTTGGCGGGTTTGAACTGATGAACAAAAACAAAAACCCTAACTTATAGAGATTGTGAGAACCAGGGTTTTGTGTGTTTGAAGTGCAGAAGAGAAACATAAACCCTAATTCTAAGAGATTTTGAGAACTAGGTTTGAATTGGAGAAGAGAAATAGAGGCCCTGATTCAGAAAGAGTTTGAGAGCTTTATTTTCGTGGGTTTGCGGTGGTAAAGAGAAACAAAATCCCGAATTCATAGTGCGTGAGAATCAAGGTTTGGTAGTTTCGGTTTGGTGATGAGAAACATAAATCCTATTTACAGTAGGGTTTTTAGGTTTAAAATTGGAGGAAAGGGTGAGATCTGTTGTTTGGAAGGTTGGAATAAGTGAACCGAAACAGAAACTCTAATTCACAGTGTGAAAGAACTAGGGTTTGGGCGGGTTTAAATTGGTGTAGTACAACATAAACCCTAATCCAACAATGGTTTTGTGAGGTCTAAAGATGGAAGGGAGTATGGGAACTACGGTTTGGTGGGTTTTAACAGGTGCCATGAAGCAAAATGCCTAACTCACAGAGATAGCGAATATTAGAGTTTTATGGGTTTGAAGTGCTGAAGAAAAACAGAAACGCTAATTCAACTAGGGTTCTGTAGGCTTAATGTTGGAAGAGATGGTGAGAGCAGTTGTCTGGTAGGGCTTAAGAGGTGAATAGAAAAAAAGAAACACCTAATTAAAAGTGTGAGAATAGGGTTTGGTGAGTTTCAAATGGTGAGCAACAAAAAAAAACCCTCATTGAACTAGGGTTTGTAGGTTTCAAATTGGAAGAGAGTGTTAGAACTTGGGTTTGGTGGGTCTGAATAGGTGAATAGAGAAAAAAACCTTAATTCACCGGGATTGTGAGAAATTGGGTTGTGTGGGTTTGAAGTGCAAAAGAGAAACAAAAACCTTTTTTCAAACTAACCGAGGGTTCGGTTAGTTTGATTTGGAGATGAGAAACATAAAGCCTAATTCACAAAGAGTTCGAGAATTTGGTTTTCATGGGTTTGAAGTGGTGAAGAGAAACAAAAACCCGAATTCACAAAGTGTGTGAGAACCATGGTTTCGTGGGTCTGGATTGGGGATGAGAAACAGAAACCCTATTTACACTAGGGTTTTGAGGATTAAAAAGCGGAAGAGAGTGTGAGAATTATTGTTTGGTAGGATTGAAAAACTGAACCGAAACAGAATCCCTGATTCACAGAGTGTGAGGTGTAGGGTTTTGTGAGTTTAAATTGGTGAAGTACAATGCAAACAGAAATTCAACAATGGTTTTGTAAGGTTTAAATATTGAATTGAGTACGAGAACAGGGGTTTGGCGGGTTTGAACTGATGAACAAAAACAAAAACCCTAACTTATAGAGATTGTGAGAACCAGGGTTTTGTGTGTTTGAAGTGCAGAAGAGAAACATAAACCCTAATTCTAAGAGATTTTGAGAACTAGGTTTGAATTGGAGAAGAGAAATAGAGGCCCTGATTCAGAAAGAGTTTGAGAGCTTTATTTTCGTGGGTTTGCGGTGGTAAAGAGAAACAAAATCCCGAATTCATAGTGCGTGAGAATCAAGGTTTGGTAGTTTCGGTTTGGTGATGAGAAACATAAATCCTATTTACAGTAGGGTTTTTAGGTTTAAAATTGGAGGAAAGGGTGAGATCTGTTGTTTGGAAGGTTGGAATAAGTGAACCGAAACAGAAACTCTAATTCACAGTGTGAAAGAACTAGGGTTTGGGCGGGTTTAAATTGGTGTAGTACAACATAAACCCTAATCCAACAATGGTTTTGTGAGGTCTAAAGATGGAAGGGAGTATGGGAACTACGGTTTGGTGGGTTTTAACAGGTGCCATGAAGCAAAATGCCTAACTCACAGAGATAGCGAATATTAGAGTTTTATGGGTTTGAAGTGCTGAAGAAAAACAGAAACGCTAATTCAACTAGGGTTCTGTAGGCTTAATGTTGGAAGAGATGGTGAGAGCAGTTGTCTGGTAGGGCTTAAGAGGTGAATAGAAAAAAAGAAACACCTAATTAAAAGTGTGAGAATAGGGTTTGGTGAGTTTCAAATGGTGAGCAACAAAAAAAAACCCTCATTGAACTAGGGTTTGTAGGTTTCAAATTGGAAGAGAGTGTTAGAACTTGGGTTTGGTGGGTCTGAATAGGTGAATAGAGAAAAAAACCTTAATTCACCGGGATTGTGAGAAATTGGGTTGTGTGGGTTTGAAGTGCAAAAGAGAAACAAAAACCTTTTTTCAAACTAACCGAGGGTTCGGTTAGTTTGATTTGGAGATGAGAAACATAAAGCCTAATTCACAAAGAGTTCGAGAATTTGGTTTTCATGGGTTTGAAGTGGTGAAGAGAAACAAAAACCCGAATTCACAAAGTGTGTGAGAACCATGGTTTCGTGGGTCTGGATTGGGGATGAGAAACAGAAACCCTATTTACACTAGGGTTTTGAGGATTAAAAAGCGGAAGAGAGTGTGAGAATTATTGTTTGGTAGGATTGAAAAACTGAACCGAAACAGAATCCCTGATTCACAGAGTGTGAGGTGTAGGGTTTTGTGAGTTTAAATTGGTGAAGTACAATGCAAACAGAAATTCAACAATGGTTTTGTAAGGTTTAAATATTGAATTGAGTACGAGAACAGGGGTTTGGCGGGTTTGAACTGATGAACAAAAACAAAAACCCTAACTTATAGAGATTGTGAGAACCAGGGTTTTGTGTGTTTGAAGTGCAGAAGAGAAACATAAACCCTAATTCTAAGAGATTTTGAGAACTAGGTTTGAATTGGAGAAGAGAAATAGAGGCCCTGATTCAGAAAGAGTTTGAGAGCTTTATTTTCGTGGGTTTGCGGTGGTAAAGAGAAACAAAATCCCGAATTCATAGTGCGTGAGAATCAAGGTTTGGTAGTTTCGGTTTGGTGATGAGAAACATAAATCCTATTTACAGTAGGGTTTTTAGGTTTAAAATTGGAGGAAAGGGTGAGATCTGTTGTTTGGAAGGTTGGAATAAGTGAACCGAAACAGAAACTCTAATTCACAGTGTGAAAGAACTAGGGTTTGGGCGGGTTTAAATTGGTGTAGTACAACATAAACCCTAATCCAACAATGGTTTTGTGAGGTCTAAAGATGGAAGGGAGTATGGGAACTACGGTTTGGTGGGTTTTAACAGGTGCCATGAAGCAAAATGCCTAACTCACAGAGATAGCGAATATTAGAGTTTTATGGGTTTGAAGTGCTGAAGAAAAACAGAAACGCTAATTCAACTAGGGTTCTGTAGGCTTAATGTTGGAAGAGATGGTGAGAGCAGTTGTCTGGTAGGGCTTAAGAGGTGAATAGAAAAAAAGAAACACCTAATTAAAAGTGTGAGAATAGGGTTTGGTGAGTTTCAAATGGTGAGCAACAAAAAAAAACCCTCATTGAACTAGGGTTTGTAGGTTTCAAATTGGAAGAGAGTGTTAGAACTTGGGTTTGGTGGGTCTGAATAGGTGAATAGAGAAAAAAACCTTAATTCACCGGGATTGTGAGAAATTGGGTTGTGTGGGTTTGAAGTGCAAAAGAGAAACAAAAACCTTTTTTCAAACTAACCGAGGGTTCGGTTAGTTTGATTTGGAGATGAGAAACATAAAGCCTAATTCACAAAGAGTTCGAGAATTTGGTTTTCATGGGTTTGAAGTGGTGAAGAGAAACAAAAACCCGAATTCACAAAGTGTGTGAGAACCATGGTTTCGTGGGTCTGGATTGGGGATGAGAAACAGAAACCCTATTTACACTAGGGTTTTGAGGATTAAAAAGCGGAAGAGAGTGTGAGAATTATTGTTTGGTAGGATTGAAAAACTGAACCGAAACAGAATCCCTGATTCACAGAGTGTGAGGTGTAGGGTTTTGTGAGTTTAAATTGGTGAAGTACAATGCAAACAGAAATTCAACAATGGTTTTGTAAGGTTTAAATATTGAATTGAGTACGAGAACAGGGGTTTGGCGGGTTTGAACTGATGAACAAAAACAAAAACCCTAACTTATAGAGATTGTGAGAACCAGGGTTTTGTGTGTTTGAAGTGCAGAAGAGAAACATAAACCCTAATTCTAAGAGATTTTGAGAACTAGGTTTGAATTGGAGAAGAGAAATAGAGGCCCTGATTCAGAAAGAGTTTGAGAGCTTTATTTTCGTGGGTTTGCGGTGGTAAAGAGAAACAAAATCCCGAATTCATAGTGCGTGAGAATCAAGGTTTGGTAGTTTCGGTTTGGTGATGAGAAACATAAATCCTATTTACAGTAGGGTTTTTAGGTTTAAAATTGGAGGAAAGGGTGAGATCTGTTGTTTGGAAGGTTGGAATAAGTGAACCGAAACAGAAACTCTAATTCACAGTGTGAAAGAACTAGGGTTTGGGCGGGTTTAAATTGGTGTAGTACAACATAAACCCTAATCCAACAATGGTTTTGTGAGGTCTAAAGATGGAAGGGAGTATGGGAACTACGGTTTGGTGGGTTTTAACAGGTGCCATGAAGCAAAATGCCTAACTCACAGAGATAGCGAATATTAGAGTTTTATGGGTTTGAAGTGCTGAAGAAAAACAGAAACGCTAATTCAACTAGGGTTCTGTAGGCTTAATGTTGGAAGAGATGGTGAGAGCAGTTGTCTGGTAGGGCTTAAGAGGTGAATAGAAAAAAAGAAACACCTAATTAAAAGTGTGAGAATAGGGTTTGGTGAGTTTCAAATGGTGAGCAACAAAAAAAAACCCTCATTGAACTAGGGTTTGTAGGTTTCAAATTGGAAGAGAGTGTTAGAACTTGGGTTTGGTGGGTCTGAATAGGTGAATAGAGAAAAAAACCTTAATTCACCGGGATTGTGAGAAATTGGGTTGTGTGGGTTTGAAGTGCAAAAGAGAAACAAAAACCTTTTTTCAAACTAACCGAGGGTTCGGTTAGTTTGATTTGGAGATGAGAAACATAAAGCCTAATTCACAAAGAGTTCGAGAATTTGGTTTTCATGGGTTTGAAGTGGTGAAGAGAAACAAAAACCCGAATTCACAAAGTGTGTGAGAACCATGGTTTCGTGGGTCTGGATTGGGGATGAGAAACAGAAACCCTATTTACACTAGGGTTTTGAGGATTAAAAAGCGGAAGAGAGTGTGAGAATTATTGTTTGGTAGGATTGAAAAACTGAACCGAAACAGAATCCCTGATTCACAGAGTGTGAGGTGTAGGGTTTTGTGAGTTTAAATTGGTGAAGTACAATGCAAACAGAAATTCAACAATGGTTTTGTAAGGTTTAAATATTGAATTGAGTACGAGAACAGGGGTTTGGCGGGTTTGAACTGATGAACAAAAACAAAAACCCTAACTTATAGAGATTGTGAGAACCAGGGTTTTGTGTGTTTGAAGTGCAGAAGAGAAACATAAACCCTAATTCTAAGAGATTTTGAGAACTAGGTTTGAATTGGAGAAGAGAAATAGAGGCCCTGATTCAGAAAGAGTTTGAGAGCTTTATTTTCGTGGGTTTGCGGTGGTAAAGAGAAACAAAATCCCGAATTCATAGTGCGTGAGAATCAAGGTTTGGTAGTTTCGGTTTGGTGATGAGAAACATAAATCCTATTTACAGTAGGGTTTTTAGGTTTAAAATTGGAGGAAAGGGTGAGATCTGTTGTTTGGAAGGTTGGAATAAGTGAACCGAAACAGAAACTCTAATTCACAGTGTGAAAGAACTAGGGTTTGGGCGGGTTTAAATTGGTGTAGTACAACATAAACCCTAATCCAACAATGGTTTTGTGAGGTCTAAAGATGGAAGGGAGTATGGGAACTACGGTTTGGTGGGTTTTAACAGGTGCCATGAAGCAAAATGCCTAACTCACAGAGATAGCGAATATTAGAGTTTTATGGGTTTGAAGTGCTGAAGAAAAACAGAAACGCTAATTCAACTAGGGTTCTGTAGGCTTAATGTTGGAAGAGATGGTGAGAGCAGTTGTCTGGTAGGGCTTAAGAGGTGAATAGAAAAAAAGAAACACCTAATTAAAAGTGTGAGAATAGGGTTTGGTGAGTTTCAAATGGTGAGCAACAAAAAAAAACCCTCATTGAACTAGGGTTTGTAGGTTTCAAATTGGAAGAGAGTGTTAGAACTTGGGTTTGGTGGGTCTGAATAGGTGAATAGAGAAAAAAACCTTAATTCACCGGGATTGTGAGAAATTGGGTTGTGTGGGTTTGAAGTGCAAAAGAGAAACAAAAACCTTTTTTCAAACTAACCGAGGGTTCGGTTAGTTTGATTTGGAGATGAGAAACATAAAGCCTAATTCACAAAGAGTTCGAGAATTTGGTTTTCATGGGTTTGAAGTGGTGAAGAGAAACAAAAACCCGAATTCACAAAGTGTGTGAGAACCATGGTTTCGTGGGTCTGGATTGGGGATGAGAAACAGAAACCCTATTTACACTAGGGTTTTGAGGATTAAAAAGCGGAAGAGAGTGTGAGAATTATTGTTTGGTAGGATTGAAAAACTGAACCGAAACAGAATCCCTGATTCACAGAGTGTGAGGTGTAGGGTTTTGTGAGTTTAAATTGGTGAAGTACAATGCAAACAGAAATTCAACAATGGTTTTGTAAGGTTTAAATATTGAATTGAGTACGAGAACAGGGGTTTGGCGGGTTTGAACTGATGAACAAAAACAAAAACCCTAACTTATAGAGATTGTGAGAACCAGGGTTTTGTGTGTTTGAAGTGCAGAAGAGAAACATAAACCCTAATTCTAAGAGATTTTGAGAACTAGGTTTGAATTGGAGAAGAGAAATAGAGGCCCTGATTCAGAAAGAGTTTGAGAGCTTTATTTTCGTGGGTTTGCGGTGGTAAAGAGAAACAAAATCCCGAATTCATAGTGCGTGAGAATCAAGGTTTGGTAGTTTCGGTTTGGTGATGAGAAACATAAATCCTATTTACAGTAGGGTTTTTAGGTTTAAAATTGGAGGAAAGGGTGAGATCTGTTGTTTGGAAGGTTGGAATAAGTGAACCGAAACAGAAACTCTAATTCACAGTGTGAAAGAACTAGGGTTTGGGCGGGTTTAAATTGGTGTAGTACAACATAAACCCTAATCCAACAATGGTTTTGTGAGGTCTAAAGATGGAAGGGAGTATGGGAACTACGGTTTGGTGGGTTTTAACAGGTGCCATGAAGCAAAATGCCTAACTCACAGAGATAGCGAATATTAGAGTTTTATGGGTTTGAAGTGCTGAAGAAAAACAGAAACGCTAATTCAACTAGGGTTCTGTAGGCTTAATGTTGGAAGAGATGGTGAGAGCAGTTGTCTGGTAGGGCTTAAGAGGTGAATAGAAAAAAAGAAACACCTAATTAAAAGTGTGAGAATAGGGTTTGGTGAGTTTCAAATGGTGAGCAACAAAAAAAAACCCTCATTGAACTAGGGTTTGTAGGTTTCAAATTGGAAGAGAGTGTTAGAACTTGGGTTTGGTGGGTCTGAATAGGTGAATAGAGAAAAAAACCTTAATTCACCGGGATTGTGAGAAATTGGGTTGTGTGGGTTTGAAGTGCAAAAGAGAAACAAAAACCTTTTTTCAAACTAACCGAGGGTTCGGTTAGTTTGATTTGGAGATGAGAAACATAAAGCCTAATTCACAAAGAGTTCGAGAATTTGGTTTTCATGGGTTTGAAGTGGTGAAGAGAAACAAAAACCCGAATTCACAAAGTGTGTGAGAACCATGGTTTCGTGGGTCTGGATTGGGGATGAGAAACAGAAACCCTATTTACACTAGGGTTTTGAGGATTAAAAAGCGGAAGAGAGTGTGAGAATTATTGTTTGGTAGGATTGAAAAACTGAACCGAAACAGAATCCCTGATTCACAGAGTGTGAGGTGTAGGGTTTTGTGAGTTTAAATTGGTGAAGTACAATGCAAACAGAAATTCAACAATGGTTTTGTAAGGTTTAAATATTGAATTGAGTACGAGAACAGGGGTTTGGCGGGTTTGAACTGATGAACAAAAACAAAAACCCTAACTTATAGAGATTGTGAGAACCAGGGTTTTGTGTGTTTGAAGTGCAGAAGAGAAACATAAACCCTAATTCTAAGAGATTTTGAGAACTAGGTTTGAATTGGAGAAGAGAAATAGAGGCCCTGATTCAGAAAGAGTTTGAGAGCTTTATTTTCGTGGGTTTGCGGTGGTAAAGAGAAACAAAATCCCGAATTCATAGTGCGTGAGAATCAAGGTTTGGTAGTTTCGGTTTGGTGATGAGAAACATAAATCCTATTTACAGTAGGGTTTTTAGGTTTAAAATTGGAGGAAAGGGTGAGATCTGTTGTTTGGAAGGTTGGAATAAGTGAACCGAAACAGAAACTCTAATTCACAGTGTGAAAGAACTAGGGTTTGGGCGGGTTTAAATTGGTGTAGTACAACATAAACCCTAATCCAACAATGGTTTTGTGAGGTCTAAAGATGGAAGGGAGTATGGGAACTACGGTTTGGTGGGTTTTAACAGGTGCCATGAAGCAAAATGCCTAACTCACAGAGATAGCGAATATTAGAGTTTTATGGGTTTGAAGTGCTGAAGAAAAACAGAAACGCTAATTCAACTAGGGTTCTGTAGGCTTAATGTTGGAAGAGATGGTGAGAGCAGTTGTCTGGTAGGGCTTAAGAGGTGAATAGAAAAAAAGAAACACCTAATTAAAAGTGTGAGAATAGGGTTTGGTGAGTTTCAAATGGTGAGCAACAAAAAAAAACCCTCATTGAACTAGGGTTTGTAGGTTTCAAATTGGAAGAGAGTGTTAGAACTTGGGTTTGGTGGGTCTGAATAGGTGAATAGAGAAAAAAACCTTAATTCACCGGGATTGTGAGAAATTGGGTTGTGTGGGTTTGAAGTGCAAAAGAGAAACAAAAACCTTTTTTCAAACTAACCGAGGGTTCGGTTAGTTTGATTTGGAGATGAGAAACATAAAGCCTAATTCACAAAGAGTTCGAGAATTTGGTTTTCATGGGTTTGAAGTGGTGAAGAGAAACAAAAACCCGAATTCACAAAGTGTGTGAGAACCATGGTTTCGTGGGTCTGGATTGGGGATGAGAAACAGAAACCCTATTTACACTAGGGTTTTGAGGATTAAAAAGCGGAAGAGAGTGTGAGAATTATTGTTTGGTAGGATTGAAAAACTGAACCGAAACAGAATCCCTGATTCACAGAGTGTGAGGTGTAGGGTTTTGTGAGTTTAAATTGGTGAAGTACAATGCAAACAGAAATTCAACAATGGTTTTGTAAGGTTTAAATATTGAATTGAGTACGAGAACGGGGGTTTGGCGGGTTTGAACTGATGAACAAAAACAAAAACCCTAACTTATAGAGATTGTGAGAACCAGGGTTTTGTGTGTTTGAAGTGCAGAAGAGAAACATAAACCCTAATTCTAAGAGATTTTGAGAACTAGGTTTGAATTGGAGAAGAGAAATAGAGGCCCTGATTCAGAAAGAGTTTGAGAGCTTTATTTTCGTGGGTTTGCGGTGGTAAAGAGAAACAAAATCCCGAATTCATAGTGCGTGAGAATCAAGGTTTGGTAGTTTCGGTTTGGTGATGAGAAACATAAATCCTATTTACAGTAGGGTTTTTAGGTTTAAAATTGGAGGAAAGGGTGAGATCTGTTGTTTGGAAGGTTGGAATAAGTGAACCGAAACAGAAACTCTAATTCACAGTGTGAAAGAACTAGGGTTTGGGCGGGTTTAAATTGGTGTAGTACAACATAAACCCTAATCCAACAATGGTTTTGTGAGGTCTAAAGATGGAAGGGAGTATGGGAACTACGGTTTGGTGGGTTTTAACAGGTGCCATGAAGCAAAATGCCTAACTCACAGAGATAGCGAATATTAGAGTTTTATGGGTTTGAAGTGCTGAAGAAAAACAGAAACGCTAATTCAACTAGGGTTCTGTAGGCTTAATGTTGGAAGAGATGGTGAGAGCAGTTGTCTGGTAGGGCTTAAGAGGTGAATAGAAAAAAAGAAACACCTAATTAAAAGTGTGAGAATAGGGTTTGGTGAGTTTCAAATGGTGAGCAACAAAAAAAAACCCTCATTGAACTAGGGTTTGTAGGTTTCAAATTGGAAGAGAGTGTTAGAACTTGGGTTTGGTGGGTCTGAATAGGTGAATAGAGAAAAAAACCTTAATTCACCGGGATTGTGAGAAATTGGGTTGTGTGGGTTTGAAGTGCAAAAGAGAAACAAAAACCTTTTTTCAAACTAACCGAGGGTTCGGTTAGTTTGATTTGGAGATGAGAAACATAAAGCCTAATTCACAAAGAGTTCGAGAATTTGGTTTTCATGGGTTTGAAGTGGTGAAGAGAAACAAAAACCCGAATTCACAAAGTGTGTGAGAACCATGGTTTCGTGGGTCTGGATTGGGGATGAGAAACAGAAACCCTATTTACACTAGGGTTTTGAGGATTAAAAAGCGGAAGAGAGTGTGAGAATTATTGTTTGGTAGGATTGAAAAACTGAACCGAAACAGAATCCCTGATTCACAGAGTGTGAGGTGTAGGGTTTTGTGAGTTTAAATTGGTGAAGTACAATGCAAACAGAAATTCAACAATGGTTTTGTAAGGTTTAAATATTGAATTGAGTACGAGAACAGGGGTTTGGCGGGTTTGAACTGATGAACAAAAACAAAAACCCTAACTTATAGAGATTGTGAGAACCAGGGTTTTGTGTGTTTGAAGTGCAGAAGAGAAACATAAACCCTAATTCTAAGAGATTTTGAGAACTAGGTTTGAATTGGAGAAGAGAAATAGAGGCCCTGATTCAGAAAGAGTTTGAGAGCTTTATTTTCGTGGGTTTGCGGTGGTAAAGAGAAACAAAATCCCGAATTCATAGTGCGTGAGAATCAAGGTTTGGTAGTTTCGGTTTGGTGATGAGAAACATAAATCCTATTTACAGTAGGGTTTTTAGGTTTAAAATTGGAGGAAAGGGTGAGATCTGTTGTTTGGAAGGTTGGAATAAGTGAACCGAAACAGAAACTCTAATTCACAGTGTGAAAGAACTAGGGTTTGGGCGGGTTTAAATTGGTGTAGTACAACATAAACCCTAATCCAACAATGGTTTTGTGAGGTCTAAAGATGGAAGGGAGTATGGGAACTACGGTTTGGTGGGTTTTAACAGGTGCCATGAAGCAAAATGCCTAACTCACAGAGATAGCGAATATTAGAGTTTTATGGGTTTGAAGTGCTGAAGAAAAACAGAAACGCTAATTCAACTAGGGTTCTGTAGGCTTAATGTTGGAAGAGATGGTGAGAGCAGTTGTCTGGTAGGGCTTAAGAGGTGAATAGAAAAAAAGAAACACCTAATTAAAAGTGTGAGAATAGGGTTTGGTGAGTTTCAAATGGTGAGCAACAAAAAAAAACCCTCATTGAACTAGGGTTTGTAGGTTTCAAATTGGAAGAGAGTGTTAGAACTTGGGTTTGGTGGGTCTGAATAGGTGAATAGAGAAAAAAACCTTAATTCACCGGGATTGTGAGAAATTGGGTTGTGTGGGTTTGAAGTGCAAAAGAGAAACAAAAACCTTTTTTCAAACTAACCGAGGGTTCGGTTAGTTTGATTTGGAGATGAGAAACATAAAGCCTAATTCACAAAGAGTTCGAGAATTTGGTTTTCATGGGTTTGAAGTGGTGAAGAGAAACAAAAACCCGAATTCACAAAGTGTGTGAGAACCATGGTTTCGTGGGTCTGGATTGGGGATGAGAAACAGAAACCCTATTTACACTAGGGTTTTGAGGATTAAAAAGCGGAAGAGAGTGTGAGAATTATTGTTTGGTAGGATTGAAAAACTGAACCGAAACAGAATCCCTGATTCACAGAGTGTGAGGTGTAGGGTTTTGTGAGTTTAAATTGGTGAAGTACAATGCAAACAGAAATTCAACAATGGTTTTGTAAGGTTTAAATATTGAATTGAGTACGAGAACGGGGGTTTGGCGGGTTTGAACTGATGAACAAAAACAAAAACCCTAACTTATAGAGATTGTGAGAACCAGGGTTTTGTGTGTTTGAAGTGCAGAAGAGAAACATAAACCCTAATTCTAAGAGATTTTGAGAACTAGGTTTGAATTGGAGAAGAGAAATAGAGGCCCTGATTCAGAAAGAGTTTGAGAGCTTTATTTTCGTGGGTTTGCGGTGGTAAAGAGAAACAAAATCCCGAATTCATAGTGCGTGAGAATCAAGGTTTGGTAGTTTCGGTTTGGTGATGAGAAACATAAATCCTATTTACAGTAGGGTTTTTAGGTTTAAAATTGGAGGAAAGGGTGAGATCTGTTGTTTGGAAGGTTGGAATAAGTGAACCGAAACAGAAACTCTAATTCACAGTGTGAAAGAACTAGGGTTTGGGCGGGTTTAAATTGGTGTAGTACAACATAAACCCTAATCCAACAATGGTTTTGTGAGGTCTAAAGATGGAAGGGAGTATGGGAACTACGGTTTGGTGGGTTTTAACAGGTGCCATGAAGCAAAATGCCTAACTCACAGAGATAGCGAATATTAGAGTTTTATGGGTTTGAAGTGCTGAAGAAAAACAGAAACGCTAATTCAACTAGGGTTCTGTAGGCTTAATGTTGGAAGAGATGGTGAGAGCAGTTGTCTGGTAGGGCTTAAGAGGTGAATAGAAAAAAAGAAACACCTAATTAAAAGTGTGAGAATAGGGTTTGGTGAGTTTCAAATGGTGAGCAACAAAAAAAAACCCTCATTGAACTAGGGTTTGTAGGTTTCAAATTGGAAGAGAGTGTTAGAACTTGGGTTTGGTGGGTCTGAATAGGTGAATAGAGAAAAAAACCTTAATTCACCGGGATTGTGAGAAATTGGGTTGTGTGGGTTTGAAGTGCAAAAGAGAAACAAAAACCTTTTTTCAAACTAACCGAGGGTTCGGTTAGTTTGATTTGGAGATGAGAAACATAAAGCCTAATTCACAAAGAGTTCGAGAATTTGGTTTTCATGGGTTTGAAGTGGTGAAGAGAAACAAAAACCCGAATTCACAAAGTGTGTGAGAACCATGGTTTCGTGGGTCTGGATTGGGGATGAGAAACAGAAACCCTATTTACACTAGGGTTTTGAGGATTAAAAAGCGGAAGAGAGTGTGAGAATTATTGTTTGGTAGGATTGAAAAACTGAACCGAAACAGAATCCCTGATTCACAGAGTGTGAGGTGTAGGGTTTTGTGAGTTTAAATTGGTGAAGTACAATGCAAACAGAAATTCAACAATGGTTTTGTAAGGTTTAAATATTGAATTGAGTACGAGAACGGGGGTTTGGCGGGTTTGAACTGATGAACAAAAACAAAAACCCTAACTTATAGAGATTGTGAGAACCAGGGTTTTGTGTGTTTGAAGTGCAGAAGAGAAACATAAACCCTAATTCTAAGAGATTTTGAGAACTAGGTTTGAATTGGAGAAGAGAAATAGAGGCCCTGATTCAGAAAGAGTTTGAGAGCTTTATTTTCGTGGGTTTGCGGTGGTAAAGAGAAACAAAATCCCGAATTCATAGTGCGTGAGAATCAAGGTTTGGTAGTTTCGGTTTGGTGATGAGAAACATAAATCCTATTTACAGTAGGGTTTTTAGGTTTAAAATTGGAGGAAAGGGTGAGATCTGTTGTTTGGAAGGTTGGAATAAGTGAACCGAAACAGAAACTCTAATTCACAGTGTGAAAGAACTAGGGTTTGGGCGGGTTTAAATTGGTGTAGTACAACATAAACCCTAATCCAACAATGGTTTTGTGAGGTCTAAAGATGGAAGGGAGTATGGGAACTACGGTTTGGTGGGTTTTAACAGGTGCCATGAAGCAAAATGCCTAACTCACAGAGATAGCGAATATTAGAGTTTTATGGGTTTGAAGTGCTGAAGAAAAACAGAAACGCTAATTCAACTAGGGTTCTGTAGGCTTAATGTTGGAAGAGATGGTGAGAGCAGTTGTCTGGTAGGGCTTAAGAGGTGAATAGAAAAAAAGAAACACCTAATTAAAAGTGTGAGAATAGGGTTTGGTGAGTTTCAAATGGTGAGCAACAAAAAAAAACCCTCATTGAACTAGGGTTTGTAGGTTTCAAATTGGAAGAGAGTGTTAGAACTTGGGTTTGGTGGGTCTGAATAGGTGAATAGAGAAAAAAACCTTAATTCACCGGGATTGTGAGAAATTGGGTTGTGTGGGTTTGAAGTGCAAAAGAGAAACAAAAACCTTTTTTCAAACTAACCGAGGGTTCGGTTAGTTTGATTTGGAGATGAGAAACATAAAGCCTAATTCACAAAGAGTTCGAGAATTTGGTTTTCATGGGTTTGAAGTGGTGAAGAGAAACAAAAACCCGAATTCACAAAGTGTGTGAGAACCATGGTTTCGTGGGTCTGGATTGGGGATGAGAAACAGAAACCCTATTTACACTAGGGTTTTGAGGATTAAAAAGCGGAAGAGAGTGTGAGAATTATTGTTTGGTAGGATTGAAAAACTGAACCGAAACAGAATCCCTGATTCACAGAGTGTGAGGTGTAGGGTTTTGTGAGTTTAAATTGGTGAAGTACAATGCAAACAGAAATTCAACAATGGTTTTGTAAGGTTTAAATATTGAATTGAGTACGAGAACAGGGGTTTGGCGGGTTTGAACTGATGAACAAAAACAAAAACCCTAACTTATAGAGATTGTGAGAACCAGGGTTTTGTGTGTTTGAAGTGCAGAAGAGAAACATAAACCCTAATTCTAAGAGATTTTGAGAACTAGGTTTGAATTGGAGAAGAGAAATAGAGGCCCTGATTCAGAAAGAGTTTGAGAGCTTTATTTTCGTGGGTTTGCGGTGGTAAAGAGAAACAAAATCCCGAATTCATAGTGCGTGAGAATCAAGGTTTGGTAGTTTCGGTTTGGTGATGAGAAACATAAATCCTATTTACAGTAGGGTTTTTAGGTTTAAAATTGGAGGAAAGGGTGAGATCTGTTGTTTGGAAGGTTGGAATAAGTGAACCGAAACAGAAACTCTAATTCACAGTGTGAAAGAACTAGGGTTTGGGCGGGTTTAAATTGGTGTAGTACAACATAAACCCTAATCCAACAATGGTTTTGTGAGGTCTAAAGATGGAAGGGAGTATGGGAACTACGGTTTGGTGGGTTTTAACAGGTGCCATGAAGCAAAATGCCTAACTCACAGAGATAGCGAATATTAGAGTTTTATGGGTTTGAAGTGCTGAAGAAAAACAGAAACGCTAATTCAACTAGGGTTCTGTAGGCTTAATGTTGGAAGAGATGGTGAGAGCAGTTGTCTGGTAGGGCTTAAGAGGTGAATAGAAAAAAAGAAACACCTAATTAAAAGTGTGAGAATAGGGTTTGGTGAGTTTCAAATGGTGAGCAACAAAAAAAAACCCTCATTGAACTAGGGTTTGTAGGTTTCAAATTGGAAGAGAGTGTTAGAACTTGGGTTTGGTGGGTCTGAATAGGTGAATAGAGAAAAAAACCTTAATTCACCGGGATTGTGAGAAATTGGGTTGTGTGGGTTTGAAGTGCAAAAGAGAAACAAAAACCTTTTTTCAAACTAACCGAGGGTTCGGTTAGTTTGATTTGGAGATGAGAAACATAAAGCCTAATTCACAAAGAGTTCGAGAATTTGGTTTTCATGGGTTTGAAGTGGTGAAGAGAAACAAAAACCCGAATTCACAAAGTGTGTGAGAACCATGGTTTCGTGGGTCTGGATTGGGGATGAGAAACAGAAACCCTATTTACACTAGGGTTTTGAGGATTAAAAAGCGGAAGAGAGTGTGAGAATTATTGTTTGGTAGGATTGAAAAACTGAACCGAAACAGAATCCCTGATTCACAGAGTGTGAGGTGTAGGGTTTTGTGAGTTTAAATTGGTGAAGTACAATGCAAACAGAAATTCAACAATGGTTTTGTAAGGTTTAAATATTGAATTGAGTACGAGAACGGGGGTTTGGCGGGTTTGAACTGATGAACAAAAACAAAAACCCTAACTTATAGAGATTGTGAGAACCAGGGTTTTGTGTGTTTGAAGTGCAGAAGAGAAACATAAACCCTAATTCTAAGAGATTTTGAGAACTAGGTTTGAATTGGAGAAGAGAAATAGAGGCCCTGATTCAGAAAGAGTTTGAGAGCTTTATTTTCGTGGGTTTGCGGTGGTAAAGAGAAACAAAATCCCGAATTCATAGTGCGTGAGAATCAAGGTTTGGTAGTTTCGGTTTGGTGATGAGAAACATAAATCCTATTTACAGTAGGGTTTTTAGGTTTAAAATTGGAGGAAAGGGTGAGATCTGTTGTTTGGAAGGTTGGAATAAGTGAACCGAAACAGAAACTCTAATTCACAGTGTGAAAGAACTAGGGTTTGGGCGGGTTTAAATTGGTGTAGTACAACATAAACCCTAATCCAACAATGGTTTTGTGAGGTCTAAAGATGGAAGGGAGTATGGGAACTACGGTTTGGTGGGTTTTAACAGGTGCCATGAAGCAAAATGCCTAACTCACAGAGATAGCGAATATTAGAGTTTTATGGGTTTGAAGTGCTGAAGAAAAACAGAAACGCTAATTCAACTAGGGTTCTGTAGGCTTAATGTTGGAAGAGATGGTGAGAGCAGTTGTCTGGTAGGGCTTAAGAGGTGAATAGAAAAAAAGAAACACCTAATTAAAAGTGTGAGAATAGGGTTTGGTGAGTTTCAAATGGTGAGCAACAAAAAAAAACCCTCATTGAACTAGGGTTTGTAGGTTTCAAATTGGAAGAGAGTGTTAGAACTTGGGTTTGGTGGGTCTGAATAGGTGAATAGAGAAAAAAACCTTAATTCACCGGGATTGTGAGAAATTGGGTTGTGTGGGTTTGAAGTGCAAAAGAGAAACAAAAACCTTTTTTCAAACTAACCGAGGGTTCGGTTAGTTTGATTTGGAGATGAGAAACATAAAGCCTAATTCACAAAGAGTTCGAGAATTTGGTTTTCATGGGTTTGAAGTGGTGAAGAGAAACAAAAACCCGAATTCACAAAGTGTGTGAGAACCATGGTTTCGTGGGTCTGGATTGGGGATGAGAAACAGAAACCCTATTTACACTAGGGTTTTGAGGATTAAAAAGCGGAAGAGAGTGTGAGAATTATTGTTTGGTAGGATTGAAAAACTGAACCGAAACAGAATCCCTGATTCACAGAGTGTGAGGTGTAGGGTTTTGTGAGTTTAAATTGGTGAAGTACAATGCAAACAGAAATTCAACAATGGTTTTGTAAGGTTTAAATATTGAATTGAGTACGAGAACGGGGGTTTGGCGGGTTTGAACTGATGAACAAAAACAAAAACCCTAACTTATAGAGATTGTGAGAACCAGGGTTTTGTGTGTTTGAAGTGCAGAAGAGAAACATAAACCCTAATTCTAAGAGATTTTGAGAACTAGGTTTGAATTGGAGAAGAGAAATAGAGGCCCTGATTCAGAAAGAGTTTGAGAGCTTTATTTTCGTGGGTTTGCGGTGGTAAAGAGAAACAAAATCCCGAATTCATAGTGCGTGAGAATCAAGGTTTGGTAGTTTCGGTTTGGTGATGAGAAACATAAATCCTATTTACAGTAGGGTTTTTAGGTTTAAAATTGGAGGAAAGGGTGAGATCTGTTGTTTGGAAGGTTGGAATAAGTGAACCGAAACAGAAACTCTAATTCACAGTGTGAAAGAACTAGGGTTTGGGCGGGTTTAAATTGGTGTAGTACAACATAAACCCTAATCCAACAATGGTTTTGTGAGGTCTAAAGATGGAAGGGAGTATGGGAACTACGGTTTGGTGGGTTTTAACAGGTGCCATGAAGCAAAATGCCTAACTCACAGAGATAGCGAATATTAGAGTTTTATGGGTTTGAAGTGCTGAAGAAAAACAGAAACGCTAATTCAACTAGGGTTCTGTAGGCTTAATGTTGGAAGAGATGGTGAGAGCAGTTGTCTGGTAGGGCTTAAGAGGTGAATAGAAAAAAAGAAACACCTAATTAAAAGTGTGAGAATAGGGTTTGGTGAGTTTCAAATGGTGAGCAACAAAAAAAAACCCTCATTGAACTAGGGTTTGTAGGTTTCAAATTGGAAGAGAGTGTTAGAACTTGGGTTTGGTGGGTCTGAATAGGTGAATAGAGAAAAAAACCTTAATTCACCGGGATTGTGAGAAATTGGGTTGTGTGGGTTTGAAGTGCAAAAGAGAAACAAAAACCTTTTTTCAAACTAACCGAGGGTTCGGTTAGTTTGATTTGGAGATGAGAAACATAAAGCCTAATTCACAAAGAGTTCGAGAATTTGGTTTTCATGGGTTTGAAGTGGTGAAGAGAAACAAAAACCCGAATTCACAAAGTGTGTGAGAACCATGGTTTCGTGGGTCTGGATTGGGGATGAGAAACAGAAACCCTATTTACACTAGGGTTTTGAGGATTAAAAAGCGGAAGAGAGTGTGAGAATTATTGTTTGGTAGGATTGAAAAACTGAACCGAAACAGAATCCCTGATTCACAGAGTGTGAGGTGTAGGGTTTTGTGAGTTTAAATTGGTGAAGTACAATGCAAACAGAAATTCAACAATGGTTTTGTAAGGTTTAAATATTGAATTGAGTACGAGAACGGGGGTTTGGCGGGTTTGAACTGATGAACAAAAACAAAAACCCTAACTTATAGAGATTGTGAGAACCAGGGTTTTGTGTGTTTGAAGTGCAGAAGAGAAACATAAACCCTAATTCTAAGAGATTTTGAGAACTAGGTTTGAATTGGAGAAGAGAAATAGAGGCCCTGATTCAGAAAGAGTTTGAGAGCTTTATTTTCGTGGGTTTGCGGTGGTAAAGAGAAACAAAATCCCGAATTCATAGTGCGTGAGAATCAAGGTTTGGTAGTTTCGGTTTGGTGATGAGAAACATAAATCCTATTTACAGTAGGGTTTTTAGGTTTAAAATTGGAGGAAAGGGTGAGATCTGTTGTTTGGAAGGTTGGAATAAGTGAACCGAAACAGAAACTCTAATTCACAGTGTGAAAGAACTAGGGTTTGGGCGGGTTTAAATTGGTGTAGTACAACATAAACCCTAATCCAACAATGGTTTTGTGAGGTCTAAAGATGGAAGGGAGTATGGGAACTACGGTTTGGTGGGTTTTAACAGGTGCCATGAAGCAAAATGCCTAACTCACAGAGATAGCGAATATTAGAGTTTTATGGGTTTGAAGTGCTGAAGAAAAACAGAAACGCTAATTCAACTAGGGTTCTGTAGGCTTAATGTTGGAAGAGATGGTGAGAGCAGTTGTCTGGTAGGGCTTAAGAGGTGAATAGAAAAAAAGAAACACCTAATTAAAAGTGTGAGAATAGGGTTTGGTGAGTTTCAAATGGTGAGCAACAAAAAAAAACCCTCATTGAACTAGGGTTTGTAGGTTTCAAATTGGAAGAGAGTGTTAGAACTTGGGTTTGGTGGGTCTGAATAGGTGAATAGAGAAAAAAACCTTAATTCACCGGGATTGTGAGAAATTGGGTTGTGTGGGTTTGAAGTGCAAAAGAGAAACAAAAACCTTTTTTCAAACTAACCGAGGGTTCGGTTAGTTTGATTTGGAGATGAGAAACATAAAGCCTAATTCACAAAGAGTTCGAGAATTTGGTTTTCATGGGTTTGAAGTGGTGAAGAGAAACAAAAACCCGAATTCACAAAGTGTGTGAGAACCATGGTTTCGTGGGTCTGGATTGGGGATGAGAAACAGAAACCCTATTTACACTAGGGTTTTGAGGATTAAAAAGCGGAAGAGAGTGTGAGAATTATTGTTTGGTAGGATTGAAAAACTGAACCGAAACAGAATCCCTGATTCACAGAGTGTGAGGTGTAGGGTTTTGTGAGTTTAAATTGGTGAAGTACAATGCAAACAGAAATTCAACAATGGTTTTGTAAGGTTTAAATATTGAATTGAGTACGAGAACGGGGGTTTGGCGGGTTTGAACTGATGAACAAAAACAAAAACCCTAACTTATAGAGATTGTGAGAACCAGGGTTTTGTGTGTTTGAAGTGCAGAAGAGAAACATAAACCCTAATTCTAAGAGATTTTGAGAACTAGGTTTGAATTGGAGAAGAGAAATAGAGGCCCTGATTCAGAAAGAGTTTGAGAGCTTTATTTTCGTGGGTTTGCGGTGGTAAAGAGAAACAAAATCCCGAATTCATAGTGCGTGAGAATCAAGGTTTGGTAGTTTCGGTTTGGTGATGAGAAACATAAATCCTATTTACAGTAGGGTTTTTAGGTTTAAAATTGGAGGAAAGGGTGAGATCTGTTGTTTGGAAGGTTGGAATAAGTGAACCGAAACAGAAACTCTAATTCACAGTGTGAAAGAACTAGGGTTTGGGCGGGTTTAAATTGGTGTAGTACAACATAAACCCTAATCCAACAATGGTTTTGTGAGGTCTAAAGATGGAAGGGAGTATGGGAACTACGGTTTGGTGGGTTTTAACAGGTGCCATGAAGCAAAATGCCTAACTCACAGAGATAGCGAATATTAGAGTTTTATGGGTTTGAAGTGCTGAAGAAAAACAGAAACGCTAATTCAACTAGGGTTCTGTAGGCTTAATGTTGGAAGAGATGGTGAGAGCAGTTGTCTGGTAGGGCTTAAGAGGTGAATAGAAAAAAAGAAACACCTAATTAAAAGTGTGAGAATAGGGTTTGGTGAGTTTCAAATGGTGAGCAACAAAAAAAAACCCTCATTGAACTAGGGTTTGTAGGTTTCAAATTGGAAGAGAGTGTTAGAACTTGGGTTTGGTGGGTCTGAATAGGTGAATAGAGAAAAAAACCTTAATTCACCGGGATTGTGAGAAATTGGGTTGTGTGGGTTTGAAGTGCAAAAGAGAAACAAAAACCTTTTTTCAAACTAACCGAGGGTTCGGTTAGTTTGATTTGGAGATGAGAAACATAAAGCCTAATTCACAAAGAGTTCGAGAATTTGGTTTTCATGGGTTTGAAGTGGTGAAGAGAAACAAAAACCCGAATTCACAAAGTGTGTGAGAACCATGGTTTCGTGGGTCTGGATTGGGGATGAGAAACAGAAACCCTATTTACACTAGGGTTTTGAGGATTAAAAAGCGGAAGAGAGTGTGAGAATTATTGTTTGGTAGGATTGAAAAACTGAACCGAAACAGAATCCCTGATTCACAGAGTGTGAGGTGTAGGGTTTTGTGAGTTTAAATTGGTGAAGTACAATGCAAACAGAAATTCAACAATGGTTTTGTAAGGTTTAAATATTGAATTGAGTACGAGAACGGGGGTTTGGCGGGTTTGAACTGATGAACAAAAACAAAAACCCTAACTTATAGAGATTGTGAGAACCAGGGTTTTGTGTGTTTGAAGTGCAGAAGAGAAACATAAACCCTAATTCTAAGAGATTTTGAGAACTAGGTTTGAATTGGAGAAGAGAAATAGAGGCCCTGATTCAGAAAGAGTTTGAGAGCTTTATTTTCGTGGGTTTGCGGTGGTAAAGAGAAACAAAATCCCGAATTCATAGTGCGTGAGAATCAAGGTTTGGTAGTTTCGGTTTGGTGATGAGAAACATAAATCCTATTTACAGTAGGGTTTTTAGGTTTAAAATTGGAGGAAAGGGTGAGATCTGTTGTTTGGAAGGTTGGAATAAGTGAACCGAAACAGAAACTCTAATTCACAGTGTGAAAGAACTAGGGTTTGGGCGGGTTTAAATTGGTGTAGTACAACATAAACCCTAATCCAACAATGGTTTTGTGAGGTCTAAAGATGGAAGGGAGTATGGGAACTACGGTTTGGTGGGTTTTAACAGGTGCCATGAAGCAAAATGCCTAACTCACAGAGATAGCGAATATTAGAGTTTTATGGGTTTGAAGTGCTGAAGAAAAACAGAAACGCTAATTCAACTAGGGTTCTGTAGGCTTAATGTTGGAAGAGATGGTGAGAGCAGTTGTCTGGTAGGGCTTAAGAGGTGAATAGAAAAAAAGAAACACCTAATTAAAAGTGTGAGAATAGGGTTTGGTGAGTTTCAAATGGTGAGCAACAAAAAAAAACCCTCATTGAACTAGGGTTTGTAGGTTTCAAATTGGAAGAGAGTGTTAGAACTTGGGTTTGGTGGGTCTGAATAGGTGAATAGAGAAAAAAACCTTAATTCACCGGGATTGTGAGAAATTGGGTTGTGTGGGTTTGAAGTGCAAAAGAGAAACAAAAACCTTTTTTCAAACTAACCGAGGGTTCGGTTAGTTTGATTTGGAGATGAGAAACATAAAGCCTAATTCACAAAGAGTTCGAGAATTTGGTTTTCATGGGTTTGAAGTGGTGAAGAGAAACAAAAACCCGAATTCACAAAGTGTGTGAGAACCATGGTTTCGTGGGTCTGGATTGGGGATGAGAAACAGAAACCCTATTTACACTAGGGTTTTGAGGATTAAAAAGCGGAAGAGAGTGTGAGAATTATTGTTTGGTAGGATTGAAAAACTGAACCGAAACAGAATCCCTGATTCACAGAGTGTGAGGTGTAGGGTTTTGTGAGTTTAAATTGGTGAAGTACAATGCAAACAGAAATTCAACAATGGTTTTGTAAGGTTTAAATATTGAATTGAGTACGAGAACGGGGGTTTGGCGGGTTTGAACTGATGAACAAAAACAAAAACCCTAACTTATAGAGATTGTGAGAACCAGGGTTTTGTGTGTTTGAAGTGCAGAAGAGAAACATAAACCCTAATTCTAAGAGATTTTGAGAACTAGGTTTGAATTGGAGAAGAGAAATAGAGGCCCTGATTCAGAAAGAGTTTGAGAGCTTTATTTTCGTGGGTTTGCGGTGGTAAAGAGAAACAAAATCCCGAATTCATAGTGCGTGAGAATCAAGGTTTGGTAGTTTCGGTTTGGTGATGAGAAACATAAATCCTATTTACAGTAGGGTTTTTAGGTTTAAAATTGGAGGAAAGGGTGAGATCTGTTGTTTGGAAGGTTGGAATAAGTGAACCGAAACAGAAACTCTAATTCACAGTGTGAAAGAACTAGGGTTTGGGCGGGTTTAAATTGGTGTAGTACAACATAAACCCTAATCCAACAATGGTTTTGTGAGGTCTAAAGATGGAAGGGAGTATGGGAACTACGGTTTGGTGGGTTTTAACAGGTGCCATGAAGCAAAATGCCTAACTCACAGAGATAGCGAATATTAGAGTTTTATGGGTTTGAAGTGCTGAAGAAAAACAGAAACGCTAATTCAACTAGGGTTCTGTAGGCTTAATGTTGGAAGAGATGGTGAGAGCAGTTGTCTGGTAGGGCTTAAGAGGTGAATAGAAAAAAAGAAACACCTAATTAAAAGTGTGAGAATAGGGTTTGGTGAGTTTCAAATGGTGAGCAACAAAAAAAAACCCTCATTGAACTAGGGTTTGTAGGTTTCAAATTGGAAGAGAGTGTTAGAACTTGGGTTTGGTGGGTCTGAATAGGTGAATAGAGAAAAAAACCTTAATTCACCGGGATTGTGAGAAATTGGGTTGTGTGGGTTTGAAGTGCAAAAGAGAAACAAAAACCTTTTTTCAAACTAACCGAGGGTTCGGTTAGTTTGATTTGGAGATGAGAAACATAAAGCCTAATTCACAAAGAGTTCGAGAATTTGGTTTTCATGGGTTTGAAGTGGTGAAGAGAAACAAAAACCCGAATTCACAAAGTGTGTGAGAACCATGGTTTCGTGGGTCTGGATTGGGGATGAGAAACAGAAACCCTATTTACACTAGGGTTTTGAGGATTAAAAAGCGGAAGAGAGTGTGAGAATTATTGTTTGGTAGGATTGAAAAACTGAACCGAAACAGAATCCCTGATTCACAGAGTGTGAGGTGTAGGGTTTTGTGAGTTTAAATTGGTGAAGTACAATGCAAACAGAAATTCAACAATGGTTTTGTAAGGTTTAAATATTGAATTGAGTACGAGAACGGGGGTTTGGCGGGTTTGAACTGATGAACAAAAACAAAAACCCTAACTTATAGAGATTGTGAGAACCAGGGTTTTGTGTGTTTGAAGTGCAGAAGAGAAACATAAACCCTAATTCTAAGAGATTTTGAGAACTAGGTTTGAATTGGAGAAGAGAAATAGAGGCCCTGATTCAGAAAGAGTTTGAGAGCTTTATTTTCGTGGGTTTGCGGTGGTAAAGAGAAACAAAATCCCGAATTCATAGTGCGTGAGAATCAAGGTTTGGTAGTTTCGGTTTGGTGATGAGAAACATAAATCCTATTTACAGTAGGGTTTTTAGGTTTAAAATTGGAGGAAAGGGTGAGATCTGTTGTTTGGAAGGTTGGAATAAGTGAACCGAAACAGAAACTCTAATTCACAGTGTGAAAGAACTAGGGTTTGGGCGGGTTTAAATTGGTGTAGTACAACATAAACCCTAATCCAACAATGGTTTTGTGAGGTCTAAAGATGGAAGGGAGTATGGGAACTACGGTTTGGTGGGTTTTAACAGGTGCCATGAAGCAAAATGCCTAACTCACAGAGATAGCGAATATTAGAGTTTTATGGGTTTGAAGTGCTGAAGAAAAACAGAAACGCTAATTCAACTAGGGTTCTGTAGGCTTAATGTTGGAAGAGATGGTGAGAGCAGTTGTCTGGTAGGGCTTAAGAGGTGAATAGAAAAAAAGAAACACCTAATTAAAAGTGTGAGAATAGGGTTTGGTGAGTTTCAAATGGTGAGCAACAAAAAAAAACCCTCATTGAACTAGGGTTTGTAGGTTTCAAATTGGAAGAGAGTGTTAGAACTTGGGTTTGGTGGGTCTGAATAGGTGAATAGAGAAAAAAACCTTAATTCACCGGGATTGTGAGAAATTGGGTTGTGTGGGTTTGAAGTGCAAAAGAGAAACAAAAACCTTTTTTCAAACTAACCGAGGGTTCGGTTAGTTTGATTTGGAGATGAGAAACATAAAGCCTAATTCACAAAGAGTTCGAGAATTTGGTTTTCATGGGTTTGAAGTGGTGAAGAGAAACAAAAACCCGAATTCACAAAGTGTGTGAGAACCATGGTTTCGTGGGTCTGGATTGGGGATGAGAAACAGAAACCCTATTTACACTAGGGTTTTGAGGATTAAAAAGCGGAAGAGAGTGTGAGAATTATTGTTTGGTAGGATTGAAAAACTGAACCGAAACAGAATCCCTGATTCACAGAGTGTGAGGTGTAGGGTTTTGTGAGTTTAAATTGGTGAAGTACAATGCAAACAGAAATTCAACAATGGTTTTGTAAGGTTTAAATATTGAATTGAGTACGAGAACGGGGGTTTGGCGGGTTTGAACTGATGAACAAAAACAAAAACCCTAACTTATAGAGATTGTGAGAACCAGGGTTTTGTGTGTTTGAAGTGCAGAAGAGAAACATAAACCCTAATTCTAAGAGATTTTGAGAACTAGGTTTGAATTGGAGAAGAGAAATAGAGGCCCTGATTCAGAAAGAGTTTGAGAGCTTTATTTTCGTGGGTTTGCGGTGGTAAAGAGAAACAAAATCCCGAATTCATAGTGCGTGAGAATCAAGGTTTGGTAGTTTCGGTTTGGTGATGAGAAACATAAATCCTATTTACAGTAGGGTTTTTAGGTTTAAAATTGGAGGAAAGGGTGAGATCTGTTGTTTGGAAGGTTGGAATAAGTGAACCGAAACAGAAACTCTAATTCACAGTGTGAAAGAACTAGGGTTTGGGCGGGTTTAAATTGGTGTAGTACAACATAAACCCTAATCCAACAATGGTTTTGTGAGGTCTAAAGATGGAAGGGAGTATGGGAACTACGGTTTGGTGGGTTTTAACAGGTGCCATGAAGCAAAATGCCTAACTCACAGAGATAGCGAATATTAGAGTTTTATGGGTTTGAAGTGCTGAAGAAAAACAGAAACGCTAATTCAACTAGGGTTCTGTAGGCTTAATGTTGGAAGAGATGGTGAGAGCAGTTGTCTGGTAGGGCTTAAGAGGTGAATAGAAAAAAAGAAACACCTAATTAAAAGTGTGAGAATAGGGTTTGGTGAGTTTCAAATGGTGAGCAACAAAAAAAAACCCTCATTGAACTAGGGTTTGTAGGTTTCAAATTGGAAGAGAGTGTTAGAACTTGGGTTTGGTGGGTCTGAATAGGTGAATAGAGAAAAAAACCTTAATTCACCGGGATTGTGAGAAATTGGGTTGTGTGGGTTTGAAGTGCAAAAGAGAAACAAAAACCTTTTTTCAAACTAACCGAGGGTTCGGTTAGTTTGATTTGGAGATGAGAAACATAAAGCCTAATTCACAAAGAGTTCGAGAATTTGGTTTTCATGGGTTTGAAGTGGTGAAGAGAAACAAAAACCCGAATTCACAAAGTGTGTGAGAACCATGGTTTCGTGGGTCTGGATTGGGGATGAGAAACAGAAACCCTATTTACACTAGGGTTTTGAGGATTAAAAAGCGGAAGAGAGTGTGAGAATTATTGTTTGGTAGGATTGAAAAACTGAACCGAAACAGAATCCCTGATTCACAGAGTGTGAGGTGTAGGGTTTTGTGAGTTTAAATTGGTGAAGTACAATGCAAACAGAAATTCAACAATGGTTTTGTAAGGTTTAAATATTGAATTGAGTACGAGAACGGGGGTTTGGCGGGTTTGAACTGATGAACAAAAACAAAAACCCTAACTTATAGAGATTGTGAGAACCAGGGTTTTGTGTGTTTGAAGTGCAGAAGAGAAACATAAACCCTAATTCTAAGAGATTTTGAGAACTAGGTTTGAATTGGAGAAGAGAAATAGAGGCCCTGATTCAGAAAGAGTTTGAGAGCTTTATTTTCGTGGGTTTGCGGTGGTAAAGAGAAACAAAATCCCGAATTCATAGTGCGTGAGAATCAAGGTTTGGTAGTTTCGGTTTGGTGATGAGAAACATAAATCCTATTTACAGTAGGGTTTTTAGGTTTAAAATTGGAGGAAAGGGTGAGATCTGTTGTTTGGAAGGTTGGAATAAGTGAACCGAAACAGAAACTCTAATTCACAGTGTGAAAGAACTAGGGTTTGGGCGGGTTTAAATTGGTGTAGTACAACATAAACCCTAATCCAACAATGGTTTTGTGAGGTCTAAAGATGGAAGGGAGTATGGGAACTACGGTTTGGTGGGTTTTAACAGGTGCCATGAAGCAAAATGCCTAACTCACAGAGATAGCGAATATTAGAGTTTTATGGGTTTGAAGTGCTGAAGAAAAACAGAAACGCTAATTCAACTAGGGTTCTGTAGGCTTAATGTTGGAAGAGATGGTGAGAGCAGTTGTCTGGTAGGGCTTAAGAGGTGAATAGAAAAAAAGAAACACCTAATTAAAAGTGTGAGAATAGGGTTTGGTGAGTTTCAAATGGTGAGCAACAAAAAAAAACCCTCATTGAACTAGGGTTTGTAGGTTTCAAATTGGAAGAGAGTGTTAGAACTTGGGTTTGGTGGGTCTGAATAGGTGAATAGAGAAAAAAACCTTAATTCACCGGGATTGTGAGAAATTGGGTTGTGTGGGTTTGAAGTGCAAAAGAGAAACAAAAACCTTTTTTCAAACTAACCGAGGGTTCGGTTAGTTTGATTTGGAGATGAGAAACATAAAGCCTAATTCACAAAGAGTTCGAGAATTTGGTTTTCATGGGTTTGAAGTGGTGAAGAGAAACAAAAACCCGAATTCACAAAGTGTGTGAGAACCATGGTTTCGTGGGTCTGGATTGGGGATGAGAAACAGAAACCCTATTTACACTAGGGTTTTGAGGATTAAAAAGCGGAAGAGAGTGTGAGAATTATTGTTTGGTAGGATTGAAAAACTGAACCGAAACAGAATCCCTGATTCACAGAGTGTGAGGTGTAGGGTTTTGTGAGTTTAAATTGGTGAAGTACAATGCAAACAGAAATTCAACAATGGTTTTGTAAGGTTTAAATATTGAATTGAGTACGAGAACGGGGGTTTGGCGGGTTTGAACTGATGAACAAAAACAAAAACCCTAACTTATAGAGATTGTGAGAACCAGGGTTTTGTGTGTTTGAAGTGCAGAAGAGAAACATAAACCCTAATTCTAAGAGATTTTGAGAACTAGGTTTGAATTGGAGAAGAGAAATAGAGGCCCTGATTCAGAAAGAGTTTGAGAGCTTTATTTTCGTGGGTTTGCGGTGGTAAAGAGAAACAAAATCCCGAATTCATAGTGCGTGAGAATCAAGGTTTGGTAGTTTCGGTTTGGTGATGAGAAACATAAATCCTATTTACAGTAGGGTTTTTAGGTTTAAAATTGGAGGAAAGGGTGAGATCTGTTGTTTGGAAGGTTGGAATAAGTGAACCGAAACAGAAACTCTAATTCACAGTGTGAAAGAACTAGGGTTTGGGCGGGTTTAAATTGGTGTAGTACAACATAAACCCTAATCCAACAATGGTTTTGTGAGGTCTAAAGATGGAAGGGAGTATGGGAACTACGGTTTGGTGGGTTTTAACAGGTGCCATGAAGCAAAATGCCTAACTCACAGAGATAGCGAATATTAGAGTTTTATGGGTTTGAAGTGCTGAAGAAAAACAGAAACGCTAATTCAACTAGGGTTCTGTAGGCTTAATGTTGGAAGAGATGGTGAGAGCAGTTGTCTGGTAGGGCTTAAGAGGTGAATAGAAAAAAAGAAACACCTAATTAAAAGTGTGAGAATAGGGTTTGGTGAGTTTCAAATGGTGAGCAACAAAAAAAAACCCTCATTGAACTAGGGTTTGTAGGTTTCAAATTGGAAGAGAGTGTTAGAACTTGGGTTTGGTGGGTCTGAATAGGTGAATAGAGAAAAAAACCTTAATTCACCGGGATTGTGAGAAATTGGGTTGTGTGGGTTTGAAGTGCAAAAGAGAAACAAAAACCTTTTTTCAAACTAACCGAGGGTTCGGTTAGTTTGATTTGGAGATGAGAAACATAAAGCCTAATTCACAAAGAGTTCGAGAATTTGGTTTTCATGGGTTTGAAGTGGTGAAGAGAAACAAAAACCCGAATTCACAAAGTGTGTGAGAACCATGGTTTCGTGGGTCTGGATTGGGGATGAGAAACAGAAACCCTATTTACACTAGGGTTTTGAGGATTAAAAAGCGGAAGAGAGTGTGAGAATTATTGTTTGGTAGGATTGAAAAACTGAACCGAAACAGAATCCCTGATTCACAGAGTGTGAGGTGTAGGGTTTTGTGAGTTTAAATTGGTGAAGTACAATGCAAACAGAAATTCAACAATGGTTTTGTAAGGTTTAAATATTGAATTGAGTACGAGAACGGGGGTTTGGCGGGTTTGAACTGATGAACAAAAACAAAAACCCTAACTTATAGAGATTGTGAGAACCAGGGTTTTGTGTGTTTGAAGTGCAGAAGAGAAACATAAACCCTAATTCTAAGAGATTTTGAGAACTAGGTTTGAATTGGAGAAGAGAAATAGAGGCCCTGATTCAGAAAGAGTTTGAGAGCTTTATTTTCGTGGGTTTGCGGTGGTAAAGAGAAACAAAATCCCGAATTCATAGTGCGTGAGAATCAAGGTTTGGTAGTTTCGGTTTGGTGATGAGAAACATAAATCCTATTTACAGTAGGGTTTTTAGGTTTAAAATTGGAGGAAAGGGTGAGATCTGTTGTTTGGAAGGTTGGAATAAGTGAACCGAAACAGAAACTCTAATTCACAGTGTGAAAGAACTAGGGTTTGGGCGGGTTTAAATTGGTGTAGTACAACATAAACCCTAATCCAACAATGGTTTTGTGAGGTCTAAAGATGGAAGGGAGTATGGGAACTACGGTTTGGTGGGTTTTAACAGGTGCCATGAAGCAAAATGCCTAACTCACAGAGATAGCGAATATTAGAGTTTTATGGGTTTGAAGTGCTGAAGAAAAACAGAAACGCTAATTCAACTAGGGTTCTGTAGGCTTAATGTTGGAAGAGATGGTGAGAGCAGTTGTCTGGTAGGGCTTAAGAGGTGAATAGAAAAAAAGAAACACCTAATTAAAAGTGTGAGAATAGGGTTTGGTGAGTTTCAAATGGTGAGCAACAAAAAAAAACCCTCATTGAACTAGGGTTTGTAGGTTTCAAATTGGAAGAGAGTGTTAGAACTTGGGTTTGGTGGGTCTGAATAGGTGAATAGAGAAAAAAACCTTAATTCACCGGGATTGTGAGAAATTGGGTTGTGTGGGTTTGAAGTGCAAAAGAGAAACAAAAACCTTTTTTCAAACTAACCGAGGGTTCGGTTAGTTTGATTTGGAGATGAGAAACATAAAGCCTAATTCACAAAGAGTTCGAGAATTTGGTTTTCATGGGTTTGAAGTGGTGAAGAGAAACAAAAACCCGAATTCACAAAGTGTGTGAGAACCATGGTTTCGTGGGTCTGGATTGGGGATGAGAAACAGAAACCCTATTTACACTAGGGTTTTGAGGATTAAAAAGCGGAAGAGAGTGTGAGAATTATTGTTTGGTAGGATTGAAAAACTGAACCGAAACAGAATCCCTGATTCACAGAGTGTGAGGTGTAGGGTTTTGTGAGTTTAAATTGGTGAAGTACAATGCAAACAGAAATTCAACAATGGTTTTGTAAGGTTTAAATATTGAATTGAGTACGAGAACGGGGGTTTGGCGGGTTTGAACTGATGAACAAAAACAAAAACCCTAACTTATAGAGATTGTGAGAACCAGGGTTTTGTGTGTTTGAAGTGCAGAAGAGAAACATAAACCCTAATTCTAAGAGATTTTGAGAACTAGGTTTGAATTGGAGAAGAGAAATAGAGGCCCTGATTCAGAAAGAGTTTGAGAGCTTTATTTTCGTGGGTTTGCGGTGGTAAAGAGAAACAAAATCCCGAATTCATAGTGCGTGAGAATCAAGGTTTGGTAGTTTCGGTTTGGTGATGAGAAACATAAATCCTATTTACAGTAGGGTTTTTAGGTTTAAAATTGGAGGAAAGGGTGAGATCTGTTGTTTGGAAGGTTGGAATAAGTGAACCGAAACAGAAACTCTAATTCACAGTGTGAAAGAACTAGGGTTTGGGCGGGTTTAAATTGGTGTAGTACAACATAAACCCTAATCCAACAATGGTTTTGTGAGGTCTAAAGATGGAAGGGAGTATGGGAACTACGGTTTGGTGGGTTTTAACAGGTGCCATGAAGCAAAATGCCTAACTCACAGAGATAGCGAATATTAGAGTTTTATGGGTTTGAAGTGCTGAAGAAAAACAGAAACGCTAATTCAACTAGGGTTCTGTAGGCTTAATGTTGGAAGAGATGGTGAGAGCAGTTGTCTGGTAGGGCTTAAGAGGTGAATAGAAAAAAAGAAACACCTAATTAAAAGTGTGAGAATAGGGTTTGGTGAGTTTCAAATGGTGAGCAACAAAAAAAAACCCTCATTGAACTAGGGTTTGTAGGTTTCAAATTGGAAGAGAGTGTTAGAACTTGGGTTTGGTGGGTCTGAATAGGTGAATAGAGAAAAAAACCTTAATTCACCGGGATTGTGAGAAATTGGGTTGTGTGGGTTTGAAGTGCAAAAGAGAAACAAAAACCTTTTTTCAAACTAACCGAGGGTTCGGTTAGTTTGATTTGGAGATGAGAAACATAAAGCCTAATTCACAAAGAGTTCGAGAATTTGGTTTTCATGGGTTTGAAGTGGTGAAGAGAAACAAAAACCCGAATTCACAAAGTGTGTGAGAACCATGGTTTCGTGGGTCTGGATTGGGGATGAGAAACAGAAACCCTATTTACACTAGGGTTTTGAGGATTAAAAAGCGGAAGAGAGTGTGAGAATTATTGTTTGGTAGGATTGAAAAACTGAACCGAAACAGAATCCCTGATTCACAGAGTGTGAGGTGTAGGGTTTTGTGAGTTTAAATTGGTGAAGTACAATGCAAACAGAAATTCAACAATGGTTTTGTAAGGTTTAAATATTGAATTGAGTACGAGAACGGGGGTTTGGCGGGTTTGAACTGATGAACAAAAACAAAAACCCTAACTTATAGAGATTGTGAGAACCAGGGTTTTGTGTGTTTGAAGTGCAGAAGAGAAACATAAACCCTAATTCTAAGAGATTTTGAGAACTAGGTTTGAATTGGAGAAGAGAAATAGAGGCCCTGATTCAGAAAGAGTTTGAGAGCTTTATTTTCGTGGGTTTGCGGTGGTAAAGAGAAACAAAATCCCGAATTCATAGTGCGTGAGAATCAAGGTTTGGTAGTTTCGGTTTGGTGATGAGAAACATAAATCCTATTTACAGTAGGGTTTTTAGGTTTAAAATTGGAGGAAAGGGTGAGATCTGTTGTTTGGAAGGTTGGAATAAGTGAACCGAAACAGAAACTCTAATTCACAGTGTGAAAGAACTAGGGTTTGGGCGGGTTTAAATTGGTGTAGTACAACATAAACCCTAATCCAACAATGGTTTTGTGAGGTCTAAAGATGGAAGGGAGTATGGGAACTACGGTTTGGTGGGTTTTAACAGGTGCCATGAAGCAAAATGCCTAACTCACAGAGATAGCGAATATTAGAGTTTTATGGGTTTGAAGTGCTGAAGAAAAACAGAAACGCTAATTCAACTAGGGTTCTGTAGGCTTAATGTTGGAAGAGATGGTGAGAGCAGTTGTCTGGTAGGGCTTAAGAGGTGAATAGAAAAAAAGAAACACCTAATTAAAAGTGTGAGAATAGGGTTTGGTGAGTTTCAAATGGTGAGCAACAAAAAAAAACCCTCATTGAACTAGGGTTTGTAGGTTTCAAATTGGAAGAGAGTGTTAGAACTTGGGTTTGGTGGGTCTGAATAGGTGAATAGAGAAAAAAACCTTAATTCACCGGGATTGTGAGAAATTGGGTTGTGTGGGTTTGAAGTGCAAAAGAGAAACAAAAACCTTTTTTCAAACTAACCGAGGGTTCGGTTAGTTTGATTTGGAGATGAGAAACATAAAGCCTAATTCACAAAGAGTTCGAGAATTTGGTTTTCATGGGTTTGAAGTGGTGAAGAGAAACAAAAACCCGAATTCACAAAGTGTGTGAGAACCATGGTTTCGTGGGTCTGGATTGGGGATGAGAAACAGAAACCCTATTTACACTAGGGTTTTGAGGATTAAAAAGCGGAAGAGAGTGTGAGAATTATTGTTTGGTAGGATTGAAAAACTGAACCGAAACAGAATCCCTGATTCACAGAGTGTGAGGTGTAGGGTTTTGTGAGTTTAAATTGGTGAAGTACAATGCAAACAGAAATTCAACAATGGTTTTGTAAGGTTTAAATATTGAATTGAGTACGAGAACGGGGGTTTGGCGGGTTTGAACTGATGAACAAAAACAAAAACCCTAACTTATAGAGATTGTGAGAACCAGGGTTTTGTGTGTTTGAAGTGCAGAAGAGAAACATAAACCCTAATTCTAAGAGATTTTGAGAACTAGGTTTGAATTGGAGAAGAGAAATAGAGGCCCTGATTCAGAAAGAGTTTGAGAGCTTTATTTTCGTGGGTTTGCGGTGGTAAAGAGAAACAAAATCCCGAATTCATAGTGCGTGAGAATCAAGGTTTGGTAGTTTCGGTTTGGTGATGAGAAACATAAATCCTATTTACAGTAGGGTTTTTAGGTTTAAAATTGGAGGAAAGGGTGAGATCTGTTGTTTGGAAGGTTGGAATAAGTGAACCGAAACAGAAACTCTAATTCACAGTGTGAAAGAACTAGGGTTTGGGCGGGTTTAAATTGGTGTAGTACAACATAAACCCTAATCCAACAATGGTTTTGTGAGGTCTAAAGATGGAAGGGAGTATGGGAACTACGGTTTGGTGGGTTTTAACAGGTGCCATGAAGCAAAATGCCTAACTCACAGAGATAGCGAATATTAGAGTTTTATGGGTTTGAAGTGCTGAAGAAAAACAGAAACGCTAATTCAACTAGGGTTCTGTAGGCTTAATGTTGGAAGAGATGGTGAGAGCAGTTGTCTGGTAGGGCTTAAGAGGTGAATAGAAAAAAAGAAACACCTAATTAAAAGTGTGAGAATAGGGTTTGGTGAGTTTCAAATGGTGAGCAACAAAAAAAAACCCTCATTGAACTAGGGTTTGTAGGTTTCAAATTGGAAGAGAGTGTTAGAACTTGGGTTTGGTGGGTCAGAATAGGTGAATAGAGAAAAAAACCTTAATTCACCGGGATTGTGAGAAATTGGGTTGTGTGGGTTTGAAGTGCAAAAGAGAAACAAAAACCTTTTTTCAAACTAACCGAGGGTTCGGTTAGTTTGATTTGGAGATGAGAAACATAAAGCCTAATTCACAAAGAGTTCGAGAATTTGGTATTCATGGGTTTGAAGTGGTGAAGAGAAACAAAAACCCGAATTCACAAAGTGTGTGAGAACCATGGTTTCGTGGGTCTGGATTGGGGATGAGAAACAGAAACCCTATTTACACTAGGGTTTTGAGGATTAAAAAGCGGAAGAGAGTGTGAGAATTATTGTTTGGTAGGATTGAAAAACTGAACCGAAACAGAATCCCTGATTCACAGAGTGTGAGGTGTAGGGTTTTGTGAGTTTAAATTGGTGAAGTACAATGCAAACAGAAATTCAACAATGGTTTTGTAAGGTTTAAATATTGAATTGAGTACGAGAACGGGGGTTTGGCGGGTTTGAACTGATGAACAAAAACAAAAACCCTAACTTATAGAGATTGTGAGAACCAGGGTTTTGTGTGTTTGAAGTGCAGAAGAGAAACATAAACCCTAATTCTAAGAGATTTTGAGAACTAGGTTTGAATTGGAGAAGAGAAATAGAGGCCCTGATTCAGAAAGAGTTTGAGAGCTTTATTTTCGTGGGTTTGCGGTGGTAAAGAGAAACAAAATCCCGAATTCATAGTGCGTGAGAATCAAGGTTTGGTAGTTTCGGTTTGGTGATGAGAAACATAAATCCTATTTACAGTAGGGTTTTTAGGTTTAAAATTGGAGGAAAGGGTGAGATCTGTTGTTTGGAAGGTTGGAATAAGTGAACCGAAACAGAAACTCTAATTCACAGTGTGAAAGAACTAGGGTTTGGGCGGGTTTAAATTGGTGTAGTACAACATAAACCCTAATCCAACAATGGTTTTGTGAGGTCTAAAGATGGAAGGGAGTATGGGAACTACGGTTTGGTGGGTTTTAACAGGTGCCATGAAGCAAAATGCCTAACTCACAGAGATAGCGAATATTAGAGTTTTATGGGTTTGAAGTGCTGAAGAAAAACAGAAACGCTAATTCAACTAGGGTTCTGTAGGCTTAATGTTGGAAGAGATGGTGAGAGCAGTTGTCTGGTAGGGCTTAAGAGGTGAATAGAAAAAAAGAAACACCTAATTAAAAGTGTGAGAATAGGGTTTGGTGAGTTTCAAATGGTGAGCAACAAAAAAAAACCCTCATTGAACTAGGGTTTGTAGGTTTCAAATTGGAAGAGAGTGTTAGAACTTGGGTTTGGTGGGTCTGAATAGGTGAATAGAGAAAAAAACCTTAATTCACCGGGATTGTGAGAAATTGGGTTGTGTGGGTTTGAAGTGCAAAAGAGAAACAAAAACCTTTTTTCAAACTAACCGAGGGTTCGGTTAGTTTGATTTGGAGATGAGAAACATAAAGCCTAATTCACAAAGAGTTCGAGAATTTGGTTTTCATGGGTTTGAAGTGGTGAAGAGAAACAAAAACCCGAATTCACAAAGTGTGTGAGAACCATGGTTTCGTGGGTCTGGATTGGGGATGAGAAACAGAAACCCTATTTACACTAGGGTTTTGAGGATTAAAAAGCGGAAGAGAGTGTGAGAATTATTGTTTGGTAGGATTGAAAAACTGAACCGAAACAGAATCCCTGATTCACAGAGTGTGAGGTGTAGGGTTTTGTGAGTTTAAATTGGTGAAGTACAATGCAAACAGAAATTCAACAATGGTTTGGTAAGGTTTAAATATTGAATTGAGTACGAGAACGGGGGTTTGGCGGGTTTGAACTGATGAACAAAAACAAAAACCCTAACTTATAGAGATTGTGAGAACCAGGGTTTTGTGTGTTTGAAGTGCAGAAGAGAAACATAAACCCTAATTCTAAGAGATTTTGAGAACTAGGTTTGAATTGGAGAAGAGAAATAGAGGCCCTGATTCAGAAAGAGTTTGAGAGCTTTATTTTCGTGGGTTTGCGGTGGTAAAGAGAAACAAAATCCCGAATTCATAGTGCGTGAGAATCAAGGTTTGGTAGTTTCGGTTTGGTGATGAGAAACATAAATCCTATTTACAGTAGGGTTTTTAGGTTTAAAATTGGAGGAAAGGGTGAGATCTGTTGTTTGGAAGGTTGGAATAAGTGAACCGAAACAGAAACTCTAATTCACAGTGTGAAAGAACTAGGGTTTGGGCGGGTTTAAATTGGTGTAGTACAACATAAACCCTAATCCAACAATGGTTTTGTGAGGTCTAAAGATGGAAGGGAGTATGGGAACTACGGTTTGGTGGGTTTTAACAGGTGCCATGAAGCAAAATGCCTAACTCACAGAGATAGCGAATATTAGAGTTTTATGGGTTTGAAGTGCTGAAGAAAAACAGAAACGCTAATTCAACTAGGGTTCTGTAGGCTTAATGTTGGAAGAGATGGTGAGAGCAGTTGTCTGGTAGGGCTTAAGAGGTGAATAGAAAAAAAGAAACACCTAATTAAAAGTGTGAGAATAGGGTTTGGTGAGTTTCAAATGGTGAGCAACAAAAAAAAACCCTCATTGAACTAGGGTTTGTAGGTTTCAAATTGGAAGAGAGTGTTAGAACTTGGGTTTGGTGGGTCTGAATAGGTGAATAGAGAAAAAAACCTTAATTCACCGGGATTGTGAGAAATTGGGTTGTGTGGGTTTGAAGTGCAAAAGAGAAACAAAAACCTTTTTTCAAACTAACCGAGGGTTCGGTTAGTTTGATTTGGAGATGAGAAACATAAAGCCTAATTCACAAAGAGTTCGAGAATTTGGTTTTCATGGGTTTGAAGTGGTGAAGAGAAACAAAAACCCGAATTCACAAAGTGTGTGAGAACCATGGTTTCGTGGGTCTGGATTGGGGATGAGAAACAGAAACCCTATTTACACTAGGGTTTTGAGGATTAAAAAGCGGAAGAGAGTGTGAGAATTATTGTTTGGTAGGATTGAAAAACTGAACCGAAACAGAATCCCTGATTCACAGAGTGTGAGGTGTAGGGTTTTGTGAGTTTAAATTGGTGAAGTACAATGCAAACAGAAATTCAACAATGGTTTGGTAAGGTTTAAATATTGAATTGAGTACGAGAACGGGGGTTTGGCGGGTTTGAACTGATGAACAAAAACAAAAACCCTAACTTATAGAGATTGTGAGAACCAGGGTTTTGTGTGTTTGAAGTGCAGAAGAGAAACATAAACCCTAATTCTAAGAGATTTTGAGAACTAGGTTTGAATTGGAGAAGAGAAATAGAGGCCCTGATTCAGAAAGAGTTTGAGAGCTTTATTTTCGTGGGTTTGCGGTGGTAAAGAGAAACAAAATCCCGAATTCATAGTGCGTGAGAATCAAGGTTTGGTAGTTTCGGTTTGGTGATGAGAAACATAAATCCTATTTACAGTAGGGTTTTTAGGTTTAAAATTGGAGGAAAGGGTGAGATCTGTTGTTTGGAAGGTTGGAATAAGTGAACCGAAACAGAAACTCTAATTCACAGTGTGAAAGAACTAGGGTTTGGGCGGGTTTAAATTGGTGTAGTACAACATAAACCCTAATCCAACAATGGTTTTGTGAGGTCTAAAGATGGAAGGGAGTATGGGAACTACGGTTTGGTGGGTTTTAACAGGTGCCATGAAGCAAAATGCCTAACTCACAGAGATAGCGAATATTAGAGTTTTATGGGTTTGAAGTGCTGAAGAAAAACAGAAACGCTAATTCAACTAGGGTTCTGTAGGCTTAATGTTGGAAGAGATGGTGAGAGCAGTTGTCTGGTAGGGCTTAAGAGGTGAATAGAAAAAAAGAAACACCTAATTAAAAGTGTGAGAATAGGGTTTGGTGAGTTTCAAATGGTGAGCAACAAAAAAAAACCCTCATTGAACTAGGGTTTGTAGGTTTCAAATTGGAAGAGAGTGTTAGAACTTGGGTTTGGTGGGTCTGAATAGGTGAATAGAGAAAAAAACCTTAATTCACCGGGATTGTGAGAAATTGGGTTGTGTGGGTTTGAAGTGCAAAAGAGAAACAAAAACCTTTTTTCAAACTAACCGAGGGTTCGGTTAGTTTGATTTGGAGATGAGAAACATAAAGCCTAATTCACAAAGAGTTCGAGAATTTGGTTTTCATGGGTTTGAAGTGGTGAAGAGAAACAAAAACCCGAATTCACAAAGTGTGTGAGAACCATGGTTTCGTGGGTCTGGATTGGGGATGAGAAACAGAAACCCTATTTACACTAGGGTTTTGAGGATTAAAAAGCGGAAGAGAGTGTGAGAATTATTGTTTGGTAGGATTGAAAAACTGAACCGAAACAGAATCCCTGATTCACAGAGTGTGAGGTGTAGGGTTTTGTGAGTTTAAATTGGTGAAGTACAATGCAAACAGAAATTCAACAATGGTTTTGTAAGGTTTAAATATTGAATTGAGTACGAGAACGGGGGTTTGGCGGGTTTGAACTGATGAACAAAAACAAAAACCCTAACTTATAGAGATTGTGAGAACCAGGGTTTTGTGTGTTTGAAGTGCAGAAGAGAAACATAAACCCTAATTCTAAGAGATTTTGAGAACTAGGTTTGAATTGGAGAAGAGAAATAGAGGCCCTGATTCAGAAAGAGTTTGAGAGCTTTATTTTCGTGGGTTTGCGGTGGTAAAGAGAAACAAAATCCCGAATTCATAGTGCGTGAGAATCAAGGTTTGGTAGTTTCGGTTTGGTGATGAGAAACATAAATCCTATTTACAGTAGGGTTTTTAGGTTTAAAATTGGAGGAAAGGGTGAGATCTGTTGTTTGGAAGGTTGGAATAAGTGAACCGAAACAGAAACTCTAATTCACAGTGTGAAAGAACTAGGGTTTGGGCGGGTTTAAATTGGTGTAGTACAACATAAACCCTAATCCAACAATGGTTTTGTGAGGTCTAAAGATGGAAGGGAGTATGGGAACTACGGTTTGGTGGGTTTTAACAGGTGCCATGAAGCAAAATGCCTAACTCACAGAGATAGCGAATATTAGAGTTTTATGGGTTTGAAGTGCTGAAGAAAAACAGAAACGCTAATTCAACTAGGGTTCTGTAGGCTTAATGTTGGAAGAGATGGTGAGAGCAGTTGTCTGGTAGGGCTTAAGAGGTGAATAGAAAAAAAGAAACACCTAATTAAAAGTGTGAGAATAGGGTTTGGTGAGTTTCAAATGGTGAGCAACAAAAAAAAACCCTCATTGAACTAGGGTTTGTAGGTTTCAAATTGGAAGAGAGTGTTAGAACTTGGGTTTGGTGGGTCTGAATAGGTGAATAGAGAAAAAAACCTTAATTCACCGGGATTGTGAGAAATTGGGTTGTGTGGGTTTGAAGTGCAAAAGAGAAACAAAAACCTTTTTTCAAACTAACCGAGGGTTCGGTTAGTTTGATTTGGAGATGAGAAACATAAAGCCTAATTCACAAAGAGTTCGAGAATTTGGTTTTCATGGGTTTGAAGTGGTGAAGAGAAACAAAAACCCGAATTCACAAAGTGTGTGAGAACCATGGTTTCGTGGGTCTGGATTGGGGATGAGAAACAGAAACCCTATTTACACTAGGGTTTTGAGGATTAAAAAGCGGAAGAGAGTGTGAGAATTATTGTTTGGTAGGATTGAAAAACTGAACCGAAACAGAATCCCTGATTCACAGAGTGTGAGGTGTAGGGTTTTGTGAGTTTAAATTGGTGAAGTACAATGCAAACAGAAATTCAACAATGGTTTTGTAAGGTTTAAATATTGAATTGAGTACGAGAACGGGGGTTTGGCGGGTTTGAACTGATGAACAAAAACAAAAACCCTAACTTATAGAGATTGTGAGAACCAGGGTTTTGTGTGTTTGAAGTGCAGAAGAGAAACATAAACCCTAATTCTAAGAGATTTTGAGAACTAGGTTTGAATTGGAGAAGAGAAATAGAGGCCCTGATTCAGAAAGAGTTTGAGAGCTTTATTTTCGTGGGTTTGCGGTGGTAAAGAGAAACAAAATCCCGAATTCATAGTGCGTGAGAATCAAGGTTTGGTAGTTTCGGTTTGGTGATGAGAAACATAAATCCTATTTACAGTAGGGTTTTTAGGTTTAAAATTGGAGGAAAGGGTGAGATCTGTTGTTTGGAAGGTTGGAATAAGTGAACCGAAACAGAAACTCTAATTCACAGTGTGAAAGAACTAGGGTTTGGGCGGGTTTAAATTGGTGTAGTACAACATAAACCCTAATCCAACAATGGTTTTGTGAGGTCTAAAGATGGAAGGGAGTATGGGAACTACGGTTTGGTGGGTTTTAACAGGTGCCATGAAGCAAAATGCCTAACTCACAGAGATAGCGAATATTAGAGTTTTATGGGTTTGAAGTGCTGAAGAAAAACAGAAACGCTAATTCAACTAGGGTTCTGTAGGCTTAATGTTGGAAGAGATGGTGAGAGCAGTTGTCTGGTAGGGCTTAAGAGGTGAATAGAAAAAAAGAAACACCTAATTAAAAGTGTGAGAATAGGGTTTGGTGAGTTTCAAATGGTGAGCAACAAAAAAAAACCCTCATTGAACTAGGGTTTGTAGGTTTCAAATTGGAAGAGAGTGTTAGAACTTGGGTTTGGTGGGTCTGAATAGGTGAATAGAGAAAAAAACCTTAATTCACCGGGATTGTGAGAAATTGGGTTGTGTGGGTTTGAAGTGCAAAAGAGAAACAAAAACCTTTTTTCAAACTAACCGAGGGTTCGGTTAGTTTGATTTGGAGATGAGAAACATAAAGCCTAATTCACAAAGAGTTCGAGAATTTGGTTTTCATGGGTTTGAAGTGGTGAAGAGAAACAAAAACCCGAATTCACAAAGTGTGTGAGAACCATGGTTTCGTGGGTCTGGATTGGGGATGAGAAACAGAAACCCTATTTACACTAGGGTTTTGAGGATTAAAAAGCGGAAGAGAGTGTGAGAATTATTGTTTGGTAGGATTGAAAAACTGAACCGAAACAGAATCCCTGATTCACAGAGTGTGAGGTGTAGGGTTTTGTGAGTTTAAATTGGTGAAGTACAATGCAAACAGAAATTCAACAATGGTTTTGTAAGGTTTAAATATTGAATTGAGTACGAGAACGGGGGTTTGGCGGGTTTGAACTGATGAACAAAAACAAAAACCCTAACTTATAGAGATTGTGAGAACCAGGGTTTTGTGTGTTTGAAGTGCAGAAGAGAAACATAAACCCTAATTCTAAGAGATTTTGAGAACTAGGTTTGAATTGGAGAAGAGAAATAGAGGCCCTGATTCAGAAAGAGTTTGAGAGCTTTATTTTCGTGGGTTTGCGGTGGTAAAGAGAAACAAAATCCCGAATTCATAGTGCGTGAGAATCAAGGTTTGGTAGTTTCGGTTTGGTGATGAGAAACATAAATCCTATTTACAGTAGGGTTTTTAGGTTTAAAATTGGAGGAAAGGGTGAGATCTGTTGTTTGGAAGGTTGGAATAAGTGAACCGAAACAGAAACTCTAATTCACAGTGTGAAAGAACTAGGGTTTGGGCGGGTTTAAATTGGTGTAGTACAACATAAACCCTAATCCAACAATGGTTTTGTGAGGTCTAAAGATGGAAGGGAGTATGGGAACTACGGTTTGGTGGGTTTTAACAGGTGCCATGAAGCAAAATGCCTAACTCACAGAGATAGCGAATATTAGAGTTTTATGGGTTTGAAGTGCTGAAGAAAAACAGAAACGCTAATTCAACTAGGGTTCTGTAGGCTTAATGTTGGAAGAGATGGTGAGAGCAGTTGTCTGGTAGGGCTTAAGAGGTGAATAGAAAAAAAGAAACACCTAATTAAAAGTGTGAGAATAGGGTTTGGTGAGTTTCAAATGGTGAGCAACAAAAAAAAACCCTCATTGAACTAGGGTTTGTAGGTTTCAAATTGGAAGAGAGTGTTAGAACTTGGGTTTGGTGGGTCTGAATAGGTGAATAGAGAAAAAAACCTTAATTCACCGGGATTGTGAGAAATTGGGTTGTGTGGGTTTGAAGTGCAAAAGAGAAACAAAAACCTTTTTTCAAACTAACCGAGGGTTCGGTTAGTTTGATTTGGAGATGAGAAACATAAAGCCTAATTCACAAAGAGTTCGAGAATTTGGTTTTCATGGGTTTGAAGTGGTGAAGAGAAACAAAAACCCGAATTCACAAAGTGTGTGAGAACCATGGTTTCGTGGGTCTGGATTGGGGATGAGAAACAGAAACCCTATTTACACTAGGGTTTTGAGGATTAAAAAGCGGAAGAGAGTGTGAGAATTATTGTTTGGTAGGATTGAAAAACTGAACCGAAACAGAATCCCTGATTCACAGAGTGTGAGGTGTAGGGTTTTGTGAGTTTAAATTGGTGAAGTACAATGCAAACAGAAATTCAACAATGGTTTTGTAAGGTTTAAATATTGAATTGAGTACGAGAACGGGGGTTTGGCGGGTTTGAACTGATGAACAAAAACAAAAACCCTAACTTATAGAGATTGTGAGAACCAGGGTTTTGTGTGTTTGAAGTGCAGAAGAGAAACATAAACCCTAATTCTAAGAGATTTTGAGAACTAGGTTTGAATTGGAGAAGAGAAATAGAGGCCCTGATTCAGAAAGAGTTTGAGAGCTTTATTTTCGTGGGTTTGCGGTGGTAAAGAGAAACAAAATCCCGAATTCATAGTGCGTGAGAATCAAGGTTTGGTAGTTTCGGTTTGGTGATGAGAAACATAAATCCTATTTACAGTAGGGTTTTTAGGTTTAAAATTGGAGGAAAGGGTGAGATCTGTTGTTTGGAAGGTTGGAATAAGTGAACCGAAACAGAAACTCTAATTCACAGTGTGAAAGAACTAGGGTTTGGGCGGGTTTAAATTGGTGTAGTACAACATAAACCCTAATCCAACAGTGGTTTTGTGAGGTCTAAAGATGGAAGGGAGTATGGGAACTACGGTTTGGTGGGTTTTAACAGGTGCCATGAAGCAAAATGCCTAACTCACAGAGATAGCGAATATTAGAGTTTTATGGGTTTGAAGTGCTGAAGAAAAACAGAAACGCTAATTCAACTAGGGTTCTGTAGGCTTAATGTTGGAAGAGATGGTGAGAGCAGTTGTCTGGTAGGGCTTAAGAGGTGAATAGAAAAAAAGAAACACCTAATTAAAAGTGTGAGAATAGGGTTTGGTGAGTTTCAAATGGTGAGCAACAAAAAAAAACCCTCATTGAACTAGGGTTTGTAGGTTTCAAATTGGAAGAGAGTGTTAGAACTTGGGTTTGGTGGGTCTGAATAGGTGAATAGAGAAAAAAACCTTAATTCACCGGGATTGTGAGAAATTGGGTTGTGTGGGTTTGAAGTGCAAAAGAGAAACAAAAACCTTTTTTCAAACTAACCGAGGGTTCGGTTAGTTTGATTTGGAGATGAGAAACATAAAGCCTAATTCACAAAGAGTTCGAGAATTTGGTTTTCATGGGTTTGAAGTGGTGAAGAGAAACAAAAACCCGAATTCACAAAGTGTGTGAGAACCATGGTTTCGTGGGTCTGGATTGGGGATGAGAAACAGAAACCCTATTTACACTAGGGTTTTGAGGATTAAAAAGCGGAAGAGAGTGTGAGAATTATTGTTTGGTAGGATTGAAAAACTGAACCGAAACAGAATCCCTGATTCACAGAGTGTGAGGTGTAGGGTTTTGTGAGTTTAAATTGGTGAAGTACAATGCAAACAGAAATTCAACAATGGTTTTGTAAGGTTTAAATATTGAATTGAGTAGGAGAACAGGGGTTTGGCGGGTTTGAACTGATGAACAAAAACAAAAACCCTAACTTATAGAGATTGTGAGAACCAGGGTTTTGTGTGTTTGAAGTGCAGAAGAGAAACATAAACCCTAATTCTAAGAGATTTTGAGAACTAGGTTTGAATTGGAGAAGAGAAATAGAGGCCCTGATTCAGAAAGAGTTTGAGAGCTTTATTTTCGTGGGTTTGCGGTGGTAAAGAGAAACAAAATCCCGAATTCATAGTGCGTGAGAATCAAGGTTTGGTAGTTTCGGTTTGGTGATGAGAAACATAAATCCTATTTACAGTAGGGTTTTTAGGTTTAAAATTGGAGGAAAGGGTGAGATCTGTTGTTTGGAAGGTTGGAATAAGTGAACCGAAACAGAAACTCTAATTCACAGTGTGAAAGAACTAGGGTTTGGGCGGGTTTAAATTGGTGTAGTACAACATAAACCCTAATCCAACAGTGGTTTTGTGAGGTCTAAAGATGGAAGGGAGTATGGGAACTACGGTTTGGTGGGTTTTAACAGGTGCCATGAAGCAAAATGCCTAACTCACAGAGATAGCGAATATTAGAGTTTTATGGGTTTGAAGTGCTGAAGAAAAACAGAAACGCTAATTCAACTAGGGTTCTGTAGGCTTAATGTTGGAAGAGATGGTGAGAGCAGTTGTCTGGTAGGGCTTAAGAGGTGAATAGAAAAAAAGAAACACCTAATTAAAAGTGTGAGAATAGGGTTTGGTGAGTTTCAAATGGTGAGCAACAAAAAAAAACCCTCATTGAACTAGGGTTTGTAGGTTTCAAATTGGAAGAGAGTGTTAGAACTTGGGTTTGGTGGGTCTGAATAGGTGAATAGAGAAAAAAACCTTAATTCACCGGGATTGTGAGAAATTGGGTTGTGTGGGTTTGAAGTGCAAAAGAGAAACAAAAACCTTTTTTCAAACTAACCGAGGGTTCGGTTAGTTTGATTTGGAGATGAGAAACATAAAGCCTAATTCACAAAGAGTTCGAGAATTTGGTTTTCATGGGTTTGAAGTGGTGAAGAGAAACAAAAACCCGAATTCACAAAGTGTGTGAGAACCATGGTTTCGTGGGTCTGGATTGGGGATGAGAAACAGAAACCCTATTTACACTAGGGTTTTGAGGATTAAAAAGCGGAAGAGAGTGTGAGAATTATTGTTTGGTAGGATTGAAAAACTGAACCGAAACAGAATCCCTGATTCACAGAGTGTGAGGTGTAGGGTTTTGTGAGTTTAAATTGGTGAAGTACAATGCAAACAGAAATTCAACAATGGTTTTGTAAGGTTTAAATATTGAATTGAGTAGGAGAACAGGGGTTTGGCGGGTTTGAACTGATGAACAAAAACAAAAACCCTAACTTATAGAGATTGTGAGAACCAGGGTTTTGTGTGTTTGAAGTGCAGAAGAGAAACATAAACCCTAATTCTAAGAGATTTTGAGAACTAGGTTTGAATTGGAGAAGAGAAATAGAGGCCCTGATTCAGAAAGAGTTTGAGAGCTTTATTTTCGTGGGTTTGCGGTGGTAAAGAGAAACAAAATCCCGAATTCATAGTGCGTGAGAATCAAGGTTTGGTAGTTTCGGTTTGGTGATGAGAAACATAAATCCTATTTACAGTAGGGTTTTTAGGTTTAAAATTGGAGGAAAGGGTGAGATCTGTTGTTTGGAAGGTTGGAATAAGTGAACCGAAACAGAAACTCTAATTCACAGTGTGAAAGAACTAGGGTTTGGGCGGGTTTAAATTGGTGTAGTACAACATAAACCCTAATCCAACAGTGGTTTTGTGAGGTCTAAAGATGGAAGGGAGTATGGGAACTACGGTTTGGTGGGTTTTAACAGGTGCCATGAAGCAAAATGCCTAACTCACAGAGATAGCGAATATTAGAGTTTTATGGGTTTGAAGTGCTGAAGAAAAACAGAAACGCTAATTCAACTAGGGTTCTGTAGGCTTAATGTTGGAAGAGATGGTGAGAGCAGTTGTCTGGTAGGGCTTAAGAGGTGAATAGAAAAAAAGAAACACCTAATTAAAAGTGTGAGAATAGGGTTTGGTGAGTTTCAAATGGTGAGCAACAAAAAAAAACCCTCATTGAACTAGGGTTTGTAGGTTTCAAATTGGAAGAGAGTGTTAGAACTTGGGTTTGGTGGGTCTGAATAGGTGAATAGAGAAAAAAACCTTAATTCACCGGGATTGTGAGAAATTGGGTTGTGTGGGTTTGAAGTGCAAAAGAGAAACAAAAACCTTTTTTCAAACTAACCGAGGGTTCGGTTAGTTTGATTTGGAGATGAGAAACATAAAGCCTAATTCACAAAGAGTTCGAGAATTTGGTTTTCATGGGTTTGAAGTGGTGAAGAGAAACAAAAACCCGAATTCACAAAGTGTGTGAGAACCATGGTTTCGTGGGTCTGGATTGGGGATGAGAAACAGAAACCCTATTTACACTAGGGTTTTGAGGATTAAAAAGCGGAAGAGAGTGTGAGAATTATTGTTTGGTAGGATTGAAAAACTGAACCGAAACAGAATCCCTGATTCACAGAGTGTGAGGTGTAGGGTTTTGTGAGTTTAAATTGGTGAAGTACAATGCAAACAGAAATTCAACAATGGTTTTGTAAGGTTTAAATATTGAATTGAGTATGAGAACGGGGGTTTGGCGGGTTTGAACTGATGAACAAAAACAAAAACCCTAACTTATAGAGATTGTGAGAACCAGGGTTTTGTGTGTTTGAAGTGCAGAAGAGAAACATAAACCCTAATTCTAAGAGATTTTGAGAACTAGGTTTGAATTGGAGAAGAGAAATAGAGGCCCTGATTCAGAAAGAGTTTGAGAGCTTTATTTTCGTGGGTTTGCGGTGGTAAAGAGAAACAAAATCCCGAATTCATAGTGCGTGAGAATCAAGGTTTGGTAGTTTCGGTTTGGTGATGAGAAACATAAATCCTATTTACAGTAGGGTTTTTAGGTTTAAAATTGGAGGAAAGGGTGAGATCTGTTGTTTGGAAGGTTGGAATAAGTGAACCGAAACAGAAACTCTAATTCACAGTGTGAAAGAACTAGGGTTTGGGCGGGTTTAAATTGGTGTAGTACAACATAAACCCTAATCCAACAGTGGTTTTGTGAGGTCTAAAGATGGAAGGGAGTATGGGAACTACGGTTTGGTGGGTTTTAACAGGTGCCATGAAGCAAAATGCCTAACTCACAGAGATAGCGAATATTAGAGTATAAGGGTTTGAAGTGCTGAAGAAAAACAGAAACGCTAATTCAACTAGGGTTCTGTAGGCTTAATGTTGGAAGAGATGGTGAGAGCAGTTGTCTGGTAGGGCTTAAGAGGTGAATAGAAAAAAAGAAACACCTAATTAAAAGTGTGAGAATAGGGTTTGGTGAGTTTCAAATGGTGAGCAACAAAAAAAAACCCTCATTGAACTAGGGTTTGTAGGTTTCAAATTGGAAGAGAGTGTTAGAACTTGGGTTTGGTGGGTCTGAATAGGTGAATAGAGAAAAAAACCTTAATTCACCGGGATTGTGAGAAATTGGGTTGTGTGGGTTTGAAGTGCAAAAGAGAAACAAAAACCTTTTTTCAAACTAACCGAGGGTTCGGTTAGTTTGATTTGGAGATGAGAAACATAAAGCCTAATTCACAAAGAGTTCGAGAATTTGGTTTTCATGGGTTTGAAGTGGTGAAGAGAAACAAAAACCCGAATTCACAAAGTGTGTGAGAACCATGGTTTCGTGGGTCTGGATTGGGGATGAGAAACAGAAACCCTATTTACACTAGGGTTTTGAGGATTAAAAAGCGGAAGAGAGTGTGAGAATTATTGTTTGGTAGGATTGAAAAACTGAACCGAAACAGAATCCCTGATTCACAGAGTGTGAGGTGTAGGGTTTTGTGAGTTTAAATTGGTGAAGTACAATGCAAACAGAAATTCAACAATGGTTTTGTAAGGTTTAAATATTGAATTGAGTATGAGAACGGGGGTTTGGCGGGTTTGAACTGATGAACAAAAACAAAAACCCTAACTTATAGAGATTGTGAGAACCAGGGTTTTGTGTGTTTGAAGTGCAGAAGAGAAACATAAACCCTAATTCTAAGAGATTTTGAGAACTAGGTTTGAATTGGAGAAGAGAAATAGAGGCCCTGATTCAGAAAGAGTTTGAGAGCTTTATTTTCGTGGGTTTGCGGTGGTAAAGAGAAACAAAATCCCGAATTCATAGTGCGTGAGAATCAAGGTTTGGTAGTTTCGGTTTGGTGATGAGAAACATAAATCCTATTTACAGTAGGGTTTTTAGGTTTAAAATTGGAGGAAAGGGTGAGATCTGTTGTTTGGAAGGTTGGAATAAGTGAACCGAAACAGAAACTCTAATTCACAGTGTGAAAGAACTAGGGTTTGGGCGGGTTTAAATTGGTGTAGTACAACATAAACCCTAATCCAACAGTGGTTTTGTGAGGTCTAAAGATGGAAGGGAGTATGGGAACTACGGTTTGGTGGGTTTTAACAGGTGCCATGAAGCAAAATGCCTAACTCACAGAGATAGCGAATATTAGAGTATAAGGGTTTGAAGTGCTGAAGAAAAACAGAAACGCTAATTCAACTAGGGTTCTGTAGGCTTAATGTTGGAAGAGATGGTGAGAGCAGTTGTCTGGTAGGGCTTAAGAGGTGAATAGAAAAAAAGAAACACCTAATTAAAAGTGTGAGAATAGGGTTTGGTGAGTTTCAAATGGTGAGCAACAAAAAAAAACCCTCATTGAACTAGGGTTTGTAGGTTTCAAATTGGAAGAGAGTGTTAGAACTTGGGTTTGGTGGGTCTGAATAGGTGAATAGAGAAAAAAACCTTAATTCACCGGGATTGTGAGAAATTGGGTTGTGTGGGTTTGAAGTGCAAAAGAGAAACAAAAACCTTTTTTCAAACTAACCGAGGGTTCGGTTAGTTTGATTTGGAGATGAGAAACATAAAGCCTAATTCACAAAGAGTTCGAGAATTTGGTTTTCATGGGTTTGAAGTGGTGAAGAGAAACAAAAACCCGAATTCACAAAGTGTGTGAGAACCATGGTTTCGTGGGTCTGGATTGGGGATGAGAAACAGAAACCCTATTTACACTAGGGTTTTGAGGATTAAAAAGCGGAAGAGAGTGTGAGAATTATTGTTTGGTAGGATTGAAAAACTGAACCGAAACAGAATCCCTGATTCACAGAGTGTGAGGTGTAGGGTTTTGTGAGTTTAAATTGGTGAAGTACAATGCAAACAGAAATTCAACAATGGTTTTGTAAGGTTTAAATATTGAATTGAGTATGAGAACGGGGGTTTGGCGGGTTTGAACTGATGAACAAAAACAAAAACCCTAACTTATAGAGATTGTGAGAACCAGGGTTTTGTGTGTTTGAAGTGCAGAAGAGAAACATAAACCCTAATTCTAAGAGATTTTGAGAACTAGGTTTGAATTGGAGAAGAGAAATAGAGGCCCTGATTCAGAAAGAGTTTGAGAGCTTTATTTTCGTGGGTTTGCGGTGGTAAAGAGAAACAAAATCCCGAATTCATAGTGCGTGAGAATCAAGGTTTGGTAGTTTCGGTTTGGTGATGAGAAACATAAATCCTATTTACAGTAGGGTTTTTAGGTTTAAAATTGGAGGAAAGGGTGAGATCTGTTGTTTGGAAGGTTGGAATAAGTGAACCGAAACAGAAACTCTAATTCACAGTGTGAAAGAACTAGGGTTTGGGCGGGTTTAAATTGGTGTAGTACAACATAAACCCTAATCCAACAGTGGTTTTGTGAGGTCTAAAGATGGAAGGGAGTATGGGAACTACGGTTTGGTGGGTTTTAACAGGTGCCATGAAGCAAAATGCCTAACTCACAGAGATAGCGAATATTAGAGTTTTATGGGTTTGAAGTGCTGAAGAAAAACAGAAACGCTAATTCAACTAGGGTTCTGTAGGCTTAATGTTGGAAGAGATGGTGAGAGCAGTTGTCTGGTAGGGCTTAAGAGGTGAATAGAAAAAAAGAAACACCTAATTAAAAGTGTGAGAATAGGGTTTGGTGAGTTTCAAATGGTGAGCAACAAAAAAAAACCCTCATTGAACTAGGGTTTGTAGGTTTCAAATTGGAAGAGAGTGTTAGAACTTGGGTTTGGTGGGTCTGAATAGGTGAATAGAGAAAAAAACCTTAATTCACCGGGATTGTGAGAAATTGGGTTGTGTGGGTTTGAAGTGCAAAAGAGAAACAAAAACCTTTTTTCAAACTAACCGAGGGTTCGGTTAGTTTGATTTGGAGATGAGAAACATAAAGCCTAATTCACAAAGAGTTCGAGAATTTGGTTTTCATGGGTTTGAAGTGGTGAAGAGAAACAAAAACCCGAATTCACAAAGTGTGTGAGAACCATGGTTTCGTGGGTCTGGATTGGGGATGAGAAACAGAAACCCTATTTACACTAGGGTTTTGAGGATTAAAAAGCGGAAGAGAGTGTGAGAATTATTGTTTGGTAGGATTGAAAAACTGAACCGAAACAGAATCCCTGATTCACAGAGTGTGAGGTGTAGGGTTTTGTGAGTTTAAATTGGTGAAGTACAATGCAAACAGAAATTCAACAATGGTTTTGTAAGGTTTAAATATTGAATCGAGTATGAGAACGGGGGTTTGGCGGGTTTGAACTGATGAACAAAAACAAAAACCCTAACTTATAGAGATTGTGAGAACCAGGGTTTTGTGTGTTTGAAGTGCAGAAGAGAAACATAAACCCTAATTCTAAGAGATTTTGAGAACTAGGTTTGAATTGGAGAAGAGAAATAGAGGCCCTGATTCAGAAAGAGTTTGAGAGCTTTATTTTCGTGGGTTTGCGGTGGTAAAGAGAAACAAAATCCCGAATTCATAGTGCGTGAGAATCAAGGTTTGGTAGTTTCGGTTTGGTGATGAGAAACATAAATCCTATTTACAGTAGGGTTTTTAGGTTTAAAATTGGAGGAAAGGGTGAGATCTGTTGTTTGGAAGGTTGGAATAAGTGAACCGAAACAGAAACTCTAATTCACAGTGTGAAAGAACTAGGGTTTGGGCGGGTTTAAATTGGTGTAGTACAACATAAACCCTAATCCAACAATGGTTTTGTGAGGTCTAAAGATGGAAGGGAGTATGGGAACTACGGTTTGGTGGGTTTTAACAGGTGCCATGAAGCAAAATGCCTAACTCACAGAGATAGCGAATATTAGAGTTTTATGGGTTTGAAGTGCTGAAGAAAAACAGAAACGCTAATTCAACTAGGGTTCTGTAGGCTTAATGTTGGAAGAGATGGTGAGAGCAGTTGTCTGGTAGGGCTTAAGAGGTGAATAGAAAAAAAGAAACACCTAATTAAAAGTGTGAGAATAGGGTTTGGTGAGTTTCAAATGGTGAGCAACAAAAAAAAACCCTCATTGAACTAGGGTTTGTAGGTTTCAAATTGGAAGAGAGTGTTAGAACTTGGGTTTGGTGGGTCTGAATAGGTGAATAGAGAAAAAAACCTTAATTCACCGGGATTGTGAGAAATTGGGTTGTGTGGGTTTGAAGTGCAAAAGAGAAACAAAAACCTTTTTTCAAACTAACCGAGGGTTCGGTTAGTTTGATTTGGAGATGAGAAACATAAAGCCTAATTCACAAAGAGTTCGAGAATTTGGTTTTCATGGGTTTGAAGTGGTGAAGAGAAACAAAAACCCGAATTCACAAAGTGTGTGAGAACCATGGTTTCGTGGGTCTGGATTGGGGATGAGAAACAGAAACCCTATTTACACTAGGGTTTTGAGGATTAAAAAGCGGAAGAGAGTGTGAGAATTATTGTTTGGTAGGATTGAAAAACTGAACCGAAACAGAATCCCTAATTCACAGAGTGTGAGGTGTAGGGTTTTGTGAGTTTAAATTGGTGAAGTACAATGCAAACAGAAATTCAACAATGGTTTTGTAAGGTTTAAATATTGAATCGAGTATGAGAACAGGGGTTTGGCGGGTTTGAACTGATGAACAAAAACAAAAACCCTAACTTATAGAGATTGTGAGAACCAGGGTTTTGTGTGTTTGAAGTGCAGAAGAGAAACATAAACCCTAATTCTAAGAGATTTTGAGAACTAGGTTTGAATTGGAGAAGAGAAATAGAGGCCCTGATTCAGAAAGAGTTTGAGAGCTTTATTTTCGTGGGTTTGCGGTGGTAAAGAGAAACAAAATCCCGAATTCATAGTGCGTGAGAATCAAGGTTTGGTAGTTTCGGTTTGGTGATGAGAAACATAAATCCTATTTACAGTAGGGTTTTTAGGTTTAAAATTGGAGGAAAGGGTGAGATCTGTTGTTTGGAAGGTTGGAATAAGTGAACCGAAACAGAAACTCTAATTCACAGTGTGAAAGAACTAGGGTTTGGGCGGGTTTAAATTGGTGTAGTACAACATAAACCCTAATCCAACAATGGTTTTGTGAGGTCTAAAGATGGAAGGGAGTATGGGAACTACGGTTTGGTGGGTTTTAACAGGTGCCATGAAGCAAAATGCCTAACTCACAGAGATAGCGAATATTAGAGTTTTATGGGTTTGAAGTGCTGAAGAAAAACAGAAACGCTAATTCAACTAGGGTTCTGTAGGCTTAATGTTGGAAGAGATGGTGAGAGCAGTTGTCTGGTAGGGCTTAAGAGGTGAATAGAAAAAAAGAAACACCTAATTAAAAGTGTGAGAATAGGGTTTGGTGAGTTTCAAATGGTGAGCAACAAAAAAAAACCCTCATTGAACTAGGGTTTGTAGGTTTCAAATTGGAAGAGAGTGTTAGAACTTGGGTTTGGTGGGTCTGAATAGGTGAATAGAGAAAAAAACCTTAATTCACCGGGATTGTGAGAAATTGGGTTGTGTGGGTTTGAAGTGCAAAAGAGAAACAAAAACCTTTTTTCAAACTAACCGAGGGTTCGGTTAGTTTGATTTGGAGATGAGAAACATAAAGCCTAATTCACAAAGAGTTCGAGAATTTGGTTTTCATGGGTTTGAAGTGGTGAAGAGAAACAAAAACCCGAATTCACAAAGTGTGTGAGAACCATGGTTTCGTGGGTCTGGATTGGGGATGAGAAACAGAAACCCTATTTACACTAGGGTTTTGAGGATTAAAAAGCGGAAGAGAGTGTGAGAATTATTGTTTGGTAGGATTGAAAAACTGAACCGAAACAGAATCCCTGATTCACAGAGTGTGAGGTGTAGGGTTTTGTGAGTTTAAATTGGTGAAGTACAATGCAAACAGAAATTCAACAATGGTTTTGTAAGGTTTAAATATTGAATCGAGTATGAGAACGGGGGTTTGGCGGGTTTGAACTGATGAACAAAAACAAAAACCCTAACTTATAGAGATTGTGAGAACCAGGGTTTTGTGTGTTTGAAGTGCAGAAGAGAAACATAAACCCTAATTCTAAGAGATTTTGAGAACTAGGTTTGAATTGGAGAAGAGAAATAGAGGCCCTGATTCAGAAAGAGTTTGAGAGCTTTATTTTCGTGGGTTTGCGGTGGTAAAGAGAAACAAAATCCCGAATTCATAGTGCGTGAGAATCAAGGTTTGGTAGTTTCGGTTTGGTGATGAGAAACATAAATCCTATTTACAGTAGGGTTTTTAGGTTTAAAATTGGAGGAAAGGGTGAGATCTGTTGTTTGGAAGGTTGGAATAAGTGAACCGAAACAGAAACTCTAATTCACAGTGTGAAAGAACTAGGGTTTGGGCGGGTTTAAATTGGTGTAGTACAACATAAACCCTAATCCAACAATGGTTTTGTGAGGTCTAAAGATGGAAGGGAGTATGGGAACTACGGTTTGGTGGGTTTTAACAGGTGCCATGAAGCAAAATGCCTAACTCACAGAGATAGCGAATATTAGAGTTTTATGGGTTTGAAGTGCTGAAGAAAAACAGAAACGCTAATTCAACTAGGGTTCTGTAGGCTTAATGTTGGAAGAGATGGTGAGAGCAGTTGTCTGGTAGGGCTTAAGAGGTGAATAGAAAAAAAGAAACACCTAATTAAAAGTGTGAGAATAGGGTTTGGTGAGTTTCAAATGGTGAGCAACAAAAAAAAACCCTCATTGAACTAGGGTTTGTAGGTTTCAAATTGGAAGAGAGTGTTAGAACTTGGGTTTGGTGGGTCTGAATAGGTGAATAGAGAAAAAAACCTTAATTCACCGGGATTGTGAGAAATTGGGTTGTGTGGGTTTGAAGTGCAAAAGAGAAACAAAAACCTTTTTTCAAACTAACCGAGGGTTCGGTTAGTTTGATTTGGAGATGAGAAACATAAAGCCTAATTCACAAAGAGTTCGAGAATTTGGTTTTCATGGGTTTGAAGTGGTGAAGAGAAACAAAAACCCGAATTCACAAAGTGTGTGAGAACCATGGTTTCGTGGGTCTGGATTGGGGATGAGAAACAGAAACCCTATTTACACTAGGGTTTTGAGGATTAAAAAGCGGAAGAGAGTGTGAGAATTATTGTTTGGTAGGATTGAAAAACTGAACCGAAACAGAATCCCTAATTCACAGAGTGTGAGGTGTAGGGTTTTGTGAGTTTAAATTGGTGAAGTACAATGCAAACAGAAATTCAACAATGGTTTTGTAAGGTTTAAATATTGAATCGAGTATGAGAACAGGGGTTTGGCGGGTTTGAACTGATGAACAAAAACAAAAACCCTAACTTATAGAGATTGTGAGAACCAGGGTTTTGTGTGTTTGAAGTGCAGAAGAGAAACATAAACCCTAATTCTAAGAGATTTTGAGAACTAGGTTTGAATTGGAGAAGAGAAATAGAGGCCCTGATTCAGAAAGAGTTTGAGAGCTTTATTTTCGTGGGTTTGCGGTGGTAAAGAGAAACAAAATCCCGAATTCATAGTGCGTGAGAATCAAGGTTTGGTAGTTTCGGTTTGGTGATGAGAAACATAAATCCTATTTACAGTAGGGTTTTTAGGTTTAAAATTGGAGGAAAGGGTGAGATCTGTTGTTTGGAAGGTTGGAATAAGTGAACCGAAACAGAAACTCTAATTCACAGTGTGAAAGAACTAGGGTTTGGGCGGGTTTAAATTGGTGTAGTACAACATAAACCCTAATCCAACAATGGTTTTGTGAGGTCTAAAGATGGAAGGGAGTATGGGAACTACGGTTTGGTGGGTTTTAACAGGTGCCATGAAGCAAAATGCCTAACTCACAGAGATAGCGAATATTAGAGTTTTATGGGTTTGAAGTGCTGAAGAAAAACAGAAACGCTAATTCAACTAGGGTTCTGTAGGCTTAATGTTGGAAGAGATGGTGAGAGCAGTTGTCTGGTAGGGCTTAAGAGGTGAATAGAAAAAAAGAAACACCTAATTAAAAGTGTGAGAATAGGGTTTGGTGAGTTTCAAATGGTGAGCAACAAAAAAAAACCCTCATTGAACTAGGGTTTGTAGGTTTCAAATTGGAAGAGAGTGTTAGAACTTGGGTTTGGTGGGTCTGAATAGGTGAATAGAGAAAAAAACCTTAATTCACCGGGATTGTGAGAAATTGGGTTGTGTGGGTTTGAAGTGCAAAAGAGAAACAAAAACCTTTTTTCAAACTAACCGAGGGTTCGGTTAGTTTGATTTGGAGATGAGAAACATAAAGCCTAATTCACAAAGAGTTCGAGAATTTGGTTTTCATGGGTTTGAAGTGGTGAAGAGAAACAAAAACCCGAATTCACAAAGTGTGTGAGAACCATGGTTTCGTGGGTCTGGATTGGGGATGAGAAACAGAAACCCTATTTACACTAGGGTTTTGAGGATTAAAAAGCGGAAGAGAGTGTGAGAATTATTGTTTGGTAGGATTGAAAAACTGAACCGAAACAGAATCCCTGATTCACAGAGTGTGAGGTGTAGGGTTTTGTGAGTTTAAATTGGTGAAGTACAATGCAAACAGAAATTCAACAATGGTTTTGTAAGGTTTAAATATTGAATCGAGTATGAGAACGGGGGTTTGGCGGGTTTGAACTGATGAACAAAAACAAAAACCCTAACTTATAGAGATTGTGAGAACCAGGGTTTTGTGTGTTTGAAGTGCAGAAGAGAAACATAAACCCTAATTCTAAGAGATTTTGAGAACTAGGTTTGAATTGGAGAAGAGAAATAGAGGCCCTGATTCAGAAAGAGTTTGAGAGCTTTATTTTCGTGGGTTTGCGGTGGTAAAGAGAAACAAAATCCCGAATTCATAGTGCGTGAGAATCAAGGTTTGGTAGTTTCGGTTTGGTGATGAGAAACATAAATCCTATTTACAGTAGGGTTTTTAGGTTTAAAATTGGAGGAAAGGGTGAGATCTGTTGTTTGGAAGGTTGGAATAAGTGAACCGAAACAGAAACTCTAATTCACAGTGTGAAAGAACTAGGGTTTGGGCGGGTTTAAATTGGTGTAGTACAACATAAACCCTAATCCAACAATGGTTTTGTGAGGTCTAAAGATGGAAGGGAGTATGGGAACTACGGTTTGGTGGGTTTTAACAGGTGCCATGAAGCAAAATGCCTAACTCACAGAGATAGCGAATATTAGAGTTTTATGGGTTTGAAGTGCTGAAGAAAAACAGAAACGCTAATTCAACTAGGGTTCTGTAGGCTTAATGTTGGAAGAGATGGTGAGAGCAGTTGTCTGGTAGGGCTTAAGAGGTGAATAGAAAAAAAGAAACACCTAATTAAAAGTGTGAGAATAGGGTTTGGTGAGTTTCAAATGGTGAGCAACAAAAAAAAACCCTCATTGAACTAGGGTTTGTAGGTTTCAAATTGGAAGAGAGTGTTAGAACTTGGGTTTGGTGGGTCTGAATAGGTGAATAGAGAAAAAAACCTTAATTCACCGGGATTGTGAGAAATTGGGTTGTGTGGGTTTGAAGTGCAAAAGAGAAACAAAAACCTTTTTTCAAACTAACCGAGGGTTCGGTTAGTTTGATTTGGAGATGAGAAACATAAAGCCTAATTCACAAAGAGTTCGAGAATTTGGTTTTCATGGGTTTGAAGTGGTGAAGAGAAACAAAAACCCGAATTCACAAAGTGTGTGAGAACCATGGTTTCGTGGGTTTGGATTGGGGATGAGAAACAGAAACCCTATTTGCACTAGGGTTTTGAGGATTAAAAAGCGGAAGAGAGTGTGAGAATTATTGTTTGGTAGGATTGAAAAACTGAACCGAAACAGAATCCCTGATTCACAGAGTGTGAGGTGTAGGGTTTTGTGAGTTTAAATTGGTGAAGTACAATGCAAACAGAAATTCAACAATGGTTTTGTAAGGTTTAAATATTGAATTGAGTATGAGAACAGGGGTTTGGCGGGTTTGAACTGATGAACAAAAACAAAAACCCTAACTTATAGAGATTGTGAGAACCAGGGTTTTGTGTGTTTGAAGTGCAGAAGAGAAACATAAACCCTAATTCTAAGAGATTTTGAGAACTAGGTTTGAATTGGAGAAGAGAAATAGAGGCCCTGATTCAGAAAGAGTTTGAGAGCTTTATTTTCGTGGGTTTGCGGTGGTAAAGAGAAACAAAATCCCGAATTCATAGTGCGTGAGAATCAAGGTTTGGTAGTTTCGGTTTGGTGATGAGAAACATAAATCCTATTTACAGTAGGGTTTTTAGGTTTAAAATTGGAGGAAAGGGTGAGATCTGTTGTTTGGAAGGTTGGAATAAGTGAACCGAAACAGAAACTCTAATTCACAGTGTGAAAGAACTAGGGTTTGGGCGGGTTTAAATTGGTGTAGTACAACATAAACCCTAATCCAACAATGGTTTTGTGAGGTCTAAAGATGGAAGGGAGTATGGGAACTACGGTTTGGTGGGTTTTAACAGGTGCCATGAAGCAAAATGCCTAACTCACAGAGATAGCGAATATTAGAGTTTTATGGGTTTGAAGTGCTGAAGAAAAACAGAAACGCTAATTCAACTAGGGTTCTGTAGGCTTAATGTTGGAAGAGATGGTGAGAGCAGTTGTCTGGTAGGGCTTAAGAGGTGAATAGAAAAAAAGAAACACCTAATTAAAAGTGTGAGAATAGGGTTTGGTGAGTTTCAAATGGTGAGCAACAAAAAAAAACCCTCATTGAACTAGGGTTTGTAGGTTTCAAATTGGAAGAGAGTGTTAGAACTTGGGTTTGGTGGGTCTGAATAGGTGAATAGAGAAAAAAACCTTAATTCACCGGGATTGTGAGAAATTGGGTTGTGTGGGTTTGAAGTGCAAAAGAGAAACAAAAACCTTTTTTCAAACTAACCGAGGGTTCGGTTAGTTTGATTTGGAGATGAGAAACATAAAGCCTAATTCACAAAGAGTTCGAGAATTTGGTTTTCATGGGTTTGAAGTGGTGAAGAGAAACAAAAACCCGAATTCACAAAGTGTGTGAGAACCATGGTTTCGTGGGTTTGGATTGGGGATGAGAAACAGAAACCCTATTTGCACTAGGGTTTTGAGGATTAAAAAGCGGAAGAGAGTGTGAGAATTATTGTTTGGTAGGATTGAAAAACTGAACCGAAACAGAATCCCTGATTCACAGAGTGTGAGGTGTAGGGTTTTGTGAGTTTAAATTGGTGAAGTACAATGCAAACAGAAATTCAACAATGGTTTTGTAAGGTTTAAATATTGAATCGAGTATGAGAACGGGGGTTTGGCGGGTTTGAACTGATGAACAAAAACAAAAACCCTAACTTATAGAGATTGTGAGAACCAGGGTTTTGTGTGTTTGAAGTGCAGAAGAGAAACATAAACCCTAATTCTAAGAGATTTTGAGAACTAGGTTTGAATTGGAGAAGAGAAATAGAGGCCCTGATTCAGAAAGAGTTTGAGAGCTTTATTTTCGTGGGTTTGCGGTGGTAAAGAGAAACAAAATCCCGAATTCATAGTGCGTGAGAATCAAGGTTTGGTAGTTTCGGTTTGGTGATGAGAAACATAAATCCTATTTACAGTAGGGTTTTTAGGTTTAAAATTGGAGGAAAGGGTGAGATCTGTTGTTTGGAAGGTTGGAATAAGTGAACCGAAACAGAAACTCTAATTCACAGTGTGAAAGAACTAGGGTTTGGGCGGGTTTAAATTGGTGTAGTACAACATAAACCCTAATCCAACAATGGTTTTGTGAGGTCTAAAGATGGAAGGGAGTATGGGAACTACGGTTTGGTGGGTTTTAACAGGTGCCATGAAGCAAAATGCCTAACTCACAGAGATAGCGAATATTAGAGTTTTATGGGTTTGAAGTGCTGAAGAAAAACAGAAACGCTAATTCAACTAGGGTTCTGTAGGCTTAATGTTGGAAGAGATGGTGAGAGCAGTTGTCTGGTAGGGCTTAAGAGGTGAATAGAAAAAAAGAAACACCTAATTAAAAGTGTGAGAATAGGGTTTGGTGAGTTTCAAATGGTGAGCAACAAAAAAAAACCCTCATTGAACTAGGGTTTGTAGGTTTCAAATTGGAAGAGAGTGTTAGAACTTGGGTTTGGTGGGTCTGAATAGGTGAATAGAGAAAAAAACCTTAATTCACCGGGATTGTGAGAAATTGGGTTGTGTGGGTTTGAAGTGCAAAAGAGAAACAAAAACCTTTTTTCAAACTAACCGAGGGTTCGGTTAGTTTGATTTGGAGATGAGAAACATAAAGCCTAATTCACAAAGAGTTCGAGAATTTGGTTTTCATGGGTTTGAAGTGGTGAAGAGAAACAAAAACCCGAATTCACAAAGTGTGTGAGAACCATGGTTTCGTGGGTTTGGATTGGGGATGAGAAACAGAAACCCTATTTACACTAGGGTTTTGAGGATTAAAAAGCGGAAGAGAGTGTGAGAATTATTGTTTGGTAGGATTGAAAAACTGAACCGAAACAGAATCCCTGATTCACAGAGTGTGAGGTGTAGGGTTTTGTGAGTTTAAATTGGTGAAGTACAATGCAAACAGAAATTCAACAATGGTTTTGTAAGGTTTAAATATTGAATTGAGTATGAGAACAGGGGTTTGGCGGGTTTGAACTGATGAACAAAAACCCTAACTTATAGAGATTGTGAGAACCAGGGTTTTGTGTGTTTGAAGTGCAGAAGAGAAACATAAACCCTAATTCTAAGAGATTTTGAGAACTAGGTTTGAATTGGAGAAGAGAAATAGAGGCCCTGATTCAGAAAGAGTTTGAGAGCTTTATTTTCGTGGGTTTGCGGTGGTAAAGAGAAACAAAATCCCGAATTCATAGTGCGTGAGAATCAAGGTTTGGTAGTTTCGGTTTGGTGATGAGAAACATAAATCCTATTTACAGTAGGGTTTTTAGGTTTAAAATTGGAGGAAAGGGTGAGATCTGTTGTTTGGAAGGTTGGAATAAGTGAACCGAAACAGAAACTCTAATTCACAGTGTGAAAGAACTAGGGTTTGGGCGGGTTTAAATTGGTGTAGTACAACATAAACCCTAATCCAACAATGGTTTTGTGAGGTCTAAAGATGGAAGGGAGTATGGGAACTACGGTTTGGTGGGTTTTAACAGGTGCCATGAAGCAAAATGCCTAACTCACAGAGATAGCGAATATTAGAGTTTTATGGGTTTGAAGTGCTGAAGAAAAACAGAAACGCTAATTCAACTAGGGTTCTGTAGGCTTAATGTTGGAAGAGATGGTGAGAGCAGTTGTCTGGTAGGGCTTAAGAGGTGAATAGAAAAAAAGAAACACCTAATTAAAAGTGTGAGAATAGGGTTTGGTGAGTTTCAAATGGTGAGCAACAAAAAAAAACCCTCATTGAACTAGGGTTTGTAGGTTTCAAATTGGAAGAGAGTGTTAGAACTTGGGTTTGGTGGGTCTGAATAGGTGAATAGAGAAAAAAACCTTAATTCACCGGGATTGTGAGAAATTGGGTTGTGTGGGTTTGAAGTGCAAAAGAGAAACAAAAACCTTTTTTCAAACTAACCGAGGGTTCGGTTAGTTTGATTTGGAGATGAGAAACATAAAGCCTAATTCACAAAGAGTTCGAGAATTTGGTTTTCATGGGTTTGAAGTGGTGAAGAGAAACAAAAACCCGAATTCACAAAGTGTGTGAGAACCATGGTTTCGTGGGTTTGGATTGGGGATGAGAAACAGAAACCCTATTTGCACTAGGGTTTTGAGGATTAAAAAGCGGAAGAGAGTGTGAGAATTATTGTTTGGTAGGATTGAAAAACTGAACCGAAACAGAATCCCTGATTCACAGAGTGTGAGGTGTAGGGTTTTGTGAGTTTAAATTGGTGAAGTACAATGCAAACAGAAATTCAACAATGGTTTTGTAAGGTTTAAATATTGAATTGAGTATGAGAACAGGGGTTTGGCGGGTTTGAACTGATGAACAAAAACAAAAACCCTAACTTATAGAGATTGTGAGAACCAGGGTTTTGTGTGTTTGAAGTGCAGAAGAGAAACATAAACCCTAATTCTAAGAGATTTTGAGAACTAGGTTTGAATTGGAGAAGAGAAATAGAGGCCCTGATTCAGAAAGAGTTTGAGAGCTTTATTTTCGTGGGTTTGCGGTGGTAAAGAGAAACAAAATCCCGAATTCATAGTGCGTGAGAATCAAGGTTTGGTAGTTTCGGTTTGGTGATGAGAAACATAAATCCTATTTACAGTAGGGTTTTTAGGTTTAAAATTGGAGGAAAGGGTGAGATCTGTTGTTTGGAAGGTTGGAATAAGTGAACCGAAACAGAAACTCTAATTCACAGTGTGAAAGAACTAGGGTTTGGGCGGGTTTAAATTGGTGTAGTACAACATAAACCCTAATCCAACAATGGTTTTGTGAGGTCTAAAGATGGAAGGGAGTATGGGAACTACGGTTTGGTGGGTTTTAACAGGTGCCATGAAGCAAAATGCCTAACTCACAGAGATAGCGAATATTAGAGTTTTATGGGTTTGAAGTGCTGAAGAAAAACAGAAACGCTAATTCAACTAGGGTTCTGTAGGCTTAATGTTGGAAGAGATGGTGAGAGCAGTTGTCTGGTAGGGCTTAAGAGGTGAATAGAAAAAAAGAAACACCTAATTAAAAGTGTGAGAATAGGGTTTGGTGAGTTTCAAATGGTGAGCAACAAAAAAAAACCCTCATTGAACTAGGGTTTGTAGGTTTCAAATTGGAAGAGAGTGTTAGAACTTGGGTTTGGTGGGTCTGAATAGGTGAATAGAGAAAAAAACCTTAATTCACCGGGATTGTGAGAAATTGGGTTGTGTGGGTTTGAAGTGCAAAAGAGAAACAAAAACCTTTTTTCAAACTAACCGAGGGTTCGGTTAGTTTGATTTGGAGATGAGAAACATAAAGCCTAATTCACAAAGAGTTCGAGAATTTGGTTTTCATGGGTTTGAAGTGGTGAAGAGAAACAAAAACCCGAATTCACAAAGTGTGTGAGAACCATGGTTTCGTGGGTTTGGATTGGGGATGAGAAACAGAAACCCTATTTACACTAGGGTTTTGAGGATTAAAAAGCGGAAGAGAGTGTGAGAATTATTGTTTGGTAGGATTGAAAAACTGAACCGAAACAGAATCCCTGATTCACAGAGTGTGAGGTGTAGGGTTTTGTGAGTTTAAATTGGTGAAGTACAATGCAAACAGAAATTCAACAATGGTTTTGTAAGGTTTAAATATTGAATTGAGTATGAGAACAGGGGTTTGGCGGGTTTGAACTGATGAACAAAAACAAAAACCCTAACTTATAGAGATTGTGAGAACCAGGGTTTTGTGTGTTTGAAGTGCAGAAGAGAAACATAAACCCTAATTCTAAGAGATTTTGAGAACTAGGTTTGAATTGGAGAAGAGAAATAGAGGCCCTGATTCAGAAAGAGTTTGAGAGCTTTATTTTCGTGGGTTTGCGGTGGTAAAGAGAAACAAAATCCCGAATTCATAGTGCGTGAGAATCAAGGTTTGGTAGTTTCGGTTTGGTGATGAGAAACATAAATCCTATTTACAGTAGGGTTTTTAGGTTTAAAATTGGAGGAAAGGGTGAGATCTGTTGTTTGGAAGGTTGGAATAAGTGAACCGAAACAGAAACTCTAATTCACAGTGTGAAAGAACTAGGGTTTGGGCGGGTTTAAATTGGTGTAGTACAACATAAACCCTAATCCAACAATGGTTTTGTGAGGTCTAAAGATGGAAGGGAGTATGGGAACTACGGTTTGGTGGGTTTTAACAGGTGCCATGAAGCAAAATGCCTAACTCACAGAGATAGCGAATATTAGAGTTTTATGGGTTTGAAGTGCTGAAGAAAAACAGAAACGCTAATTCAACTAGGGTTCTGTAGGCTTAATGTTGGAAGAGATGGTGAGAGCAGTTGTCTGGTAGGGCTTAAGAGGTGAATAGAAAAAAAGAAACACCTAATTAAAAGTGTGAGAATAGGGTTTGGTGAGTTTCAAATGGTGAGCAACAAAAAAAAACCCTCATTGAACTAGGGTTTGTAGGTTTCAAATTGGAAGAGAGTGTTAGAACTTGGGTTTGGTGGGTCTGAATAGGTGAATAGAGAAAAAAACCTTAATTCACCGGGATTGTGAGAAATTGGGTTGTGTGGGTTTGAAGTGCAAAAGAGAAACAAAAACCTTTTTTCAAACTAACCGAGGGTTCGGTTAGTTTGATTTGGAGATGAGAAACATAAAGCCTAATTCACAAAGAGTTCGAGAATTTGGTTTTCATGGGTTTGAAGTGGTGAAGAGAAACAAAAACCCGAATTCACAAAGTGTGTGAGAACCATGGTTTCGTGGGTTTGGATTGGGGATGAGAAACAGAAACCCTATTTACACTAGGGTTTTGAGGATTAAAAAGCGGAAGAGAGTGTGAGAATTATTGTTTGGTAGGATTGAAAAACTGAACCGAAACAGAATCCCTGATTCACAGAGTGTGAGGTGTAGGGTTTTGTGAGTTTAAATTGGTGAAGTACAATGCAAACAGAAATTCAACAATGGTTTTGTAAGGTTTAAATATTGAATTGAGTATGAGAACAGGGGTTTGGCGGGTTTGAACTGATGAACAAAAACAAAAACCCTAACTTATAGAGATTGTGAGAACCAGGGTTTTGTGTGTTTGAAGTGCAGAAGAGAAACATAAACCCTAATTCTAAGAGATTTTGAGAACTAGGTTTGAATTGGAGAAGAGAAATAGAGGCCCTGATTCAGAAAGAGTTTGAGAGCTTTATTTTCGTGGGTTTGCGGTGGTAAAGAGAAACAAAATCCCGAATTCATAGTGCGTGAGAATCAAGGTTTGGTAGTTTCGGTTTGGTGATGAGAAACATAAATCCTATTTACAGTAGGGTTTTTAGGTTTAAAATTGGAGGAAAGGGTGAGATCTGTTGTTTGGAAGGTTGGAATAAGTGAACCGAAACAGAAACTCTAATTCACAGTGTGAAAGAACTAGGGTTTGGGCGGGTTTAAATTGGTGTAGTACAACATAAACCCTAATCCAACAATGGTTTTGTGAGGTCTAAAGATGGAAGGGAGTATGGGAACTACGGTTTGGTGGGTTTTAACAGGTGCCATGAAGCAAAATGCCTAACTCACAGAGATAGCGAATATTAGAGTTTTATGGGTTTGAAGTGCTGAAGAAAAACAGAAACGCTAATTCAACTAGGGTTCTGTAGGCTTAATGTTGGAAGAGATGGTGAGAGCAGTTGTCTGGTAGGGCTTAAGAGGTGAATAGAAAAAAAGAAACACCTAATTAAAAGTGTGAGAATAGGGTTTGGTGAGTTTCAAATGGTGAGCAACAAAAAAAAACCCTCATTGAACTAGGGTTTGTAGGTTTCAAATTGGAAGAGAGTGTTAGAACTTGGGTTTGGTGGGTCTGAATAGGTGAATAGAGAAAAAAACCTTAATTCACCGGGATTGTGAGAAATTGGGTTGTGTGGGTTTGAAGTGCAAAAGAGAAACAAAAACCTTTTTTCAAACTAACCGAGGGTTCGGTTAGTTTGATTTGGAGATGAGAAACATAAAGCCTAATTCACAAAGAGTTCGAGAATTTGGTTTTCATGGGTTTGAAGTGGTGAAGAGAAACAAAAACCCGAATTCACAAAGTGTGTGAGAACCATGGTTTCGTGGGTTTGGATTGGGGATGAGAAACAGAAACCCTATTTACACTAGGGTTTTGAGGATTAAAAAGCGGAAGAGAGTGTGAGAATTATTGTTTGGTAGGATTGAAAAACTGAACCGAAACAGAATCCCTGATTCACAGAGTGTGAGGTGTAGGGTTTTGTGAGTTTAAATTGGTGAAGTACAATGCAAACAGAAATTCAACAATGGTTTTGTAAGGTTTAAATATTGAATTGAGTATGAGAACAGGGGTTTGGCGGGTTTGAACTGATGAACAAAAACCCTAACTTATAGAGATTGTGAGAACCAGGGTTTTGTGTGTTTGAAGTGCAGAAGAGAAACATAAACCCTAATTCTAAGAGATTTTGAGAACTAGGTTTGAATTGGAGAAGAGAAATAGAGGCCCTGATTCAGAAAGAGTTTGAGAGCTTTATTTTCGTGGGTTTGCGGTGGTAAAGAGAAACAAAATCCCGAATTCATAGTGCGTGAGAATCAAGGTTTGGTAGTTTCGGTTTGGTGATGAGAAACATAAATCCTATTTACAGTAGGGTTTTTAGGTTTAAAATTGGAGGAAAGGGTGAGATCTGTTGTTTGGAAGGTTGGAATAAGTGAACCGAAACAGAAACTCTAATTCACAGTGTGAAAGAACTAGGGTTTGGGCGGGTTTAAATTGGTGTAGTACAACATAAACCCTAATCCAACAATGGTTTTGTGAGGTCTAAAGATGGAAGGGAGTATGGGAACTACGGTTTGGTGGGTTTTAACAGGTGCCATGAAGCAAAATGCCTAACTCACAGAGATAGCGAATATTAGAGTTTTATGGGTTTGAAGTGCTGAAGAAAAACAGAAACGCTAATTCAACTAGGGTTCTGTAGGCTTAATGTTGGAAGAGATGGTGAGAGCAGTTGTCTGGTAGGGCTTAAGAGGTGAATAGAAAAAAAGAAACACCTAATTAAAAGTGTGAGAATAGGGTTTGGTGAGTTTCAAATGGTGAGCAACAAAAAAAAACCCTCATTGAACTAGGGTTTGTAGGTTTCAAATTGGAAGAGAGTGTTAGAACTTGGGTTTGGTGGGTCTGAATAGGTGAATAGAGAAAAAAACCTTAATTCACCGGGATTGTGAGAAATTGGGTTGTGTGGGTTTGAAGTGCAAAAGAGAAACAAAAACCTTTTTTCAAACTAACCGAGGGTTCGGTTAGTTTGATTTGGAGATGAGAAACATAAAGCCTAATTCACAAAGAGTTCGAGAATTTGGTTTTCATGGGTTTGAAGTGGTGAAGAGAAACAAAAACCCGAATTCACAAAGTGTGTGAGAACCATGGTTTCGTGGGTTTGGATTGGGGATGAGAAACAGAAACCCTATTTACACTAGGGTTTTGAGGATTAAAAAGCGGAAGAGAGTGTGAGAATTATTGTTTGGTAGGATTGAAAAACTGAACCGAAACAGAATCCCTGATTCACAGAGTGTGAGGTGTAGGGTTTTGTGAGTTTAAATTGGTGAAGTACAATGCAAACAGAAATTCAACAATGGTTTTGTAAGGTTTAAATATTGAATTGAGTATGAGAACAGGGGTTTGGCGGGTTTGAACTGATGAACAAAAACAAAAACCCTAACTTATAGAGATTGTGAGAACCAGGGTTTTGTGTGTTTGAAGTGCAGAAGAGAAACATAAACCCTAATTCTAAGAGATTTTGAGAACTAGGTTTGAATTGGAGAAGAGAAATAGAGGCCCTGATTCAGAAAGAGTTTGAGAGCTTTATTTTCGTGGGTTTGCGGTGGTAAAGAGAAACAAAATCCCGAATTCATAGTGCGTGAGAATCAAGGTTTGGTAGTTTCGGTTTGGTGATGAGAAACATAAATCCTATTTACAGTAGGGTTTTTAGGTTTAAAATTGGAGGAAAGGGTGAGATCTGTTGTTTGGAAGGTTGGAATAAGTGAACCGAAACAGAAACTCTAATTCACAGTGTGAAAGAACTAGGGTTTGGGCGGGTTTAAATTGGTGTAGTACAACATAAACCCTAATCCAACAATGGTTTTGTGAGGTCTAAAGATGGAAGGGAGTATGGGAACTACGGTTTGGTGGGTTTTAACAGGTGCCATGAAGCAAAATGCCTAACTCACAGAGATAGCGAATATTAGAGTTTTATGGGTTTGAAGTGCTGAAGAAAAACAGAAACGCTAGTTCAACTAGGGTTCTGTAGGCTTAATGTTGGAAGAGATGGTGAGAGCAGTTGTCTGGTAGGGCTTAAGAGGTGAATAGAAAAAAAGAAACACCTAATTAAAAGTGTGAGAATAGGGTTTGGTGAGTTTCAAATGGTGAGCAACAAAAAAAAACCCTCATTGAACTAGGGTTTGTAGGTTTCAAATTGGAAGAGAGTGTTAGAACTTGGGTTTGGTGGGTCTGAATAGGTGAATAGAGAAAAAAACCTTAATTCACCGGGATTGTGAGAAATTGGGTTGTGTGGGTTTGAAGTGCAAAAGAGAAACAAAAACCTTTTTTCAAACTAACCGAGGGTTCGGTTAGTTTGATTTGGAGATGAGAAACATAAAGCCTAATTCACAAAGAGTTCGAGAATTTGGTTTTCATGGGTTTGAAGTGGTGAAGAGAAACAAAAACCCGAATTCACAAAGTGTGTGAGAACCATGGTTTCGTGGGTTTGGATTGGGGATGAGAAACAGAAACCCTATTTACACTAGGGTTTTGAGGATTAAAAAGCGGAAGAGAGTGTGAGAATTATTGTTTGGTAGGATTGAAAAACTGAACCGAAACAGAATCCCTGATTCACAGAGTGTGAGGTGTAGGGTTTTGTGAGTTTAAATTGGTGAAGTACAATGCAAACAGAAATTCAACAATGGTTTTGTAAGGTTTAAATATTGAATTGAGTATGAGAACAGGGGTTTGGCGGGTTTGAACTGATGAACAAAAACAAAAACCCTAACTTATAGAGATTGTGAGAACCAGGGTTTTGTGTGTTTGAAGTGCAGAAGAGAAACATAAACCCTAATTCTAAGAGATTTTGAGAACTAGGTTTGAATTGGAGAAGAGAAATAGAGGCCCTGATTCAGAAAGAGTTTGAGAGCTTTATTTTCGTGGGTTTGCGGTGGTAAAGAGAAACAAAATCCCGAATTCATAGTGCGTGAGAATCAAGGTTTGGTAGTTTCGGTTTGGTGATGAGAAACATAAATCCTATTTACAGTAGGGTTTTTAGGTTTAAAATTGGAGGAAAGGGTGAGATCTGTTGTTTGGAAGGTTGGAATAAGTGAACCGAAACAGAAACTCTAATTCACAGTGTGAAAGAACTAGGGTTTGGGCGGGTTTAAATTGGTGTAGTACAACATAAACCCTAATCCAACAATGGTTTTGTGAGGTCTAAAGATGGAAGGGAGTATGGGAACTACGGTTTGGTGGGTTTTAACAGGTGCCATGAAGCAAAATGCCTAACTCACAGAGATAGCGAATATTAGAGTTTTATGGGTTTGAAGTGCTGAAGAAAAACAGAAACGCTAATTCAACTAGGGTTCTGTAGGCTTAATGTTGGAAGAGATGGTGAGAGCAGTTGTCTGGTAGGGCTTAAGAGGTGAATAGAAAAAAAGAAACACCTAATTAAAAGTGTGAGAATAGGGTTTGGTGAGTTTCAAATGGTGAGCAACAAAAAAAAACCCTCATTGAACTAGGGTTTGTAGGTTTCAAATTGGAAGAGAGTGTTAGAACTTGGGTTTGGTGGGTCTGAATAGGTGAATAGAGAAAAAAACCTTAATTCACCGGGATTGTGAGAAATTGGGTTGTGTGGGTTTGAAGTGCAAAAGAGAAACAAAAACCTTTTTTCAAACTAACCGAGGGTTCGGTTAGTTTGATTTGGAGATGAGAAACATAAAGCCTAATTCACAAAGAGTTCGAGAATTTGGTTTTCATGGGTTTGAAGTGGTGAAGAGAAACAAAAACCCGAATTCACAAAGTGTGTGAGAACCATGGTTTCGTGGGTTTGGATTGGGGATGAGAAACAGAAACCCTATTTACACTAGGGTTTTGAGGATTAAAAAGCGGAAGAGAGTGTGAGAATTATTGTTTGGTAGGATTGAAAAACTGAACCGAAACAGAATCCCTGATTCACAGAGTGTGAGGTGTAGGGTTTTGTGAGTTTAAATTGGTGAAGTACAATGCAAACAGAAATTCAACAATGGTTTTGTAAGGTTTAAATATTGAATTGAGTATGAGAACAGGGGTTTGGCGGGTTTGAACTGATGAACAAAAACAAAAACCCTAACTTATAGAGATTGTGAGAACCAGGGTTTTGTGTGTTTGAAGTGCAGAAGAGAAACATAAACCCTAATTCTAAGAGATTTTGAGAACTAGGTTTGAATTGGAGAAGAGAAATAGAGGCCCTGATTCAGAAAGAGTTTGAGAGCTTTATTTTCGTGGGTTTGCGGTGGTAAAGAGAAACAAAATCCCGAATTCATAGTGCGTGAGAATCAAGGTTTGGTAGTTTCGGTTTGGTGATGAGAAACATAAATCCTATTTACAGTAGGGTTTTTAGGTTTAAAATTGGAGGAAAGGGTGAGATCTGTTGTTTGGAAGGTTGGAATAAGTGAACCGAAACAGAAACTCTAATTCACAGTGTGAAAGAACTAGGGTTTGGGCGGGTTTAAATTGGTGTAGTACAACATAAACCCTAATCCAACAATGGTTTTGTGAGGTCTAAAGATGGAAGGGAGTATGGGAACTACGGTTTGGTGGGTTTTAACAGGTGCCATGAAGCAAAATGCCTAACTCACAGAGATAGCGAATATTAGAGTTTTATGGGTTTGAAGTGCTGAAGAAAAACAGAAACGCTAATTCAACTAGGGTTCTGTAGGCTTAATGTTGGAAGAGATGGTGAGAGCAGTTGTCTGGTAGGGCTTAAGAGGTGAATAGAAAAAAAGAAACACCTAATTAAAAGTGTGAGAATAGGGTTTGGTGAGTTTCAAATGGTGAGCAACAAAAAAAAACCCTCATTGAACTAGGGTTTGTAGGTTTCAAATTGGAAGAGAGTGTTAGAACTTGGGTTTGGTGGGTCTGAATAGGTGAATAGAGAAAAAAACCTTAATTCACCGGGATTGTGAGAAATTGGGTTGTGTGGGTTTGAAGTGCAAAAGAGAAACAAAAACCTTTTTTCAAACTAACCGAGGGTTCGGTTAGTTTGATTTGGAGATGAGAAACATAAAGCCTAATTCACAAAGAGTTCGAGAATTTGGTTTTCATGGGTTTGAAGTGGTGAAGAGAAACAAAAACCCGAATTCACAAAGTGTGTGAGAACCATGGTTTCGTGGGTTTGGATTGGGGATGAGAAACAGAAACCCTATTTACACTAGGGTTTTGAGGATTAAAAAGCGGAAGAGAGTGTGAGAATTATTGTTTGGTAGGATTGAAAAACTGAACCGAAACAGAATCCCTGATTCACAGAGTGTGAGGTGTAGGGTTTTGTGAGTTTAAATTGGTGAAGTACAATGCAAACAGAAATTCAACAATGGTTTTGTAAGGTTTAAATATTGAATTGAGTATGAGAACAGGGGTTTGGCGGGTTTGAACTGATGAACAAAAACAAAAACCCTAACTTATAGAGATTGTGAGAACCAGGGTTTTGTGTGTTTGAAGTGCAGAAGAGAAACATAAACCCTAATTCTAAGAGATTTTGAGAACTAGGTTTGAATTGGAGAAGAGAAATAGAGGCCCTGATTCAGAAAGAGTTTGAGAGCTTTATTTTCGTGGGTTTGCGGTGGTAAAGAGAAACAAAATCCCGAATTCATAGTGCGTGAGAATCAAGGTTTGGTAGTTTCGGTTTGGTGATGAGAAACATAAATCCTATTTACAGTAGGGTTTTTAGGTTTAAAATTGGAGGAAAGGGTGAGATCTGTTGTTTGGAAGGTTGGAATAAGTGAACCGAAACAGAAACTCTAATTCACAGTGTGAAAGAACTAGGGTTTGGGCGGGTTTAAATTGGTGTAGTACAACATAAACCCTAATCCAACAATGGTTTTGTGAGGTCTAAAGATGGAAGGGAGTATGGGAACTACGGTTTGGTGGGTTTTAACAGGTGCCATGAAGCAAAATGCCTAACTCACAGAGATAGCGAATATTAGAGTTTTATGGGTTTGAAGTGCTGAAGAAAAACAGAAACGCTAATTCAACTAGGGTTCTGTAGGCTTAATGTTGGAAGAGATGGTGAGAGCAGTTGTCTGGTAGGGCTTAAGAGGTGAATAGAAAAAAAGAAACACCTAATTAAAAGTGTGAGAATAGGGTTTGGTGAGTTTCAAATGGTGAGCAACAAAAAAAAACCCTCATTGAACTAGGGTTTGTAGGTTTCAAATTGGAAGAGAGTGTTAGAACTTGGGTTTGGTGGGTCTGAATAGGTGAATAGAGAAAAAAACCTTAATTCACCGGGATTGTGAGAAATTGGGTTGTGTGGGTTTGAAGTGCAAAAGAGAAACAAAAACCTTTTTTCAAACTAACCGAGGGTTCGGTTAGTTTGATTTGGAGATGAGAAACATAAAGCCTAATTCACAAAGAGTTCGAGAATTTGGTTTTCATGGGTTTGAAGTGGTGAAGAGAAACAAAAACCCGAATTCACAAAGTGTGTGAGAACCATGGTTTCGTGGGTTTGGATTGGGGATGAGAAACAGAAACCCTATTTACACTAGGGTTTTGAGGATTAAAAAGCGGAAGAGAGTGTGAGAATTATTGTTTGGTAGGATTGAAAAACTGAACCGAAACAGAATCCCTGATTCACAGAGTGTGAGGTGTAGGGTTTTGTGAGTTTAAATTGGTGAAGTACAATGCAAACAGAAATTCAACAATGGTTTTGTAAGGTTTAAATATTGAATTGAGTATGAGAACAGGGGTTTGGCGGGTTTGAACTGATGAACAAAAACCAAAACCCTAACTTATAGAGATTGTGAGAACCAGGGTTTTGTGTGTTTGAAGTGCAGAAGAGAAACATAAACCCTAATTCTAAGAGATTTTGAGAACTAGGTTTGAATTGGAGAAGAGAAATAGAGGCCCTGATTCAGAAAGAGTTTGAGAGCTTTATTTTCGTGGGTTTGCGGTGGTAAAGAGAAACAAAATCCCGAATTCATAGTGCGTGAGAATCAAGGTTTGGTAGTTTCGGTTTGGTGATGAGAAACATAAATCCTATTTACAGTAGGGTTTTTAGGTTTAAAATTGGAGGAAAGGGTGAGATCTGTTGTTTGGAAGGTTGGAATAAGTGAACCGAAACAGAAACTCTAATTCACAGTGTGAAAGAACTAGGGTTTGGGCGGGTTTAAATTGGTGTAGTACAACATAAACCCTAATCCAACAATGGTTTTGTGAGGTCTAAAGATGGAAGGGAGTATGGGAACTACGGTTTGGTGGGTTTTAACAGGTGCCATGAAGCAAAATGCCTAACTCACAGAGATAGCGAATATTAGAGTTTTATGGGTTTGAAGTGCTGAAGAAAAACAGAAACGCTAATTCAACTAGGGTTCTGTAGGCTTAATGTTGGAAGAGATGGTGAGAGCAGTTGTCTGGTAGGGCTTAAGAGGTGAATAGAAAAAAAGAAACACCTAATTAAAAGTGTGAGAATAGGGTTTGGTGAGTTTCAAATGGTGAGCAACAAAAAAAAACCCTCATTGAACTAGGGTTTGTAGGTTTCAAATTGGAAGAGAGTGTTAGAACTTGGGTTTGGTGGGTCTGAATAGGTGAATAGAGAAAAAAACCTTAATTCACCGGGATTGTGAGAAATTGGGTTGTGTGGGTTTGAAGTGCAAAAGAGAAACAAAAACCTTTTTTCAAACTAACCGAGGGTTCGGTTAGTTTGATTTGGAGATGAGAAACATAAAGCCTAATTCACAAAGAGTTCGAGAATTTGGTTTTCATGGGTTTGAAGTGGTGAAGAGAAACAAAAACCCGAATTCACAAAGTGTGTGAGAACCATGGTTTCGTGGGTTTGGATTGGGGATGAGAAACAGAAACCCTATTTACACTAGGGTTTTGAGGATTAAAAAGCGGAAGAGAGTGTGAGAATTATTGTTTGGTAGGATTGAAAAACTGAACCGAAACAGAATCCCTGATTCACAGAGTGTGAGGTGTAGGGTTTTGTGAGTTTAAATTGGTGAAGTACAATGCAAACAGAAATTCAACAATGGTTTTGTAAGGTTTAAATATTGAATTGAGTATGAGAACAGGGGTTTGGCGGGTTTGAACTGATGAACAAAAACAAAAACCCTAACTTATAGAGATTGTGAGAACCAGGGTTTTGTGTGTTTGAAGTGCAGAAGAGAAACATAAACCCTAATTCTAAGAGATTTTGAGAACTAGGTTTGAATTGGAGAAGAGAAATAGAGGCCCTGATTCAGAAAGAGTTTGAGAGCTTTATTTTCGTGGGTTTGCGGTGGTAAAGAGAAACAAAATCCCGAATTCATAGTGCGTGAGAATCAAGGTTTGGTAGTTTCGGTTTGGTGATGAGAAACATAAATCCTATTTACAGTAGGGTTTTTAGGTTTAAAATTGGAGGAAAGGGTGAGATCTGTTGTTTGGAAGGTTGGAATAAGTGAACCGAAACAGAAACTCTAATTCACAGTGTGAAAGAACTAGGGTTTGGGCGGGTTTAAATTGGTGTAGTACAACATAAACCCTAATCCAACAATGGTTTTGTGAGGTCTAAAGATGGAAGGGAGTATGGGAACTACGGTTTGGTGGGTTTTAACAGGTGCCATGAAGCAAAATGCCTAACTCACAGAGATAGCGAATATTAGAGTTTTATGGGTTTGAAGTGCTGAAGAAAAACAGAAACGCTAATTCAACTAGGGTTCTGTAGGCTTAATGTTGGAAGAGATGGTGAGAGCAGTTGTCTGGTAGGGCTTAAGAGGTGAATAGAAAAAAAGAAACACCTAATTAAAAGTGTGAGAATAGGGTTTGGTGAGTTTCAAATGGTGAGCAACAAAAAAAAACCCTCATTGAACTAGGGTTTGTAGGTTTCAAATTGGAAGAGAGTGTTAGAACTTGGGTTTGGTGGGTCTGAATAGGTGAATAGAGAAAAAAACCTTAATTCACCGGGATTGTGAGAAATTGGGTTGTGTGGGTTTGAAGTGCAAAAGAGAAACAAAAACCTTTTTTCAAACTAACCGAGGGTTCGGTTAGTTTGATTTGGAGATGAGAAACATAAAGCCTAATTCACAAAGAGTTCGAGAATTTGGTTTTCATGGGTTTGAAGTGGTGAAGAGAAACAAAAACCCGAATTCACAAAGTGTGTGAGAACCATGGTTTCGTGGGTTTGGATTGGGGATGAGAAACAGAAACCCTATTTACACTAGGGTTTTGAGGATTAAAAAGCGGAAGAGAGTGTGAGAATTATTGTTTGGTAGGATTGAAAAACTGAACCGAAACAGAATCCCTGATTCACAGAGTGTGAGGTGTAGGGTTTTGTGAGTTTAAATTGGTGAAGTACAATGCAAACAGAAATTCAACAATGGTTTTGTAAGGTTTAAATATTGAATTGAGTATGAGAACAGGGGTTTGGCGGGTTTGAACTGATGAACAAAAACAAAAACCCTAACTTATAGAGATTGTGAGAACCAGGGTTTTGTGTGTTTGAAGTGCAGAAGAGAAACATAAACCCTAATTCTAAGAGATTTTGAGAACTAGGTTTGAATTGGAGAAGAGAAATAGAGGCCCTGATTCAGAAAGAGTTTGAGAGCTTTATTTTCGTGGGTTTGCGGTGGTAAAGAGAAACAAAATCCCGAATTCATAGTGCGTGAGAATCAAGGTTTGGTAGTTTCGGTTTGGTGATGAGAAACATAAATCCTATTTACAGTAGGGTTTTTAGGTTTAAAATTGGAGGAAAGGGTGAGATCTGTTGTTTGGAAGGTTGGAATAAGTGAACCGAAACAGAAACTCTAATTCACAGTGTGAAAGAACTAGGGTTTGGGCGGGTTTAAATTGGTGTAGTACAACATAAACCCTAATCCAACAATGGTTTTGTGAGGTCTAAAGATGGAAGGGAGTATGGGAACTACGGTTTGGTGGGTTTTAACAGGTGCCATGAAGCAAAATGCCTAACTCACAGAGATAGCGAATATTAGAGTTTTATGGGTTTGAAGTGCTGAAGAAAAACAGAAACGCTAATTCAACTAGGGTTCTGTAGGCTTAATGTTGGAAGAGATGGTGAGAGCAGTTGTCTGGTAGGGCTTAAGAGGTGAATAGAAAAAAAGAAACACCTAATTAAAAGTGTGAGAATAGGGTTTGGTGAGTTTCAAATGGTGAGCAACAAAAAAAAACCCTCATTGAACTAGGGTTTGTAGGTTTCAAATTGGAAGAGAGTGTTAGAACTTGGGTTTGGTGGGTCTGAATAGGTGAATAGAGAAAAAAACCTTAATTCACCGGGATTGTGAGAAATTGGGTTGTGTGGGTTTGAAGTGCAAAAGAGAAACAAAAACCTTTTTTCAAACTAACCGAGGGTTCGGTTAGTTTGATTTGGAGATGAGAAACATAAAGCCTAATTCACAAAGAGTTCGAGAATTTGGTTTTCATGGGTTTGAAGTGGTGAAGAGAAACAAAAACCCGAATTCACAAAGTGTGTGAGAACCATGGTTTCGTGGGTTTGGATTGGGGATGAGAAACAGAAACCCTATTTACACTAGGGTTTTGAGGATTAAAAAGCGGAAGAGAGTGTGAGAATTATTGTTTGGTAGGATTGAAAAACTGAACCGAAACAGAATCCCTGATTCACAGAGTGTGAGGTGTAGGGTTTTGTGAGTTTAAATTGGTGAAGTACAATGCAAACAGAAATTCAACAATGGTTTTGTAAGGTTTAAATATTGAATTGAGTATGAGAACAGGGGTTTGGCGGGTTTGAACTGATGAACAAAAACAAAAACCCTAACTTATAGAGATTGTGAGAACCAGGGTTTTGTGTGTTTGAAGTGCAGAAGAGAAACATAAACCCTAATTCTAAGAGATTTTGAGAACTAGGTTTGAATTGGAGAAGAGAAATAGAGGCCCTGATTCAGAAAGAGTTTGAGAGCTTTATTTTCGTGGGTTTGCGGTGGTAAAGAGAAACAAAATCCCGAATTCATAGTGCGTGAGAATCAAGGTTTGGTAGTTTCGGTTTGGTGATGAGAAACATAAATCCTATTTACAGTAGGGTTTTTAGGTTTAAAATTGGAGGAAAGGGTGAGATCTGTTGTTTGGAAGGTTGGAATAAGTGAACCGAAACAGAAACTCTAATTCACAGTGTGAAAGAACTAGGGTTTGGGCGGGTTTAAATTGGTGTAGTACAACATAAACCCTAATCCAACAATGGTTTTGTGAGGTCTAAAGATGGAAGGGAGTATGGGAACTACGGTTTGGTGGGTTTTAACAGGTGCCATGAAGCAAAATGCCTAACTCACAGAGATAGCGAATATTAGAGTTTTATGGGTTTGAAGTGCTGAAGAAAAACAGAAACGCTAATTCAACTAGGGTTCTGTAGGCTTAATGTTGGAAGAGATGGTGAGAGCAGTTGTCTGGTAGGGCTTAAGAGGTGAATAGAAAAAAAGAAACACCTAATTAAAAGTGTGAGAATAGGGTTTGGTGAGTTTCAAATGGTGAGCAACAAAAAAAAACCCTCATTGAACTAGGGTTTGTAGGTTTCAAATTGGAAGAGAGTGTTAGAACTTGGGTTTGGTGGGTCTGAATAGGTGAATAGAGAAAAAAACCTTAATTCACCGGGATTGTGAGAAATTGGGTTGTGTGGGTTTGAAGTGCAAAAGAGAAACAAAAACCTTTTTTCAAACTAACCGAGGGTTCGGTTAGTTTGATTTGGAGATGAGAAACATAAAGCCTAATTCACAAAGAGTTCGAGAATTTGGTTTTCATGGGTTTGAAGTGGTGAAGAGAAACAAAAACCCGAATTCACAAAGTGTGTGAGAACCATGGTTTCGTGGGTTTGGATTGGGGATGAGAAACAGAAACCCTATTTACACTAGGGTTTTGAGGATTAAAAAGCGGAAGAGAGTGTGAGAATTATTGTTTGGTAGGATTGAAAAACTGAACCGAAACAGAATCCCTGATTCACAGAGTGTGAGGTGTAGGGTTTTGTGAGTTTAAATTGGTGAAGTACAATGCAAACAGAAATTCAACAATGGTTTTGTAAGGTTTAAATATTGAATTGAGTATGAGAACAGGGGTTTGGCGGGTTTGAACTGATGAACAAAAACAAAAACCCTAACTTATAGAGATTGTGAGAACCAGGGTTTTGTGTGTTTGAAGTGCAGAAGAGAAACATAAACCCTAATTCTAAGAGATTTTGAGAACTAGGTTTGAATTGGAGAAGAGAAATAGAGGCCCTGATTCAGAAAGAGTTTGAGAGCTTTATTTTCGTGGGTTTGCGGTGGTAAAGAGAAACAAAATCCCGAATTCATAGTGCGTGAGAATCAAGGTTTGGTAGTTTCGGTTTGGTGATGAGAAACATAAATCCTATTTACAGTAGGGTTTTTAGGTTTAAAATTGGAGGAAAGGGTGAGATCTGTTGTTTGGAAGGTTGGAATAAGTGAACCGAAACAGAAACTCTAATTCACAGTGTGAAAGAACTAGGGTTTGGGCGGGTTTAAATTGGTGTAGTACAACATAAACCCTAATCCAACAATGGTTTTGTGAGGTCTAAAGATGGAAGGGAGTATGGGAACTACGGTTTGGTGGGTTTTAACAGGTGCCATGAAGCAAAATGCCTAACTCACAGAGATAGCGAATATTAGAGTTTTATGGGTTTGAAGTGCTGAAGAAAAACAGAAACGCTAATTCAACTAGGGTTCTGTAGGCTTAATGTTGGAAGAGATGGTGAGAGCAGTTGTCTGGTAGGGCTTAAGAGGTGAATAGAAAAAAAGAAACACCTAATTAAAAGTGTGAGAATAGGGTTTGGTGAGTTTCAAATGGTGAGCAACAAAAAAAAACCCTCATTGAACTAGGGTTTGTAGGTTTCAAATTGGAAGAGAGTGTTAGAACTTGGGTTTGGTGGGTCTGAATAGGTGAATAGAGAAAAAAACCTTAATTCACCGGGATTGTGAGAAATTGGGTTGTGTGGGTTTGAAGTGCAAAAGAGAAACAAAAACCTTTTTTCAAACTAACCGAGGGTTCGGTTAGTTTGATTTGGAGATGAGAAACATAAAGCCTAATTCACAAAGAGTTCGAGAATTTGGTTTTCATGGGTTTGAAGTGGTGAAGAGAAACAAAAACCCGAATTCACAAAGTGTGTGAGAACCATGGTTTCGTGGGTTTGGATTGGGGATGAGAAACAGAAACCCTATTTACACTAGGGTTTTGAGGATTAAAAAGCGGAAGAGAGTGTGAGAATTATTGTTTGGTAGGATTGAAAAACTGAACCGAAACAGAATCCCTGATTCACAGAGTGTGAGGTGTAGGGTTTTGTGAGTTTAAATTGGTGAAGTACAATGCAAACAGAAATTCAACAATGGTTTTGTAAGGTTTAAATATTGAATTGAGTATGAGAACAGGGGTTTGGCGGGTTTGAACTGATGAACAAAAACAAAAACCCTAACTTATAGAGATTGTGAGAACCAGGGTTTTGTGTGTTTGAAGTGCAGAAGAGAAACATAAACCCTAATTCTAAGAGATTTTGAGAACTAGGTTTGAATTGGAGAAGAGAAATAGAGGCCCTGATTCAGAAAGAGTTTGAGAGCTTTATTTTCGTGGGTTTGCGGTGGTAAAGAGAAACAAAATCCCGAATTCATAGTGCGTGAGAATCAAGGTTTGGTAGTTTCGGTTTGGTGATGAGAAACATAAATCCTATTTACAGTAGGGTTTTTAGGTTTAAAATTGGAGGAAAGGGTGAGATCTGTTGTTTGGAAGGTTGGAATAAGTGAACCGAAACAGAAACTCTAATTCACAGTGTGAAAGAACTAGGGTTTGGGCGGGTTTAAATTGGTGTAGTACAACATAAACCCTAATCCAACAATGGTTTTGTGAGGTCTAAAGATGGAAGGGAGTATGGGAACTACGGTTTGGTGGGTTTTAACAGGTGCCATGAAGCAAAATGCCTAACTCACAGAGATAGCGAATATTAGAGTTTTATGGGTTTGAAGTGCTGAAGAAAAACAGAAACGCTAATTCAACTAGGGTTCTGTAGGCTTAATGTTGGAAGAGATGGTGAGAGCAGTTGTCTGGTAGGGCTTAAGAGGTGAATAGAAAAAAAGAAACACCTAATTAAAAGTGTGAGAATAGGGTTTGGTGAGTTTCAAATGGTGAGCAACAAAAAAAAACCCTCATTGAACTAGGGTTTGTAGGTTTCAAATTGGAAGAGAGTGTTAGAACTTGGGTTTGGTGGGTCTGAATAGGTGAATAGAGAAAAAAACCTTAATTCACCGGGATTGTGAGAAATTGGGTTGTGTGGGTTTGAAGTGCAAAAGAGAAACAAAAACCTTTTTTCAAACTAACCGAGGGTTCGGTTAGTTTGATTTGGAGATGAGAAACATAAAGCCTAATTCACAAAGAGTTCGAGAATTTGGTTTTCATGGGTTTGAAGTGGTGAAGAGAAACAAAAACCCGAATTCACAAAGTGTGTGAGAACCATGGTTTCGTGGGTTTGGATTGGGGATGAGAAACAGAAACCCTATTTACACTAGGGTTTTGAGGATTAAAAAGCGGAAGAGAGTGTGAGAATTATTGTTTGGTAGGATTGAAAAACTGAACCGAAACAGAATCCCTGATTCACAGAGTGTGAGGTGTAGGGTTTTGTGAGTTTAAATTGGTGAAGTACAATGCAAACAGAAATTCAACAATGGTTTTGTAAGGTTTAAATATTGAATTGAGTATGAGAACAGGGGTTTGGCGGGTTTGAACTGATGAACAAAAACAAAAACCCTAACTTATAGAGATTGTGAGAACCAGGGTTTTGTGTGTTTGAAGTGCAGAAGAGAAACATAAACCCTAATTCTAAGAGATTTTGAGAACTAGGTTTGAATTGGAGAAGAGAAATAGAGGCCCTGATTCAGAAAGAGTTTGAGAGCTTTATTTTCGTGGGTTTGCGGTGGTAAAGAGAAACAAAATCCCGAATTCATAGTGCGTGAGAATCAAGGTTTGGTAGTTTCGGTTTGGTGATGAGAAACATAAATCCTATTTACAGTAGGGTTTTTAGGTTTAAAATTGGAGGAAAGGGTGAGATCTGTTGTTTGGAAGGTTGGAATAAGTGAACCGAAACAGAAACTCTAATTCACAGTGTGAAAGAACTAGGGTTTGGGCGGGTTTAAATTGGTGTAGTACAACATAAACCCTAATCCAACAATGGTTTTGTGAGGTCTAAAGATGGAAGGGAGTATGGGAACTACGGTTTGGTGGGTTTTAACAGGTGCCATGAAGCAAAATGCCTAACTCACAGAGATAGCGAATATTAGAGTTTTATGGGTTTGAAGTGCTGAAGAAAAACAGAAACGCTAATTCAACTAGGGTTCTGTAGGCTTAATGTTGGAAGAGATGGTGAGAGCAGTTGTCTGGTAGGGCTTAAGAGGTGAATAGAAAAAAAGAAACACCTAATTAAAAGTGTGAGAATAGGGTTTGGTGAGTTTCAAATGGTGAGCAACAAAAAAAAACCCTCATTGAACTAGGGTTTGTAGGTTTCAAATTGGAAGAGAGTGTTAGAACTTGGGTTTGGTGGGTCTGAATAGGTGAATAGAGAAAAAAACCTTAATTCACCGGGATTGTGAGAAATTGGGTTGTGTGGGTTTGAAGTGCAAAAGAGAAACAAAAACCTTTTTTCAAACTAACCGAGGGTTCGGTTAGTTTGATTTGGAGATGAGAAACATAAAGCCTAATTCACAAAGAGTTCGAGAATTTGGTTTTCATGGGTTTGAAGTGGTGAAGAGAAACAAAAACCCGAATTCACAAAGTGTGTGAGAACCATGGTTTCGTGGGTTTGGATTGGGGATGAGAAACAGAAACCCTATTTACACTAGGGTTTTGAGGATTAAAAAGCGGAAGAGAGTGTGAGAATTATTGTTTGGTAGGATTGAAAAACTGAACCGAAACAGAATCCCTGATTCACAGAGTGTGAGGTGTAGGGTTTTGTGAGTTTAAATTGGTGAAGTACAATGCAAACAGAAATTCAACAATGGTTTTGTAAGGTTTAAATATTGAATTGAGTATGAGAACAGGGGTTTGGCGGGTTTGAACTGATGAACAAAAACAAAAACCCTAACTTATAGAGATTGTGAGAACCAGGGTTTTGTGTGTTTGAAGTGCAGAAGAGAAACATAAACCCTAATTCTAAGAGATTTTGAGAACTAGGTTTGAATTGGAGAAGAGAAATAGAGGCCCTGATTCAGAAAGAGTTTGAGAGCTTTATTTTCGTGGGTTTGCGGTGGTAAAGAGAAACAAAATCCCGAATTCATAGTGCGTGAGAATCAAGGTTTGGTAGTTTCGGTTTGGTGATGAGAAACATAAATCCTATTTACAGTAGGGTTTTTAGGTTTAAAATTGGAGGAAAGGGTGAGATCTGTTGTTTGGAAGGTTGGAATAAGTGAACCGAAACAGAAACTCTAATTCACAGTGTGAAAGAACTAGGGTTTGGGCGGGTTTAAATTGGTGTAGTACAACATAAACCCTAATCCAACAATGGTTTTGTGAGGTCTAAAGATGGAAGGGAGTATGGGAACTACGGTTTGGTGGGTTTTAACAGGTGCCATGAAGCAAAATGCCTAACTCACAGAGATAGCGAATATTAGAGTTTTATGGGTTTGAAGTGCTGAAGAAAAACAGAAACGCTAATTCAACTAGGGTTCTGTAGGCTTAATGTTGGAAGAGATGGTGAGAGCAGTTGTCTGGTAGGGCTTAAGAGGTGAATAGAAAAAAAGAAACACCTAATTAAAAGTGTGAGAATAGGGTTTGGTGAGTTTCAAATGGTGAGCAACAAAAAAAAACCCTCATTGAACTAGGGTTTGTAGGTTTCAAATTGGAAGAGAGTGTTAGAACTTGGGTTTGGTGGGTCTGAATAGGTGAATAGAGAAAAAAACCTTAATTCACCGGGATTGTGAGAAATTGGGTTGTGTGGGTTTGAAGTGCAAAAGAGAAACAAAAACCTTTTTTCAAACTAACCGAGGGTTCGGTTAGTTTGATTTGGAGATGAGAAACATAAAGCCTAATTCACAAAGAGTTCGAGAATTTGGTTTTCATGGGTTTGAAGTGGTGAAGAGAAACAAAAACCCGAATTCACAAAGTGTGTGAGAACCATGGTTTCGTGGGTTTGGATTGGGGATGAGAAACAGAAACCCTATTTACACTAGGGTTTTGAGGATTAAAAAGCGGAAGAGAGTGTGAGAATTATTGTTTGGTAGGATTGAAAAACTGAACCGAAACAGAATCCCTGATTCACAGAGTGTGAGGTGTAGGGTTTTGTGAGTTTAAATTGGTGAAGTACAATGCAAACAGAAATTCAACAATGGTTTTGTAAGGTTTAAATATTGAATTGAGTATGAGAACAGGGGTTTGGCGGGTTTGAACTGATGAACAAAAACAAAAACCCTAACTTATAGAGATTGTGAGAACCAGGGTTTTGTGTGTTTGAAGTGCAGAAGAGAAACATAAACCCTAATTCTAAGAGATTTTGAGAACTAGGTTTGAATTGGAGAAGAGAAATAGAGGCCCTGATTCAGAAAGAGTTTGAGAGCTTTATTTTCGTGGGTTTGCGGTGGTAAAGAGAAACAAAATCCCGAATTCATAGTGCGTGAGAATCAAGGTTTGGTAGTTTCGGTTTGGTGATGAGAAACATAAATCCTATTTACAGTAGGGTTTTTAGGTTTAAAATTGGAGGAAAGGGTGAGATCTGTTGTTTGGAAGGTTGGAATAAGTGAACCGAAACAGAAACTCTAATTCACAGTGTGAAAGAACTAGGGTTTGGGCGGGTTTAAATTGGTGTAGTACAACATAAACCCTAATCCAACAATGGTTTTGTGAGGTCTAAAGATGGAAGGGAGTATGGGAACTACGGTTTGGTGGGTTTTAACAGGTGCCATGAAGCAAAATGCCTAACTCACAGAGATAGCGAATATTAGAGTTTTATGGGTTTGAAGTGCTGAAGAAAAACAGAAACGCTAATTCAACTAGGGTTCTGTAGGCTTAATGTTGGAAGAGATGGTGAGAGCAGTTGTCTGGTAGGGCTTAAGAGGTGAATAGAAAAAAAGAAACACCTAATTAAAAGTGTGAGAATAGGGTTTGGTGAGTTTCAAATGGTGAGCAACAAAAAAAAACCCTCATTGAACTAGGGTTTGTAGGTTTCAAATTGGAAGAGAGTGTTAGAACTTGGGTTTGGTGGGTCTGAATAGGTGAATAGAGAAAAAAACCTTAATTCACCGGGATTGTGAGAAATTGGGTTGTGTGGGTTTGAAGTGCAAAAGAGAAACAAAAACCTTTTTTCAAACTAACCGAGGGTTCGGTTAGTTTGATTTGGAGATGAGAAACATAAAGCCTAATTCACAAAGAGTTCGAGAATTTGGTTTTCATGGGTTTGAAGTGGTGAAGAGAAACAAAAACCCGAATTCACAAAGTGTGTGAGAACCATGGTTTCGTGGGTTTGGATTGGGGATGAGAAACAGAAACCCTATTTACACTAGGGTTTTGAGGATTAAAAAGCGGAAGAGAGTGTGAGAATTATTGTTTGGTAGGATTGAAAAACTGAACCGAAACAGAATCCCTGATTCACAGAGTGTGAGGTGTAGGGTTTTGTGAGTTTAAATTGGTGAAGTACAATGCAAACAGAAATTCAACAATGGTTTTGTAAGGTTTAAATATTGAATTGAGTATGAGAACAGGGGTTTGGCGGGTTTGAACTGATGAACAAAAACAAAAACCCTAACTTATAGAGATTGTGAGAACCAGGGTTTTGTGTGTTTGAAGTGCAGAAGAGAAACATAAACCCTAATTCTAAGAGATTTTGAGAACTAGGTTTGAATTGGAGAAGAGAAATAGAGGCCCTGATTCAGAAAGAGTTTGAGAGCTTTATTTTCGTGGGTTTGCGGTGGTAAAGAGAAACAAAATCCCGAATTCATAGTGCGTGAGAATCAAGGTTTGGTAGTTTCGGTTTGGTGATGAGAAACATAAATCCTATTTACAGTAGGGTTTTTAGGTTTAAAATTGGAGGAAAGGGTGAGATCTGTTGTTTGGAAGGTTGGAATAAGTGAACCGAAACAGAAACTCTAATTCACAGTGTGAAAGAACTAGGGTTTGGGCGGGTTTAAATTGGTGTAGTACAACATAAACCCTAATCCAACAATGGTTTTGTGAGGTCTAAAGATGGAAGGGAGTATGGGAACTACGGTTTGGTGGGTTTTAACAGGTGCCATGAAGCAAAATGCCTAACTCACAGAGATAGCGAATATTAGAGTTTTATGGGTTTGAAGTGCTGAAGAAAAACAGAAACGCTAATTCAACTAGGGTTCTGTAGGCTTAATGTTGGAAGAGATGGTGAGAGCAGTTGTCTGGTAGGGCTTAAGAGGTGAATAGAAAAAAAGAAACACCTAATTAAAAGTGTGAGAATAGGGTTTGGTGAGTTTCAAATGGTGAGCAACAAAAAAAAACCCTCATTGAACTAGGGTTTGTAGGTTTCAAATTGGAAGAGAGTGTTAGAACTTGGGTTTGGTGGGTCTGAATAGGTGAATAGAGAAAAAAACCTTAATTCACCGGGATTGTGAGAAATTGGGTTGTGTGGGTTTGAAGTGCAAAAGAGAAACAAAAACCTTTTTTCAAACTAACCGAGGGTTCGGTTAGTTTGATTTGGAGATGAGAAACATAAAGCCTAATTCACAAAGAGTTCGAGAATTTGGTTTTCATGGGTTTGAAGTGGTGAAGAGAAACAAAAACCCGAATTCACAAAGTGTGTGAGAACCATGGTTTCGTGGGTTTGGATTGGGGATGAGAAACAGAAACCCTATTTCTAAGAGATTTTGAGAACTAGGTTTGAATTGGAGAAGAGAAATAGAGGCCCTGATTCAGAAAGAGTTTGAGAGCTTTATTTTCGTGGGTTTGCGGTGGTAAAGAGAAACAATATCCCGAATTCATAGTGCCTGAGAATCAAGGTTTGGTAGTTTCGGTTTGGTGATGAGAAACATAAATCCTATTTACAGTAGGGTTTTTAGGTTTAAAATTGTCGAAATGAAGGGGTGTTATTTGTGGAGGGATTGCCTAGTGGGATACTGTATGGATAGGAAACTACCATTCCCAACTGTAAATTCCATTGTAAAGAGACTCTGGGGTAAAAATGGGATGACAGAGGTGATGAGTCTTGATAGGGGTTTCTTTTTGTTCAAATTTGATAGTGCTGAAAGTAGTAATTCTATTATAGAAAGCGGACCTTGGCATTTTGCAAACCAGCTTATGGTGTTGCAAAAGTGGAGGCCTGATCTTGCTATCTATAAACAAGGGTTAAAAAGTGTTCCGATATGGGCTAAATTTTATCATGTTCCATTACAATTGTGGACGCCGGATGGGTTGGGTTATATTGCTAGCATTTTGGGGAGACCTCTATATACTGATTCTCAAACTGATGATAGGGGTAGATTAAATTATGCCAGCATGAGAATTCAGCATGAGAAATGGGGTGGGGATGAGAAGTGGAATGCAAAAATGAGGGAATGTGGTCAGGCTCTTGACAAAGCAGGATTAATGGATTTGAAGTATAATGGTATCAAATTTTCTTGGTCCAATGGTCATGTGTTTAGTAAGCTGGATAGATGCTTAGTGAATTCAGCTTGGGTTGATTATTTTCAAACCACTGAAGTTTCCTTTTTGCCTCCAGGGGTTTCGGATCATGCTTGTATTACGGTTAAAATTCCTATGGAGGTAGAGAGGGTTAAAAGACCGTTTAGGTTCAACAATTTTTTAACTAAACATGAAAAGTTTACTCAAGTGGTGAGAGAAGCGTGGAATGGCCAGGTTACGGGGAGTAAAATGTTTGTGGTAAGTCAGAAGCTGAAAATGGTTAAGAATGCTTTGAAAATTCTCAATAAAACAAACTTTGATAATTTACCAAGTCAAGTTTCCGAAGCTAGGAAAAAGTTATTGAACATTCAATGCTTGGTGGATATGGATCCTGGAAATCAAGAGTTGCAAAGCATTGAAAAAGATAGTCTTAAGAAATTTTACAAAGTGTCAAATGCGGAGGAATGTTTATATAGACAGTTATCTAGGATTCAATGGCTGAGGCTAGGAGATCAAAACACCAGCTATTTTCATAAGATAGCAAATCAAAGAAAATTTCATAACAATATTGTTTCCATAACTAAAGAGGATGGCACAGTCCTGACGGATAAAAGTGATGTTAATAGAGAGATTGTGGGTTTTTACAAGAACCTCTTTGCTAAGAGAGGGGAGGTCAGGATCCCTGTTTTGAATGAGTTTATTCAACATCCTATTTCTCTTGAGCAAGGTAGGGATATGAATAGAGATGTGACCAGAGAAGAAATCAAAGCTACTTTCCTTGCTATAAAAGATGACAAAGCTCCAGGGCCGGATGGTCTGAATGCTGTGTTTTATAAGGCTGCATGGGATGTTATTGGAAATGAGGTGGTGGATGCCATTATGGATTTTTTTGCTTCAGGGCAGTTGCTTTCTGAGTTAAATTGTACTTCCATCTCTCTTATTCCCAAAGTGGATAATCCTACTAAAGTGACAGAGTTTAGGCCTATTTCAGTTTGCAATGTGTTGTATAAATGCATAGCCAAAATTATTGCTAATAGGCTGAAGCCAATTCTAGAATCGAGTATAAGCGCAAATCAATCAGGGTTTGTTCCTGGTAGGAGTATTTGTGATAATATTTTGCTAGCACAAGAGATATTACTCCATTACCATAAAGATGAGTCCCCAGCTAGAGTTGCCATGAAAATTGATTTGACTAAAGCTTATGATTCTGTCTCTTGGGATTTTTTGGGTGAGGTGTTGAAGTGTTTTGGGTTGCCTGAAAGAGTTAGAGGTTGGATTCTTGCTTGTTGCTCTTCTCCTAAGTTTTCTATTAATATTAATGGAGCTCTTGAAGGGTTTTTCAAAGGGGGAAGAGGGCTTAGGCAAGGGGACCCTATGTCTCCTTATCTTTTTGTGATGTGTATGGAAGTTCTCTCAGGAATGTTGAATAAGTTAGGGAAAAATGACGCGTTTAAGTTCCATACCAAATGTAAAAAATTGGAGATTAATCACTTGATGTTTGCTGATGACCTATTCCTCTTCTGTGAGGGTAGTTAAAATTCAGTGAATTGTATGTTGGATGTATTGAGGAAGTTTAGTGATTTTTCAGGTTTATTTCCTAATACCTCAAAGAGCTCCATTTTTACATCGGGTGTGGAGGGTAGAGTTTTGGATAATATTATCCGCGGGTCCAACTTTTCAATTGGAAAATTGTCTGTCAAGTATCTAGGGGTGCCTCTGATTTCTTCTAAGCTTAATGCTAATGATTGTCAAGAGTTAGTTTTGAAAATTACTAGAAGGGTTCAATCTTGGAATTGCAGATTCCTTTCCTTTGCGGGTAGGTTACAATTGATTGCCTCGGTGTTGTTTTCAGTTCAAGTTTATTGGAGTTCTACTTATATCCTTCCAAAATCGGTGTTTAAACAACTGAATGAGATTATGAGGAAATTCTTGTGGAAAGGGGCTGACTTGAAGAGTGGAGGGGAGAAAACGGCATGGACTAAAGTGTGTCTGCCGAAGGATGAAGGGGGCTTAGGCTTAAAAGATTTGATAGCTTGGAATGTGGCTGCTATTGGTAAGCAGCTTTGGAACCTGTTGTAGCCTATTCCCCCCAACCTTTGGAGTAAGTGGGCTAGGATAGAGCTCATGAAAGACCAAAATTTTTGGTTGCTTAAGGTCCCGGATAAAAGATCTTGGTCATGGAAAAAGATAATGGGGCTAAGAGATACATTTAGACATTACATTGAGTACAAGGTTGGGAATGGCGATTGTGTTTGTGCGAGAAGAACCCAACGTTTTGCTGGGGTCGGGAACGAAGGTGGAAAGTGCGGCGATTGTGTTTTCGGCGACCATCTAGCGAACCTGAAGTCTGAGTAAGGTTTCGCTACCGAGCCATTCACAGCTGCGTGGTGCGAAGAGAAGGGCTTACGACGTTTCGGTGGTACGTCGATCGGTGGTTAGAGGTGACTCAGCTCAGACGCAGGCCTGCTCCTCAGTGGTTCGGGTCTCGAGGGTGGCGCTTCCTTGAAAGCTGAGTAAGGGGATTGCTGTTCGTCTACTCTGTGATAGCCGGCCCAGTTTCGAGTCCATTGAAGACGAAGACCTTGAACCAGCGAAGATCTGCAGTTTGGTTGTTCTTGCAAATGCTGATAGCTGATACGGCTGAAAATTTCAAACGCGTTTCCGGACCTGGGCTTGTAGCTGTTCGAACCTGAAGCTGGGTTTTTTGATTTTCGGACGAAGTTGCGGTTGCTGGTTGCATTGAAGCTGTGCTGCCATATTTACGGTGGAAAGCAGATTACACGAAACTGGTGTTTTGGTGCTGTGGTAAGGTTGGGTAAGATTTTCATCCTATTTATTTGGGGTTGGTGCCCTTGTTGATTGGGTTGGAGCCCCTTGGCTCATTGGGTCGGTGCCCATTTGATATTTGTGTGTTGTTGTAAATGGTAATGGGGATTCCTGCTGAGGTTGAGATTGAACGTTTGAAAAAAGAGGTAGAGGTACTTAGGGAAGCTTTACAGGTTAGAGATGAACCGAATGGGAAGGTTAATGCTGGAAATCATGAGCACAATGATTCACAGCAGGGGTCAGAAATTAATTCGGTTAACCAAGTGTCTGTAGGAAGATCTGAATTTAGTGCTGAGTCTAAGGAGGCAGTGGTAGAGTCTCCTTCAAGCTCTTCGTTTAAAGGGAATTTTTCTGGGTTGAGTAAAAATTTGCCGATGCTAGGGATAGGTGTTAAACCTACTTTGTCATGGGCGGATACTCTAACTCACAATATTTCAAAGAACAAAATGCAATTAAAATATTTCCCACAAGCTGTGAAAGATAAGATTGTTGAAATTCCTTATGATGTCGAAATGAAGGGGTGTTATTTGTGGAGGGATTGCTTAGTGGGTTATTGTATGGATAGGAAATTACCATTCCCAACTGTAAATTCCATTGCAAAGAGACTCTGGGGTAAAAATGGGATGACAGAGGTTATGAGCCTTGATAAGGGTTTCTTTTTGTTCAAGTTTGATAGTGCTGAAAGTAGTAATTATATTATAGAAAGTGGACCTTGGCATTTTGCAAACCAACTTATGGTGTTGCAAAAGTGGAGGCCTGATCTTGCTATATATAAACAAGGGCTAAAAAGTGTTCCGATATGGGCTAAATTTTATCATATTCCATTACAATTGTGGACTCCGGATGGGTTAGGTTATATTGCTAGCATTTTGGGGAGACCTCTATATACCGATTCTCAAACTGATGATAGGGGAAGATTAAATTATGCCAGGATGTGCATTGAGGTTGATGTTAAGGCTGATTTTCCGTCTGAGGTCGGGGTCAAATTGGCTGATGGGAGAATTGTTACTATAGGTGTTGAATACCAATGGGTTCCCATGAAATGTGATCACTGTGATATTTTTGGACATACTTCCAAAAACTGTGTTAAAACGAAAGTCCAAAATGCAATTCAAAAAACTAAAGAGATTAAAAAAGAATGGGTTGTTGTTGGGAAGAAAGTAGGAGAAACAAGTAATTCTGATGCAATAATTCAAGAGCAGATTAATGTTACACCTAAGGATAGTCAGAATTTAGGAAATAATGTAGTTGAAGTTGAGAATCTGGTTGAGTCTAATGAATTAAAAAATCATGAGAGTCTGGTGAATGTTAATGAATTGAAGATAGAGGGTCCTAGGGATAATACTGATGTTCTTTCTCCTAATAAATTCTCATGTTTGGGTGATTTTGATGAGGGGGAGATAATGGAGGATTGGGGAATTGATACTGAAAATGAAAAGGAAGGTTTTATACATGAACCAGGGGGAATGGTAGAGGAAGAGAAACATGATAAAGCTGGAGAAAAACCTCTGACCAGTAAAAAAGAGAAAGGGATTAAGAACCCAATTTCTTTGTTGGCATCAGGAGTTGGTAGTTTGGGCCCCATTTCTAATAAGAAATTTAAAACTAAAAGGGTTTTGAAGAGAGAGGATAAGGGGGGAGATCAGTCTGCTCAAAATTAGTTTCCATATGAATTGCTATATTTGGAATGTGCGGGGTCTTAATGGGGATGTGAAGCAGAAGGAAATAAAGTTAATGATTAAATCTTTAGATATTTCTATTTTTTGTTTGATTGAGACAAAAGTTTTAAAGAGTAATGTTGATAAGGTGATGAAAGTGATTTGCCCAGGTTGGAGGTTAGTTAATAATTATGATTTTGCAGAGTTGGGGAGATTATGGATTTGTTGGGACCCAAAAAAGATGAATGTGGATTTATTGGAGGGCAATACTCAATTTCTCCATTGTAAAGTGAGCACTGTTGATAATATCTGCAATTGTTTCGCTACCTTTATTTATGGAAGTAATGACTATATTGAGCGAAGGATTTTATGGAAAGAGCTTTTTGATATTTCCATGGCTTTGAAGAACAACCCCTGGTTTTGTGCGGGTGATTTAAATGCTATTAGGTATCAACATGAGAAATGGGGTGGGGATGACAAGTGGAATGCTAAAATGAGGGAATGTGGGCAGGCTCTAGACAGAGCAGGATTAATGGATTTGAAGTATAATGGTATCAAATTTTCTTGGTCCAATGGTCATGTGTTTAGTAAGCTGGACAGATGCTTAGTGAATTCAGCTTGGATTGATTATTTCCAGTCCACTGAAATTTCTTTTTTGCCTCCAGGTGTTTCTGATCATGCTTGTATTATGGTTAAAATCCCTATGGAGTTGGAGAGGGTTAAAAGACCTTTTAGGTTCAACAATTTTTTAACTAAGCATGATAAGTTTATTCAAGTGGTTAGAGATGCGTGGAATGGCCAGGTTACTGGGAGTAAAATGTTTGTGGTAAGTCAGAAACTGAAAATGGTGAAGAATGCTTTGAAAATTCTCAATAAATCTCACTTTGATAATTTACCAACTCAAGTGTCCGAAGCTAGGAAAAAGTTATTGAACATTCAAAGCTTGGTGGATTTGGATCCTGGTAATCACGAATTTCAAAGAGTTGAAAAGGACTGTCTTAAACAATTTTATAAAGTGTCAAATGCCGAGGAATGTTTATATAGACAGTTATCTAGGATTCAATGGCTGAGGCTAGGAGATCAAAACACCAGCTATTTTCATAAGATTGCTAATCAGAGGAAATCTCTTAACAATATAGTTTCCATAACTAGAGAGGATGGCACTGTTCTTACTGATAAAGGTGATGTTAGTAGAGAGATTGTGGGATTTTACAAGAATCTTTTTGCCAAGAGAGATGAGGTCAGGTTCCCTATTTTAAATGAGTTTATTCAACACCCTATTTCTCTAGAGCAAAGTATGGACATGAATAGAGATGTGACCAGAGAAGAAATCAAAGCTACTTTCCTTGCTATAAAAGATGACAAAGCCCCAGGGCCGGATGGTTTGAATGCAGTGTTTTATAAGGCGGCCTGGGATGTTATTGGAAATGAGGTGGTGGATGCCATTTTGGATTTCTTTGCATCAGGTCATTTGCTTTCTGAGATTAACTGTACTTCCATTTCTCTTATTCCCAAAGTTGATAATCCTACTAAAGTGACGGAGTTCAGGCCTATTTCAGTTTGCAATGTGTTATATAAATGCATAGCAAAAATTATTGCTAATAGGTTGAAACCCATTCTTGACTCGAGTATAAGTGCAAATCAATCTGGGTTTGTTCCGGGTAGGAGTATTTGTGATAATGTTCTGCTAGCTCAAGAGATATTACTCCATTACCATAAAGATGAGTCTCCAGCTAGAGTTGCCATGAAAATTGATTTGACTAAAGCTTATGACTCAGTCTCTTGGGAGTTTTTGGGTGAGGTGTTGAAGTGTTTTGGATTGCCTGATAGAGTTAGAGGTTGGATTCTTACTTGTTGTTCTTCTCCTAAGTTCTCTATAAATATTAATGGCGCTCTTGAGGGGTTTTTCAAAGGGGGAAGAGGGCTTAGGCAAGGGGACCCTATGTCTCCATATCTTTTTGTGATGTGTATGGAAGTTCTCTCGGGGATGTTGAATAAATTGGGGAAAAATGACTCTTTTAAGTTCCATGCCAAATGTAAAAGATTGGAGATTAATCATTTGATGTTTGCTGATGACCTATTCCTCTTCTGTGAGGGTAGTGAAAATTCAGTGAATTGTATGCTGGATGTATTGAGGAAGTTTAGTGACTTTTCAGGTTTAATTCCTAATACTTCAAAGAGCTCCATTTTTACATCGGGTGTGGAGGGTAGAGTATTAGAAAATATTGTCCTTGGGTCCAACTTTTCAATAGGAAAATTGCCTGTCAAGTATTTAGGGGTGCCTCTGATCTCTTCAAAGCTTAATGCTGCTGACTGTCAAGAGTTAGTTTTGAAAATTACTAGAAGGGTTCAGGCTTGGAACTGCAGATTTCTTTCTTTTGCGGGTAGGTTACAATTGATTGCCTCGGTGTTGTTTTCAGTTCAGGTTTATTGGAGTTCTACTTATATCCTTCCAAAATCTGTGTTTAAACAACTGAATGAGATTATGAGGAAATTCTTATGGAAAGGGGCTGATTTGAAGAGTGGTGGTGAGAAGTTGGCATGGACTAAAGTGTGTTTGCCGAAAGATGAAGGGGGCTTAGGATTAAAAGATTTGATAGCTTGGAATGTGGCAGCTATTGGTAAGCAGCTATGGAACCTGTTGCAACCTATTCCCACTAACCTCTGGAGTAAGTGGGCAAGGATTGAGCTCATGAAAGACCAGAATTTCTGGCTGCTTAAGGTCCCGGATAAAAGATCTTGGTCATGGAAGAAGATAATGGGTCTAAGAGATACATTTAGACAATACATTGAGTATAAGGTTGGGAATGGCGATAATATTCTTCTTTGGCATGATGATTGGTTGTATCCCAACTCTATTGTAGAAAAGCATGGGGATAGGATCAGGTATGATTCTGGGTTAAGAAACAATTGTAAAGTCAATGCTATAATCAGAAATGGGCAATGGTTTCCTCCTTTTGCAAACTCTCATAAATTAATGGAGTTAAGAGATGATATTGCTACCCTTCCCCCCCCAGATTGTCATGATGTTGATACTTTGATTTGGAAACCTACCAAGGGTAAGTATTCTATTAGCTCGGCTTGGAATTTGTTAAGGAACAGGGATAGTCAAGTTAAATGGTACAAGACTGTGTGGTTCCCAAATAATATTCCAAGACATGCTTTCATTTTATGGACTTTAATTCATAATAGGATGCAAACTCAAGATAAATTGGTCATTTATGGATTGCTTCAACAACAAAAATGTGTCTTCTGTGACTTACAGTGTGAAAACAGGGAACATCTATTTTTTGAATGCAGTTTCTCTTCTCAAGTTTGGTCTTCGGTTGCTATTGAAAATGGTTTGAAGCAAGTTGGGAAGAAGTGGGTGGATATAGTAAATTGGTGCAATGACCATTGTACTAATAATACTTTAAAGGCATGTGTTACCAAACTCGCATTGGCTGCAAGTGTTTACATCTTATGGAGGGAGAGGAACCACAGGTTGTTTGCAGGAGAGTTTAAAAAGGAGGTTCAACTTGTTCAGGAGATAAAGTCTTCTGTCAAATTTAGATTGTATCACTTGTTGGATATTCAAAATGGAGATAGAGTTTCAAGCAATGGGTGAGGGGAATATTTGCTCAGTTTTCCTGGAATTTATGTTCTGGGTTGGTGTTTGGATGAGTGGTAGAGAGTCAGTGTTTCTGGGTTTATGGTTCAGGAAATGGTTCAGACTTCGTGGGAGGTACTTTGTGATCTTTTCTATAAATGTTGCATTGTCTTTTGATCCATTTGTTTACACTGTGCAGATTTATAAGTGGGTTGCTGAAGTTCAAGGGGTCCGGATGGCTATGAAGACTCTCACTGTGATAGAAATTAATTTCTGTAATCTGATGAAGATTATGTATATTATTTTTGTGGGGAGGTGCTCTAGAGATATGTTAATCATTGGTTGCTATAGTCTTATGTTTTATCAGACTTGTTTTTTTGTTATAAGGGACATGGTGATTTTCTTGTATAATCCCCTGTGTTTAGAGTTAAGCTTAACTCTTTGGTGGGTTTGGGGGTTCCACCCTTGGGGTATGCCCCAAGTATTTTGTAGGCTTCTAGCCATTTTTTAATTTTCTATATTATTGACTTACTTTTCAAAAAAAAAAAAAAAAAAAAAAAAAAAAAAAAAAAAAAAAAAAAAAAAAAGGTTGGGAATGGCAATAATATTCTTCTTTGGCATGATGATTGGTTGTATCCCACTTCTATTGTAGAAAAACATGGGGATAGGATCAGGTATGATTCTGGGTTAAGAACCAATTGTAAAGTCAATGCCATAATCAGAAATGGGCAATGGTACCCTCCTTTTGCAAACTCTCACAAATTAATGGAGTTAAGAGATGATATTGCAATCCTCCCCCCTCTTGATTGCCATGATGTTGACACTTTGATTTGGAAGCCTACCAAGGGTAAGTATTCTATTAGTTCGGCTTGGAATTTGTTAAGGAACAGGGATAGTCAAGTTAAATGGTACAAGACTGTGTGGTTCCCAAATAATATTCCAAGACATGCTTTCATTTTATGGACTTTAATTCATAATAGGATGCAAACTCAAGATAAATTGGTCATTTATGGGTTACTTCAGCAACAAAAATGTGTCTTCTGTGACTTACCGTGTGAAAACAGGGAACATCTATTTTTTGAATGCAGTTTCTCTTCTCAAGTTTGGTCTTCGGTTGCTATTGAAAATGGTTTAAAGCAAGTTGGGAAGAAGTGGGTGGATATAGTAAATTGGTGCAATGACCATTGTACTAAGAATACTTTAAAGGCATGTGTTACCAAACTCGCATTGGCTGCAAGTGTTTACATCTTATGGAGGGAGAGAAACCTCTGGTTGTATGCAGGAGAGTTTAAAAAGGAGGTTCAACTTGTTCAGGAGATAAATTCTTCTGTCAAATTTAGATTGTATCACTTGTTGGATATTGAAAATGGAGATAGAGTTTCAAGGAATGGGTGAGGGGAATATTTGCTTAGTTTTCCTGGAATTTATGTTCTGGGTTTGTGTTTGGATGAGTGGTAGAGAGTCAGTGTTTATGGGATTATGGTTCAGGAAATGGTTCAGACTTCGTGGGAGGTGCTTTGTGATCTTTTTTATAAATGTTGCATTATCTTTTGATCCCTTTGTTTATACTGTGCAGATTTATAAGTGGGTTGCTGAAGTTCAAGGGGTTCGGATGGCTATGAAGACTCTCGCTGTGATAGAAATTAATTTCTGTAATCTGATGAAGATTATGTATATTATATTTGTGGGGAGGTGCTCTGGAGATATGTTAAACATTGGTTCCTATAGTCTTATGTTTTATCAGACTTGTTTTATTGTTGTAAGGGTTATGGTGATCCTCTTGTATAATCCCCTGTGTTTAGAGTTAAGCTTAACTCTCTGGTGGGTTTGGGGGTTCCACCCTTGGGGTATGCCCCAAGTATTTTGTAGGCTTCTAGCCATTTTTTTATTTTCTATAATATTGACTTACTTTTCAAAAAAAAAAAAAAAAAAAAAAAAAAAAAAATTATGCCAGGATGTGTATTGAGGTTGACATTAAAGCTGAATTTCCATCTGAGGTAGGGGTCAAGTTGGCGGATGGGAGAATTGTTACTATTGGTGTTGAATATCAATGGGTGCCCATGAAATGTGAACACTGTGCGATTTTTGGACATTCGTCCAAAAATTGTGTTAAAATGAAAGTCCAAAATGCAATTCAAAAAGCTAAAGAGATTAAGAAAGAATGGGTTGTTGTTGGGAAGAAAGTTGGAGAAACAAGTAATTCTGATGCAATGCATCAGGAGCAAGTTAATGTTATACCTAAAGACATTCAGAATGAAGAAAAAAATGTAGTTGAGGTTGAGAATATTGTTGAGTCAAATGAATTAAAAAATCATGAGGTTCTAGTGAATGTTAATGAGTTGAAGATAGAGGCTCCTAGGGATAATACAAATGTTCTTTCTCCTAATAAATTCGCATGCTTGGGCGATTTTGATGAAGGGGAAATAATGGAGGATTGGGGAATTGATACTGATAATGAAAATGAAGGTTTTATACATGAACCAGGGGGAGTGGTAGAGGACGAGAAGCTTGTTCATAAAGCTGGAGAAAACCCTCTGATCAGTACAAAAGAGAAAGGGAGAAGAAGCCCAATTTCTTTGTTAGTTTCAGGGGTTGGTAGGATGGGCCCCATTTCTAACAAGAAATTTAAAACTAAAAGGGTCTTGAAAAGTGAGGAACGAGGGGGTGATCAGTCTGCTCAAAATTAGTTTTCCATATGAATTGCTATATTTGGAATGTTCGTGGTCTTAATGGTGAGGTGAAACAGAAGGAAATTAAGTTAATGATAAATTCTCTAGATATTTCTATTTTTTGTTTGATTGAGACAAAGGTTTTAAAGAACAATGTTGATAAGGTGTTGAAAGTGATTTGCCCAGGTTGGAGGTTAGTTAATAATTATGATTTTGCGGATTTGGGGAGATTATGGATTTGTTGGGACCCAAAGAAGATGAATGTCGATTTATTAAAGGGCAGTGCTCAATTACTTCATTGTAAAGTGAGAACTGTTGATAATAAATGGAACTGCTTTGCTACCTTTATTTATGGAAGTAATGATTATATTGAGAGAAGGATTTTATGGAAAGAGCTTTTTGATATTTCCATGGCTTTGAAGAACATCCCTTGGTTTTGTGCGGGTGATTTAAATGCTATTAGATATCAGCATGAGAAATGGGGTGGGGATGAGAAGTGGAATGCAAAAATGAGGGAATGTGGTCAGGCTCTTGACAAAGCAGGATTAATGGATTTAAAGTATAATGGTATCAAATTTTCTTGGTCCAATTGTCATGTGTTTAGTAAGCTGGATAGATGCTTAGTGAATTCAGCTTGGGTTGATTATTTTCAAACCACTGAAGTTTCTTTTTTGCCTCCAGGGGTTTCGGATCATGCTTGTATTACGGTTAAAATTCCTATGGAGGTAGAGAGGGTTAAAAGACCGTTTAGGTTCAACAATTTTTTAACTAAACATGAAAAGTTTACTCAAGTGGTGAGAGAAGCGTGGAAAGGCCAGGTTACGGGGAGTAAAATGTTTGTGGTAAGTCAGAAGCTGAAAATGGTTAAGAATGCTTTGAAAATTCTCAATAAAACAAACTTTGATAATTTACCAAGTCAAGTTTCCGAAGCTAGGAAAAAGTTATTGAACATTCAATGTTTGGTGGATATGGATCCTGGAAATCAAGAGTTGCAAAGCATTGAAAAAGATAGTCTTAAACAGTTTTACAAAGTGTCAAATGCGGAGGAATGTTTATATAGACAGTTATCTAGGATTCAATGGCTAAGGCTAGGAGATCAAAACACCAGCTATTTTCATAAGATAGCAAATCAAAGAAAATTTCATAACAATATTGTTTCCATAACTAAAGAGGATGGCACAGTCCTGACTGATAAAAGTGATGTTAATAGAGAGATTGTGGGTTTTTACAAGAACCTCTTTGCAAAGAGAGGGGAGGTCAGGATCCCTGTTTTGAATGAGTTTATTCAACATCCTATTTCTCTTGAGCAAGGTAGGGACATGAATAGAGATGTGAGCAGAGAAGAAATCAAAGCTACTTTCCTTGCTATAAAAGATGACAAAGCTCCAGGGCCGGATGGTCTGAATGCTGTGTTTTATAAGGCTGCCTGGGATGTTATAGGAAATGAGGTGGTGGATGCCATTATGGATTTTTTTGCTTCAGGGCAGTTGCTTTCTGAGTTAAATTGTACTTCCATCTCTCTTATTCCCAAAGTGGATAATCCTACTAAAGTGACAGAGTTTAGGCCTATTTCAGTTTGCAATGTGTTGTATAAATGCATAGCCAAAATTATTGCTAATAGGCTGAAGCCCATTCTAGATTCGTGTATAAGTGCAAATCAATCAGGGTTTGTCCCTGGTAGGAGTATTTGTGATAATATTTTGCTAGCACAAGAGATATTACTCCATTACCATAAAGATGAGTCCCCAGCTAGAGTTGCCATGAAAATTGATTTGACTAAAGCTTATGATTCTGTCTCTTGGGATTTTTTGGGTGAGGTGTTGAAGTGTTTTGGGTTGCCTGAAAGAGTTAGAGGTTGGATTCTTGCTTGTTGCTCTTCTCCTAAGTTTTCTATTAATATTAATGGAGCTCTTGAAGGGTTTTTCAAAGGGGGAAGAGGGCTTAGGCAAGGGGATCCTATGTCTCCTTATCTTTTTGTGATGTGTATGGAAGTTCTTTCAGGAATGTTGAATAAGTTGGGGAAAAATGACGCGTTTAAGTTCCATACCAAATGTAAAAAATTAGAGATTAATCACTTGATGTTTGCTGATGACCTATTCCTCTTCTGTGAGGGTAGTGAAAATTTAGTGAATTGTATGTTGGATGTATTGAGGAAGTTTAGTGATTTTTCAGGTTTATTTCCTAATACCTCAAAGAGCTCCATTTTTACATCGGGTGTGGAGGGTAGAGTTTTGGATAATATTATCCGCGGGTCCAACTTTTCAATTGGAAAATTGCCTGTCAAGTATCTAGGGGTGCCTCTGATTTCTTCTAAGCTTAATGCTAATGATTGTCAAGAGTTAGTTTTGAAAATTACTAGAAGGGGTCAGTCTTGGAATTGCAGATTCCTTTCCTTTGCGGGTAGGTTACAATTGATTGCCTCGGTGTTGTTTTCAGTTCAAGTTTATTGGAGTTCTAATTATATCCTTCCAAAATCGGTGTTTAAACAGCTGAATGAGATTATGAGGAAATTCTTGTGGAAAGGGGCTGACTTGAAGAGTGGAGGTGAGAAAATGGCATGGACTAAAGTGTGTCTGCCGAAGGATGAAGGGGGCTTAGGCTTAAAAGATTTGATAGCTTGGAATGTGGCTGCTAATGGTAAGCAGCTTTGGAACCTGTTGCAGCCTATTCCCACCAACCTTTGGAGTAAGTGGGCTAGGATAGAACTCATGAAAGACAAAAATTTTTGGTTGCTTAAGGTCCCGGATAAAAGATCTTGGTCATGGAAAAAGATAATGGGGCTAAGAGATACATTTAGACATTACATTGAGTACAAGGTTGGGAATGGAAATAATATTCTTCTTTGGCATGATGATTGGTTGTATCCCACTTCTATTGTAGAAAAACATGGGGATAGGATCAGGTATGATTCTCGGTTAAGAAACAATTGTAAAGTCAATGCCATAATCAGAGATGGGCAATGGTACCCTCCTTTTGCAAACTCTCACAAATTAATGGAGTTACGAGATGATATTGCAATCCTCCCCCCTCCTGATTGCCATGATGTTGATACTTTGATTTGGAAACCTACCAAGGGTAAGTATTCTATTAGCTAGGCTTGGAATTTGTTAAGGAACAGGGATAGTCAAGTTAAATGGTACAAGACTGTGTGGTTCCCAAATAATATTCCAAGACATGCTTTCATTTTATGGACTTTAATTCATAATAGGATGCAAACTCAAGATAAATTGGTCATGTATGGGTTGCTTCAGCAACAAAAATGTGTCTTCTGTGACTTACCGTGTGAAAATAGGGAACATCTATTTTTTGAATGCAGTTTCTCTTCTCAAGTTTGGTCTTCGGTTGCTATTGAAAATGGTTTGAAGCAAGTTGGGAAGAAGTGGGTGGATATAGTAAATTGGTGCAATGACCATTGTACTAACAATACTTTAAAGGCATGTGTTACCAAACTCGCATTGGCTGCAAGTGTTTACATCTTATGGAGGGAGAGGAACCTCAGGTTGTTTGCAGGAGAGTTTAAAAAGGAGGTTCAACTTGTTCAGGAGATAAATTCTTCTGTCAAATTTAGATTGTATCACTTGTTGGATATTCAAAATGGAGAGAGAGTTTCAAGCAATGGGTGAGGGGAATATTTGCTCAGTTTTCCTAGAATTTATGTTCTAGGTTTGTGTTTGGATGAGTGGTAGAGAGTCAGTGTTTCTGGGTTTATGGTTCAGGAAATGGCTCAGACTTCGTGGGAGGTACTTTGTGATCTTTTCTATAAATGTTGCATTATATTTTGATCCCTTTGTTTACACTGTGCAGATTTACAAGTTGGTTGCTGAAGTTCAAGGGGTCCGGATGGCTATGAAGACTCTCGCTGTGATAGAAATTAATTTCTGTAATCTGATGAAGATTATGTATATTATATTTGTGGGGAGGTGCTCAGGAGATATGTTAAACATTGGTCGCTATAGTCTTATGTTTTATTAGACTTGTTTTTTGTTGTAAGGGTTATGGTGATTCTCTTGTATAATCCCCTGTGTTTAGAGTTAAGCTTAACACTTTGGTGGGTTTGGGGGTTCCACCCTTGGGGTATGCCCCAAGTATTTTGTAGGCTTCTAGCCATTTTTTAATTTTCTATAATATTGACTTACTTTTCGAAAAAAAAAAAAATAAAAAAAAATAAAAAAAATAAGTGAACCGAAACAGAAACTCTAATTCACAGTGTGAAAGAACTAGGGTTTGGGCGGGTTTAAATTGGTGTAGTACAACATAAACCCTAATCCATCAATGGTTTTGTGAGGTCTAAAGATGGAAGGGAGTATGGGAACTACAGTTTGGTGGGTTTTAGCAGGTGCCATGAAGCAAAATGCCTAACTCACAGAGATAGCAAATATTAGAGTTTTATGGGTTTGAAGTGCTGAAGAAAAACAGAAACCCTAATTCAACTAGGGTTTTGTAGGCTTAATGTTGGAAGAGATGGTGAGAGCAGTTGTCTGGTAGGGTTTAAGAGGTGAATAGAAAAAAAGAAACACCTAATTAAAAGTGTGAGAATAGGGTTTGGTGAGTTTCAAATGGTGAGCAACAAAAAAAAACCCTCATTGAACTAGGGTTTGTAGGTTTCAAATTGGAAGAGAGTGTTAGAACTTGGGTTTGGTGGGTCTGAATAGGTGAATAGAGAAAAAAACCTTAATTCACCGGGATTGTGAGAAATTGGGTTGTGTGGGTTTGAAGTGCAAAAGAGAAACAAAAACCTTTTTTCAAACTAACCGAGGGTTCGGTTAGTTTGATTTGGAGATGAGAAACATAAAGCCTAATTCACAAAGAGTTCGAGAATTTGGTTTTCACGGGTTTGAAGTGGTGAAGAGAAACAAAAACCCGAATTCACAAAGTGTGTGAGAACCATGGTTTCGTGGGTTTGGATTGGGGATGAGAAACAGAAACCCTATTTACACTAGGGTTTTGAGGATTAAAAAGCGGAAGAGAGTGTGAGAATTATTGTTTGGTAGGTTTGAAAAACTGAACCGAAACAGAATCCCTAATTCACAGAGTGTGAGGTCTAGGGTTTTGTGAGTTTAAATTGGTGAAGTACAATGCAAACAGAAATTCAACAATGGTTTTGTAAGGTTTAAATATTGAATTGAGTATGAGAACAAGGGTTTGGCGGGTTTGAACTGATGAACAAAAACAAAAACCCTAACTTATAGAGATTGTGAGAACCAGGGTTTTGTGTGTTTGAAGTGCAGAAGAGAAACATAAACCCTAATTCTAAGAGATTTTGAGAACTAGGTTTGAATTGGAGAAGAGAAATAGAGGCCCTGATTCAGAAAGAGTTTGAGAGCTTTATTTTCGTGGGTTTGCGGTGGTAAAGAGAAACAAAATCCCGAATTCATAGTGCTTGAGAATCAAGGTTTGGTAGTTTCGGTTTGATGATGAGAAACATAAATCCTATTTATAGTAGGGTTTTTAGGTTTAAAATTGGAGGAAAGGGTGAGATCTGTTGTTTGGAAGGTTGGAATAAGTGAACCGAAACAGAAACTCTAATTCACCGTGTGAAAGAACTAGGGTTTGGGCGGGTTTCAATTGGTGTAGTACAACATAAACCCTAATCCAACAATGGTTTTGTGAGGTCTAAAGATGGAAGGGAGTATGGGAACTACGGTTTGGTGGGTTTTAACAGGTGCCATGAAGCAAAATGCCTAACTCACAGAGATAGCGAATATTAGAGTTTTATGGGTTTGAAGTGCTGAAGAAAAACAGAAACCCTAATTCAACTAGGGTTTTGTAGGCTTAATGTTGGAAGAGATGGTGAGAGCAGTTGTCTGGTAGGGCTTAAGAGGTGAATAGAAAAAAGAAACACCTAATTAAAAGTGTGAGAATAGGGTTTGGTGAGTTTCAAATGGTGAGCAACAAAAAAAAACCCTCATTGAACTAGGGTTTGTATGTTTCAAATTGGAAGAGAGTGTTAGAACTTGGGTTTGGTGGGTCTGAATAGGTGAATAGAGAAAAAAACCTTAATTCACCGGGATTGTGAGAAATTGGGTTGTGTGGGTCTAAGAGATACTTTTAGACATTGCATTGAGTACAAGGTTGGGAATGGCGATAATATTCTTCTTTGGCATGATGATTGGTTGTATCCCACTTCTATTGTAGAAAAGCATGGGGATAGGATTAGGTATGATTCAGGGTTAAGAAACAATTGTAAAGTCAATGCTATAATCAGAAATGGGCAATGGTTTCCTCCTTTTGCAAACTCTCATCAATTAATGGAGTTAAGAGATGATATCGCTACCCTTCCCCCTCCAGATTGTCATGAAGTTGATACTTTGATTTGGAAGCCTACCAGGGGTAAGTATACTATTAGTTCAGCTTGGAATTTGTTAAGGAACAAGGATAATCAAGGTCAATGGTACAAGACTGTGTGGTTCCCCAATAATATTCTAAGACATGTTTTCATCTTATGGACTTTAATTCATAATAGGATGCAGACACAAGATAAATTGGTCCTTTATGGGATGCTTCAGCATCAAAAATGTGTATTCTGTGACTTACCGTGTGAAAGTAGGGAACATCTATTTTTTGAATGCAGTTTCTCTTCTCAAGTTTGGTCTTCGGTTGTTATTGAAAATGGTTTGAGGCATGGTGGGAAGAAGTGGGTGGATATGGTAAATTGGTGCAATGTCCACTGTACAAATAGTTCTTTAAAGGCATGTGTTACCAAACTATCATTGGCTGCTAGTGTTTACATTTTATGGAGGGAAAGGAATCTCAGGTTGTTTGTAGGAGAGTTTAAAAGGGAGGAACAACTTGTTAAGGAGATAAATTCTTCGGCCAAGTTTCGATTGTTTCACTTGTTGGATATTCAAAATGGAGATAGAGTTTCTAGCAATGAGTGAGAGAAATATTTTCTGCTCAGTTTTCCTGGATTTTATGGTCTGGATTTCTGTCTGGATGAATGGTGGAGAGCTTGTTTCAGTGCTGTTGGGGGTATGGTTCAGGATTTGGTTCAGATTTCGTGGGAGGTGTTATGTGATAAATTTTTTAAATGTTGCGTTATCTTTTGATCCCTTTGCTTACATTGTGCAGATTTATAAGTGGGTGGCTGAAGTTCACGGGGTTCGGATGGCTATGAAGACTCTCACAGGGATAGGAATAAATTTTTGTAATCTGATTAAGATTATGTATTTTTTATTTGTAGTGAGGTGTTCTAGAGATATGTTAAACATTGGTTACTATAGTCTTATGTATTGTCGGACTTGTTTTATTATTGTCAGGGCTATGGTGATTTTCTTGTGTTTTCCCCTGTCTTTAGAGTTAAGCTTAACGCTTTGGTGGGTGTGGGGGTTCCACCCTTGGGGTATGCCCCAAGTATTTTGTAGGCTTCTAGCCATTTTTTATTTTTCTATAAAATTGACTTACCTATCAAAAAAAAAAAATTGGGTTGTGTGGGTTTGAAGTGCAAAAGAGAAACAAAAACCTTTTTTCAAACTAACCGAGGGTTCGGTTAGTTTGATTTGGAGATGAGAAACATAAAGCCTAATTCACAAAGAGTTCGAGAATTTGGTTTTCACGGGTTTGAAGTGGTGAAGAGAAACAAAAACCCGAATTCACAAAGTGTGTGAGAACCATGGTTTCGTGGGTTTGGATTGGGGATGAGAAACAGAAACCCTATTTACACTAGGGTTTTGAGGATTAAAAAGCGGAAGAGAGTGTGAGAATTATTGTTTGGTAGGTTTGAAAAACTGAACCGAAACAGAATCCCTAATTCACAGAGTGTGAGGTCTAGGGTTTTGTGAGTTTAAATTGGTGAAGTACAATGCAAACAGAAATTCAACAATGGTTTTGTAAGGTTTAAATATTGAATTGAGTATGAGAACAAGGGTTTGGCGGGTTTGAACTGATGAACAAAAACAAAAACCCTAACTTATAGAGATTGTGAGAACCAGGGTTTTGTGTGTTTGAAGTGCAGAAGAGAAACGTAAACCCTAATTCTAAGAGATTTTGAGAACTAGGTTTGAATTGGAGAAGAGAAATAGAGGCCCTGATTCAGAAAGAGTTTGAGAGCTTTATTTTCGTGGGTTTGCGGTGGTAAAGAGAAACAAAATCCCGAATTCATAGTGCGTGAGAATCAAGGTTTGGTAGTTTCGGTTTGGTGATGAGAAACATAAATCCTATTTACAGTAGGGTTTTTAGGTTTAAAATTGGAGGAAAGGGTGAGATCTGTTGTTTGGAAGGTTGGAATAAGTGAACCGAAACAGAAACTCTAATTCACAGTGTGAAAGAACTAGGGTTTGGGCGGGTTTCAATTGGTGTAGTACAACATAAACCCTAATCCAACAATGGTTTTGTGAGGTCTAAAGATGGAAGGGAGTATGGGAACTACGGTTTGGTGGGTTTTAACAGGTGCCATGAGGCAAAATGCCTAACTCACAGAGATAGCGAATTATTAGAGTTTTATGGGTTTGAAGTGCTGAAGAAAAACAGAAACCCTAATTCAACTAGGGTTTTGTAGGCTTAATGTTGGAAGAGATGGTGAGAGCAGTTGTCTGGTAGGGCTTAAGAGGTGAATAGAAAAAAAGAAACACCTAATTAAAAGTGTGAGAATAGGGTTTGGTGAGTTTCAAATGGTGAGCAACAAAAAAAAACCCTCATTGAACTAGGGTTTGTAGGTTTCAAATTGGAAGAGAGTGTTAGAACTTGGGTTTGGTGGGTCTGAATAGGTGAATAGAGAAAAAAACCTTAATTCACCGGGATTGTGAGAAATTGGGTTGTGTGGGTTTGAAGTGCAAAAGAGAAACAAAAACCTTTTTTCAAACTAACCGAGGGTTCGGTTAGTTTGATTTGGAGATGAGAAACATAAAGCCTAATTCACAAAGAGTTCGAGAATTTGGTTTTCACGGGTTTGAAGTGGTGAAGAGAAACAAAAACCCGAATTCACAAAGTGTGTGAGAACCATGGTTTCGTGGGTTTGGATTGGGGATGAGAAACAGAAACCCTATTTACACTAGGGTTTTGAGGATTAAAAAGCGGAAGAGAGTGTGAGAATTATTGTTTGGTAGGTTTGAAAAACTGAACCGAAACAGAATCCCTAATTCACAGAGTGTGAGGTCTAGGGTTTTGTGAGTTTAAATTGGTGAAGTACAATGCAAACAGAAATTCAACAATGGTTTTGTAAGGTTTAAATATTGAATTGAGTATGAGAACAAGGGTTTGGCGGGTTTGAACTGATGAACAAAAACAAAAACCCTAACTTATAGAGATTGTGAGAACCAGGGTTTTGTGTGTTTGAAGTGTAGAAGAGAAACATAAACCCTAATTCTAAGAGATTTTGAGAACTAGGTTTGAATTGGAGAAGAGAAATAGAGGCCCTGATTCAGAAAGAGTTTGAGAGCTTTATTTTCGTGGGTTTGCGGTGGTAAAGAGAAACAAAATCCCGAATTCATAGTGCTTGAGAATCAAGGTTTGGTAGTTTCGGTTTGATGATGAGAAACATAAATCCTATTTATAGTAGGGTTTTTAGGTTTAAAATTGGAGGAAAGGGTGAGATCTGTTGTTTGGAAGGTTGGAATAAGTGAACCGAAACAGAAACTCTAATTCACCGTGTGAAAGAACTAGGGTTTGGGCGGGTTTCAATTGGTGTAGTACAACATAAACCCTAATCCAACAATGGTTTTGTGAGGTCTAAAGATGGAAGGGAGTATGGGAACTACGGTTTGGTGGGTTTTAACAGGTGCCATGAAGCAAAATGCCTAACTCACAGAGATAGCGAATATTAGAGTTTTATGGGTTTGAAGTGCTGAAGAAAAACAGAAACCCTAATTCAACTAGGGTTTTGTAGGCTTAATGTTGGAAGAGATGGTGAGAGCAGTTGTCTGGTAGGGCTTAAGAGGTGAATAGAAAAAAGAAACACCTAATTAAAAGTGTGAGAATAGGGTTTGGTGAGTTTCAAATGGTGAGCAACAAAAAAAAACCCTCATTGAACTAGGGTTTGTATGTTTCAAATTGGAAGAGAGTGTTAGAACTTGGGTTTGGTGGGTCTGAATAGGTGAATAGAGAAAAAAACCTTAATTCACCGGGATTGTGAGAAATTGGGTTGTGTGGGTCTAAGAGATACTTTTAGACATTGCATTGAGTACAAGGTTGGGAATGGCGATAATATTCTTCTTTGGCATGATGATTGGTTGTATCCCACTTCTATTGTAGAAAAGCATGGGGATAGGATTAGGTATGATTCAGGGTTAAGAAACAATTGTAAAGTCAATGCTATAATCAGAAATGGGCAATGGTTTCCTCCTTTTGCAAACTCTCATCAATTAATGGAGTTAAGAGATGATATCGCTACCCTTCCCCCTCCAGATTGTCATGAAGTTGATACTTTGATTTGGAAGCCTACCAGGGGTAAGTATACTATTAGTTCAGCTTGGAATTTGTTAAGGAACAAGGATAATCAAGGTCAATGGTACAAGACTGTGTGGTTCCCCAATAATATTCTAAGACATGTTTTCATCTTATGGACTTTAATTCATAATAGGATGCAGACACAAGATAAATTGGTCCTTTATGGGATGCTTCAGCATCAAAAATGTGTATTCTGTGACTTACCGTGTGAAAGTAGGGAACATCTATTTTTTGAATGCAGTTTCTCTTCTCAAGTTTGGTCTTCGGTTGTTATTGAAAATGGTTTGAGGCATGGTGGGAAGAAGTGGGTGGATATGGTAAATTGGTGCAATGTCCACTGTACAAATAGTTCTTTAAAGGCATGTGTTACCAAACTATCATTGGCTGCTAGTGTTTACATTTTATGGAGGGAAAGGAATCTCAGGTTGTTTGTAGGAGAGTTTAAAAGGGAGGAACAACTTGTTAAGGAGATAAATTCTTCGGCCAAGTTTCGATTGTTTCACTTGTTGGATATTCAAAATGGAGATAGAGTTTCTAGCAATGAGTGAGAGAAATATTTTCTGCTCAGTTTTCCTGGATTTTATGGTCTGGATTTCTGTCTGGATGAATGGTGGAGAGCTTGTTTCAGTGCTGTTGGGGGTATGGTTCAGGATTTGGTTCAGATTTCGTGGGAGGTGTTATGTGATAAATTTTTTAAATGTTGCGTTATCTTTTGATCCCTTTGCTTACATTGTGCAGATTTATAAGTGGGTGGCTGAAGTTCACGGGGTTCGGATGGCTATGAAGACTCTCACAGGGATAGGAATAAATTTTTGTAATCTGATTAAGATTATGTATTTTTTATTTGTAGTGAGGTGTTCTAGAGATATGTTAAACATTGGTTACTATAGTCTTATGTATTGTCGGACTTGTTTTATTATTGTCAGGGCTATGGTGATTTTCTTGTGTTTTCCCCTGTCTTTAGAGTTAAGCTTAACGCTTTGGTGGGTGTGGGGGTTCCACCCTTGGGGTATGCCCCAAGTATTTTGTAGGCTTCTAGCCATTTTTTATTTTTCTATAAAATTGACTTACCTATCAAAAAAAAAAAATTGGGTTGTGTGGGTTTGAAGTGCAAAAGAGAAACAAAAACCTTTTTTCAAACTAACCGAGGGTTCGGTTAGTTTGATTTGGAGATGAGAAACATAAAGCCTAATTCACAAAGAGTTCGAGAATTTGGTTTTCACGGGTTTGAAGTGGTGAAGAGAAACAAAAACCCGAATTCACAAAGTGTGTGAGAACCATGGTTTCGTGGGTTTGGATTGGGGATGAGAAACAGAAACCCTATTTACACTAGGGTTTTGAGGATTAAAAAGCGGAAGAGAGTGTGAGAATTATTGTTTGGTAGGTTTGAAAAACTGAACCGAAACAGAATCCCTAATTCACAGAGTGTGAGGTCTAGGGTTTTGTGAGTTTAAATTGGTGAAGTACAATGCAAACAGAAATTCAACAATGGTTTTGTAAGGTTTAAATATTGAATTGAGTATGAGAACAAGGGTTTGGCGGGTTTGAACTGATGAACAAAAACAAAAACCCTAACTTATAGAGATTGTGAGAACCAGGGTTTTGTGTGTTTGAAGTGCAGAAGAGAAACGTAAACCCTAATTCTAAGAGATTTTGAGAACTAGGTTTGAATTGGAGAAGAGAAATAGAGGCCCTGATTCAGAAAGAGTTTGAGAGCTTTATTTTCGTGGGTTTGCGGTGGTAAAGAGAAACAAAATCCCGAATTCATAGTGCGTGAGAATCAAGGTTTGGTAGTTTCGGTTTGGTGATGAGAAACATAAATCCTATTTACAGTAGGGTTTTTAGGTTTAAAATTGGAGGAAAGGGTGAGATCTGTTGTTTGGAAGGTTGGAATAAGTGAACCGAAACAGAAACTCTAATTCACAGTGTGAAAGAACTAGGGTTTGGGCGGGTTTCAATTGGTGTAGTACAACATAAACCCTAATCCAACAATGGTTTTGTGAGGTCTAAAGATGGAAGGGAGTATGGGAACTACGGTTTGGTGGGTTTTAACAGGTGCCATGAGGCAAAATGCCTAACTCACAGAGATAGCGAATTATTAGAGTTTTATGGGTTTGAAGTGCTGAAGAAAAACAGAAACCCTAATTCAACTAGGGTTTTGTAGGCTTAATGTTGGAAGAGATGGTGAGAGCAGTTGTCTGGTAGGGCTTAAGAGGTGAATAGAAAAAAAGAAACACCTAATTAAAAGTGTGAGAATAGGGTTTGGTGAGTTTCAAATGGTGAGCAACAAAAAAAAACCCTCATTGAACTAGGGTTTGTAGGTTTCAAATTGGAAGAGAGTGTTAGAACTTGGGTTTGGTGGGTCTGAATAGGTGAATAGAGAAAAAAACCTTAATTCACCGGGATTGTGAGAAATTGGGTTGTGTGGGTTTGAAGTGCAAAAGAGAAACAAAAACCTTTTTTCAAACTAACCGAGGGTTCGGTTAGTTTGATTTGGAGATGAGAAACATAAAGCCTAATTCACAAAGAGTTCGAGAATTTGGTTTTCACGGGTTTGAAGTGGTGAAGAGAAACAAAAACCCGAATTCACAAAGTGTGTGAGAACCATGGTTTCGTGGGTTTGGATTGGGGATGAGAAACAGAAACCCTATTTACACTAGGGTTTTGAGGATTAAAAAGCGGAAGAGAGTGTGAGAATTATTGTTTGGTAGGTTTGAAAAACTGAACCGAAACAGAATCCCTAATTCACAGAGTGTGAGGTCTAGGGTTTTGTGAGTTTAAATTGGTGAAGTACAATGCAAACAGAAATTCAACAATGGTTTTGTAAGGTTTAAATATTGAATTGAGTATGAGAACAAGGGTTTGGCGGGTTTGAACTGATGAACAAAAACAAAAACCCTAACTTATAGAGATTGTGAGAACCAGGGTTTTGTGTGTTTGAAGTGCAGAAGAGAAACGTAAACCCTAATTCTAAGAGATTTTGAGAACTAGGTTTGAATTGGAGAAGAGAAATAGAGGCCCTGATTCAGAAAGAGTTTGAGAGCTTTATTTTCGTGGGTTTGCGGTGGTAAAGAGAAACAAAATCCCGAATTCATAGTGCGTGAGAATCAAGGTTTGGTAGTTTCGGTTTGGTGATGAGAAACATAAATCCTATTTACAGTAGGGTTTTTAGGTTTAAAATTGGAGGAAAGGGTGAGATCTGTTGTTTGGAAGGTTGGAATAAGTGAACCGAAACAGAAACTCTAATTCACAGTGTGAAAGAACTAGGGTTTGGGCGGGTTTCAATTGGTGTAGTACAACATAAACCCTAATCCAACAATGGTTTTGTGAGGTCTAAAGATGGAAGGGAGTATGGGAACTACGGTTTGGTGGGTTTTAACAGGTGCCATGAGGCAAAATGCCTAACTCACAGAGATAGCGAATTATTAGAGTTTTATGGGTTTGAAGTGCTGAAGAAAAACAGAAACCCTAATTCAACTAGGGTTTTGTAGGCTTAATGTTGGAAGAGATGGTGAGAGCAGTTGTCTGGTAGGGCTTAAGAGGTGAATAGAAAAAAAGAAACACCTAATTAAAAGTGTGAGAATAGGGTTTGGTGAGTTTCAAATGGTGAGCAACAAAAAAAAACCCTCATTGAACTAGGGTTTGTAGGTTTCAAATTGGAAGAGAGTGTTAGAACTTGGGTTTGGTGGGTCTGAATAGGTGAATAGAGAAAAAAACCTTAATTCACCGGGATTGTGAGAAATTGGGTTGTGTGGGTTTGAAGTGCAAAAGAGAAACAAAAACCTTTTTTCAAACTAACCGAGGGTTCGGTTAGTTTGATTTGGAGATGAGAAACATAAAGCCTAATTCACAAAGAGTTCGAGAATTTGGTTTTCACGGGTTTGAAGTGGTGAAGAGAAACAAAAACCCGAATTCACAAAGTGTGTGAGAACCATGGTTTCGTGGGTTTGGATTGGGGATGAGAAACAGAAACCCTATTTACACTAGGGTTTTGAGGATTAAAAAGCGGAAGAGAGTGTGAGAATTATTGTTTGGTAGGTTTGAAAAACTGAACCGAAACAGAATCCCTAATTCACAGAGTGTGAGGTCTAGGGTTTTGTGAGTTTAAATTGGTGAAGTACAATGCAAACAGAAATTCAACAATGGTTTTGTAAGGTTTAAATATTGAATTGAGTATGAGAACAAGGGTTTGGCGGGTTTGAACTGATGAACAAAAACAAAAACCCTAACTTATAGAGATTGTGAGAACCAGGGTTTTGTGTGTTTGAAGTGCAGAAGAGAAACGTAAACCCTAATTCTAAGAGATTTTGAGAACTAGGTTTGAATTGGAGAAGAGAAATAGAGGCCCTGATTCAGAAAGAGTTTGAGAGCTTTATTTTCGTGGGTTTGCGGTGGTAAAGAGAAACAAAATCCCGAATTCATAGTGCGTGAGAATCAAGGTTTGGTAGTTTCGGTTTGGTGATGAGAAACATAAATCCTATTTACAGTAGGGTTTTTAGGTTTAAAATTGGAGGAAAGGGTGAGATCTGTTGTTTGGAAGGTTGGAATAAGTGAACCGAAACAGAAACTCTAATTCACAGTGTGAAAGAACTAGGGTTTGGGCGGGTTTCAATTGGTGTAGTACAACATAAACCCTAATCCAACAATGGTTTTGTGAGGTCTAAAGATGGAAGGGAGTATGGGAACTACGGTTTGGTGGGTTTTAACAGGTGCCATGAGGCAAAATGCCTAACTCACAGAGATAGCGAATTATTAGAGTTTTATGGGTTTGAAGTGCTGAAGAAAAACAGAAACCCTAATTCAACTAGGGTTTTGTAGGCTTAATGTTGGAAGAGATGGTGAGAGCAATCTGGTAGGGCTTAAGAGGTGAATAGAAAAAAAGAAACACCTAATTAAAAGTGTGAGAATAGGGTTTGGTGAGTTTCAAATGGTGAGCAACAAAAAAAAACCCTCATTGAACTAGGGTTTGTAGGTTTCAAATTGGAAGAGAGTGTTAGAACTTGGGTTTGGTGGGTCTGAATAGGTGAATAGAGAAAAAAACCTTAATTCACCGGGATTGTGAGAAATTGGGTTGTGTGGGTTTGAAGTGCAAAAGAGAAACAAAAACCTTTTTTCAAACTAACCGAGGGTTCGGTTAGTTTGATTTGGAGATGAGAAACATAAAGCCTAATTCACAAAGAGTTCGAGAATTTGGTTTTCACGGGTTTGAAGTGGTGAAGAGAAACAAAAACCCGAATTCACAAAGTGTGTGAGAACCATGGTTTCGTGGGTTTGGATTGGGGATGAGAAACAGAAACCCTATTTACACTAGGGTTTTGAGGATTAAAAAGCGGAAGAGAGTGTGAGAATTATTGTTTGGTAGGTTTGAAAAACTGAACCGAAACAGAATCCCTAATTCACAGAGTGTGAGGTCTAGGGTTTTGTGAGTTTAAATTGGTGAAGTACAATGCAAACAGAAATTCAACAATGGTTTTGTAAGGTTTAAATATTGAATTGAGTATGAGAACAAGGGTTTGGCGGGTTTGAACTGATGAACAAAAACAAAAACCCTAACTTATAGAGATTGTGAGAACCAGGGTTTTGTGTGTTTGAAGTGCAGAAGAGAAACGTAAACCCTAATTCTAAGAGATTTTGAGAACTAGGTTTGAATTGGAGAAGAGAAATAGAGGCCCTGATTCAGAAAGAGTTTGAGAGCTTTATTTTCGTGGGTTTGCGGTGGTAAAGAGAAACAAAATCCCGAATTCATAGTGCGTGAGAATCAAGGTTTGGTAGTTTCGGTTTGGTGATGAGAAACATAAATCCTATTTACAGTAGGGTTTTTAGGTTTAAAATTGGAGGAAAGGGTGAGATCTGTTGTTTGGAAGGTTGGAATAAGTGAACCGAAACAGAAACTCTAATTCACAGTGTGAAAGAACTAGGGTTTGGGCGGGTTTCAATTGGTGTAGTACAACATAAACCCTAATCCAACAATGGTTTTGTGAGGTCTAAAGATGGAAGGGAGTATGGGAACTACGGTTTGGTGGGTTTTAACAGGTGCCATGAGGCAAAATGCCTAACTCACAGAGATAGCGAATTATTAGAGTTTTATGGGTTTGAAGTGCTGAAGAAAAACAGAAACCCTAATTCAACTAGGGTTTTGTAGGCTTAATGTTGGAAGAGATGGTGAGAGCAGTTGTCTGGTAGGGCTTAAGAGGTGAATAGAAAAAAAGAAACACCTAATTAAAAGTGTGAGAATAGGGTTTGGTGAGTTTCAAATGGTGAGCAACAAAAAAAAACCCTCATTGAACTAGGGTTTGTAGGTTTCAAATTGGAAGAGAGTGTTAGAACTTGGGTTTGGTGGGTCTGAATAGGTGAATAGAGAAAAAAACCTTAATTCACCGGGATTGTGAGAAATTGGGTTGTGTGGGTTTGAAGTGCAAAAGAGAAACAAAAACCTTTTTTCAAACTAACCGAGGGTTCGGTTAGTTTGATTTGGAGATGAGAAACATAAAGCCTAATTCACAAAGAGTTCGAGAATTTGGTTTTCACGGGTTTGAAGTGGTGAAGAGAAACAAAAACCCGAATTCACAAAGTGTGTGAGAACCATGGTTTCGTGGGTTTGGATTGGGGATGAGAAACAGAAACCCTATTTACACTAGGGTTTTGAGGATTAAAAAGCGGAAGAGAGTGTGAGAATTATTGTTTGGTAGGTTTGAAAAACTGAACCGAAACAGAATCCCTAATTCACAGAGTGTGAGGTCTAGGGTTTTGTGAGTTTAAATTGGTGAAGTACAATGCAAACAGAAATTCAACAATGGTTTTGTAAGGTTTAAATATTGAATTGAGTATGAGAACAAGGGTTTGGCGGGTTTGAACTGATGAACAAAAACAAAAACCCTAACTTATAGAGATTGTGAGAACCAGGGTTTTGTGTGTTTGAAGTGCAGAAGAGAAACGTAAACCCTAATTCTAAGAGATTTTGAGAACTAGGTTTGAATTGGAGAAGAGAAATAGAGGCCCTGATTCAGAAAGAGTTTGAGAGCTTTATTTTCGTGGGTTTGCGGTGGTAAAGAGAAACAAAATCCCGAATTCATAGTGCGTGAGAATCAAGGTTTGGTAGTTTCGGTTTGGTGATGAGAAACATAAATCCTATTTACAGTAGGGTTTTTAGGTTTAAAATTGGAGGAAAGGGTGAGATCTGTTGTTTGGAAGGTTGGAATAAGTGAACCGAAACAGAAACTCTAATTCACAGTGTGAAAGAACTAGGGTTTGGGCGGGTTTCAATTGGTGTAGTACAACATAAACCCTAATCCAACAATGGTTTTGTGAGGTCTAAAGATGGAAGGGAGTATGGGAACTACGGTTTGGTGGGTTTTAACAGGTGCCATGAGGCAAAATGCCTAACTCACAGAGATAGCGAATTATTAGAGTTTTATGGGTTTGAAGTGCTGAAGAAAAACAGAAACCCTAATTCAACTAGGGTTTTGTAGGCTTAATGTTGGAAGAGATGGTGAGAGCAGTTGTCTGGTAGGGCTTAAGAGGTGAATAGAAAAAAAGAAACACCTAATTAAAAGTGTGAGAATAGGGTTTGGTGAGTTTCAAATGGTGAGCAACAAAAAAAAACCCTCATTGAACTAGGGTTTGTAGGTTTCAAATTGGAAGAGAGTGTTAGAACTTGGGTTTGGTGGGTCTGAATAGGTGAATAGAGAAAAAAACCTTAATTCACCGGGATTGTGAGAAATTGGGTTGTGTGGGTTTGAAGTGCAAAAGAGAAACAAAAACCTTTTTTCAAACTAACCGAGGGTTCGGTTAGTTTGATTTGGAGATGAGAAACATAAAGCCTAATTCACAAAGAGTTCGAGAATTTGGTTTTCACGGGTTTGAAGTGGTGAAGAGAAACAAAAACCCGAATTCACAAAGTGTGTGAGAACCATGGTTTCGTGGGTTTGGATTGGGGATGAGAAACAGAAACCCTATTTACACTAGGGTTTTGAGGATTAAAAAGCGGAAGAGAGTGTGAGAATTATTGTTTGGTAGGTTTGAAAAACTGAACCGAAACAGAATCCCTAATTCACAGAGTGTGAGGTCTAGGGTTTTGTGAGTTTAAATTGGTGAAGTACAATGCAAACAGAAATTCAACAATGGTTTTGTAAGGTTTAAATATTGAATTGAGTATGAGAACAAGGGTTTGGCGGGTTTGAACTGATGAACAAAAACAAAAACCCTAACTTATAGAGATTGTGAGAACCAGGGTTTTGTGTGTTTGAAGTGCAGAAGAGAAACGTAAACCCTAATTCTAAGAGATTTTGAGAACTAGGTTTGAATTGGAGAAGAGAAATAGAGGCCCTGATTCAGAAAGAGTTTGAGAGCTTTATTTTCGTGGGTTTGCGGTGGTAAAGAGAAACAAAATCCCGAATTCATAGTGCGTGAGAATCAAGGTTTGGTAGTTTCGGTTTGGTGATGAGAAACATAAATCCTATTTACAGTAGGGTTTTTAGGTTTAAAATTGGAGGAAAGGGTGAGATCTGTTGTTTGGAAGGTTGGAATAAGTGAACCGAAACAGAAACTCTAATTCACAGTGTGAAAGAACTAGGGTTTGGGCGGGTTTCAATTGGTGTAGTACAACATAAACCCTAATCCAACAATGGTTTTGTGAGGTCTAAAGATGGAAGGGAGTATGGGAACTACGGTTTGGTGGGTTTTAACAGGTGCCATGAGGCAAAATGCCTAACTCACAGAGATAGCGAATTATTAGAGTTTTATGGGTTTGAAGTGCTGAAGAAAAACAGAAACCCTAATTCAACTAGGGTTTTGTAGGCTTAATGTTGGAAGAGATGGTGAGAGCAGTTGTCTGGTAGGGCTTAAGAGGTGAATAGAAAAAAAGAAACACCTAATTAAAAGTGTGAGAATAGGGTTTGGTGAGTTTCAAATGGTGAGCAACAAAAAAAAACCCTCATTGAACTAGGGTTTGTAGGTTTCAAATTGGAAGAGAGTGTTAGAACTTGGGTTTGGTGGGTCTGAATAGGTGAATAGAGAAAAAAACCTTAATTCACCGGGATTGTGAGAAATTGGGTTGTGTGGGTTTGAAGTGCAAAAGAGAAACAAAAACCTTTTTTCAAACTAACCGAGGGTTCGGTTAGTTTGATTTGGAGATGAGAAACATAAAGCCTAATTCACAAAGAGTTCGAGAATTTGGTTTTCACGGGTTTGAAGTGGTGAAGAGAAACAAAAACCCGAATTCACAAAGTGTGTGAGAACCATGGTTTCGTGGGTTTGGATTGGGGATGAGAAACAGAAACCCTATTTACACTAGGGTTTTGAGGATTAAAAAGCGGAAGAGAGTGTGAGAATTATTGTTTGGTAGGTTTGAAAAACTGAACCGAAACAGAATCCCTAATTCACAGAGTGTGAGGTCTAGGGTTTTGTGAGTTTAAATTGGTGAAGTACAATGCAAACAGAAATTCAACAATGGTTTTGTAAGGTTTAAATATTGAATTGAGTATGAGAACAAGGGTTTGGCGGGTTTGAACTGATGAACAAAAACAAAAACCCTAACTTATAGAGATTGTGAGAACCAGGGTTTTGTGTGTTTGAAGTGCAGAAGAGAAACGTAAACCCTAATTCTAAGAGATTTTGAGAACTAGGTTTGAATTGGAGAAGAGAAATAGAGGCCCTGATTCAGAAAGAGTTTGAGAGCTTTATTTTCGTGGGTTTGCGGTGGTAAAGAGAAACAAAATCCCGAATTCATAGTGCGTGAGAATCAAGGTTTGGTAGTTTCGGTTTGGTGATGAGAAACATAAATCCTATTTACAGTAGGGTTTTTAGGTTTAAAATTGGAGGAAAGGGTGAGATCTGTTGTTTGGAAGGTTGGAATAAGTGAACCGAAACAGAAACTCTAATTCACAGTGTGAAAGAACTAGGGTTTGGGCGGGTTTCAATTGGTGTAGTACAACATAAACCCTAATCCAACAATGGTTTTGTGAGGTCTAAAGATGGAAGGGAGTATGGGAACTACGGTTTGGTGGGTTTTAACAGGTGCCATGAGGCAAAATGCCTAACTCACAGAGATAGCGAATTATTAGAGTTTTATGGGTTTGAAGTGCTGAAGAAAAACAGAAACCCTAATTCAACTAGGGTTTTGTAGGCTTAATGTTGGAAGAGATGGTGAGAGCAGTTGTCTGGTAGGGCTTAAGAGGTGAATAGAAAAAAAGAAACACCTAATTAAAAGTGTGAGAATAGGGTTTGGTGAGTTTCAAATGGTGAGCAACAAAAAAAAACCCTCATTGAACTAGGGTTTGTAGGTTTCAAATTGGAAGAGAGTGTTAGAACTTGGGTTTGGTGGGTCTGAATAGGTGAATAGAGAAAAAAACCTTAATTCACCGGGATTGTGAGAAATTGGGTTGTGTGGGTTTGAAGTGCAAAAGAGAAACAAAAACCTTTTTTCAAACTAACCGAGGGTTCGGTTAGTTTGATTTGGAGATGAGAAACATAAAGCCTAATTCACAAAGAGTTCGAGAATTTGGTTTTCACGGGTTTGAAGTGGTGAAGAGAAACAAAAACCCGAATTCACAAAGTGTGTGAGAACCATGGTTTCGTGGGTTTGGATTGGGGATGAGAAACAGAAACCCTATTTACACTAGGGTTTTGAGGATTAAAAAGCGGAAGAGAGTGTGAGAATTATTGTTTGGTAGGTTTGAAAAACTGAACCGAAACAGAATCCCTAATTCACAGAGTGTGAGGTCTAGGGTTTTGTGAGTTTAAATTGGTGAAGTACAATGCAAACAGAAATTCAACAATGGTTTTGTAAGGTTTAAATATTGAATTGAGTATGAGAACAAGGGTTTGGCGGGTTTGAACTGATGAACAAAAACAAAAACCCTAACTTATAGAGATTGTGAGAACCAGGGTTTTGTGTGTTTGAAGTGCAGAAGAGAAACGTAAACCCTAATTCTAAGAGATTTTGAGAACTAGGTTTGAATTGGAGAAGAGAAATAGAGGCCCTGATTCAGAAAGAGTTTGAGAGCTTTATTTTCGTGGGTTTGCGGTGGTAAAGAGAAACAAAATCCCGAATTCATAGTGCGTGAGAATCAAGGTTTGGTAGTTTCGGTTTGGTGATGAGAAACATAAATCCTATTTACAGTAGGGTTTTTAGGTTTAAAATTGGAGGAAAGGGTGAGATCTGTTGTTTGGAAGGTTGGAATAAGTGAACCGAAACAGAAACTCTAATTCACAGTGTGAAAGAACTAGGGTTTGGGCGGGTTTCAATTGGTGTAGTACAACATAAACCCTAATCCAACAATGGTTTTGTGAGGTCTAAAGATGGAAGGGAGTATGGGAACTACGGTTTGGTGGGTTTTAACAGGTGCCATGAGGCAAAATGCCTAACTCACAGAGATAGCGAATTATTAGAGTTTTATGGGTTTGAAGTGCTGAAGAAAAACAGAAACCCTAATTCAACTAGGGTTTTGTAGGCTTAATGTTGGAAGAGATGGTGAGAGCAGTTGTCTGGTAGGGCTTAAGAGGTGAATAGAAAAAAAGAAACACCTAATTAAAAGTGTGAGAATAGGGTTTGGTGAGTTTCAAATGGTGAGCAACAAAAAAAAACCCTCATTGAACTAGGGTTTGTAGGTTTCAAATTGGAAGAGAGTGTTAGAACTTGGGTTTGGTGGGTCTGAATAGGTGAATAGAGAAAAAAACCTTAATTCACCGGGATTGTGAGAAATTGGGTTGTGTGGGTTTGAAGTGCAAAAGAGAAACAAAAACCTTTTTTCAAACTAACCGAGGGTTCGGTTAGTTTGATTTGGAGATGAGAAACATAAAGCCTAATTCACAAAGAGTTCGAGAATTTGGTTTTCACGGGTTTGAAGTGGTGAAGAGAAACAAAAACCCGAATTCACAAAGTGTGTGAGAACCATGGTTTCGTGGGTTTGGATTGGGGATGAGAAACAGAAACCCTATTTACACTAGGGTTTTGAGGATTAAAAAGCGGAAGAGAGTGTGAGAATTATTGTTTGGTAGGTTTGAAAAACTGAACCGAAACAGAATCCCTAATTCACAGAGTGTGAGGTCTAGGGTTTTGTGAGTTTAAATTGGTGAAGTACAATGCAAACAGAAATTCAACAATGGTTTTGTAAGGTTTAAATATTGAATTGAGTATGAGAACAAGGGTTTGGCGGGTTTGAACTGATGAACAAAAACAAAAACCCTAACTTATAGAGATTGTGAGAACCAGGGTTTTGTGTGTTTGAAGTGCAGAAGAGAAACGTAAACCCTAATTCTAAGAGATTTTGAGAACTAGGTTTGAATTGGAGAAGAGAAATAGAGGCCCTGATTCAGAAAGAGTTTGAGAGCTTTATTTTCGTGGGTTTGCGGTGGTAAAGAGAAACAAAATCCCGAATTCATAGTGCGTGAGAATCAAGGTTTGGTAGTTTCGGTTTGGTGATGAGAAACATAAATCCTATTTACAGTAGGGTTTTTAGGTTTAAAATTGGAGGAAAGGGTGAGATCTGTTGTTTGGAAGGTTGGAATAAGTGAACCGAAACAGAAACTCTAATTCACAGTGTGAAAGAACTAGGGTTTGGGCGGGTTTCAATTGGTGTAGTACAACATAAACCCTAATCCAACAATGGTTTTGTGAGGTCTAAAGATGGAAGGGAGTATGGGAACTACGGTTTGGTGGGTTTTAACAGGTGCCATGAGGCAAAATGCCTAACTCACAGAGATAGCGAATTATTAGAGTTTTATGGGTTTGAAGTGCTGAAGAAAAACAGAAACCCTAATTCAACTAGGGTTTTGTAGGCTTAATGTTGGAAGAGATGGTGAGAGCAGTTGTCTGGTAGGGCTTAAGAGGTGAATAGAAAAAAAGAAACACCTAATTAAAAGTGTGAGAATAGGGTTTGGTGAGTTTCAAATGGTGAGCAACAAAAAAAAACCCTCATTGAACTAGGGTTTGTAGGTTTCAAATTGGAAGAGAGTGTTAGAACTTGGGTTTGGTGGGTCTGAATAGGTGAATAGAGAAAAAAACCTTAATTCACCGGGATTGTGAGAAATTGGGTTGTGTGGGTTTGAAGTGCAAAAGAGAAACAAAAACCCTTTTTCAAACTAACCGAGGGTTCGGTTAGTTTGATTTGGAGATGAGAAACATAAAGCCTAATTCACAAAGAGTTCGAGAATTTGGTTTTCACGGGTTTGAAGTGGTGAAGAGAAACAAAAACCCGAATTCACAAAGTGTGTGAGAACCATGGTTTCGTGGGTTTGGATTGGGGATGAGAAACAGAAACCCTATTTACACTAGGGTTTTGAGGATTAAAAAGCGGAAGAGAGTGTGAGAATTATTGTTTGGTAGGTTTGAAAAACTGAACCGAAACAGAATCCCTAATTCACAGAGTGTGAGGTCTAGGGTTTTGTGAGTTTAAATTGGTGAAGTACAATGCAAACAGAAATTCAACAATGGTTTTGTAAGGTTTAAATATTGAATTGAGTATGAGAACAAGGGTTTGGCGGGTTTGAACTGATGAACAAAAACAAAAACCCTAACTTATAGAGATTGTGAGAACCAGGGTTTTGTGTGTTTGAAGTGCAGAAGAGAAACGTAAACCCTAATTCTAAGAGATTTTGAGAACTAGGTTTGAATTGGAGAAGAGAAATAGAGGCCCTGATTCAGAAAGAGTTTGAGAGCTTTATTTTCGTGGGTTTGCGGTGGTAAAGAGAAACAAAATCCCGAATTCATAGTGCGTGAGAATCAAGGTTTGGTAGTTTCGGTTTGGTGATGAGAAACATAAATCCTATTTACAGTAGGGTTTTTAGGTTTAAAATTGGAGGAAAGGGTGAGATCTGTTGTTTGGAAGGTTGGAATAAGTGAACCGAAACAGAAACTCTAATTCACAGTGTGAAAGAACTAGGGTTTGGGCGGGTTTCAATTGGTGTAGTACAACATAAACCCTAATCCAACAATGGTTTTGTGAGGTCTAAAGATGGAAGGGAGTATGGGAACTACGGTTTGGTGGGTTTTAACAGGTGCCATGAGGCAAAATGCCTAACTCACAGAGATAGCGAATTATTAGAGTTTTATGGGTTTGAAGTGCTGAAGAAAAACAGAAACCCTAATTCAACTAGGGTTTTGTAGGCTTAATGTTGGAAGAGATGGTGAGAGCAGTTGTCTGGTAGGGCTTAAGAGGTGAATAGAAAAAAAGAAACACCTAATTAAAAGTGTGAGAATAGGGTTTGGTGAGTTTCAAATGGTGAGCAACAAAAAAAAACCCTCATTGAACTAGGGTTTGTAGGTTTCAAATTGGAAGAGAGTGTTAGAACTTGGGTTTGGTGGGTCTGAATAGGTGAATAGAGAAAAAAACCTTAATTCACCGGGATTGTGAGAAATTGGGTTGTGTGGGTTTGAAGTGCAAAAGAGAAACAAAAACCTTTTTTCAAACTAACCGAGGGTTCGGTTAGTTTGATTTGGAGATGAGAAACATAAAGCCTAATTCACAAAGAGTTCGAGAATTTGGTTTTCACGGGTTTGAAGTGGTGAAGAGAAACAAAAACCCGAATTCACAAAGTGTGTGAGAACCATGGTTTCGTGGGTTTGGATTGGGGATGAGAAACAGAAACCCTATTTACACTAGGGTTTTGAGGATTAAAAAGCGGAAGAGAGTGTGAGAATTATTGTTTGGTAGGTTTGAAAAACTGAACCGAAACAGAATCCCTAATTCACAGAGTGTGAGGTCTAGGGTTTTGTGAGTTTAAATTGGTGAAGTACAATGCAAACAGAAATTCAACAATGGTTTTGTAAGGTTTAAATATTGAATTGAGTATGAGAACAAGGGTTTGGCGGGTTTGAACTGATGAACAAAAACAAAAACCCTAACTTATAGAGATTGTGAGAACCAGGGTTTTGTGTGTTTGAAGTGCAGAAGAGAAACGTAAACCCTAATTCTAAGAGATTTTGAGAACTAGGTTTGAATTGGAGAAGAGAAATAGAGGCCCTGATTCAGAAAGAGTTTGAGAGCTTTATTTTCGTGGGTTTGCGGTGGTAAAGAGAAACAAAATCCCGAATTCATAGTGCGTGAGAATCAAGGTTTGGTAGTTTCGGTTTGGTGATGAGAAACATAAATCCTATTTACAGTAGGGTTTTTAGGTTTAAAATTGGAGGAAAGGGTGAGATCTGTTGTTTGGAAGGTTGGAATAAGTGAACCGAAACAGAAACTCTAATTCACAGTGTGAAAGAACTAGGGTTTGGGCGGGTTTCAATTGGTGTAGTACAACATAAACCCTAATCCAACAATGGTTTTGTGAGGTCTAAAGATGGAAGGGAGTATGGGAACTACGGTTTGGTGGGTTTTAACAGGTGCCATGAGGCAAAATGCCTAACTCACAGAGATAGCGAATTATTAGAGTTTTATGGGTTTGAAGTGCTGAAGAAAAACAGAAACCCTAATTCAACTAGGGTTTTGTAGGCTTAATGTTGGAAGAGATGGTGAGAGCAGTTGTCTGGTAGGGCTTAAGAGGTGAATAGAAAAAAAGAAACACCTAATTAAAAGTGTGAGAATAGGGTTTGGTGAGTTTCAAATGGTGAGCAACAAAAAAAAACCCTCATTGAACTAGGGTTTGTAGGTTTCAAATTGGAAGAGAGTGTTAGAACTTGGGTTTGGTGGGTCTGAATAGGTGAATAGAGAAAAAAACCTTAATTCACCGGGATTGTGAGAAATTGGGTTGTGTGGGTTTGAAGTGCAAAAGAGAAACAAAAACCTTTTTTCAAACTAACCGAGGGTTCGGTTAGTTTGATTTGGAGATGAGAAACATAAAGCCTAATTCACAAAGAGTTCGAGAATTTGGTTTTCACGGGTTTGAAGTGGTGAAGAGAAACAAAAACCCGAATTCACAAAGTGTGTGAGAACCATGGTTTCGTGGGTTTGGATTGGGGATGAGAAACAGAAACCCTATTTACACTAGGGTTTTGAGGATTAAAAAGCGGAAGAGAGTGTGAGAATTATTGTTTGGTAGGTTTGAAAAACTGAACCGAAACAGAATCCCTAATTCACAGAGTGTGAGGTCTAGGGTTTTGTGAGTTTAAATTGGTGAAGTACAATGCAAACAGAAATTCAACAATGGTTTTGTAAGGTTTAAATATTGAATTGAGTATGAGAACAAGGGTTTGGCGGGTTTGAACTGATGAACAAAAACAAAAACCCTAACTTATAGAGATTGTGAGAACCAGGGTTTTGTGTGTTTGAAGTGCAGAAGAGAAACGTAAACCCTAATTCTAAGAGATTTTGAGAACTAGGTTTGAATTGGAGAAGAGAAATAGAGGCCCTGATTCAGAAAGAGTTTGAGAGCTTTATTTTCGTGGGTTTGCGGTGGTAAAGAGAAACAAAATCCCGAATTCATAGTGCGTGAGAATCAAGGTTTGGTAGTTTCGGTTTGGTGATGAGAAACATAAATCCTATTTACAGTAGGGTTTTTAGGTTTAAAATTGGAGGAAAGGGTGAGATCTGTTGTTTGGAAGGTTGGAATAAGTGAACCGAAACAGAAACTCTAATTCACAGTGTGAAAGAACTAGGGTTTGGGCGGGTTTCAATTGGTGTAGTACAACATAAACCCTAATCCAACAATGGTTTTGTGAGGTCTAAAGATGGAAGGGAGTATGGGAACTACGGTTTGGTGGGTTTTAACAGGTGCCATGAGGCAAAATGCCTAACTCACAGAGATAGCGAATTATTAGAGTTTTATGGGTTTGAAGTGCTGAAGAAAAACAGAAACCCTAATTCAACTAGGGTTTTGTAGGCTTAATGTTGGAAGAGATGGTGAGAGCAGTTGTCTGGTAGGGCTTAAGAGGTGAATAGAAAAAAAGAAACACCTAATTAAAAGTGTGAGAATAGGGTTTGGTGAGTTTCAAATGGTGAGCAACAAAAAAAAACCCTCATTGAACTAGGGTTTGTAGGTTTCAAATTGGAAGAGAGTGTTAGAACTTGGGTTTGGTGGGTCTGAATAGGTGAATAGAGAAAAAAACCTTAATTCACCGGGATTGTGAGAAATTGGGTTGTGTGGGTTTGAAGTGCAAAAGAGAAACAAAAACCTTTTTTCAAACTAACCGAGGGTTCGGTTAGTTTGATTTGGAGATGAGAAACATAAAGCCTAATTCACAAAGAGTTCGAGAATTTGGTTTTCACGGGTTTGAAGTGGTGAAGAGAAACAAAAACCCGAATTCACAAAGTGTGTGAGAACCATGGTTTCGTGGGTTTGGATTGGGGATGAGAAACAGAAACCCTATTTACACTAGGGTTTTGAGGATTAAAAAGCGGAAGAGAGTGTGAGAATTATTGTTTGGTAGGTTTGAAAAACTGAACCGAAACAGAATCCCTAATTCACAGAGTGTGAGGTCTAGGGTTTTGTGAGTTTAAATTGGTGAAGTACAATGCAAACAGAAATTCAACAATGGTTTTGTAAGGTTTAAATATTGAATTGAGTATGAGAACAAGGGTTTGGCGGGTTTGAACTGATGAACAAAAACAAAAACCCTAACTTATAGAGATTGTGAGAACCAGGGTTTTGTGTGTTTGAAGTGCAGAAGAGAAACGTAAACCCTAATTCTAAGAGATTTTGAGAACTAGGTTTGAATTGGAGAAGAGAAATAGAGGCCCTGATTCAGAAAGAGTTTGAGAGCTTTATTTTCGTGGGTTTGCGGTGGTAAAGAGAAACAAAATCCCGAATTCATAGTGCGTGAGAATCAAGGTTTGGTAGTTTCGGTTTGGTGATGAGAAACATAAATCCTATTTACAGTAGGGTTTTTAGGTTTAAAATTGGAGGAAAGGGTGAGATCTGTTGTTTGGAAGGTTGGAATAAGTGAACCGAAACAGAAACTCTAATTCACAGTGTGAAAGAACTAGGGTTTGGGCGGGTTTCAATTGGTGTAGTACAACATAAACCCTAATCCAACAATGGTTTTGTGAGGTCTAAAGATGGAAGGGAGTATGGGAACTACGGTTTGGTGGGTTTTAACAGGTGCCATGAGGCAAAATGCCTAACTCACAGAGATAGCGAATTATTAGAGTTTTATGGGTTTGAAGTGCTGAAGAAAAACAGAAACCCTAATTCAACTAGGGTTTTGTAGGCTTAATGTTGGAAGAGATGGTGAGAGCAGTTGTCTGGTAGGGCTTAAGAGGTGAATAGAAAAAAAGAAACACCTAATTAAAAGTGTGAGAATAGGGTTTGGTGAGTTTCAAATGGTGAGCAACAAAAAAAAACCCTCATTGAACTAGGGTTTGTAGGTTTCAAATTGGAAGAGAGTGTTAGAACTTGGGTTTGGTGGGTCTGAATAGGTGAATAGAGAAAAAAACCTTAATTCACCGGGATTGTGAGAAATTGGGTTGTGTGGGTTTGAAGTGCAAAAGAGAAACAAAAACCTTTTTTCAAACTAACCGAGGGTTCGGTTAGTTTGATTTGGAGATGAGAAACATAAAGCCTAATTCACAAAGAGTTCGAGAATTTGGTTTTCACGGGTTTGAAGTGGTGAAGAGAAACAAAAACCCGAATTCACAAAGTGTGTGAGAACCATGGTTTCGTGGGTTTGGATTGGGGATGAGAAACAGAAACCCTATTTACACTAGGGTTTTGAGGATTAAAAAGCGGAAGAGAGTGTGAGAATTATTGTTTGGTAGGTTTGAAAAACTGAACCGAAACAGAATCCCTAATTCACAGAGTGTGAGGTCTAGGGTTTTGTGAGTTTAAATTGGTGAAGTACAATGCAAACAGAAATTCAACAATGGTTTTGTAAGGTTTAAATATTGAATTGAGTATGAGAACAAGGGTTTGGCGGGTTTGAACTGATGAACAAAAACAAAAACCCTAACTTATAGAGATTGTGAGAACCAGGGTTTTGTGTGTTTGAAGTGCAGAAGAGAAACGTAAACCCTAATTCTAAGAGATTTTGAGAACTAGGTTTGAATTGGAGAAGAGAAATAGAGGCCCTGATTCAGAAAGAGTTTGAGAGCTTTATTTTCGTGGGTTTGCGGTGGTAAAGAGAAACAAAATCCCGAATTCATAGTGCGTGAGAATCAAGGTTTGGTAGTTTCGGTTTGGTGATGAGAAACATAAATCCTATTTACAGTAGGGTTTTTAGGTTTAAAATTGGAGGAAAGGGTGAGATCTGTTGTTTGGAAGGTTGGAATAAGTGAACCGAAACAGAAACTCTAATTCACAGTGTGAAAGAACTAGGGTTTGGGCGGGTTTCAATTGGTGTAGTACAACATAAACCCTAATCCAACAATGGTTTTGTGAGGTCTAAAGATGGAAGGGAGTATGGGAACTACGGTTTGGTGGGTTTTAACAGGTGCCATGAGGCAAAATGCCTAACTCACAGAGATAGCGAATTATTAGAGTTTTATGGGTTTGAAGTGCTGAAGAAAAACAGAAACCCTAATTCAACTAGGGTTTTGTAGGCTTAATGTTGGAAGAGATGGTGAGAGCAGTTGTCTGGTAGGGCTTAAGAGGTGAATAGAAAAAAAGAAACACCTAATTAAAAGTGTGAGAATAGGGTTTGGTGAGTTTCAAATGGTGAGCAACAAAAAAAAACCCTCATTGAACTAGGGTTTGTAGGTTTCAAATTGGAAGAGAGTGTTAGAACTTGGGTTTGGTGGGTCTGAATAGGTGAATAGAGAAAAAAACCTTAATTCACCGGGATTGTGAGAAATTGGGTTGTGTGGGTTTGAAGTGCAAAAGAGAAACAAAAACCTTTTTTCAAACTAACCGAGGGTTCGGTTAGTTTGATTTGGAGATGAGAAACATAAAGCCTAATTCACAAAGAGTTCGAGAATTTGGTTTTCACGGGTTTGAAGTGGTGAAGAGAAACAAAAACCCGAATTCACAAAGTGTGTGAGAACCATGGTTTCGTGGGTTTGGATTGGGGATGAGAAACAGAAACCCTATTTACACTAGGGTTTTGAGGATTAAAAAGCGGAAGAGAGTGTGAGAATTATTGTTTGGTAGGTTTGAAAAACTGAACCGAAACAGAATCCCTAATTCACAGAGTGTGAGGTCTAGGGTTTTGTGAGTTTAAATTGGTGAAGTACAATGCAAACAGAAATTCAACAATGGTTTTGTAAGGTTTAAATATTGAATTGAGTATGAGAACAAGGGTTTGGCGGGTTTGAACTGATGAACAAAAACAAAAACCCTAACTTATAGAGATTGTGAGAACCAGGGTTTTGTGTGTTTGAAGTGCAGAAGAGAAACGTAAACCCTAATTCTAAGAGATTTTGAGAACTAGGTTTGAATTGGAGAAGAGAAATAGAGGCCCTGATTCAGAAAGAGTTTGAGAGCTTTATTTTCGTGGGTTTGCGGTGGTAAAGAGAAACAAAATCCCGAATTCATAGTGCGTGAGAATCAAGGTTTGGTAGTTTCGGTTTGGTGATGAGAAACATAAATCCTATTTACAGTAGGGTTTTTAGGTTTAAAATTGGAGGAAAGGGTGAGATCTGTTGTTTGGAAGGTTGGAATAAGTGAACCGAAACAGAAACTCTAATTCACAGTGTGAAAGAACTAGGGTTTGGGCGGGTTTCAATTGGTGTAGTACAACATAAACCCTAATCCAACAATGGTTTTGTGAGGTCTAAAGATGGAAGGGAGTATGGGAACTACGGTTTGGTGGGTTTTAACAGGTGCCATGAGGCAAAATGCCTAACTCACAGAGATAGCGAATTATTAGAGTTTTATGGGTTTGAAGTGCTGAAGAAAAACAGAAACCCTAATTCAACTAGGGTTTTGTAGGCTTAATGTTGGAAGAGATGGTGAGAGCAGTTGTCTGGTAGGGCTTAAGAGGTGAATAGAAAAAAAGAAACACCTAATTAAAAGTGTGAGAATAGGGTTTGGTGAGTTTCAAATGGTGAGCAACAAAAAAAAACCCTCATTGAACTAGGGTTTGTAGGTTTCAAATTGGAAGAGAGTGTTAGAACTTGGGTTTGGTGGGTCTGAATAGGTGAATAGAGAAAAAAACCTTAATTCACCGGGATTGTGAGAAATTGGGTTGTGTGGGTTTGAAGTGCAAAAGAGAAACAAAAACCTTTTTTCAAACTAACCGAGGGTTCGGTTAGTTTGATTTGGAGATGAGAAACATAAAGCCTAATTCACAAAGAGTTCGAGAATTTGGTTTTCACGGGTTTGAAGTGGTGAAGAGAAACAAAAACCCGAATTCACAAAGTGTGTGAGAACCATGGTTTCGTGGGTTTGGATTGGGGATGAGAAACAGAAACCCTATTTACACTAGGGTTTTGAGGATTAAAAAGCGGAAGAGAGTGTGAGAATTATTGTTTGGTAGGTTTGAAAAACTGAACCGAAACAGAATCCCTAATTCACAGAGTGTGAGGTCTAGGGTTTTGTGAGTTTAAATTGGTGAAGTACAATGCAAACAGAAATTCAACAATGGTTTTGTAAGGTTTAAATATTGAATTGAGTATGAGAACAAGGGTTTGGCGGGTTTGAACTGATGAACAAAAACAAAAACCCTAACTTATAGAGATTGTGAGAACCAGGGTTTTGTGTGTTTGAAGTGCAGAAGAGAAACGTAAACCCTAATTCTAAGAGATTTTGAGAACTAGGTTTGAATTGGAGAAGAGAAATAGAGGCCCTGATTCAGAAAGAGTTTGAGAGCTTTATTTTCGTGGGTTTGCGGTGGTAAAGAGAAACAAAATCCCGAATTCATAGTGCGTGAGAATCAAGGTTTGGTAGTTTCGGTTTGGTGATGAGAAACATAAATCCTATTTACAGTAGGGTTTTTAGGTTTAAAATTGGAGGAAAGGGTGAGATCTGTTGTTTGGAAGGTTGGAATAAGTGAACCGAAACAGAAACTCTAATTCACAGTGTGAAAGAACTAGGGTTTGGGCGGGTTTCAATTGGTGTAGTACAACATAAACCCTAATCCAACAATGGTTTTGTGAGGTCTAAAGATGGAAGGGAGTATGGGAACTACGGTTTGGTGGGTTTTAACAGGTGCCATGAGGCAAAATGCCTAACTCACAGAGATAGCGAATTATTAGAGTTTTATGGGTTTGAAGTGCTGAAGAAAAACAGAAACCCTAATTCAACTAGGGTTTTGTAGGCTTAATGTTGGAAGAGATGGTGAGAGCAGTTGTCTGGTAGGGCTTAAGAGGTGAATAGAAAAAAAGAAACACCTAATTAAAAGTGTGAGAATAGGGTTTGGTGAGTTTCAAATGGTGAGCAACAAAAAAAAACCCTCATTGAACTAGGGTTTGTAGGTTTCAAATTGGAAGAGAGTGTTAGAACTTGGGTTTGGTGGGTCTGAATAGGTGAATAGAGAAAAAAACCTTAATTCACCGGGATTGTGAGAAATTGGGTTGTGTGGGTTTGAAGTGCAAAAGAGAAACAAAAACCTTTTTTCAAACTAACCGAGGGTTCGGTTAGTTTGATTTGGAGATGAGAAACATAAAGCCTAATTCACAAAGAGTTCGAGAATTTGGTTTTCACGGGTTTGAAGTGGTGAAGAGAAACAAAAACCCGAATTCACAAAGTGTGTGAGAACCATGGTTTCGTGGGTTTGGATTGGGGATGAGAAACAGAAACCCTATTTACACTAGGGTTTTGAGGATTAAAAAGCGGAAGAGAGTGTGAGAATTATTGTTTGGTAGGTTTGAAAAACTGAACCGAAACAGAATCCCTAATTCACAGAGTGTGAGGTCTAGGGTTTTGTGAGTTTAAATTGGTGAAGTACAATGCAAACAGAAATTCAACAATGGTTTTGTAAGGTTTAAATATTGAATTGAGTATGAGAACAAGGGTTTGGCGGGTTTGAACTGATGAACAAAAACAAAAACCCTAACTTATAGAGATTGTGAGAACCAGGGTTTTGTGTGTTTGAAGTGCAGAAGAGAAACGTAAACCCTAATTCTAAGAGATTTTGAGAACTAGGTTTGAATTGGAGAAGAGAAATAGAGGCCCTGATTCAGAAAGAGTTTGAGAGCTTTATTTTCGTGGGTTTGCGGTGGTAAAGAGAAACAAAATCCCGAATTCATAGTGCGCGAGAATCAAGGTTCGGTAGTTTCGGTTTGGTGATGAGAAACATAAATCCTATTTACAGTAGGGTTCTTAGGTTTAAAATTGGAGGAAAGGGTGAGATCTGTTGTTTGGAAGGTTGGAATAAGTGAACCGAAACAGAAACTCTAATTCACAGTGTGAAAGAACTAGGGTTTGGGCGGGTTTCAATTGGTGTAGTACAACATAAACCCTAATCCAACAATGGTTTTGTGAGGTCTAAAGATGGAAGGGAGTATGGGAACTACGGTTTGGTGGGTTTTAACAGGTGCCATGAGGCAAAATGCCTAACTCACAGAGATAGCGAATTATTAGAGTTTTATGGGTTTGAAGTGCTGAAGAAAAACAGAAACCCTAATTCAACTAGGGTTTTGTAGGCTTAATGTTGGAAGAGATGGTGAGAGCAGTTGTCTGGTAGGGCTTAAGAGGTGAATAGAAAAAAAGAAACACCTAATTAAAAGTGTGAGAATAGGGTTTGGTGAGTTTCAAATGGTGAGCAACAAAAAAAAACCCTCATTGAACTAGGGTTTGTAGGTTTCAAATTGGAAGAGAGTGTTAGAACTTGGGTTTGGTGGGTCTGAATAGGTGAATAGAGAAAAAAACCTTAATTCACCGGGATTGTGAGAAATTGGGTTGTGTGGGTTTGAAGTGCAAAAGAGAAACAAAAACCTTTTTTCAAACTAACCGAGGGTTCGGTTAGTTTGATTTGGAGATGAGAAACATAAAGCCTAATTCACAAAGAGTTCGAGAATTTGGTTTTCACGGGTTTGAAGTGGTGAAGAGAAACAAAAACCCGAATTCACAAAGTGTGTGAGAACCATGGTTTCGTGGGTTTGGATTGGGGATGAGAAACAGAAACCCTATTTACACTAGGGTTTTGAGGATTAAAAAGCGGAAGAGAGTGTGAGAATTATTGTTTGGTAGGTTTGAAAAACTGAACCGAAACAGAATCCCTAATTCACAGAGTGTGAGGTCTAGGGTTTTGTGAGTTTAAATTGGTGAAGTACAATGCAAACAGAAATTCAACAATGGTTTTGTAAGGTTTAAATATTGAATTGAGTATGAGAACAAGGGTTTGGCGGGTTTGAACTGATGAACAAAAACAAAAACCCTAACTTATAGAGATTGTGAGAACCAGGGTTTTGTGTGTTTGAAGTGCAGAAGAGAAACGTAAACCCTAATTCTAAGAGATTTTGAGAACTAGGTTTGAATTGGAGAAGAGAAATAGAGGCCCTGATTCAGAAAGAGTTTGAGAGCTTTATTTTCGTGGGTTTGCGGTGGTAAAGAGAAACAAAATCCCGAATTCATAGTGCGTGAGAATCAAGGTTTGGTAGTTTCGGTTTGGTGATGAGAAACATAAATCCTATTTACAGTAGGGTTTTTAGGTTTAAAATTGGAGGAAAGGGTGAGATCTGTTGTTTGGAAGGTTGGAATAAGTGAACCGAAACAGAAACTCTAATTCACAGTGTGAAAGAACTAGGGTTTGGGCGGGTTTCAATTGGTGTAGTACAACATAAACCCTAATCCAACAATGGTTTTGTGAGGTCTAAAGATGGAAGGGAGTATGGGAACTACGGTTTGGTGGGTTTTAACAGGTGCCATGAGGCAAAATGCCTAACTCACAGAGATAGCGAATTATTAGAGTTTTATGGGTTTGAAGTGCTGAAGAAAAACAGAAACCCTAATTCAACTAGGGTTTTGTAGGCTTAATGTTGGAAGAGATGGTGAGAGCAGTTGTCTGGTAGGGCTTAAGAGGTGAATAGAAAAAAAGAAACACCTAATTAAAAGTGTGAGAATAGGGTTTGGTGAGTTTCAAATGGTGAGCAACAAAAAAAAACCCTCATTGAACTAGGGTTTGTAGGTTTCAAATTGGAAGAGAGTGTTAGAACTTGGGTTTGGTGGGTCTGAATAGGTGAATAGAGAAAAAAACCTTAATTCACCGGGATTGTGAGAAATTGGGTTGTGTGGGTTTGAAGTGCAAAAGAGAAACAAAAACCTTTTTTCAAACTAACCGAGGGTTCGGTTAGTTTGATTTGGAGATGAGAAACATAAAGCCTAATTCACAAAGAGTTCGAGAATTTGGTTTTCACGGGTTTGAAGTGGTGAAGAGAAACAAAAACCCGAATTCACAAAGTGTGTGAGAACCATGGTTTCGTGGGTTTGGATTGGGGATGAGAAACAGAAACCCTATTTACACTAGGGTTTTGAGGATTAAAAAGCGGAAGAGAGTGTGAGAATTATTGTTTGGTAGGTTTGAAAAACTGAACCGAAACAGAATCCCTAATTCACAGAGTGTGAAGTCTAGGGTTTTGTGAGTTTAAATTGGTGAAGTACAATGCAAACAGAAATTCAACAATGGTTTTGTAAGGTTTAAATATTGAATTGAGTATGAGAACAAGGGTTTGGCGGGTTTGAACTGATGAACAAAAACAAAAACCCTAACTTATAGAGATTGTGAGAACCAGGGTTTTGTGTGTTTGAAGTGCAGAAGAGAAACGTAAACCCTAATTCTAAGAGATTTTGAGAACTAGGTTTGAATTGGAGAAGAGAAATAGAGGCCCTGATTCAGAAAGAGTTTGAGAGCTTTATTTTCGTGGGTTTGCGGTGGTAAAGAGAAACAAAATCCCGAATTCATAGTGCGTGAGAATCAAGGTTTGGTAGTTTCGGTTTGGTGATGAGAAACATAAATCCTATTTACAGTAGGGTTTTTAGGTTTAAAATTGGAGGAAAGGGTGAGATCTGTTGTTTGGAAGGTTGGAATAAGTGAACCGAAACAGAAACTCTAATTCACAGTGTGAAAGAACTAGGGTTTGGGCGGGTTTCAATTGGTGTAGTACAACATAAACCCTAATCCAACAATGGTTTTGTGAGGTCTAAAGATGGAAGGGAGTATGGGAACTACGGTTTGGTGGGTTTTAACAGGTGCCATGAGGCAAAATGCCTAACTCACAGAGATAGCGAATTATTAGAGTTTTATGGGTTTGAAGTGCTGAAGAAAAACAGAAACCCTAATTCAACTAGGGTTTTGTAGGCTTAATGTTGGAAGAGATGGTGAGAGCAGTTGTCTGGTAGGGCTTAAGAGGTGAATAGAAAAAAAGAAACACCTAATTAAAAGTGTGAGAATAGGGTTTGGTGAGTTTCAAATGGTGAGCAACAAAAAAAAACCCTCATTGAACTAGGGTTTGTAGGTTTCAAATTGGAAGAGAGTGTTAGAACTTGGGTTTGGTGGGTCTGAATAGGTGAATAGAGAAAAAAACCTTAATTCACCGGGATTGTGAGAAATTGGGTTGTGTGGGTTTGAAGTGCAAAAGAGAAACAAAAACCTTTTTTCAAACTAACCGAGGGTTCGGTTAGTTTGATTTGGAGATGAGAAACATAAAGCCTAATTCACAAAGAGTTCGAGAATTTGGTTTTCACGGGTTTGAAGTGGTGAAGAGAAACAAAAACCCGAATTCACAAAGTGTGTGAGAACCATGGTTTCGTGGGTTTGGATTGGGGATGAGAAACAGAAACCCTATTTACACTAGGGTTTTGAGTATTAAAAAGCGGAAGAGAGTGTGAGAATTATTGTTTGGTAGGTTTGAAAAACTGAACCGAAACAGAATCCCTAATTCACAGAGTGTGAGGTCTAGGGTTTTGTGAGTTTAAATTGGTGAAGTACAATGCAAACAGAAATTCAACAATGGTTTTGTAAGGTTTAAATATTGAATTGAGTATGAGAACAAGGGTTTGGCGGGTTTGAACTGATGAACAAAAACAAAAACCCTAACTTATAGAGATTGTGAGAACCAGGGTTTTGTGTGTTTGAAGTGCAGAAGAGAAACATAAACCCTAATTCTAAGAGATTTTGAGAACTAGGTTTGAATTGGAGAAGAGAAATAGAGGCCCTGATTCAGAAAGAGTTTGAGAGCTTTATTTTCGTGGGTTTGCGGTGGTAAAGAGAAACAAAATCCCGAATTCATAGTGCGTGAGAATCAAGGTTTGGTAGTTTCGGTTTGGTGATGAGAAACATAAATCCTATTTACAGTAGGGTTTTTAGGTTTAAAATTGGAGGAAAGGGTGAGATCTGTTGTTTGGAAGGTTGGAATAAGTGAACCGAAACAGAAACTCTAATTCACAGTGTGAAAGAACTAGGGTTTGGGCGGGTTTCAATTGGTGTAGTACAACATAAACCCTAATCCAACAATGGTTTTGTGAGGTCTAAAGATGGAAGGGAGTATGGGAACTACGGTTTGGTGGGTTTTAACAGGTGCCATGAGGCAAAATGCCTAACTCACAGAGATAGCGAATTATTAGAGTTTTATGGGTTTGAAGTGCTGAAGAAAAACAGAAACCCTAATTCAACTAGGGTTTTGTAGGCTTAATGTTGGAAGAGATGGTGAGAGCAGTTGTCTGGTAGGGCTTAAGAGGTGAATAGAAAAAAAGAAACACCTAATTAAAAGTGTGAGAATAGGGTTTGGTGAGTTTCAAATGGTGAGCAACAAAAAAAAACCCTCATTGAACTAGGGTTTGTAGGTTTCAAATTGGAAGAGAGTGTTAGAACTTGGGTTTGGTGGGTCTGAATAGGTGAATAGAGAAAAAAACCTTAATTCACCGGGATTGTGAGAAATTGGGTTGTGTGGGTTTGAAGTGCAAAAGAGAAACAAAAACCTTTTTTCAAACTAACCGAGGGTTCGGTTAGTTTGATTTGGAGATGAGAAACATAAAGCCTAATTCACAAAGAGTTCGAGAATTTGGTTTTCACGGGTTTGAAGTGGTGAAGAGAAACAAAAACCCGAATTCACAAAGTGTGTGAGAACCATGGTTTCGTGGGTTTGGATTGGGGATGAGAAACAGAAACCCTATTTACACTAGGGTTTTGAGGATTAAAAAGCGGAAGAGAGTGTGAGAATTATTGTTTGGTAGGTTTGAAAAACTGAACCGAAACAGAATCCCTAATTCACAGAGTGTGAGGTCTAGGGTTTTGTGAGTTTAAATTGGTGAAGTACAATGCAAACAGAAATTCAACAATGGTTTTGTAAGGTTTAAATATTGAATTGAGTATGAGAACAAGGGTTTGGCGGGTTTGAACTGATGAACAAAAACAAAAACCCTAACTTATAGAGATTGTGAGAACCAGGGTTTTGTGTGTTTGAAGTGCAGAAGAGAAACGTAAACCCTAATTCTAAGAGATTTTGAGAACTAGGTTTGAATTGGAGAAGAGAAATAGAGGCCCTGATTCAGAAAGAGTTTGAGAGCTTTATTTTCGTGGGTTTGCGGTGGTAAAGAGAAACAAAATCCCGAATTCATAGTGCGTGAGAATCAAGGTTTGGTAGTTTCGGTTTGGTGATGAGAAACATAAATCCTATTTACAGTAGGGTTTTTAGGTTTAAAATTGGAGGAAAGGGTGAGATCTGTTGTTTGGAAGGTTGGAATAAGTGAACCGAAACAGAAACTCTAATTCACAGTGTGAAAGAACTAGGGTTTGGGCGGGTTTCAATTGGTGTAGTACAACATAAACCCTAATCCAACAATGGTTTTGTGAGGTCTAAAGATGGAAGGGAGTATGGGAACTACGGTTTGGTGGGTTTTAACAGGTGCCATGAGGCAAAATGCCTAACTCACAGAGATAGCGAATTATTAGAGTTTTATGGGTTTGAAGTGCTGAAGAAAAACAGAAACCCTAATTCAACTAGGGTTTTGTAGGCTTAATGTTGGAAGAGATGGTGAGAGCAGTTGTCTGGTAGGGCTTAAGAGGTGAATAGAAAAAAAGAAACACCTAATTAAAAGTGTGAGAATAGGGTTTGGTGAGTTTCAAATGGTGAGCAACAAAAAAAAACCCTCATTGAACTAGGGTTTGTAGGTTTCAAATTGGAAGAGAGTGTTAGAACTTGGGTTTGGTGGGTCTGAATAGGTGAATAGAGAAAAAAACCTTAATTCACCGGGATTGTGAGAAATTGGGTTGTGTGGGTTTGAAGTGCAAAAGAGAAACAAAAACCTTTTTTCAAACTAACCGAGGGTTCGGTTAGTTTGATTTGGAGATGAGAAACATAAAGCCTAATTCACAAAGAGTTCGAGAATTTGGTTTTCACGGGTTTGAAGTGGTGAAGAGAAACAAAAACCCGAATTCACAAAGTGTGTGAGAACCATGGTTTCGTGGGTTTGGATTGGGGATGAGAAACAGAAACCCTATTTACACTAGGGTTTTGAGGATTAAAAAGCGGAAGAGAGTGTGAGAATTATTGTTTGGTAGGTTTGAAAAACTGAACCGAAACAGAATCCCTAATTCACAGAGTGTGAGGTCTAGGGTTTTGTGAGTTTAAATTGGTGAAGTACAATGCAAACAGAAATTCAACAATGGTTTTGTAAGGTTTAAATATTGAATTGAGTATGAGAACAAGGGTTTGGCGGGTTTGAACTGATGAACAAAAACAAAAACCCTAACTTATAGAGATTGTGAGAACCAGGGTTTTGTGTGTTTGAAGTGCAGAAGAGAAACGTAAACCCTAATTCTAAGAGATTTTGAGAACTAGGTTTGAATTGGAGAAGAGAAATAGAGGCCCTGATTCAGAAAGAGTTTGAGAGCTTTATTTTCGTGGGTTTGCGGTGGTAAAGAGAAACAAAATCCCGAATTCATAGTGCGTGAGAATCAAGGTTTGGTAGTTTCGGTTTGGTGATGAGAAACATAAATCCTATTTACAGTAGGGTTTTTAGGTTTAAAATTGGAGGAAAGGGTGAGATCTGTTGTTTGGAAGGTTGGAATAAGTGAACCGAAACAGAAACTCTAATTCACAGTGTGAAAGAACTAGGGTTTGGGCGGGTTTCAATTGGTGTAGTACAACATAAACCCTAATCCAACAATGGTTTTGTGAGGTCTAAAGATGGAAGGGAGTATGGGAACTACGGTTTGGTGGGTTTTAACAGGTGCCATGAGGCAAAATGCCTAACTCACAGAGATAGCGAATTATTAGAGTTTTATGGGTTTGAAGTGCTGAAGAAAAACAGAAACCCTAATTCAACTAGGGTTTTGTAGGCTTAATGTTGGAAGAGATGGTGAGAGCAGTTGTCTGGTAGGGCTTAAGAGGTGAATAGAAAAAAAGAAACACCTAATTAAAAGTGTGAGAATAGGGTTTGGTGAGTTTCAAATGGTGAGCAACAAAAAAAAACCCTCATTGAACTAGGGTTTGTAGGTTTCAAATTGGAAGAGAGTGTTAGAACTTGGGTTTGGTGGGTCTGAATAGGTGAATAGAGAAAAAAACCTTAATTCACCGGGATTGTGAGAAATTGGGTTGTGTGGGTTTGAAGTGCAAAAGAGAAACAAAAACCTTTTTTCAAACTAACCGAGGGTTCGGTTAGTTTGATTTGGAGATGAGAAACATAAAGCCTAATTCACAAAGAGTTCGAGAATTTGGTTTTCACGGGTTTGAAGTGGTGAAGAGAAACAAAAACCCGAATTCACAAAGTGTGTGAGAACCATGGTTTCGTGGGTTTGGATTGGGGATGAGAAACAGAAACCCTATTTACACTAGGGTTTTGAGGATTAAAAAGCGGAAGAGAGTGTGAGAATTATTGTTTGGTAGGTTTGAAAAACTGAACCGAAACAGAATCCCTAATTCACAGAGTGTGAGGTCTAGGGTTTTGTGAGTTTAAATTGGTGAAGTACAATGCAAACAGAAATTCAACAATGGTTTTGTAAGGTTTAAATATTGAATTGAGTATGAGAACAAGGGTTTGGCGGGTTTGAACTGATGAACAAAAACAAAAACCCTAACTTATAGAGATTGTGAGAACCAGGGTTTTGTGTGTTTGAAGTGCAGAAGAGAAACATAAACCCTAATTCTAAGAGATTTTGAGAACTAGGTTTGAATTGGAGAAGAGAAATAGAGGCCCTGATTCAGAAAGAGTTTGAGAGCTTTATTTTCGTGGGTTTGCGGTGGTAAAGAGAAACAAAATCCCGAATTCATAGTGCGTGAGAATCAAGGTTTGGTAGTTTCGGTTTGGTGATGAGAAACATAAATCCTATTTACAGTAGGGTTTTTAGGTTTAAAATTGGAGGAAAGGGTGAGATCTGTTGTTTGGAAGGTTGGAATAAGTGAACCGAAACAGAAACTCTAATTCACAGTGTGAAAGAACTAGGGTTTGGGCGGGTTTCAATTGGTGTAGTACAACATAAACCCTAATCCAACAATGGTTTTGTGAGGTCTAAAGATGGAAGGGAGTATGGGAACTACGGTTTGGTGGGTTTTAACAGGTGCCATGAGGCAAAATGCCTAACTCACAGAGATAGCGAATTATTAGAGTTTTATGGGTTTGAAGTGCTGAAGAAAAACAGAAACCCTAATTCAACTAGGGTTTTGTAGGCTTAATGTTGGAAGAGATGGTGAGAGCAGTTGTCTGGTAGGGCTTAAGAGGTGAATAGAAAAAAAGAAACACCTAATTAAAAGTGTGAGAATAGGGTTTGGTGAGTTTCAAATGGTGAGCAACAAAAAAAAACCCTCATTGAACTAGGGTTTGTAGGTTTCAAATTGGAAGAGAGTGTTAGAACTTGGGTTTGGTGGGTCTGAATAGGTGAATAGAGAAAAAAACCTTAATTCACCGGGATTGTGAGAAATTGGGTTGTGTGGGTTTGAAGTGCAAAAGAGAAACAAAAACCTTTTTTCAAACTAACCGAGGGTTCGGTTAGTTTGATTTGGAGATGAGAAACATAAAGCCTAATTCACAAAGAGTTCGAGAATTTGGTTTTCACGGGTTTGAAGTGGTGAAGAGAAACAAAAACCCGAATTCACAAAGTGTGTGAGAACCATGGTTTCGTGGGTTTGGATTGGGGATGAGAAACAGAAACCCTATTTACACTAGGGTTTTGAGGATTAAAAAGCGGAAGAGAGTGTGAGAATTATTGTTTGGTAGGTTTGAAAAACTGAACCGAAACAGAATCCCTAATTCACAGAGTGTGAGGTCTAGGGTTTTGTGAGTTTAAATTGGTGAAGTACAATGCAAACAAAAATTCAACAATGGTTTTGTAAGGTTTAAATATTGAATTGAGTATGAGAACAAGGGTTTGGCGGGTTTGAACTGATGAACAAAAACAAAAACCCTAACTTATAGAGATTGTGAGAACCAGGGTTTTGTGTGTTTGAAGTGCAGAAGAGAAACATAAACCCTAATTCTAAGAGATTTTGAGAACTAGGTTTGAATTGGAGAAGAGAAATAGAGGCCCTGATTCAGAAAGAGTTTGAGAGCTTTATTTTCGTGGGTTTGCGGTGGTAAAGAGAAACAAAATCCCGAATTCATAGTGCGTGAGAATCAAGGTTTGGTAGTTTCGGTTTGGTGATGAGAAACATAAATCCTATTTACAGTAGGGTTTTTAGGTTTAAAATTGGAGGAAAGGGTGAGATCTGTTGTTTGGAAGGTTGGAATAAGTGAACCGAAACAGAAACTCTAATTCACAGTGTGAAAGAACTAGGGTTTGGGCGGGTTTCAATTGGTGTAGTACAACATAAACCCTAATCCAACAATGGTTTTGTGAGGTCTAAAGATGGAAGGGAGTATGGGAACTACGGTTTGGTGGGTTTTAACAGGTGCCATGAGGCAAAATGCCTAACTCACAGAGATAGCGAATTATTAGAGTTTTATGGGTTTGAAGTGCTGAAGAAAAACAGAAACCCTAATTCAACTAGGGTTTTGTAGGCTTAATGTTGGAAGAGATGGTGAGAGCAGTTGTCTGGTAGGGCTTAAGAGGTGAATAGAAAAAAAGAAACACCTAATTAAAAGTGTGAGAATAGGGTTTGGTGAGTTTCAAATGGTGAGCAACAAAAAAAAACCCTCATTGAACTAGGGTTTGTAGGTTTCAAATTGGAAGAGAGTGTTAGAACTTGGGTTTGGTGGGTCTGAATAGGTGAATAGAGAAAAAAACCTTAATTCACCGGGATTGTGAGAAATTGGGTTGTGTGGGTTTGAAGTGCAAAAGAGAAACAAAAACCTTTTTTCAAACTAACCGAGGGTTCGGTTAGTTTGATTTGGAGATGAGAAACATAAAGCCTAATTCACAAAGAGTTCGAGAATTTGGTTTTCACGGGTTTGAAGTGGTGAAGAGAAACAAAAACCCGAATTCACAAAGTGTGTGAGAACCATGGTTTCGTGGGTTTGGATTGGGGATGAGAAACAGAAACCCTATTTACACTAGGGTTTTGAGGATTAAAAAGCGGAAGAGAGTGTGAGAATTATTGTTTGGTAGGTTTGAAAAACTGAACCGAAACAGAATCCCTAATTCACAGAGTGTGAGGTCTAGGGTTTTGTGAGTTTAAATTGGTGAAGTACAATGCAAACAGAAATTCAACAATGGTTTTGTAAGGTTTAAATATTGAATTGAGTATGAGAACAAGGGTTTGGCGGGTTTGAACTGATGAACAAAAACAAAAACCCTAACTTATAGAGATTGTGAGAACCAGGGTTTTGTGTGTTTGAAGTGCAGAAGAGAAACATAAACCCTAATTCTAAGAGATTTTGAGAACTAGGTTTGAATTGGAGAAGAGAAATAGAGGCCCTGATTCAGAAAGAGTTTGAGAGCTTTATTTTCGTGGGTTTGCGGTGGTAAAGAGAAACAAAATCCCGAATTCATAGTGCGTGAGAATCAAGGTTTGGTAGTTTCGGTTTGGTGATGAGAAACATAAATCCTATTTACAGTAGGGTTTTTAGGTTTAAAATTGGAGGAAAGGGTGAGATCTGTTGTTTGGAAGGTTGGAATAAGTGAACCGAAACAGAAACTCTAATTCACAGTGTGAAAGAACTAGGGTTTGGGCGGGTTTCAATTGGTGTAGTACAACATAAACCCTAATCCAACAATGGTTTTGTGAGGTCTAAAGATGGAAGGGAGTATGGGAACTACGGTTTGGTGGGTTTTAACAGGTGCCATGAGGCAAAATGCCTAACTCACAGAGATAGCGAATTATTAGAGTTTTATGGGTTTGAAGTGCTGAAGAAAAACAGAAACCCTAATTCAACTAGGGTTTTGTAGGCTTAATGTTGGAAGAGATGGTGAGAGCAGTTGTCTGGTAGGGCTTAAGAGGTGAATAGAAAAAAAGAAACACCTAATTAAAAGTGTGAGAATAGGGTTTGGTGAGTTTCAAATGGTGAGCAACAAAAAAAAACCCTCATTGAACTAGGGTTTGTAGGTTTCAAATTGGAAGAGAGTGTTAGAACTTGGGTTTGGTGGGTCTGAATAGGTGAATAGAGAAAAAAACCTTAATTCACCGGGATTGTGAGAAATTGGGTTGTGTGGGTTTGAAGTGCAAAAGAGAAACAAAAACCTTTTTTCAAACTAACCGAGGGTTCGGTTAGTTTGATTTGGAGATGAGAAACATAAAGCCTAATTCACAAAGAGTTCGAGAATTTGGTTTTCACGGGTTTGAAGTGGTGAAGAGAAACAAAAACCCGAATTCACAAAGTGTGTGAGAACCATGGTTTCGTGGGTTTGGATTGGGGATGAGAAACAGAAACCCTATTTACACTAGGGTTTTGAGGATTAAAAAGCGGAAGAGAGTGTGAGAATTATTGTTTGGTAGGTTTGAAAAACTGAACCGAAACAGAATCCCTAATTCACAGAGTGTGAGGTCTAGGGTTTTGTGAGTTTAAATTGGTGAAGTACAATGCAAACAGAAATTCAACAATGGTTTTGTAAGGTTTAAATATTGAATTGAGTATGAGAACAAGGGTTTGGCGGGTTTGAACTGATGAACAAAAACAAAAACCCTAACTTATAGAGATTGTGAGAACCAGGGTTTTGTGTGTTTGAAGTGCAGAAGAGAAACATAAACCCTAATTCTAAGAGATTTTGAGAACTAGGTTTGAATTGGAGAAGAGAAATAGAGGCCCTGATTCAGAAAGAGTTTGAGAGCTTTATTTTCGTGGGTTTGCGGTGGTAAAGAGAAACAAAATCCCGAATTCATAGTGCGTGAGAATCAAGGTTTGGTAGTTTCGGTTTGGTGATGAGAAACATAAATCCTATTTACAGTAGGGTTTTTAGGTTTAAAATTGGAGGAAAGGGTGAGATCTGTTGTTTGGAAGGTTGGAATAAGTGAACCGAAACAGAAACTCTAATTCACAGTGTGAAAGAACTAGGGTTTGGGCGGGTTTCAATTGGTGTAGTACAACATAAACCCTAATCCAACAATGGTTTTGTGAGGTCTAAAGATGGAAGGGAGTATGGGAACTACGGTTTGGTGGGTTTTAACAGGTGCCATGAGGCAAAATGCCTAACTCACAGAGATAGCGAATTATTAGAGTTTTATGGGTTTGAAGTGCTGAAGAAAAACAGAAACCCTAATTCAACTAGGGTTTTGTAGGCTTAATGTTGGAAGAGATGGTGAGAGCAGTTGTCTGGTAGGGCTTAAGAGGTGAATAGAAAAAAAGAAACACCTAATTAAAAGTGTGAGAATAGGGTTTGGTGAGTTTCAAATGGTGAGCAACAAAAAAAAACCCTCATTGAACTAGGGTTTGTAGGTTTCAAATTGGAAGAGAGTGTTAGAACTTGGGTTTGGTGGGTCTGAATAGGTGAATAGAGAAAAAAACCTTAATTCACCGGGATTGTGAGAAATTGGGTTGTGTGGGTTTGAAGTGCAAAAGAGAAACAAAAACCTTTTTTCAAACTAACCGAGGGTTCGGTTAGTTTGATTTGGAGATGAGAAACATAAAGCCTAATTCACAAAGAGTTCGAGAATTTGGTTTTCACGGGTTTGAAGTGGTGAAGAGAAACAAAAACCCGAATTCACAAAGTGTGTGAGAACCATGGTTTCGTGGGTTTGGATTGGGGATGAGAAACAGAAACCCTATTTACACTAGGGTTTTGAGGATTAAAAAGCGGAAGAGAGTGTGAGAATTATTGTTTGGTAGGTTTGAAAAACTGAACCGAAACAGAATCCCTAATTCACAGAGTGTGAGGTCTAGGGTTTTGTGAGTTTAAATTGGTGAAGTACAATGCAAACAGAAATTCAACAATGGTTTTGTAAGGTTTAAATATTGAATTGAGTATGAGAACAAGGGTTTGGCGGGTTTGAACTGATGAACAAAAACAAAAACCCTAACTTATAGAGATTGTGAGAACCAGGGTTTTGTGTGTTTGAAGTGCAGAAGAGAAACATAAACCCTAATTCTAAGAGATTTTGAGAACTAGGTTTGAATTGGAGAAGAGAAATAGAGGCCCTGATTCAGAAAGAGTTTGAGAGCTTTATTTTCGTGGGTTTGCGGTGGTAAAGAGAAACAAAATCCCGAATTCATAGTGCGTGAGAATCAAGGTTTGGTAGTTTCGGTTTGGTGATGAGAAACATAAATCCTATTTACAGTAGGGTTTTTAGGTTTAAAATTGGAGGAAAGGGTGAGATCTGTTGTTTGGAAGGTTGGAATAAGTGAACCGAAACAGAAACTCTAATTCACAGTGTGAAAGAACTAGGGTTTGGGCGGGTTTCAATTGGTGTAGTACAACATAAACCCTAATCCAACAATGGTTTTGTGAGGTCTAAAGATGGAAGGGAGTATGGGAACTACGGTTTGGTGGGTTTTAACAGGTGCCATGAGGCAAAATGCCTAACTCACAGAGATAGCGAATTATTAGAGTTTTATGGGTTTGAAGTGCTGAAGAAAAACAGAAACCCTAATTCAACTAGGGTTTTGTAGGCTTAATGTTGGAAGAGATGGTGAGAGCAGTTGTCTGGTAGGGCTTAAGAGGTGAATAGAAAAAAAGAAACACCTAATTAAAAGTGTGAGAATAGGGTTTGGTGAGTTTCAAATGGTGAGCAACAAAAAAAAACCCTCATTGAACTAGGGTTTGTAGGTTTCAAATTGGAAGAGAGTGTTAGAACTTGGGTTTGGTGGGTCTGAATAGGTGAATAGAGAAAAAAACCTTAATTCACCGGGATTGTGAGAAATTGGGTTGTGTGGGTTTGAAGTGCAAAAGAGAAACAAAAACCTTTTTTCAAACTAACCGAGGGTTCGGTTAGTTTGATTTGGAGATGAGAAACATAAAGCCTAATTCACAAAGAGTTCGAGAATTTGGTTTTCACGGGTTTGAAGTGGTGAAGAGAAACAAAAACCCGAATTCACAAAGTGTGTGAGAACCATGGTTTCGTGGGTTTGGATTGGGGATGAGAAACAGAAACCCTATTTACACTAGGGTTTTGAGGATTAAAAAGCGGAAGAGAGTGTGAGAATTATTGTTTGGTAGGTTTGAAAAACTGAACCGAAACAGAATCCCTAATTCACAGAGTGTGAGGTCTAGGGTTTTGTGAGTTTAAATTGGTGAAGTACAATGCAAACAGAAATTCAACAATGGTTTTGTAAGGTTTAAATATTGAATTGAGTATGAGAACAAGGGTTTGGCGGGTTTGAACTGATGAACAAAAACAAAAACCCTAACTTATAGAGATTGTGAGAACCAGGGTTTTGTGTGTTTGAAGTGCAGAAGAGAAACGTAAACCCTAATTCTAAGAGATTTTGAGAACTAGGTTTGAATTGGAGAAGAGAAATAGAGGCCCTGATTCAGAAAGAGTTTGAGAGCTTTATTTTCGTGGGTTTGCGGTGGTAAAGAGAAACAAAATCCCGAATTCATAGTGCGTGAGAATCAAGGTTTGGTAGTTTCGGTTTGGTGATGAGAAACATAAATCCTATTTACAGTAGGGTTTTTAGGTTTAAAATTGGAGGAAAGGGTGAGATCTGTTGTTTGGAAGGTTGGAATAAGTGAACCGAAACAGAAACTCTAATTCACAGTGTGAAAGAACTAGGGTTTGGGCGGGTTTCAATTGGTGTAGTACAACATAAACCCTAATCCAACAATGGTTTTGTGAGGTCTAAAGATGGAAGGGAGTATGGGAACTACGGTTTGGTGGGTTTTAACAGGTGCCATGAGGCAAAATGCCTAACTCACAGAGATAGCGAATTATTAGAGTTTTATGGGTTTGAAGTGCTGAAGAAAAACAGAAACCCTAATTCAACTAGGGTTTTGTAGGCTTAATGTTGGAAGAGATGGTGAGAGCAGTTGTCTGGTAGGGCTTAAGAGGTGAATAGAAAAAAAGAAACACCTAATTAAAAGTGTGAGAATAGGGTTTGGTGAGTTTCAAATGGTGAGCAACAAAAAAAAACCCTCATTGAACTAGGGTTTGTAGGTTTCAAATTGGAAGAGAGTGTTAGAACTTGGGTTTGGTGGGTCTGAATAGGTGAATAGAGAAAAAAACCTTAATTCACCGGGATTGTGAGAAATTGGGTTGTGTGGGTTTGAAGTGCAAAAGAGAAACAAAAACCTTTTTTCAAACTAACCGAGGGTTCGGTTAGTTTGATTTGGAGATGAGAAACATAAAGCCTAATTCACAAAGAGTTCGAGAATTTGGTTTTCACGGGTTTGAAGTGGTGAAGAGAAACAAAAACCCGAATTCACAAAGTGTGTGAGAACCATGGTTTCGTGGGTTTGGATTGGGGATGAGAAACAGAAACCCTATTTACACTAGGGTTTTGAGGATTAAAAAGCGGAAGAGAGTGTGAGAATTATTGTTTGGTAGGTTTGAAAAACTGAACCGAAACAGAATCCCTAATTCACAGAGTGTGAGGTCTAGGGTTTTGTGAGTTTAAATTGGTGAAGTACAATGCAAACAGAAATTCAACAATGGTTTTGTAAGGTTTAAATATTGAATTGAGTATGAGAACAAGGGTTTGGCGGGTTTGAACTGATGAACAAAAACAAAAACCCTAACTTATAGAGATTGTGAGAACCAGGGTTTTGTGTGTTTGAAGTGCAGAAGAGAAACATAAACCCTAATTCTAAGAGATTTTGAGAACTAGGTTTGAATTGGAGAAGAGAAATAGAGGCCCTGATTCAGAAAGAGTTTGAGAGCTTTATTTTCGTGGGTTTGCGGTGGTAAAGAGAAACAAAATCCCGAATTCATAGTGCGTGAGAATCAAGGTTTGGTAGTTTCGGTTTGGTGATGAGAAACATAAATCCTATTTACAGTAGGGTTTTTAGGTTTAAAATTGGAGGAAAGGGTGAGATCTGTTGTTTGGAAGGTTGGAATAAGTGAACCGAAACAGAAACTCTAATTCACAGTGTGAAAGAACTAGGGTTTGGGCGGGTTTCAATTGGTGTAGTACAACATAAACCCTAATCCAACAATGGTTTTGTGAGGTCTAAAGATGGAAGGGAGTATGGGAACTACGGTTTGGTGGGTTTTAACAGGTGCCATGAGGCAAAATGCCTAACTCACAGAGATAGCGAATTATTAGAGTTTTATGGGTTTGAAGTGCTGAAGAAAAACAGAAACCCTAATTCAACTAGGGTTTTGTAGGCTTAATGTTGGAAGAGATGGTGAGAGCAGTTGTCTGGTAGGGCTTAAGAGGTGAATAGAAAAAAAGAAACACCTAATTAAAAGTGTGAGAATAGGGTTTGGTGAGTTTCAAATGGTGAGCAACAAAAAAAAACCCTCATTGAACTAGGGTTTGTAGGTTTCAAATTGGAAGAGAGTGTTAGAACTTGGGTTTGGTGGGTCTGAATAGGTGAATAGAGAAAAAAACCTTAATTCACCGGGATTGTGAGAAATTGGGTTGTGTGGGTTTGAAGTGCAAAAGAGAAACAAAAACCTTTTTTCAAACTAACCGAGGGTTCGGTTAGTTTGATTTGGAGATGAGAAACATAAAGCCTAATTCACAAAGAGTTCGAGAATTTGGTTTTCACGGGTTTGAAGTGGTGAAGAGAAACAAAAACCCGAATTCACAAAGTGTGTGAGAACCATGGTTTCGTGGGTTTGGATTGGGGATGAGAAACAGAAACCCTATTTACACTAGGGTTTTGAGGATTAAAAAGCGGAAGAGAGTGTGAGAATTATTGTTTGGTAGGTTTGAAAAACTGAACCGAAACGGAATCCCTAATTCACAGAGTGTGAGGTCTAGGGTTTTGTGAGTTTAAATTGGTGAAGTACAATGCAAACAGAAATTCAACAATGGTTTTGTAAGGTTTAAATATTGAATTGAGTATGAGAACAAGGGTTTGGCGGGTTTGAACTGATGAACAAAAACAAAAACCCTAACTCATAGAGATTGTGAGAACCAGGGTTTTGTGTGTTTGAAGTGCAGAAGAGAAACATAAACCCTAATTCTAAGAGATTTTGAGAACTAGGTTTGAATTGGAGAAGAGAAATAGAGGCCCTGATTCAGAAAGAGTTTGAGAGCTTTATTTTCGTGGGTTTGCGGTGGTAAAGAGAAACAAAATCCCGAATTCATAGTGCGCGAGAATCAAGGTTCGGTAGTTTCGGTTTGGTGATGAGAAACATAAATCCTATTTACAGTAGGGTTCTTAGGTTTAAAATTGGAGGAAAGGGTGAGATCTGTTGTTTGGAAGGTTGGAATAAGTGAACCGAAACAGAAACTCTAATTCACAGTGTGAAAGAACTAGGGTTTGGGCGGGTTTCAATTGGTGTAGTACAACATAAACCCTAATCCAACAATGGTTTTGTGAGGTCTAAAGATGGAAGGGAGTATGGGAACTACGGTTTGGTGGGTTTTAACAGGTGCCATGAAGCAAAATGCCTAACTCACAGAGATAGCGAATATTAGAGTTTTATGGGTTTGAAGTGCTGAAGAAAAACAGAAACCCTAATTCAACTAGGGTTTTGTAGGCTTAATGTTGGAAGAGATGGTGAGAGCAGTTGTCTGGTAGGGCTTAAGAGGTGAATAGAAAAAGAGAAACACCTAATTAAAAGTGTGAGAATAGGGTTTGGTGAGTTTCAAATGGTGAGCAACAAAAAAAAACCCTCATTGAACTAGGGTTTGTAGGTTTCAAATTGGAAGAGAGTGTTAGAACTTGGGTTTGGTGGGTCTGAATAGGTGAATAGAGAAAAAAACCTTAATTCACCGGGATTGTGAGAAATTGGGTTGTGTGGGTTTGAAGTGCAAAAGAGAAACAAAAACCTTTTTTCAAACTAACCGAGGGTTCGGTTAGTTTGATTTGGAGATGAGAAACATAAAGCCTAATTCACAAAGAGTTCGAGAATTTGGTTTTCACGGGTTTGAAGTGGTGAAGAGAAACAAAAACCCGAATTCACAAAGTGTGTGAGAACCATGGTTTCGTGGGTTTGGATTGGGGATGAGAAACAGAAACCCTATTTACACTAGGGTTTTGAGGATTAAAAAGCGGAAGAGAGTGTGAGAATTATTGTTTGGTAGGTTTGAAAAACTGAACCGAAACGGAATCCCTAATTCACAGAGTGTGAGGTCTAGGGTTTTGTGAGTTTAAATTGGTGAAGTACAATGCAAACAGAAATTCAACAATGGTTTTGTAAGGTTTAAATATTGAATTGAGTATGAGAACAAGGGTTTGGCGGGTTTGAACTGATGAACAAAAACAAAAACCCTAACTCATAGAGATTGTGAGAACCAGGGTTTTGTGTGTTTGAAGTGCAGAAGAGAAACATAAACCCTAATTCTAAGAGATTTTGAGAACTAGGTTTGAATTGGAGAAGAGAAATAGAGGCCCTGATTCAGAAAGAGTTTGAGAGCTTTATTTTCGTGGGTTTGCGGTGGTAAAGAGAAACAAAATCCCGAATTCATAGTGCGCGAGAATCAAGGTTCGGTAGTTTCGGTTTGGTGATGAGAAACATAAATCCTATTTACAGTAGGGTTCTTAGGTTTAAAATTGGAGGAAAGGGTGAGATCTGTTGTTTGGAAGGTTGGAATAAGTGAACCGAAACAGAAACTCTAATTCACAGTGTGAAAGAACTAGGGTTTGGGCGGGTTTCAATTGGTGTAGTACAACATAAACCCTAATCCAACAATGGTTTTGTGAGGTCTAAAGATGGAAGGGAGTATGGGAACTACGGTTTGGTGGGTTTTAACAGGTGCCATGAAGCAAAATGCCTAACTCACAGAGATAGCGAATATTAGAGTTTTATGGGTTTGAAGTGCTGAAGAAAAACAGAAACCCTAATTCAACTAGGGTTTTGTAGGCTTAATGTTGGAAGAGATGGTGAGAGCAGTTGTCTGGTAGGGCTTAAGAGGTGAATAGAAAAAGAGAAACACCTAATTAAAAGTGTGAGAATAGGGTTTGGTGAGTTTCAAATGGTGAGCAACAAAAAAAAACCCTCATTGAACTAGGGTTTGTAGGTTTCAAATTGGAAGAGAGTGTTAGAACTTGGGTTTGGTGGGTCTGAATAGGTGAATAGAGAAAAAAACCTTAATTCACCGGGATTGTGAGAAATTGGGTTGTGTGGGTTTGAAGTGCAAAAGAGAAACAAAAACCTTTTTTCAAACTAACCGAGGGTTCGGTTAGTTTGATTTGGAGATGAGAAACATAAAGCCTAATTCACAAAGAGTTCGAGAATTTGGTTTTCACGGGTTTGAAGTGGTGAAGAGAAACAAAAACCCGAATTCACAAAGTGTGTGAGAACCATGGTTTCGTGGGTTTGGATTGGGGATGAGAAACAGAAACCCTATTTACACTAGGGTTTTGAGGATTAAAAAGCGGAAGAGAGTGTGAGAATTATTGTTTGGTAGGTTTGAAAAACTGAACCGAAACGGAATCCCTAATTCACAGAGTGTGAGGTCTAGGGTTTTGTGAGTTTAAATTGGTGAAGTACAATGCAAACAGAAATTCAACAATGGTTTTGTAAGGTTTAAATATTGAATTGAGTATGAGAACAAGGGTTTGGCGGGTTTGAACTGATGAACAAAAACAAAAACCCTAACTCATAGAGATTGTGAGAACCAGGGTTTTGTGTGTTTGAAGTGCAGAAGAGAAACATAAACCCTAATTCTAAGAGATTTTGAGAACTAGGTTTGAATTGGAGAAGAGAAATAGAGGCCCTGATTCAGAAAGAGTTTGAGAGCTTTATTTTCGTGGGTTTGCGGTGGTAAAGAGAAACAAAATCCCGAATTCATAGTGCGCGAGAATCAAGGTTCGGTAGTTTCGGTTTGGTGATGAGAAACATAAATCCTATTTACAGTAGGGTTCTTAGGTTTAAAATTGGAGGAAAGGGTGAGATCTGTTGTTTGGAAGGTTGGAATAAGTGAACCGAAACAGAAACTCTAATTCACAGTGTGAAAGAACTAGGGTTTGGGCGGGTTTCAATTGGTGTAGTACAACATAAACCCTAATCCAACAATGGTTTTGTGAGGTCTAAAGATGGAAGGGAGTATGGGAACTACGGTTTGGTGGGTTTTAACAGGTGCCATGAAGCAAAATGCCTAACTCACAGAGATAGCGAATATTAGAGTTTTATGGGTTTGAAGTGCTGAAGAAAAACAGAAACCCTAATTCAACTAGGGTTTTGTAGGCTTAATGTTGGAAGAGATGGTGAGAGCAGTTGTCTGGTAGGGCTTAAGAGGTGAATAGAAAAAGAGAAACACCTAATTAAAAGTGTGAGAATAGGGTTTGGTGAGTTTCAAATGGTGAGCAACAAAAAAAAACCCTCATTGAACTAGGGTTTGTAGGTTTCAAATTGGAAGAGAGTGTTAGAACTTGGGTTTGGTGGGTCTGAATAGGTGAATAGAGAAAAAAACCTTAATTCACCGGGATTGTGAGAAATTGGGTTGTGTGGGTTTGAAGTGCAAAAGAGAAACAAAAACCTTTTTTCAAACTAACCGAGGGTTCGGTTAGTTTGATTTGGAGATGAGAAACATAAAGCCTAATTCACAAAGAGTTCGAGAATTTGGTTTTCACGGGTTTGAAGTGGTGAAGAGAAACAAAAACCCGAATTCACAAAGTGTGTGAGAACCATGGTTTCGTGGGTTTGGATTGGGGATGAGAAACAGAAACCCTATTTACACTAGGGTTTTGAGGATTAAAAAGCGGAAGAGAGTGTGAGAATTATTGTTTGGTAGGTTTGAAAAACTGAACCGAAACGGAATCCCTAATTCACAGAGTGTGAGGTCTAGGGTTTTGTGAGTTTAAATTGGTGAAGTACAATGCAAACAGAAATTCAACAATGGTTTTGTAAGGTTTAAATATTGAATTGAGTATGAGAACAAGGGTTTGGCGGGTTTGAACTGATGAACAAAAACAAAAACCCTAACTCATAGAGATTGTGAGAACCAGGGTTTTGTGTGTTTGAAGTGCAGAAGAGAAACATAAACCCTAATTCTAAGAGATTTTGAGAACTAGGTTTGAATTGGAGAAGAGAAATAGAGGCCCTGATTCAGAAAGAGTTTGAGAGCTTTATTTTCGTGGGTTTGCGGTGGTAAAGAGAAACAAAATCCCGAATTCATAGTGCGCGAGAATCAAGGTTCGGTAGTTTCGGTTTGGTGATGAGAAACATAAATCCTATTTACAGTAGGGTTCTTAGGTTTAAAATTTGAGGAAATGGTGAGATCTGTTGTTTGGAAGGTTGGAATAAGTGAACCGAAACAGAAACTCTAATTCACAGTGTGAAAGAACTAGGGTTTGGGCGGGTTTCAATTGGTGTAGTACAACATAAACCCTAATCCAACAATGGTTTTGTGAGGTCTAAAGATGGAAGGGAGTATGGGAACTACGGTTTGGTGGGTTTTAACAGGTGCCATGAAGCAAAATGCCTAACTCACAGAGATAGCGAATATTAGAGTTTTATGGGTTTGAAGTGCTGAAGAAAAACAGAAACCCTAATTCAACTAGGGTTTTGTAGGCTTAATGTTGGAAGAGATGGTGAGAGCAGTTGTCTGGTAGGGCTTAAGAGGTGAATAGAAAAAGAGAAACACCTAATTAAAAGTGTGAGAATAGGGTTTGGTGAGTTTCAAATGGTGAGCAACAAAAAAAAACCCTCATTGAACTAGGGTTTGTAGGTTTCAAATTGGAAGAGAGTGTTAGAACTTGGGTTTGGTGGGTCTGAATAGGTGAATAGAGAAAAAAACCTTAATTCACCGGGATTGTGAGAAATTGGGTTGTGTGGGTTTGAAGTGCAAAAGAGAAACAAAAACCTTTTTTCAAACTAACCGAGGGTTCGGTTAGTTTGATTTGGAGATGAGAAACATAAAGCCTAATTCACAAAGAGTTCGAGAATTTGGTTTTCACGGGTTTGAAGTGGTGAAGAGAAACAAAAACCCGAATTCACAAAGTGTGTGAGAACCATGGTTTCGTGGGTTTGGATTGGGGATGAGAAACAGAAACCCTATTTACACTAGGGTTTTGAGGATTAAAAAGCGGAAGAGAGTGTGAGAATTATTGTTTGGTAGGTTTGAAAAACTGAACCGAAACGGAATCCCTAATTCACAGAGTGTGAGGTCTAGGGTTTTGTGAGTTTAAATTGGTGAAGTACAATGCAAACAGAAATTCAACAATGGTTTTGTAAGGTTTAAATATTGAATTGAGTATGAGAACAAGGGTTTGGCGGGTTTGAACTGATGAACAAAAACAAAAACCCTAACTCATAGAGATTGTGAGAACCAGGGTTTTGTGTGTTTGAAGTGCAGAAGAGAAACATAAACCCTAATTCTAAGAGATTTTGAGAACTAGGTTTGAATTGGAGAAGAGAAATAGAGGCCCTGATTCAGAAAGAGTTTGAGAGCTTTATTTTCGTGGGTTTGCGGTGGTAAAGAGAAACAAAATCCCGAATTCATAGTGCGCGAGAATCAAGGTTCGGTAGTTTCGGTTTGGTGATGAGAAACATAAATCCTATTTACAGTAGGGTTCTTAGGTTTAAAATTTGAGGAAATGGTGAGATCTGTTGTTTGGAAGGTTGGAATAAGTGAACCGAAACAGAAACTCTAATTCACAGTGTGAAAGAACTAGGGTTTGGGCGGGTTTCAATTGGTGTAGTACAACATAAACCCTAATCCAACAATGGTTTTGTGAGGTCTAAAGATGGAAGGGAGTATGGGAACTACGGTTTGGTGGGTTTTAACAGGTGCCATGAAGCAAAATGCCTAACTCACAGAGATAGCGAATATTAGAGTTTTATGGGTTTGAAGTGCTGAAGAAAAACAGAAACCCTAATTCAACTAGGGTTTTGTAGGCTTAATGTTGGAAGAGATGGTGAGAGCAGTTGTCTGGTAGGGCTTAAGAGGTGAATAGAAAAAGAGAAACACCTAATTAAAAGTGTGAGAATAGGGTTTGGTGAGTTTCAAATGGTGAGCAACAAAAAAAACCCTCATTGAACTAGGGTTTGTAGGTTTCAAATTGGAAGAGAGTGTTAGAACTTGGGTTTGGTGGGTCTGAATAGGTGAATAGAGAAAAAAACCTTAATTCACCGGGATTGTGAGAAATTGGGTTGTGTGGGTTTGAAGTGCAAAAGAGAAACAAAAACCTTTTTTCAAACTAACCGAGGGTTCGGTTAGTTTGATTTGGAGATGAGAAACATAAAGCCTAATTCACAAAGAGTTCGAGAATTTGGTTTTCACGGGTTTGAAGTGGTGAAGAGAAACAAAAACCCGAATTCACAAAGTGTGTGAGAGCCATGGTTTCGTGGGTTTGGATTGGGGATGAGAAACAGAAACCCTATTTACACTAGGGTTTTGAGGATTAAAAAGCGGAAGAGAGTGTGAGAATTATTGTTTGGTAGGTTTGAAAAACTGAACCGAAACGGAATCCCTAATTCACAGAGTGTGAGGTCTAGGGTTTTGTGAGTTTAAATTGGTGAAGTACAATGCAAACAGAAATTCAACAATGGTTTTGTGAGGTTTAAATATTGAATTGAGTATGAGAACAAGGGTTTGGCGGGTTTGAACTGATGAACAAAAACAAAAACCCTAACTTATAGAGATTGTGAGAACCAGGGTTTTGTGTGTTTGAAGTGCAGAAGAGAAACATAAACCCTAATTCTAAGAGATTTTGAGAACTAGGTTTGAATTGGAGAAGAGAAATAGAGGCCCTGATTCAGAAAGAGTTTGAGAGCTTTATTTTCGTGGGTTTGCGGTGGTAAAGAGAAACAAAATCCCGAATTCATAGTGCGTGAGAATCAAGGTTTGGTAGTTTCGGTTTGGTGATGAGAAACATAAATCCTATTTACAGCAGGGTTTTTAGGTTTAAAATTGGAGGAAAGGGTGAGATCTGTTGTTTGGAAGGTTGGAATAAGTGAACCGAAACAGAAACTCTAATTCACAGTGTGAAAGAACTAGGGTTTGGGCGGGTTTCAATTGGTGTAGTACAACATAAACCCTAATCCAACAATGGTTTTGTGAGGTCTAAAGATGGAAGGGAGTATGGGAACTACGGTTTGGTGGGTTTTAACAGGTGCCATGAAGCAAAATGCCTAACTCACAGAGATAGCGAATATTAGAGTTTTATGGGTTTGAAGTGCTGAAGAAAAACAGAAACCCTAATTCAACTAGGGTTTTGTAGGCTTAATGTTGGAAGAGATGGTGAGAGCAGTTGTCTGGTAGGGCTTAAAAGGTGAATAGAAAAAAAGAAACACCTAATTAAAAGTGTGAGAATAGGGTTTGGTGAGTTTCAAATGGTGAGCAACAAAAAAAAACCCTTAGGTTTGTAGGTTTCAAATTGGAAGAGAGTGTTAGAACTTGGGTTTGGTGGGTCTGAATAGGTGAATAGAGAAAAAAACCTTAATTCACCGGGATTGTGAGAAATTGGGTTGTGTGGGTTTGAAGTGCAAAAGAGAAACAAAAACCTTTTTTCAAACTAACCGAGGGTTCGGTTAGTTTGATTTGGAGATGAGAAACATAAAGCCTAATTCACAAAGAGTTCAAGAAATTGGTTTTCACGGGTTTGAAGTGGTGAAGAGAAACAAAAACCCGAATTCACAAAGTGTGTGAGAACCATGGTTTCGTGGGTTTGGATTGGGGATGAGAAACAGAAACCCTATTTACACTAGGGTTTTGAGGATTAAAAAGCGGAAGAGAGTGTGAGAATTATTGTTTGGTCGGTTTGAAAAACTGAACCGAAACAGAATCCCTAATTCACAGTGTGTGAGGTCTAGGGTTTTGTGAGTTTAAATTGGTGAAGTACAATGCAAACAGAAATTCAACAATGGTTTTCTAAGGTTTAAATATTGAATTGAGTATGAGAACAAGGGTTTGGCGGGTTTGAACTGATGAACAAAAACGAAAACCCTAACTTATAGAGATTGTGAGAACCAGGGTTTTGTGTGTTTGAAGTGCAGAAGAGAAACATAAACCCTAATTCTAAGAGATTTTGAGAACTAGGTTTGAATTGGAGAAGAGAAATAGAGGCCCTGATTCAGAAAGAGTTTGAGAGCTTTATTTTCGTGGGTTTGCGGTGGTAAAGAGAAACAAAATCCCGAATTCATAGTGCGTGAGAATCAAGGTTTGGTAGTTTCGGTTTGGTGATGAGAAACATAAATCCTATTTACAGCAGGGTTTTTAGGTTTAAAATTGGAGGAAAGGGTGAGATCTGTTGTTTGGAAGGTTGGAATAAGTGAACCGAAACAGAAACTCTAATTCACAGTGTGAAAGAACTAGGGTTTGGGCGGGTTTCAATTGGTGTAGTACAACATAAACCCTAATCCAACAATGGTTTTGTGAGGTCTAAAGATGGAAGGGAGTATGGGAACTACGGTTTGGTGGGTTTTAACAGGTGCCATGAAGCAAAATGCCTAACTCACAGAGATAGCGAATATTAGAGTTTTATGGGTTTGAAGTGCTGAAGAAAAACAGAAACCCTAATTCAACTAGGGTTTTGTAGGCTTAATGTTGGAAGAGATGGTGAGAGCAGTTGTCTGGTAGGGCTTAAGAGGTGAATAGAAAAAAAGAAACACCTAATTAAAAGTGTGAGAATAGGGTTTGGTGAGTTTCAAATGGTGAGCAACAAAAAAAAACCCTTAGGTTTGTAGGTTTCAAATTGGAAGAGAGTGTTAGAACTTGGGTTTGGTGGGTCTGAATAGGTGAATAGAGAAAAAAACCTTAATTCACCGGGATTGTGAGAAATTGGGTTGTGTGGGTTTGAAGTGCAAAAGAGAAACAAAAACCTTTTTTCAAACTAACCGAGGGTTCGGTTAGTTTGATTTGGAGATGAGAAACATAAAGCCTAATTCACAAAGAGTTCAAGAAATTGGTTTTCACGGGTTTGAAGTGGTGAAGAGAAACAAAAACCCGAATTCACAAAGTGTGTGAGAACCATGGTTTCGTGGGTTTGGATTGGGGATGAGAAACAGAAACCCTATTTACACTAGGGTTTTGAGGATTAAAAAGCGGAAGAGAGTGTGAGAATTATTGTTTGGTAGGTTTGAAAAACTGAACCGAAACAGAATCCCTAATTCACAGAGTGTGCGGTCTAGGGTTTTGTGAGTTTAAATTGGTGAAGTACAATGCAAACAGAAATTCAACAATGGTTTTCTAAGGTTTAAATATTGAATTGAGTATGAGAACAAGGGTTTGGCGGGTTTGAACTGATGAACAAAAACGAAAACCCTAACTTATAGAGATTGTGAGAACCAGGGTTTTGTGTGTTTGAAGTGCAGAAGAGAAACATAAACCCTTGTTCTAAGAGATTTTGAGAACTAGGTTTCAATTGGAGAAGAGAAATAGAGGCCCTGATTCAGAAAGAGTTTGAGAGCTTTATTTTCGTGGGTTTGCAGTGGTAAAGAGAAACAAAATCCCGAATTCATAGTGCGTGAGAATCAAGGTTTGGTAGTTTCGGTTTGGTGATGAGAAACATAAATCTTATTTACAGCAGGGTTTTTAGGTTTAAAATTGGAGGAAAGGGTGAGATCTGTTGTTTGGAAGGTTGGAATAAGTGAACCGAAATAGAAACTCTAATTCACAGTGTGAAAGAACTAGGGTTTGGGCGGGTTTCAATTGGTGTAGTACAACATAAACCCTAATCCAACAATGGTTTTGTGAGGTCTAAAGATGGAAGGGAGTATGGGAACTACGGTTTGGTGGGTTTTAACAGGTGCCATGAAGCAAAATGCCTAACTCACAGAGATAGCGAATATTAGAGTTTTATGGGTTTGAAGTGCTGAAGAAAAACAGAAACCCTAATTCAACTAGGGTTTTGTAGGCTTAATGTTGGAAGAGATGGTGAGAGCAGTTGTCTGGTAGGGCTTAAGAGGTGAATAGAAAAAAAGAAACACCTAATTAAAAGTGTGAGAATAGGGTTTGGTGAGTTTCAAATGGTGAGCAATAAAAAAAAACCCTTAGGGTTTGTAGGTTTCAAATTGGAAGAGAGTGTTAGAACTAGGGTTTGGTGGGTCTGAATAGGTGAATAGAGAAAAAAACCTTAATTCACCGGGATTGTGAGAAATTGGGTTGTGTGGGTTTGAAGTGCAAAAGAGAAACAAAAACCTTTTTTCAAACTAACCGAGGGTTCGGTTAGTTTGATTTGGAGATGAGAAACATAAAGCCTAATTCACAAAGAGTTCAAGAAATTGGTTTTCACGGGTTTGAAGTGGTGAAGAGAAACAAAAACCCGAATTCACAAAGTGTGTGAGAACCATGGTTTCGTGGGTTTGGATTGGGGATGAGAAACAGAAACCCTATTTACACTAGGGTTTTGAGGATTAAAAAGCGGAAGAGAGTGTGAGAATTATTGTTTGGTAGGTTTGAAAAACTGAACCGAAACAGAATCCCTAATTCACAGAGTGTGAGGTCTAGGGTTTTGTGAGTTTAAATTGGTGAAGTACAATGCAAACAGAAATTCAACAATGGTTTTCTAAGGTTTAAATATTGAATTGAGTATGAGAACAAGGGTTTGGCGGGTTTGAACTGATGAACAAAAACGAAAACCCTAACTTATAGAGATTGTGAGAACCAGGGTTTTGTGTGTTTGAAGTGCAGAAGAGAAACATAAACCCTAATTCTAAGAGATTTTGAGAACTAGGTTTGAATTGGAGAAGAGAAATAGAGGCCCTGATTCAGAAAGAGTTTGAGAGCTTTATTTTCGTGGGTTTGCGGTGGTAAAGAGAAACAAAATCCCGAATTCATAGTGCGTGAGAATCAAGGTTTGGTAGTTTCGGTTTTGTGATGAGAAACATAAATCCTATTTACAGCAGGGTTTGTAGGTTTAAAATTGGAGGAAAGGGTGAGATCTGTTGTTTGGAAGGTTGGAATAAGTGAACCGAAACAGAAACTCTAATTCACAGTGTGAAAGAACTAGGGTTTGGGCGGGTTTCAATTGGTGTAGTACAACATAAACCTTAATCCAACAATGGTTTTGTGAGGTCTAAAGATGGAAGGGAGTATGGGAACTACGGTTTGGTGGGTTTTAACAGGTGCCATGAAGCAAAATGCCTAACTCACAGAGATAGCGAATATTAGAGTTTTATGGGTTTGAAGTGCTGAAGAAAAACAGAAACCCTAATTCAACTAGGGTTTTGTAGGCTTAATGTTGGAAGAGATGGTGAGAGCAGTTGTCTGGTAGGGCTTAAGAGGTGAATAGAAAAAAAGAAACACCTAATTAAAAGTGTGAGAATAGGGTTTGGTGAGTTTCAAATGGTGAGCAACAAAAAAAAACCCTTAGGGTTTGTAGGTTTCAAATTGGAAGAGAGTGTTAGAACTTGTGTTTGGTGGGTCTGAATAGGTGAATAGAGAAAAAAACCTTAATTCACCGGGATTGTGAGAAATTGGGTTGTGTGGGTTTGAAGTGCAAAAGAGAAACAAAAACCTTTTTTCAAACTAACCGAGGGTTCGGTTAGTTTGATTTGGAGATGAGAAACATAAAGCCTAATTCACAAAGAGTTCAAGAAATTGGTTTTCACGGGTTTGAAGTGGTGAAGAGAAACAAAAACCCGAATTCACAAAGTGTGTGAGAACCATGGTTTCGTGGGTTTGGATTGGGGATGAGAAACAGAAACCCTATTTACACTAGGGTTTTGAGGATTAAAAAGCGGAAGAGAGTGTGAGAATTATTGTTTGGTAGGTTTGAAAAACTGAACCGAAACAGAATCCCTAATTCACAGAGTGTGAGGTCTAGGGTTTTGTGAGTTTAAATTGGTGAAGTACAATGCAAACAGAAATTCAACAATGGTTTTCTAAGGTTTAAATATTGAATTGAGTATGAGAACAAGGGTTTGGCGGGTTTGAACTGATGAACAAAAACGAAAACCCTAACTTATAGAGATTGTGAGAACCAGGGTTTTGTGTGTTTGAAGTGCAGAAGAGAAACATAAACCCTAGTTCTAAGAGATTTTGAGAACTATGTTTCAATTGGAGAAGAGAAATAGAGGCCCTGATTCAGAAAGAGTTTGAGAGCTTTATTTTCGTGGGTTTGCAGTGGTAAAGAGAAACAAAATCCCGAATTCATAGTGCGTGAGAATCAAGGTTTGGTAGTTTCGGTTTGGTGATGAGAAACATAAATCCTATTTACAGCAGGGTTTTTAGGTTTAAAATTGGAGGAAAGGGTGAGATCTGTTGTTTGGAAGGTTGGAATAAGTGAACCGAAACAGAAACTCTAATTCACAGTGTGAAAGAACTAGGGTTTGGGCGGGTTTCAATTGGTGTAGTACAACATAAACCCTAATCCAACAATGGTTTTGTGAGGTCTAAAGATGGAAGGGAGTATGGGAACTACGGTTTGGTGGGTTTTAACAGGAGCCATGAAGCAAAATGCCTAACTCACAGAGATAGCGAATATTAGAGTTTTATGGGTTTGAAGTGCTGAAGAAAAACAGAAACCCTAATTCAACTAGGGTTTTGTAGGCTTAATGTTGGAAGAGATGGTGAGAGCAGTTGTCTGGTAGGGCTTAAGAGGTGAATAGAAAAAAAGAAACACCTAATTAAAAGTGTGAGAATAGGGTTTAGTGAGTTTCAAATGGTGAGCAACAAAAAAAAACCCTTAGGGTTTGTAGGTTTCAAATTGGAAGAGAGTGTTAGAACTTGGGTTTGGTGGGTCTGAATAGGTGAATAGAGAAAAAAACCTTAATTCACCGGGATTGTGAGAAATTGGGTTGTGTGGGTTTGAAGTGCAAAAGAGAAACAAAAACCTTTTTTCAAACTAACCGAGGGTTCGGTTAGTTTGATTTGGAGATGAGAAACATAAAGCCTAATTCACAAAGAGTTCAAGAAATTGGTTTTCACGGGTTTGAAGTGGTGAAGAGAAACAAAAACCCGAATTCACAAAGTGTGTGAGAACCATGGTTTCGTGGGTTTGGATTGGGGATGAGAAACAGAAACCCTATTTACACTAGGGTTTTGAGGATTAAAAAGCGGAAGAGAGTGTGAGAATTATTGTTTGGTAGGTTTGAAAAACTGAACCGAAACAGAATCCCTAATTCACAGAGTGTGAGGTCTAGGGTTTTGTGAGTTTAAATTGGTGAAGTACAATGCAAACAGAAATTCAACAATGGTTTTCTAAGGTTTAAATATTGAATTGAGTATGAGAACAAGGGTTTGGCGGGTTTGAACTGATGAACAAAAACGAAAACCCTTACTTATAGAGATCGTGAGAACCAGGGTTTTGTGTGTTTGAAGTGCAGAAGAGAAACATAAACCCTAATTCTAAGAGATTTTGAGAACTAGGTTTGAATTGGAGAAGAGAAATAGAGGCCCTGATTCAGAAAGAGTTTGAGAGCTTTATTTTCGTGGGTTTGCGGTGGTAAAGAGAAACAAAATCCCGAATTCATAGTGCGTGAGAATCAAGGTTTGGTAGTTTCGGTTTGGTGATGAGAAACATAAATCCTATTTACAGCAGGGTTTTTAGGTTTAAAATTGGAGGAAAGGGTGAGATCTGTTGTTTGGAAGGTTGGAATAAGTGAACCGAAACAGAAACTCTAATTCACAGTGTGAAAGAACTAGGGTTTGGGCGGGTTTCAATTGGTGTAGTACAACATAAACCCTAATCCAACAATGGTTTTGTGAGGTCTAAAGATGGAAGGGAGTATGGGAACTACGGTTTGGTGGGTTTTAACAGGTGCCATGAAGCAAAATGCCTAACTCACAGAGATAGCGAATATTAGAGTTTTATGGGTTTGAAGTGCTGAAGAAAAACAGAAACCCTAATTCAACTAGGGTTTTGTAGGCTTAATGTTGGAAGAGATGGTGAGAGCAGTTGTCTGGTAGGGCTTAAGAGGTCAATAGAAAAAAAGAAACACCTAATTAAAAGTGTGAGAATAGGGTTTGGTGAGTTTCAAATGGTGAGCAACAAAAAATAACCCTTAGGGTTTGTAGGTTTCAAATTGGAAGAGAGTGTTAGAACTTGTGTTTGGTGGGTCTGAATAGGTGAATAGAGAAAAAAACCTTAATTCACCGGGATTGTGAGAAATTGGGTTGTGTGGGCTTGAAGTGCAAAAGAGAAACAAAAACCTTTTTTCAAACTAACCGGGGGTTCGGTTAGTTTGATTTGGAGATGAGAAACATAAAGCCTAATTCACAAAGAGTTCAAGAAATTGGTTTTCACGGGTTTGAAGTGGTGAAGAGAAACAAAAACCCGAATTCACAAAGTGTGTGAGAACCATGGTTTCGTGGGTTTGGATTGGGGATGAGAAACAGAAACCCTATTTACACTAGGGTTTTGAGGATTAAAAAGCGGAAGAGAGTGTGAGAATTATTGTTTGGTAGGTTTGAAAAACTGAACCGAAACAGAATCCCTAATTCACAGAGTGTGAGGTCTAGGGTTTTGTGAGTTTAAATTGGTGAAGTACAATGCAAACAGAAATTCAACAATGGTTTTCTAAGGTTTAAATATTGAATTGAGTATGAGAACAAGGGTTTGGCGGGTTTGAACTGATGAACAAAAACGAAAACCCTAACTTATAGAGATTGTGAGAACCAGGGTTTTGTGTGTTTGAAGTGCAGAAGAGAAACATAAACCCTAGTTCTAAGAGATTTTGAGAACTAGGTTTCAATTGGAGAAGAGAAATAGAGGCCCTGATTCAGAAAGAGTTTGAGAGCTTTATTTTCGTGGGTTTGCAGTGGTAAAGAGAAACAAAATCCCGAATTCATAGTGCGTTAGAATCAAGGTTTGGTAGTTTCGGTTTGGTGATGAGAAACATAAATCCTATTTACAGCAGGGTTTTTAGGTTTAAAATTGGAGGAAAGGGTGAGATCTGTTGTTTGGAAGGTTGGAATAAGTGAACCGAAACAGAAACTCTAATTCACAGTGTGAAAGAACTAGGGTTTGGGCGGGTTTCAATTGGTGTAGTACAACATAAACCCTAATCCAACAATGGTTTTGTGAGGTCTAAAGATGGAAGGGAGTATGGGAACTACGGTTTGGTGGGTTTTAACAGGTGCCATGAAGCAAAATGCCTAACTCACAGAGATAGCGAATATTAGAGTTTTATGGGTTTGAAGTGCTGAAGAAAAACAGAAACCCTAATTCAACTAGGGTTTTGTAGGCTTAATGTTGGAAGAGATGGTGAGAGCAGTTGTCTGGTAGGGCTTAAGAGGTGAATAGAAAAAAAGAAACACCTAATTAAAAGTGTGAGAATAGGGTTTGGTGAGTTTCAAATGGTGAGCAACAAAAAAAAACCCTTAGGGTTTGTAGGTTTCAAATTGGAAGAGAGTGTTAGAACTTGGGTTTGGTGGGTCTGAATAGGTGAATAGAGAAAAAAACCTTAATTCACCGGGATTGTGAGAAATTGGGTTGTGTGGGTTTGAAGTGCAAAAGAGAAACAAAAACCTTTTTTCAAACTAACCGAGGGTTCGGTTAGTTTGATTTGGAGATGAGAAACATAAAGCCTAATTCACAAAGAGTTCAAGAAATTGGTTTTCACGGGTTTGAAGTGGTGAAGAGAAACAAAAACCCGAATTCACAAAGTGTGTGAGAACCATGGTTTCGTGGGTTTGGATTGGGGATGAGAAACAGAAACCCTATTTACACTAGGGTTTTGAGGATTAAAAAGCGGAAGAGAGTGTGAGAATTATTGTTTGGTTGGTTTGAAAAACTGAACCGAAACAGAATCCCTAATTCACAGAGTGTGAGGTCTAGGGTTTTGTGAGTTTAAATTGGTGAAGTACAATGCAAACAGAAATTCAACAATGGTTTTCTAAGGTTTAAATATTGAATTGAGTATGAGAACAAGGGTTTGGCGGGTTTGAACTGATGAACAAAAACGAAAACCCTAACTTATAGAGATTGTGAGAACCAGGGTTTTGTGTGTTTGAAGTGCAGAAGAGAAACATAAACCCTAATTCTAAGAGATTTTGAGAACTAGGTTTGAATTGGAGAAGAGAAATAGAGGCCCTGATTCAGAAAGAGTTTGAGAGCTTTATTTTCGTGGGTTTGCGGTAGTAAAGAGAAACAAAATCCCGAATTCATAGTGCGTGAGAATCAAGGTTTGGTAGTTTCGGTTTGGTGATGAGAAACATAAATCCTATTTACAGTAGGGTTTTTAGGTTTAAAATTGGAGGAAAGGGTGAGATCTGTTGTTTGGAAGGTTGGAATAAGTGAACCGAAACAGAAACTCTAATTCACAGTGTGAAAGAACTAGGGTTTGGGCGGGTTTCAATTGGTGTAGTACAACATAAACCCTAATCCAACAATGGTTTTGTGAGGTCTAAAGATGGAAGGGAGTATGGGAACTACGGTTTGGTGGGTTTTAACAGGTGCCATGAAGCAAAATGCCTAACTCACAGAGATAGCGAATATTAGAGTTTTATGGGTTTGAAGTGCTGAAGAAAAACAGAAACCCTAATTCAACTAGGGTTTTGTAGGCTTAATGTTGGAAGAGATGGTGAGAGCAGTTGTCTGGTAGGGCTTAAGAGGTGAATAGAAAAAAAGAAACACCTAATTAAAAGTGTGAGAATAGGGTTTGGTGAGTTTCAAATGGTGAGCAACAAAAAAAAACCCTTAGGGTTTGTAGGTTTCAAATTGGAAGAGAGTGTTAGAACTTGGGTTTGGTGGGTCTGAATAGGTGAATAGAGAAAAAAACCTTAATTCACCGGGATTGTGAGAAATTGGGTTGTGTGGGTTTGAAGTGCAAAAGAGAAACAAAAACCTTTTTTCAAACTAACCGAGGGTTCGGTTAGTTTGATTTGGAGATGAGAAACATAAAGCCTAATTCACAAAGAGTTCGAGAATTTGGTTTTCACGGGTTTGAAGTGGTGAAGAGAAACAAAAACCCGAATTCACAAAGTGTGTGAGAACCATGGTTTCGTGGGTTTGGATTGGGGATGAAAAACAGAAACCCTATATACACTAGGGTTTTGAGGATTAAAAAGCGGAAGAGAGTGTGAGAATTATTGTTTGGTAGGTTTGAAAAACTGAACCGAAACAGAATCCCTAATTCACAGAGTGTGAGGTCTAGGGTTTTGTGAGTTTAAATTGGTGAAGTACAATGCAAACAGAAATTCAACAATGGTTTTCTAAGGTTTAAATATTGAATTGAGTATGAGAACAAGGGTTTGGCGGGTTTGAACTGATGAACAAAAACGAAAACCCTAACTTATAGAGATTGTGAGAACCAGGGTTTTGTGTGTTTGAAGTGCAGAAGAGAAACATAAACCCTAATTCTAAGAGATTTTGAGAACTAGGTTTGAATTGGAGAAGAGAAATAGAGGCCCTGATTCAGAAAGAGTTTGAGAGCTTTATTTTCGTGGGTTTGCGGTGGTAAAGAGAAACAAAATCCCGAATTCATAGTGCGTGAGAATCAAGGTTTGGTAGTTTCGGTTTGGTGATGAGAAACATAAATCCTATTTACAGCAGGGTTTTTAGGTTTAAAATTGGAGGAAAGGGTGAGATCTGTTGTTTGGAAGGTTGGAATAAGTGAACCGAAACAGAAACTCTAATTCACAGTGTGAAAGAACTAGGGTTTGGGTGGGTTTCAATTGGTGTAGTACAACATAAACCCTAATCCAACAATGGTTTTGTGAGGTCTAAAGATGGAAGGGAGTATGGGAACTACGGTTTGGTGGGTTTTAACAGGTGCCATGAAGCAAAATGCCTAACTCACAGAGATAGCGAATATTAGAGTTTTATGGGTTTGAAGTGCTGAAGAAAAACAGAAACCCTAATTCAACTAGGGTTTTGTAGGCTTAATGTTGGAAGAGATGGTGAGAGCAGTTGTCTGGTAGGGCTTAAGAGGTGAATAGAAAAAAAGAAACACCTAATTAAAAGTGTGAGAATAGGGTTTGGTGAGTTTCAAATGGTGAGCAACAAAAAAAAAACCTTAGGGTTTGTAGGTTTCAAATTGGAAGAGAGTGTTAGAACTTGGGTTTGGTGGGTCTGAATAGGTGAATAGAGAAAAAAACCTTAATTCACCGGGATTGTGAGAAATTGGGTTGTGTGGGTTTAAAGTGCAAAAGAGAAACAAAAACCTTTTTTCAAACTAACCGAGGGTTCGGTTAGTTTGATTTGGAGATGAGAAACATAAAGCCTAATTCACAAAGAGTTCAAGAAATTGGTTTTCACGGGTTTGAAGTGGTGAAGAGAAACAAAAACCCGAATTCACAAAGTGTGTGAGAACCATGGTTTCGTGGGTTTGGATTGGGGATGAGAAACAGAAACCCTATTTACACTAGGGTTTTGAGGATTAAAAAGCGGAAGAGAGTGTGAGAATTATTGTTTGGTTGGTTTGAAAAACTGAACCGAAACAGAATCCCTAATTCACAGAGTGTGAGGTCTAGGGTTTTGTGAGTTTAAATTGGTGAAGTACAATGCAAACAGAAATTCAACAATGGTTTTCTAAGGTTTAAATATTGAATTGAGTATGAGAACAAGGGTTTGGCGGGTTTGAACTGATGAACAAAAACGAAAACCCTAACTTATAGAGATTGTGAGAACCAGGGTTTTGTGTGTTTGAAGTGCAGAAGAGAAACATAAACCCTAATTCTAAGAGATTTTGAGAACTAGGTTTGAATTGGAGAAGAGAAATAGAGGCCCTGATTCAGAAAGAGTTTGAGAGCTTTATTTTCGTGGGTTTGCGGTAGTAAAGAGAAACAAAATCCCGAATTCATAGTGCGTGATAATCAAGGTTTGGTAGTTTCGGTTTGGTGATGAGAAACATAAATCCTATTTACAGTAGGGTTTTTAGGTTTAAAATTGGAGGAAAGGGTGAGATCTGTTGTTTGGAAGGTTGGAATAAGTGAACCGAAACAGAAACTCTAATTCACAGTGTGAAAGAACTAGGGTTTGGGCGGGTTTCAATTGGTGTAGTACAACATAAACCCTAATCCAACAATGGTTTTGTGAGGTCTAAAGATGGAAGGGAGTATGGGAACTACGGTTTGGTGGGTTTTAACAGGTGCCATGAAGCAAAATGCCTAACTCACAGAGATAGCGAATATTAGAGTTTTATGGGTTTGAAGTGCTGAAGAAAAACAGAAACCCTAATTCAACTAGGGTTTTGTAGGCTTAATGTTGGAAGAGATGGTGAGAGCAGTTGTCTGGTAGGGCTTAAGAGGTGAATAGAAAAAAAGAAACACCTAATTAAAAGTGTGAGAATAGGGTTTGGTGAGTTTCAAATGGTGAGCAACAAAAAAAAACCCTTAGGGTTTGTAGGTTTCAAATTGGAAGAGAGTGTTAGAACTTGGGTTTGGTGGGTCTGAATAGGTGAATAGAGAAAAAAACCTTAATTCACCGGGATTGTGAGAAATTGGGTTGTGTGGGTTTGAAGTGCAAAAGAGAAACAAAAACCTTTTTTCAAACTAACCGAGGGTTCGGTTAGTTTGATTTGGAGATGAGAAACATAAAGCCTAATTCACAAAGAGTTCGAGAATTTGGTTTTCACGGGTTTGAAGTGGTGAAGAGAAACAAAAACCCGAATTCACAAAGTGTGTGAGAACCATGGTTTCGTGGGTTTGGATTGGGGATGAAAAACAGAAACCCTATTTACACTAGGGTTTTGAGGATTAAAAAGCGGAAGAGAGTGTGAGAATTATTGTTTGGTAGGTTTGAAAAACTGAACCGAAACAGAATCCCTAATTCACAGAGTGTGAGGTCTAGGGTTTTGTGAGTTTAAATTGGTGAAGTACAATGCAAACAGAAATTCAACAATGGTTTTCTAAGGTTTAAATATTGAATTGAGTATGAGAACAAGGGTTTGGCGGGTTTGAACTGATGAACAAAAACGAAAACCCTAACTTATAGAGATTGTGAGAACCAGGGTTTTGTGTGTTTGAAGTGCAGAAGAGAAACATAAACCCTAATTCTAAGAGATTTTGAGAACTAGGTTTGAATTGGAGAAGAGAAATAGAGGCCCTGATTCAGAAAGAGTTTGAGAGCTTTATTTTCGTGGGTTTGCGGTGGTAAAGAGAAACAAAATCCCGAATTCATAGTGCGTGAGAATCAAGGTTTGGTAGTTTCGGTTTGGTGATGAGAAACATAAATCCTATTTACAGCAGGGTTTTTAGGTTTAAAATTGGAGGAAAGGGTGAGATCTGTTGTTTGGAAGGTTGGAATAAGTGAACCGAAACAGAAACTCTAATTCACAGTGTGAAAGAACTAGGGTTTGGGCGGGTTTCAATTGGTGTAGTACAACATAAACCCTAATCCAACAATGGTTTTGTGAGGTCTAAAGATGGAAGGGAGTATGGGAACTACGGTTTGGTGGGTTTTAACAGGTGCCATGAAGCAAAATGCCTAACTCACAGAGATAGCGAATATTAGAGTTTTATGGGTTTGAAGTGCTGAAGAAAAACAGAAACCCTAATTCAACTAGGGTTTTGTAGGCTTAATGTTGGAAGAGATGGTGAGAGCAGTTGTCTGGTAGGGCTTAAGAGGTGAATAGAAAAAAAGAAACACCTAATTAAAAGTGTGAGAATAGGGTTTGGTGAGTTTCAAATGGTGAGCAACAAAAAAAAACCCTTAGGGTTTGTAGGTTTCAAATTGGAAGAGAGTGTTAGAACTTGGGTTTGGTGGGTCTGAATAGGTGAATAGAGAAAAAAACCTTAATTCACCGGGATTGTGAGAAATTGGGTTGTGTGGGTTTGAAGTGCAAAAGAGAAACAAAAACCTTTTTTCAAACTAACCGAGGGTTCGGTTAGTTTGATTTGGAGATGAGAAACATAAAGCCTAATTCACAAAGAGTTCGAGAATTTGGTTTTCACGGGTTTGAAGTGGTGAAGAGAAACAAAAACCCGAATTCACAAAGTGTGTGAGAACCATGGTTTCGTGGGTTTGGATTGGGGATGAAAAACAGAAACCCTATATACACTAGGGTTTTGAGGATTAAAAAGCGGAAGAGAGTGTGAGAATTATTGTTTGGTAGGTTTGAAAAACTGAACCGAAACAGAATCCCTAATTCACAGAGTGTGAGGTCTAGGGTTTTGTGAGTTTAAATTGGTGAAGTACAATGCAAACAGAAATTCAACAATGGTTTTCTAAGGTTTAAATATTGAATTGAGTATGAGAACAAGGGTTTGGCGGGTTTGAACTGATGAACAAAAACGAAAACCCTAACTTATAGAGATTGTGAGAACCAGGGTTTTGTGTGTTTGAAGTGCAGAAGAGAAACATAAACCCTAATTCTAAGAGATTTTGAGAACTAGGTTTGAATTGGAGAAGAGAAATAGAGGCCCTGATTCAGAAAGAGTTTGAGAGCTTTATTTTCGTGGGTTTGCGGTGGTAAAGAGAAACAAAATCCCGAATTCATAGTGCGTGAGAATCAAGGTTTGGTAGTTTCGGTTTGGTGATGAGAAACATAAATCCTATTTACAGCAGGGTTTTTAGGTTTAAAATTGGAGGAAAGGGTGAGATCTGTTGTTTGGAAGGTTGGAATAAGTGAACCGAAACAGAAACTCTAATTCACAGTGTGAAAGAACTAGGGTTTGGGTGGGTTTCAATTGGTGTAGTACAACATAAACCCTAATCCAACAATGGTTTTGTGAGGTCTAAAGATGGAAGGGAGTATGGGAACTACGGTTTGGTGGGTTTTAACAGGTGCCATGAAGCAAAATGCCTAACTCACAGAGATAGCGAATATTAGAGTTTTATGGGTTTGAAGTGCTGAAGAAAAACAGAAACCCTAATTCAACTAGGGTTTTGTAGGCTTAATGTTGGAAGAGATGGTGAGAGCAGTTGTCTGGTAGGGCTTAAGAGGTGAATAGAAAAAAAGAAACACCTAATTAAAAGTGTGAGAATAGGGTTTGGTGAGTTTCAAATGGTGAGCAACAAAAAAAAACCCTTAGGGTTTGTAGGTTTCAAATTGGAAGAGAGTGTTAGAACTTGGGTTTGGTGGGTCTGAATAGGTGAATAGAGAAAAAAACCTTAATTCACCGGGATTGTGAGAAATTGGGTTGTGTGGGTTTGAAGTGCAAAAGAGAAACAAAAACCTTTTTTCAAACTAACCGAGGGTTCGGTTAGTTTGATTTGGAGATGAGAAACATAAAGCCTAATTCACAAAGAGTTCAAGAAATTGGTTTTCACGGGTTTGAAGTGGTGAAGAGAAACAAAAACCCGAATTCACAAAGTGTGTGAGAACCATGGTTTCGTGGGTTTGGATTGGGGATGAGAAACAGAAACCCTATTTACACTAGGGTTTTGAGGATTAAAAAGCGGAAGAGAGTGTGAGAATTATTGTTTGGTTGGTTTGAAAAACTGAACCGAAACAGAATCCCTAATTCACAGAGTGTGAGGTCTAGGGTTTTGTGAGTTTAAATTGGTGAAGTACAATGCAAACAGAAATTCAACAATGGTTTTCTAAGGTTTAAATATTGAATTGAGTATGAGAACAAGGGTTTGGCGGGTTTGAACTGATGAACAAAAACGAAAACCCTAACTTATAGAGATTGTGAGAACCAGGGTTTTGTGTGTTTGAAGTGCAGAAGAGAAACATAAACCCTAATTCTAAGAGATTTTGAGAACTAGGTTTGAATTGGAGAAGAGAAATAGAGGCCCTGATTCAGAAAGAGTTTGAGAGCTTTATTTTCGTGGGTTTGCGGTAGTAAAGAGAAACAAAATCCCGAATTCATAGTGCGTGAGAATCAAGGTTTGGTAGTTTCGGTTTGGTGATGAGAAACATAAATCCTATTTACAGTAGGGTTTTTAGGTTTAAAATTGGAGGAAAGGGTGAGATCTGTTGTTTGGAAGGTTGGAATAAGTGAACCGAAACAGAAACTCTAATTCACAGTGTGAAAGAACTAGGGTTTGGGCGGGTTTCAATTGGTGTAGTACAACATAAACCCTAATCCAACAATGGTTTTGTGAGGTCTAAAGATGGAAGGGAGTATGGGAACTACGGTTTGGTGGGTTTTAACAGGTGCCATGAAGCAAAATGCCTAACTCACAGAGATAGCGAATATTAGAGTTTTATGGGTTTGAAGTGCTGAAGAAAAACAGAAACCCTAATTCAACTAGGGTTTTGTAGGCTTAATGTTGGAAGAGATGGTGAGAGCAGTTGTCTGGTAGGGCTTAAGAGGTGAATAGAAAAAAAGAAACACCTAATTAAAAGTGTGAGAATAGGGTTTGGTGAGTTTCAAATGGTGAGCAACAAAAAAAAACCCTTAGGGTTTGTAGGTTTCAAATTGGAAGAGAGTGTTAGAACTTGGGTTTGGTGGGTCTGAATAGGTGAATAGAGAAAAAAACCTTAATTCACCGGGATTGTGAGAAATTGGGTTGTGTGGGTTTGAAGTGCAAAAGAGAAACAAAAACCTTTTTTCAAACTAACCGAGGGTTCGGTTAGTTTGATTTGGAGATGAGAAACATAAAGCCTAATTCACAAAGAGTTCGAGAATTTGGTTTTCACGGGTTTGAAGTGGTGAAGAGAAACAAAAACCCGAATTCACAAAGTGTGTGAGAACCATGGTTTCGTGGGTTTGGATTGGGGATGAAAAACAGAAACCCTATTTACACTAGGGTTTTGAGGATTAAAAAGCGGAAGAGAGTGTGAGAATTATTGTTTGGTAGGTTTGAAAAACTGAACCGAAACAGAATCCCTAATTCACAGAGTGTGAGGTCTAGGGTTTTGTGAGTTTAAATTGGTGAAGTACAATGCAAACAGAAATTCAACAATGGTTTTCTAAGGTTTAAATATTGAATTGAGTATGAGAACAAGGGTTTGGCGGGTTTGAACTGATGAACAAAAACGAAAACCCTAACTTATAGAGATTGTGAGAACCAGGGTTTTGTGTGTTTGAAGTGCAGAAGAGAAACATAAACCCTAATTCTAAGAGATTTTGAGAACTAGGTTTGAATTGGAGAAGAGAAATAGAGGCCCTGATTCAGAAAGAGTTTGAGAGCTTTATTTTCGTGGGTTTGCGGTGGTAAAGAGAAACAAAATCCCGAATTCATAGTGCGTGAGAATCAAGGTTTGGTAGTTTCGGTTTGGTGATGAGAAACATAAATCCTATTTACAGCAGGGTTTTTAGGTTTAAAATTGGAGGAAAGGGTGAGATCTGTTGTTTGGAAGGTTGGAATAAGTGAACCGAAACAGAAACTCTAATTCACAGTGTGAAAGAACTAGGGTTTGGGCGGGTTTCAATTGGTGTAGTACAACATAAACCCTAATCCAACAATGGTTTTGTGAGGTCTAAAGATGGAAGGGAGTATGGGAACTACGGTTTGGTGGGTTTTAACAGGTGCCATGAAGCAAAATGCCTAACTCACAGAGATAGCGAATATTAGAGTTTTATGGGTTTGAAGTGCTGAAGAAAAACAGAAACCCTAATTCAACTAGGGTTTTGTAGGCTTAATGTTGGAAGAGATGGTGAGAGCAGTTGTCTGGTAGGGCTTAAGAGGTGAATAGAAAAAAAGAAACACCTAATTAAAAGTGTGAGAATAGGGTTTGGTGAGTTTCAAATGGTGAGCAACAAAAAAAAACCCTTAGGGTTTGTAGGTTTCAAATTGGAAGAGAGTGTTAGAACTTGGGTTTGGTGGGTCTGAATAGGTGAATAGAGAAAAAAACCTTAATTCACCGGGATTGTGAGAAATTGGGTTGTGTGGGTTTGAAGTGCAAAAGAGAAACAAAAACCTTTTTTCAAACTAACCGAGGGTTCGGTTAGTTTGATTTGGAGATGAGAAACATAAAGCCTAATTCACAAAGAGTTCGAGAATTTGGTTTTCACGGGTTTGAAGTGGTGAAGAGAAACAAAAACCCGAATTCACAAAGTGTGTGAGAACCATGGTTTCGTGGGTTTGGATTGGGGATGAAAAACAGAAACCCTATATACACTAGGGTTTTGAGGATTAAAAAGCGGAAGAGAGTGTGAGAATTATTGTTTGGTAGGTTTGAAAAACTGAACCGAAACAGAATCCCTAATTCACAGAGTGTGAGGTCTAGGGTTTTGTGAGTTTAAATTGGTGAAGTACAATGCAAACAGAAATTCAACAATGGTTTTCTAAGGTTTAAATATTGAATTGAGTATGAGAACAAGGGTTTGGCGGGTTTGAACTGATGAACAAAAACGAAAACCCTAACTTATAGAGATTGTGAGAACCAGGGTTTTGTGTGTTTGAAGTGCAGAAGAGAAACATAAACCCTAATTCTAAGAGATTTTGAGAACTAGGTTTGAATTGGAGAAGAGAAATAGAGGCCCTGATTCAGAAAGAGTTTGAGAGCTTTATTTTCGTGGGTTTGCGGTGGTAAAGAGAAACAAAATCCCGAATTCATAGTGCGTGAGAATCAAGGTTTGGTAGTTTCGGTTTGGTGATGAGAAACATAAATCCTATTTACAGCAGGGTTTTTAGGTTTAAAATTGGAGGAAAGGGTGAGATCTGTTGTTTGGAAGGTTGGAATAAGTGAACCGAAACAGAAACTCTAATTCACAGTGTGAAAGAACTAGGGTTTGGGCGGGTTTCAATTGGTGTAGTACAACATAAACCCTAATCCAACAATGGTTTTGTGAGGTCTAAAGATGGAAGGGAGTATGGGAACTACGGTTTGGTGGGTTTTAACAGGTGCCATGAAGCAAAATGCCTAACTCACAGAGATAGCGAATATTAGAGTTTTATGGGTTTGAAGTGCTGAAGAAAAACAGAAACCCTAATTCAACTAGGGTTTTGTAGGCTTAATGTTGGAAGAGATGGTGAGAGCAGTTGTCTGGTAGGGCTTAAGAGGTGAATAGAAAAAAAGAAACACCTAATTAAAAGTGTGAGAATAGGGTTTGGTGAGTTTCAAATGGTGAGCAACAAAAAAAAACCCTTAGGGTTTGTCGGTTTCAAATTGGAAGAGAGTGTTAGAACTTGGGTTTGGTGGGTCTGAATAGGTGAATAGAGAAAAAAACCTTAATTCACCGGGATTGTGAGAAATTGGGTTGTGTGGGTTTGAAGTGCAAAAGAGAAACAAAAACCTTTTTTCAAACTAACCGAGGGTTCGGTTAGTTTGATTTGGAGATGAGAAACATAAAGCCTAATTCACAAAGAGTTCGAGAATTTGGTTTTCACGGGTTTGAAGTGGTGAAGAGAAACAAAAACCCGAATTCACAAAGTGTGTGAGAACCATGGTTTCGTGGGTTTGGATTGGGGATGAAAAACAGAAACCCTATTTACACTAGGGTTTTGAGGATTAAAAAGCGGAAGAGAGTGTGAGAATTATTGTTTGGTAGCTTTGAAAAACTGAACCGAAAAAGAATCCCTAATTCACAGAGTGTGAGGTCTAGGGTTTTGTGAGTTTAAATTGGTGAAGTACAATGCAAACAGAAATTCAACAATGGTTTTCTAAGGTTTAAATATTGAATTGAGTATGAGAACAAGGGTTTGGCGGGTTTGAACTGATGAACAAAAACGAAAACCCTAACTTATAGAGATTGTGAGAACCAGGGTTTTGTGTGTTTGAAGTGCAGAAGAGAAACATAAACCCTAATTCTAAGAGATTTTGAGAACTAGGTTTGAATTGGAGAAGAGAAATAGAGGCCCTGATTCAGAAAGAGTTTGAGAGCTTTATTTTCGTGGGTTTGCGGTGGTAAAGAGAAACAAAATCCCGAATTCATAGTGCGTGAGAATCAAGGTTTGGTAGTTTCGGTTTGGTGATGAGAAACATAAATCCTATTTACAGCAGGGTTTTTAGGTTTAAAATTGGAGGAAAGGGTGAGATCTGTTGTTTGGAAGGTTGGAATAAGTGAACCGAAACAGAAACTCTAATTCACAGTGTGAAAGAACTAGGGTTTGGGCGGGTTTCAATTGGTGTAGTACAACATAAACCCTAATCCAACAATGGTTTTGTGAGGTCTAAAGATGGAAGGGAGTATGGGAACTACGGTTTGGTGGGTTTTAACAGGTGCCATGAAGCAAAATGCCTAACTCACAGAGATAGCGAATATTAGAGTTTTATGGGTTTGAAGTGCTGAAGAAAAACAGAAACCCTAATTCAACTAGGGTTTTGTAGGCTTAATGTTGGAAGAGATGGTGAGAGCAGTTGTCTGGTAGGGCTTAAGAGGTGAATAGAAAAAAAGAAACACCTAATTAAAAGTGTGAGAATAGGGTTTGGTGAGTTTCAAATGGTGAGCAACAAAAAAAAACCCTTAGGGTTTGTCGGTTTCAAATTGGAAGAGAGTGTTAGAACTTGGGTTTGGTGGGTCTGAATAGGTGAATAGAGAAAAAAACCTTAATTCACCGGGATTGTGAGAAATTGGGTTGTGTGGGTTTGAAGTGCAAAAGAGAAACAAAAACCTTTTTTCAAACTAACCGAGGGTTCGGTTAGTTTGATTTGGAGATGAGAAACATAAAGCCTAATTCACAAAGAGTTCGAGAATTTGGTTTTCACGGGTTTGAAGTGGTGAAGAGAAACAAAAACCCGAATTCACAAAGTGTGTGAGAACCATGGTTTCGTGGGTTTGGATTGGGGATGAAAAACAGAAACCCTATTTACACTAGGGTTTTGAGGATTAAAAAGCGGAAGAGAGTGTGAGAATTATTGTTTGGTAGGTTTGAAAAACTGAACCGAAACAGAATCCCTAATTCACAGAGTGTGAGGTCTAGGGTTTTGTGAGTTTAAATTGGTGAAGTACAATGCAAACAGAAATTCAACAATGGTTTTCTAAGGTTTAAATATTGAATTGAGTATGAGAACAAGGGTTTGGCGGGTTTGAACTGATGAACAAAAACGAAAACCCTAACTTATAGAGATTGTGAGAACCAGGGTTTTGTGTGTTTGAAGTGCAGAAGAGAAACATAAACCCTAATTCTAAGAGATTTTGAGAACTAGGTTTGAATTGGAGAAGAGAAATAGAGGCCCTGATTCAGAAAGAGTTTGAGAGCTTTATTTTCGTGGGTTTGCGGTGGTAAAGAGAAACAAAATCCCGAATTCATAGTGCGTGAGAATCAAGGTTTGGTAGTTTCGGTTTGGTGATGAGAAACATAAATCCTATTTACAGCAGGGTTTTTAGGTTTAAAATTGGAGGAAAGGGTGAGATCTGTTGTTTGGAAGGTTGGAATAAGTGAACCGAAACAGAAACTCTAATTCACAGTGTGAAAGAACTAGGGTTTGGGCGGGTTTCAATTGGTGTAGTACAACATAAACCCTAATCCAACAATGGTTTTGTGAGGTCTAAAGATGGAAGGGAGTATGGGAACTACGGTTTGGTGGGTTTTAACAGGTGCCATGAAGCAAAATGCCTAACTCACAGAGATAGCGAATATTAGAGTTTTATGGGTTTGAAGTGCTGAAGAAAAACAGAAACCCTAATTCAACTAGGGTTTTGTAGGCTTAATGTTGGAAGAGATGGTGAGAGCAGTTGTCTGGTAGGGCTTAAGAGGTGAATAGAAAAAAAGAAACACCTAATTAAAAGTGTGAGAATAGGGTTTGGTGAGTTTCAAATGGTGAGCAACAAAAAAAAACCCTTAGGGTTTGTAGGTTTCAAATTGGAAGAGAGTGTTAGAACTTGGGTTTGGTGGGTCTGAATAGGTGAATAGAGAAAAAAACCTTAATTCACCGGGATTGTGAGAAATTGGGTTGTGTGGGTTTGAAGTGCAAAAGAGAAACAAAAACCTTTTTTCAAACTAACCGAGGGTTCGGTTAGTTTGATTTGGAGATGAGAAACATAAAGCCTAATTCACAAAGAGTTCGAGAATTTGGTTTTCACGGGTTTGAAGTGGTGAAGAGAAACAAAAACCCGAATTCACAAAGTGTGTGAGAACCATGGTTTCGTGGGTTTGGATTGGGGATGAAAAACAGAAACCCTATATACACTAGGGTTTTGAGGATTAAAAAGCGGAAGAGAGTGTGAGAATTATTGTTTGGTAGGTTTGAAAAACTGAACCGAAACAGAATCCCTAATTCACAGAGTGTGAGGTCTAGGGTTTTGTGAGTTTAAATTGGTGAAGTACAATGCAAACAGAAATTCAACAATGGTTTTCTAAGGTTTAAATATTGAATTGAGTATGAGAACAAGGGTTTGGCGGGTTTGAACTGATGAACAAAAACGAAAACCCTAACTTATAGAGATTGTGAGAACCAGGGTTTTGTGTGTTTGAAGTGCAGAAGAGAAACATAAACCCTAATTCTAAGAGATTTTGAGAACTAGGTTTGAATTGGAGAAGAGAAATAGAGGCCCTGATTCAGAAAGAGTTTGAGAGCTTTATTTTCGTGGGTTTGCGGTGGTAAAGAGAAACAAAATCCCGAATTCATAGTGCGTGAGAATCAAGGTTTGGTAGTTTCGGTTTGGTGATGAGAAACATAAATCCTATTTACAGCAGGGTTTTTAGGTTTAAAATTGGAGGAAAGGGTGAGATCTGTTGTTTGGAAGGTTGGAATAAGTGAACCGAAACAGAAACTCTAATTCACAGTGTGAAAGAACTAGGGTTTGGGCGGGTTTCAATTGGTGTAGTACAACATAAACCCTAATCCAACAATGGTTTTGTGAGGTCTAAAGATGGAAGGGAGTATGGGAACTACGGTTTGGTGGGTTTTAACAGGTGCCATGAAGCAAAATGCCTAACTCACAGAGATAGCGAATATTAGAGTTTTATGGGTTTGAAGTGCTGAAGAAAAACAGAAACCCTAATTCAACTAGGGTTTTGTAGGCTTAATGTTGGAAGAGATGGTGAGAGCAGTTGTCTGGTAGGGCTTAAGAGGTGAATAGAAAAAAAGAAACACCTAATTAAAAGTGTGAGAATAGGGTTTGGTGAGTTTCAAATGGTGAGCAACAAAAAAAAACCCTCATTGAACTAGGGTTTGTAGGTTTAAAATTGGAAGAGAGTGTTAGAACTTGTGTAACTCCCCGTGTTATTTTCCTTTTTCCTGAAATTATATTTAATTTAATTTCGGTAATGACGTCACTTGTTCATGACGTATTATTTATTTTTGGTATTTGATACCTGTAAATTTTTCGCGTTTACTTTTAAAGTCGACTGGATGACTTTACGGTTTCTCTTTGACGACTACGTGAATTCCTATTCTCGACTACACGATATCGTTTCGATTATTTCGGTTACGGTAATCGGGGGTGAAGCGTATTAAATTACCTTCTTGGTGTTCCGGTTGTTGGATTCCTAAACCGGTATATTTCTTTCAGACTAATTTGGTTATTGGGTGTCTCGTGGACTTTCGGGGTTACACGATATTATTTGGAGACTTCCGGTAATTGTTGGGACTTATTATATATATATAATTAATTATTTATATATATAATGAAGTGGGTTTATTTCGCAATTTAGGATAATTAAAGGGTTGCTTTTGCAATTACGGATACTTGAAGGGTTAGTTTTGCAATTAGGTTAGATATATATGTATATGTATACACGACTGACCCGTATCTGCTTCCTCTTCTACACGACTGAGCCCATTTCTTCAACTGTTACTCTTCCTCCTCTCCTTCACACGGACTTCGTCTTCTCCATGGGCGGCGGCCACCATGGTCGCCGGCGAGAGGGTGAGAGAGAGAGAGAGAGATGATCGGGAGAGAGTAAGAGTCGGCTGGTTGCAGTGCGTAGCAGCGGCGGTTCGCAGTGGCTGTGGTCGACGGCGGCTGGTGGCGCAAGGCAAGGGTCGGCGAGCTGGGTGGTGGTCGCGCAGGTGGTGGCGCCAGGGACGGCCAGTGCTGTTCGCGCGACAGGGAGTCCGGCTGGACTTTGGCCATTTTTTCGGCAACCTTCCGGTGATCGGTTTTTGCCGATTTTCGGTGAGTAGCTCCGTATATACGTAGTATTCATCATATATTAATTTCGTGATTTTAGGATGAACGATTTGCCCGGAAATCGCACTTTTAGGTTATAGATTTCGTTTGGGTTATTTTAGATTTAACCCAATTAATTAACCGATTATTAATGGGCTTCGTATATATCGTATAGGTTGTCAAGACGGACATTTCGATATATTCGAAATAGTTTTTGGACGATTTTGGTCGGCGGGCTTCGTGTTCGGGCGCCGATACTGTGCTGTTTCGGACTGTTCGGTAACGTATATTTAGGTGGGAAACTTTATTTCTCACTCCACATTATTGAAGTAGTTTTGGGTGTGCAAACCCTTATTTAATTTATTATAGATATATTAAATCGTTAATTTAAATATCTATAATTCGTTTAGAATCGGAATTGGACTTAGGAATTAATTTAAGAAAATTAATTAAATTATTTCCTACGAGATTAAATATATTCCTAATTGAATTGAATAGGAATAGACGACTTAGAAATTCCTTTGAGAATTAAATGAGCTAGAAGATTTGTAAACGTTGGACGTGAGAGACTTAGACGCTATTCTAGGTTCCTTTTTATTACGTGGATTATCTGTTTAAATTATTTTAAAGAAATGATAAGGGAAATTGAAATATTTTCTAAAGAATTAAGAAAATATATTTTTGAAAATATGAGTTATATATGAAATTGTTTTCATATGATTTAAATGCTTTATTGTATTTTAAAGCATGAAAAGAGATTTTGAGATTTATATTACCATGTGGGTATTTTTATAAATATGATGTATTACATATTTATGATTGAGATATGATTTGATTGTACACCATGTCGTGTGAGCACATGGGTGTTGGTGCATGTAGTGCACGGTTTCACCATTGGCAGAGAGAGTTCATTTGGTGTGGTCTACTTCCTTTGTGCGTGGGGCACGAGTAGACGTTTGTGTCGGATCATCACAACAACTGGCCAGGAGGTATCACGCCTACGGAACTAAAAAGCCGGCAAATGTGAGTTAGGAGTCCAGGTAGAGGCTCATGTTCTTGACTCAAGGGTAGTCATGGCGTACGGAGTTGCATGTTGGGCTCTCGTACAACCGTCTTCCCTGTTGAAGTGATAGAGAGAAAATCACTTGGGAAAGGTCGGTGTGGTAACTCTACACTATGATGAGTGGACAGAGTTTGTATCCGTTACCCTTAGGAAGGGTGTGTTGTGTGTGAGTATCACGGGGAGTGTTGAGTCACATTACACTGCCTATTATTTATGTGATCTCGTTTAACATGTATATGTGCTATATTACATGTGTTGTTGGGGCATGCTATTTATGAATATTGTAAATTAAATTCATATTTTATAAATGCTCAGTTGATAGTAATTAATGTGGAAGAAAATGATAATATGCCATTATAAATAAGTATAAATGAAACGAATATATTTATACTTGTTGTTGTATACCTTAGTACCCTTGGGGGAGGTTATGCGTGTTGGCATAGTGATTTATGTGGCTAGCGGAGGCTAGTGGTGGACCGTAGGCTTGACTTGAGTTGAGGCCTTAGAGATTGTGGTTAGTAGCCTTAGAGATTGTGGTTAGCAGCCTTGTGATTGTGGTTAGTAGCCCTGTGATTGTGGTTAGTAGTTTGGTGATCGTGGTTAGTTGTGTGAACTCTTTTGAAGATGTGAGGTTAGGGATGATTTTTGTATCAATTGATAATTGAGGCCTTAGAGAAGGCGAGTGATGAGTTGTGTGAGATTTTGATTGATGAGAAGGGGTTATGATTAGGGATTTATTTAGTACTCGAGGTACCGTAGCTTGACAGTCTCGGTTCTTGTGCTTAGTTCATTCCCCTAAGCATTCCTTGTACGGTGTTTTGTACACTAGTACGTGGTCGTTGACTTGTATGTCATTCCTAGATTCCTTGGTTACGGCGTGGTGCCGAACCTCTTCCTCGTGGTATCATTTGATTTGGTGGAGTTGGAAACGGATGGTGGTCTTCCGTGAGTCCAACGTGTTGTTCTTCCTTTATTGTCCTTTTGGGCATTATAGGAATCCGTGGAGTTGTTCATTCTTATGTGGTTGTCATTTCGAAAACGGTGCTTTCTAAGTTTTGAAAGTAAACTTTTGTATTTAAAAGGAAAAACCCGTTTTCGCCTACCCCCGAATAAACGAATAGTTTTAATACTTATAAAATGATCTTGAGATCTTCTTTGAAATGATTTTCAACTTTTAAAAGCCTGTGATGGCGACTGACGGAGACCGGGGGCAAGACGGTCATTTTTACTGTGTGATTTCTAAAAAGAAAACTATTTTATCACTTGTCTAGAGATTCTGAGATTTTGAGACTTCTTTCTCAAAATCTCGACTTGTAGTATTTTGAAAGGTGGTTTCTTGTTTCACCTTTTCTTCGGATCGTTCTAAGTCTCGGTTAGGAGGCTTGGTGTTGTTCAGTGCACACTTATAGTGTTGCCTTTCCTTTTCTTTGGGTTGTTGATGTCACCATCTAGGTGATTGGGATTTTTCACTTGTTAGGGGCATGGATGCCGAATGAAATGGTTTGAGTTTTAAAAACCTTTTTCTTAAAAACTATGGAAATCCTTGGGATTCCTCTTTTATTTACTTTCATACTCGGCCATTCGCTTTTGGTTCCCTTGTCCACTTGTGGTGTTCCTTTCTGGTTCATTCGTGATGTTCTTTCCTTGTTTGGGTATTCTTAACCTTGACATTGTGTCTCGGTTATCTGTTGGTGTAGCATTGGGACTCCTTTTCCCTTGCTTGGGTTCTTGACTCTTACGTGGTTTTTCATATCCTTAGTGAGAGCGTTGGTGATCAATTGACATTGTTGGAGATAGCAATTGAGGTTTGTTATATATATATATATGTATATATATATATATATATTGGTGATAGTATTATGAGGTTAATGTGATGATGTGACTTATGGTATCGAGGAATAGATGTGATTGAGGTGATCTAGTTCCTGAGAGGTAGATTCCTCTAGAAGTGGGATGAGATTTGTTATATATATATATTGTATAAATATATATATATATATATATATTGATGATGGTTGTGTTAGTACGCAAGGACGTGGGTGTTTTCCTTCCTGTGTTATCGGGGTGTAGGATTTGAGCCTTCCTTGGTACTATTGGTGGATTTTGTTTCCTGTGGATATTAGAGGTGAGTGTGTTTCCCTCTGTTGGATTTGGTGGTTAGCGTGGTGAGCATTGATGATTGTTAGATTTGACTTGGGTTGTTGTGTACCTAGTGTACATTGGTGAGAGTAGTGTAGACTACTGGTGTTGGGTACTTGGAGTACGAGTTTTAGAGACTCATGTTGTGTATTTATATATATATACGTGTAGATATATATATATATTCCCTATATACTTATGTATACTCGTTTACGATGGTATATGAGCGTGTTGACTTGGATTTGCGTGGATGGGACTAGTTGGGCTATTTATATCTTATTAGACGGTTTAGCTTTACCTAAACTATCAGAGGATGTGGTAGTTAGGATATCTTTTCCCACTGAGCTTATTTGCTCACGGAGGGAATTTCATTTGCCCCCCTGGTATTCCACGCCAGGTTGCAGGAAATATACGGCTATGAGCAGGATGCAGTGCAACGGCAGTTTCCTTTTGTTCTTGTTACAGGTTTGGAGTGGTGCAGGATGATGCGGTTACGGTTGCGGCACGACTGGGTTTGGGGACGATAGGTATCTGCTTTCAGTTTTCCTTACCCATTTGTTATGGGTTTGCCATGTATTTCTTTTGGGAGCTAGTCTGTTGGCCTATCCCTGTTGATGTATCTTTTATTTCCTGTATTTATTCTTTCAGGATGTATTGTATCTATTCCGCACAGTTAGGTGCTCTTCTGTATTTTTATTCGAGCATTTGTGGCTCTGTTGATGTTAAAGGGTTTGGAGGGGTTTTGGTTTCTTTCCACTACCTCGGCCCTAGTAGGATTGATGAATGTGGGGCTTGGAAGCCATTGTGATTATTGAATTGCTATTGGCAGGTTCTTGTGTTGTGGTTGTTGTCCGGATGTTCCATTTTCAAACGGAACTCTGCCGGATTTTCGTTAGATTCCGCTGCTTAGTTTATTATCCATTTGGGTATGGAATATACCATTTCTATCATTAACCCATATGTTTTCATGGTTAATGATGTCTTAGTTGATCATTCATGTTAAGGGTTACATTCTGGATTCCTTGGATATCCCAGTTCGGGAGTCTTAGGGATTTAGGAGCGTGTCTGTTGGTATCTGAGGATACTTTTGAGTTCTAGTATCCTATTTGGCATGGAGTATAGTTTTCATTGTTATTCCATGTATTTCCTTTGTTATTATTGACTCTAGTAGTCGCTTGGTTTGCGTCACCCTTTAGGGGCGTGACAGCATGGTATCTGGATATTCATTGCAACCCTTTATGGGTGTTTGATGACTGAATGTCTTTTGGTTCTCGTTTCTTTTTACTTCCGCAATCACTCCCTTAACTCTTAGGCTCGGGTTTCGGAGTCCTAGGAATTCGGGGCGTGACAACTTGGGTTTGGTGGGTCTGAATAGGTGAATAGAGAAAAAAACCTTAATTCACCGGGATTGTGAGAAATTGGGTTGTGTGGGTTTGAAGTGCAAAAGAGAAACAAAAACCTTTTTTCAAACTAACCGAGGGTTCGGTTAGTTTGATTTGGAGATGAGAAACATAAAGCCTAATTCACAAAGAGTTCGAGAATTTGGTTTTCACGGGTTTGAAGTGGTGAAGAGAAACAAAAACCCGAATTCACAAAGTGTGTGAGAACCATGGTTTCGTGGGTTTGGATTGGGGATGAGAAACAGAAGCCCTATTTACACTAGGGTTTTGAGGATTAAAAAGCGGAAGAGAGTGTGAGAATTATTGTTTGGTAGGTTTGAAAAACTGAACCGAAACAGAATCCCTAATTCACAGAGTGTGAGGTCTAGGGTTTTGTGAGTTTAAATTGGTGAAGTACAATGCAAACAGAAATTCAACAATGGTTTTGTAAGGTTTAAATATTGAATTGAGTATGAGAACAAGGGTTTGGCGGGTTTGAACTGATGAACAAAAACGAAAACCCTAACTTATAGAGATTGTGAGAACCAGGGTTTTGTGTGTTTGAAGTGCAGAAGAGAAACATAAACCCTAATTCTAAGAGATTTTGAGAACTAGGTTTGAATTGGAGAAGAGAAATAGAGGCCCTGATTCAGAAAGAGTTTGAGAGCTTTATTTTCGTGGGTTTGCGGTGGTAAAGAGAAACAAAATCCCGAATTCATAGTGCGTGAGAATCAAGGTTTGGTAGTTTCGGTTTGGTGATGAGAAACATAAATCCTATTTACAGTAGGGTTTTTAGGTTTAAAATTGGAGGAAAGGGTGAGATCTGTTGTTTGGAAGGTTGGAATAAGTGAACCGAAACAGAAACTCTAATTCACAGTGTGAAAGAACTAGGGTTTGGGCGGGTTTCAATTGGTGTAGTACAACATAAACCCTAATCCAACAATGGTTTTGTGAGGTCTAAAGATGGAAGGGAGTATGGGAACTACGGTTTGGTGGGTTTTAACAGGTGCCATGAAGCAAAATGCCTAACTCACAGAGATAGCGAATATTAGAGTTTTATGGGTTTGAAGTGCTGAAGAAAAACAGAAACCCTAATTCAACTAGGGTTTTGTAGGCTTAATGTTGGAAGAGATGGTGAGAGCAGTTGTCTGGTAGGGCTTAAGAGGTGAATAGAAAAAAAGAAACACCTAATTAAAAGTGTGAGAATAGGGTTTGGTGAGTTTCAAATGGTGAGCAACAAAAAAACCCTAACTTATAGAGATTGTGAGAACCAGGGTTTTGTGTGTTTGAAGTGCAGAAGAGAAACATAAACCCTAATTCTAAGAGATTTTGAGAACTAGGTTTGAATTGGAGAAGAGAAATAGAGGCCCTGATTCAGAAAGAGTTTGAGAGCTTTATTTTCGTGGATTTGCGGTGGTAAAGAGAAACAAAATCCCGAATTCATAGTGCGTGAGAATCAAGGTTTGGTAGTTTCGGTTTGGTGATGAGAAACATAAATCCTATTTACAGTAGGGTTTTTAGGTTTAAAATTGGAGGAAAGGGTGAGATCTGTTGTTTGGAAGGTTGGAATAAGTGAACCGAAACAGAAACTCTAATTCACAGTGTGAAAGAACTAGGGTTTGGGCGGGTTTCAATTGGTGTAGTACAACATAAACCCTAATCCAACAATGGTTTTGTGAGGTCTAAAGATGGAAGGGAGTATGGGAACTACGGTTTGGTGGGTTTTAACAGGTGCCATGAAGCAAAATGCCTAACTCACAGAGATAGCGAATATTAGAGTTTTATGGGTTTGAAGTGCTGAAGAAAAACAGAAACCCTAATTCAACTAGGGTTTTGTAGGCTTAATGTTGGAAGAGATAGTGAGAGCAGTTGTCTGGTAGGGCTTAAGAGGTGAATAGAAAAAAAGAAACATCTAATTAAAAGTGTGAGAATAGGGTTTGGTGAGTTTCAAATGGTGAGCAACAAAAAAAAACCCTCATTGAACTAGGGTTTGTAGGTTTCAAATTGGAAGAGAGTGTTAGAACTTGGGTTTGGTGGGGCTGAATAGGTGAATAGAGAAAAAAACCTTAATTCACCGGGATTGTGAGAAATTGGGTTGTGTGGGTTTGAAGTGCAAAAGAGAAACAAAAACCTTTTTTCAAACTAATCGAGGGTTCGGTTAGTTTGATTTGGAGATGAGAAACATAAAGCCTAATTCACAAAGAGTTCGAGAATTTGGTTTCACGGGTTTGAAGTGGTGAAGAGAAACAAAAACCCGAATTCACAAAGTGTGTGAGAACCATGGTTTCGTGGGTTTGGATTGGGGATGAGAAACAGAAACCCTATTTACACTAGGGTTTTGAGGATTAAAAAGCGGAAGAGAGTGTGAGAATTATTGTTTGGTAGGTTTGAAAAACTGAACCGAAACAGAATCCCTAATTCACAGAGTTTGAGGTCTAGGGTTTTGTGAGTTTAAATTGGTGAAGTACAATGCAAACAGAAATTCAACAATGGTTTTGTAAGGTTTAAATATTGAATTGAGTATGAGAACAAGGGTTTGGCGGGTTTGAACTGATGAACAAAAACGAAAACCCTAACTTATAGAGATTGTGAGAACTAGGGTTTTGTGTGTTTGAAGTGCAGAAGAGAAACATAAACCCTAATTCTAAGAGATTTTGAGAACTAGGTTTGAATTTTTTTTTTTTTTTTTTTTTTTTTTTTTTTTGAAAAGTAAGTCAATATTATAAAAACCAGAAACGGCAAAAGCCTACAAAAAACTTGGGCATTCCCAAGGGTGGTATCCCCAAACCCACCACAACTTTAGATTTAAATTGTTAAAAGGGAGAAAATACACAAAAACCATACTATCTCTATTGCTTAACCAATAAACCAGAGAATTACATGAAACCATTGGTTTAACAATAATCATACTCCTCCAAAGCATTAGTGGTCCAGTCTTCATCAGATTGTGGACAACATTAATATGAGCCTTGAAATCCCCACATATGAACATTATCAAGATAAATGAAACAAATAGCAGAACATTTGATCCATCGTTTTCCATCATTAAACCATGTCCATATTTGAAGAGCAACCTTGTCATTTGCACTAGCCAGGAGCAATGATAAGAGACTTCCATCACACTGAAAAACGACCATTTCAGCACTGAAATTCTGAAATCTGCACTGAAAAAACTACATTTCAGCACTGAACCACTGAAAATACTGCATTTCAGCACTGAAAAAAACTGCATTTCAGTACTGAAACACTGAAAACTGCACTGAAAAATCTGTATTTCTGCCCTGAAACTCTGAAAAACGACCATTTCAGCACTGAAAATCTTAAATCTGCACTGAAAAAACTGCATTTCAGTACTAAACCACTAAAATCTGCACTGAAAATTCTGAATTTCAGCACTGAAAAATTTGCACTGATAAACTGCATTGTTGGCAGTCACAAAACTGCAGTTTACAAACTGCACTGAAGCACTGGACAACGATCGAAAACTGTGGTAGCCATCCGTGATGGTCTTCATAGCCATCCGACCCCCGTGAAAATCAGCCACCAACTTATAAATCTGCACAATGTAAGCAAAGGGATCAAAAGATAATGCAACATTTAAAAAATTTATCATTAAACACCTCGCACGCATTCTGAACCAAAACTTGACCCATACCCCCACCAACACTGAAACATGTTCTCTACCACTCATCCAGACAGAAATCCTGAACATAAATTCGAGGAAAACTGAGCAAAAAATAATCCCCTCACCCATTGCTAGAAACTCTATCTCCATTTTGAATATCCAACAAGTGAAACAATCTAAATTGGACAGAAGAATTTATCTCCTTAACAAGTTGTTCCTCCTTTTTAAACTCTCCAGCAAACAACCTGAGATTCCTTTCCCTCCATAAAATGTAAACACTAGCAGCCAATGATAGTTTGGTAACACAAGCCTTTAAAGTATTATTTGAACAGTGGACATTGCACCAATTTACCATCTCCACCCACTTCTTCCCAACGTGCCTCAAACCATTTTCAATAACAACCGAAGACCAAACTTGAGAAGAGAAACTGCACTCAAAAAATAGATGTTCCCTGCTTTCACACGGTAAGTCACAGAAGACACATTTTTGTTGTTGAAGCATACCATAACGGACCAATTTATCTTGTGTCTGCATCCTATTATGAATTAACGTCCATAAGATGAAAGCATGTCTTGGAATATTATTTGGGAACCATACAGTCTTGTACCATTGAACTTGAGTATCCCTGTTCCTTAACAAATTCCAAGCTGAACTAATAGAATACTTATCCCTGGTAGGCTTCCAAATCAAAGTATCAACATCATGACAATCTGGAGGGGGAAGGGTAGCAATATCATCTCTTAACTCCATTAATTTATGAGAGTTTGCAAAAGGAGGAAACCATTGCCCATTTCTAATTATAGCATTGACTTTACAATTGTTGCTTAATCCAGAATCATACCTAATCCGATCCCCATGTTTTTCTACAATAGAATTGGGATACAACCAATCATCATGCCAAAGAAGAATATTATTGCCATTCCCAACCTTGTACTCAATGTATTGTCTAAATGTATCCCTTAGCCCCATTATCTTCTTCCATGACCAAGATCTTTTATCCGGAACCTTAAGCAGCCAGAAATTCTGGTCTTTCATGAGCTCGATCCTTGCCCACTTACTCCAGAGATTAGTGGGAATAGGCTGCAACAAGTTCCATAGCTGCTTACCAATAGCTGCCACATTCCAAGCTATCAAATCTTTTAATCCTAAGCCCCCTTCATCTTTCGGCAAACACACTTTAGTCCATGCCAACTTCTCACCACCACTCTTCAAATCAGCCCCTTTCCATAAGAATTTCCTCATAATCTCATTCAGTTGCTTAAACACAGATTTTGGAAGGATATAAGTAGAACTCCAATAAACCTGAACTGAAAACAACACTGAGGCAATCAATTGTAACCTACCCGCAAAGGAAAGGAATCTGCAATTCCAAGACTGAACCCTTCTAGTAATTTTCAATACTAACTCTTGACAATCAGCTGCATTAAGCTTTGAAGAAATCAGAGGAACCCCTAAATACTTGACAGGCAATTTCCCAATTGAAAAGTTGGATCCAAGGACAATATTCTCTAAAACTCTACCCCCCACCCCCGATATAAAAATGGAGCTCTTTGAAGTATTAGGAATTAAACCTGAAAATTCACTAAACTTCCTCAAAACATCCAGCATACAATTCACTGAATTTTCACTAACCTCACAAAAGAGGAAAAGGTCATCAGCAAACATCAAATGATTTATCTCCAATCTTTTACATTTGGCATGGAACTTAAAAGAGTCATTTTTCCCCAGTTTATTCAACATCCCTGAGAGAACTTCCATACACATCACAAAAAGATAGGGTGACATAGGGTCCCCTTGCCGAAGCCCTCTTCCTCCTTTGAAAAACCCTTCAAGCGCACCATTTATATTTATAGAGAACTTAGGAGAAGAGCAACAAGCAAGAATCCAACCTCTAACTCGATCAGGCAATCCAAAACCCTTCAACACCTCACCCAAAAAAACCCAGGAGACAGAGTCATAAGCTTTGGTCAGATCAATTTTCATGGCAACTCTAGCTGGAGACTCATCTTTATGGTAATGGAGTAATATCTCTTGAGCTAGCAGAACATTATCACAAATACTCCTACCCGGTACAAACCCAGATTGGTTTGCACTTATGCTCGAGTCAAGAATGGGTTTCAACCTATTAGCAATAATTTTTGCAATGCATTTATACAACACATTGCAAACTGAAATAGGCCTGAACTCCGTCACTTTAGTAGGATTATCAACTTTGGGAATAAGAGAGATGGAAGTACAGTTTATCTCAGAAAGCAATTGACCTGTAGTAAAGAAATCCATAATGGCCTCCACCACCTCATTTCCAATAACATCCCAGGCCGCCTTATAAAACACAGCATTCAAACCATCCGGCCCTGGGGCTTTGTCATCTTTTATAGCAAGGAAGGTAGCTTTGATTTCATCTCTGGTCACATCTCTATTCATGTCCATGCTTTGTTCTAGAGAAATAGGGTGTTGAATAAACTCATTCAAACCAGGGATCCTGGCCTCATCTCTCTTGGCAAAAAGGTTCTTGTAAAATCCCACAATCTCTCTACTAACATCACCTTTATCAGTAAGAACAGTGCCATCCTCTCTAGTTATGGAAACTATATTGTTTAGAGCTTTCCTCTGATTAGCAATCTTATGAAAATAGCTGGTGTTTTGATCTCCTAGCCTTAGCCATTGAATCCTAGATAACTGTCTATATAAACCTTCCTCGGCATTTGACACTTTATAAAATTGTTTAAGACAGTCCTTTTCTATTCTTTGAAATTCGTGATTACCCGGATCCAAATCCACCAAGCATTGAATGTTCAATAACTTTTTCCTAGCTTCGGACACTTGAGTTGGCAATTTATCAAAGTGAGTTTTATTGAGAATTTTCAAAGCATTCTTCACCATTTTCAGTTTTTGACTTACCACAAACATTTTACTCCCAGTAACCTGGCCATTCCACGCATCTTTAACCACTTGAATAAAATTTTCATGCTTGGTTAAAAAATTGTTGAACCTAAAAGGCCTTTTAACCCTCTCCAACTCCATAGGGATTTTAACCATAATACAAGCATGATCAGAAACACCCGGAGGCAAAAAAGATAATTCAGTGGACTGAAAATAATCAATCCAAGCTGAATTCACTAAGCATCTGTCCAGCTTACTAAACACATGACCATTGGACCAAGAAAATTTGATACCATTATACTTCAAATCCATTAATCCTGCTTTGTCTAGAGCCTGACCACATTCCCTCATTTTTGCATTCCACTTGTCATCCCCACCCCATTTCTCATGTTGATATCTAATAGCATTTAAATCACCCGCACAAATCCAGGGGCTGTTCTTCAAAGCCATGGAAATATCAAAAAGCTCCTTCCATAAAATCCTCCTCTCAATATAGTCATTACTTCCATAAATAAAGGTAGCGAACCAATTGCAGATATTATCAACAGTACTCACTTTACAATGAAGAAATTGAGCACTGCCCTTTAATAAATCCACATTCATCTTCTTTGGGTCCCAACAAATCCATAATCTCCCCAAATCCGCATAATCATAATTATTAACTAACCTCCAACCTTGGCAAATCACTTTCAACACCTTATCTACATTGTGCTTTAAAACCTTTGTCTCAATCAAACAAAAAATAGAAATATCTAGAGAATTAATCATTAACTTAATTTCCTTCTGTTTCACCTCCCCATTAAGACCACGGACATTCCAGATATAGCAATTCATATGGAATACTAATTTTGAGTAGACTGGTCTCCCCCTTTTTCCTCTCTTTTCAAGACCCTTTTAGTTTTAAATTGCTTGTTAGAAATGGGTCCCAACCTACCAACACCTGAGACCACCAAGGAAATTGGGCTCTTACTCCCTTTCTCTTTTATTCTGATCAGAGGTTTTTCTCCAGCTTTATGAACATGCTTCTCTTCCTCTACCATTCCCCCTGGTTCATGTATAAAACCTTCATTTTCATCAGTATCAATTCCCCAATCCTCCATTATTTCCCCTTCATCAAAATCTCCCAAGCATGCGAATTTATTAGGAGAAAGGACATTTGTAATATCCCTAGGAACCTCTATCTTCAACTCGTTTACATTCACTAGAACCTCATGATTTTTTAATTCATTAGACTCAATAATATTCTCAACTTCAACTACATTTTTTCCTACATTCTGAATATCTTTAGGTAAAACATTAACCTGCTCCTGATTCATTGCATCAGAATTATTTGTTTCTCCAACTTTCTTCCCAACAACAACCCATTCTTTCTTAATCTCTTTAGTTTTTTGAATTGCATTTTGGACTTTCATTTTAACACAATTTTTGGAAGAATGTCCAAAAATCTCACAGTGTTCACATTTCATGGGCACCCATTGATATTCCACACCAATAGTAACAATTCTCCCATCCGCCAACTTGACCCCTACCTCAGATGGAAATTCAGCATTAATATCAACCTCAATACACATCCTGGCATAATTTAATCTACCCCTATCATCAGTTTGGGAATCCGTATACAGAGGTCTCCCCAAAATGCTAGCAATATAACCCAACCCATCCGGTGTCCACAATTGTAATGGAATATGATAAAATTTAGCCCATATTGGAACACTTTTTAACCCTTGTTTATAGATGGCAAGATCAGGCCTCCACTTTTGCAACACCATAAGCTGGTTTGCAAAATGCCAAGGTCCACCTTCTATAATAGAATTACAACTTTCAGCACTATCAAATTTGAACAAAAAGAAACCCCTATCTAGGCTCATCACCTCAGTCATTCCATTTTTACCCCAGAGTCTCTTTGCTATGGAATTTACAGTTGGGAATGGTAGTTTCCTATCCATACAGTATCCCACTAAACAATCCCTCCACAAATAACACCCCTTCATTTCGACATCATAAGGTATTTCAACAATTTTATCTTTCACAGCTTGTGGGAATTAGAGTATCAGCCCATGACAAAGTTGGTTTAACAGTACCTTCATCACCCCCTAACTTCGACAAGTTTTCACTCACCCCAGAAAAATTCCCATTCATCGAAGAGACAGAAGGAACAACTACCTTAGTACCCTCAACACACAGATTAATTTCAGGCCTTTCTACTTCTATCGCAGAATCCTTTCCTTTTATAGGAGACCCCTGTTGTGAAACATTGAGTAACATTTTATTATCACCCTCAGGATTGCCAGCCTTAACCTTATATTGCTCATTCAGTTCATTACTAAGCTTCTCAACCAGTTTATTTAGACGCTCAATCTCAACAGCATCCCCCATAACCAGACTCATAACAAAGAGAAAAAAAAACACAAATAGGGCACCAACCCTCACCAAAATCACCAGGGCAGCAACCCTTGCAACAAAAAATGGGCACCAACCCAAAAACAAAAAATAAAAAAACACAAATAGGGCACCAACCCTCACCAACACCAGGGCAGCAACCCTTGCAACAAAACAAATGGGCAGCAACCCAACCAGAAAGGGGCAAGAACCCACAAAAAACCTTACTCAGCACAAACAGTTTGATTGTAGCAATGATGGATACCACAGCACACTCACTTCTTCGTGAAATAGCTAATCACTGTCGTCAGTAAAGCTCTGCTCCAAGACCAGAAGCAGCAGCTTCAAATCGAAAAGTGCACAATCAGCAGCTAATGTAAAACACGCAATCGAAGCTTAACCACAGCTACCCGACCCAGCTTCGGCAACCGCTTTAGAAAGGCAGCTACAAAGCCAGTAATAGACAGCTTCAGGCTACGCTCACAGTCACCTGTTGAACCCACGACCCCGAAAAGATCGCAGCTGGAAACCCACCCTACTCAGTCTTCGGGTGATGTTCTCAACTGCTGATTGAAGGAGACCGAAAACTCAGTGTTATAACAGCTTCGAACAGGTCGTCGTCTCCAACGCCTCACGAACAGGCCCGTTACAGCTTCGGCAACTCCACAAATCACCCCTTTTGCAGCAGACCACGAACAATCGTCTTGAACCTCAGCACAAACTCACAGTTTCGTGGATCACCCAGCCACAGCAGCAGCTACTGATCTCAGAACGCAGCTTCAGAAAATGCAGCCGAATCAGCTTTCGCTTATGGGCCGCGCTCTCCGAACAGCAAATCGTCTTCAATGGACACGAACTGGTGCGTCTGAACTGGAAACCACCGACCTACGATCGACCCACAACCACCGATACGATTCAGGGAATGTGGGTATGAACCGTCACAATCTCCGCAGGAAAAAAACACAGGCACGAACTCACTCAACCCAGCACCCTGCCTAGCAACGAATCGGCGCAGGATTGAAGAGAGAACCGCGAAGGCAACCCCCGATCTCAGAGCTTCGTCTATCAAACCCCAGGCACAACTTGTTTCGATTACAGTAAAGCAACCTTACGCAGCCTTCAGGTTCGAAACTCAGCAACTATTAAAGAAAAACTGCAAACCTCCGCTCAAAACCAAGGAAACGAACCTTCACAACCTTCTTCGCACCACCTAATGGCCGTCTCAAAGATCCAGATCTTACTCAGACTTCAGAAATGGTCTTGGATCAGCTTCACCACGCACGAAGATGACAGATTCGCCGCAAACACATGACCAAATTCGTATGAGCTGGAAATGACAATCGCCGCCTCCAAGAACAAACTCGTTAACAGACCCAGTAGTTCAATCTCAAACAATAACCTAACTCATCTGACTCAGTGGAATATATGTATAAAAGGCTTGGTCAAAACTGAGTTTGACCGAGTCAACCCGTTTAGACAATCCACTAACCCAGCTCCCACACGCTCTTCATTCTAGAGAGAAGGAAGAGCTTCTCTCTCTAAACCAACAATGGTTTTGTGAGGTCTAAAGATGGAAGGGAGTATGGGAACTACGGTTTGGTGGGTTTTAACAGGTGCCATGAAGCAAAATGCCTAACTCACAGAGATAGCGAATATTAGAGTTTTATGGGTTTGAAGTGCTGAAGAAAAACAGAAACCCTAATTCAACTAGGGTTTTGTAGGCTTAATGTTGGAAGAGATGGTGAGAGCAGTTGTCTGGTAGGGCTTAAGAGGTGAATAGAAAAAAAGAAACACCTAATTAAAAGTGTGAGAATAGGGTTTGGTGAGTTTCAAATGGTGAGCAACAAAAAAACCCTAACTTATAGAGATTGTGAGAACCAGGGTTCTGTGTGTTTGAAATGCAGAAGAGAAACATAAACCCTAATTCTAAGAGATTTTGAAAACTAGGTTTGAATTGGAGAAGAGAAATAGAGGCCCTGATTCAGAAAGAGTTTGAGAGCTTTATTTTCGTGGATTTGCGGTGGTAAAGAGAAACAAAATCCCGAATTCATAGTGCGTGAGAATCAAGGTTTGGAAGTTTCGGTTTGGTGATAAGAAACATAAATCCTATTTACAGTAGGGTTTTTAGGTTTAAAATTGGAGGAAAGGGTGAGATCTGTTGTTTGGAAGGTTGGAATAAGTGAACCGAAACAGAAACTCTAATTCACAGTGTAAAAGAACTAGGGTTTGGGCGGGTTTCAATTGGTGTAGTACAACATAAACCCTAATCCAACAATGGTTTTGTGAGGTCTAAAGATGGAAGGGAGTATGGGAACTACGGTTTGGTGGGTTTTAACAGGTGCCATGAAGCAAAATGCCTAACTCACAGAGATAGCGAATATTAGAGTTTTATGGGTTTGAAGTGCTGAAGAAAAACAGAAACCCTAATTCAACTAGGGTTTTGTAGGCTTAATGTTGGAAGAGATGGTGAGAGCAGTTGTCTGGTAGGGCTTAAGAGGTGAATAGAAAAAAAGAAACACCTAATTAAAAGTGTGAGAATAGGGTTTGGTGAGTTTCAAATGGTGAGCAACCAAAAAACCCTAACTTATAGAGATTGTGAGAACCAGGGTTTTGTGTGTTTGAAGTGCAGAAGAGAAACATAAACCCTAATTCTAAGAGATTTTGAGAACTAGGTTTGAATTGGAGAAGAGAAATAGAGGCCCTGATTCAGAAAGAGTTTGAGAGCTTTATTTTCGTGGGTTTGCGGTGGTAAAGAGAAACAAAATCCCGAATTCATAGTGCGTGAGAATCAAGGTTTGGTAGTTTCGGTTTGGTGATGAGAAACATAAATCCTATTTACAGTAGGGTTTTTAGGTTTAAAATTGGAGGAAAGGGTGAGATCTGTTGTTTGGAAGGTTGGAATAAGTGAACCGAAACAGAAACTCTAATTCACAGTGTAAAAGAACTAGGGTTTGGGCGGGTTTCAATTGGTGTAGTACAACATAAACCCTAATCCAACAATGGTTTTGTGAGGTCTAAAGATGGAAGGGAGTATGGGAACTACGGTTTGGTGGGTTTTAACAGGTGCCATGAAGCAAAATGCCTAACTCACAGAGATAGCGAATATTAGAGTTTTATGGGTTTGAAGTGCTGAAGAAAAACAGAAACCCTAATTCAACTAGGGTTTTGTAGGCTTAATGTTGGAAGAGATGGTGAGAGCAGTTGTCTGGTAGGGCTTAAGAGGTGAATAGAAAAAAAGAAACACCTAATTAAAAGTGTGAGAATAGGGTTTGGTGAGTTTCAAATGGTGAGCAACAAAAAAAAAAACCCTCATTGAACTAGGGTTTGTAGGTTTCAAATTGGAAGAGAGTGTTAGAACTTGGGTTTGGTGGGTCTGAATAGGTGAATAGAGAAAAAAACCTTAATTCACCGGGATTGTGAGAAATTGGGTTGTGTGGGTTTGAAGTGCAAAAGAGAAACAAAAACCTTTTTTCAAACTAACCGAGGGTTCGGTTAGTTTGATTTGGAGATGAGAAACATAAAGCCTAATTCACAAAGAGTTCGAGAATTTGGTTTTCATGGGTTTGAAGTGGTGAAGAGAAACAAAAACCCGAATTCACAAAGTGTGTGAGAACCATGGTTTCGTGGGTTTGGATTGGGGATGAGAACACAGAAACCCTATTTACACTAGGGTTTTGAGGATTAAAAAGCGGAAGAGAGTGTGAGAATTATTGTTTGGTAGGTTTGAAAAACTGAACCGAAACAGAATCCCTAATTCACAGAGTGTGAGGTCTAGGGTTTTGTGAGTTTAAATTGGTGAAGTACAATGCAAACAGAAATTCAACAATGGTTTTGTAAGGTTTAAATATTGAATTGAGTATGAGAACAAGGGTTTGGCGGGTTTGAACTGATGAACAAAAACAAAAACCCTAACTTATAGAGATTGTGAGAACCAGGGTTTTGTGTGTTTGAAGTGCAGAAGAGAAACATAAACCCTAATTCTAAGAGATTTTGAGAACTAGGTTTGAATTGGAGAAGAGAAATAGAGGCCCTGATTCAGAAAGAGTTTGAGAGCTTTATTTTCGTGGGTTTGCGGTGGTAAAGAGAAACAAAATCCCGAATTCATAGTGCGTGAGAATCAAGGTTTGGTAGTTTCGGTTTGGTGATGAGAAACATAAATCCTATTTACAGTAGGGTTTTTAGGTTTAAAATTGGAGGAAAGGGTGAGATCTGTTGTTTGGAAGGTTGGAATAAGTGAACCGAAACAGAAACTCTAATTCACAGTGTGAAAGAACTAGGGTTTGGGCGGGTTTCAATTGGTGTAGTACAACATAAACCCTAATCCAGCAATGGTTTTGTGAGGTCTAAAGATGGAAGGGAGTATGGGAACTACGGTTTGGTGGGTTTTAACAGGTGCCATGAAGCAAAATGCCTAACTCACAGAGATAGCGAATATTAGAGTTTTATGGGTTTGAAGTGCTGAAGAAAAACAGAAACCCTAATTCAACTAGGGTTTTGTAGGCTTAATGTTGGAAGAGATGGTGAGAGCAGTTGTCTGGTAGGGCTTAAGAGGTGAATAGAAAAAAAGAAACACCTAATTAAAAGTGTGAGAATAGGGTTTGGTGAGTTTCAAATGGTGAGCAACAAAAAAAAACCCTCATTGAACTAGGGTTTGTAGGTTTCAAATTGGAAGAGAGTGTTAGAACTTGGGTTTGGTGGGTCTGAATAGGTGAATAGAGAAAAAAACCTTAATTCACCGGGATTGTGAGAAATTGGGTTGTGTGGGTTTGAAGTGCAAAAGAGAAACAAAAACCTTTTTTCAAACTAACCGAGGGTTCGGTTAGTTTGATTTGGAGATGAGAAACATAAAGCCTAATTCACAAAGAGTTCGAGAATTTGGTTTTCACGGGTTTGAAGTGGTGAAGAGAAACAAAAACCCGAATTCACAAAGTGTGTGAGAACCATGGTTTCGTGGGTTTGGATTGGGGATGAGAAACAGAAACCCTATTTACACTAGGATTTTGAGGATTAAAAAGCGGAAGAGAGTGTGAGAATTATTGTTTGGTAGGTTTGAAAAACTGAACCGAAACAGAATCCCTAATTCACAGAGTGTGAGGTCTAGGGTTTTGTGAGTTTAAATTGGTGAAGTACAATGCAAACAGAAATTCAACAATGGTTTTGTAAGGTTTAAATATTGAATTGAGTATGAGAACAAGGGTTTGGCGGGTTTGAACTGATGAACAAAAACAAAAACCCTAACTTATAGAGATTGTGAGAACCAGGGTTTTGTGTGTTTGAAGTGCAGAAGAGAAACATAAACCCTAATTCTAAGAGATTTTGAGAACTAGGTTTGAATTGGAGAAGAGAAATAGAGGCCCTGATTCAGAAAGAGTTTGAGAGCTTTATTTTCGTGGGTTTGCGGTGGTAAAGAGAAACAAAATCCCGAATTCATAGTGCGTGAGAATCAAGGTTTGGTAGTTTCGGTTTGGTGATGAGAAACATAAATCCTATTTACAGTAGGGTTTTTAGGTTTAAAATTGGAGGAAAGGGTGAGATCTGTTGTTTGGAAGGTTGGAATAAGTGAACCGAAACAGAAACTCTAATTCACAGTGTGAAAGAACTAGGGTTTGGGCGGGTTTCAATTGGTGTAGTACAACATAAACCCTAATCCAACAATGGTTTTGTGAGGTCTAAAGATGGAAGGGAGTATGGGAACTACGGTTTGGTGGGTTTTAACAGGTGCCATGAAGCAAAATGCCTAACTCACAGAGATAGCGAATATTAGAGTTTTATGGGTTTGAAGTGCTGAAGAAAAACAGAAACCCTAATTCAACTAGGGTTTTGTAGGCTTAATGTTGGAAGAGATGGTGAGAGCAGTTGTCTGGTAGGGCTTAAGAGGTGAATAGAAAAAAAGAAACACCTAATTAAAAGTGTGAGAATAGGGTTTGGTGAGTTTCAAATGGTGAGCAACAAAAAAAAACCCTCATTGAACTAGGGTTTGTAGGTTTCAAATTGGAAGAGAGTGTTAGAACTTGGGTTTGGTGGGTCTGAATAGGTGAATAGAGAAAAAAACCTTAATTCACCGGGATTGTGAGAAATTGGGTTGTGTGGGTTTGAAGTGCAAAAGAGAAACAAAAACCTTTTTTCAAACTAATCGAGGGTTCGGTTAGTTTGATTTGGAGATGAGAAACATAAAGCCTAATTCACAAAGAGTTCGAGAATTTGGTTTTCACGGGTTTGAAGTGGTGAAGAGAAACAAAAACCCGAATTCACAAAGTGTGTGAGAACCATGGTTTCGTGGGTTTGGATTGGGGATGAGAAACAGAAACCCTATTTACACTAGGATTTTGAGGATTAAAAAGCGGAAGAGAGTGTGAGAATTATTGTTTGGTAGGTTTGAAAAACTGAACCGAAACAGAATCCCTAATTCACAGAGTGTGAGGTCTAGGGTTTTGTGAGTTTAAATTGGTGAAGTACAATGCAAACAGAAATTCAACAATGGTTTTGTAAGGTTTAAATATTGAATTGAGTATGAGAACAAGGGTTTGGCGGGTTTGAACTGATGAACAAAAACAAAAACCCTAACTTATAGAGATTGTGAGAACCAGGGTTTTGTGTGTTTGAAGTGCAGAAGAGAAACATAAACCCTAATTCTAAGAGATTTTGAGAACTAGGTTTGAATTGGAGAAGAGAAATAGAGGCCCTGATTCAGAAAGAGTTTGAGAGCTTTATTTTCGTGGGTTTGCGGTGGTAAAGAGAAACAAAATCCCGAATTCATAGTGCGTGAGAATCAAGGTTTGGTAGTTTCGGTTTGGTGATGAGAAACATAAATCCTATTTACAGTAGGGTTTTTAGGTTTAAAATTGGAGGAAAGGGTGAGATCTGTTGTTTGGAAGGTTGGAATAAGTGAACCGAAACAGAAACTCTAATTCACAGTGTGAAAGAACTAGGGTTTGGGCGGGTTTCAATTGGTGTAGTACAACATAAACCCTAATCCAGCAATGGTTTTGTGAGGTCTAAAGATGGAAGGGAGTATGGGAACTACGGTTTGGTGGGTTTTAACAGGTGCCATGAAGCAAAATGCCTAACTCACAGAGATAGCGAATATTAGAGTTTTATGGGTTTGAAGTGCTGAAGAAAAACAGAAACCCTAATTCAACTAGGGTTTTGTAGGCTTAATGTTGGAAGAGATGGTGAGAGCAGTTGTCTGGTAGGGCTTAAGAGGTGAATAGAAAAAAAGAAACACCTAATTAAAAGTGTGAGAATAGGGTTTGGTGAGTTTCAAATGGTGAGCAACAAAAAAAAAAACCCTCATTGAACTAGGGTTTGTAGGTTTCAAATTGGAAGAGAGTGTTAGAACTTGGGTTTGGTGGGTCTGAATAGGTGAATAGAGAAAAAAACCTTAATTCACCGGGATTGTGAGAAATTGGGTTGTGTGGGTTTGAAGTGCAAAAGAGAAACAAAAACCTTTTTTCAAACTAACCGAGGGTTCGGTTAGTTTGATTTGGAGATGAGAAACATAAAGCCTAATTCACAAAGAGTTCGAGAATTTGGTTTTCATGGGTTTGAAGTGGTGAAGAGAAACAAAAACCCGAATTCACAAAGTGTGTGAGAACCATGGTTTCGTGGGTTTGGATTGGGGATGAGAACACAGAAACCCTATTTACACTAGGGTTTTGAGGATTAAAAAGCGGAAGAGAGTGTGAGAATTATTGTTTGGTAGGTTTGAAAAACTGAACCGAAACAGAATCCCTAATTCACAGAGTGTGAGGTCTAGGGTTTTGTGAGTTTAAATTGGTGAAGTACAATGCAAACAGAAATTCAACAATGGTTTTGTAAGGTTTAAATATTGAATTGAGTATGAGAACAAGGGTTTGGCGGGTTTGAACTGATGAACAAAAACAAAAACCCTAACTTATAGAGATTGTGAGAACCAGGGTTTTGTGTGTTTGAAGTGCAGAAGAGAAACATAAACCCTAATTCTAAGAGATTTTGAGAACTAGGTTTGAATTGGAGAAGAGAAATAGAGGCCCTGATTCAGAAAGAGTTTGAGAGCTTTATTTTCGTGGGTTTGCGGTGGTAAAGAGAAACAAAATCCCGAATTCATAGTGCGTGAGAATCAAGGTTTGGTAGTTTCGGTTTGGTGATGAGAAACATAAATCCTATTTACAGTAGGGTTTTTAGGTTTAAAATTGGAGGAAAGGGTGAGATCTGTTGTTTGGAAGGTTGGAATAAGTGAACCGAAACAGAAACTCTAATTCACAGTGTGAAAGAACTAGGGTTTGGGCGGGTTTCAATTGGTGTAGTACAACATAAACCCTAATCCAGCAATGGTTTTGTGAGGTCTAAAGATGGAAGGGAGTATGGGAACTACGGTTTGGTGGGTTTTAACAGGTGCCATGAAGCAAAATGCCTAACTCACAGAGATAGCGAATATTAGAGTTTTATGGGTTTCAAGTGCTGAAGAAAAACAGAAACCCTAATTCAACTAGGGTTTTGTAGGCTTAATGTTGGAAGAGATGGTGAGAGCAGTTGTCTGGTAGGGCTTAAGAGGTGAATAGAAAAAAAGAAACACCTAATTAAAAGTGTGAGAATAGGGTTTGGTGAGTTTCAAATGGTGAGCAACAAAAAAAAAAACCCTCATTGAACTAGGGTTTGTAGGTTTCAAATTGGAAGAGAGTGTTAGAACTTGGGTTTGGTGGGTCTGAATAGGTGAATAGAGAAAAAAACCTTAATTCACCGGGATTGTGAGAAATTGGGTTGTGTGGGTTTGAAGTGCAAAAGAGAAACAAAAACCTTTTTTCAAACTAACCGAGGGTTCGGTTAGTTTGATTTGGAGATGAGAAACATAAAGCCTAATTCACAAAGAGTTCGAGAATTTGGTTTTCATGGGTTTGAAGTGGTGAAGAGAAACAAAAACCCGAATTCACAAAGTGTGTGAGAACCATGGTTTCGTGGGTTTGGATTGGGGATGAGAACACAGAAACCCTATTTACACTAGGGTTTTGAGGATTAAAAAGCGGAAGAGAGTGTGAGAATTATTGTTTGGTAGGTTTGAAAAACTGAACCGAAACAGAATCCCTAATTCACAGAGTGTGAGGTCTAGGGTTTTGTGAGTTTAAATTGGTGAAGTACAATGCAAACAGAAATTCAACAATGGTTTTGTAAGGTTTAAATATTGAATTGAGTATGAGAACAAGGGTTTGGCGGGTTTGAACTGATGAACAAAAACAAAAACCCTAACTTATAGAGATTGTGAGAACCAGGGTTTTGTGTGTTTGAAGTGCAGAAGAGAAACATAAACCCTAATTCTAAGAGATTTTGAGAACTAGGTTTGAATTGGAGAAGAGAAATAGAGGCCCTGATTCAGAAAGAGTTTGAGAGCTTTATTTTCGTGGGTTTGCGGTGGTAAAGAGAAACAAAATCCCGAATTCATAGTGCGTGAGAATCAAGGTTTGGTAGTTTCGGTTTGGTGATGAGAAACATAAATCCTATTTACAGTAGGGTTTTTAGGTTTAAAATTGGAGGAAAGGGTGAGATCTGTTGTTTGGAAGGTTGGAATAAGTGAACCGAAACAGAAACTCTAATTCACAGTGTGAAAGAACTAGGGTTTGGGCGGGTTTCAATTGGTGTAGTACAACATAAACCCTAATCCAGCAATGGTTTTGTGAGGTCTAAAGATGGAAGGGAGTATGGGAACTACGGTTTGGTGGGTTTTAACAGGTGCCATGAAGCAAAATGCCTAACTCACAGAGATAGCGAATATTAGAGTTTTATGGGTTTCAAGTGCTGAAGAAAAACAGAAACCCTAATTCAACTAGGGTTTTGTAGGCTTAATGTTGGAAGAGATGGTGAGAGCAGTTGTCTGGTAGGGCTTAAGAGGTGAATAGAAAAAAAGAAACACCTAATTAAAAGTGTGAGAATAGGGTTTGGTGAGTTTCAAATGGTGAGCAACAAAAAAAAAAACCCTCATTGAACTAGGGTTTGTAGGTTTCAAATTGGAAGAGAGTGTTAGAACTTGGGTTTGGTGGGTCTGAATAGGTGAATAGAGAAAAAAACCTTAATTCACCGGGATTGTGAGAAATTGGGTTGTGTGGGTTTGAAGTGCAAAAGAGAAACAAAAACCTTTTTTCAAACTAACCGAGGGTTCGGTTAGTTTGATTTGGAGATGAGAAACATAAAGCCTAATTCACAAAGAGTTCGAGAATTTGGTTTTCATGGGTTTGAAGTGGTGAAGAGAAACAAAAACCCGAATTCACAAAGTGTGTGAGAACCATGGTTTCGTGGGTTTGGATTGGGGATGAGAACACAGAAACCCTATTTACACTAGGGTTTTGAGGATTAAAAAGCGGAAGAGAGTGTGAGAATTATTGTTTGGTAGGTTTGAAAAACTGAACCGAAACAGAATCCCTAATTCACAGAGTGTGAGGTCTAGGGTTTTGTGAGTTTAAATTGGTGAAGTACAATGCAAACAGAAATTCAACAATGGTTTTGTAAGGTTTAAATATTGAATTGAGTATGAGAACAAGGGTTTGGCGGGTTTGAACTGATGAACAAAAACAAAAACCCTAACTTATAGAGATTGTGAGAACCAGGGTTTTGTGTGTTTGAAGTGCAGAAGAGAAACATAAACCCTAATTCTAAGAGATTTTGAGAACTAGGTTTGAATTGGAGAAGAGAAATAGAGGCCCTGATTCAGAAAGAGTTTGAGAGCTTTATTTTCGTGGGTTTGCGGTGGTAAAGAGAAACAAAATCCCGAATTCATAGTGCGTGAGAATCAAGGTTTGGTAGTTTCGGTTTGGTGATGAGAAACATAAATCCTATTTACAGTAGGGTTTTTAGGTTTAAAATTGGAGGAAAGGGTGAGATCTGTTGTTTGGAAGGTTGGAATAAGTGAACCGAAACAGAAACTCTAATTCACAGTGTGAAAGAACTAGGGTTTGGGCGGGTTTCAATTGGTGTAGTACAACATAAACCCTAATCCAGCAATGGTTTTGTGAGGTCTAAAGATGGAAGGGAGTATGGGAACTACGGTTTGGTGGGTTTTAACAGGTGCCATGAAGCAAAATGCCTAACTCACAGAGATAGCGAATATTAGAGTTTTATGGGTTTGAAGTGCTGAAGAAAAACAGAAACCCTAATTCAACTAGGGTTTTGTAGGCTTAATGTTGGAAGAGATGGTGAGAGCAGTTGTCTGGTAGGGCTTAAGAGGTGAATAGAAAAAAAGAAACACCTAATTAAAAGTGTGAGAATAGGGTTTGGTGAGTTTCAAATGGTGAGCAACAAAAAAAAAAACCCTCATTGAACTAGGGTTTTAGGTTTCAAATTGGAAGAGAGTGTTAGAACTTGGGTTTGGTGGGTCTGAATAGGTGAATAGAGAAAAAAACCTTAATTCACCGGGATTGTGAGAAATTGGGTTGTGTGGGTTTGAAGTGCAAAAGAGAAACAAAAACCTTTTTTCAAACTAACCGAGGGTTCGGTTAGTTTGATTTGGAGATGAGAAACATAAAGCCTAATTCACAAAGAGTTCGAGAATTTGGTTTTCATGGGTTTGAAGTGGTGAAGAGAAACAAAAACCCGAATTCACAAAGTGTGTGAGAACCATGGTTTCGTGGGTTTGGATTGGGGATGAGAACACAGAAACCCTATTTACACTAGGGTTTTGAGGATTAAAAAGCGGAAGAGAGTGTGAGAATTATTGTTTGGTAGGTTTGAAAATCTGAACCGAAACAGAATCCCTAATTCACAGAGTGTGAGGTCTAGGGTTTTGTGAGTTTAAATTGGTGAAGTACAATGCAAACAGAAATTCAACAATGGTTTTGTAAGGTTTAAATATTGAATTGAGTATGAGAACAAGGGTTTGGCGGGTTTGAACTGATGAACAAAAACAAAAACCCTAACTTATAGAGATTGTGAGAACCAGGGTTTTGTGTGTTTGAAGTGCAGAAGAGAAACATAAACCCTAATTCTAAGAGATTTTGAGAACTAGGTTTGAATTGGAGAAGAGAAATAGAGGCCCTGATTCAGAAAGAGTTTGAGAGCTTTATTTTCGTGGGTTTGCGGTGGTAAAGAGAAACAAAATCCCGAATTCATAGTGCGTGAGAATCAAGGTTTGGTAGTTTCGGTTTGGTGATGAGAAACATAAATCCTATTTACAGTAGGGTTTTTAGGTTTAAAATTGGAGGAAAGGGTGAGATCTGTTGTTTGGAAGGTTGGAATAAGTGAACCGAAACAGAAACTCTAATTCACAGTGTGAAAGAACTAGGGTTTGGGCGGGTTTCAATTGGTGTAGTACAACATAAACCCTAATCCAGCAATGGTTTTGTGAGGTCTAAAGATGGAAGGGAGTATGGGAACTACGGTTTGGTGGGTTTTAACAGGTGCCATGAAGCAAAATGCCTAACTCACAGAGATAGCGAATATTAGAGTTTTATGGGTTTGAAGTGCTGAAGAAAAACAGAAACCCTAATTCAACTAGGGTTTTGTAGGCTTAATGTTGGAAGAGATGGTGAGAGCAGTTGTCTGGTAGGGCTTAAGAGGTGAATAGAAAAAAAGAAACACCTAATTAAAAGTGTGAGAATAGGGTTTGGTGAGTTTCAAATGGTGAGCAACAAAAAAAAAAACCCTCATTGAACTAGGGTTTGTAGGTTTCAAATTGGAAGAGAGTGTTAGAACTTGGGTTTGGTGGGTCTGAATAGGTGAATAGAGAAAAAAATCTTAATTCACCGGGATTGTGAGAAATTGGGTTGTGTGGGTTTGAAGTGCAAAAGAGAAACAAAAACCTTTTTTCAAACTAACCGAGGGTTCGGTTAGTTTGATTTGGAGATGAGAAACATAAAGCCTAATTCACAAAGAGTTCGAGAATTTGGTTTTCATGGGTTTGAAGTGGTGAAGAGAAACAAAAACCCGAATTCACAAAGTGTGTGAGAACCATGGTTTCGTGGGTTTGGATTGGGGATGAGAACACAGAAACCCTATTTACACTAGGGTTTTGAGGATTAAAAAGCGGAAGAGAGTGTGAGAATTATTGTTTGGTAGGTTTGAAAAACTGAACCGAAACAGAATCCCTAATTCACAGAGTGTGAGGTCTAGGGTTTTGTGAGTTTAAATTGGTGAAGTACAATGCAAACAGAAATTCAACAATGGTTTTGTAAGGTTTAAATATTGAATTGAGTATGAGAACAAGGGTTTGGCGGGTTTGAACTGATGAACAAAAACAAAAACCCTAACTTATAGAGATTGTGAGAACCAGGGTTTTGTGTGTTTGAAGTGCAGAAGAGAAACATAAACCCTAATTCTAAGAGATTTTGAGAACTAGGTTTGAATTGGAGAAGAGAAATAGAGGCCCTGATTCAGAAAGAGTTTGAGAGCTTTATTTTCGTGGGTTTGCGGTGGTAAAGAGAAACAAAATCCCGAATTCATAGTGCGTGAGAATCAAGGTTTGGTAGTTTCGGTTTGGTGATGAGAAACATAAATCCTATTTACAGTAGGGTTTTTAGGTTTAAAATTGGAGGAAAGGGTGAGATCTGTTGTTTGGAAGGTTGGAATAAGTGAACCGAAACAGAAACTCTAATTCACAGTGTGAAAGAACTAGGGTTTGGGCGGGTTTCAATTGGTGTAGTACAACATAAACCCTAATCCAGCAATGGTTTTGTGAGGTCTAAAGATGGAAGGGAGTATGGGAACTACGGTTTGGTGGGTTTTAACAGGTGCCATGAAGCAAAATGCCTAACTCACAGAGATAGCGAATATTAGAGTTTTATGGGTTTGAAGTGCTGAAGAAAAACAGAAACCCTAATTCAACTAGGGTTTTGTAGGCTTAATGTTGGAAGAGATGGTGAGAGCAGTTGTCTGGTAGGGCTTAAGAGGTGAATAGAAAAAAAGAAACACCTAATTAAAAGTGTGAGAATAGGGTTTGGTGAGTTTCAAATGGTGAGCAACAAAAAAAAAAACCCTCATTGAACTAGGGTTTGTAGGTTTCAAATTGGAAGAGAGTGTTAGAACTTGGGTTTGGTGGGTCTGAATAGGTGAATAGAGAAAAAAACCTTAATTCACCGGGATTGTGAGAAATTGGGTTGTGTGGGTTTGAAGTGCAAAAGAGAAACAAAAACCTTTTTTCAAACTAACCGAGGGTTCGGTTAGTTTGATTTGGAGATGAGAAACATAAAGCCTAATTCACAAAGAGTTCGAGAATTTGGTTTTCATGGGTTTGAAGTGGGGAAGAGAAACAAAAACCCGAATTCACAAAGTGTGTGAGAACCATGGTTTCGTGGGTTTGGATTGGGGATGAGAACACAGAAACCCTATTTACACTAGGGTTTTGAGGATTAAAAAGCGGAAGAGAGTGTGAGAATTATTGTTTGGTAGGTTTGAAAAACTGAACCGAAACAGAATCCCTAATTCACAGAGTGTGAGGTCTAGGGTTTTGTGAGTTTAAATTGGTGAAGTACAATGCAAACAGAAATTCAACAATGGTTTTGTAAGGTTTAAATATTGAATTGAGTATGAGAACAAGGGTTTGGCGGGTTTGAACTGATGAACAAAAACAAAAACCCTAACTTATAGAGATTGTGAGAACCAGGGTTTTGTGTGTTTGAAGTGCAGAAGAGAAACATAAACCCTAATTCTAAGAGATTTTGAGAACTAGGTTTGAATTGGAGAAGAGAAATAGAGGCCCTGATTCAGAAAGAGTTTGAGAGCTTTATTTTCGTGGGTTTGCGGTGGTAAAGAGAAACAAAATCCCGAATTCATAGTGCGTGAGAATCAAGGTTTGGTAGTTTCGGTTTGGTGATGAGAAACATAAATCCTATTTACAGTAGGGTTTTTAGGTTTAAAATTGGAGGAAAGGGTGAGATCTGTTGTTTGGAAGGTTGGAATAAGTGAACCGAAACAGAAACTCTAATTCACAGTGTGAAAGAACTAGGGTTTGGGCGGGTTTCAATTGGTGTAGTACAACATAAACCCTAATCCAGCAATGGTTTTGTGAGGTCTAAAGATGGAAGGGAGTATGGGAACTACGGTTTGGTGGGTTTTAACAGGTGCCATGAAGCAAAATGCCTAACTCACAGAGATAGCGAATATTAGAGTTTTATGGGTTTGAAGTGCTGAAGAAAAACAGAAACCCTAATTCAACTTGGGTTTTGTAGGCTTAATGTTGGAAGAGATGGTGAGAGCAGTTGTCTGGTAGGGCTTAAGAGGTGAATAGAAAAAAAGAAACACCTAATTAAAAGTGTGAGAATAGGGTTTGGTGAGTTTCAAATGGTGAGCAACAAAAAAAAAAACCCTCATTGAACTAGGGTTTGTAGGTTTCAAATTGGAAGAGAGTGTTAGAACTTGGGTTTGGTGGGTCTGAATAGGTGAATAGAGAAAAAAACCTTAATTCACCGGGATTGTGAGAAATTGGGTTGTGTGGGTTTGAAGTGCAAAAGAGAAACAAAAACCTTTTTTCAAACTAACCGAGGGTTCGGTTAGTTTGATTTGGAGATGAGAAACATAAAGCCTAATTCACAAAGAGTTCGAGAATTTGGTTTTCATGGGTTTGAAGTGGGGAAGAGAAACAAAAACCCGAATTCACAAAGTGTGTGAGAACCATGGTTTCGGGGGTTTGGATTGGGGATGAGAACACAGAAACCCTATTTACACTAGGGTTTTGAGGATTAAAAAGCGGAAGAGAGTGTGAGAATTATTGTTTGGTAGGTTTGAAAAACTGAACCGAAACAGAATCCCTAATTCACAGAGTGTGAGGTCTAGGGTTTTGTGAGTTTAAATTGGTGAAGTACAATGCAAACAGAAATTCAACAATGGTTTTGTAAGGTTTAAATATTGAATTGAGTATGAGAACAAGGGTTTGGCGGGTTTGAACTGATGAACAAAAACAAAAACCCTAACTTATAGAGATTGTGAGAACCAGGGTTTTGTGTGTTTGAAGTGCAGAAGAGAAACATAAACCCTAATTCTAAGAGATTTTGAGAACTAGGTTTGAATTGGAGAAGAGAAATAGAGGCCCTGATTCAGAAAGAGTTTGAGAGCTTTATTTTCGTGGGTTTGCGGTGGTAAAGAGAAACAAAATCCCGAATTCATAGTGCGTGAGAATCAAGGTTTGGTAGTTTCGGTTTGGTGATGAGAAACATAAATCCTATTTACAGTAGGGTTTTTAGGTTTAAAATTGGAGGAAAGGGTGAGATCTGTTGTTTGGAAGGTTGGAATAAGTGAACCGAAACAGAAACTCTAATTCACAGTGTGAAAGAACTAGGGTTTGGGCGGGTTTCAATTGGTGTAGTACAACATAAACCCTAATCCAGCAATGGTTTTGTGAGGTCTAAAGATGGAAGGGAGTATGGGAACTACGGTTTGGTGGGTTTTAACAGGTGCCATGAAGCAAAATGCCTAACTCACAGAGATAGCGAATATTAGAGTTTTATGGGTTTGAAGTGCTGAAGAAAAACAGAAACCCTAATTCAACTTGGGTTTTGTAGGCTTAATGTTGGAAGAGATGGTGAGAGCAGTTGTCTGGTAGGGCTTAAGAGGTGAATAGAAAAAAAGAAACACCTAATTAAAAGTGTGAGAATAGGGTTTGGTGAGTTTCAAATGGTGAGCAACAAAAAAAAAAACCCTCATTGAACTAGGGTTTGTAGGTTTCAAATTGGAAGAGAGTGTTAGAACTTGGGTTTGGTGGGTCTGAATAGGTGAATAGAGAAAAAAACCTTAATTCACCGGGATTGTGAGAAATTGGGTTGTGTGGGTTTGAAGTGCAAAAGAGAAACAAAAACCTTTTTTCAAACTAACCGAGGGTTCGGTTAGTTTGATTTGGAGATGAGAAACATAAAGCCTAATTCACAAAGAGTTCGAGAATTTGGTTTTCATGGGTTTGAAGTGGGGAAGAGAAACAAAAACCCGAATTCACAAAGTGTGTGAGAACCATGGTTTCGGGGGTTTGGATTGGGGATGAGAACACAGAAACCCTATTTACACTAGGGTTTTGAGGATTAAAAAGCGGAAGAGAGTGTGAGAATTATTGTTTGGTAGGTTTGAAAAACTGAACCGAAACAGAATCCCTAATTCACAGAGTGTGAGGTCTAGGGTTTTGTGAGTTTAAATTGGTGAAGTACAATGCAAACAGAAATTCAACAATGGTTTTGTAAGGTTTAAATATTGAATTGAGTATGAGAACAAGGGTTTGGCGGGTTTGAACTGATGAACAAAAACAAAAACCCTAACTTATAGAGATTGTGAGAACCAGGGTTTTGTGTGTTTGAAGTGCAGAAGAGAAACATAAACCCTAATTCTAAGAGATTTTGAGAACTAGGTTTGAATTGGAGAAGAGAAATAGAGGCCCTGATTCAGAAAGAGTTTGAGAGCTTTATTTTCGTGGGTTTGCGGTGGTAAAGAGAAACAAAATCCCGAATTCATAGTGCGTGAGAATCAAGGTTTGGTAGTTTCGGTTTGGTGATGAGAAACATAAATCCTATTTACAGTAGGGTTTTTAGGTTTAAAATTGGAGGAAAGGGTGAGATCTGTTGTTTGGAAGGTTGGAATAAGTGAACCGAAACAGAAACTCTAATTCACAGTGTGAAAGAACTAGGGTTTGGGCGGGTTTCAATTGGTGTAGTACAACATAAACCCTAATCCAGCAATGGTTTTGTGAGGTCTAAAGATGGAAGGGAGTATGGGAACTACGGTTTGGTGGGTTTTAACAGGTGCCATGAAGCAAAATGCCTAACTCACAGAGATAGCGAATATTAGAGTTTTATGGGTTTGAAGTGCTGAAGAAAAACAGAAACCCTAATTCAACTAGGGTTTTGTAGGCTTAATGTTGGAAGAGATGGTGAGAGCAGTTGTCTGGTAGGGCTTAAGAGGTGAATAGAAAAAAAGAAACACCTAATTAAAAGTGTGAGAATAGGGTTTGGTGAGTTTCAAATGGTGAGCAACAAAAAAAAAAACCCTCATTGAACTAGGGTTTGTAGGTTTCAAATTGGAAGAGAGTGTTAGAACTTGGGTTTGGTGGGTCTGAATAGGTGAATAGAGAAAAAAACCTTAATTCACCGGGATTGTGAGAAATTGGGTTGTGTGGGTTTGAAGTGCAAAAGAGAAACAAAAACCTTTTTTCAAACTAACCGAGGGTTCGGTTAGTTTGATTTGGAGATGAGAAACATAAAGCCTAATTCACAAAGAGTTCGAGAATTTGGTTTTCATGGGTTTGAAGTGGTGAAGAGAAACAAAAACCCGAATTCACAAAGTGTGTGAGAACCATGGTTTCGTGGGTTTGGATTGGGGATGAGAACACAGAAACCCTATTTACACTAGGGTTTTGAGGATTAAAAAGCGGAAGAGAGTGTGAGAATTATTGTTTGGTAGGTTTGAAAAACTGAACCGAAACAGAATCCCTAATTCACAGAGTGTGAGGTCTAGGGTTTTGTGAGTTTAAATTGGTGAAGTACAATGCAAACAGAAATTCAACAATGGTTTTGTAAGGTTTAAATATTGAATTGAGTATGAGAACAAGGGTTTGGCGGGTTTGAACTGATGAACAAAAACAAAAACCCTAACTTATAGAGATTGTGAGAACCAGGGTTTTGTGTGTTTGAAGTGCAGAAGAGAAACATAAACCCTAATTCTAAGAGATTTTGAGAACTAGGTTTGAATTGGAGAAGAGAAATAGAGGCCCTGATTCAGAAAGAGTTTGAGAGCTTTATTTTCGTGGGTTTGCGGTGGTAAAGAGAAACAAAATCCCGAATTCATAGTGCGTGAGAATCAAGGTTTGGTAGTTTCGGTTTGGTGATGAGAAACATAAATCCTATTTACAGTAGGGTTTTTAGGTTTAAAATTGGAGGAAAGGGTGAGATCTGTTGTTTGGAAGGTTGGAATAAGTGAACCGAAACAGAAACTCTAATTCACAGTGTGAAAGAACTAGGGTTTGGGCGGGTTTCAATTGGTGTAGTACAACATAAACCCTAATCCAGCAATGGTTTTGTGAGGTCTAAAGATGGAAGGGAGTATGGGAACTACGGTTTGGTGGGTTTTAACAGGTGCCATGAAGCAAAATGCCTAACTCACAGAGATAGCGAATATTAGAGTTTTATGGGTTTGAAGTGCTGAAGAAAAACAGAAACCCTAATTCAACTTGGGTTTTGTAGGCTTAATGTTGGAAGAGATGGTGAGAGCAGTTGTCTGGTAGGGCTTAAGAGGTGAATAGAAAAAAAGAAACACCTAATTAAAAGTGTGAGAATAGGGTTTGGTGAGTTTCAAATGGTGAGCAACAAAAAAAAAAACCCTCATTGAACTAGGGTTTGTAGGTTTCAAATTGGAAGAGAGTGTTAGAACTTGGGTTTGGTGGGTCTGAATAGGTGAATAGAGAAAAAAACCTTAATTCACCGGGATTGTGAGAAATTGGGTTGTGTGGGTTTGAAGTGCAAAAGAGAAACAAAAACCTTTTTTCAAACTAACCGAGGGTTCGGTTAGTTTGATTTGGAGATGAGAAACATAAAGCCTAATTCACAAAGAGTTCGAGAATTTGGTTTTCATGGGTTTGAAGTGGGGAAGAGAAACAAAAACCCGAATTCACAAAGTGTGTGAGAACCATGGTTTCGTGGGTTTGGATTGGGGATGAGAACACAGAAACCCTATTTACACTAGGGTTTTGAGGATTAAAAAGCGGAAGAGAGTGTGAGAATTATTGTTTGGTAGGTTTGAAAAACTGAACCGAAACAGAATCCCTAATTCACAGAGTGTGAGGTCTAGGGTTTTGTGAGTTTAAATTGGTGAAGTACAATGCAAACAGAAATTCAACAATGGTTTTGTAAGGTTTAAATATTGAATTGAGTATGAGAACAAGGGTTTGGCGGGTTTGAACTGATGAACAAAAACAAAAACCCTAACTTATAGAGATTGTGAGAACCAGGGTTTTGTGTGTTTGAAGTGCAGAAGAGAAACATAAACCCTAATTCTAAGAGATTTTGAGAACTAGGTTTGAATTGGAGAAGAGAAATAGAGGCCCTGATTCAGAAAGAGTTTGAGAGCTTTATTTTCGTGGGTTTGCGGTGGTAAAGAGAAACAAAATCCCGAATTCATAGTGCGTGAGAATCAAGGTTTGGTAGTTTCGGTTTGGTGATGAGAAACATAAATCCTATTTACAGTAGGGTTTTTAGGTTTAAAATTGGAGGAAAGGGTGAGATCTGTTGTTTGGAAGGTTGGAATAAGTGAACCGAAACAGAAACTCTAATTCACAGTGTGAAAGAACTAGGGTTTGGGCGGGTTTCAATTGGTGTAGTACAACATAAACCCTAATCCAGCAATGGTTTTGTGAGGTCTAAAGATGGAAGGGAGTATGGGAACTACGGTTTGGTGGGTTTTAACAGGTGCCATGAAGCAAAATGCCTAACTCACAGAGATAGCGAATATTAGAGTTTTATGGGTTTGAAGTGCTGAAGAAAAACAGAAACCCTAATTCAACTTGGGTTTTGTAGGCTTAATGTTGGAAGAGATGGTGAGAGCAGTTGTCTGGTAGGGCTTAAGAGGTGAATAGAAAAAAAGAAACACCTAATTAAAAGTGTGAGAATAGGGTTTGGTGAGTTTCAAATGGTGAGCAACAAAAAAAAAAACCCTCATTGAACTAGGGTTTGTAGGTTTCAAATTGGAAGAGAGTGTTAGAACTTGGGTTTGGTGGGTCTGAATAGGTGAATAGAGAAAAAAACCTTAATTCACCGGGATTGTGAGAAATTGGGTTGTGTGGGTTTGAAGTGCAAAAGAGAAACAAAAACCTTTTTTCAAACTAACCGAGGGTTCGGTTAGTTTGATTTGGAGATGAGAAACATAAAGCCTAATTCACAAAGAGTTCGAGAATTTGGTTTTCATGGGTTTGAAGTGGGGAAGAGAAACAAAAACCCGAATTCACAAAGTGTGTGAGAACCATGGTTTCGGGGGTTTGGATTGGGGATGAGAACACAGAAACCCTATTTACACTAGGGTTTTGAGGATTAAAAAGCGGAAGAGAGTGTGAGAATTATTGTTTGGTAGGTTTGAAAAACTGAACCGAAACAGAATCCCTAATTCACAGAGTGTGAGGTCTAGGGTTTTGTGAGTTTAAATTGGTGAAGTACAATGCAAACAGAAATTCAACAATGGTTTTGTAAGGTTTAAATATTGAATTGAGTATGAGAACAAGGGTTTGGCGGGTTTGAACTGATGAACAAAAACAAAAACCCTAACTTATAGAGATTGTGAGAACCAGGGTTTTGTGTGTTTGAAGTGCAGAAGAGAAACATAAACCCTAATTCTAAGAGATTTTGAGAACTAGGTTTGAATTGGAGAAGAGAAATAGAGGCCCTGATTCAGAAAGAGTTTGAGAGCTTTATTTTCGTGGGTTTGCGGTGGTAAAGAGAAACAAAATCCCGAATTCATAGTGCGTGAGAATCAAGGTTTGGTAGTTTCGGTTTGGTGATGAGAAACATAAATCCTATTTACAGTAGGGTTTTTAGGTTTAAAATTGGAGGAAAGGGTGAGATCTGTTGTTTGGAAGGTTGGAATAAGTGAACCGAAACAGAAACTCTAATTCACAGTGTGAAAGAACTAGGGTTTGGGCGGGTTTCAATTGGTGTAGTACAACATAAACCCTAATCCAGCAATGGTTTTGTGAGGTCTAAAGATGGAAGGGAGTATGGGAACTACGGTTTGGTGGGTTTTAACAGGTGCCATGAAGCAAAATGCCTAACTCACAGAGATAGCGAATATTAGAGTTTTATGGGTTTGAAGTGCTGAAGAAAAACAGAAACCCTAATTCAACTAGGGTTTTGTAGGCTTAATGTTGGAAGAGATGGTGAGAGCAGTTGTCTGGTAGGGCTTAAGAGGTGAATAGAAAAAAAGAAACACCTAATTAAAAGTGTGAGAATAGGGTTTGGTGAGTTTCAAATGGTGAGCAACAAAAAAAAAAACCCTCATTGAACTAGGGTTTGTAGGTTTCAAATTGGAAGAGAGTGTTAGAACTTGGGTTTGGTGGGTCTGAATAGGTGAATAGAGAAAAAAACCTTAATTCACCGGGATTGTGAGAAATTGGGTTGTGTGGGTTTGAAGTGCAAAAGAGAAACAAAAACCTTTTTTCAAACAAACCGAGGGTTCGGTTAGTTTGATTTGGAGATGAGAAACATAAAGCCTAATTCACAAAGAGTTCGAGAATTTGGTTTTCATGGGTTTGAAGTGGGGAAGAGAAACAAAAACCCGAATTCACAAAGTGTGTGAGAACCATGGTTTCGTGGGTTTGGATTGGGGATGAGAACACAGAAACCCTATTTACACTAGGGTTTTGAGGATTAAAAAGCGGAAGAGAGTGTGAGAATTATTGTTTGGTAGGTTTGAAAAACTGAACCAAAACAGAATCCCTAATTCACAGAGTGTGAGGTCTAGGGTTTTGTGAGTTTAAATTGGTGAAGTACAATGCAAACAGAAATTCAACAATGGTTTTGTAAGGTTTAAATATTGAATTGAGTATGAGAACAAGGGTTTGGCGGGTTTGAACTGATGAACAAAAACAAAAACCCTAACTTATAGAGATTGTGAGAACCAGGGTTTTGTGTGTTTGAAGTGCAGAAGAGAAACATAAACCCTAATTCTAAGAGATTTTGAGAACTAGGTTTGAATTGGAGAAGAGAAATAGAGGCCCTGATTCAGAAAGAGTTTGAGAGCTTTATTTTCGTGGGTTTGCGGTGGTAAAGAGAAACAAAATCCCGAATTCATAGTGCGTGAGAATCAAGGTTTGGTAGTTTCGGTTTGGTGATGAGAAACATAAATCCTATTTACAGTAGGGTTTTTAGGTTTAAAATTGGAGGAAAGGGTGAGATCTGTTGTTTGGAAGGTTGGAATAAGTGAACCGAAACAGAAACTCTAATTCACAGTGTGAAAGAACTAGGGTTTGGGCGGGTTTCAATTGGTGTAGTACAACATAAACCCTAATCCAACAATGGTTTTGTGAGGTCTAAAGATGGAAGGGAGTATGGGAACTACGGTTTGGTGGGTTTTAACAGGTGCCATGAAGCAAAATGCCTAACTCACAGAGATAGCGAATATTAGAGTTTTATGGGTTTGAAGTGCTGAAGAAAAACAGAAACCCTAATTCAACTAGGGTTTTGTAGGCTTAATGTTGGAAGAGATGGTGAGAGCAGTTGTCTGGTAGGGCTTAAGAGGTGAATAGAAAAAAAGAAACACCTAATTAAAAGTGTGAGAATAGGGTTTGGTGAGTTTCAAATGGTGAGCAACAAAAAAAAAAACCCTCATTGAACTAGGGTTTGTAGGTTTCAAATTGGAAGAGAGTGTTAGAACTTGGGTTTGGTGGGTCTGAATAGGTGAATAGAGAAAAAAACCTTAATTCACCGGGATTGTGAGAAATTGGGTTGTGTGGGTTTGAAGTGCAAAAGAGAAACAAAAACCTTTTTTCAAACTAACCGAGGGTTCGGTTAGTTTGATTTGGAGATGAGAAACATAAAGCCTAATTCACAAAGAGTTCGAGAATTTGGTTTTCATGGGTTTGAAGTGGTGAAGAGAAACAAAAACCCGAATTCACAAAGTGTGTGAGAACCATGGTTTCGTGGGTTTGGATTGGGGATGAGAACACAGAAACCCTATTTACACTAGGGTTTTGAGGATTAAAAAGAGGAAGAGAGTGTGAGAATTATTGTTTGGTAGGTTTGAAAAACTGAACCGAAACAGAATCCCTAATTCACAGAGTGTGAGGTCTAGGGTTTTGTGAGTTTAAATTGGTGAAGTACAATGCAAACAGAAATTCAACAATGGTTTTGTAAGGTTTAAATATTGAATTGAGTATGAGAACAAGGGTTTGGCGGGTTTGAACTGATGAACAAAAACAAAAACCCTAACTTATAGAGATTGTGAGAACCAGGGTTTTGTGTGTTTGAAGTGCAGAAGAGAAACATAAACCCTAATTCTAAGAGATTTTGAGAACTAGGTTAGAATTGGAGAAGAGAAATAGAGGCCCTGATTCAGAAAGAGTTTGAGAGCTTTATTTTCGTGGGTTTGCGGTGGTAAAGAGAAACAAAATCCCGAATTCATAGTGCGTGAGAATCAAGGTTTGGTAGTTTCGGTTTGGTGATGAGAAACATAAATCCTATTTACAGTAGGGTTTTTAGGTTTAAAATTGGAGGAAAGGGTGAGATCTGTTGTTTGGAAGGTTGGAATAAGTGAACCGAAACAGAAACTCTAATTCACAGTGTGAAAGAACTAGGGTTTGGGCGGGTTTCAATTGGTGTAGTACAACATAAACCCTAATCCAACAATGGTTTTGTGAGGTCTAAAGATGGAAGGGAGTATGGGAACTACGGTTTGGTGGGTTTTAACAGGTGCCATGAAGCAAAATGCCTAACTCACAGAGATAGCGAATATTAGAGTTTTATGGGTTTGAAGTGCTGAAGAAAAACAGAAACCCTAATTCAACTAGGGTTTTGTAGGCATAATGTTGGAAGAGATGGTGAGAGCAGTTGTCTGGTAGGGCTTAAGAGGTGAATAGAAAAAAAGAAACACCTAATTAAAAGTGTGAGAATAGGGTTTGGTGAGTTTCAAATGGTGAGCAACAAAAAAAAAAACCCTCATTGAACTAGGGTTTGTAGGTTTCAAATTGGAAGAGAGTGTTAGAACTTGGGTTTGGTGGGTCTGAATAGGTGAATAGAGAAAAAAACCTTAATTCACCGGGATTGTGAGAAATTGGGTTGTGTGGGTTTGAAGTGCAAAAGAGAAACAAAAACCTTTTTTCAAACTAACCGAGGGTTCGGTTAGTTTGATTTGGAGATGAGAAACATAAAGCCTAATTCACAAAGAGTTCGAGAATTTGGTTTTCATGGGTTTGAAGTGGGGAAGAGAAACAAAAACCCGAATTCACAAAGTGTGTGAGAACCATGGTTTCGTGGGTTTGGATTGGGGATGAGAACACAGAAACCCTATTTACACTAGGGTTTTGAGGATTAAAAAGCGGAAGAGAGTGTGAGAATTATTGTTTGGTAGGTTTGAAAAACTGAACCGAAACAGAATCCCTAATTCACAGAGTGTGAGGTCTAGGGTTTTGTGAGTTTAAATTGGTGAAGTACAATGCAAACAGAAATTCAACAATGGTTTTGTAAGGTTTAAATATTGAATTGAGTATGAGAACAAGGGTTTGGCGGGTTTGAACTGATGAACAAAAACAAAAACCCTAACTTATAGAGATTGTGAGAACCAGGGTTTTGTGTGTTTGAAGTGCAGAAGAGAAACATAAACCCTAATTCTAAGAGATTTTGAGAACTAGGTTAGAATTGGAGAAGAGAAATAGAGGCCCTGATTCAGAAAGAGTTTGAGAGCTTTATTTTCGTGGGTTTGCGGTGGTAAAGAGAAACAAAATCCCGAATTCATAGTGCGTGAGAATCAAGGTTTGGTAGTTTCGGTTTGGTGATGAGAAACATAAATCCTATTTACAGTAGGGTTTTTAGGTTTAAAATTGGAGGAAAGGGTGAGATCTGTTGTTTGGAAGGTTGGAATAAGTGAACCGAAACAGAAACTCTAATTCACAGTGTGAAAGAACTAGGGTTTGGGCGGGTTTCAATTGGTGTAGTACAACAAAAACCCTAATCCAACAATGGTTTTGTGAGGTCTAAAGATGGAAGGGAGTATGGGAACTACGGTTTGGTGGGTTTTAACAGGTGCCATGAAGCAAAATGCCTAACTCACAGAGATAGCGAATATTAGAGTTTTATGGGTTTGAAGTGCTGAAGAAAAACAGAAACCCTAATTCAACTAGGGTTTTGTAGGCATAATGTTGGAAGAGATGGTGAGAGCAGTTGTCTGGTAGGGCTTAAGAGGTGAATAGAAAAAAAGAAACACCTAATTAAAAGTGTGAGAATAGGGTTTGGTGAGTTTCAAATGGTGAGCAACAAAAAAAAAAAAACCCTCATTGAACTAGGGTTTGTAGGTTTCAAATTGGAAGAGAGTGTTAGAACTTGGGTATGGTGGGTCTGAATAGGTGAATAGAGAAAAAAACCTTAATTCACCGGGATTGTGAGAAATTGGGTTGTGTGGGTTTGAAGTGCAAAAGAGAAACAAAAACCTTTTTTCAAACTAACCGAGGGTTCGGTTAATTTGATTTGGAGATGAGAAACATAAAGCCTAATTCACAAAGAGTTCGAGAATTTGGTTTTCATGGGTTTGAAGTGGTGAAGAGAAACAGAAACCCTATTTACACTAGGGTTTTGAGGATTAAAAAGCGGAAGAGAGTGTGAGAATTATTGTTTGGTAGGTTTGAAAAACTGAACCGAAACAGAATCCCTAATTCACAGAGTGTGAGGTCTAGGGTTTTGTGAGTTTAAATTGGTGAAGTACAATGCAAACAGAAATTCAACAATGGTTTTGTAAGGTTTAAATATTGAATTGAGTATGAGAACAAGGGTTTGGCGGGTTTGAACTGATGAACAAAAACAAAAACCCTAACTTATAGAGATTGTGAGAACCAGGGTTTTGTGTGTTTGAAGTGCAGAAGAGAAACATAAACCCTAATTCTAAGAGATTTTGAGAACTAGGTTTGAATTGGAGAAGAGAAATAGAGGCCCTGATTCAGAAAGAGTTTGAGAGCTTTATTTTCGTGGGTTTGCGGTGGTAAAGAGAAACAAAATCCCGAATTCATAGTGCGTGAGAATCAAGGTTTGGTAGTTTCGGTTTGGTGATGAGAAACATAAATCCTATTTACAGTAGGGTTTTTAGGTTTAAAATTGGAGGAAAGGGTGAGATCTGTTGTTTGGAAGGTTGGAATAAGTGAACCGAAACAGAAACTCTAATTCACAGTGTGAAAGAACTAGGGTTTGGGCGGGTTTCAATTGGTGTAGTACAACATAAACCCTAATCCAACAATGGTTTTGTGAGGTCTAAAGATGGAAGGGAGTATGGGAACTACGGTTTGGTGGGTTTTAACAGGTGCCATGAAGCAAAATGCCTAACTCACAGAGATAGCGAATATTAGAGTTTTATGGGTTTGAAGTGCTGAAGAAAAACAGAAACCCTAATTCAACTAGGGTTTTGTAGGCTTAATGTTGGAAGAGATGGTGAGAGCAGTTGTCTGGTAGGGCTTAAGAGGTGAATAGAAAAAAAGAAACACCTAATTAAAAGTGTGAGAATAGGGTTTGGTGAGTTTCAAATGGTGAGCAACAAACCCTCATTGAACTAGGGTTTGTAGGTTTCAAATTGGAAGAGAGTGTTAGAACTTGGGTTTGGTGGGTCTGAATAGGTGAATAGAGAAAAAAACCTTAATTCACCGGGATTGTGAGAAATTGGGTTGTGTGGGTTTGAAGTGCAAAAGAGAAACAAAAACCTTTTTTCAAACTAACCGAGGGTTCGGTTAGTTTGATTTGGAGATGAGAAACATAAAGCCTAATTCACAAAGAGTTCGAGAATTTGGTTTTCATGGGTTTGAAGTGGTGAAGAGAAACAGAAACCCTATTTACACTAGGGTTTTGAGGATTAAAAAGCGGAAGAGAGTGTGAGAATTATTGTTTGGTAGGTTTGAAAAACTGAACCGAAACAGAATCCCTAATTCACAGAGTGTGAGGTCTAGGGTTTTGTGAGTTTAAATTGGTGAAGTACAATGCAAACAGAAATTCAACAATGGTTTTGTAAGGTTTAAATATTGAATTGAGTATGAGAACAAGGGTTTGGCGGGTTTGAACTGATGAACAAAAACAAAAACCCTAACTTATAGAGATTGTGAGAACCAGGGTTTTGTGTGTTTGAAGTGCAGAAGAGAAACATAAACCCTAATTCTAAGAGATTTTGAGAACTAGGTTAGAATTGGAGAAGAGAAATAGAGGCCCTGATTCAGAAAGAGTTTGAGAGCTTTATTTTCGTGGGTTTGCGGTGGTAAAGAGAAACAAAATCCCGAATTCATAGTGCGTGAGAATCAAGGTTTGGTAGTTTCGGTTTGGTGATGAGAAACATAAATCCTATTTACAGTAGGGTTTTTAGGTTTAAAATTGGAGGAAAGGGTGAGATCTGTTGTTTGGAAGGTTGGAATAAGTGAACCGAAACAGAAACTCTAATTCACAGTGTGAAAGAACTAGGGTTTGGGCGGGTTTCAATTGGTGTAGTACAACAAAAACCCTAATCCAACAATGGTTTTGTGAGGTCTAAAGATGGAAGGGAGTATGGGAACTACGGTTTGGTGGGTTTTAACAGGTGCCATGAAGCAAAATGCCTAACTCACAGAGATAGCGAATATTAGAGTTTTATGGGTTTGAAGTGCTGAAGAAAAACAGAAACCCTAATTCAACTAGGGTTTTGTAGGCTTAATGTTGGAAGAGATGGTGAGAGCAGTTGTCTGGTAGGGCTTAAGAGGTGAATAGAAAAAAAGAAACACCTAATTAAAAGTGTGAGAATAGGGTTTGGTGAGTTTCAAATGGTGAGCAACAAAAAAAAAAACCCTCATTGAACTAGGGTTTGTAGGTTTCAAATTGGAAGAGAGTGTTAGAACTTGGGTTTGGTGGGTCTGAATAGGTGAATAGAGAAAAAAACCTTAATTCACCGGGATTGTGAGAAATTGGGTTGTGTGGGTTTGAAGTGCAAAAGAGAAACAAAAACCTTTTTTCAAACTAACCGAGGGTTCGGTTAGTTTGATTTGGAGATGAGAAACATAAAGCCTAATTCACAAAGAGTTCGAGAATTTGGTTTTCATGGGTTTGAAGTGGTGAAGAGAAACAAAAACCCGAATTCACAAAGTGTGTGAGAACCATGGTTTCGTGGGTTTGGATTGGGGATGAGAACACAGAAACCCTATTTACACTAGGGTTTTGAGGATTAAAAAGCGGAAGAGAGTGTGAGAATTATTGTTTAATAGGTTTGAAAAACTGAACCGAAACAGAATCCCTAATTCACAGAGTGTGAGGTCTAGGGTTTTGTGAGTTTAAATTGGTGAAGTACAATGCAAACAGAAATTCAACAATGGTTTTGTAAGGTTTAAATATTGAATTGAGTATGAGAACAAGGGTTTGGCGGGTTTGAACTGATGAACAAAAACAAAAACCCTAACTTATAGAGATTGTGAGAACCAGGGTTTTGTGTGTTTGAAGTGCAGAAGAGAAACATAAACCCTAATTCTAAGAGATTTTGAGAACTAGGTTTGAATTGGAGAAGAGAAATAGAGGCCCTGATTCAGAAAGAGTTTGAGAGCTTTATTTTCGTGGGTTTGCGGTGGTAAAGAGAAACAAAATCCCGAATTCATAGTGCGTGAGAATCAAGGTTTGGTAGTTTCGGTTTGGTGATGAGAAACATAAATCCTATTTACAGTAGGGTTTTTAGGTTTAAAATTGGAGGAAAGGGTGAGATCTGTTGTTTGGAAGGTTGGAATAAGTGAACCGAAACAGAAACTCTAATTCACAGTGTGAAAGAACTAGGGTTTGGGCGGGTTTCAATTGGTGTAGTACAACATAAACCCTAATCCAACAATGGTTTTGTGAGGTCTAAAGATGGAAGGGAGTATGGGAACTACGGTTTGGTGGGTTTTAACAGGTGCCATGAAGCAAAATGCCTAACTCACAGAGATAGCGAATATTAGAGTTTTATGGGTTTGAAGTGCTGAAGAAAAACAGAAACCCTAATTCAACTAGGGTTTTGTAGGCTTAATGTTGGAAGAGATGGTGAGAGCAGTTGTCTGGTAGGGCTTAAGAGGTGAATAGAAAAAAAGAAACACCTAATTAAAAGTGTGAGAATAGGGTTTGGTGAGTTTCAAATGGTGAGCAACAAACCCTCATTGAACTAGGGTTTGTAGGTTTCAAATTGGAAGAGAGTGTTAGAACTTGGGTTTGGTGGGTCTGAATAGGTGAATAGAGAAAAAAACCTTAATTCACCGGGATTGTGAGAAATTGGGTTGTGTGGGTTTGAAGTGCAAAAGAGAAACAAAAACCTTTTTTCAAACTAACCGAGGGTTCGGTTAGTTTGATTTGGAGATGAGAAACATAAAGCCTAATTCACAAAGAGTTCGAGAATTTGGTTTTCATGGGTTTGAAGTGGTGAAGAGAAACAGAAACCCTATTTACACTAGGGTTTTGAGGATTAAAAAGCGGAAGAGAGTGTGAGAATTATTGTTTGGTAGGTTTGAAAAACTGAACCGAAACAGAATCCCTAATTCACAGAGTGTGAGGTCTAGGGTTTTGTGAGTTTAAATTGGTGAAGTACAATGCAAACAGAAATTCAACAATGGTTTTGTAAGGTTTAAATATTGAATTGAGTATGAGAACAAGGGTTTGGCGGGTTTGAACTGATGAACAAAAACAAAAACCCTAACTTATAGAGATTGTGAGAACCAGGGTTTTGTGTGTTTGAAGTGCAGAAGAGAAACATAAACCCTAATTCTAAGAGATTTTGAGAACTAGGTTAGAATTGGAGAAGAGAAATAGAGGCCCTGATTCAGAAAGAGTTTGAGAGCTTTATTTTCGTGGGTTTGCGGTGGTAAAGAGAAACAAAATCCCGAATTCATAGTGCGTGAGAATCAAGGTTTGGTAGTTTCGGTTTGGTGATGAGAAACATAAATCCTATTTACAGTAGGGTTTTTAGGTTTAAAATTGGAGGAAAGGGTGAGATCTGTTGTTTGGAAGGTTGGAATAAGTGAACCGAAACAGAAACTCTAATTCACAGTGTGAAAGAACTAGGGTTTGGGCGGGTTTCAATTGGTGTAGTACAACAAAAACCCTAATCCAACAATGGTTTTGTGAGGTCTAAAGATGGAAGGGAGTATGGGAACTACGGTTTGGTGGGTTTTAACAGGTGCCATGAAGCAAAATGCCTAACTCACAGAGATAGCGAATATTAGAGTTTTATGGGTTTGAAGTGCTGAAGAAAAACAGAAACCCTAATTCAACTAGGGTTTTGTAGGCTTAATGTTGGAAGAGATGGTGAGAGCAGTTGTCTGGTAGGGCTTAAGAGGTGAATAGAAAAAAAGAAACACCTAATTAAAAGTGTGAGAATAGGGTTTGGTGAGTTTCAAATGGTGAGCAACAAAAAAAAAAACCCTCATTGAACTAGGGTTTGTAGGTTTCAAATTGGAAGAGAGTGTTAGAACTTGGGTTTGGTGGGTCTGAATAGGTGAATAGAGAAAAAAACCTTAATTCACCGGGATTGTGAGAAATTGGGTTGTGTGGGTTTGAAGTGCAAAAGAGAAACAAAAACCTTTTTTCAAACTAACCGAGGGTTCGGTTAGTTTGATTTGGAGATGAGAAACATAAAGCCTAATTCACAAAGAGTTCGAGAATTTGGTTTTCATGGGTTTGAAGTGGTGAAGAGAAACAAAAACCCGAATTCACAAAGTGTGTGAGAACCATGGTTTCGTGGGTTTGGATTGGGGATGAGAACACAGAAACCCTATTTACACTAGGGTTTTGAGGATTAAAAAGCGGAAGAGAGTGTGAGAATTATTGTTTGGTAGGTTTGAAAAACTGAACCGAAACAGAATCCCTAATTCACAGAGTGTGAGGTCTAGGGTTTTGTGAGTTTAAATTGGTGAAGTACAATGCAAACAGAAATTCAACAATGGTTTTGTAAGGTTTAAATATTGAATTGAGTATGAGAACAAGGGTTTGGCGGGTTTGAACTGATGAACAAAAACAAAAACCCTAACTTATAGAGATTGTGAGAACCAGGGTTTTGTGTGTTTGAAGTGCAGAAGAGAAACATAAACCCTAATTCTAAGAGATTTTGAGAACTAGGTTTGAATTGGAGAAGAGAAATAGAGGCCCTGATTCAGAAAGAGTTTGAGAGCTTTATTTTCGTGGGTTTGCGGTGGTAAAGAGAAACAAAATCCCGAATTCATAGTGCGTGAGAATCAAGGTTTGGTAGTTTCGGTTTGGTGATGAGAAACATAAATCCTATTTACAGTAGGGTTTTTAGGTTTAAAATTGGAGGAAAGGGTGAGATCTGTTGTTTGGAAGGTTGGAATAAGTGAACCGAAACAGAAACTCTAATTCACAGTGTGAAAGAACTAGGGTTTGGGCGGGTTTCAATTGGTGTAGTACAACATAAACCCTAATCCAACAATGGTTTTGTGAGGTCTAAAGATGGAAGGGAGTATGGGAACTACGGTTTGGTGGGTTTTAACAGGTGCCATGAAGCAAAATGCCTAACTCACAGAGATAGCGAATATTAGAGTTTTATGGGTTTGAAGTGCTGAAGAAAAACAGAAACCCTAATTCAACTAGGGTTTTGTAGGCTTAATGTTGGAAGAGATGGTGAGAGCAGTTGTCTGGTAGGGCTTAAGAGGTGAATAGAAAAAAAGAAACACCTAATTAAAAGTGTGAGAATAGGGTTTGGTGAGTTTCAAATGGTGAGCAACAAACCCTCATTGAACTAGGGTTTGTAGGTTTCAAATTGGAAGAGAGTGTTAGAACTTGGGTTTGGTGGGTCTGAATAGGTGAATAGAGAAAAAAACCTTAATTCACCGGGATTGTGAGAAATTGGGTTGTGTGGGTTTGAAGTGCAAAAGAGAAACAAAAACCTTTTTTCAAACTAACCGAGGGTTCGGTTAGTTTGATTTGGAGATGAGAAACATAAAGCCTAATTCACAAAGAGTTCGAGAATTTGGTTTTCATGGGTTTGAAGTGGTGAAGAGAAACAGAAACCCTATTTACACTAGGGTTTTGAGGATTAAAAAGCGGAAGAGAGTGTGAGAATTATTGTTTGGTAGGTTTGAAAAACTGAACCGAAACAGAATCCCTAATTCACAGAGTGTGAGGTCTAGGGTTTTGTGAGTTTAAATTGGTGAAGTACAATGCAAACAGAAATTCAACAATGGTTTTGTAAGGTTTAAATATTGAATTGAGTATGAGAACAAGGGTTTGGCGGGTTTGAACTGATGAACAAAAACAAAAACCCTAACTTATAGAGATTGTGAGAACCAGGGTTTTGTGTGTTTGAAGTGCAGAAGAGAAACATAAACCCTAATTCTAAGAGATTTTGAGAACTAGGTTAGAATTGGAGAAGAGAAATAGAGGCCCTGATTCAGAAAGAGTTTGAGAGCTTTATTTTCGTGGGTTTGCGGTGGTAAAGAGAAACAAAATCCCGAATTCATAGTGCGTGAGAATCAAGGTTTGGTAGTTTCGGTTTGGTGATGAGAAACATAAATCCTATTTACAGTAGGGTTTTTAGGTTTAAAATTGGAGGAAAGGGTGAGATCTGTTGTTTGGAAGGTTGGAATAAGTGAACCGAAACAGAAACTCTAATTCACAGTGTGAAAGAACTAGGGTTTGGGCGGGTTTCAATTGGTGTAGTACAACAAAAACCCTAATCCAACAATGGTTTTGTGAGGTCTAAAGATGGAAGGGAGTATGGGAACTACGGTTTGGTGGGTTTTAACAGGTGCCATGAAGCAAAATGCCTAACTCACAGAGATAGCGAATATTAGAGTTTTATGGGTTTGAAGTGCTGAAGAAAAACAGAAACCCTAATTCAACTAGGGTTTTGTAGGCTTAATGTTGGAAGAGATGGTGAGAGCAGTTGTCTGGTAGGGCTAAAGAGGTGAATAGAAAAAAAGAAACACCTAATTAAAAGTGTGAGAATGTGAGAATTATTGTTTGGTAGGTTTGAAAAACTGAACCGAAACAGAATCCCTAATTCACAGAGTGTGAGGTCTAGGGTTTTGTGAGTTTAAATTGGTGAAGTACAATGCAAACAGAAATTCAACAATGGTTTTGTAAGGTTTAAATATTGAATTGAGTATGAGAACAAGGGTTTGGCGGGTTTGAACTGATGAACAAAAACAAAAACCCTAACTTATAGAGATTGTGAGAACCAGGGTTTTGTGTGTTTGAAGTGCAGAAGAGAAACATAAACCCTAATTCTAAGAGATTTTGAGAACTAGGTTAGAATTGGAGAAGAGAAATAGAGGCCCTGATTCAGAAAGAGTTTGAGAGCTTTATTTTCGTGGGTTTGCGGTGGTAAAGAGAAACAAAATCCCGAATTCATAGTGCGTGAGAATCAAGGTTTGGTAGTTTCGGTTTGGTGATGAGAAACATAAATCCTATTTACAGTAGGGTTTTTAGGTTTAAAATTGGAGGAAAGGGTGAGATCTGTTGTTTGGAAGGTTGGAATAAGTGAACCGAAACAGAAACTCTAATTCACAGTGTGAAAGAACTAGGGTTTGGGCGGGTTTCAATTGGTGTAGTACAACAAAAACCCTAATCCAACAATGGTTTTGTGAGGTCTAAAGATGGAAGGGAGTATGGGAACTACGGTTTGGTGGGTTTTAACAGGTGCCATGAAGCAAAATGCCTAACTCACAGAGATAGCGAATATTAGAGTTTTATGGGTTTGAAGTGCTGAAGAAAAACAGAAACCCTAATTCAACTAGGGTTTTGTAGGCTTAATGTTGGAAGAGATGGTGAGAGCAGTTGTCTGGTAGGGCTTAAGAGGTGAATAGAAAAAAAGAAACACCTAATTAAAAGTGTGAGAATAGGGTTTGGTGAGTTTCAAATGGTGAGCAACAAAAAAAAAAACCCTCATTGAACTAGGGTTTGTAGGTTTCAAATTGGAAGAGAGTGTTAGAACTTGGGTTTGGTGGGTCTGAATAGGTGAATAGAGAAAAAAACCTTAATTCACCGGGATTGTGAGAAATTGGGTTGTGTGGGTTTGAAGTGCAAAAGAGAAACAAAAACCTTTTTTCAAACTAACCGAGGGTTCGGTTAGTTTGATTTGGAGATGAGAAACATAAAGCCTAATTCACAAAGAGTTCGAGAATTTGGTTTTCATGGGTTTGAAGTGGTGAAGAGAAACAAAAACCCGAATTCACAAAGTGTGTGAGAACCATGGTTTCGTGGGTTTGGATTGGGGATGAGAACACAGAAACCCTATTTACACTAGGGTTTTGAGGATTAAAAAGCGGAAGAGAGTGTGAGAATTATTGTTTGGTAGGTTTGAAAAACTGAACCGAAACAGAATCCCTAATTCACAGAGTGTGAGGTCTAGGGTTTTGTGAGTTTAAATTGGTGAAGTACAATGCAAACAGAAATTCAACAATGGTTTTGTAAGGTTTAAATATTGAATTGAGTATGAGAACAAGGGTTTGGCGGGTTTGAACTGATGAACAAAAACAAAAACCCTAACTTATAGAGATTGTGAGAACCAGGGTTTTGTGTGTTTGAAGTGCAGAAGAGAAACATAAACCCTAATTCTAAGAGATTTTGAGAACTAGGTTTGAATTGGAGAAGAGAAATAGAGGCCCTGATTCAGAAAGAGTTTGAGAGCTTTATTTTCGTGGGTTTGCGGTGGTAAAGAGAAACAAAATCCCGAATTCATAGTGCGTGAGAATCAAGGTTTGGTAGTTTCGGTTTGGTGATGAGAAACATAAATCCTATTTACAGTAGGGTTTTTAGGTTTAAAATTGGAGGAAAGGGTGAGATCTGTTGTTTGGAAGGTTGGAATAAGTGAACCGAAACAGAAACTCTAATTCACAGTGTGAAAGAACTAGGGTTTGGGCGGGTTTCAATTGGTGTAGTACAACATAAACCCTAATCCAACAATGGTTTTGTGAGGTCTAAAGATGGAAGGGAGTATGGGAACTACGGTTTGGTGGGTTTTAACAGGTGCCATGAAGCAAAATGCCTAACTCACAGAGATAGCGAATATTAGAGTTTTATGGGTTTGAAGTGCTGAAGAAAAACAGAAACCCTAATTCAACTAGGGTTTTGTAGGCATAATGTTGGAATAGATGGTGAGAGCAGTTGTCTGGTAGGGCTTAAGAGGTGAATAGAAAAAAAGAAACACCTAATTAAAAGTGTGAGAATAGGGTTTGGTGAGTTTCAAATGGTGAGCAACAAACCCTCATTGAACTAGGGTTTGTAGGTTTCAAATTGGAAGAGAGTGTTAGAACTTGGGTTTGGTGGGTCTGAATAGGTGAATAGAGAAAAAAACCTTAATTCACCGGGATTGTGAGAAATTGGGTTGTGTGGGTTTGAAGTGCAAAAGAGAAACAAAAACCTTTTTTCAAACTAACCGAGGGTTCGGTTAGTTTGATTTGGAGATGAGAAACATAAAGCCTAATTCACAAAGAGTTCGAGAATTTGGTTTTCATGGGTTTGAAGTGGTGAAGAGAAACAAAAACCCGAATTCACAAAGTGTGTGAGAACCATGGTTTCGTGGGTTTGGATTGGGGATGAGAACACAGAAACCCTATTTACACTAGGGTTTTGAGGATTAAAAAGCGGAAGAGAGTGTGAGAATTATTGTTTGGTAGGTTTGAAAAACTGAACCGAAACAGAATCCCTAATTCACAGAGTGTGAGGTCTAGGGTTTTGTGAGTTTAAATTGGTGAAGTACAATGCAAACAGAAATTCAACAATGGTTTTGTAAGGTTTAAATATTGAATTGAGTATGAGAACAAGGGTTTGGCGGGTTTGAACTGATGAACAAAAACAAAAACCCTAACTTATAGAGATTGTGAGAACCAGGGTTTTGTGTGTTTGAAGTGCAGAAGAGAAACATAAACCCTAATTCTAAGAGATTTTGAGAACTAGGTTTGAATTGGAGAAGAGAAATAGAGGCCCTGATTCAGAAAGAGTTTGAGAGCTTTATTTTCGTGGGTTTGCGGTGGTAAAGAGAAACAAAATCCCGAATTCATAGTGCGTGAGAATCAAGGTTTGGTAGTTTCGGTTTGGTGATGAGAAACATAAATCCTATTTACAGTAGGGTTTTTAGGTTTAAAATTGGAGGAAAGGGTGAGATCTGTTGTTTGGAAGGTTGGAATAAGTGAACCGAAACAGAAACTCTAATTCACAGTGTGAAAGAACTAGGGTTTGGGCGGGTTTCAATTGGTGTAGTACAACATAAACCCTAATCCAGCAATGGTTTTGTGAGGTCCAAAGATGGAAGGGAGTATGGGAACTACGGTTTGGTGGGTTTTAACAGGTGCCATGAAGCAAAATGCCTAACTCACAGAGATAGCGAATATTAGAGTTTTATGGGTTTGAAGTGCTGAAGAAAAACAGAAACCCTAATTCAACTAGGGTTTTGTAGGCTTAATGTTGGAAGAGATGGTGAGAGCAGTTGTCTGGTAGGGCTTAAGAGGTGAATAGAAAAAAAGAAACACCTAATTAAAAGTGTGAGAATAGGGTTTGGTGAGTTTCAAATGGTGAGCAACAAAAAAAAAAACCCTCATTGAACTAGGGTTTGTAGGTTTCAAATTGGAAGAGAGTGTTAGAACTTGGGTTTGGTGGGTCTGAATAGGTGAATAGAGAAAAAAACCTTAATTCACCGGGATTGTGAGAAATTGGGTTGTGTGGGTTTGAAGTGCAAAAGAGAAACAAAAACCTTTTTTCAAACTAACCGAGGGTACGGTTTGTTTGATTTGGAGATGAGAAACATAAAGCCTAATTCACAAAGAGTTCGAGAATTTGGTTTTCATGGGTTTGAAGTGGTGAAGAGAAACAAAAACCCGAATTCACAAAGTGTGTGAGAACCATGGTTTCGTGGGTTTGGATTGGGGATGAGAACACAGAAACCCTATTTACACTAGGGTTTTGAGGATTAAAAAGCGGAAGAGAGTGTGAGAATTATTGTTTGGTAGGTTTGAAAAACTGAACCGAAACAGAATCCCTAATTCACAGAGTGTGAGGTCTAGGGTTTTGTGAGTTTAAATTGGTGAAGTACAATGCAAACAGAAATTCAACAATGGTTTTGTAAGGTTTAAATATTGAATTGAGTATGAGAACAAGGGTTTGGCGGGTTTGAACTGATGAACAAAAACAAAAACCCTAACTTATAGAGATTGTGAGAACCAGGGTTTTGTGTGTTTGAAGTGCAGAAGAGAAACATAAACCCTAATTCTAAGAGATTTTGAGAACTAGGTTTGAATTGGAGAAGAGAAATAGAGGCCCTGATTCAGAAAGAGTTTGAGAGCTTTATTTTCGTGGGTTTGCGGTGGTAAAGAGAAACAAAATCCCGAATTCATAGTGCGTGAGAATCAAGGTTTGGTAGTTTCGGTTTGGTGATGAGAAACATAAATCCTATTTACAGTAGGGTTTTTAGGTTTAAAATTGGAGGAAAGGGTGAGATCTGTTGTTTGGAAGGTTGGAATAAGTGAACCGAAACAGAAACTCTAATTCACAGTGTGAAAGAACTAGGGTTTGGGCGGGTTTCAATTGGTGTAGTACAACATAAACCCTAATCCAGCAATGGTTTTGTGAGGTCCAAAGATGGAAGGGAGTATGGGAACTACGGTTTGGTGGGTTTTAACAGGTGCCATGAAGCAAAATGCCTAACTCACAGAGATAGCGAATATTAGAGTTTTATGGGTTTGAAGTGCTGAAGAAAAACAGAAACCCTAATTCAACTAGGGTTTTGTAGGCTTAATGTTGGAAGAGATGGTGAGAGCAGTTGTCTGGTAGGGCTTAAGAGGTGAATAGAAAAAAAGAAACACCTAATTAAAAGTGTGAGAATAGGGTTTGGTGAGTTTCAAATGGTGAGCAACAAAAAAAAAAACCCTCATTGAACTAGGGTTTGTAGGTTTCAAATTGGAAGAGAGTGTTAGAACTTGGGTTTGGTGGGTCTGAATAGGTTAATAGAGAAAAAAACCTTAATTCACCGGGATTGTGAGAAATTGGGTTGTGTGGGTTTGAAGTGCAAAAGAGAAACAAAAACCTTTTTTCAAACTAACCGAGGGTTCGGTTTGTTTGATTTGGAGATGAGAAACATAAAGCCTAATTCACAAAGAGTTCGAGAATTTGGTTTTCATGGGTTTGAAGTGGTGAAGAGAAACAAAAACCCGAATTCACAAAGTGTGTGAGAACCATGGTTTCGTGGGTTTGGATTGGGGATGAGAACACAGAAACCCTATTTACACTAGGGTTTTGAGGATTAAAAAGCGGAAGAGAGTGTGAGAATTATTGTTTGGTAGGTTTGAAAAACTGAACCGAAACAGAATCCCTAATTCACAGAGTGTGAGGTCTAGGGTTTTGTGAGTTTAAATTGGTGAAGTACAATGCAAACAGAAATTCAACAATGGTTTTGTAAGGTTTAAATATTGAATTGAGTATGAGAACAAGGGTTTGGCGGGTTTGAACTGATGAACAAAAACAAAAACCCTAACTTATAGAGATTGTGAGAACCAGGGTTTTGTGTGTTTGAAGTGCAGAAGAGAAACATAAACCCTAATTCTAAGAGATTTTGAGAACTAGGTTTGAATTGGAGAAGAGAAATAGAGGCCCTGATTCAGAAAGAGTTTGAGAGCTTTATTTTCGTGGGTTTGCGGTGGTAAAGAGAAACAAAATCCCGAATTCATAGTGCGTGAGAATCAAGGTTTGGTAGTTTCGGTTTGGTGATGAGAAACATAAATCCTATTTACAGTAGGGTTTTTAGGTTTAAAATTGGAGGAAAGGGTGAGATCTGTTGTTTGGAAGGTTGGAATAAGTGAACCGAAACAGAAACTCTAATTCACAGTGTGAAAGAACTAGGGTTTGGGCGGGTTTCAATTGGTGTAGTACAACATAAACCCTAATCCAGCAATGGTTTTGTGAGGTCCAAAGATGGAAGGGAGTATGGGAACTACGGTTTGGTGGGTTTTAACAGGTGCCATGAAGCAAAATGCCTAACTCACAGAGATAGCGAATATTAGAGTTTTATGGGTTTGAAGTGCTGAAGAAAAACAGAAACCCTAATTCAACTAGGGTTTTGTAGGCTTAATGTTGGAAGAGATGGTGAGAGCAGTTGTCTGGTAGGGCTTAAGAGGTGAATAGAAAAAAAGAAACACCTAATTAAAAGTGTGAGAATAGGGTTTGGTGAGTTTCAAATGGTGAGCAACAAAAAAAAAAACCCTCATTGAACTAGGGTTTGTAGGTTTCAAATTGGAAGAGAGTGTTAGAACTTGGGTTTGGTGGGTCTGAATAGGTGAATAGAGAAAAAAACCTTAATTCACCGGGATTGTGAGAAATTGGGTTGTGTGGGTTTGAAGTGCAAAAGAGAAACAAAAACCTTTTTTCAAACTAACCGAGGGTTCGGTTAGTTTGATTTGGAGATGAGAAACATAAAGCCTAATTCACAAAGAGTTCGAGAATTTGGTTTTCATGGGTTTGAAGTGGTGAAGAGAAACAAAAACCCGAATTCACAAAGTGTGTGAGAACCATGGTTTCGTGGGTTTGGATTGGGGATGAGAACACAGAAACCCTATTTACACTAGGGTTTTGAGGATTAAAAAGCGGAAGAGAGTGTGAGAATTATTGTTTGGTAGGTTTGAAAAACTGAACCGAAACAGAATCCCTAATTCACAGAGTGTGAGGTCTAGGGTTTTGTGAGTTTAAATTGGTGAAGTACAATGCAAACAGAAATTCAACAATGGTTTTGTAAGGTTTAAATATTGAATTGAGTATGAGAACAAGGGTTTGGCGGGGTTTGAACTGATGAACAAAAACAAAAACCCTAACTTATAGAGATTGTGAGAACCAGGGTTTTGTGTGTTTGAAGTGCAGAAGAGAAACATAAACCCTAATTCTAAGAGATTTTGAGAACTAGGTTTGAATTGGAGAAGAGAAATAGAGGCCCTGATTCAGAAAGAGTTTGAGAGCTTTATTTTCGTGGGTTTGCGGTGGTAAAGAGAAACAAAATCCCGAATTCATAGTGCGTGAGAATCAAGGTTTGGTAGTTTCGGTTTGGTGATGAGAAACATAAATCCTATTTACAGTAGGGTTTTTAGGTTTAAAATTGGAGGAAAGGGTGAGATCTGTTGTTTGGAAGGTTGGAATAAGTGAACCGAAACAGAAACTCTAATTCACAGTGTGAAAGAACTAGGGTTTGGGCGGGTTTCAATTGGTGTAGTACAACATAAACCCTAATCCAGCAATGGTTTTGTGAGGTCCAAAGATGGAAGGGAGTATGGGAACTACGGTTTGGTGGGTTTTAACAGGTGCCATGAAGCAAAATGCCTAACTCACAGAGATAGCGAATATTAGAGTTTTATGGGTTTGAAGTGCTGAAGAAAAACAGAAACCCTAATTCAACTAGGGTTTTGTAGGCTTAATGTTGGAAGAGATGGTGAGAGCAGTTGTCTGGTAGGGCTTAAGAGGTGAAAAGAAAAAAAGAAACACCTAATTAAAAGTGTGAGAATAGGGTTTGGTGAGTTTCAAATGGTGAGCAACAAAAAAAAAAACCCTCATTGAACTAGGGTTTGTAGGTTTCAAATTGGAAGAGAGTGTTAGAACTTGGGTTTGGTGGGTCTGAATAGGTGAATAGAGAAAAAAACCTTAATTCACCGGGATTGTGAGAAATTGGGTTGTGTGGGTTTGAAGTGCAAAAGAGAAACAAAAACCTTTTTTCAAACTAACCGAGGGTTCGGTTAGTTTGATTTGGAGATGAGAAACATAAAGCCTAATTCACAAAGAGTTCGAGAATTTGGTTTTCATGGGTTTGAAGTGGTGAAGAGAAACAAAAACCCGAATTCACAAAGTGTGTGAGAACCATGGTTTCGTGGGTTTGGATTGGGGATGAGAACACAGAAACCCTATTTACACTAGGGTTTTGAGGATTAAAAAGCGGAAGAGAGTGTGAGAATTATTGTTTGGTAGGTTTGAAAAACTGAACCGAAACAGAATCCCTAATTCACAGAGTGTGAGGTCTAGGGTTTTGTGAGTTTAAATTGGTGAAGTACAATGCAAACAGAAATTCAACAATGGTTTTGTAAGGTTTAAATATTGAATTGAGTATGAGAACAAGGGTTTGGCGGGGTTTGAACTGATGAACAAAAACAAAAACCCTAACTTATAGAGATTGTGAGAACCAGGGTTTTGTGTGTTTGAAGTGCAGAAGAGAAACATAAACCCTAATTCTAAGAGATTTTGAGAACTAGGTTTGAATTGGAGAAGAGAAATAGAGGCCCTGATTCAGAAAGAGTTTGAGAGCTTTATTTTCGTGGGTTTGCGGTGGTAAAGAGAAACAAAATCCCGAATTCATAGTGCGTGAGAATCAAGGTTTGGTAGTTTCGGTTTGGTGATGAGAAACATAAATCCTATTTACAGTAGGGTTTTTAGGTTTAAAATTGGAGGAAAGGGTGAGATCTGTTGTTTGGAAGGTTGGAATAAGTGAACCGAAACAGAAACTCTAATTCACAGTGTGAAAGAACTAGGGTTTGGGCGGGTTTCAATTGGTGTAGTACAACATAAACCCTAATCCAGCAATGGTTTTGTGAGGTCCAAAGATGGAAGGGAGTATGGGAACTACGGTTTGGTGGGTTTTAACAGGTGCCATGAAGCAAAATGCCTAACTCACAGAGATAGCGAATATTAGAGTTTTATGGGTTTGAAGTGCTGAAGAAAAACAGAAACCCTAATTCAACTAGGGTTTTGTAGGCTTAATGTTGGAAGAGATGGTGAGAGCAGTTGTCTGGTAGGGCTTAAGAGGTGAATAGAAAAAAAGAAACACCTAATTAAAAGTGTGAGAATAGGGTTTGGTGAGTTTCAAATGGTGAGCAACAAAAAAAAAATCCCTCATTGAACTAGGGTTTGTAGGTTTCAAATTGGAAGAGAGTGTTAGAACTTGGGTTTGGTGGGTCTGAATAGGTGAATAGAGAAAAAAACCTTAATTCACCGGGATTGTGAGAAATTGGGTTGTGTGGGTTTGAAGTGCAAAAGAGAAACAAAAACCTTTTTTCAAACTAACCGAGGGTTCGGTTAGTTTGATTTGGAGATGAGAAACATAAAGCCTAATTCACAAAGAGTTCGGGAATTTGGTTTTCATGGGTTTGAAGTGGTGAAGAGAAACAAAAACCCGAATTCACAAAGTGTGTGAGAACCATGGTTTCGTGGGTTTGGATTGGGGATGAGAACACAGAAACCCTATTTACACTAGGGTTTTGAGGATTAAAAAGCGGAAGAGAGTGTGAGAATTATTGTTTGGTAGGTTTGAAAAACTGAACCGAAACAGAATCCCTAATTCACAGAGTGTGAGGTCTAGGGTTTTGTGAGTTTAAATTGGTGAAGTACAATGCAAACAGAAATTCAACAATGGTTTTGTAAGGTTTAAATATTGAATTGAGTATGAGAACAAGGGTTTGGCGGGGTTTGAACTGATGAACAAAAACAAAAACCCTAACTTATAGAGATTGTGAGAACCAGGGTTTTGTGTGTTTGAAGTGCAGAAGAGAAACATAAACCCTAATTCTAAGAGATTTTGAGAACTAGGTTTGAATTGGAGAAGAGAAATAGAGGCCCTGATTCAGAAAGAGTTTGAGAGCTTTATTTTCGTGGGTTTGCGGTGGTAAAGAGAAACAAAATCCCGAATTCATAGTGCGTGAGAATCAAGGTTTGGTAGTTTCGGTTTGGTGATGAGAAACATAAATCCTATTTACAGTAGGGTTTTTAGGTTTAAAATTGGAGGAAAGGGTGAGATCTGTTGTTTGGAAGTTTGGAATAAGTGAACCGAAACAGAAACTCTAATTCACAGTGTGAAAGAACTAGGGTTTGGGCGGGTTTCAATTGGTGTAGTACAACATAAACCCTAATCCAACAATGGTTTTGTGAGGTCTAAAGATGGAAGGGAGTATGGGAACTACGGTTTGGTGGGTTTTAACAGGTGCCATGAAGCAAAATGCCTAACTCACAGAGATAGCGAATATTAGAGTTTTATGGGTTTGAAGTGCTGAAGAAAAACAGAAACCCTAATTCAACTAGGGTTTTGTAGGCTTAATGTTGGAAGAGATGGTGAGAGCAGTTGTCTGGTAGGGCTTAAGAGGTGAATAGAAAAAAAGAAACACCTAATTAAAAGTGTGATAATAGGGTTTGGTGAGTTTCAAATGGTGAGCAACAAAAAAAAAACCCTCATTGAACTAGGGTTTGTAGGTTTCAAATTGGAAGAGAGTGTTAGAAATTGGGTTTGGTGGGTCTGAATAGGTGAATAGAGAAAAAAACCTTAATTCACCGGGATTGTGAGAAATTGGGTTGTGTGGGTTTGAAGTGCAAAAGAGAAACAAAAACCTTTTTTCAAACTAACCGAGGGTTCGGTTAGTTTGATTTGGAGATGAGAAACATAAAGCCTAATTCACAAAGAGTTCGGGAATTTGGTTTTCATGGGTTTGAAGTGGTGAAGAGAAACAAAAACCCGAATTCACAAAGTGTGTGAGAACCATGGTTTCGTGGGTTTGGATTGGGGATGAGAACACAGAAACCCTATTTACACTAGGGTTTTGAGGATTAAAAAGCGGAAGAGAGTGTGAGAATTATTGTTTGGTAGGTTTGAAAAACTGAACCGAAACAGAATCCCTAATTCACAGAGTGTGAGGTCTAGGGTTTTGTGAGTTTAAATTGGTGAAGTACAATGCAAACAGAAATTCAACAATGGTTTTGTAAGGTTTAAATATTGAATTGAGTATGAGAACAAGGGTTTGGCGGGTTTGAACTGATGAACAAAAACAAAAACCCTAACTTATAGAGATTGTGAGAACCAGGGTTTTGTGTGTTTGAAGTGCAGAAGAGAAACATAAACCCTAATTCTAAGAGATTTTGAGAACTAGGTTTGAATTGGAGAAGAGAAATAGAGGCCCTGATTCAGAAAGAGTTTGAGAGCTTTATTTTCGTGGGTTTGCGGTGGTAAAGAGAAACAAAATCCCGAATTCATAGTGCGTGAGAATCAAGGTTTGGTAGTTTCGGTTTGGTGATGAGAAACATAAATCCTATTTACAGTAGGGTTTTTAGGTTTAAAATTGGAGGAAAGGGTGAGATCTGTTGTTTGGAAGGTTGGAATAAGTGAACCGAAACAGAAACTCTAATTCACAGTGTGAAAGAACTAGGGTTTGGGCGGGTTTCAATTGGTGTAGTACAACATAAACCCTAATCCAACAATGGTTTTGTGAGGTCTAAAGATGGAAGGGAGTATGGGAACTACGGTTTGGTGGGTTTTAACAGGTGCCATGAAGCAAAATGCCTAATGGAGGATTGGGGAACTGATACAGTAAATGAAAAGGAAGGTTTTATACATGACCCAGGGAGAAGGGTAGAGGAAGTAAAGCATGGTCATAAAGCTGGGGAAAACCCTCTGTGTATTAAAGAGATAGGGAGTAAGAGCCAAATTTCCTTGCTGGCTTCAGGTGTTGGTATGTCGGGCCCCATTTCTAACAAGAAATTTAAAACCAAAAGGGTCTTGAAAAGAGAGGATAAGGGGGGAGATCAGTCTGCTCAAAATTAGTTTCCATATGAATTGCTATATTTGGAATGTTCGTGGTCTTAATGGGGAGGTGAAACAGAAGGAAATTAAGTTAATGATTAAATCATTAGATATTTCTATATTTTGTTTGATTGAGACAAAGGTTTTAAAGAACAATGTTGATAAAGTGATGAAAGTGATTTGCCCAGGTTGGAAGATGGTTCATAATTATGATTTTGCGGATTTGGGAAGATTATGGATTTGTTGGGACCCAAAGAAAATGAATGTGGATTTATTGAAAGGCAATTCTCAATTTCTTCATTGTAAAGTGAGTACTGTTGATAATATCTGCAATTGGTTCGCTACCTTTATTTATGGAAGTAATGATTATATTGAGAGAAGGATTTTATGGAAAGAATTGTTTGATATTTCCATGGCTTTGAAGAACAGCCCCTGGATTTGTGCGGGTGATTTAAATGCTATTAGATATCAACATGAGAAATGGGGTGGGGATGACAAGTGGAATGCAAAAATGAGGGAATGTGGTCAGGCTCTAGACAGAGCAGGATTAATGGATTTGAAGTATAATGGTATCAAATTTTCTTGGTCCAATGGTCATGTGTTTAGTAAGCTGGACAGATGCTTAGTGAATTCAGCTTGGATTGATTATTTTCAGTCCACTGAAATATCTTTTTTGCCTCCGGGCGTTTCTGATCATGCTTGTATTATGGTTAAAATCCCTATGGAGTTGGAGAGGGTTAAAAGGCCTTTTAGGTTCAACAATTTTTTAACTAAGCATGATAAGTTTATTCAAGTGGTTAGAGATGCATGGAATGGCCAGGTTACTGGGAGTAAAATGTTTGTGGTAAGTCAAAAACTGAAAATGGTGAAGAACGCTTTGAAAATTCTCAATAAAACTCACTTTGATAAGTTACCAACTCAAGTGTCCGAAGCTAGGAAAAAGTTATTGAACATTCAATGCTTGGTGGATTTGGATCCGGGTAATCACGATTTTCAAAGAATCGAAAAGGACTGTCTTAAACAATTTTATAACGTGTCAAATGCCGAGGAATGTTTATATAGACAGTTATCTAGGATTCAATGGCTGAGGCTAGGAGATCAAAACACCAGCTATTTTCATAAGATTGCTAATCAGAGGAAAGCTCTTAACAATATCGTTTCCATAACTAGAGAGGATGGCACTGTTCTCACTGATAAAGGTGATGTTAATAGAGAGATTGTGGGATTTTACAAGAATCTTTTTGCCAAGAGAGATGAGGCCAGGATCCCTGTTTTGAATGAGTTTATTCAACACCCTATTTCTCTAGAGCAAAGTATGGACATGAATAGAGATGTGACTAGAGATGAAATCAAAGCTACTCTCCTTGCTATAAAAGATGACAAAGCCCCAGGGCCGGATGGTTTGAATGCTGTGTTTTATAAGGCGGCCTGGGATGTTATTGGAAATGAGGTGGTGGATGCCATTATGGATTTCTTTGCTTCAGGTCAATTGCTTTCTGAGATAAACTGTACTTCCATTTCTCTTATTCCCAAAGTTGATAATCCTACTAAAGTGACGGAGTTCAGGCCTATTTCAGTATGCAATGTGTTGTATAAATGCATAGCAAAAATTATTGCTAATAGGCTGAAGCCCATTCTAGACTCGAGCATAAGTGCAAATCAATCTGGGTTTGTTCCGGGTAGGAGTATTTGTGATAATGTTCTGCTAGCTCAAGAGATTTTACTCCATTACCATAAAGATGAGTCTCCAGCTAGAGTTGCCATGAAAATTGATCTGACTAAAGCTTATGACTCCGTCTCATGGGATTTTTTAAGTGAGGTGTTGAAGTGTTTTGGATTGCCTGATCGAGTTAGAGGTTGGATACTTACTTGTTGCTCTTCTCCTAAGTTCTCTATAAATATTAATGGTGCCCTTGAAGGGTTCTTTAAAGGGGGAAGAGGGCTTAGGCAAGGGGACCCTATGTCACCATATCTTTTTGTGATGTGCATGGAAGTTCTCTCAGGGATGTTGAATAAACTGGGGAAAAATGACTCTTTTAAGTTCCATGCCAAATGTAAAAGATTGGAGATTAATCATTTGATGTTTGCTGATGACCTATTCCTCTTCTGTGAGGGTAGTGAAAATTCAGTGAACTGTATGCTGGATGTTTTGAGGAAGTTTAGTGAATTTTCAGGTTTAATTCCTAATACTTCAAAGAGCTCCATTTTTACATCGGGTGTGGGGGGTAGAGTATTAGAAAATATTGTCCTTGGATCAAACTTTTCAATTGGGAAATTGCCTGTCAAGTATTTAGGGGTGCCTCTGATTTCTTCAAAGCTTAATGCAGCTGATTGTCAAGAGTTAGTATTGAAAATTACTAGAAGGGTTCAGTCTTGGAATTGCAGATTCCTTTCCTTTGCGGGTAGGTTACAATTGATTGCCTCAGTGTTGTTTTCAGTTCAGGTTTATTGGAGTTCTACTTATATCCTTCCAAAATCTGTGTTTAAGCAACTGAATGAGATTATGAGGAAATTCTTATGGAAAGGGGCAGATTTGAAGAGTGGTGGTGAGAAGTTGGCATGGACTAAAGTGTGTTTGCCGAAAGATGAAGGGGGCTTAGGATTAAAAGATTTGATAGCTTGGAATGTGGCAGCTATTGGTAAGCAGCTATGGAACTTGTTGCAACCTATTCCCACTAATCTCTGGAGTAAGTGGGCAAGGATCGAGCTCATGAAAGACCAGAATTTCTGGCTGCTAAAGGTTCCGGATAAAAGATCTTGGTCATGGAAGAAGATAATGGGGCTAAGGGATACATTTAGACAATACATTGAGTACAAGGTTGGGAATGGCAATAATATTCTTCTTTGGCATGATGATTGGTTGTATCCCAATTCTATTGTAGAAAAGCATGGGGATCGGATTAGGTATGATTCTGGATTAAGCAACAATTGTAAAGTCAATGCTATAATCAGAAATGGGCAATGGTCTCCTCCTTTTGCAAACTCTCATAAATTAATGGAGTTAAGAGATGATATTGCTACCCTTCCCCCTCCAGATTGTCATGATGTTGATACTTTGATTTGGAAGCCTACCAGGGGTAAGTATTCTATTAGTTCAGCTTGGAATTTGTTAAGGAACAGGGATACTCAAGTTCAATGGTACAAGACTGTGTGGTTCCCAAATAATATTCCAAGACATGCTTTCATCTTATGGACGTTAATTCATAATAGGATGCAGACACAAGATAAATTGGTCCGTTATGGTATGATTCAGCAACAAAAATGTGTCTTCTGTGACTTACCGTGTGAAAGCAGGGAACATCTATTTTTTGAGTGCTGTTTCTCTTCTCAAGTTTGGTCTTCGGTTGTTATTGAAAATGGTGTGAGGCACGTTGGGAAGAAGTGGGTGGAGATGGTAAATTGGTGCAATGTCCACTGTTCAAATAATACTTTAAAGGCTTGTGTTACCAAACTATCATTGGCTGCTAGTGTTTACATTTTATGGAGGGAAAGGAATCTCAGGTTGTTTGTTGGAGAGTTTAAAAAGGAGGAACAACTTGTTAAGGAGATAAATGCTTCTGTCAAATTTAGATTGTTTCACTTGTTGGATATTCAAAATGGAGATAGAGTTTCTAGCAATGGGTGAGGGGATTATTTTTTGCTCAGGTTTCCTGGAATTTATGTTCAGGATTTCTGTCTGGATGAGTGGTAGAGAAAATGTTTCAGTGTTGTTGGGGGTATGGGTCAAGATTTGGTTCAGAATGCGTGCGAGGTGTTTAATGATAAATTTTTTAAATGTTGCATTATCTTTTGATCCCTTTGCTTACATTGTGCAGATTTATAAGTTGGTGGCTGATTTTCACGGGGGTCGGATGGCTATGAAGACCATCACGGATGGCTACCACAGTTTTCGGTCGTTGTCCAGTGCTTCAGTGCAGTTTGTAAACTGCAGTTTTGTGACGGCCAACAATGCAGTTTATCAGTGCAGATTTTTCAGGGCTGAAATACAGAATTTTCAGTGCAGATATCAGTGGTTTAGTACTGAAATGCAGTTTTTTCAGTGCAGATTTAAGAATTTCAGTACTAAAATGGTCGTTTTTCAGAGTTTCAGGGCAGAATACAGATTTTCCAGTGCAGTTTTCAGTGTTTCAGTGCTGAAATGCAGTTTGTTTTCAGTACTGAAATGCAGTATTTTCAGTGTTTCAGTGCTGAAATGCAGTTTTTTCAGTGCTGATTTCAAAATTTCAGTGCTGAAATGGTCGTTTTTTCAGTGTGATGGCAGACTCTTATCAGTGCTCCTGGCTAGTGCAAATGACAAGGTTGCTCTTAAACATGGACATGGTTTAATGATGGAAAATGATGAATCAAATGTTCTGCAATTTGTTTCATTTATCTTGATAATGTTCATATGTGGGGATTTCAAGGCTCATATTAATGTTGTCCACAATCTGATGAAGACTGGACTACTAATGTTTTGGAGGAGTATGGTTATCGTTAAACCAATGGTTTCATGTAATTCTCTGGTTTATTGGTTTAGCAATAGAGATAGTATGGTTTTTATGTATTTTCTCCCTTTTAACAATTTAAATCTAAAGATTTGGTGGGTTTGGGGATACCACCCTTGGGAATGCCCAAGTTTTTTGTAGGCTTTTGCCCTTTCTGGTTTTTATAATATTGACATACTTTTCAAAAAAAAAAAAAAATGCCTAACTCACAGAGATAGCGAATATTAGAGTTTTATGGGTTTGAAATGCTGAAGAAAAACAGAAACCCTAATTCAACTAGGGTTTTGTAGGCTTAATGTTGGAAGAGATGGTGAGAGCAGTTGTCTGGTAGGGCTTAAGAGGTGAATAGAAAAAAAGAAACACCTAATTAAAAGTGTGAGAATAGGGTTTGGTGAGTTTCAAATGGTGAGCAACAAAAAAAAAACCTCATTGAACTAGGGTTTGTAGGTTTCAAATTGGAAGAAAGTGTTAGAACTTGGGTTTGGTGAGTCTGAATAGGTGAATAGAGAAAAAAACCTTAATTCACCGGGATTGTGAGAAATTGGGTTGTGTGGGTTTGAAGTGCAAAAGAGAAACAAAAACCTTTTTTCAAACTAACCGAGGGTTCGGTTAGTTTGATTTGGAGATGAGAAACATAAAGCCTAATTCACAAAGAGTTCGAGAATTTGGTTTTCATGGGTTTGAAGTGGTGAAGAGAAACAAAAACCCGAATTCACAAAGTGTGTGAGAACCATGGTTTCGTGGGTTTGGATTGGGGATGAGAACACAGAAACCCTATTTACACTAGGGTTTTGAGGATTAAAAAGCGGAAGAGAGTGTGAGAATTATTGTTTGGTAGGTTTGAAAAACTGAACCGAAACAGAATCCCTAATTCACAGAGTGTGAGGTCTAGGGTTTTGTGAGTTTAAATTGGTGAAGTACAATGCAAACAGAAATTCAACAATGGTTTTGTAAGGTTTAAATATTGAATTGAGTATGAGAACAAGGGTTTGGCGGGTTTGAACTGATGAACAAAAACAAAAACCCTAACTTATAGAGATTGTGAGAACCAGGGTTTTGTGTGTTTGAAGTGCAGAAGAGAAACATAAACCCTAATTCTAAGAGATTTTGAGAACTAGGTTTGAATTGGAGAAGAGAAATAGAGGCCCTGATTCAGAAAGAGTTTGAGAGCTTTATTTTCGTGGGTTTGCGGTGGTAAAGAGAAACAAAATCCCGAATTCATAGTGCGTGAGAATCAAGGTTTGGTAGTTTCGGTTTGGTGATGAGAAACATAAATCCTATTTACAGTAGGGTTTTTAGGTTTAAAATTGGAGGAAAGGGTGAGATCTGTTGTTTGGAAGGTTGGAATAAGTGAACCGAAACAGAAACTCTAATTCACAGTGTGAAAGAACTAGGGTTTGGGCGGGTTTCAATTGGTGTAGTACAACATAAACCCTAATCCAACAATGGTTTTGTGAGGTCTAAAGATGGAAGGGAGTATGGGAACTACGGTTTGGTGGGTTTTAACAGGTGCCATGAAGCAAAATGCCTAACTCACAGAGATAGGGAATATTAGAGTTTTATGGGTTTGAAGTGCTGAAGAAAAACAGAAACCCTAATTCAACTAGGGTTTTGTAGGCTTAATGTTGGAAGAGATGGTGAGAGCAGTTGTCTGGTAGGGCTTAAGAGGTGAATAGAAAAAAAGAAACACCTAATTAAAAGTGTGAGAATAGGGTTTGGTGAGTTTCAAATGGTGAGCAACAAAAAAAAAACCCTCATTGAACTAGGGTTTGTAGGTTTCAAATTGGAAGAGAGTGTTAGAACTTGGGTTTGGTGGGTCTGAATAGGTGAATAGAGAAAAAAACCTTAATTCACCGGGATTGTGAGAAATTGGGTTGTGTGGGTTTGAAGTGCAAAAGAGAAACAAAAACCTTTTTTCAAACTAACCGAGGGTTCGGTTAGTTTGATTTGGAGATGAGAAACATAAACCCTAATTCACAAAGAGTTCGAGAATTTGGTTTTCATGGGTTTGAAGTGGTGAAGAGAAACAAAAACCCGAATTCACAAAGTGTGTGAGAACCATGGTTTCGTGGGTTTGGATTGGGGATGAGAACACAGAAACCCTATTTACACTAGGGTTTTGAGGATTAAAAAGCGGAAGAGAGTGTGAGAATTATTGTTTGGTAGGTTTGAAAAACTGAACCGAAACAGAATCCCTAATTCACAGAGTGTGAGGTCTAGGGTTTTGTGAGTTTAAATTGGTGAAGTACAATGCAAACAGAAATTCAACAATGGTTTTGTAAGGTTTAAATATTGAATTGAGTATGAGAACAAGGGTTTGGCGGGTTTGAACTGATGAACAAAAACAAAAACCCTAACTTATAGAGATTGTGAGAACCAGGGTTTTGTGTGTTTGAAGTGCAGAAGAGAAACATAAACCCTAATTCTAAGAGATTTTGAGAACTAGGTTTGAATTGGAGAAGAGAAATAGAGGACCTGATTCAGAAAGAGTTTGAGAGCTTTATTTTCGTGGGTTTGCGGTGGTAAAGAGAAACAAAATCCCGAATTCATAGTGCGTGAGAATCAAGGTTTGGTAGTTTCGGTTTGGTGATGAGAAACATAAATCCTATTTACAGTAGGGTTTTTAGGTTTAAAATTGGAGGAAAGGGTGAGATCTGTTGTTTGGAAGGTTGGAATAAGTGAACCGAAACAGAAACTCTAATTCACAGTGTGAAAGAACTAGGGTTTGGGCGGGTTTCAATTGGTGTAGTACAACATAAACCCTAATCCAACAATGGTTTTGTGAGGTCTAAAGATGGAAGGGAGTATGGGAACTACGGTTTGGTGGGTTTTAACAGGTGCCATGAAGCAAAATGCCTAACTCACAGAGATAGCGAATATTAGAGTTTTATGGGTTTGAAGTGCTGAAGAAAAACAGAAACCCTAATTCAACTAGGGTTTTGTAGGCTTAATGTTGGAAGAGATGGTGAGAGCAGTTGTCTGGTAGGGCTTAAGAGGTGAATAGAAAAAAAGAAACACCTAATTAAAAGTGTGAGAATAGGGTTTGGTGAGTTTCAAATGGTGAGCAACAAAAAAAAAACCCTCATTGAACTAGGGTTTGTAGGTTTCAAATTGGAAGAGAGTGTTAGAACTTGGGTTTGGTGGGTCTGAATAGGTGAATAGAGAAAAAAACCTTAATTCACCGGGATTGTGAGAAATTGGGTTGTGTGGGTTTGAAGTGCAAAAGAGAAACAAAAACCTTTTTTCAAACTAACCGAGGGTTCGGTTAGTTTGATTTGGAGATGAGAAACATAAAGCCTAATTCACAAAGAGTTCGAGAATTTGGTTTTCATGGGTTTGAAGTGGTGAAGAGAAACAAAAACCCGAATTCACAAAGTGTGTGAGAACCATGGTTTCGTGGGTTTGGATTGGGGATGAGAACACAGAAACCCTATTTACACTAGGGTTTTGAGGATTAAAAAGCGGAAGAGAGTGTGAGAATTATTGTTTGGTAGGTTTGAAAAACTGAACCGAAACAGAATCCCTAATTCACAGAGTGTGAGGTCTAGGGTTTTGTGAGTTTAAATTGGTGAAGTACAATGCAAACAGAAATTCAACAATGGTTTTGTAAGGTTTAAATATTGAATTGAGTATGAGAACAAGGGTTTGGCGGGTTTGAACTGATGAACAAAAACAAAAACCCTAACTTATAGAGATTGTGAGAACCAGGGTTTTGTGTGTTTGAAGTGCAGAAGAGAAACATAAACCCTAATTCTAAGAGATTTTGAGAACTTGGTTTGAATTGGAGAAGAGAAATAGAGGCCCTGATTCAGAAAGAGTTTGAGAGCTTTATTTTCGTGGGTTTGCGGTGGTAAAGAGAAACAAAATCCCGAATTCATAGTGCGTGAGAATCAAGGTTTGGTAGTTTCGGTTTGGTGATGAGAAACATAAATCCTATTTACAGTAGGGTTTTTAGGTTTAAAATTGGAGGAAAGGGTGAGATCTGTTGTTTGGAAGGTTGGAATAAGTGAACCGAAACAGAAACTCTAATTCACAGTGTGAAAGAACTAGGGTTTGGGCGGGTTTCAATTGGTGTAGTACAACATAAACCCTAATCCAACAATGGTTTTGTGAGGTCTAAAGATGGAAGGGAGTATGGGAACTACGGTTTGGTGGGTTTTAACAGGTGCCATGAAGCAAAATGCCTAACTCACAGAGATAGGGAATATTAGAGTTTTATGGGTTTGAAGTGCTGAAGAAAAACAGAAACCCTAATTCAACTAGGGTTTTGTAGGCTTAATGTTGGAAGAGATGGTGAGAGCAGTTGTCTGGTAGGGCTTAAGAGGTGAATAGAAAAAAAGAAACACCTAATTAAAAGTGTGAGAATAGGGTTTGGTGAGTTTCAAATGGTGAGCAACAAAAAAAAAACCCTCATTGAACTAGGGTTTGTAGGTTTCAAATTGGAAGAGAGTGTTAGAACTTGGGTTTGGTGGGTCTGAATAGGTGAATAGAGAAAAAAACCTTAATTCACCGGGATTGTGAGAAATTGGGTTGTGTGGGTTTGAAGTGCAAAAGAGAAACAAAAACCTTTTTTCAAACTAACCGAGGGTTCGGTTAGTTTGATTTGGAGATGAGAAACATAAAGCCTAATTCACAAAGAGTTCGAGAATTTGGTTTTCATGGGTTTGAAGTGGTGAAGAGAAACAAAAACCCGAATTCACAAAGTGTGTGAGAACCATGGTTTCGTGGGTTTGGATTGGGGATGAGAACACAGAAACCCTATTTACACTAGGGTTTTGAGGATTAAAAAGCGGAAGAGAGTGTGAGAATTATTGTTTGGTAGGTTTGAAAAACTGAACCGAAACAGAATCCCTAATTCACAGAGTGTGAGGTCTAGGGTTTTGTGAGTTTAAATTGGTGAAGTACAATGCAAACAGAAATTCAACAATGGTTTTGTAAGGTTTAAATATTGAATTGAGTATGAGAACAAGGGTTTGGCGGGTTTGAACTGATGAACAAAAACAAAAACCCTAACTTATAGAGATTGTGAGAACCAGGGTTTGGTGTGTTTGAAGTGCAGAAGAGAAACATAAACCCTAATTCTAAGAGATTTTGAGAACTTGGTTTGAATTGGAGAAGAGAAATAGAGGCCCTGATTCAGAAAGAGTTTGGGAGCTTTATTTTCGTGGGTTTGCGGTGGTAAAGAGAAACAAAATCCCGAATTCATAGTGCGTGAGAATCAAGGTTTGGTAGTTTCGGTTTGGTGATGAGAAACATAAATCCTATTTACAGTAGGGTTTTTAGGTTTAAAATTGGAGGAAAGGGTGAGATCTGTTGTTTGGAAGGTTGGAATAAGTGAACCGAAACAGAAACTCTAATTCACAGTGTGAAAGAACTAGGGTTTGGGCGGGTTTCAATTGGTGTAGTACAACATAAACCCTAATCCAACAATGGTTTTGTGAGGTCTAAAGATGGAAGGGAGTATGGGAACTACGGTTTGGTGGGTTTTAACAGGTGCCATGAAGCAAAATGCCTAACTCACAGAGATAGCGAATATTAGAGTTTTATGGGTTTGAAGTGCTGAAGAAAAACAGAAACCCTAATTCAACTAGGGTTTTGTAGGCTTAATGTTGGAAGAGATGGTGAGAGCAGTTGTCTGGTAGGGCTTAAGAGGTGAATAGAAAAAAAGAAACACCTAATTAAAAGTGTGAGAATAGGGTTTGGTGAGTTTCAAATGGTGAGCAACAAAAAAAAAACCCTCATTGAACTAGGGTTTGTAGGTTTCAAATTGGAAGAGAGTGTTAGAACTTGGGTTTGGTGGGTCTGAATAGGTGAATAGAGAAAAAAACCTTAATTCACCGGGATTGTGAGAAATTGGGTTGTGTGGGTTTGAAGTGCAAAAGAGAAACAAAAACCTTTTTTCAAACTAACCGAGGGTTCGGTTAGTTTGATTTGGAGATGAGAAACATAAAGCCTAATTCACAAAGAGTTCGAGAATTTGGTTTTCATGGGTTTGAAGTGGTGAAGAGAAACAAAAACCCGAATTCACAAAGTGTGTGAGAACCATGGTTTCGTGGGTTTGGATTGGGGATGAGAACACAGAAACCCTATTTACACTAGGGTTTTGAGGATTAAAAAGCGGAAGAGAGTGTGAGAATTATTGTTTGGTAGGTTTGAAAAACTGAACCGAAACAGAATCCCTAATTCACAGAGTGTGAGGTCTAGGGTTTTGTGAGTTTAAATTGGTGAAGTACAATGCAAACAGAAATTCAACAATGGTTTTGTAAGGTTTAAATATTGAATTGAGTATGAGAACAAGGGTTTGGCGGGTTTGAACTGATGAACAAAAACAAAAACCCTAACTTATAGAGATTGTGAGAACCAGGGTTTTGTGTGTTTGAAGTGCAGAAGAGAAACATAAACCCTAATTCTAAGAGATTTTGAGAACTAGGTTTGAATTGGAGAAGAGAAATAGAGGCCCTGATTCAGAAAGAGTTTGAGAGCTTTATTTTCGTGGGTTTGCGGTGGTAAAGAGAAACAAAATCCCGAATTCATAGTGCGTGAGAATCAAGGTTTGGTAGTTTCGGTTTGGTGATGAGAAACATAAATCCTATTTACAGTAGGGTTTTTAGGTTTAAAATTGGAGGAAAGGGTGAGATCTGTTGTTTGGAAGGTTGGAATAAGTGAACCGAAACAGAAACTCTAATTCACAGTGTGAAAGAACTAGGGTTTGGGCGGGTTTCAATTGGTGTAGTACAACATAAACCCTAATCCAACAATGGTTTTGTGAGGTCTAAAGATGGAAGGGAGTATGGGAACTACGGTTTGGTGGGTTTTAACAGGTGCCATGAAGCAAAATGCCTAACTCACAGAGATAGCGAATATTAGAGTTTTATGGGTTTGAAGTGCTGAAGAAAAACAGAAACCCTAATTCAACTAGGGTTTTGTAGGCTTAATGTTGGAAGAGATGGTGAGAGCAGTTGTCTGGTAGGGCTTAAGAGGTGAATAGAAAAAAAGAAACACCTAATTAAAAGTGTGAGAATAGGGTTTGGTGAGTTTCAAATGGTGAGCAACAAAAAAAAAACCCTCATTGAACTAGGGTTTGTAGGTTTCAAATTGGAAGAGAGTGTTAGAACTTGGGTTTGGTGGGTCTGAATAGGTGAATAGAGAAAAAAACCTTAATTCACCGGGATTGTGAGAAATTGGGTTGTGTGGGTTTGAAGTGCAAAAGAGAAACAAAAACCTTTTTTCAAACTAACCGAGGGTTCGGTTAGTTTGATATGGAGATGAGAAACATAAAGCCTAATTCATAAAGAGTTCGAGAATTTGGTTTTCATGGGTTTGAAGTGGTGAAGAGAAACAAAAACCCGAATTCACAAAGTGTGTGAGAACCATGGTTTCGTGGGTTTGGATTGGGGATGAGAACACAGAAACCCTATTTACACTAGGGTTTTGAGGATTAAAAAGCGGAAGAGAGTGTGAGAATTATTGTTTGGTAGGTTTGAAAAACTGAACCGAAACAGAATCCCTAATTCACAGAGTGTGAGGTCTAGGGTTTTGTGAGTTTAAATTGGTGAAGTACAATGCAAACAGAAATTCAACAATGGTTTTGTAAGGTTTAAATATTGAATTGAGTATGAGAACAAGGGTTTGGCGGGTTTGAACTGATGAACAAAAACAAAAACCCTTACTTATAGAGATTGTGAGAACCAGGGTTTTGTGTGTTTGAAGTGCAGAAGAGAAACATAAACCCTAATTCTAAGAGATTTTGAGAACAAGGTTTGAATTGGAGAAGAGAAATAGAGGCCCTGATTCAGAAAGAGTTTGAGAGCTTTATTTTCGTGGGTTTGCGGTGGTAAAGAGAAACAAAATCCCGAATTCATAGTGCGTGAGAATCAAGGTTTGGTAGTTTCGGTTTGGTGATGAGAAACATAAATCCTATTTACAGTAGGGTTTTTAGGTTTAAAATTGGAGGAAAGGGTGAGATCTGTTGTTTGGAAGGTTGGAATAAGTGAACCGAAACAGAAACTCTAATTCACAGTGTGAAAGAACTAGGGTTTGGGCGGGTTTCAATTGGTGTAGTACAACATAAACCCTAATCCAACAATGGTTTTGTGAGGTCTAAAGATGGAAGGGAGTATGGGAACTACGGTTTGGTGGGTTTTAACAGGTGCCATGAAGCAAAATGCCTAACTCACAGAGATAGCGAATATTAGAGTTTTATGGGTTTGAAGTGCTGAAGAAAAACAGAAACCCTAATTCAACTAGGGTTTTGTAGGCTTAATGTTGGAAGAGATGGTGAGAGCAGTTGTCTGGTAGGGCTTAAGAGGTGAATAGAAAAAAAGAAACACCTAATTAAAAGTGTGAGAATAGGGTTTGGTGAGTTTCAAATGGTGAGCAACAAAAAAAAAACCCTCATTGAACTAGGGTTTGTAGGTTTCAAATTGGAAGAGAGTGTTAGAACTTGGGTTTGGTGGGTCTGAATAGGTGAATAGAGAAAAAAACCTTAATTCACCGGGATTGTGAGAAATTGGGTTGTGTGGGTTTGAAGTGCAAAAGAGAAACAAAAACCTTTTTTCAAACTAACCGAGGGTTCGGTTAGTTTGATTTGGAGATGAGAAACATAAAGCCTAATTCACAAAGAGTTCGAGAATTTGGTTTTCATGGGTTTGAAGTGGTGAAGAGAAACAAAAACCCGAATTCACAAAGTGTGTGAGAACCATGGTTTCGTGGGTTTGGATTGGGGATGAGAACACAGAAACCCTATTTACACTAGGGTTTTGAGGATTAAAAAGCGGAAGAGAGTGTGAGAATTATTGTTTGGTAGGTTTGAAAAACTGAACCGAAACAGAATCCCTAATTCACAGAGTGTGAGGTCTAGGGTTTTGTGAGTTTAAATTGGTGAAGTACAATGCAAACAGAAATTCAACAATGGTTTTGTAAGGTTTAAATATTGAATTGAGTATGAGAACAAGGGTTTGGCGGGTTTGAACTGATGAACAAAAACAAAAACCCTAACTTATAGAGATTGTGAGAACCAGGGTTTTGTGTGTTTGAAGTGCAGAAGAGAAACATAAACCCTAATTCTAAGAGATTTTGAGAACTAGGTTTGAATTGGAGAAGAGAAATAGAGGCCCTGATTCAGAAAGAGTTTGAGAGCTTTATTTTCGTGGGTTTGCGGTGGTAAAGAGAAACAAAATCCCGAATTCATAGTGCGTGAGAATCAAGGTTTGGTAGTTTCGGTTTGGTGATGAGAAACATAAATCCTATTTACAGTAGGGTTTTTAGGTTTAAAATTGGAGGAAAGGGTGAGATCTGTTGTTTGGAAGGTTGGAATAAGTGAACCGAAACAGAAACTCTAATTCACAGTGTGAAAGAACTAGGGTTTGGGCGGGTTTCAATTGGTGTAGTACAACATAAACCCTAATCCAACAATGGTTTTGTGAGGTCTAAAGATGGAAGGGAGTATGGGAACTACGGTTTGGTGGGTTTTAACAGGTGCCATGAAGCAAAATGCCTAACTCACAGAGATAGCGAATATTAGAGTTTTATGGGTTTGAAGTGCTGAAGAAAAACAGAAACCCTAATTCAACTAGGGTTTTGTAGGCTTAATGTTGGAAGAGATGGTGAGAGCAGTTGTCTGGTAGGGCTTAAGAGGTGAATAGAAAAAAAGAAACACCTAATTAAAAGTGTGAGAATAGGGTTTGGTGAGTTTCAAATGGTGAGCAACAAAAAAAAAAACCCTCATTGAACTAGGGTTTGAAGGTTTCAAATTGGAAGAGAGTGTTAGAACTTGGGTTTGGTGGGTCTGAATAGGTGAATAGAGAAAAAAACCTTAATTCACCGGGATTGTGAGAAATTGGGTTGTGTGGGTTTGAAGTGCAAAAGAGAAACAAAAACCTTTTTTCAAACTAACCGAGGGTTCGGTTAGTTTGATTTGGAGATGAGAAACATAAAGCCTAATTCACAAAGAGTTCGAGAATTTGGTTTTCATGGGTTTGAAGTGGTGAAGAGAAACAAAAACCCGAATTCACAAAGTGTGTGATAACCATGGTTTCGTGGGTTTGGATTGGGGATGAGAACACAGAAACCCTATTTACACTAGGGTTTTGAGGATTAAAAAGCGGAAGAGAGTGTGAGAATTATTGTTTGGTAGGTTTGAAAAACTGAACCGAAACAGAATCCCTAATTCACAGAGTGTGAGGTCTAGGGTTTTGTGAGTTTAAATTGGTGAAGTACAATGCAAACAGAAATTCAACAATGGTTTTGTAAGGTTTAAATATTGAATTGAGTATGAGAACAAGGGTTTGGCGGGTTTGAACTGATGAACAAAAACAAAAACCCTTACTTATAGAGATTGTGAGAACCAGGGTTTTGTGTGTTTGAAGTGCAGAAGAGAAACATAAACCCTAATTCTAAGAGATTTTGAGAACAAGGTTTGAATTGGAGAAGAGAAATAGAGGCCCTGATTCAGAAAGAGTTTGAGAGCTTTATTTTCGTGGGTTTGCGGTGGTAAAGAGAAACAAAATCCCGAATTCATAGTGCGTGAGAATCAAGGTTTGGTAGTTTCGGTTTGGTGATGAGAAACATAAATCCTATTTACAGTAGGGTTTTTAGGTTTAAAATTGGAGGAAAGGGTGAGATCTGTTGTTTGGAAGGTTGGAATAAGTGAACCGAAACAGAAACTCTAATTCACAGTGTGAAAGAACTAGGGTTTGGGCGGGTTTCAATTGGTGTAGTACAACATAAACCCTAATCCAACAATGGTTTTGTGAGGTCTAAAGATGGAAGGGAGTATGGGAACTACGGTTTGGTGGGTTTTAACAGGTGCCATGAAGCAAAATGCCTAACTCACAGAGATAGCGAATATTAGAGTTTTATGGGTTTGAAGTGCTGAAGAAAAACAGAAACCCTAATTCAACTAGGGTTTTGTAGGCTTAATGTTGGAAGAGATGGTGAGAGCAGTTGTCTGGTAGGGCTTAAGAGGTGAATAGAAAAAAAGAAACACCTAATTAAAAGTGTGAGAATAGGGTTTGGTGAGTTTCAAATGGTGAGCAACAAAAAAAAAACCCTCATTGAACTAGGGTTTGTAGGTTTCAAATTGGAAGAGAGTGTTAGAACTTGGGTTTGGTGGGTCTGAATAGGTGAATAGAGAAAAAAACCTTAATTCACCGGGATTGTGAGAAATTGGGTTGTGTGGGTTTGAAGTGCAAAAGAGAAACAAAAACCTTTTTTCAAACTAACCGAGGGTTCGGTTAGTTTGATTTGGAGATGAGAAACATAAAGCCTAATTCACAAAGAGTTCGAGAATTTGGTTTTCATGGGTTTGAAGTGGTGAAGAGAAACAAAAACCCGAATTCACAAAGTGTGTGAGAACCATGGTTTCGTGGGTTTGGATTGGGGATGAGAACACAGAAACCCTATTTACACTAGGGTTTTGAGGATTAAAAAGCGGAAGAGAGTGTGAGAATTATTGTTTGGTAGGTTTGAAAAACTGAACCGAAACAGAATCCCTAATTCACAGAGTGTGAGGTCTAGGGTTTTGTGAGTTTAAATTGGTGAAGTACAATGCAAACAGAAATTCAACAATGGTTTTGTAAGGTTTAAATATTGAATTGAGTATGAGAACAAGGGTTTGGCGGGTTTGAACTGATGAACAAAAACAAAAACCCTAACTTATAGAGATTGTGAGAACCAGGGTTTTGTGTGTTTGAAGTGCAGAAGAGAAACATAAACCCTAATTCTAAGAGATTTTGAGAACTAGGTTTGAATTGGAGAAGAGAAATAGAGGCCCTGATTCAGAAAGAGTTTGAGAGCTTTATTTTCGTGGGTTTGCGGTGGTAAAGAGAAACAAAATCCCGAATTCATAGTGCGTGAGAATCAAGGTTTGGTAGTTTCGGTTTGGTGATGAGAAACATAAATCCTATTTACAGTAGGGTTTTTAGGTTTAAAATTGGAGGAAAGGGTGAGATCTGTTGTTTGGAAGGTTGGAATAAGTGAACCGAAACAGAAACTCTAATTCACAGTGTGAAAGAACTAGGGTTTGGGCGGGTTTCAATTGGTGTAGTACAACATAAACCCTAATCCAACAATGGTTTTGTGAGGTCTAAAGATGGAAGGGAGTATGGGAACTACGGTTTGGTGGGTTTTAACAGGTGCCATGAAGCAAAATGCCTAACTCACAGAGATAGCGAATATTAGAGTTTTATGGGTTTGAAGTGCTGAAGAAAAACAGAAACCCTAATTCAACTAGGGTTTTGTAGGCTTAATGTTGGAAGAGATGGTGAGAGCAGTTGTCTGGTAGGGCTTAAGAGGTGAATAGAAAAAAAGAAACACCTAATTAAAAGTGTGAGAATAGGGTTTGGTGAGTTTCAAATGGTGAGCAACAAAAAAAAAAACCCTCATTGAACTAGGGTTTGAAGGTTTCAAATTGGAAGAGAGTGTTAGAACTTGGGTTTGGTGGGTCTGAATAGGTGAATAGAGAAAAAAACCTTAATTCACCGGGATTGTGAGAAATTGGGTTGTGTGGGTTTGAAGTGCAAAAGAGAAACAAAAACCTTTTTTCAAACTAACCGAGGGTTCGGTAAGTTTGATTTGGAGATGAGAAACATAAAGCCTAATTCACAAAGAGTTCGAGAATTTGGTTTTCATGGGTTTGAAGTGGTGAAGAGAAACAAAAACCCGAATTCACAAAGTGTGTGAGAACCATGGTTTCGTGGGTTTGGATTGGGGATGAGAACACAGAAACCCTATTTACACTAGGGTTTTGAGGATTAAAAAGCGGAAGAGAGTGTGAGAATTATTGTTTGGTAGGTTTGAAAAACTGAACCGAAACAGAATCCCTAATTCACAGAGTGTGAGGTCTAGGGTTTTGTGAGTTTAAATTGGTGAAGTACAATGCAAACAGAAATTCAACAATGGTTTTGTAAGGTTTAAATATTGAATTGAGTATGAGAACAAGGGTTTGGCGGGTTTGAACTGATGAACAAAAACAAAAACCCTAACTTATAGAGATTGTGAGAACCAGGGTTTTGTGTGTTTGAAGTGCAGAAGAGAAACATAAACCCTAATTCTAAGAGATTTTGAGAACTAGGTTTGAATTGGAGAAGAGAAATAGAGGCCCTGATTCAGAAAGAGTTTGAGAGCTTTATTTTCGTGGGTTTGCGGTGGTAAAGAGAAACAAAATCCCGAATTCATAGTGCGTGAGAATCAAGGTTTGGTAGTTTCGGTTTGGTGATGAGAAACATAAATCCTATTTACAGTAGGGTTTTTAGGTTTAAAATTGGAGGAAAGGGTGAGATCTGTTGTTTGGAAGGTTGGAATAAGTGAACCGAAACAGAAACTCTAATTCACAGTGTGAAAGAACTAGGGTTTGGGCGGGTTTCAATTGGTGTAGTACAACATAAACCCTAATCCAACAATGGTTTTGTGAGGTCTAAAGATGGAAGGGAGTATGGGAACTACGGTTTGGTGGGTTTTAACAGGTGCCATGAAGCAAAATGCCTAACTCACAGAGATAGCGAATATTAGAGTTTTATGGGTTTGAAGTGCTGAAGAAAAACAGAAACCCTAATTCAACTAGGGTTTTGTAGGCTTAATGTTGGAAGAGATGGTGAGAGCAGTTGTCTGGTAGGGCTTAAGAGGTGAATAGAAAAAAAGAAACACCTAATTAAAAGTGTGAGAATAGGGTTTGGTGAGTTTCAAATGGTGAGCAACAAAAAAAAAACCCTCATTGAACTAGGGTTTGTAGGTTTCAAATTGGAAGAGAGTGTTAGAACTTGGGTTTGGTGGGTCTGAATAGGTGAATAGAGAAAAAAACCTTAATTCACCGGGATTGTGAGAAATTGGGTTGTGTGGGTTTGAAGTGCAAAAGAGAAACAAAAACCTTTTTTCAAACTAACCGAGGGTTCGGTTAGTTTGATTTGGAGATGAGAAACATAAAGCCTAATTCACAAAGAGTTCGAGAATTTGGTTTTCATGGGTTTGAAGTGGTGAAGAGAAACAAAAACCCGAATTCACAAAGTGTGTGAGAACCATGGTTTCGTGGGTTTGGATTGGGGATGAGAACACAGAAACCCTATTTACACTAGGGTTTTGAGGATTAAAAAGCGGAAGAGAGTGTGAGAATTATTGTTTGGTAGGTTTGAAAAACTGAACCGAAACAGAATCCCTAATTCACAGAGTGTGAGGTCTAGGGTTTTGTGAGTTTAAATTGGTGAAGTACAATGCAAACAGAAATTCAACAATGGTTTTGTAAGGTTTAAATATTGAATTGAGTATGAGAACAAGGGTTTGGCGGGTTTGAACTGATGAACAAAAACAAAAACCCTAACTTATAGAGATTGTGAGAACCAGGGTTTTGTGTGTTTGAAGTGCAGAAGAGAAACATAAACCCTAATTCTAAGAGATTTTGAGAACTAGGTTTGAATTGGAGAAGAGAAATAGAGGCCCTGATTCAGAAAGAGTTTGAGAGCTTTATTTTCGTGGGTTTGCGGTGGTAAAGAGAAACAAAATCCCGAATTCATAGTGCGTGAGAATCAAGGTTTGGTAGTTTCGGTTTGGTGATGAGAAACATAAATCCTATTTACAGTAGGGTTTTTAGGTTTAAAATTGGAGGAAAGGGTGAGATCTGTTGTTTGGAAGGTTGGAATAAGTGAACCGAAACAGAAACTCTAATTCACAGTGTGAAAGAACTAGGGTTTGGGCGGGTTTCAATTGGTGTAGTACAACATAAACCCTAATCCAACAATGGTTTTGTGAGGTCTAAAGATGGAAGGGAGTATGGGAACTACGGTTTGGTGGGTTTTAACAGGTGCCATGAAGCAAAATGCCTAACTCACAGAGATAGCGAATATTAGAGTTTTATGGGTTTGAAGTGCTGAAGAAAAACAGAAACCCTAATTCAACTAGGGTTTTGTAGGCTTAATGTTGGAAGAGATGGTGAGAGCAGTTGTCTGGTAGGGCTTAAGAGGTGAATAGAAAAAAAGAAACACCTAATTAAAAGTGTGAGAATAGGGTTTGGTGAGTTTCAAATGGTGAGCAACAAAAAAAAAACCCTCATTGAACTAGGGTTTGTAGGTTTCAAATTGGAAGAGAGTGTTAGAACTTGGGTTTGGTGGGTCTGAATAGGTGAATAGAGAAAAAAACCTTAATTCACCGGGATTGTGAGAAATTGGGTTGTGTGGGTTTGAAGTGCAAAAGAGAAACAAAAACCTTTTTTCAAACTAACCGAGGGTTCGGTTAGTTTGATTTGGAGATGAGAAACATAAAGCCTAATTCACAAAGAGTTCGAGAATTTGGTTTTCATGGGTTTGAAGTGGTGAAGAGAAACAAAAACCCGAATTCACAAAGTGTGTGAGAACCATGGTTTCGTGGGTTTGGATTGGGGATGAGAACACAGAAACCCTATTTACACTAGGGTTTTGAGGATTAAAAAGCGGAAGAGAGTGTGAGAATTATTGTTTGGTAGGTTTGAAAAACTGAACCGAAACAGAATCCCTAATTCACAGAGTGTGAGGTCTAGGGTTTTGTGAGTTTAAATTGGTGAAGTACAATGCAAACAGAAATTCAACAATGGTTTTGTAAGGTTTAAATATTGAATTGAGTATGAGAACAAGGGTTTGGCGGGTTTGAACTGATGAACAAAAACAAAAACCCTAACTTATAGAGATTGTGAGAACCAGGGTTTTGTGTGTTTGAAGTGCAGAAGAGAAACATAAACCCTAATTCTAAGAGATTTTGAGAACTAGGTTTGAATTGGAGAAGAGAAATAGAGGCCCTGATTCAGAAAGAGTTTGAGAGCTTTATTTTCGTGGGTTTGCGGTGGTAAAGAGAAACAAAATCCCGAATTCATAGTGCGTGAGAATCAAGGTTTGGTAGTTTCGGTTTGGTGATGAGAAACATAAATCCTATTTACAGTAGGGTTTTTAGGTTTAAAATTGGAGGAAAGGGTGAGATCTGTTGTTTGGAAGGTTGGAATAAGTGAACCGAAACAGAAACTCTAATTCACAGTGTGAAAGAACTAGGGTTTGGGCGGGTTTCAATTGGTGTAGTACAACATAAACCCTAATCCAACAATGGTTTTGTGAGGTCTAAAGATGGAAGGGAGTATGGGAACTACGGTTTGGTGGGTTTTAACAGGTGCCATGAAGCAAAATGCCTAACTCACAGAGATAGCGAATATTAGAGTTTTATGGGTTTGAAGTGCTGAAGAAAAACAGAAACCCTAATTCAACTAGGGTTTTGTAGGCTTAATGTTGGAAGAGATGGTGAGAGCAGTTGTCTGGTAGGGCTTAAGAGGTGAATAGAAAAAAAGAAACACCTAATTAAAAGTGTGAGAATAGGGTTTGGTGAGTTTCAAATGGTGAGCAACAAAAAAAAAACCCTCATTGAACTAGGGTTTGTAGGTTTCAAATTGGAAGAGAGTGTTAGAACTTGGGTTTGGTGGGTCTGAATAGGTGAATAGAGAAAAAAACCTTAATTCACCGGGATTGTGAGAAATTGGGTTGTGTGGGTTTGAAGTGCAAAAGAGAAACAAAAACCTTTTTTCAAACTAACCGAGGGTTCGGTTAGTTTGATTTGGAGATGAGAAACATAAAGCCTAATTCACAAAGAGTTCGAGAATTTGGTTTTCATGGGTTTGAAGTGGTGAAGAGAAACAAAAACCCGAATTCACAAAGTGTGTGAGAACCATGGTTTCGTGGGTTTGGATTGGGGATGAGAACACAGAAACCCTATTTACACTAGGGTTTTGAGGATTAAAAAGCGGAAGAGAGTGTGAGAATTATTGTTTGGTAGGTTTGAAAAACTGAACCGAAACAGAATCCCTAATTCACAGAGTGTGAGGTCTAGGGTTTTGTGAGTTTAAATTGGTGAAGTACAATGCAAACAGAAATTCAACAATGGTTTTGTAAGGTTTAAATATTGAATTGAGTATGAGAACAAGGGTTTGGCGGGATTGAACTGATGAACAAAAACAAAAACCCTAACTTATAGAGATTGTGAGAACCAGGGTTTTGTGTGTTTGAAGTGCAGAAGAGAAACATAAACCCTAATTCTAAGAGATTTTGAGAAGTAGGTTTGAATTGGAGAAGAGAAATAGAGGCCCTGATTCAGAAAGAGTTTGAGAGCTTTATTTTCGTGGGTTTGCGGTGGTAAAGAGAAACAAAATCCCGAATTCATAGTGCGTGAGAATCAAGGTTTGGTAGTTTCGGTTTGGTGATGAGAAACATAAATCCTATTTACAGTAGGGTTTTTAGGTTTAAAATTGGAGGAAAGGGTGAGATCTGTTGTTTGGAAGGTTGGAATAAGTGAACCGAAACAGAAACTCTAATTCACAGTGTGAAAGAACTAGGGTTTGGGCGGGTTTCAATTGGTGTAGTACAACATAAACCCTAATCCAACAATGGTTTTGTGAGGTCTAAAGATGGAAGGGAGTATGGGAACTACGGTTTGGTGGGTTTTAACAGGTGCCATGAAGCAAAATGCCTAACTCACAGAGATAGCGAATATTAGAGTTTTATGGGTTTGAAGTGCTGAAGAAAAACAGAAACCCTAATTCAACTAGGGTTTTGTAGGCTTAATGTTGGAAGAGATGGTGAGAGCAGTTGTCTGGTAGGGCTTAAGAGGTGAATAGAAAAAAAGAAACACCTAATTAAAAGTGTGAGAATAGGGTTTGGTGAGTTTCAAATGGTGAGCAACAAAAAAAAAACCCTCATTGAACTAGGGTTTGTAGGTTTCAAATTGGAAGAGAGTGTTAGAACTTGGGTTTGGTGGGTCTGAATAGGTGAATAGAGAAAAAAACCTTAATTCACCGGGATTGTGAGAAATTGGGTTGTGTGGGTTTGAAGTGCAAAAGAGAAACAAAAACCTTTTTTCAAACTAACCGAGGGTTCGGTTAGTTTGATTTGGAGATGAGAAACATAAAGCCTAATTCACAAAGAGTTCGAGAATTTGGTTTTCATGGGTTTGAAGTGGTGAAGAGAAACAAAAACCCGAATTCACAAAGTGTGTGAGAACCATGGTTTCGTGGGTTTGGATTGGGGATGAGAACACAGAAACCCTATTTACACTAGGGTTTTGAGGATTAAAAAGCGGAAGAGAGTGTGAGAATTATTGTTTGGTAGGTTTGAAAAACTGAACCGAAACAGAATCCCTAATTCACAGAGTGTGAGGTCTAGGGTTTTGTGAGTTTAAATTGGTGAAGTACAATGCAAACAGAAATTCAACAATGGTTTTGTAAGGTTTAAATATTGAATTGAGTATGAGAACAAGGGTTTGGCGGGATTGAACTGATGAACAAAAACAAAAACCCTAACTTATAGAGATTGTGAGAACCAGGGTTTTGTGTGTTTGAAGTGCAGAAGAGAAACATAAACCCTAATTCTAAGAGATTTTGAGAAGTAGGTTTGAATTGGAGAAGAGAAATAGAGGCCCTGATTCAGAAAGAGTTTGAGAGCTTTATTTTCGTGGGTTTGCGGTGGTAAAGAGAAACAAAATCCCGAATTCATAGTGCGTGAGAATCAAGGTTTGGTAGTTTCGGTTTGGTGATGAGAAACATAAATCCTATTTACAGTAGGGTTTTTAGGTTTAAAATTGGAGGAAAGGGTGAGATCTGTTGTTTGGAAGGTTGGAATAAGTGAACCGAAACAGAAACTCTAATTCACAGTGTGAAAGAACTAGGGTTTGGGCGGGTTTCAATTGGTGTAGTACAACATAAACCCTAATCCAACAATGGTTTTGTGAGGTCTAAAGATGGAAGGGAGTATGGGAACTACGGTTTGGTGGGTTTTAACAGGTGCCATGAAGCAAAATGCCTAACTCACAGAGATAACGAATATTAGAGTTTTATGGGTTTGAAGTGCTGAAGAAAAACAAAAACCCTAATTCAACTAGGGTTTTGTAGGCTTAATGTTGGAAGAGATGGTGAGAGCAGTTGTCTGGTAGGGCTTAAGAGGTGAATAGAAAAAAAGAAACACCTAATTAAAAGTGTGAGAATAGGGTTTGGTGAGTTTCAAATGGTGAGCAACAAAAAAAAAACCCTCATTGAACTAGGGTTTGTAGGTTTCAAATTGGAAGAGAGTGTTAGAACTTGGGTTTGGTGGGTCTGAATAGGTGAATAGAGAAAAAAACCTTAATTCACCGGGATTGTGAGAAATTGGGTTGTGTGGGTTTGAAGTGCAAAAGAGAAACAAAAACCTTTTTTCAAACTAACCGAGGGTTCGGTTAGTTTGATTTGGAGATGAGAAACATAAAGCCTAATTCACAAAGAGTTCGAGAATTTGGTTTTCATGGGTTTGAAGTGGTGAAGAGAAACAAAAACCCGAATTCACAAAGTGTGTGAGAACCATGGTTTCGTGGGTTTGGATTGGGGATGAGAACACAGAAACCCTATTTACACTAGGGTTTTGAGGATTAAAAAGCGGAAGAGAGTGTGAGAATTATTGTTTGGTAGGTTTGAAAAACTGAACCGAAACAGAATCCCTAATTCACAGAGTGTGAGGTCTAGGGTTTTGTGAGTTTAAATTGGTGAAGTACAATGCAAACAGAAATTCAACAATGGTTTTGTAAGGTTTAAATATTGAATTGAGTATGAGAACAAGGGTTTGGCGGGATTGAACTGATGAACAAAAACAAAAACCCTAACTTATAGAGATTGTGAGAACCAGGGTTTTGTGTGTTTGAAGTGCAGAAGAGAAACATAAACCCTAATTCTAAGAGATTTTGAGAACTAGGTTTGAATTGGAGAAGAGAAATAGAGGCCCTGATTCAGAAAGAGTTTGAGAGCTTTATTTTCGTGGGTTTGCGGTGGTAAAGAGAAACAAAATCCCGAATTCATAGTGCGTGAGAATCAAGGTTTGGTAGTTTCGGTTTGGTGATGAGAAACATAAATCCTATTTACAGTAGGGTTTTTAGGTTTAAAATTGGAGGAAAGGGTGAGATCTGTTGTTTGGAAGGTTGGAATAAGTGAACCGAAACAGAAACTCTAATTCACAGTGTGAAAGAACTAGGGTTTGGGCGGGTTTCAATTGGTGTAGTATAACATAAACCCTAATCCAACAATGGTTTTGTGAGGTCTAAAGATGGAAGGGAGTATGGGAACTACGGTTTGGTGGGTTTTAACAGGTGCCATGAAGCAAAATGCCTAACTCACAGAGATAGCGAATATTAGAGTTTTATGGGTTTGAAGTGCTGAAGAAAAACAGAAACCCTAATTCAACTAGGGTTTTGTAGGCTTAATGTTGGAAGAGATGGTGAGAGCAGTTGTCTGGTAGGGCTTAAGAGGTGAATAGAAAAAAAGAAACACCTAATTAAAAGTGTGAGAATAGGGTTTGGTGAGTTTCAAATGGTGAGCAACAAAAAAAAAACCCTCATTGAACTAGGGTTTGTAGGTTTCAAATTGGAAGAGAGTGTTAGAACTTGGGTTTGGTGGGTCTGAATAGGTGAATAGAGAAAAAAACCTTAATTCACCGGGATTGTGAGAAATTGGGTTGTGTGGGTTTGAAGTGCAAAAGAGAAACAAAAACCTTTTTTCAAACTAACCGAGGGTTCGGTTAGTTTGATTTGGAGATGAGAAACATAAAGCCTAATTCACAAAGAGTTCGAGAATTTGGTTTTCATGGGTTTGAAGTGGTGAAGAGAAACAAAAACCCGAATTCACAAAGTGTGTGAGAACCATGGTTTCGTGGGTTTGGATTGGGGATGAGAACACAGAAACCCTATTTACACTAGGGTTTTGAGGATTAAAAAGCGGAAGAGAGTGTGAGAATTATTGTTTGGTAGGTTTGAAAAACTGAACCGAAACAGAATCCCTAATTCACAGAGTGTGAGGTCTAGGGTTTTGTGAGTTTAAATTGGTGAAGTACAATGCAAACAGAAATTCAACAATGGTTTTGTAAGGTTTAAATATTGAATTGAGTATGAGAACAAGGGTTTGGCGGGTTTGAACTGATGAACAAAAACAAAAACCCTAACTTATAGAGATTGTGAGAACCAGTGTTTTGTGTGTTTGAAGTGCAGAAGAGAAACATAAACCCTAATTCTAAGAGATTTTGAGAACTAGGTTTGAATTGGAGAAGAGAAATAGAGGCCCTGATTCAGAAAGAGTTTGAGAGCTTTATTTTCGTGGGTTTGCGGTGGTGAAGAGAAACAAAATCCCGAATTCATAGTGCGTGAGAATCAAGGTTTGGTAGTTTCGGTTTGGTGATGAGAAACATAAATCCTATTTACAGTAGGGTTTTTAGGTTTAAAATTGGAGGAAAGGGTGAGATCTGTTGTTTGGAAGGTTGGAATAAGTGAACCGAAACAGAAACTCTAATTCACAGTGTGAAAGAACTAGGGTTTGGGCGGGTTTCAATTGGTGTAGTACAACATAAACCCTAATCCAACAATGGTTTTGTGAGGTCTAAAGATGGAAGGGAGTATGGGAACTACGGTTTGGTGGGTTTTAACAGGTGCCATGAAGCAAAATGCCTAACTCACAGAGATAGCGAATATTAGAGTTTTATGGGTTTGAAGTGCTGAAGAAAAACAGAAACCCTAATTCAACTAGGGTTTTGTAGGCTTAATGTTGGAAGAGATGGTGAGAGCAGTTGTCTGGTAGGGCTTAAGAGGTGAATAGAAAAAAAGAAACACCTAATTAAAAGTGTGAGAATAGGGTTTGGTGAGTTTCAAATGGTGAGCAACAAAAAAAAAACCCTCATTGAACTAGGGTTTGTAGGTTTCAAATTGGAAGAGAGTGTTAGAACTTGGGTTTGGTGGGTCTGAATAGGTGAATAGAGAAAAAAACCTTAATTCACCGGGATTGTGAGAAATTGGGTTGTGTGGGCTTGAAGTGCAAAAGAGAAACAAAAACCTTTTTTCAAACTAACCGAGGGTTCGGTTAGTTTGATTTGGAGATGAGAAACATAAAGCCTAATTCACAAAGAGTTCGAGAATTTGGTTTTCATGGGTTTGAAGTGGTGAAGAGAAACAAAAACCCGAATTCACAAAGTGTGTGAGAACCATGGTTTCGTGGGTTTGAATTGGGGATGAGAACACAGAAACCCTATTTACACTAGGGTTTTGAGGATTAAAAAGCGGAAGAGAGTGTGAGAATTATTGTTTGGTAGGTTTGAAAAACTGAACCGAAACAGAATCCCTAATTCACAGAGTGTGAGGTCTAGGGTTTTGTGAGTTAAAATTGGTGAAGTACAATGCAAACAGAAATTCAACAATGGTTTTGTAAGGTTTAAATATTGAATTGAGTATGAGAACAAGGGTTTGGCGGGTTTGAACTGATGAACAAAAACAAAAACCCTAACTTATAGAGATTGTGAGAACCAGGGTTTTGTGTGTTTGAAGTGCAGAAGAGAAACATAAACCCTAATTCTAAGAGATTTTGAGAACTAGGTTTGAATTGGAGAAGAGAAATAGAGGCCCTGATTCAGAAAGAGTTTGAGAGCTTTATTTTCGTGGGTTTGCGGTGGTAAAGAGAAACAAAATCCCGAATTCATAGTGCGTGAGAATCAAGGTTTGGTAGTTTCGGTTTGGTGATGAGAAACATAAATCCTATTTACAGTAGGGTTTTTAGGTTTAAAATTGGAGGAAAGGGTGAGATCTGTTGTTTGGAAGGTTGGAATAAGTGAACCGAAACAGAAACTCTAATTCACAGTGTGAAAGAACTAGGGTTTGGGCGGGTTTCAATTGGTGTAGTACAACATAAACCCTAATCCAACAATGGTTTTGTGAGGTCTAAAGATGGAAGGGAGTATGGGAACTACGGTTTGGTGGGTTTTAACAGGTGCCATGAAGCAAAATGCCTAACTCACAGAGATAGCGAATATTAGAGTTTTATGGGTTTGAAGTGCTGAAGAAAAACAGAAACCCTAATTCAACTAGGGTTTTGTAGGCTTAATGTTGGAAGAGATGGTGAGAGCAGTTGTCTGGTAGGGCTTAAGAGGTGAATAGAAAAAAAGAAACACCTAATTAAAAGTGTGAGAATAGGGTTTGGTGAGTTTCAAATGGTGAGCAACAAAAAAAAAACCCTCATTGAACTAGGGTTTGTAGGTTTCAAATTGGAAGAGAGTGTTAGAACTTGGGTTTGGTGGGTCTGAATAGGTGAATAGAGAAAAAAACCTTAATTCACCGGGATTGTGAGAAATTGGGTTGTGTGGGCTTGAAGTGCAAAAGAGAAACAAAAACCTTTTTTCAAACTAACCGAGGGTTCGGTTAGTTTGATTTGGAGATGAGAAACATAAAGCCTAATTCACAAAGAGTTCGAGAATTTGGTTTTCAGGGGTTTGAAGTGGTGAAGAGAAACAAAAACCCGAATTCACAAAGTGTGTGAGAACCATGGTTTCGTGGGTTTGGATTGGGGATGAGAAACAGAAACCCTATTTACACTAGGGTTTTGAGGATTAAAAAGCGGAAGAGAGAGTGTGAGAATTATTGTTTGGTAGGTTTGAAAAACTGAACCGAAACCGAATCCCTAATTCACAGAGTGTGAGGTCTAGGGTTTTGTGAGTTTAAATTGGTGAAGTACAATTCAAACAGAAATTCAACAATGGTTTTGTAAGGTTTAAATATTGAATTGAGTATGAGAACAAGGGTTTGGCGGGTTTGAACTGATGAACAAAAACAAAAACCCTAACTTATAGGGATTGTGAGAACCAGGGTTTTGTGTGTTTGAAGTGCAGAAGAGAAACATAAACCCTAATTCTAAGAGATTTTGAGAACTAGGTTTGAATTGGAGAAGAGAAATAGAGGCCCTGATTCAGAAAGAGTTTGAGAGCTTTATTTTCGTGGGTTGCGGTGGTAAAGAGAAACAAAATCCCGAATTCATAGTGCGTGAGAATCAAGGTTTGGTAGTTTCGGTTTGGTGATGAGAAACATAAATCCTATTTACAGTAGGGTTTTTAGGTTTAAAATTGGAGGAAAGGGTGAGATCTGTTGTTTGGAAGGTTGGAATAAGTGAACCGAAACAGAAACTCTAATTCACAGTGTGAAAGAACTAGGGTTTGGGCGGGTTTCAATTGGTGTAGTACAACATAAACCCTAATCCAACAATGGTTTTGTGAGGTCTAAAGATGGAAGGGAGTATGGGAACTACGGTTTGGTGGGTTTTAACAGGTGCCATGAAGCAAAATGCCTAACTCACAGAGATAGCGAATATTAGAGTTTTATGGGTTTGAAGTGCTGAAGAAAAACAGAAACCCTAATTCAACTAGGGTTTTGTAGGCTTAATGTTGGAAGAGATGGTGAGAGCAGTTGTCTGGTAGGGCTTAAGAGGTGAATAGAAAAAAAGAAACACCTAATTAAAAGTGTGAGAATAGGGTTTGGTGAGTTTCAAATGGTGAGCAACAAAAAAAAAACCCTCATTGAACTAGGGTTTGTAGGTTTCAAATTGGAAGAGAGTGTTAGAACTTGGGTTTGGTGGGTCTGAATAGGTGAATAGAGAAAAAAACCTTAATTCACCGGGATTGTGAGAAATTGGGTTGTGTGGGTTTGAAGTGCAAAAGAGAAACAAAAACCTTTTTTCAAACTAACCGAGGGTTCGGTTAGTTTGATTTGGAGATGAGAAACATAAAGCCTAATTCACAAAGAGTTCGAGAATTTGGTTTTCAGGGGTTTGAAGTGGTGAAGAGAAACAAAAACCCGAATTCACAAAGTGTGTGAGAACCATGGTTTCGTGGGTTTGGATTGGGGATGAGAAACAGAAACCCTATTTACACTAGGGTTTTGAGGATTAAAAAGCGGAAGAGAGAGTGTGAGAATTATTGTTTGGTAGGTTTGAAAAACTGAACCGAAACCGAATCCCTAATTCACAGAGTGTGAGGTCTAGGGTTTTGTGAGTTTAAATTGGTGAAGTACAATTCAAACAGAAATTCAACAATGGTTTTGTAAGGTTTAAATATTGAATTGAGTATGAGAACAAGGGTTTGGCGGGTTTGAACTGATGAACAAAAACAAAAACCCTAACTTATAGGGATTGTGAGAACCAGGGTTTTGTGTGTTTGAAGTGCAGAAGAGAAACATAAACCCTAATTCTAAGAGATTTTGAGAACTAGGTTTGAATTGGAGAAGAGAAATAGAGGCCCTGATTCAGAAAGAGTTTGAGAGCTTTATTTTCGTGGGTTGCGGTGGTAAAGAGAAACAAAATCCCGAATTCATAGTGCGTGAGAATCAAGGTTTGGTAGTTTCGGTTTGGTGATGAGAAACATAAATCCTATTTACAGTAGGGTTTTTAGGTTTAAAATTGGAGGAAAGGGTGAGATCTGTTGTTTGGAAGGTTGGAATAAGTGAACCGAAACAGAAACTCTAATTCACAGTGTGAAAGAACTAGGGTTTGGGCGGGTTTCAATTGGTGTAGTACAACATAAACCTAATCCAACAATGGTTTTGTGGGGTCTAAAGATGGAAGGGAGTATGGGAACTACGGTTTGGTGGGTTTTAACAGGTGCCATGAAGCAAAATGCCTAACTCACAGAGATAGCGAATATTAGAGTTTTATGGGTTTGAAGTGCTGAAGAAAAACAGAAACCCTAATTCAACTAGGGTTTTGTAGGCTTAATGTTGGAAGAGATGGTGAGAGCAGTTGTCTGGTAGGGCTTAAGAGGTGAATAGAAAAAAAGAAACACCTAATTAAAAGTGTGAGAATAGGGTTTGGTGAGTTTCAAATGGTGAGCAACAAAAAAAAAACCCTCATTGAACTAGGGTTTGTAGGTTTCAAATTGGAAGAGAGTGTTAGAACTTGGGTTTGGTGGGTCTGAATAGGTGAATAGAGAAAAAAACCTTAATTCACCGGGATTGTGAGAAATTGGGTTGTGTGGGTTTGAAGTGCAAAAGAGAAACAAAAACCTTTTTTCAAACTAACCGAGGGTTCGGTTAGTTTGATTTGGAGATGAGAAACATAAAGCCTAATTCACAAAGAGTTCGAGAATTTGGTTTTCATGGGTTTGAAGTGGTGAAGAGAAACAAAAACCCGAATTCACAAAGTGTGTGAGAACCATGGTTTCGTGGGTTTGGATTGGGGATGAGAACACAGAAACCCTATTTACACTAGGGTTTTGAGGATTAAAAAGCGGAAGAGAGTGTGAGAATTATTGTTTGGTAGGTTTGAAAAACTGAACCGAAACAGAATCCCTAATTCACAGAGTGTGAGGTCTAGGGTTTTGTGAGTTTAAATTGGTGAAGTACAATGCAAACAGAAATTCAACAATGGTTTTGTAAGGTTTAAATATTGAATTGAGTATGAGAACAAGGGTTTGGCGGGTTTGAACTGATGAACAAAAACAAAAACCCTAACTTATAGAGATTGTGAGAACCAGGGTTTTGTGTGTTTGAAGTGCAGAAGAGAAACATAAACCCTAATTCTAAGAGATTTTGAGAACTAGGTTTGAATTGGAGAAGAGAAATAGAGGCCCTGATTCAGAAAGAGTTTGAGAGCTTTATTTTCGTGGGTTTGCGGTGGTAAAGAGAAACAAAATCCCGAATTCATAGTGCGTGAGAATCAAGGTTTGGTAGTTTCGGTTTGGTGATGAGAAACATAAATCCTATTTACAGTAGGGTTTTTAGGTTTAAAATTGGAGGAAAGGGTGAGATCTGTTGTTTGGAAGGTTGGAATAAGTGAACCGAAACAGAAACTCTAATTCACAGTGTGAAAGAACTAGGGTTTGGGCGGGTTTCAATTGGTGTAGTACAACATAAACCCTAATCCAACAATGGTTTTGTGAGGTCTAAAGATGGAAGGGAGTATGGGAACTACGGTTTGGTGGGTTTTAACAGGTGCCATGAAGCAAAATGCCTAATGGAGGATTGGGGAACTGATACAGTAAATGAAAAGGAAGGTTTTATACATGACCCAGGGAGAAGGGTAGAGGAAGTAAAGCATGGTCATAAAGCTGGGGAAAACCCTCTGTGTATTAAAGAGATAGGGAGTAAGAGCCAAATTTCCTTGCTGGCTTCAGGTGTTGGTATGTCGGGCCCCATTTCTAACAAGAAATTTAAAACCAAAAGGGTCTTGAAAAGAGAGGATAAGGGGGGAGATCAGTCTGCTCAAAATTAGTTTCCATATGAATTGCTATATTTTGAATGTTCGTGGTCTTAATGGGGAGGTGAAACAGAAGGAAATTAAGTTAATGATTAAATCATTAGATATTTCTATATTTTGTTTGATTGAGACAAAGGTTTTAAAGAACAATGTTGATAAAGTGATGAAAGTGATTTGCCCAGGTTGGAAGATGGTTCATAATTATGATTTTGCGGCTTTGGGAAGATTATGGATTTGTTGGGACCCAAAGAAAATGAATGTGGATTTATTGAAAGGCAATGCTCAATTTCTTCATTGTAAAGTGAGTACTGTTGATAATATCTGCAATTGGTTCGCTACCTTTATTTATGGAAGTAATGATTATATTGAGAGAAGGATTTTATGGAAAGAATTGTTTGATATTTCCATGGCTTTGAAGAACAGCCCCTGGATTTGTGCGGGTGATTTAAATGCTATTAGATATCAACATGAGAAATGGGGTGGGGATGACAAGTGGAATGCAAAAATGAGGGAATGTGGTCAGGCTCTAGACAGAGCAGGATTAATGGATTTGAAGTATAATGGTATCAAATTTTCTTGGTCCAATGGTCATGTGTTTAGTAAGCTGGACAGATGCTTAGTGAATTCAGCTTGGATTGATTATTTTCAGTCCACTGAAATATCTTTTTTGCCTCCGGGCGTTTCTGATCATGCTTGTATTATGGTTAAAATCCCTATGGAGTTGGAGAGGGTTAAAAGGCCTTTTAGGTTCAACAATTTTTTAACTAAGCATGATAAGTTTATTCAAGTGGTTAGAGATGCATGGAATGGCCAGGTTACTGGGAGTAAAATGTTTGTGGTAAGTCAAAAACTGAAAATGGTGAAGAACGCTTTGAAAATTCTCAATAAAACTCACTTTGATAAGTTACCAACTCAAGTGTCCGAAGCTAGGAAAAAGTTATTGAACATTCAATGCTTGGTGGATTTGGATCCGGGTAATCACGATTTTCAAAGAATCGAAAAGGACTGTCTTAAACAATTTTATAACGTGTCAAATGCCGAGGAATGTTTATATAGACAGTTATCTAGGATTCAATGGCTGAGGCTAGGAGATCAAAACACCAGCTATTTTCATAAGATTGCTAATCAGAGGAAAGCTCTTAACAATATCGTTTCCATAACTAGAGAGGATGGCACTGTTCTCACTGATAAAGGTGATGTTAATAGAGAGATTGTGGGATTTTACAAGAATCTTTTTGCCAAGAGAGATGAGGCCAGGATCCCTGTTTTGAATGAGTTTATTCAACACCCTATTTCTCTAGAGCAAAGTATGGACATGAATAGAGATGTGACTAGAGATGAAATCAAAGCTACTCTCCTTGCTATAAAAGATGACAAAGCCCCAGGGCCGGATGGTTTGAATGCTGTGTTTTATAAGGCGGCCTGGGATGTTATTGGAAATGAGGTGGTGGATGCCATTATGGATTTCTTTGCTTCAGGTCAATTGCTTTCTGAGATAAACTGTACTTCCATCTCTCTTATTCCCAAAGTTGATAATCCTACTAAAGTGACGGAGTTCAGGCCTATTTCAGTATGCAATGTGTTGTATAAATGCATAGCAAAAATTATTGCTAATAGGCTGAAGCCCATTCTAGACTCGAGCATAAGTGCAAATCAATCTGGGTTTGTTCCGGGTAGGAGTATTTGTGATAATGTTCTGCTAGCTCAAGAGATTTTACTCCATTACCATAAAGATGAGTCTCCAGCTAGAGTTGCCATGAAAATTGATCTGACTAAAGCTTATGACTCCGTCTCATGGGATTTTTTAAGTGAGGTGTTGAAGTGTTTTGGATTGCCTGATCGAGTTAGAGGTTGGATACTTACTTGTTGCTCTTCTCCTAAGTTCTCTATAAATATTAATGGTGCCCTTGAAGGGTTCTTTAAAGGGGGAAGAGGGCTTAGGCAAGGGGACCCTATGTCACCATATCTTTTTGTGATGTGCATGGAAGTTCTCTCAGGGATGTTGAATAAACTGGGGAAAAATGACTCTTTTAAGTTCCATGCCAAATGTAAAAGATTGGAGATTAATCATTTGATGTTTGCTGATGACCTATTCCTCTTCTGTGAGGGTAGTGAAAATTCAGTGAACTGTATGCTGGATGTTTTGAGGAAGTTTAGTGAATTTTCAGGTTTAATTCCTAATACTTCAAAGAGCTCCATTTTTACATCGGGTGTGGGGGGTAGAGTATTAGAAAATATTGTCCTTGGATCCAACTTTTCAATTGGGAAATTGCCTGTCAAGTATTTAGGGGTGCCTCTGATTTCTTCAAAGCTTAATGCAGCTGATTGTCAAGAGTTAGTATTGAAAATTACTAGAAGGGTTCAGTCTTGGAATTGCAGATTCCTTTCCTTTGCGGGTAGGTTACAATTGATTGCCTCAGTGTTGTTTTCAGTTCAGGTTTATTGGAGTTCTACTTATATCCTTCCAAAATCTGTGTTTAAGCAACTGAATGAGATTATGAGGAAATTCTTATGGAAAGGGGCAGATTTGAAGAGTGGTGGTGAGAAGTTGGCATGGACTAAAGTGTGTTTGCCGAAAGATGAAGGGGGCTTAGGATTAAAAGATTTGATAGCTTGGAATGTGGCAGCTATTGGTAAGCAGCTATGGAACTTGTTGCAACCTATTCCCACTAATCTCTGGAGTAAGTGGGCAAGGATCGAGCTCATGAAAGACCAGAATTTCTGGCTGCTAAAGGTTCCGGATAAAAGATCTTGGTCATGGAAGAAGATAATGGGGCTAAGGGATACATTTAGACAATACATTGAGTACAAGGTTGGGAATGGCAATAATATTCTTCTTTGGCATGATGATTGGTTGTATCCCAATTCTATTGTAGAAAAGCATGGGGATCGGATTAGGTATGATTCTGGATTAAGCAACAATTGTAAAGTCAATGCTATAATCAGAAATGGGCAATGGTCTCCTCCTTTTGCAAACTCTCATAAATTAATGGAGTTAAGAGATGATATTGCTACCCTTCCCCCTCCAGATTGTCATGATGTTGATACTTTGATTTGGAAGCCTACCAGGGGTAAGTATTCTATTAGTTCAGCTTGGAATTTGTTAAGGAACAGGGATACTCAAGTTCAATGGTACAAGACTGTGTGGTTCCCAAATAATATTCCAAGACATGCTTTCATCTTATGGACGTTAATTAATAATAGGATGCAGACACAAGATAAATTGGTCCGTTATGGTATGATTCAGCAACAAAAATGTGTCTTCTGTGACTTACCGTGTGAAAGCAGGGAACATCTATTTTTTGAGTGCTGTTTCTCTTCTCAAGTTTGGTCTTCGGTTGTTATTGAAAATGGTGTGAGGCACGTTGGGAAGAAGTGGGTGGAGATGGTAAATTGGTGCAATGTCCACTGTTCAAATAATACTTTAAAGGCTTGTGTTACCAAACTATCATTGGCTGCTAGTGTTTACATTTTATGGAGGGAAAGGAATCTCAGGTTGTTTGTTGGAGAGTTTAAAAAGGAGGAACAACTTGTTAAGGAGATAAATGCTTCTGTCAAATTTAGATTGTTTCACTTGTTGGATATTCAAAATGGAGATAGAGTTTCTAGCAATGGGTGAGGGGATTATTTTTTGCTCAGGTTTCCTGGAATTTATGTTCAGGATTTCTGTCTGGATGAGTGGTAGAGAAAATGTTTCAGTGTTGTTGGGGGTATGGGTCAAGATTTGGTTCAGAATGCGTGCGAGGTGTTTAATGATAAATTTTTTAAATGTTGCATTATCTTTTGATCCCTTTGCTTACATTGTGCAGATTTATAAGTTGGTGGCTGATTTTCACGGGGGTCGGATGGCTATGAAGACCATCACGGATGGCTACCACAGTTTTCGGTCGTTGTCCAGTGCTTCAGTGCAGTTTGTAAACTGCAGTTTTGTGACGGCCAACAATGCAGTTTATCAGTGCAGATTTTTCAGGGCTGAAATACAGAATTTTCAGTGCAGATTTCAGTGGTTTAGTACTGAAATGCAGTTTTTTCAGTGCAGATTTAAGAATTTCAGTACTAAAATGGTCGTTTTTCAGAGTTTCAGGGCAGAATACAGATTTTTCAGTGCAGTTTTCAGTGTTTCAGTGCTGAAATGCAGTTTGTTTTCAGTACTGAAATGCAGTATTTTCAGTGTTTCAGTGCTGAAATGCAGTATTTTCAGTGTTTCAGTGCTGAAATGCAGTTTTTTCAGTGCTGATTTCAGAATTTCAGTGCTGAAATGGTCGTTTTTTCAGTGTGATGGCAGACTCTTATCAGTGCTCCTGGCTAGTGCAAATGACAAGGTTGCTCTTAAACATGGACATGGTTTAATGATGGAAAATGATTAATCAAATGTTCTGCAATTTGTTTCATTTATCTTGATAATGTTCATATGTGGGGATTTCAAGGCTCATATTAATGTTGTCCACAATCTGATGAAGACTGGACTACTAATGTTTTGGAGGAGTATGGTTATTGTTAAACCAATGGTTTCATGTAATTCTCTGGTTTATTGGTTTAGCAATAGAGATAGTATGGTTTTTATGTATTTTCTCCCTTTTAACAATTTAAATCTAAAGATTTGGTGGGTTTGGGGATACCACCCTTGGGAATGCCCAAGTTTTTTGTAGGCTTTTGCCCTTTCTGGTTTTTATAATATTGACTTACTTTTCAAAAAAAAAAAAAAAATGCCTAACTCACAGAGATAGCGAATATTAGAGTTTTATGGGTTTGAAATGCTGAAGAAAAACAGAAACCCTAATTCAACTAGGGTTTTGTAGGCTTAATGTTGGAAGAGATGGTGAGAGCAGTTGTCTGGTAGGGCTTAAGAGGTGAATAGAAAAAAAGAAACACCTAATTAAAAGTGTGAGAATAGGGTTTGGTGAGTTTCAAATGGTGAGCAACAAAAAAAAAACCCTCATTGAACTAGGGTTTGTAGGTTTCAAATTGGAAGAGAGTGTTAGAACTTGGGTTTGGTGGGTCTGAATAGGTGAATAGAGAAAAAAACCTTAATTCACCGGGATTGTGAGAAATTGGGTTGTGTGGGTTTGAAGTGCAAAAGAGAAACAAAAACCTTTTTTCAAACTAACCGAGGGTTCGGTTAGTTTGATTTGGAGATGAGAAACATAAAGCCTAATTCACAAAGAGTTCGAGAATTTGGTTTTCAGGGGTTTGAAGTGGTGAAGAGAAACAAAAACCCGAATTCACAAAGTGTGTGAGAACCATGGTTTCGTGGGTTTGGATTGGGGATGAGAAACAGAAACCCTATTTACACTAGGGTTTTGAGGATTAAAAAGCGGAAGAGAGAGTGTGAGAATTATTGTTTGGTAGGTTTGAAAAACTGAACCGAAACCGAATCCCTAATTCACAGAGTGTGAGGTCTAGGGTTTTGTGAGTTTAAATTGGTGAAGTACAATTCAAACAGAAATTCAACAATGGTTTTGTAAGGTTTAAATATTGAATTGAGTATGAGAACAAGGGTTTGGCGGGTTTGAACTGATGAACAAAAACAAAAACCCTAACTTATAGGGATTGTGAGAACCAGGGTTTTGTGTGTTTGAAGTGCAGAAGAGAAACATAAACCCTAATTCTAAGAGATTTTGAGAACTAGGTTTGAATTGGAGAAGAGAAATAGAGGCCCTGATTCAGAAAGAGTTTGAGAGCTTTATTTTCGTGGGTTTGCGGTGGTAAAGAGAAACAAAATCCCGAATTCATAGTGCGTGAGAATCAAGGTTTGGTAGTTTCGGTTTGGTGATGAGAAACATAAATCCTATTTACAGTAGGGTTTTTAGGTTTAAAATTGGAGGAAAGGGTGAGATCTGTTGTTTGGAAGGTTGGAATAAGTGAACCGAAACAGAAACTCTAATTCACAGTGTGAAAGAACTAGGGTTTGGGCGGGTTTCAATTGGTGTAGTACAACATAAACCCTAATCCAACAATGGTTTTGTGAGGTCTAAAGATGGAAGGGAGTATGGGAACTACGGTTTGGTGGGTTTTAACAGGTGCCATGAAGCAAAATGCCTAACTCACAGAGATAGCGAATATTAGAGTTTTATGGGTTTGAAGTGCTGAAGAAAAACAGAAACCCTAATTCAACTAGGGTTTTGTAGGCTTAATGTTGGAAGAGATGGTGAGAGCAGTTGTCTGGTAGGGCTTAAGAGGTGAATAGAAAAAAAGAAACACCTAATTAAAAGTGTGAGAATAGGGTTTGGTGAGTTTCAAATGGTGAGCAACAAAAAAAAAACCCTCATTGAACTAGGGTTTGTAGGTTTCAAATTGGAAGAGAGTGTTAGAACTTGGGTTTGGTGGGTCTGAATAGGTGAATAGAGAAAAAAACCTTAATTCACCGGGATTGTGAGAAATTGGGTTGTGTGGGTTTGAAGTGCAAAAGAGAAACAAAAACCTTTTTTCAAACTAACCGAGGGTTCGGTTAGTTTGATTTGGAGATGAGAAACATAAAGCCTAATTCACAAAGAGTTCGAGAATTTGGTTTTCAGGGGTTTGAAGTGGTGAAGAGAAACAAAAACCCGAATTCACAAAGTGTGTGAGAACCATGGTTTCGTGGGTTTGGATTGGGGATGAGAAACAGAAACCCTATTTACACTAGGGTTTTGAGGATTAAAAAGCGGAAGAGAGAGTGTGAGAATTATTGTTTGGTAGGTTTGAAAAACTGAACCGAAACCGAATCCCTAATTCACAGAGTGTGAGGTCTAGGGTTTTGTGAGTTTAAATTGGTGAAGTACAATTCAAACAGAAATTCAACAATGGTTTTGTAAGGTTTAAATATTGAATTGAGTATGAGAACAAGGGTTTGGCGGGTTTGAACTGATGAACAAAAACAAAAACCCTAACTTATAGGGATTGTGAGAACCAGGGTTTTGTGTGTTTGAAGTGCAGAAGAGAAACATAAACCCTAATTCTAAGAGATTTTGAGAACTAGGTTTGAATTGGAGAAGAGAAATAGAGGCCCTGATTCAGAAAGAGTTTGAGAGCTTTATTTTCGTGGGTTGCGGTGGTAAAGAGAAACAAAATCCCGAATTCATAGTGCGTGAGAATCAAGGTTTGGTAGTTTCGGTTTGGTGATGAGAAACATAAATCCTATTTACAGTAGGGTTTTTAGGTTTAAAATTGGAGGAAAGGGTGAGATCTGTTGTTTGGAAGGTTGGAATAAGTGAACCGAAACAGAAACTCTAATTCACAGTGTGAAAGAACTAGGGTTTGGGCGGGTTTCAATTGGTGTAGTACAACATAAACCTAATCCAACAATGGTTTTGTGGGGTCTAAAGATGGAAGGGAGTATGGGAACTACGGTTTGGTGGGTTTTAACAGGTGCCATGAAGCAAAATGCCTAACTCACAGAGATAGCGAATATTAGAGTTTTATGGGTTTGAAGTGCTGAAGAAAAACAGAAACCCTAATTCAACTAGGGTTTTGTAGGCTTAATGTTGGAAGAGATGGTGAGAGCAGTTGTCTGGTAGGGCTTAAGAGGTGAATAGAAAAAAAGAAACACCTAATTAAAAGTGTGAGAATAGGGTTTGGTGAGTTTCAAATGGTGAGCAACAAAAAAAAAACCCTCATTGAACTAGGGTTTGTAGGTTTCAAATTGGAAGAGAGTGTTAGAACTTGGGTTTGGTGGGTCTGAATAGGTGAATAGAGAAAAAAACCTTAATTCACCGGGATTGTGAGAAATTGGGTTGTGTGGGTTTGAAGTGCAAAAGAGAAACAAAAACCTTTTTTCAAACTAACCGAGGGTTCGGTTAGTTTGATTTGGAGATGAGAAACATAAAGCCTAATTCACAAAGAGTTCGAGAATTTGGTTTTCATGGGTTTGAAGTGGTGAAGAGAAACAAAAACCCGAATTCACAAAGTGTGTGAGAACCATGGTTTCGTGGGTTTGGATTGGGGATGAGAACACAGAAACCCTATTTACACTAGGGTTTTGAGGATTAAAAAGCGGAAGAGAGTGTGAGAATTATTGTTTGGTAGGTTTGAAAAACTGAACCGAAACAGAATCCCTAATTCACAGAGTGTGAGGTCTAGGGTTTTGTGAGTTTAAATTGGTGAAGTACAATGCAAACAGAAATTCAACAATGGTTTTGTAAGGTTTAAATATTGAATTGAGTATGAGAACAAGGGTTTGGCGGGTTTGAACTGATGAACAAAAACAAAAACCCTAACTTATAGAGATTGTGAGAACCAGGGTTTTGTGTGTTTGAAGTGCAGAAGAGAAACATAAACCCTAATTCTAAGAGATTTTGAGAACTAGGTTTGAATTGGAGAAGAGAAATAGAGGCCCTGATTCAGAAAGAGTTTGAGAGCTTTATTTTCGTGGGTTTGCGGTGGTAAAGAGAAACAAAATCCCGAATTCATAGTGCGTGAGAATCAAGGTTTGGTAGTTTCGGTTTGGTGATGAGAAACATAAATCCTATTTACAGTAGGGTTTTTAGGTTTAAAATTGGAGGAAAGGGTGAGATCTGTTGTTTGGAAGGTTGGAATAAGTGAACCGAAACAGAAACTCTAATTCACAGTGTGAAAGAACTAGGGTTTGGGCGGGTTTCAATTGGTGTAGTACAACATAAACCCTAATCCAACAATGGTTTTGTGAGGTCTAAAGATGGAAGGGAGTATGGGAACTACGGTTTGGTGGGTTTTAACAGGTGCCATGAAGCAAAATGCCTAATGGAGGATTGGGGAACTGATACAGTAAATGAAAAGGAAGGTTTTATACATGACCCAGGGAGAAGGGTAGAGGAAGTAAAGCATGGTCATAAAGCTGGGGAAAACCCTCTGTGTATTAAAGAGATAGGGAGTAAGAGCCAAATTTCCTTGCTGGCTTCAGGTGTTGGTATGTCGGGCCCCATTTCTAACAAGAAATTTAAAACCAAAAGGGTCTTGAAAAGAGAGGATAAGGGGGGAGATCAGTCTGCTCAAAATTAGTTTCCATATGAATTGCTATATTTTGAATGTTCGTGGTCTTAATGGGGAGGTGAAACAGAAGGAAATTAAGTTAATGATTAAATCATTAGATATTTCTATATTTTGTTTGATTGAGACAAAGGTTTTAAAGAACAATGTTGATAAAGTGATGAAAGTGATTTGCCCAGGTTGGAAGATGGTTCATAATTATGATTTTGCGGCTTTGGGAAGATTATGGATTTGTTGGGACCCAAAGAAAATGAATGTGGATTTATTGAAAGGCAATGCTCAATTTCTTCATTGTAAAGTGAGTACTGTTGATAATATCTGCAATTGGTTCGCTACCTTTATTTATGGAAGTAATGATTATATTGAGAGAAGGATTTTATGGAAAGAATTGTTTGATATTTCCATGGCTTTGAAGAACAGCCCCTGGATTTGTGCGGGTGATTTAAATGCTATTAGATATCAACATGAGAAATGGGGTGGGGATGACAAGTGGAATGCAAAAATGAGGGAATGTGGTCAGGCTCTAGACAGAGCAGGATTAATGGATTTGAAGTATAATGGTATCAAATTTTCTTGGTCCAATGGTCATGTGTTTAGTAAGCTGGACAGATGCTTAGTGAATTCAGCTTGGATTGATTATTTTCAGTCCACTGAAATATCTTTTTTGCCTCCGGGCGTTTCTGATCATGCTTGTATTATGGTTAAAATCCCTATGGAGTTGGAGAGGGTTAAAAGGCCTTTTAGGTTCAACAATTTTTTAACTAAGCATGATAAGTTTATTCAAGTGGTTAGAGATGCATGGAATGGCCAGGTTACTGGGAGTAAAATGTTTGTGGTAAGTCAAAAACTGAAAATGGTGAAGAACGCTTTGAAAATTCTCAATAAAACTCACTTTGATAAGTTACCAACTCAAGTGTCCGAAGCTAGGAAAAAGTTATTGAACATTCAATGCTTGGTGGATTTGGATCCGGGTAATCACGATTTTCAAAGAATCGAAAAGGACTGTCTTAAACAATTTTATAACGTGTCAAATGCCGAGGAATGTTTATATAGACAGTTATCTAGGATTCAATGGCTGAGGCTAGGAGATCAAAACACCAGCTATTTTCATAAGATTGCTAATCAGAGGAAAGCTCTTAACAATATCGTTTCCATAACTAGAGAGGATGGCACTGTTCTCACTGATAAAGGTGATGTTAATAGAGAGATTGTGGGATTTTACAAGAATCTTTTTGCCAAGAGAGATGAGGCCAGGATCCCTGTTTTGAATGAGTTTATTCAACACCCTATTTCTCTAGAGCAAAGTATGGACATGAATAGAGATGTGACTAGAGATGAAATCAAAGCTACTCTCCTTGCTATAAAAGATGACAAAGCCCCAGGGCCGGATGGTTTGAATGCTGTGTTTTATAAGGCGGCCTGGGATGTTATTGGAAATGAGGTGGTGGATGCCATTATGGATTTCTTTGCTTCAGGTCAATTGCTTTCTGAGATAAACTGTACTTCCATCTCTCTTATTCCCAAAGTTGATAATCCTACTAAAGTGACGGAGTTCAGGCCTATTTCAGTATGCAATGTGTTGTATAAATGCATAGCAAAAATTATTGCTAATAGGCTGAAGCCCATTCTAGACTCGAGCATAAGTGCAAATCAATCTGGGTTTGTTCCGGGTAGGAGTATTTGTGATAATGTTCTGCTAGCTCAAGAGATTTTACTCCATTACCATAAAGATGAGTCTCCAGCTAGAGTTGCCATGAAAATTGATCTGACTAAAGCTTATGACTCCGTCTCATGGGATTTTTTAAGTGAGGTGTTGAAGTGTTTTGGATTGCCTGATCGAGTTAGAGGTTGGATACTTACTTGTTGCTCTTCTCCTAAGTTCTCTATAAATATTAATGGTGCCCTTGAAGGGTTCTTTAAAGGGGGAAGAGGGCTTAGGCAAGGGGACCCTATGTCACCATATCTTTTTGTGATGTGCATGGAAGTTCTCTCAGGGATGTTGAATAAACTGGGGAAAAATGACTCTTTTAAGTTCCATGCCAAATGTAAAAGATTGGAGATTAATCATTTGATGTTTGCTGATGACCTATTCCTCTTCTGTGAGGGTAGTGAAAATTCAGTGAACTGTATGCTGGATGTTTTGAGGAAGTTTAGTGAATTTTCAGGTTTAATTCCTAATACTTCAAAGAGCTCCATTTTTACATCGGGTGTGGGGGGTAGAGTATTAGAAAATATTGTCCTTGGATCCAACTTTTCAATTGGGAAATTGCCTGTCAAGTATTTAGGGGTGCCTCTGATTTCTTCAAAGCTTAATGCAGCTGATTGTCAAGAGTTAGTATTGAAAATTACTAGAAGGGTTCAGTCTTGGAATTGCAGATTCCTTTCCTTTGCGGGTAGGTTACAATTGATTGCCTCAGTGTTGTTTTCAGTTCAGGTTTATTGGAGTTCTACTTATATCCTTCCAAAATCTGTGTTTAAGCAACTGAATGAGATTATGAGGAAATTCTTATGGAAAGGGGCAGATTTGAAGAGTGGTGGTGAGAAGTTGGCATGGACTAAAGTGTGTTTGCCGAAAGATGAAGGGGGCTTAGGATTAAAAGATTTGATAGCTTGGAATGTGGCAGCTATTGGTAAGCAGCTATGGAACTTGTTGCAACCTATTCCCACTAATCTCTGGAGTAAGTGGGCAAGGATCGAGCTCATGAAAGACCAGAATTTCTGGCTGCTAAAGGTTCCGGATAAAAGATCTTGGTCATGGAAGAAGATAATGGGGCTAAGGGATACATTTAGACAATACATTGAGTACAAGGTTGGGAATGGCAATAATATTCTTCTTTGGCATGATGATTGGTTGTATCCCAATTCTATTGTAGAAAAGCATGGGGATCGGATTAGGTATGATTCTGGATTAAGCAACAATTGTAAAGTCAATGCTATAATCAGAAATGGGCAATGGTCTCCTCCTTTTGCAAACTCTCATAAATTAATGGAGTTAAGAGATGATATTGCTACCCTTCCCCCTCCAGATTGTCATGATGTTGATACTTTGATTTGGAAGCCTACCAGGGGTAAGTATTCTATTAGTTCAGCTTGGAATTTGTTAAGGAACAGGGATACTCAAGTTCAATGGTACAAGACTGTGTGGTTCCCAAATAATATTCCAAGACATGCTTTCATCTTATGGACGTTAATTAATAATAGGATGCAGACACAAGATAAATTGGTCCGTTATGGTATGATTCAGCAACAAAAATGTGTCTTCTGTGACTTACCGTGTGAAAGCAGGGAACATCTATTTTTTGAGTGCTGTTTCTCTTCTCAAGTTTGGTCTTCGGTTGTTATTGAAAATGGTGTGAGGCACGTTGGGAAGAAGTGGGTGGAGATGGTAAATTGGTGCAATGTCCACTGTTCAAATAATACTTTAAAGGCTTGTGTTACCAAACTATCATTGGCTGCTAGTGTTTACATTTTATGGAGGGAAAGGAATCTCAGGTTGTTTGTTGGAGAGTTTAAAAAGGAGGAACAACTTGTTAAGGAGATAAATGCTTCTGTCAAATTTAGATTGTTTCACTTGTTGGATATTCAAAATGGAGATAGAGTTTCTAGCAATGGGTGAGGGGATTATTTTTTGCTCAGGTTTCCTGGAATTTATGTTCAGGATTTCTGTCTGGATGAGTGGTAGAGAAAATGTTTCAGTGTTGTTGGGGGTATGGGTCAAGATTTGGTTCAGAATGCGTGCGAGGTGTTTAATGATAAATTTTTTAAATGTTGCATTATCTTTTGATCCCTTTGCTTACATTGTGCAGATTTATAAGTTGGTGGCTGATTTTCACGGGGGTCGGATGGCTATGAAGACCATCACGGATGGCTACCACAGTTTTCGGTCGTTGTCCAGTGCTTCAGTGCAGTTTGTAAACTGCAGTTTTGTGACGGCCAACAATGCAGTTTATCAGTGCAGATTTTTCAGGGCTGAAATACAGAATTTTCAGTGCAGATTTCAGTGGTTTAGTACTGAAATGCAGTTTTTTCAGTGCAGATTTAAGAATTTCAGTACTAAAATGGTCGTTTTTCAGAGTTTCAGGGCAGAATACAGATTTTTCAGTGCAGTTTTCAGTGTTTCAGTGCTGAAATGCAGTTTGTTTTCAGTACTGAAATGCAGTATTTTCAGTGTTTCAGTGCTGAAATGCAGTATTTTCAGTGTTTCAGTGCTGAAATGCAGTTTTTTCAGTGCTGATTTCAGAATTTCAGTGCTGAAATGGTCATTTTTTCAGTGTGATGGCAGACTCTTATCAGTGCTCCTGGCTAGTGCAAATGACAAGGTTGCTCTTAAACATGGACATGGTTTAATGATGGAAAATGATGAATCAAATGTTCTGCAATTTGTTTCATTTATCTTGATAATGTTCATATGTGGGGATTTCAAGGCTCATATTAATGTTGTCCACAATCTGATCAAGACTGGACTACTAATGTTTTGGAGGAGTATGGTTATTGTTAAACCAATGGTTTCATGTAATTCTCTGGTTTATTGGTTTAGCAATAGAGATAGTATGGTTTTTATGTATTTTCTCCCTTTTAACAATTTAAATCTAAAGATTTGGTGGGTTTGGGGATACCACCCTTGGGAATGCCCAAGTTTTTTGTAGGCTTTTGCCCTATCTAGTTTTTATAATATTGACTTACTTTTCAAAAAAAAAAAAAAAATGCCTAACTCACAGAGATAGCGAATATTAGAGTTTTATGGGTTTGAAATGCTGAAGAAAAACAGAAACCCTAATTCAACTAGGGTTTTGTAGGCTTAATGTTGGAAGAGATGGTGAGAGCAGTTGTCTGGTAGGGCTTAAGAGGTGAATAGAAAAAAAGAAACACCTAATTAAAAGTGTGAGAATAGGGTTTGGTGAGTTTCAAATGGTGAGCAACAAAAAAAAACCCTCATTGAACTAGGGTTTGTAGGTTTCAAATTGGAAGAAAGTGTTAGAACTTGGGTTTGGTGGGTCTGAATAGGTGAATAGAGAAAAAAACCTTAATTCACCGGGATTGTGAGAAATTGGGTTGTGTGGGTTTGAAGTGCAAAAGAGAAACAAAAACCTTTTTTCAAACTAACCGAGGGTTCGGTTAGTTTGATTTGGAGATGAGAAACATAAAGCCTAATTCACAAAGAGTTCGAGAATTTGGTTTTCAGGGGTTTGAAGTGGTGAAGAGAAACAAAAACCCGAATTCACAAAGTGTGTGAGAACCATGGTTTCGTGGGTTTGGATTGGGGATGAGAAACAGAAACCCTATTTACACTAGGGTTTTGAGGATTAAAAAGCGGAAGAGAGAGTGTGAGAATTATTGTTTGGTAGGTTTGAAAAACTGAACCGAAACCGAATCCCTAATTCACAGAGTGTGAGGTCTAGGGTTTTGAGAGTTTAAATTGGTGAAGTACAATTCAAACAGAAATTCAACAATGGTTTTGTAAGGTTTAAATATTGAATTGAGTATGAGAACAAGGGTTTGGCGGGTTTGAACTGATGAACAAAAACAAAAACCCTAACTTATAGGGATTGTGAGAACCAGGGTTTTGTGTGTTTGAAGTGCAGAAGAGAAACATAAACCCTAATTCTAAGAGATTTTGAGAACTAGGTTTGAATTGGAGAAGAGAAATAGAGGCCCTGATTCAGAAAGAGTTTGAGAGCTTTATTTTCGTGGGTTTGCGGTGGTAAAGAGAAACAAAATCCCGAATTCATAGTGCGTGAGAATCAAGGTTTGGTAGTTTCGGTTTGGTGATGAGAAACATAAATCCTATTTACAGTAGGGTTTTTAGGTTTAAAATTGGAGGAAAGGGTGAGATCTGTTGTTTGGAAGGTTGGAATAAGTGAACCGAAACAGAAACTCTAATTCACAGTGTGAAAGAACTAGGGTTTGGGCGGGTTTCAATTGGTGTAGTACAACATAAACCCTAATCCAACAATGGTTTTGTGAGGTCTAAAGATGGAAGGGACTATGGGAACTACGGTTTGGTGGGTTTTAACAGGTGCCATGAAGCAAAATGCCTAACTCACAGAGATAGCGAATATTAGAGTTTTATGGGTTTGAAGTGCTGAAGAAAAACAGAAACCCTAATTCAACTAGGGTTTTGTAGGCTTAATGTTGGAAGAGATGGTGAGAGCAGTTGTCTGGTAGGGCTTAAGAGGTGAATAGAAAAAAAGAAACACCTAATTAAAAGTGTGAGAATAGGGTTTGGTGAGTTTCAAATGGTGAGCAACCAAAAAAAAACCCTCATTGAACTAGGGTTTGTAGGTTTCAAATTGGAAGAGAGTGTTAGAACTTGGGTTTGGTGGGTCTGAATAGGTGAATAGAGAAAAAAACCTTAATTCACCGGGATTGTGAGAAATTGGGTTGTGTGGGTTTGAAGTGCAAAAGAGAAACAAAAACCTTTTTTCAAACTAACCGAGGGTTCGGTTAGTTTGATTTGGAGATGAGAAACATAAAGCCTAATTCACAAAGAGTACGAGAATTTGGTTTTCAGGGGTTTGAAGTGGTGAAGAGAAACAAAAACCCGAATTCACAAAGTGTGTGAGAACCATGGTTTCGTGGGTTTGGATTGGGGATGAGAACACAGAAACCCTATTTACACTAGGGTTTTGAGGATTAAAAAGCGGAAGAGAGTGTGAGAATTATTGTTTGGTAGGTTTGAAAAACTGAACCGAAACAGAATCCCTAATTCACAGAGTGTGAGGTCTAGGGTTTTGTGAGTTTAAATTGGTGAAGTACAATGCAAACAGAAATTCAACAATGGTTTTGTAAGGTTTAAATATTGAATTGAGTATGAGAACAAGGGTTTGGCGGGTTTGAACTGATGAACAAAAACAAAAACCCTAACTTATAGAGATTGTGAGAACCAGGGTTTTGTGTGTTTGAAGTGCAGAAGAGAAACATAAACCCTAATTCTAAGAGATTTTGAGAACTAGGTTTGAATTGGAGAAGAGAAATAGAGGCCCTGATTCAGAAAGAGTTTGAGAGCTTTATTTTCGTGGGTTTGCGGTGGTAAAGAGAAACAAAATCCCGAATTCATAGTGCGTGAGAATCAAGGTTTGGTAGTTTCGGTTTGGTGATGAGAAACATAAATCCTATTTACAGTAGGGTTTTTAGGTTTAAAATTGGAGGAAAGGGTGAGATCTGTTGTTTGGAAGGTTGGAATAAGTGAACCGAAACAGAAACTCTAATTCACAGTGTGAAAGAACTAGGGTTTGGGCGGGTTTCAATTGGTGTAGTACAACATAAACCCTAATCCAACAATGGTTTTGTGAGGTCTAAAGATGGAAGGGAGTATGGGAACTACGGTTTGGTGGGTTTTAACAGGTGCCATGAAGCAAAATGCCTAATGGAGGATTGGGGAACTGATACAGTAAATGAAAAGGAAGGTTTTATACATGACCCAGGGAGAAGGGTAGAGGAAGTAAAGCATGGTCATAAAGCTGGGGAAAACCCTCTGTGTATTAAAGAGATAGGGAGTAAGAGCCAAATTTCCTTGCTGGCTTCAGGTGTTGGTATGTCGGGCCCCATTTCTAACAAGAAATTTAAAACCAAAAGGGTCTTGAAAAGAGAGGATAAGGGGGGAGATCAGTCTGCTCAAAATTAGTTTCCATATGAATTGCTATATTTTGAATGTTCGTGGTCTTAATGGGGAGGTGAAACAGAAGGAAATTAAGTTAATGATTAAATCATTAGATATTTCTATATTTTGTTTGATTGAGACAAAGGTTTTAAAGAACAATGTTGATAAAGTGATGAAAGTGATTTGCCCAGGTTGGAAGATGGTTCATAATTATGATTTTGCGGCTTTGGGAAGATTATGGATTTGTTGGGACCCAAAGAAAATGAATGTGGATTTATTGAAAGGCAATGCTCAATTTCTTCATTGTAAAGTGAGTACTGTTGATAATATCTGCAATTGGTTCGCTACCTTTATTTATGGAAGTAATGATTATATTGAGAGAAGGATTTTATGGAAAGAATTGTTTGATATTTCCATGGCTTTGAAGAACAGCCCCTGGATTTGTGCGGGTGATTTAAATGCTATTAGATATCAACATGAGAAATGGGGTGGGGATGACAAGTGGAATGCAAAAATGAGGGAATGTGGTCAGGCTCTAGACAGAGCAGGATTAATGGATTTGAAGTATAATGGTATCAAATTTTCTTGGTCCAATGGTCATGTGTTTAGTAAGCTGGACAGATGCTTAGTGAATTCAGCTTGGATTGATTATTTTCAGTCCACTGAAATATCTTTTTTGCCTCCGGGCGTTTCTGATCATGCTTGTATTATGGTTAAAATCCCTATGGAGTTGGAGAGGGTTAAAAGGCCTTTTAGGTTCAACAATTTTTTAACTAAGCATGATAAGTTTATTCAAGTGGTTAGAGATGCATGGAATGGCCAGGTTACTGGGAGTAAAATGTTTGTGGTAAGTCAAAAACTGAAAATGGTGAAGAACGCTTTGAAAATTCTCAATAAAACTCACTTTGATAAGTTACCAACTCAAGTGTCCGAAGCTAGGAAAAAGTTATTGAACATTCAATGCTTGGTGGATTTGGATCCGGGTAATCACGATTTTCAAAGAATCGAAAAGGACTGTCTTAAACAATTTTATAACGTGTCAAATGCCGAGGAATGTTTATATAGACAGTTATCTAGGATTCAATGGCTGAGGCTAGGAGATCAAAACACCAGCTATTTTCATAAGATTGCTAATCAGAGGAAAGCTCTTAACAATATCGTTTCCATAACTAGAGAGGATGGCACTGTTCTCACTGATAAAGGTGATGTTAATAGAGAGATTGTGGGATTTTACAAGAATCTTTTTGCCAAGAGAGATGAGGCCAGGATCCCTGTTTTGAATGAGTTTATTCAACACCCTATTTCTCTAGAGCAAAGTATGGACATGAATAGAGATGTGACTAGAGATGAAATCAAAGCTACTCTCCTTGCTATAAAAGATGACAAAGCCCCAGGGCCGGATGGTTTGAATGCTGTGTTTTATAAGGCGGCCTGGGATGTTATTGGAAATGAGGTGGTGGATGCCATTATGGATTTCTTTGCTTCAGGTCAATTGCTTTTTGAGATAAACTGTACTTCCATCTCTCTTATTCCCAAAGTTGATAATCCTACTAAAGTGACGGAGTTCAGGCCTATTTCAGTATGCAATGTGTTGTATAAATGCATAGCAAAAATTATTGCTAATAGGCTGAAGCCCATTCTAGACTCGAGCATAAGTGCAAATCAATCTGGGTTTGTTCCGGGTAGGAGTATTTGTGATAATGTTCTGCTAGCTCAAGAGATTTTACTCCATTACCATAAAGATGAGTCTCCAGCTAGAGTTGCCATGAAAATTGATCTGACTAAAGCTTATGACTCCGTCTCATGGGATTTTTTAAGTGAGGTGTTGAAGTGTTTTGGATTGCCTGATCGAGTTAGAGGTTGGATACTTACTTGTTGCTCTTCTCCTAAGTTCTCTATAAATATTAATGGTGCCCTTGAAGGGTTCTTTAAAGGGGGAAGAGGGCTTAGGCAAGGGGACCCTATGTCACCATATCTTTTTGTGATGTGCATGGAAGTTCTCTCAGGGATGTTGAATAAACTGGGGAAAAATGACTCTTTTAAGTTCCATGCCAAATGTAAAAGATTGGAGATTAATCATTTGATGTTTGCTGATGACCTATTCCTCTTCTGTGAGGGTAGTGAAAATTCAGTGAACTGTATGCTGGATGTTTTGAGGAAGTTTAGTGAATTTTCAGGTTTAATTCCTAATACTTCAAAGAGCTCCATTTTTACATCGGGTGTGGGGGGTAGAGTATTAGAAAATATTGTCCTTGGATCCAACTTTTCAATTGGGAAATTGCCTGTCAAGTATTTAGGGGTGCCTCTGATTTCTTCAAAGCTTAATGCAGCTGATTGTCAAGAGTTAGTATTGAAAATTACTAGAAGGGTTCAGTCTTGGAATTGCAGATTCCTTTCCTTTGCGGGTAGGTTACAATTGATTGCCTCAGTGTTGTTTTCAGTTCAGGTTTATTGGAGTTCTACTTATATCCTTCCAAAATCTGTGTTTAAGCAACTGAATGAGATTATGAGGAAATTCTTATGGAAAGGGGCAGATTTGAAGAGTGGTGGTGAGAAGTTGGCATGGACTAAAGTGTGTTTGCCGAAAGATGAAGGGGGCTTAGGATTAAAAGATTTGATAGCTTGGAATGTGGCAGCTATTGGTAAGCAGCTATGGAACTTGTTGCAACCTATTCCCACTAATCTCTGGAGTAAGTGGGCAAGGATCGAGCTCATGAAAGACCAGAATTTCTGGCTGCTAAAGGTTCCGGATAAAAGATCTTGGTCATGGAAGAAGATAATGGGGCTAAGGGATACATTTAGACAATACATTGAGTACAAGGTTGGGAATGGCAATAATATTCTTCTTTGGCATGATGATTGGTTGTATCCCAATTCTATTGTAGAAAAGCATGGGGATCGGATTAGGTATGATTCTGGATTAAGCAACAATTGTAAAGTCAATGCTATAATCAGAAATGGGCAATGGTCTCCTCCTTTTGCAAACTCTCATAAATTAATGGAGTTAAGAGATGATATTGCTACCCTTCCCCCTCCAGATTGTCATGATGTTGATACTTTGATTTGGAAGCCTACCAGGGGTAAGTATTCTATTAGTTCAGCTTGGAATTTGTTAAGGAACAGGGATACTCAAGTTCAATGGTACAAGACTGTGTGGTTCCCAAATAATATTCCAAGACATGCTTTCATCTTATGGACGTTAATTAATAATAGGATGCAGACACAAGATAAATTGGTCCGTTATGGTATGATTCAGCAACAAAAATGTGTCTTCTGTGACTTACCGTGTGAAAGCAGGGAACATCTATTTTTTGAGTGCTGTTTCTCTTCTCAAGTTTGGTCTTCGGTTGTTATTGAAAATGGTGTGAGGCACGTTGGGAAGAAGTGGGTGGAGATGGTAAATTGGTGCAATGTCCACTGTTCAAATAATACTTTAAAGGCTTGTGTTACCAAACTATCATTGGCTGCTAGTGTTTACATTTTATGGAGGGAAAGGAATCTCAGGTTGTTTGTTGGAGAGTTTAAAAAGGAGGAACAACTTGTTAAGGAGATAAATGCTTCTGTCAAATTTAGATTGTTTCACTTGTTGGATATTCAAAATGGAGATAGAGTTTCTAGCAATGGGTGAGGGGATTATTTTTTGCTCAGGTTTCCTGGAATTTATGTTCAGGATTTCTGTCTGGATGAGTGGTAGAGAAAATGTTTCAGTGTTGTTGGGGGTATGGGTCAAGATTTGGTTCAGAATGCGTGCGAGGTGTTTAATGATAAATTTTTTAAATGTTGCATTATCTTTTGATCCCTTTGCTTACATTGTGCAGATTTATAAGTTGGTGGCTGATTTTCACGGGGGTCGGATGGCTATGAAGACCATCACGGATGGCTACCACAGTTTTCGGTCGTTGTCCAGTGCTTCAGTGCAGTTTGTAAACTGCAGTTTTGTGACGGCCAACAATGCAGTTTATCAGTGCAGATTTTTCAGGGCTGAAATACAGAATTTTCAGTGCAGATTTCAGTGGTTTAGTACTGAAATGCAGTTTTTTCAGTGCAGATTTAAGAATTTCAGTACTAAAATGGTCGTTTTTCAGAGTTTCAGGGCAGAATACAGATTTTTCAGTGCAGTTTTCAGTGTTTCAGTGCTGAAATGCAGTTTGTTTTCAGTACTGAAATGCAGTATTTTCAGTATTTCAGTGCTGAAATGCAGTATTTTCAGTGTTTCAGTGCTGAAATGCAGTTTTTTCAGTGCTGATTTCAGA